>OY728158.1:378965562-380281781 GCA_963277665.1 Viscum album | reverse complement strand
ACTCTTCATAGTAATATATACAAAAAATACTTCTTCTTTCCAGAATGAAAGAATTTTGTAGTCCTAGTACTATTGATAAAGTTTAGACAAAAAAGTATTAATATATATTTTAATTGAAATTTAAATTACCTACAGAAATTTCATGTTATGGGATATTATTTTTTATGTTATATAATATCCTTCATAAGTTTACAAACTTATTATCATCAATCATTGTTGATATTTTTCTTCAAACACTATAGAAAAATTTTCCAAAATAATTAAATTGTTTTCAAATATGTTTTGATAGATAAATATTATTATATATACCATAATATATTTTCATTAGAATAAAACCTTTGGATTCATATGTTTATTCCCTGTCCTTAAACCGTAATTTATCTAATATTTATAGATCATCATATCAAAAAAACTTGTTAAAACAAAAAATAAAAAGAAAATTAATAATATTATCAATATAATATTCATTTTAGTTCATTGGAAATTCACATTAGGCATCAAGTTTGGTCAAATTGATTGAAATACATGATTTTTATCCAAAAAATAAACATTTTTTGTATCCAAAATGATTTCTATTAGTATAAATTTCTTACTAAAAACAAAAAGAAATAGTTGATAATATATATAAATATATATGTGTGTGATTATATTATAGAGTCTTACCTATGCATCATATATATAAAGATATGTTGTCCATCTATTATTTTCTTTTAAAACTTCATACATAGATAAACTTTTTTCTTTTCAATTTCATAAATTTAAAAATGATTATTTTTTGTTGAAATAATAGAGGGATTATGAAGTCTAGATCATGCTTCATGGGTTTTTGCCTTTATATAGTAATAATGTATATTTCTAAGAAAAATAAGAATATTTATTAACTATAACAATCATATTATATCAATTTGTAGATAAAAATAACAGGAAAATGTACCTCATGTATATATCCGGAAATGAGACTCCTAGCCCTTAAAATATGATCACTTAATTTATAATCTCCTCACTAACCATGTTTTTAATAGAATCTCTAAATATTTTTTCATGATATTCAATGTATGTCATTATTTCATCATTGAATTTTGTATCATCATGAACATATAATGTTCAAATATTATGAAGTGGAACCTATTGGATGAATATACTCAATGAGGGTCCTTTTGATTTCTTAGCTTATTCACTGTATTATCTAGATTTTACCTTCTGATCCCCTTTGTTTTGTATGTATGTAATACTATACCCCGGTTCAGACATTTTTCATAAATGTTTAATGATTTTTTATTTGAGACAAATTGTTTAGGTCATACCATATTTATATATATATAATTAAACGACTATTCTATGAAAGTTCCAACAACATTATCGACCATTTTGACATCTAAGTCATCAATAAGAATAAGAAAATAAGCACTTGTCTAATAGGATACATCAATACACACTCTCATGTGATATTTTTGGTATTTTCTTATTGTGATTATTATCTCCGAGGATAATTTACATTATACACATCGCAAAAAGGGGATGCATGGGTGTTGATGGAAATAAATATCATACAATTACACCCTATGTAAATTTAGTAATTTATTATTATTAGAAGTTTTTTTATTCAGATTATTAGAAAGATTTATAAAAAATAGATTATCTTAGGTATGGAAGTTGGTTAAGGGTAATGGATATCCTTAAAGCTAGAGGGGTCAGGTGGATCTTCAAGAACTGATCATTATTCTACTATTGGTTCACTTTGATCCTTTTCATATAGAGATCTGTAATACCAAACCAGACTATAATATATTTTAATGTACTTATATGTTAATATATTTATTTAATATTCTCATATGTATCCCATTAAGTAATTATAATCTTGTAAAATGTATGATATGGTGGTCCGAAATCCAAACCACTAACGCATACAAGTTTTTGGGTCAATTCAAAGCTACTGAGAGTTGTTTTTGATCACATGAAATAAATTTTGACTCTTCTATCTAAATAATATAAAAAAATTGATCATAAATATATATTTTTTATAAAATACTCATATAAATCATAACAAATTACTATTATGATATAATTACATAAGATCCATGTACTTCTCATGTGTTTTCTATACTAGTGTTCCATATTTATTTATATAAACCCCCTTCCATTATACACAATGTGTGATGGAAATTTCAACCAAGTTAGATTAATTAAGATGCATATAAACAAATAAAACAATGTTCTTTTATATCACAGAAAACGTTTATCTAAATATTTATAATACACACCATTTTATTTTCAAGTAAAACACACCCCATCATTAATTTATAGAAGGTATACACTGGTTTCGATTCACCCGACTTATTTTCAACACTCCTTAATTGTTTAATAAATTGAAATTTCATAATAAAAGTAAATAAATAAGTTATCATATAAAATTATATATATTACAATATAGCTAAATTGATTCCTCATCACGGTGACTAATGAATGACTTCAATGGACCATGATTTATAATGATTTCATACATACCTGGTGGGTCGGGGTTCAAATTTCACTTAATAAATCTATGATTATGATTTCATAGAAGTGTCCTGAAGACTCTTTGATATTTTCTAATGACCACTAAGAAAAGTTTCTCCTGAAATTTATCTAAAATAATTGATGTCTTCAACTGATAATGAAAATTAAATGATTTTTTTATTATATAATTGTTTCACAAAGTAAGAAAATATTATCATAAAATAACTTTATTATCTTCCCTAATCATTATCATCAATGAGACAGGACATTGTTTCACATTTCTTTTTCAACTATAACATGTATTCTTTTTGTGACCTTAAATTTACAAGTAAATATTTACTTATAAGGATCAACAAGTTAGTCATGATCAAAAAGATCTCAACCATAGTATCTTAGAGTTTGTGCCTTACTTTATTAAATTGGTATTATAAAAAAATGACTTCATTCGAGATGACTGAATATATTAGTAGATTTGGAAATCCATACACAAACATTATTTTTAGATTAAAAATTCAAAATTAAATTAAATATGGAAACACCCTTGGAAACATATCAATTCACCTAGATTATCCCTACATGTAAATAATTATAAAAATCTTGGAATCATGTGGAAAAATGAAATATTATAATTGTGTTAGATGTGATTCTCAGTAAGGGTAAATATTACAGTGGAAGATATATACATAAATGATAATTAATGGTGAATATATGGGAATATGTTTCATTGAATCATAAAATTGAACATAATTTGAAATGAATAAAAATAGAATAAATAATTCAATATAAATAATCACATGAAAATGAAACCTAACCATGGATATTCAACAGTCAAATAATAATATCAAATATCAATTAATATTACTATAATGATGTTATAAATAATGTGGGACATCATAAACATACATTCAAAGATTTATCTAGGATACCATACTTAAATGTTCAAAAACCCAGTCTGGGTTGTCTCACGAGACCAACCAATGCATCAAGGGGATATAGAGAGCCCCTCCCATCACTTACTAAGTCCAATTCATTACTCATATGAATTGGGAGGAATATAATAAACATATAAATTCATATTGGAATTAGAATATGGAATAAAAATAACATTCGCAAAATAATAAACTCAATTATAAACTATCTAGAGTAAAATGGAGGATGGTATCAAGAAAGTACATCCCTAATAATAATAATCCTAAACCACTCAAAAAAATAATATAGATGGAAACATAAGAGATAAATCTCAATATATAATAGGATTAAATATAGTATGTTAAAATAGATTGAAATTCTATAATAAAATAATTGATAAATTCTTGGGATAAATACACTTTTACTTTTGAAGGAAGAGTTATTTTGGAAAATAATTTTTATTTCCCATAAAAATATGATTGTAAATATGCATTTCATAAAAAATTAAAGAAATTATATTTTATTAATATTAAAATAATACTAATACTATAATTCTTCAGCTGAATTGAAAATATGTAAAAATAATGTTTATGAAACTTTAAAAATGATACACTTCATTGTGGTTTAAGGGAAAATATTAATGAGTATTTAATAATGAAAAAGGAATAATTGTTTGCATATAACAATTAATGAAATGAGATATTTTTTCTGGATAAAAATATATTTTAGAAAAATATTGGTGTCGTAAACTAGATTACATATTGTTCTTGATAATGGGTAAGAAATTGGGAAGTTCCCTTTAATCAGTCTTTCTTATCATGGGAAATTGAGAAGGGAAATTTACAAAAAATATATTTCCTCAAAACAGAAATAATAATTGAGATAGGTACATATTATTTGAACATACACCTAGAATATATAAGGATTATATAATAATAAATAAGAATTACATTGGGGTAAAGAGAGAGAGAGAGACACCATAACCTAAAGGAACAAATGGTGGTTTGGGAAGAAACACTTTCATCATGTTCATCTTCCATTAAACATGAATGAACCTCATAAATAGTGGTTTTAAAAAAATTATTAACTTATAATAGAATAATATTAATATTTATTATATCTTATATTATCTCTTTGTAATTTTTTACCGCTCATTTACTAATAATATTAATTCATTTCACTATTTCATGTGTTAATTGCATTTTTCTCATGTTTGTTTTGTCATAAAAGTCATTGTTCTATTGAATTGGGTATTGATCAAAAATTTAAATAATAAAATTAATTTAATAAATATAATATTTAGTTATCAAATTTATTTTTATAACTATATTTTAATTTTGAACATAGAAAATGAATTACACTACTACGTAGAGACGGTAAGCCATCAATGTGGTGACTTAGTTTCTTATAAGTTGGATAAAAGGTAGAATGTAGTTTTTTCATAATAATAACAACATCTTAGTACATATATTATATAATATATTTTTATTTTACAAGGTAATAACAAATCATGAAGAAGTAAAATAAGAATTTAATTTTAATGAGTTAGTAAAAATGATTACCTCTTCTTCGGCGGACTTCCTTTAGATATCTTCTTAAGAGAACTAAATATGGCCTTTATAGAAATATAAGACTTAAAAAATTGGATGAGGATCTTATGAGGAGATAATGGAGGTATTTCTTCCGCATAATAGTCTCATGATGTTGAAATGAATTGAAGGATGGAGTTCCCTTTTATAATTGAGGTGTGTGGAACCCTTAGAAATACTCAAAATATAAAATAATAATAACTTCATTTTTTATTCAAATATAACAACATTTAAAAAGAATAAAAAAGAACGTGATATTAGATTATAATATCATAAACCAATAAAATTATGACCAATTTTTTCTTTACATTAAATTTTATCATTTTGATTGACTTTAGTAAATATAATTTAATTATAAATATTTTAATAATTTATTTAATATTAAAATATCATAATTTATACTTATAAAATGTCAATTAGACCATATATGAATAATTTATTACATTTTAGACCAATGAATACTCAAATTTTTTAATGATTATTTTTATGTTATTTAAATAATTTAATAATATATTAATTTGATAAAAGATCACAAGTGTCAATTTTAACATTATTCATTACTTCGGCCTTATGGATTATCATACAACCATATAACATCAAAAAAATATTTAATACAACCCTAATATGTCATAATAATTCATAAAATTATTAGATATCCATTATTAATTCAAATTATATTTATTTTAATATTGTGGATATCATTTATATGATTTTTTCATTAATAAAATAAATATTGTGTCGTCATTTTATAATTACTTATGGTTATTATTTATTCCCTAAAAATTAAAAATAATATACGATGATGTATTTAAATTTGTTTTATTTTAAAAGAATATATATAGTCTAAGATATCTTTTTAGTAACACCATACTGAAAATAATATATTTATTAAAATATGAATGTTACATTTTTCTTATTTTACTTAAAAAAATAATATAAATTACAAAACCTCATAGTAATGTTTCCAAAAAATAGTAAATAAATTTTTATCCTCACAATAAATTTTTTAAGTTTAAAATTGATACTTATATTCATTCACAACCGAACATTTTCCCCATGTGGTCAAATAAGAGGTATATAAGATAAAAAAATGTTACATTTGTGATTTTCTTTGATTTAAATAATATCAATGATATTTTCATGGAAAAGTGTAAATTAAATAACTTGGATTCAAAATTTATTTTTTAATGGTGAAATATAAAGCATCTATTAATATTTCAAAATGTTTTAGGGTGATTTTATAATCCTTATCAAATTATTTTAAACTAAATTTCTCAATTTTCATTTTAACTTGGTAATAAAAATTTATAAAGTTACTATTCATATTCAAAAAAATAAAAGAGAATTATTTAATAAATTTTGACTTCTTAATTACAATGATTTAATCAATTTACCAAAATTAAAAACATATAATTTCTATAATTAAATTTAAATTTAAAATGATAAAATGCAACTAAAACAGTTTAATTAAAATTTATTATGGAGATCAAAAATGTATTTACACAAAAATAGAGTATAATTATGAAATATAATATTTATAAGTAAATAATATTTCAGTTATATTGATATAAAATTAAATTTATAAATATACTTTGAATATAAGTAATTTTACAGTATTATAAAAATCGGTATTTTTCACTATTCCCTGAAAAATAAATATTTTTAGAAATATAACCAAAATACACATTAATATAATTTGTAAATTTCTATTATAAAAATAATTTTTATTTTGTTGAATAAATGTTAAAAAATATTCTAGATATATATTTTAAACAAGTGCGCCATTAAAAGGAGGAAAACCCGTCCTTAAAAAATATGGCATTTTATGTATAAAATTTGATTTATTCTTATCATATTCCTATTATGTAAATATATTTCACTTATTATATAATAAATAAATATAATAATGTTGTTTATACTATTCATTCCTTCCGATTTAACGACTAGATTATAATGGTCACATTTTAAATAGTATATTGTGGTTTTAAACTCGATGATGTATATAAGCTATCAAAATTGTTAACTTTAAAAGAGACATAGCATAAATTATCGGTGTGTTGAATTCACCCCCCCCCCCCCCACCCTAAAATGAATTGTTCCCTCCCTATTTTTTTATCAAAATTTATAAAAGTATGAAATTTCATCTTAAAATTTTATAAAAACAAAAAGTTAGAACGAAACATAATTATCCAAGGAATAGTTTATCACCTTAATTTTATTCCCCTCAAAAGGAAACATCTAATATTCAAATTTTTCTAAACCATTTCTCTAATACCAACTATAAAGACCCTGATCGTCATAGCTCAGAGTCGGTGCCTTACATTATTATATTAGAACTATGATGAATAGATCACATCCCAAAGGGATGAATAGTTCAGTAGCTTCATAAAACCAAAAACAAACTTTATTATTACATAAAAAATTGAAAAAAATAAAACATATAAAATACTTTGGAAACATCCATATTCTCTTAGATTATCCATGTATGTCAATCATAATATACATCTTAATATCATGGGGTAATAAAAAACACAATTATGGCTGATCTTAGATTCTTGGTAAGGTTAAATAATACATAAAAAACTTTAAACAAAACAAATAAATCAGGTTGAATATCTTAAAACACTTGTCATTAAAACATAAACATGAACATAATATTACATGATTGAAATCTGAATAAATAATGCCATATAAATAATCTAAATATAATGAATCTTAACCATAGATATTATACTAGTCAAATAATCGCATTGATTATAAATTACTAATATCATAATGAGGTTATGCATAATATGGGATATCATAAATATAATTTTAGGGCTTGAGCAAGACACCACAAATAAATGGGTAAAAACTCTTGTCTATTTTGTTTTATGAAACCTACAGATACATCATGGTTTTATAGCATACCCCACCCATTACATACAAATTCCAATTCATTCCTCATATGAATGTTTTATAATGTAATAAATATAAACATTCATATTGAAAAAAACATGTGAAATATTAAAAACCATCCCCAAATAATAAACATAATTATAAATCATCTAAAGAAATATAGATAATTTTATGAATATAGTACATCCCCAATAATATAATCATAAACCATTTAATAAAATTTTGTATATGGTAACATAATAGATCAATATCAATATTGAATATAATTAAATAGTGGGTTTTAAAATACCTGAAAATACTCTAATAAAATCATTGAGGAATTAATGATATAAATACCCTTTTACTTTGTAAGGAAGAGTTATTTTGTAAAATGATTTTTATTTGTCATAAAAATCAAATTGTAAATAAGTATATCCAAAAAAATGAATCATGAATTATTTTTTGAATAATAAAAGAATATTCATTTTGAAATTTGGAAACTAAGGTTAAATAATATTAATGGAGTGTTAAATATACTTTAGAAATGAGCCACTTCAATTTGGTTTATTAGAAAAATAAGTGACTATTTAAAAGGGATAAAGAAATAAAAAATTAAAAAAAATTAAAAATTATATAAGATAGATTTTTATAATAAAAATATAAATTTTATATAAAAATATTTGACTCAAAAAGGATTATGGAGTGTACTTGAAAATGGGTAAGAAATTGGGAAGTTCGATTTAATTGGGTTTTCTTATCAAGAAGGATTGGGAACGTAAGCATATAAAACATGTATTTCCATGACAATTAATGAATAATTGAGCTACGTACATATGTTTTGGAACAAAATCATAGAACTTATTAGGAGTAAATACCAACAATTGTGAATTTCATTTGGGTAAATATAAATATAGCATAACCTGTAGGGAAAAAATAAAGGATCTGAAAGAAACGCTTACCTCAGGTTCGACATCCTTTAAACAAGTAAAAACCTCTTTTATAGTGATATGAAACATATTATTATCTTATAAAATAATACTATTAAGGTTTATTCTATCTTATATGACCCCCTTATAACATTTTACTACATTTTTACTAATAATATTTATTCATTTCACCGTTTCAGATGTTAATTACATTTTTCTAATTCTGGTTTAGTTATAAAATTATCAGTTATCTTTAATAAGGTATAGATATAACATTTAAAGAATAAAATTAGTTTCATAATATCATATTGATTCATTTAATACATTTTTAGAACTGTTCTTGAATGTTTAACATTGAAATTGAATTGAACTTCTTTGTATAGATGGTAAGCCGCACGTGTGGTGCATCCATTTTTTGTAAGATGGATTAAATGTAAAATATGATAGTTTCATAATCATAATAACATATAAGTATATATATGATACAATATTTATTGGTTTAGTAGGTAAAAAAACAAATCAATAGAATGTAAAAGAAGAATTTAATATGAATGAGTTGGTAAAAATGATTACCTTTTCTTCAGTGGACTTCTTTTATATCTCTATTTAAGGGATATCATGATAGTATTTTTAGAAACAAAGGTCCTATAAAACATTGAAAATGGTTTTATTGTGAGACATGGTCAAAAATATTTTAAGATAAGCGGCTCAGGGAAGTGAAATGAATTTAAGGAAGGATTTTTATTTTATGGTTGAGGTGAGTGGAACCCTTGAAATCCTAAAAATATTAAATTATAATAATTTCATTTTCTATTAAACTACTACCAAATTAAAATTCATCACTATTGGAAACATCATCATGTGAAAAATTCATTATATCCAAAGGATATGGACACAAATGCTTCTGAAATTGAGATCCAACTTCATCAAGTGGATAGTGTAAGAGGGTATTATTATCACAACCCGTCCTAGTGGTGCACGTGCAGTGACTCCCCAATCCCACCTCCAACAGGCCAGGGGCTAGTGACTAGCAACAATTAGGCATATTACTAACATGGGAGGAATTGCCTAAGAACCTTCACACACGCACACATCTCCAAGTCCACAAATGCTGAAATGTAAAAACCACTAAGGAACAAAATGAATTCATACAACTAAACCCAACCAACAGAGTACAGTGAAAGGTAAAGAGCTCAATGTAAACTGATCCAAAATTAAAGCCCACTAAAACAAGAGTCTGAAAACTGAAAAGTAAAGCCTATAAACACAAAGAGGTATTAGGACTGCTACTCATAGCCGTAGGAACACCTCGGCTTGTGAGGAACTCCAAAAAGCTCAATCTTATCCCAGTCCTCCATGGACTTTGTCAAAAATCTACTCGTCTGCACAAGACACGACACATGCGGGCAAAGCCCGTGTAGGGTTGAGTATAACAATACTTAGTAGAGAACCCCAAAAACCACAAAGCAATGCACAAAGTAAAGGTACAGACATATCTACATGTTATATGTCTATAAAACATATAACAAGTGAAACATAATCCAGATATACTCAAAATACAGACACACAGTCTAGAGGAAATTCTCACAACCACATACCCCCTGTTAGGGATTCAGTTCGAAGATTCCACAAAGAACTCGTTCCGGGAGAACACACTCCACGAGTCTGGTAGCTCTGATGACGTCCATTAGAGAAGTATTGTTCATTTGGAAATTCCATGAGAGTTAGATACACTCATTACAAGAGATACACTCTTGAGTAGGTAGATCATGATAGATAGATGCGCTCATTACGGGAGACACACTCCGAAGTGATGGATAGATACACTCATTACAGGAGACAAACTCTTGAGTGAGAAAGATCATGACACACAGATGAGGATCACTGCGAGGGTCGTGGTGGATACTAAGAATCATCCAAATTCACCATCTAGGTATAGGATCAACGCCCGGTAGAGTTGGCCACGTCGATGCCTGACTCTACCTAGGGTCAGAAATGGATAGAAGATCTCGCTCCGGGCCTCCCAGAGTGATGCCGACTCTATCACAAAAATTTCTTCTGAAGGGATCATAATCATGTAGATGGAAATGATGTCTGACCTTTTGGGGAATGAGGATAAAGGCCACTAACCCAAATGAAATATTTCCATGATAAGGTGAACAAGAGGACCATGCCATTTTCCAAAAAGTACACGGCGTGTAGAGAAGTTACAAACCGTGTTGTCTGACCCTGAGTACATCCCGTGTACAATGGCATGTGTCATAAGGATGGTCTTCTACAAAAGTTAGTACATGGCATGTAGTATGGTGTACACACTGTGTCCGAGTGACTGGAGTCGGCTCCGTGTACACTGGCAATGTGCATGTACACTATTATCAACTCGTGTTGTAACACCCTGAGATTTTATGAAAAATATTATTTTAATTTCATTAATGTCTTGTGTTGTATTCTACACCAAGATTACCTTGCGCTATACGCAACATCGTATTAGCTTGCAGTATACGCAACACTAGTCTTGGACCGTGTTACACACAATTTTGATAATAGTTATTCTACGCAACATTGAGTATATATATATATATATTAAATGTATAAATGAAATGTGGTTGGATTCTGTTATATGAAACAACGAAGGATTCTTTCGCAACACGCAACCCTGACTTGGCTTACATTACACACAATCGCGACCTTCCTCGATAGCGTGTGTTGTACGCAATACTGGGTTTTAATAAACAACGATATATTATTATAATATTTTCATGAACTAGCCGTTATGAATAGTGTTAACTAAATTTTGAATTTCATAACATTATTATTCATCTTACACACTTTCTAGAACATGGTATAAGAACAAAATAAATTTTTCGGGTAAAATAAGTATTTTTCAAAAAATGCAGTTTTACCGCCTTTTGATGGAAAACCCACTTTAAATCTAGTTTTTGACATTTTTATAAGTTCAATTTGACAAAATAAAATTCTTCTTTTGAATCAGGATATAAAAATTTACATTAGATAAAGTTTTGATATTTTTCCGATAACTTTCATATTTTAATGAATAGTAAAAACACGCTATATTTTAATTAAAAACAACTTTTTTCATCATAATATCTTATGTGGTTAAATTATAATAGTGAATGGTTTTAAAGTATAAATAGAATATATTTTTACCATTTAATATAATGTATGTCATTAGCATTGATTTTACCTTGAATTCGTAGGTTAAATCAATTCAATCTTTTGCAATATTTTAAAGAAAAACCTGTTTTCTTTTGACAACGGGATAAATTTTAATTTAATTTATGCATATTTTGTGTATTGAATTTGGAAAAATGGATTCCATTTTTGGAATCAGTGGGTCCAAATTATGTTAATAAGCTACTTTTTATTTTTGGGAATTATGAATAGTAACTACGGTAAATTTTATTTACCATAGTTGAAGGTAAATCGAGTAATTAAGGGTAAATATAATATTTTAAAATTACCCTAACAAATGTCAAAATCTTATTGGATGACTAAAAGACGACCCATATCACCTAAGGGTCGGATTAGATTCATTTAATTAAATTTTTTCAATGAAAATAATTTAATTATTATTAAAACCAAAGAATGTGACAACATGTCACTTTCTTAAATATTATAAGTATAATAATTTTAATGTAGTGATAAACTTCATGAAACTTCGAACCTGAATAGTCTCCAGAAATATAATACAATTATATACATCATAGGAATTTATTTAGAATTTTTAAGGATTAAATAATTATCATTTTGTATGACACAAAGATGATGCAGTAATTGTCTTATTAATGAAATATTGACATAATTGATGTTATAAATGCCCAAATAAATGTAATTTGAGACTTTTTATGACTTAAACTAATTTTCTAGGTTAATATGACATGTTATTGTTGATTTAAGTAACTTTTTTTGAACTTATCATTTTGTTATGAATTTCATAAAAATCATGTACCAAATAGTGTCAAAATTGACATAAAATAGTTTTTAAAACAAATATTATATTCTTAATTGTTATTTTATTCCTAAAAATCTAAGGTTCGGCCAAATGACTTAGATAAGATTATATATATTAATAATAAACAACTTGGGGTTCTTTTGGCTTGATATAGTAAGTTTATTAACCATATAGTGTAAGAAAACAAAAAGACACGGTAAAAGTTAAATTATTTAACTTAGAGTTAAATCTAATTGATAAGGTTAAAATAATAAGCTAAACTTGTCTAAATCCTATTGGATGAGAGTATTTCGACCCATCCCCACCTTAGCCTCTAAATAAATCAATTTGGAGCTATTTAAAACCAAACTTGACTTTATAATAAAATAATATTTTTCGTTATTCCAAAGGTGCCCCTCTCCTCCCTTATAAAAGGGCACCTCCTCCCTCTCTTCCTCACACAACATTGAGCGTTCAAGCTCCGCCAACCCCTGAAAAATTCTCTTCTCCACTTCCCTAGAAACATCCTAGAGGTTCTGGTCTTCCTCAAAGACCAATTTTAGTTCCCTAAGAGGAGGTCTCAAAAAGGCGCTTCAAAGAAGAGGTAATTTCCGTTACCGATTCTTTCACCTTTATTTCTTTTTCCACTTCTTCTTATTAGGTTGTTTCATTATGAAGTAATAACATCAGTATTACTCATATACTGATATGTTATTATAAGTATGAAACAATCCTAATTCACCATCTATCCATCCTACGGAAAATGAAATCACCGCGCGTGCGTACGTACGGAATACCATCTCCACGCCGTGGTGTAATCTGTTTTTCCACCAACACCTTACATGGATGGGTATTATGGTGTAAAGAATAACTATACATAGTTATTATAACATCATAATTATTCTGATATATTGTATCATCCACTCCAATTCAATTCAATAATTATGGAAATGATATCATCGCTCGTGCGTACGTACGGACTACCGTCTCCACGACGCGATGAGATTCATTCTCCATGTTAACCATTTAAGAATGATTATAAAGTATATATAAGAAATAATAATGAAATATATGATATTATAAAGCTACTGGATCTATGTGTATATATATTTATGTCATCTACTTAATTCCACTCAATTCAATAAGGAAACGAAAACAGCGTTCATGCGTACGTACGGCCTACCGTCTCCATGAACGGTGTATTTCTTTCCATTTATTGATCTGTTATATATATGTATATTCTGAATATATATTATATATAAATAATGTTTTATATTATATAATTAAGTAATAATAATCTATGTAATCATATGAATAATTACAAGTTAAAAGGCAAACGACAAATGAGACGATTTTACCCAAAACGCTACTTTAACATGAATTTACAAAAGAACAGGTAATATAAAGTCATAAGTGAACCATATATGATATAATAACAATGAATATGATTCTTTAATAAGTAAATGACATTATTTAAATCATTATACAGGAGGTTCGGACACTTACGAAGCAAATCGGACCTAAGGTAAGGGAAATATCACAATCTCACTTTTATCCGAGATTGTTTTTACTTTGGTAATTACTAGGGTGTATTTTATCATCCACATCCATGTTCCCTCAATATGTAATATTATTTCCATCCTTCTACAATAGTTTATATCCAATTTTACCCTTCGGTATGTTTTTGTAAAATATATGAAAGGAATCTTCTGTCGTTTTTCGTACGAGGTACTTTTTAACTTTTCCGACAAAAGTACGAAGAATGTTTTTTTAACTTATACGGCATGAATGGATTTTTAAAACATTATTTACAAGAAGCTTACTTTACATGTTTTCAGGTTTATTTTTAATAAAATTCTTTTAGTTTAAAATTGTAAGACATGTTAAGAAAGGAAAATATTTTTGAAGTAGAAAGGATATTTTCCTCAAGAATGGAGTTCAAGTGTTTTATCAAAGTTATTTTCCATCTAAGATAATAAAGGGTTCTGATTATATCTCTATTACTACATTGATTTGATTATGTTGTGATGGAATTATTTTTATGAATTACTTTATCTTATTTGAATTGTTTTATGATGTCACGATGTTTAAGATTCCCATTTTTATTACATGGGTTATGCAATGATGTATGATTTATGATTTTGTGGCACACATAAGAATGGTATCATTATGAGATGGTTGGGACCTATATCTCCCTCCAATTCATTGGGTAAAGATTTTATATCTCATGAGATAGACATGGCTAGAATGGTAGGTTATACCGGTTCAGTGAAACAGGACTGAAACCAGGGTGACTCAGTTCAGAAAGGGACTTTGTCCACTAAGATAGTCTTGGCAATGAGTCTTGACTAACAAGAAATGATTCTCTATGATTATGTGTGTATGCCACAAAGTTTCATGTTATAAGTTATGATTATTGTGGTTACATTTCACTGCCATGATTTATCCCATGTTATGAAATTATGATCTCTTTTGCAGGTTAAGATTTCCAAAAGTTATGTGCTTGTGTATACGATGTGATTGATATTTTTTTTTTGTTTACCCTTACTGATCATTTGAGCTCACCATTTTATATTTACTTTTCCCCAGGATATAAATAAAGGTTTTAGGTATAAAAAAAAAGAAGATCTTTATGGGAGATGTTGAAGATCTTTCACCAGGATTAGAAGATTATATTCCGAGTTTCCAAAGACACTAAACTATTACGATCCTTGTGTGTGTGTTTTTGTTATGTACTAAGTATTCCGCAAATGTAATGTAATGTCAATGTACGTCAAGCTTCGGGTCTCTACAGTTGGAATCAGAGGAAAGGTTTAGTCAACCTTTGGAAACTAGGACGCGAAAACGTTAGTGAGACCCCTAGGGATATTTCTAAGGTATGTCTAGGGATGTCCCTAAGGATAAGTATACATATAGGATATAGTCCTAGCACTACGGTAACGATCTTAGAATTTAACCTAAGATGTTAGATATTGAAGTTACTCCCCCCTTTATTATGATTTATGCATCTCACACTATTCTTTTTGGGTTTTAGAAAATGGCTGGAAACAAGAAGATTCACGATAATGGAGGATATGATGGACAATGGAATGATATTCTTCATAAGCAATCAAATGAAATGGGATTTGGAAGTCCAAACATCATTATTATGCCGAATCAGAAAACTTATAATATGATCAATAAAGTAAAATTTGGTAAGTTTCCTGACTCAGCTAATAAGAGAAAGATGGAGTTTCATGATGATCATAGAGGAAATAAAGTTCAATTTCCCCTATGTAAATCATGTGGGAATAGGCATCAAGGAGAATGTTTCAAAGGAACTGGAAGATGCTTTGGGTGTGGAAATGAAGGACACAAAGCCAGTAAGTGCAATGGAAACGTTTCAGTTAACACCATGGATGAGGTTAATGGTATTGCTACGACATCAACAATGGTTAAATGTTTTAAATGTGGAATGTACGGGCATTATGCAAAATAATGCCCTAAGGGAATGTCTCATGAAGAGAATCGGTATGGTCGTATGGGTAGTATTTTTGTTGATGATGATGAAGAGACTACAAATGATATGTGATAGGAAAGAATTGTTGAAGCTCGGTCAATGGTTTAAGAAGGTAGTGGAATAATTACATGTTTATCAAGTGTAATGTTGTACTATAGAATAAAAAGACATCTAAGGATTGTTACACTATTGTCTTTCCTTAAGTTTTGAAAGTTTATGATGAATGGTATAAGTAACAATGAAAGGTTATTCAGATATTTTTTGGAAAGTGGATGATATGCGCATAATGAAGTGATAATGAGAAAATGAAATGTTTGACAGTATTCATGAGCTCATGATTGATATAAGGACTAAGTGATATCATGGTTTGAGTATATAGAATTTTGAGGATTTTGGTATGTGGAAAGTGTTAATGTTTAAATGCATTCATGTTTTCACTAAGGTTCAATGGGTATTAAAGAGAACACATGATTAAGGCCTTTGAATGTTTGGAATGTGACCAACAAGACATATCTTATGATATATGGGGATCAACGATGGTATTAAATCTCTGGTAATCGTTTTCACTATATTATGAGAGTGGACTACAGTATTATGGATAAGCCTAAAGATTGGAATGGATTATGTTGGACATAAGTTAGTATTGTTTAAGGATAGAAGTTTTTTTCGATATTATTGATGGGATGTTATAGTAATATAGTTTTAGAAAAAGGACAACCTGCAGGACGGCCGATATCCCATCGCGTCGGATAAGGATGTGAGAATCGAACCCACAACCGAAGTGCGACTGGCCTTTATCGCCTACCACTGGCCCACAGGAAGTCCCTGGTTAGTAGAAACTAGTTTTATTTTATTAAGTGGTATGATATATGAAGTATAAGTTCATTTTTGGAACCATATACGATTAACCATAAGATGGACTTATAACTTTTGCTAACCTTTTGTTTGAAAGAGATGTAATGACCCATCATTCTATCACATGATCTGCTAACACTTCACGAATAACAAATTCAACTTCATTTATTTAAGAGATGAAGTGGAAATTGTTCAAGGCACAAACAACAGTGATATTGTACCAAAATAAAGTAAGTATTTATTCTAATTAAAATTATTCAACTTTAGGGAAACGATCTTGAAAACCAAAAATGTTGTCCTAGTGATCTTATATCTGATTAATCATATGGTACCTTAGATTGTCACAAATTTATGGATTTGTGATTGTTGGCTTTTCCATAGTCATGTCCTCTACCACTCTCCATCAGAAAATGATGGTTAGATTTCTCTTCCATGTCCATATTTTCACCTATGTTCTTCTATGTGGATACCCAGTGATTAGTTATCTTGGGTAACCATTACGTTTTATACTTTAGTTTTTAAAGATAAGTTTTGGTATTCCTTTTTACGATGTGGGTTTCTATCAAAAAAACTTTCAAATAGTAAACCATTTATAACCCCGACGAATTTCGAGGGAGAAATTCATTTTAAGGGGGGTAGAATGTAACACCCCGAGATTTTATGAAAAATATTATTTTAATTTCATTAATGTCTTGTGTTGTATTCTACACCAAGATTACCTTGCGCTATACGCAACACCGTATTAGCTTGTAGTATACGCAACACTAGTCTTGGACCGTGTTACACACAATTTTGATAATAGTTATTCTACGCAACATTGAGTATATATATATATATATATATTAAATGTATAAATGAAATGTGGTTGGATTCTGTTATATGAAACAATGAAGGATTCTTTCACAACACGCAACCCTGACTCGGCTTGCATTACATGCAATCGCGACCTTCCTCGATAGCGTGTGTTATACGCAATACTGGGTTTTAATAAACAAAGATATATTATTATAATATTGTCATGAACTAGCCGTTATGAATAGTGTTAACTAAATTTTGAATTTTATAACATTATTATTCATCTTACACACTTTCTAGAACATGGTATAAGAACAAAATAAATTTTTCGGGTAAAATAAGTATTTTTCAAAAAATGCATTTATGCCACCTTTTGATGGCGCACCCACTTTCAATCTAGTTTTTGACATGTTTATAAGTTCAATTTGACAAAATAAAATTCTTCTTTTGAATCAGGATATAAAAATTTACATTAGATAAAGTTTTGATATTTTTTCGAGAACTTTCATATTTTAAGGAATAGTAAAAACACGCTATATTTTAATTAAAAACAACTTTTTTCATCGTAATATCTTATGAGGTTAAATTATAATATTGAATGGTTTTAAAGTATAATTAGAATATATTTTTACCATTTAATATAATTTATGTCATTAACATTGATTTTACCTTGAATTCGTAGGTTAAATCAATTCAATCTTTTGCAATGTTTTAAAGAAAAACCCGTTTTCTTTCGACAACGGGATAAATTTTAATTTAATTTCTGCATCTTTTGTGTATTGAATTTGGAAAAATAGATTCCATATTTGGAATCATTGGGTCCAAATTATGTTAATAAGCTACTTTTTATTTTTGGGCATTATGAATAGTAACTACGGTAAATTTTATTTACCATAGTTAAAGGTAAATCGAGTAATTAAGGGTAAATATAATATTTTAAAATTACCCAAAAAAATGTCAAAATCCTATTGGATGACTAAAAGACGACCCATATCACCTAAGGGTCAGATTAGATTCATTTAATTAAATTTTTTCAATGAAAATAATTTAATTATTATTAAAACCAAAGAATGTGACAACATTTCACTTTCTTAAATCTTATAAGTATAATAATTTTACTGTAGTGATAAACTTCATGAAACGTATAACATGAATAGTATCCAGAAAGATAATACAATTATATACATCATAGAAATTTATTTAGAAATTTTAGGGATTAAATAATTATCATTTATTATGACACAAAGATAATGAGTAATTGTCTTATTAATGAAATATTGACATAATTGATGTTATAAATGCCAAAATAAATGTAATTTGAGACTTTTTATGACTTACACTAATTTTCTAGGTTAATATGACATGTTATTGTTGATTTAAGTAACTTTTTTCGAACTTATAATTCTGTTATAAATTTCATAAAAATCATGTACCAAATAGTGTCAAATTTGACATAAAATAGTTTTTAAAACAAATATTATATTATTAATTGTTATTTTATTCCTAAAAATCTAAGGTTCGGCCAAATGACTTATATAAGATTATATATATTAATAATAAACAACTTGGGGTTATTTTTTCTTGATATAGTAAGTTTATTAACCATATAGTGTAAGAAAACAAAAAGACACGGTAAAAGTTAAATTATTTAACTTAGAGTTAAATCTAATTGATAAGGTTAAAATAATAAGATAAACTTGTCTAAATCCTATTGGATGAGAGGATTTCGACCCATCCCCACCTTAGCCTCTAAATAAATCAATTTGGAGCTATTTAAAACCGAACTTGACTTTATAATAAAATAATATTTTTAGTTATTCCAAAGGTGCCCCTCTCCTCCCTTATAAAAGGGCACCTCCTCCCTCTCTTCCTCACACAACTTTGAGCATTAAAGCTCAGAAAAACCCTGAAAAATTCTCTTCTCCACTTCCCTAGAAACATCCTAGAGGTTCTGGTCTTCCTAAAAGAACAATTTTAGTGCCCTAAGAGGAGGTCTCAAAAAGGCACTTCAAAGAAGAGGTAATTTCCGTTACCGATTCTTTCACCTTTATTTCTTCTTCCACTTCTTCTTCTTAGGTTGTTTCATTATGAAGTAATAACATTGGTATCACTAATATAATGATATGTTATTACAAGTATGAAACAATCCTAATTCACCATATATCCATCGTACAGAAAACGAAATCACCGCGCGTGCGTACGTACGGAATACCGTCTCCACGTCGTGGTGTAATCTGTTTTTCCACCAACACCTTACATGGATGGGTATTATGGTGTAAAGAATAACTATACATAGTTATTATAACATCATAATTATTCTGATATATTGTATCATCCACTCCAATTCAATTCCATAATTATAGAAATGATATCATCGCTCGTGCGTACGTACGGACTACCGTCTCCACGACGCGATGAGATTCATTCTCCATGTTAACCATTTAAGAATGATTATAAAGTATATATAAGAAATAATAATGAAATATATGACATTATAAAGCTACTGGATTTATGTGTATATATATGTATGTCATCTACTTAATTCCACTCAATTCAATAAGGAAATGAAAATAGCGTTCATGCGTACGTACGGCCTACCGTCTCCATGAACGGTGTATTTATTTCCATTTATCGATCCATTATATATATGTATATTCTGATTATATATTATATATAAATCATGTTCTATATTCTATAATTAAGTAATAATAATCTAAGTAATCATATGAATAATTACAAGTTAAAACACGAATGACAAATGAGACGATTTTACCCAAAACGCTACTTTAACATTAATTTACAAAAGAACGGGTAATATAAAGTCATAAGTGAACCATATATGATATAATAACAATGAATATGATTCTGTAATAAATAAATGACATTATTTAAATAATTATACAGGAGGTTCAGTCACTTACGAAGCAAATCGGACCTAAGGTAAGGGAAATATCACAATCTCACTTTTATCCGAGATTGTTTTTATATTGGTAATTACTGGGGTGTATTTTATCATCCACATCCATGTTCCCTCAATATGTAATATTATTTCCATCCTTCTAAAATAGTTTATATCCAATTTTACCCTTCGGTAAGTTTTTGTAAAAGATATGAAAGGAATCTTTTGTCGTTTTTCGTACGAGGTACTTTTTGACTTTTCCGACAAAAGTACGAAGAATGTTTTTTTAACTTATACGGCAGAATGGATTTTTAAAACATTATTTCCAAGAATTTTACTTTACATGTTTTCAGGTTTATTTTTAATAAACTTCTTTTAGTTTAAAAATGTAAGACATGTTAAGAAAGGAAAATATTTTTGAAGTAGAAAGGATATTTTCCTCAAGAATGGAGTTCAAGTGTTTTATCAAAATTATTTTCCATATAAGATAATAAAGGGTTCTGTTTCTATCTCTATTACTACATTGATTTGATTATGTTGTGATGGAATTATTTTTATGAATTCCTTTATCTTATGTGAATTGTTTTATGATGTCACGATGTTTAAGATTCCCATTTTTATTACAAGGGTTATGCAGTGATGTATGATTTATGATTTTGTGGAACACATAAGAATGGTATCATTATGGGATGGTTGGGACCTATATCTCCCTCCAATGCATTGGGTAAAGATTTTATATCTCATGAGATAGACATGGCTGGAACGGAAGGTTATACCGGTTCAGTGAAACAGGACTGAAATGAGGGTGACTCGGTTCAGAAAGGGACTTTGTCCACTAAGATAGTATTGGCAATGGGTCTTGACTAGCGAGAAATGATTATCTATGATTATGTCTGTATGCCACAATGTTTCATGTTTTAAGTTATGATTATTGTGATTACATTTCACTGCCATGATTTATCCCATGTTATGAAATTATGATCTCTTTTGCAGGTTAATATTTCCAAAAGTTATGTGCTTGTGTATACGATGTGATTGATATATTTTTTTTGTTTACCCTTACTGAGCATTTGAGCTCACCCTTTTATGTTTACTTTTCCCCAGGATATAAAGAAAGGTTTTAGGTATAAAAAAAATAAGATCTTTATGGGCGATGTTGAAGATCTTTCACTAGGATTAGAAGATTATATTCCGAGTTTCCAAAGACACTAAACTATTACGATCCTTGTGTGTGTGTTTTTGTTATGTACTAAGTATTCCGCAAATGTAATGTAATGTCAATGTACGTCAAGCTTCGGGTCTCTACACGTGTACTCCAACCTGTGTAAGCAGTACACAGGGTGACCCACATTACTGGCCTTTCTTGGCTGTGTGATGGAGTACACGGTCATGTACTCCATTCCGTGTCTATGTATCCCTGGGATACACGCTGAGTCCCACATAGCCTCATCTGTCATGCCGCGTAGAGAGTACATGTCGTGTCATCTGAAGCTGTGTAGTTCATCTCGTGTTTGTGTACTTCCCAAAATACACACCAAATTTCTGGGAAAGTCCAACATGTCGTGTGACCAGGGTCACATGCCGTGTAATCCCTCTCAGACCCCCGAAACCATAGTTTCCACCACCATTACTATACTGTATGTTCTTCATAAGTACACTCCGTGTATTCTGGAAATTTCTAGAAACATGAACCTCTGTCGTCGCGCCTCCAATGGTGCCCTGTTCTTCAATCTGGTCATCTGATTTCCATGGAACTCCCTCATTTTGGTCACCCCGACACCATGAAGCTGCTTCTAGTGTTTTCATACCTCTGATCGGCTCTAAAAACATTTTTCGATACTCATGTGCGAAGAATGATTGAATAACATCTTCTTCCGATCTGAGCTGATTCATCATATGTCATGGCCATAGCACCTTCGTAGGTTCGTGGCAATGTTGGATCTCCAGTTTGGGATTGTTGCATTGCAAGATAGGTGTGAAATAATCTGTTTCTCATCACGCCATGAAAAATGTGAAGAACGCGAAGAACGCAAGAGATGGAAAGTGGGAAAGAAAATCCAATGAAACAATTTAAGGAACGAACCTCCACCGTCGTTCGACACGAAGTTGATCCTCTCCTGTTAGTAGGCTTAAATGTATCAAAAATCAATAACAACAATTCATCATGGATCAATTCCCCAAATCATTCCAATAAAACCCTCCCGTAAGAATGTACGAATCTATGAATCAACTTTTTTGTGGTTGATCCACGTTCGTCATTGAAATACAAAAATGGTGAAAGCAGAATGAAATAACAACCCCTACCTCAAGAAGGGATTGGTCATTGGTGAAGGGGTTACACTTTTGTCACCATCTAGATCCTTCAACTTCATTGGTGCAGCGATTCTCATCTTCTATCCATCTTTATTCGTCGCTGAGAGTTTTCTCCAAAGCGCCACGGATTTTCCCCAGAGTTTCCTCTCAATCTTCCGCCAACGATCGACATTCGATTATCCCAATAAAAATGGAAACGTATTTGGAATTCAATTACACTACGCCATTAATGGGCCAGCGTTTCTATTTCTGAGTCATTAATACATGACATTTAATATTGAAATAGTTTCTATGTCGCTGCGCTGCAGCGGATGTTTCCGAAAAAACATCGCAAATTATTTTATTTTATTTTACCAAAAATGTCCTAAAATTTAATATTTATATCAACCCGTTCTGATTGAGGTTAGAGCCAGTAATAGGTAAATTCATCGTACTAGATGCAATGGTGCCCTCAGATTTTCAATCCAGGCATTCGTTTGGAAACTTCCACAACCACGCCCATGTGCCGACTCAGTTAACTGAAAAGGTTTCAAACCACCGTTTCGGGCTCATTGGGCCTTGGAATGATTTTTAGTCTCTAATCCTGGTCTTGTAATAATTCCATATAATATTTAAATAATACACGGAGAAATCCAATACATTACATTCCCTCCTCCTTAGGAATTTATGTCCTTAAAAATCCAAAACAAGACTACTTAGAAATATGAGGGTACTGGGCACGGATCGGAGCCTCCCGCTCCCATGTGCTCTCCTGAAGATTCTTGTGCTGCCACTAGAAACAAACTAGGGGAGTCGATCGCCCATGAAGCATCCTCTCTTTCCAATCCTCGATCTCGGTACTCAACAAAGGTTACTCCATCCTGGATGTCCATCTCTCCCCAGTCGATGACGTGCGATGGGTCATGCACGTACTTCCTCAGTTGCGACACGTGGAAGACATCATATGCCTGATGAAGCTGTGGTAGTAGAGCTAGGTGGTACGCCACCTCGCTGACTCGACATAGTATCTACAACGGTCTGATGAACCTCAGATATAGCTTTCCACCTTGGCCAAACCTCCGCAACCCTCATCGATATGAGACCCGAAGAAAGTAGTGGTCTCCCTCTTCAAAATCCAGAGGTCTCCGTCGTCTATCAGCATAAGACTTTTGTCGGCTCTGTGCAGTATTTATCTGCTCCTCGATCGTTTTCACCTTCTTAGTGGTAACTTGCACCAACTCTAGACCCACAAATGCTGACTCTCCATGGTTGGTCCAGCAAAGTGGTTACCGGCAGGGTCTCCAATACAAGTCCTCGAACGGTGCCATACCAACGGTGGAGTGGTAGCTATTGTTGTATGCATACTCCACCAGTGGTAAGTGGTCGTCCCAACTATGACCAAAGTCCATGATAGAGTCTCGCAAAATATCCTCCATAACCTAAATGGTCCTCTCCATATGACCATCGTTTTGGGGAAGAAACGTTGTGCTCAAATGTAGCTGAGTTCCAAAAGCCTCCTACAATCCCTTCCACAACCGAGATGTGAAACGGGGGTCTCGGTTCAAGACTATCGTCGAGGGGACTTCATGAAGCCGAACTATCTCATGCACATAGAGGTATCTCAAGCACTCTACAATACTCTGCTCCCTGATATCTAGGAAGTGGGCTGATTTGGTAAGTCGGTAAACAATCAACCAGATTGAATCATGCCCCTTGGAATTCTGTGGTAAGCATGTCCTGAAGTCCATCGAAATTCCATCCCACTTCCACTCTGTAACATCCAGGGGTGAGCTAATCCCACTGGAACCTTGTGCTCGACCTTCTCCTGTAGGCACGTGAGGCATCAGGAAACGAACTATGCTACTGCCTTCTTCATTCCCGACCACCAGAACTGTCGTCGGAGATCCGGGTACATCTTTTCCACTCTAGGATGTACCGCCAAAGGGGATGTATGAAGTTCCCTAAAGACCTCCTCCAGCAATTCCACTAGTACAGCAGTGCATCCTCTAAAAAGAAGTATGTGCTCCCCACCTTGAGATTACCCATCATAAGCATGTCCTATGGATAACTGAGCACGTAAGGCCACACAGTCCACATCTCCTAGCTGGGCTTATCTAACCCACTGTAATAGTATAGGGGTGACAACCATCGATTGTAGGTAATCTATAACCTCTCTATCCATGAAGGATAACTATAATGCTGCTAACTACTCTATTTCCTCACTCAATAGTAGTGAGCTCGACCTTCTGCTAAGAGCATCTGCCACCTTGTCCCCCTTCTAAAGAGTATAGACGACCTCAAAATCATAGTCCTAGAGGATCTCTAGCCAACGGCTCTGCCTCAGATTCAGATCCTTCTGTGAAAAGATGTACTTGAGGATCTTGTGGTCAGAGTAGATAATAAATCACTCACCTATAAGGTAGTGTCACCACATCTTCAATGCGAAGACTACTGCATCTAACATGAGATCATGGGTCTTATAGTTCTGCTCATGTGGCGTAAGTTGGCACGAACCATAAGAAATCACTGCCCGCATTTGTATTAGCACACAGCCAAGACTGATCCATAATGTTTCACAGAAAACTATGTACTCGACACCCTCCTCCGGTAATCTCAAGATTGGGGTGCTCATAAAACTCTATCTCAACTGCTTTCTGGGAAAACAAGACTGGGGCCACCTAGGGTGAAACACTAGGTCTTACGAAACCCTTGCTCTGCAAATCCTCCAACTACACCCTCAGCTTGAGAAGCTCTACGGGAGCCATATGATATGATGGTGAGGAAATCGGTGTCGTCCCAGGGTGTAAGTTGATGCCGAAGTCGATTTCCTAGTGGGGAGGTAGTCCTGAAACATCTTTGAGAAAGACATCCTCGTAGTCCACCACTACTTCTAGGAATAGGGAGCTCATCACATCTACTGCTCTGAGGGATAGGCTAGCCATATCATGAGTGATTAGCTCCACCCTCCTGTGCATGATCTCATTTTGTCCTTCATGCATCTCCTTTACTCTGACAAAGGGAAACCTTTCTCCAACACGGCAGACACACCGCACTCTTTGCCTAAAACATTAAATCTGGGCATGGAGTGAAGATAACCAATCCATACTGAGAATGACGTCGTAAGGCCTCGATGCTACCACCAAGAGGTTCGAACCAAAACTCTCCCCTCTAATGGTAAGATCACACCGTCTGTAAAGGTGCATGATCGTCGAGTCTCCACTTGTAGGTTTCTCCAAGCATATGGTTTGAGTCAACAGTTCTACTGGAATCTCAAAGTTTCACACAAGACATGTGTCTATGAAGGAATGACCGGGACCTGTGTCTATAAGTATGGAAGCTAAGGTAGAAAATACACAGATATCCCTAGAGTCCCTGGGTCATACACCTTAACCGCATGAAGCTTTCATCGTCCCCCAGCTCCCTGAGCCTGGTGCGGACCTCCTGGGGGTGGTTGTGGAAGTAAGTCAAAGCGTCTACCACCACCTGCAGCTCTGCCTACTCCTCTGCCATGTCCACCACATGGCGAGTCTATCTACTCCACTCTCTGCCTCTGCCTCAGTGGTCCATCCACTGCTTCCTTGTCAGCATCTAGATGGGTCAGCTAATCTCTAGCGAGATGTCCCCTACCGTCGCACGTGTGGCATCGCTTCTCCCTAGGCTGACTGGATCCATCCTAATATCCCTGTACTATCGATCCTCAATCCTGTGTCCTCCTATGATGTTTCCCACATCCAGATCCTTGTGCCTAACATCGTCTCTCTACTATCGGGGTCTACGCACCTGTCTGCCTACTGCTGACTAGCGTCGATTGTCTCTGCTCTGCCAAGAAGCTCTCGATCACCAGGGCCCTCTCGAGCACTCCAGCATAAGTCGAAATGCATAGAGGCATGACACTAGCTCAGATGTCTCTTTGTAGACCTCACTCAATGGTCTGAGATCTGATGTAGTGATCTCTAACCATATCCATCGAGTACTGGGAATGGTTGGTGAACCTCGATGAATAGTCGGTTATAGTCATACATCCCTACTGGAGCTGAAAAATCTTCTGGATGTGCACCGCTCTTAGCATAACTAGATAGAACTCCTCCCTGAAGAGTGGCTCAAACTCTGTACATGAAAGAGTCTCCTCATTGTGACTTTGTGTGGTCAGACTCCACCATTGTCTCGCCGATCTCTGAAGAAGGCTCGCTCCTAAGATCACCATATGGTCTATTGGTGTCCTCACTAGATAGAAAACTCTGGTCACCACCTCAAACCAGTCCTCAGCCGCCTGAGGGTTGGGCTCGCCTCAAAACCTAAGGGGTCTTTATCTCTGGAACTCATGGAGCGTGCTATGCATGCGCCTATCATCGGTCAGTACTGTAGGTACAACGGGCTACTCCATTGGTGGTGACATAACTAGTGCACAACCTGGTGACAATGCCTAGGGAACTGGTCCCTGTATTAATGTCTCTTCACTGAAGGGGTCATCCCTGTGATCGTGATGCTGAATCATAGTGGGTATGTGTCGCGGAGGCATCCTGTAATGAAACAAGATGTAGCCTTTATATATTTGGATAGCTGAATCTAAGGACATGGAAAACACAACCCATTCCTATATGATGTATGTACCTTTCTTTTATTTCCCCGCAACAAGTTTTTTTGTATACTGAGCAGAAAAGTATGTTATCAGAGTCTTGGTGTATGGATAAGTTGACCGCCGTACCAACACTAGAGTCTCTGACCTGAAATCCGTGCTCGAAACACTTAACACTATTTCCCCAAACCCATATCACGGATTCTTGGTCCTAAGGTAGAACCGACCACCTCTGATACCACTATGTCACAACCCGTCCCTGTGGGGCCCACGCCGTGACTCCCCAAGCCTGCCTCCAATAGGCCAAGGGCTGGTGACTAGTACTGAGTAATCATATTACTAACATGGGAGGCATCACCTAAGAACTTGCACACACGCACACATCTCCAATCCCACAAATGATGAAATGTAAAAACCACTAAGGAACAAAATTCATGCATACAACTAAACCCAACCACCATAGTACAGTGAAAGGTAAAAATTTGAATGTAAACTAGGCCAGAATACCAGCCCCCCATAATAAGATTTTTAAAACTACGAATTCCAACTTGTAAACGCAAAGAGGTACTGGGACTGCTGCTCATAGTCATAGGAACACCTCGGCCTGTGAGGAACTCAGATAGCTCGATCGTGTCTTGGTCTGCCCTGGACTCTATCAACAGGCTGCTCGTCTGCACAAGACACGACACATGTGGTAAAATCCCATGAAGGGGTGAGTATAAAAATACTCAGTAGTGGACCCGGAAAACCACAGAGCAATGCAAAAAGTAAATATACAGTTATCTCTACATGGTATATGTCTACACAACATATATCAAGTGAAACACAATCCAAATATACTTGAAATGCAGACCCCCAGTCGAGAGGGATATTACACAACCGCATACACCCCCCCCCCTCCCCACTAGGGATTCAGTTCAAAGATTCCACAATGTAATCATTTTGGGAGAACACACTCCACGAGTCTAGTAGCTCTAATGATGTTCATCCGAGAAGTATTGTTTGTCGGGAAACAACACGAGAGGTAGATACACTCATTATAGGAAACACACTTCTGAGTGGGTAAATCATGATAGATAGATGCACTCATTATGGGAGACACACTTCCGAGTGATGGATAGATACACTCATTACGGGAGACACACACTTGAGTGGGAAAGATCACGATACCCATATCAGGAACACATCCAGGGCCATGGAGGATACCGCGACTCATTCGGATTCACCAGCTAGGTGATTCGCCAACTAGGTAAGGGATCAATGCCTGGTAAAGTTGGTTGTGTTGATGCCTGACTCTACCTAGGTTTAGGAATGGATAGAGGATCTATCTCCAGGCCTCACGGAGGGATGCCGACTCTATCACAAAAATTCCTACTGAAGGGATCATCCTCCTTTAGAAGGAAAAGATGCATAAACTTTAGTGGAATGAGAATATGGGGCACTAACCCAAACAAAAGATGTCCAAGATACGGTGAACATGAGGACCATGCCATTTTCCACAAAGTACACTACATGTAGAAAAGTTACACGCCGTGTTTTCTGACCTCGGGTACTACCCGTGTACAACAGCCCATGTCTTAAGGCTGGTCATGTAGAAAATTTAGTACATAGGATGTAGTACAGTGTACACTCTATGTCCGAGTGACTGGGGTTGGCACCTTGTATGTTGTCCATGTACCCGTACATGGTTATCAACCCGTGTACTCCAACCCGTGTAAGCGATACATGGGGTGACACGCGTTACTAGCCTCACCTGGTCATGTGATGGAGTACATAGTCATGTACTCCATTCCGTGTTCGTGTCTCCCTGAGATACATGCTGAGTATTTCATAGCCGCTTCCTTCAGGCCACATACAGAGTACATCTCATGTCATCTGATGTCGTGTAGTCCATCTCGTGTTCGTGTACTTCCCAAAATACCCGTCGAGCTTAGAGGAAAGTCCAACACACCGTGTAATCCCTCTCTGACCCACAAAACCCTAGTCGCTGCCAATAGTACTACAAGGAGTGTTCTTTGGAAGTACACATCGTGTATTCTAGAAATTTCCAAAAATGCGAACCTCAGCCGTCGCGCCTCCAGTGGTTCCTCGTTCTTCAATCGGGTCATCCAATTGCCATGGAACTCTTGGGTTTTGGTCGCCTTGACGCCACAAATATTCTTCCGGTGTCATTGTACCTCTTATCATCTCTGAAAACATGTTTGGATCCTCTTACATGAAGAATGCTCAAAGAATGGCCTCTTCCAATCCGAGCGGATTCATCGTCTGTCAGGGCCGTCACACCTCTGAAGGGTTGTGGTGATATCTGATCTCTAGTTAAAGATTGTTGCATTACAATACAGGTGTGCAAAAATCTGTTTTTTTTTTACCCCATAATGAACGCGAAGAATGCGAAGAATGCACGAGAAGGAAAAGAAGAAAGAAAATCCAATAAAACAATTTGAGTAACGAACCTCCACTGTCGTTCGTCATGGTGTTGATCCTCTCCCATTAGTAGGAATGAATGGATCAGAAATCAACAAAAATAATTCAACATGGATCAATTCATCAAATCATCCCAATAAAACCCTCCCGCAAGAATGTACGAACATGCGGATGAACTTGTTCGTGGTTGATCTGTATTCTTCATTTAAATACAAAAATAGGGAAAGAGGAATGAAATAGGAACCCCTACCTCAAGAATGGATTGATCACTGATGAAGGGGTCGTTCTGTTGTCGCCATTGAGATCCTTCAACTTCATTGGCGTAGTGATTCGCATCTTTGATCTGTCATCATTAATTGTTGAGAGTTTTCTCTAAAGCGCCACGTATTTTCCCCAGAGTTTCCTATAAATCTTCTTCCAATGATCAACATTCAATTATCTCAATAAAAAGGGACATGTGTTTGGCATTCAATTCCACTGTGGCATTAATGGTTCAGCTTTGTTGTTTCTTGAGTCATTAAGACATGACATTTAATATTGAAATAGCTGCCATGTTTCTATGTTGCAGTGGATGTTACCAAAACAAAAAAATAAACATCGCAAATTATTTTATTTTATTATACTAAAAATGTCTGAAAATTAACATTTTTCCTCGACTCGTGCCTGTCAAGGTTAAACCCGTTCTTAGGTAAAGTTATCATCCCAGACGCAATGGTGCCCTCAAATATTCAATCCAGGAATCCATTTGGAAACTGCCACAGCCACACACATGTGCCGACTCACTTAACATAAAAAGTTTCAATCCACCGATCCGGGCTCACTGGGCCTCAGAATGATGTGCCTTATTTGTGCCTGTTCTAGTAATAATTCCATATAGAATTTATAAAAGACACAGAAAATTTGATACATTAAAATTATACTTGCAGTATTGGATGCAGTCTTGGTCGAGGAATCGATTGGAATTACTTACTAGAGAAGAACATGGGAATGGGATAAAAATTATGAAGAATCTTGGAATGTGATTCTTTTTTTAATGAGGACAGGGTTGCCTTTTTTACCCCATCTTTCCTTCTCTTTCCTCTCTAAATTTATTTTTCAATATAAGGAACTTTTTCCATAACCTTTTAAGAAAACTTAATACATATCTTATATATCAAGTGGAAATGTATATTTTTTCATATATAAGTCATTTTTAATAAAATAAAATATATTTTTATCATTATAAATATATTTATATATTATCATATTATTTTTAATGAAATAATTTATTTTATCACGACTCGTCCCCCCGGGGACAATGTCGTGACATCCCCAAGCCCGCCTTTCATAGGCCAGGGGCAGGCAACTAGCACCAAAGGTGTAAATCCATAAAACTGGGAAGGAATTACCTTTATACACTTGAAACACACACAATAGATTAAGCTGGAAGCAAAACACTAAGTAAAATTTTATACAAAAGAAGTGCTGAAAAGTAAAGGGGCCGGAAATACAAGCTCGAATGTATAGTGAAAGTAAAACTGAAAAACAAGTACAACTGAAAAAGAAAAGAAGCTACTAGGTCATCCTCCAGGGTTCCTACCTGAAGGCTAGGTAGAGATGGCCTCCTCAGCACTCCACATCCGTCAGTCTCCTTGGTGTACCGACTTGTCGTAAGGTCCACATCCAGGTACTGTCAAGTCCTGCAACTCAGCCTTAGTCAGCGATGTCTGTCGTCTGCATCCAACACAATGAGGTGCGGGAATATCCCATGTAGGGGTGAGTATAATGATACTAATTAGGGACCCTGATACCCTCAAGGTCTCACAAAATACAGCAATGATAAATCACAAAGTATGAAATCAATAGATAACCCCACTTAGGTATATGCCCATACATATACCTAAGTTATCTAGTAATCCTACTCAATCATGACAAAAACAAAAGTTACTGACTCATCTCACATAGGTATACAACTTTTGTAGAGAGATAGAGATGATTAGATGTAGCCACTGAATCATCTAAGATGTCGGACCCGCATAGGATCTGGGACCAGCGGTTAGAACTGTCACACCCGAAAAGGATCCAGGAATAGTAGTCAGAGCTGTCGGACCAAAACATGATCCAAGACCATCTATTTTGTCAGACTAACAAATGATCTAGGAACATAACTTAGAAGTGTCTGGAAAACACATGATCCAGGAACAGTCATTAGAATTGTCGGACCAACACATGATCCAAGAACATTCTACAGTCCACAACCAGCCTCAGGGTTTCCAATTGCATGATTGATTCTAGGAGAGTCTATTCCTCAAGCCAAGGGTCAATAAATCAACTACCATGTCATCCCAAGCTGATGTATCTCGAATATCCGTCTTTCCATAAGAAACTCAATGCGGCAGTCGGTGAGTCAATCGGACGCCCGGTCTATGAGTTATTGGAATTTCCATTCTAAGGGCCCGGTTGGATTTAGGTTCAGTCCAACCTGACCATACCCCAAATGCAACCAAACCAGCAGTGGGGTATGCCAAAAGAACAATCTCTCTCCAAGATTTTTTTCTCTGCAGGCAATTCGTCAATCGAACCCCCATAACCCAAATTATTGGTGAAAAGGTGAAATCGGGTCAAATGGATCCGGACAAAGGTCAGGCTTGGTCCACGGGTCCGACCCGACCCTCCGGAACTGGCCCTGCCCATAGGAATTGGTTCGGTCTGTGGTGCTGACCCGACACACATGGCTTTGCTAGCGGCCCGTGTGGCCTGGGGGGCCAACGGCTGGCGGGGCCCAACCTAGCCGTGTAAGGGGAGGTGCCACTCCCCCCCCCCCCCCGTCTGTCGAATGGAACCAGCTCCTAGTGTCGGTTCTAGAGCCCGCATGACCCCGTAGGGTCCCGCCTCAACTAGATGGATGAGCAGCCAGCTAGTTTGCTCCACTGGCGTCTAGCCCAGCCGGCCTCTTCTGCTCCACTGCCATGGCTAGGGGGCTGCGAATTCTTCCTCTACATGGCACAATGGAGTCGTGCCCCTCCAGGGGCCTGGCAGCCGCTCGTGTGAACCACTGTGGCCAGAGGCCGCAGCTTTTTCCTCTATGTGGTGTGACGTCGATGCGCCCCTCTGGCAGCCTAGCGGCTGCCCGTATGCCCCGCTGCAGCTAGGGGTCGCGGCCTACTATTCTGGGCGGCACGATGGTGTTGTGCCCTTCCGTTGACACGGCAGCCCAGTATCGCTGGATTCCTTCTCAGCCAGTAGTTGTTTCACTGCCTCTGTCATCAACAAGTGAGGAAAAAAATAGAGGGGGAGGGTCAGGCCATGTTCGTTCGGCTAGTTCCCTCCATGTTATGGAGATATCAATCGACAAATCGTAATCCAAGATTTGAACAATGAAGAATGGAAACAAATTCAAACTCAAATCCCCTACCTCGGGTTCACTGACGATGTTTCGAAAAGGTGGACGTCGATTCGATGATTTCGGGAAAGAAGATGAAGAATTCCAGGATGTCTTCATCAGCGTCCTTCAAGTACTTCACTTCCCCCTTTCCCCGGTTGAATACCGTTCTTCATTGGTGGAAGAAGTGTTCTTCGTTGGAGAGTTATTTTTCTCCCAAGCTCCACCAAAAAGAAAAATCCTAACAAAATAATAGATTATGACATATTATTAAATTGCTGGAATATAATTCAAAAGGTTTAAATTAATTAATTGAATTTGTTCAATTAATAATTGAGAGGGTTGGAACCATAAGTGGGGAGTTCAAGGGGGTTTTTTCCCACTTATTGGGGGGTCCAAGAGGTTAAATCCTTTGGTGGTCCCCACAAAAATAATTAAGAAGAGGTGTTTACACCTCGAGTGGTCCCACCACTATAAACTCTCATGGGTGGTTAAGGTGTGGTGGCCCCCGACTTCCAACCTCCTCTTGGAGGTTTTAACCAACCAAAAAAATTAAGACAAGCACCTAATTTATTTTATTATTCCCACGAAAAACCTAGAAACTAAATTTCATTCCCAACCATCTGTTGTTGAGGTGAAAGCCTTCTTAAAAGAATATCATCACTGCAAGTTCAACGGTGCCCTTGGATTTCAATTCTGAGCACTAGTTCAAAATATATAAAAACCTGCTCGTATATTTACTAAAGGTACCCGAAAAAAACTTCTGAAATTGATTCCGGGAACACCGGGCCTCGGAATCACGCCCCGTCAGTTTTCACGGTCGCATAAAAATACTATGTATAAAAAAATTCCCCAGGATTTCCGGGTATTTACATTCTCCCCACCTCGGGTCTTTAGGTCCTCGTAAGATACAACTCGAACTAAGGGAACAAATGCGGGTACTGAGCAAGCATCTGAGCCTCTCGCTCCCATGTGCTCTCTTAGAGGTTCTTGTGCTGCCAGCAAATGCACACCAGATGTATCAACCATCCATGAGGACCCACTCCCGTCAATCCTCAATCTCCACTGGATCCTCTGTGAAAGTCTCCCCATTATCGATATCCATCTCACCATTGTCGATGATGTGAGTAGGGTCGTGAACGTATCTCCTCAACTGAGATAAATGGAAGATGTCGTGCACCTGGTGCAACTGAGGTGGAAGAGCTAAGTAGTAATCCACCTCTACAACACTACTGAGGACCTAAAAAGGTCCGATGAATCTTAGAGATAACTTTCTGCCTTGTCCAAATCACTGTAGGCCTCGTCGAGGTGATACCCGTAGAAAGACGCGGTCACCATCCTCGAACTATAGAGGCCTTTATATAATTTTAGCATACGACTTATATCTACTCTGTGCAGTCTTAATCCTTTTCTGGGTGATCTGTACCTTCTCTGTGGTAGCCTGTACCATCTTTGGTCCCACTAGTGTTGACTCACCTAGGTCTGTTAATCAAAAGTGTGATCTGTAAGGTCTCTCGTACAACATCTCAAAAGGGGTCATCCCTATGGTGGAGTGATAGTTATTGTTGTAGGAAAATTCCACCAAAGGTATTTTATCCTCCCAGATATGACCGAAGTCAAGGAAACAAGCATATAGCATGTCCTCGAGGGTCTGAATGGTCCTCTCAGTCTGTCCATCCATCTGAGGATGGAAGGTGGTGCTCAGACGAAGCCGCATCCCGAAATTTTCCTACAACCCCTTCCATAACCAGGAAGTAAAGCGTTCATCATGATTGGAGACAATAGATGAAGGAACTCCATTTATCAGCACAATCACCTGCACATAGAGGCCTCTCAAGATCTCTACTGAACCCTTCTCTCTGATCGGTAGGATGTGGACCGACTTGGTGAGTCGGTCAATGATCACCCAAATCGAATCATGAATTCTGGATGTATGTGGAAGACCCATCATGAAGTCCATGTATATCCCATCCCACTTCCACTTTGGGACCTCTAAAGTATGGAACAAGAATACTGGTACCTGGTGCTCCTCATTCACTTGCTGACAAGTGAGGCATTGAGAAACAAACCCTGCTACCTCTTTCATCATTCCTGGCCACCATTGCTATTTTCAAAGGTCCTGGTATATATTCACCACTCCTGGATGTACCATTAGAGGGGATGTGTGGAACTCCCTCAATAATTCCTCTTGAAGTGCTACTGGTACCTAGGTATTCCCTCTGAATAAGATGACATCCTCCCCACCTTTAGAAAATCCATCAGGTGCCTGCCCTATAGAAATCTGAGCATGTCGTGTCTCAGAGTCAGCGTCTCCATGTTGTGCCTCCCTAAATCACTAAAGAAGTGGGAGAGTGACTGAAAGAGACTATAGAAAGTATGATCCATTTCTAAACAGAAGGGATATCTATAAGGTAGAAACCTGCTTGGTCGCCTCTCCTAGCTACTACATACCAGTTCTCCTACTGAGTGCATCTGCAACAATGTTCCCCATTATAGGAGTATAGACTATATCGAAGTAATAGTACTGGAGGAACTCAATCCAATGTCAATATCTTAGGTTTAGGTCTTTCTGAGAGATGATATACCTGAGACTCTTGTGATCGGAGTACATGATAAAACGTTCGCCCATCAGATAGTGTCGCCGCATCTTCAAGGTGAAGACCACTACTGCTAAATCCAGGTCATGGGTAGCATATTGTTTCTCATGTAGTCTCAACTGATGAGAACCATAAGATATCACTGCTCACTCCTGCATCAGGACACACCCGAGTCAGGACCCTGATGCGTCGCATTAGACTACGTACCCTACGCCTTCCTCTAGAAGCCCCAAGATGGGGGCACTAGTCAGCCTCTGCCTTAGCTCCTGAAAGCTCTGATGGCATCTCTACGACCACATGAAGGGTTTCCCCTTCTTCTTCAAGGATGATAGTGGTGCTGCAACTCTAGAGAAGTCTAGTACGAACCTCCGGTAGTACCCAGCCAATCCCAAGAAACATCGTACCTCTGTCACACTCCTGGGTGGCTCCCAAGAAAGTACCACTTCAATATTCACAGGTTCTACTGCAACTCCATCCTCGACACGTCATGTCCCAAAAATTGAACCTCTTAGATCCGGAACTGGCACTTCGAGAGCTTACCATAAAGCTAGTTCTCTTGGAGTGTGTCTGGTACTACCCGTAAATGGTAGGAATTCTCCTCCTCAGTAGTCAAGTAGGTCATAATTTCGTTGATGAAGACTATGAAAATGAAATCGAGGTATGGATGGAAGATCCTTCATGTGTCCCATGAAGACTACTAGAGCATTGGTTACACCGAAAGGCATAACCACGAACTCATAGTGGCCATACTGACATCTGAAGGTCATCTTCTGCACATCCTTGTCTCAAAATCTGAGCTGGTGATAGATTGATCTGACGTCTATCTTTGAGAACAACCATACATTATTCAACTGATCAAAGAGGTCATCAATCATTGAGAGTGGTTAGTTGTTCTTCATGGTCACCTTGTTCTGGTGACAGTATTCAACACAAATCCTCAAGCTCGCATCTGCCTTCTTGGTAAACAAAATCAGGGCTACATAGGGAGAAACACTGGTCCGAATGAATCCCTTCCCCTGTAAGTCCTCCAGATGTACTCGAAGCTCACAAAGCTATGAGGGATCCGTCTGATATGTAGGAGTAGATATCGGTGTTGTCCCGGGGTACATGTCAATGTATAATTCCACCTCTTTTCAAGGAGGTAGTCCTGGAACATTGTCAAAGAAAACATCCACATACTGGTCCACCACTATAGGATAGCTCAAACTCTCCACATAAACTGCTCTGAGGGTAATGCAGGCCAACTGATGTGTGATCGGCGGCACCCTCTTCTAAGTAACTCTGTCATGTGCTACAAAGGCTCCCTTATCACAGACGAAGGTGAACCTTGTCCCATACATGTGGACACAATGCACTTTGCGCCTAATATAGTCAATCTAAGCATGGAATATAGATAACCAGTCTATACCCAAGATGACATCGTAAGGCCTCGACGCCGCTATGAGGAGATCCCAGCCTAAACTCTCACCTCCTAGAGTAAGCTCGCACTTCTGGAACCAGTGTGTAATTTTCGAGTCTGCTCCTATACGAGTCTCTAGACATAAGGATCAAGCCAATGGCTCTGTCGAAATCTCTGAGCTCAGAATGACGCCAATGGAAATGAAAGAGTGATTGACATCTGTGTCTATAAGAACTACAGCCAAGGTGGAGTAGACACAAATCTTACCATGTATCATCTCTAGAGCATCATGGTCATAATCCTCAGCTTCCTTGAGCTGATATCTCACCTGTCCACCTACTCCTAGTGGTCAGGGTGGTCCTCCTAGTGGTGGTGGCTTTAACACCTCGAATCATCATCCACTGACAGTTGCACGGCCAGATCCTCTGCCACATCTGCCTGCTCTCTATGGTCTGCCTTGATAGAACCTCTGCATATACCTGGAAGGTCCCTCAATTATCTTCTAATCATCAGTACTGTGGTTTGGACAGTCACAAGCCATGTGTACTTGCCCACCGCAAGAATAAAATTTTTTCTCTTGGAATGACTGGCTCTGTCTTGTGTGCCCCGCATAACTAAACACGTATCCTAAGGTCGTCCACTGGATAGCCTAGTCCGCTTGGACCTCTGTGACATCTGTATACTTCCAGCTTTAGAGAACTCCGCTGCATGTCGACTAGTGGTGGGTCTCACTTTTGGATACTACTCGGTATGGAAACTCTCCACTAGGAGGGCTCTCTCTAACACTCTCTCCTTTGTCGGGATGCTGAGGGAGATCATCGAGGCCCTGATCTCTCTCCTGATCCCCTGATCGAAGGTCGGAGCCCTGAAGAAAGGGTCCCACACCACATCCGTGGATTAGCGTGATTGGTTGGTGAACCTTGCTGAGTACTTTGCCACGGTCATGGTACTATGCTGTAGATGAAGTAGCTCCTGTATCTGCAACGCACGTAGGGTGGCTGGGAAAAACTCCAGCCGAAATAGGCTCTTGAAGTCTGCCCAGAGTAGTGTCGCCTCTTCATGCACCTGGAGCATTAGGCTCCACCATCTTCCTACTGCTTCATGAAGAAGACTCATGGCAAGGATCACCATAAGTTCAGCTGGTGCCCCTACTATTCTGAAGACTCTCACCATAGCCTCTAGCCAATTCTCAGCTACCTGCGGGGCTATCTCACCCCTAAACCTGGGCGGCCTCTGGCGCTGGAACTCGTTCAACCCGCTCAAGAGGTGTGCACTATCTGCTACTGGGGCTTGTGGTATCGGTGACCCAACGGGTAGTGGTACCACTGGTGCCTCCGCTATGATAGGTCCCAGCACCAAGGCCTCGTCGGTTGGTGGGTCATCATCTCATACAACTCTCGGAACCCTAACTGGCTATCTGTATGGAGCAATTCTGAAAAGAAACAGGTGCACCACGGTCAATAAGTTATACCTAGTGATCTGACTCAAGATATCACAATGAAGACTCTTGAGAACACACATGCAATCAGTGTTTTCGTGCACTGAGTCGGAAATCAGAAGTCAGGGTCCTGGTGTATGGATACGTCAGTCGCTGCACCAACAATGGACTCCTTGAATTGAAAACCACACTCAATACCCTTAACACTATCGCTTCATAGAAAATAAAGATCAGAGCATTGAGTTATATGGTAGAACTGACTCATCTGATACTAATTTGTCACGACCCATCCCTCTGGGGCCCATGTCGTGACTTCCTGAAGCCCGTCTTCCACAGGCCAGGGGCTGGAAACTAGCACCAAAGGCGTAAATCCATCAAATTGGAAAGGCATGAACTTTATAAACTAGAAACACACACAACAGATTAATATGGAAGCAAAAAACTAAGTAAAATATATAAAAAAGAAGTTCTGAAAAGTAAAGGGGCCGGAAATACAAGCCCGACTATAGAGTGCAAGTAAAACTGAAAAAAAAAGTAAAACTGAAAAAATAAAAGCAACTACTGGGTCATCCTCCGGGGTTCCTACATAAAGAGTAGGTACATATGGCCTCATCAGAAGTCCACATATTTCAGTATCCTCCATGTACCGACATGTCGTAAGTTCCACCTTTGGGTACTGTCCAGTCCTGCTACTCAGCCTCAGTCAGCGCTGTCTGTGGTCTGCATCCAACACAACGAGGTTCTGGCATAACCCGTGCAGGGTAGAGTATAACGATACTCAGTAGGGACCCCGAGACACTCAAGGTCTCATAAAATCTAATAAGGATAAAGCACAAAGTATGAAATAAACAGATAACCCCACTTAGGTATATGCCCATACATATACCTAAGTTATCTAGTAATCCATCTCAATCATGACGAAAACACAAGTTACTGACTCATCTCACACAGGTATATAACTTATATAGAGAGATAGAGATGATCATATGTAGCCACTGAATCATCTAAGCTGTCAGACCCAAACAGGATCTAGGACCACTGGTTAGAACTGTCAAACCCACACAGGATCCAGGTATAGCAGTCAGAGCTGTCGAACCAACACATGATCCAAGACCAGCTATTCTGTCGGACCAGCACATGATATAGGAACAGAAGTCAGAACTGTCGGACCAACACATGATCTTGGAATAGTTATCAAAACTGTCAGACAAACACATGATCCAGGAACAGTCATCAGAACTGTCGGACCAACACATGATCCAGGAATAGTCTACAGTGCACTGCCAGCCTTAGGGTTTCCACTAGCATGCTTTATTCTAGGGGAGTCTGCTCCTCAATCCAAGAGTTGATACATCAACTGCCACGTTGTCCCAAGTTTATGTATCTAAAAGATCCATCTTACTATAATAAACTCAATGTGACAGATGGTGCATCAATTGGACACCTGGTCTGAGAGTTATTGGCATTTCCATTCTAAGGGACTGGTTGGATTTAGGTTCAATCCAACCCGAATGTACCCCAAATATTTCTAAACCTAAATTGTGATATTCTAAAAGAACTTTCATGCTACAATCTTTCCATCACAATAGACGATTCATCAATCGAACACCTGTAGCCCATGTTATGGTTGAAAAGGTGAAATCGGGTCAAATGGGTCCAAACCGGGGTCTGGCTTGGTCCGCGGGTCCGACCCAGCCCTTCGGAACCATCCCGGACCGCGGCAGCGGTCCAGCCCGCACCGGGCGGCCAGCATGGCCTAGATAGCGTCCTGTGTGGCCTGGGTGGCTGGCGGCTGGCAGCGCCCTGTGAGGCCCGCCCTAGCCGCATAAGGGGGGGAGCCCCCCATCTCCTGAACGGAACCCGCGCCTGGCGTCGGTTCAGTAGTCCACGAGACGCATGAGGGTACCGCCTCATCCGGCTGGCTGAGCGGCCATCCAGCCATTTCTACTCCACCAACAAGGACCGGGGGCCGCAGCTTCTTCCTCTGTGCGGTGCGACAGCACCGCACCCCGCTGATGGCCTGGTGGCCTCCCGTGTCCACCGCTACGGCCTATTATTCTGCACAATGCGATATCGCTGCGCCCATCTGGTGACCCAGGGGCCCTGCGCCGTGGGTTTCCTTCTCAGCCGGCCTGACACCGTTCGTCATTGCACCGCCACCGTCGTCAACAATCGAGGAAAAAAAGAAAGGGGAGGGTCGGTCCATGTTCATTCGGCCCGTGACCTCCGCTTTATGGTGATGTTAATCGGAAAATCGTAAACCAAGATTTGAACAATTAAGAATTGAATAAAATTAAAACTTAAATATCCTACCTCGGGTTCGTTGATGATGTCACAGAAACGCGGACGTCGATTCAATGACGTCGGGAAATAAGATTAAGAAGTTGAGGATGCCTTTGTTGTTGTTCTTCAAGGTCGTCACATCCCCCCTTGCCCCAGTTGAAGATCGTTCTCTGCTGGCGGAATAAGTGTTCTTTGTTGGAGATTTCTTTTTCTCCCAAGCTCCACCAAAAAGACAGCTACTAACAAAATCAAAGATTACGACATCTTATTAAATTATTGGCATAGAATTCAAAAGGTTTATATTAATTAATTGGATATGTTCAATTAATAATTAAGAGGGTTGGCACCATAACTGGGGAGTTCAAGGGGGTTTATCCCCACTTAATGGGGGTTCCAAGAGGTTATAACCTCGGGTAGTCCCCACCAAAATAATTAAGAAGTGGTTTTTAGACCTCAATTCGTCCCCACAACCATAACCTCTCATGGGAGGTTAAGGTGTGGTGGCCCCCCACCACCAACCTCCTCTTGGAAGTTTTAACCAAGCAAAAATAAATTAATACAAGCACTTAATTTATTTCATTATTCCCATATAAAACCCAAAAACTAACTTTCATTCCTAACCATCGACTATCGAGGCGAAAGCCTTCTTAAGCGAATACTGGTGCTGCAAGTTCAACGGGACCCTCGGATTTCAATTCTGAGCACTGGTTCAAAAGATATAAAAACCCACTCGCACGTTTACTAAACGTACCTGAACAAAACTTCTGAAATTGATTCCGAGAACACCGGGCCTCAGAATCATGCGTTGTTAGTTTTCATGGTCTCATAAAAATCCCATGTATAAAAAAAATCCACTAGATTTCTACGTCATTGCATAATTAATCAAATAAACAATTTATCAATGATTTTATATTGAATTAATAATCGATACCACTATTTATTTTATGTTTTTCAGTAGGGGATATTTTTTCTTTAAAAAGAGTTATTTGGTCTCAAAAAAACATTTTTAACAACATCATCATTTTTAGTACTTGATCTCTATGTTTCCTCACCCCAGTATGACTGTCTATTTTTATATTTATTAAATTTTTATAATTCCATTCTTATTTCATATTATGTTGGTCTATATATATATATATATATATGTTAAAAAATAATTAACATGTTATATTATATGTTATATATTATATATAATTTGTAATATTTCATATTTACTTATTAAAAATAAATAAATAATAAAATTTATTAATAAATAGTATTTGAAAAGTAAAAATTATTTGATTATTAGAATGAAAAATATAATGTTTAATTCCAAATTTAAATAAAAATAGATTATTTAATGATTAATAAAATAGTTAATAATATAATTAATATTAATTCGATTTAATCATGTTCTGTTCCCTTTAAATACATACCCTTCATTAGTGTAATGATTGATTCATAAAGGGATTGTTTGTTAATATATTTTTGTTTAATTACTTTGAATAATAAAATACCTTACATTATTGTTTGAATTTAAATATTAGTATTATGTAATTATAATTGATAATTTAAATTTATCACTTCTTTATTTATGAACACTACAACACAAAAACCCATTATGATGGCTAAAATGGGATTATTTTAACACTAAAAATGATTCAGGGATTTTGAACACTGATCAATGCCCCCTTTATCAGAACTTTTGTTATCCCTAGTAAAGGACAAGGAAGCTACTATAAAATATACAATCCTCCAGCAACCAAATAATAAAAACTGATTAGAAACATAAAATCAGTTTGGAATATAAATAATGTAGTAAACAAGAATGAAATAAAAATATTACATTTCATAGCCTTTTCAATTCAAAATTAGTATAAAAAGTATTTTCATTAATTTGATATTTATAATTAATAAAAAACAATGGTACGTTATTCAAAATCAAAACATGTGTATGCTGTTTTTTTCAACAATCAACCTTCATAATAACATTGTCCATATGATAAAAAAAAATTTTTTTGTAGCATTACATCAAAAAATTAAAAAAAAAATTAAATAATCCACATATGGTAAATTATATTATTTGTTAATAAGTATGTAAATTATATTATTATTTAGAATATTTTATATATTATAGATTATTACATTTTTAATTTAATATTAGTTGATATTTATTAAATATACCATTAATTAATAATTTTACTTTGAATTATTTATTACATTTTTAATTAATAATTTGTATAAATTATATTGTTAGTTACTAAATATATTAATGATATTTTTACTTGTTAAAAATTTTAATTACCAAAATAGTTGATAATTATTATATGATTATACAAAACTGACATTTATATTGAAAATGTGCACTTGGAGTCATATCAGGAACATCGTGTATTGGGTTGATGTGTGGTAAATTATTTCACATCCCAAATGAATTATTGATCATATTCCAAATTTTTGGAAACATTATTTTCTTGTTTAATACTTTTTGACAATGTAACAAACAATTTAAATTAAACTAGCACTTTTATATTGAAAAAACATAGTTTGTTTCATAGTGGCCATGTCATATTTCAGAATGATGTTTGGTCAACTCTAACACTTCACTAATGACTTATGGACTATGTTCCTAAATTTTATATTCAATCAAAGAAGGTTTATTTTATTTAGAATATGATACTTTTTAAATCTAAAATAACACTTTTATATTGAAAACACCCACTTTGAGACATACAAACAACATCATGTATCCGAATGATATGTGGTTTATTCCTAACCAAATAAAATGATTTACGGATCATATTCCTAATGTTTAAAAAAATCTTTTTTGCTCATTTTTGCCTATGTGATGCATGTTCTAAACAAAAATTACAATATATTTAGAAAACACACATTTTAAGTCACACTGATCATATCGTTTAATATGTTGAATTCTAATCCATTCCTACACAACATAATGGAATCATGGATATTTTCTAAAATTTTAAAACATCACAGCTCATTTACTTTGTTTTGGCTATGGGATATTTATTTTAAACAAAAATTACACATTAATATATAAAACATCGAATTGGATACATACCAGACAAATCATGTGTAAGATTTATATTTAGTTGATTCATACACATCACAAAGTAATTGTGGATAATTGTCCAAGATTTTAAAAACAATCTTATCTCATTTATTCTATTTGTACTATGTAATTATTGTTTTAAAAAATATAAAACTTTTATATTTAAAGTAGGTATTTTGAGTCATGTCGACCATATCGTGAGTTATATCGACATGAGGAGAACTATTATACATCCAAAATGAATTATGGTTTGTTTTATTAATTTTTTAAAACAACGCGATCTTATTTTATTTGTTTTCAAAATGAGACGCATGTTTAAAAAAAGCCACTTTAATTTGGGAAATACACGTATTGAGTAATACCAAGAAGATCTTCTGTTAGATTGAAATGAAACTTATTCCAAATTCTAAAAAATTAATTATAGATAATTATACTAATGTTTAAAAAAATACAATCTAATTTTCATGGTTTTGACATTGTGAGACATGGTTTAAGATAAAATGTCACTTTTATGTTAAATGCACACTCTTTGTGTCATAATAGTAAAATCACGTGTCAGATTTATGTAAAACTTATTTCAACATGTAAAAAATTAATAATAGATAATTTTAATAATGTTTAAAGATAATATGAGCTCATTTTCTTAGTTTGGGAAATCTGTCATGCATTTTAAACTAAAATGACACATTTATATTAAAAGCACACACTTTGAGTCATACCAGCTACAAAATTTGTTGGATTAAAATTCTATTGGTTCCTATATGTTAGAAATAAAATATCGATCATTTTACTATTGTTTGAAAACAATCCACGCTTCGGGACTCATTTTTTCTATTGAGGCATGTGTATTAAACTAAAAAAGGAGACTTTTATATTGAAAACAAACTCTTTGAGTCATACTGACAAGATCTTCGATCTTATTGACATGAATTCAATTCCAATAAGTTTAAAACTATTTATGGAAAATTTTAATAATTTTTTAAAACAATTAAATCATGTTTCAATATTTTGGATATGTGATGCATGTTTAAATATAAAATGGGATTTTTTTCTGAAAACTTTCATATTGAGTCATAGAAACCACATCATGTTTTAAATTGATGCACAACCTATTCCTACTCAATAAACATATATTATTTACCATTTTACAATTGTTTGAAAAAAAAATTATGATCTCTTTCTATGTTTTGGAAATATGATGAATGTTTTAAACGAAAATGACACTTTTCAATTGAAAACACCCACATGGTGTCTTACTAGACACGTCGTTCGTTGGATTGATATGTTTTCAATTATTAAATGATAATAATTAATAATGATTTATTTTCATAATGTTTCAATTCAATATAATATCGTTTACTAATTTTTCTATGTGATGCATGGGATACACTAAAATAGCACATAAAAAATAACATTGAGTCATACCAACCTCATCATGTGTCAGTTTTATGTGAGGTCAATTCCTACATATCAAAAATGAATTAAATATCATTTCTTTATAGTTGTAAAATATAAAGAACTTTTTTTCCATATTTTATCTTTGTGGCACTTTTTTTAAACTGAAATGAAACATTTATATTGAAAAAAAAAACTTTCAGTCATACCGACCACATCATGTATCAAACATACATGTGGTCTATTCTTATACATCATACAAGAAAAATGGTTCATTATCATAAGGTATTAAAGAAATTTGAGTTTTTCCTCAGTTCTGTTTATTTGAAAAGTGATTTAAACTATAATGCCACATCTATTTTGAAAACATGACCATTATGTCATAACAACTATATCATGTGTTAGATTGAAATTCAGTTGATTCTAACACACCAAAAATGATTTGTATGTCATTATCATGAATTAGAAATCTAATCTAAGAAAATTTTCTTAGTTTTGACCATGTGACTTGTTTTTAATCCAAAATTTGACTTTTGATGTGAATAAAATTCGCATTAAGTCATACCTTACACATCATGTGTCAAATTGACATGCGGTCAATTCTTATGTGGAAAAAATACATTGTTATACTAAATTTTGAAAACATTTCTATGCCCTTTTTTCAGTTTAGGAAATGTTACTTTTATTTAAAAAAATGAAACATTCGTTTTGAAAACATGCACTTGGAGTCATCCAAGTAACATCATGTTTATGATTGATGCACTATCGATTCTTACACACCAAAAGTTAATTATGTATTGTTTTCATATGTTTTAGTAAAACCTCGCATCAATTAATTTTTTTTTTGCCTATGTGTCATTTTTTAATGTAAAATTATACATTTAATGTTAATACATGAACATTGAGTTATACCGACCACATCATGTATCAGATTGATGTCAATATAATTCTTAAAAATATATCATGAATTATAGACCATTTTCCTAATGTTTGAAAACAATGTATGAATGTTTTACTCATATTGATAATTTGATAATCATTTTAAACTAAAAAACACATATATATTAAAAACATACAGTTGGAGTCATACTGACAACATCATGTGTCATATTGATATGCAGTCAACTCCTACATGTAATAAAATGATTTATAGATCATTTCCCTAAATTTTTTTATCAATATAAACTCGTTTTCTTTTTTTGACAACGTGACATAGGTTTTAAACTACTAGGACACTATTATATTGATAATATGTACTTTGATTCATAACATCCACATAGTATTTCATATTGATATGTTCTCATTTCCTACACAACAAAAATGAATTATGGCTCATTTTTGAAAATTTGAAAAACAATATAGTCTCTTTTTCTTGGTTCTGATAATGTGACCCATGTTTTAGACTAAATTATTGTGTATATATCAACCATCTCCTCAACGTTTTTAACTTCCAACCCCTAGTTCAACATCTATCATAGTTAATTCCTTGTTTTTACATAGAGTATTAGATTGGGAAATCAAAAAGTAATATATATCAGTATTTATAGTATCATTGACTGACATGTAATTTTTTGAATAAAATGTGAATATAAAGGATTACATATTTCTTCTTAATTGTGGGGATAGAAGAGATTATAATAAAGTGTAACATATTTTTAAAAACACAAAAAATGATAGCAAGATACAAAAAAAGATAAAAAAATTGGACTATGGGAGTAACTTCCACAACATCTGGTAATATGTCTTCAGATTTTTGTGTATAACTATCCTTACCCCATTTCCATATTTTCAATATCTCAATTTTAGAATTGAAGTCAAATCTCTCAAAAAATTGTCATCTTTATACACGTTACTATCTGTACCCAAATCTGTAGTGAATAACACTCCATTGTACTTACCCGATAAAAATTTCTCCAATATTTCTTTATATTTAGCTTTATCAGAAAATAATTTTATGCATTTTACAAACTCAACCTTACCTTAATGGACCAAAATTATTTACCAGTTGAAATGAAATTCATAGTCAATTAGGGATTGATAAAGTACCCATTATAAGAATTTAAAAATTATTGTAACAATGTTAATATTGTTGTTCTCATGTGATATGAAAGTTTAATAAAATTATTTGAAATGTTTTATTAAATTTGTACTACATTTGTAAAATCAAGATGATTTTGATGTATCTGAAGTTTTTTCCATCATGTTGGTGCATATAATTGTGGTTCTATTTGCATTGTTCTTAGATGAAACACCTTCAATCTAAAATTTCATAATATTGAAATCAAGAATAGAAACCACAAGATGGATGAGGACCATCAACTCTATAGCCTCGGTTGGAGTGGAAAAATATCTATGGTGGGGTTCTAATTTATTTAGAGTGATGGGAGGACAAAATCTTAATATAAATTTTAATAAAAATTACAAATGTAAGAATAGATCATAAAATATTACTAAAATACATTCAATAGTAATACAATTTTATTTTAGGAAAAACAATATATAATAATTAAAATAATAATGTTTCGCATCCTAAATATATATAAAAGGTAATAGAATGTACTAGATCACATATATAGTAGATTATCAACTCAGCATGATATCGAAAAACCTTCTGACACCATTTTCTCTACCCAATCATATCCAAACAAAATTATTTATTATTTTGAGTAGGTAGACTTTTGGAAATATGGGTTGTACTGAGAAAATATAGACAAAAATATTGAAAAAAATATAATAATTGAAATTTTCAACACCTTCAAAAAATTTATGTTCAGGGATGATACTTTGTTGATGGAAAATAATATCATTCATAAATTATCAATAATAATTCAAACAATCATTGTTGTTATTTTGTTTTTCAAAAGATAGAATAATTGACTAGAATATATATTTTTTTAAATAAGTTTTGATAGTTACATCTTAATATATTTATACATGAATATATTTCAATTTTAATAAATTCTTAGGCTTATTGTGTTTAGTTATCGACCTCTTTCTATGATTTATCTGTTATTTATAGATCATTATATCATAATAAAATTAATGTTAAAACATAAACTAAGAAAAAATATTTTAATTATATATATATAATATCGATTAAAGTTTATTGAAAATTTACAATGGACATCATCTATGGTCAAAATGATGGAAATAAATGATTTACATCCAAAAAGATAAACATTTAGTGTATCTAAATTGATTATGATTAGCATCCAGTGCTTCATAAAAAAAATAATGAAATATATCTATTTTATATGATGGGATTTTAGATTTTTACCCTTAAAATGTATCAATCAAGATAATTTCATTATCTTTTATTTTCATTTCAAATTTTTCTATTAGTTCTTCTATTTTCTTGCGAATTTCTTCTGATTACAATCAAAAAAATTCTACTAAAATTTTAAAGGGATTAATGAGTCCAAATATTTATGTATAGTGTTTTCCCAGTATATTTTATTAAAATATATGGATGTTGAAAATATGAATAGTTCGTAACTATAATAAACATAGTGGATCATTTTTTGGAAAACTGAATATGAAAATATACCTCATATATGTATTTAAAACTGATACACCTTTCCATTAAATCATGTTAATTTCATTTATACTCTCGAGACCAAACACATTTATAATGGTCTATCCAAATATTGGTTCTTAATATCCAATGTATGACATAATTTCATCATTGAATATTGTATTCGCATTAACTTACAATGTTAATATATGTAGGAGTTGAACTAGTGGGGGGATATAATCTCATTAGGTCATTTTAATTTCATGATTCATTTATGTATTTTTTTATTATACCATCTATTTTCCCTATTTTCTTTGTAATACCATACTAGATTTCATCCATTTTTCATCAATTGTTAATGTTTTTTATTTTAACAAAAATAAAATTAAGGATAAACCATATGTATCATTATAAGATAAATGAAAATGCTATGAATACTCCAGTTGAATTATCGACATTTATAAAATCTAAATCATTAAGAGGAATAGGAAACACGGTTATCGACTCATGATATACATAAATCCTATCTCTCATGTGATATTTCATTATTTTTTAATTTTTTTCATGTCTATTGGGATATTTTACACCATAATCATTTCAACAAGACACTTCATGTGTCTTGATTGATATAAATCACTTACAATTTCACCCAATAAAATTTTAGTAATATTATGTTATCATAAGTTGTTTGATTCACATTTAAGGGAAAGAGTTATGAAAAAGAATATTACCTTTGGTAAGGCATGTAGTTGAGATGAATGGAAAACTATAATGCCAGCGAGGTCATGTGGCTCTTCATCTACTGATCATTATTATACTATTGGTTTGCTTTGATCCTTTCACATATACTAGTATGAAATAATAGAATAAAATATAGTTTCTTTTAATGTATATATATTTTTATACATTCCTTTTATAATCTCATGGAAATCTCTTTATGTCTTTATATTCTCAAAATATGTTTCAGGTGACACTCCAAAACCCACTCCTCTTACACGACTATGTTGTTATGGCCAATTAAATTCAACAAAAAATTATTTTTTCATCAGGTTCAATTGATGTCAAATATTGTGTCTAAATTGTATAAAAAATATAAAAACATAAATATATAAATTTTATAGAATATTTATGTAATGTGTAAAAAATTATAATTATATAATACATACACATGATTCTTATACTGATTGTTTTTTTTCATATACTAGTTTCCCTCTTTAGTTATACAAGTCTCCTCTAATAATACATGACATGGTATAGAAGTGTCTTCAAAGTCATAATCATCAATCTATATATAATAAAATAATCCTAAGTTGATTCATATCACAAAATAAAATTTAAATATATAAAATACATATTCATTTCTTCTCAAGTAAAATGTTCCCCATCCTTGATTTATGATAGGGGTACATTTAGTATTTTTAGTTCCTCATTATTAACTCATAAATTATAAATTTTCAATCAATTTAGATAAAATAAATATTTTCAAATAAAATATTATAGACTATATTTTACCAAAAATGATTCCTTATCATGGTGACTAATGAGTGATTTTCATGTTTCGGGGATTCTAATACGTGGATATATAGCTGGTGGGTGGGGGTTTACATTCCCATAAGTATCCCCAGGATGATTCTTTATTATATGTTTTGGGAATGATCTATGAGATTTTACAATGACAATTAAGAAAAATGTCTTCTTAAAATCATCAAAACAAATGAACTTTAAGATGGATTCTGAAAATTAATTCAATTTTTCATAATATACTTTTTTTAAAGGGAATGTATTTTGTAACATTACTCTAATATATTACCACATGGTAATCTTCAATAGCTGTATGAAAACATTCAACATATCCCTGAAAATGAAAACATTGGTTTTTATTGTGACCCCAATGTAACAAAAAACATTCACTTGTTGTGATAAACATATTGGCCATTTTGATTCCAACTAACATCAAATTTTATATCATTTTCTTGTGCCTTGATAAAATTAGTTAACATGATTATTATACATTTCTCTTGTCTTTCACATCCATGTGTTATTGATCCCCTAATAAGTACATAGTTTCATCATTGATAGTGTGTTCTTCCTTGGGATTAGAAACATCAGTGTTTATATAATTCATCATTTGAAATAGAATTCAAACATTTAATTTGGATTATGTAAATGTATTAGATAACACATAATATTTTTTAGGAAAACAATAGTGTAATAAAAATTACATTAAGCTATTCAGTGAACTCCTATTCTTCTCTTTAAATATTTTATAGATTTGGATCATTTATTTAGGATCCAAATCTCCACCTCATGGTATGCTCTAATATACAATACATTTTTTACATTAGGTCCACCATGGGGTGGCTATGATCTCATAATGAAAGTTTCATTCTCAAATAAAATTTTCATCAGACCCTACAGTTGTTTTAGTCAATAATAGAATAATTGACCAATTTCTATTTTCAAGATCTAGGGAAAAATCATTACATGTGATGTCATTATTAATAATTTTCCCTTATACCCTTCCATACTAAAATCTATATTCATGAATATCAATTCGTTAACATTTCTTACGCTTCATTTTCAAATGATTTTCTATAAATATTATTCACCAGAAAATTATATTATCAAACTCATATATTTTTTTGATGATGCTGATGTATGACATATTCATATAAATTAGATTTCTATCCTAGGAAATTTATATGTGTATCACGTACTCTATAATCATAACTCCATTATTTTTCATCATAATATGTTCATAATGTTTCTTAATATTTAATGTAAAACCATTAATTATAAAACTAGTGTAAAGTAAAAATTTACATTTGTTCCCCAAGCTATCCATTGAATATATTTGGAAATTTAATTGGGATTTCCATATAACTCTTTATAAATAAGATATCAGAACCATATTATATACTATCTATTATTTGTATTTTATATCCATATTTCAACCAATTAAGGATTCAAATGTCTAAGAATTTCTTTTTGGAATTAAATGTAAGTAGAAACCTCTATACTATTATGTAAAATGTAAATGTTAGCTTTCACCAACTCTATAATGGTAATTGTAACAACATATCTTATATAAATCTCTTTTACCATTAATAATATTCTATGATGAGATTTTTTAGACTAAATCTGTCAATATATGATTGGTAATGAGTATAGAATTTAGTAACCTCATCAATAATATATAACTTGATAATACAACCTTCTTGATGACTTTGATTGAGGTTGTATCCTTTAAAAATATTCATATACCATTATATGAGGTACATCCATCCATAATTGATTGGTCCATATAGTTGAATCTCTATAACTGAGTGAGCCATGAGGTAGAAAATTATATCAAAGAATTATTCTTGGAATAATTTCTCCAATTTACCTAATAAGACTACAATTTAATTCTTCATGTTTAGAAATATAATAGGGTATAATACCTTGTTGTATATGGATTTATGTCATATAATTTTAGGTGGAATGAAATCTAAGGCATCGAGAATTAAAACATTTATAAAAACATGGAAATAATTTTATTTTAGACCTTGTAACTTCAAATTATACATGATATTATATTATTCATATTTTATAGAGAAACCTTTAATACATTTACCCTATTAATGAAGATGCATAATTCAAATTTTTATTCTCTATATTTTATGTGATTTTCTATAGGAAGGAAAGATCATCTTTCACCCTTAAATGGTGCCATCAAATCCATTATCCCCATGTCAATCATGTCAAAATTTCTTTAATTACATATTTTATTATATATGGTAAATTTAGTAATGAGAAAATAACAATATCAATATCATTTATTTTCTAGGAATTTTGATCCCCAAATAACTCATAAGGGGTTGTACCTTGTTATTTATTTCCATTGAATGATTTTTTTCAAGGATCCATATTTATTTATTCAATATAAAAATTTACAATTTCCTAAAAACAAATATATGAAGGAATATGGATATTTTTACACCAAAAGGATTTATTCCATATTTATATAACAAAATATGGATATTTATTTTCTTATTTCAAAATTTAGGATAATCATAATCAATTTTCATCCACTAAGGAGATTATGGTGTGTGATGTAGATTCCTATATTTTATTCTAGTATCTATATTCCATGAAAATTTTCTAACGGTTTCCCGACACCCATATAGTAATCTAGACATTAGAATGATTTTAAAGTATGATTTGTATTTCGAAGTACTAGATTTATCTTTATAATATCAATATATTCCAGTATTAGTTCATTTTTTGAGTGATTCATGGATTATGAAAAAAGTATGCAATAATTTGGAAATGCATGTATTGTTTTAGAGAAAAAACCTATCAAATTTATAATTATCTTATCATTATGTGTTCAATAATGACGTTCATTTTCTTCTGGTACCTAATCACTAGGAGGCCAATTTTTTTAAAAAAGATTTTTTTACTCCATTTACATAGAACTTTCAAATTATTTATCTTTAATACAGCTAATAATGTTATATATTTAATAATATGGATATAAAATCCTCTCTTTACATAACTATTTAACTTCAAAAACAACATTGTACATTAATGTATGTCATCTATAATTTTAATTACCATTTATTCCATATGATCTCAATCATCATTTTCACTAGCATTCATATTAAATGATCCGTAAATCATGGTACCATCCTAGTTAGTATGTACATCCCATTTTCATCACATTTAGTCCAAAATTTATTGCTTCGATCTATTCACTGAAAAATAAATTATTCTTCCCACTCTTCTGGAACAATTCATCATGAATAAAAACAATGTCGAAATTAGAAAAGGATTTGATAAGGGTCATATTCGTGCTCTATTTAAAACCTTATTAACTCTTTAACTCCAACCTCATAATCCATTGTTATATTATTATAAGCCAAAAAAAAATTATTCATATCTATCATATTAGTTGTAATGATATTAATGTTTTACAAAAATAAACAAAAACATGTAATTTATTCATAATAAATTGATAAATTAATAGATACTATGGTAGAATTTGGTCGTTTTCCTATGAAAAAAATCATAATAAATTTTGAAAAATCAATAAAGAATTTGAAACAAAATTTATAATGAAAAAAATGATAAAATTTATTAAAATTGGAATATCAGACACTTTATGAAAATGTCTGACATTGGAAACCACCTATTAAAACAAGAATTTTTAGTGTCTAAAACAAAGTAGGATGGTGTGTGGTATCCTTGAATTATAAAATTAATAATGGATGAATGCATTGAAGTAGAGAGATCAAGATTGAATCTAAATTCCTATGGTGGGAACCCATATAGGATGATTTCCACCATGATGTTGTTTTACAATTTTGAATATTTTCATCATAATTTAATGAAAATGATCATATTGGAATACTAAAATTGAAGTAATCCCAACATTTAAATGTTTTTGGTGGTGATTACAAAAAAATTATCATTTTAAACATGGTTTACAAAAAAATAAATAGCCTTAGGTGGTTTAAGGGTTATATGATCCCCAAAAGATGTAATAAATATTATAAGATTTGTAAAGAATAATTTAACCCACATGATGCTAGTTTTGTAATATAATAAGTTACAAATTATGTGCATTGATCTTGTTTGTTAGTGGTTTAAACTTTTTAAGGAAGTTAATGTTTCATATATATAATTTTACAGATAATACAATTAAATTTACATATATTAAAAAATAGAGATAAAAAATTATCACTCATAAATTGTTAATTGTTATCAGTTACTATAGAATTATGATGGATGATGATGTTTTTGTGAATAAACCGAAAAAATTATATTTCATACAATTTATTTTACTTCAACATAATCAATTTAAAATAAATATAACATTAAAAATCAATTTTTTATAAGTATAATGAATAAAAATTTCTACAAGACACTACATGATATAATATTAGTCATGTTTTTAGCACCTATTGGATATAAGAATCATTTATGTAGTTAATTTGAGATGAATTACACATTGAAATTCTCAATATATTAGTTTCAACTGTAAGAACCTGGTATTCCTTTGAGGTACGGGTCTTCTTTTTTTTTCTTTTTTTTATGTTTTTTAGAAAAAATAGGAAAAACTAGGTAGTTATATAATAATTATGGGTTACATGCTATGTACTCCATAATAAATTCCATGTGTATGTTATGTAACACCCCAAGCTTCCACGATATGCTTCTCTTTCAATATTGCAATAGCTTGCATTGTACACATGTTCGAGATTCTAACACACCGCGACCAATCAATGTAGTTGTTATGAATAGTAATACACAATTTTTGAAGTTATATAAATTTTATATTTCAAAATGGGCTTCATTTTTGTATTCGGAATATCAAAATTATCCTAAGTTGAATTTTTTGTAATTTTATGAGAACTTCCAATTTTTTATGAATAGAAAAAAATATTTAAAAACAACTTTTTTAATCAAAATAATTTATAGTGATAAATTATACTATTCAGTGGTTTTAAAGTATAATTAGAATATATTTTTATCATTTTATCCAATTGTGGTCATTATAATTAATTTCACTTTGAAATTGGGCATTAACAATTGTCAATCTTTTGACATATATTGTTTCATAAAAACACGGTATTTATTATGACAATTGGAATTAATTATTAAATGAATTAATTCCACTTATATGTTTTGAATTTTTTAAAATAGACATCATTTTTGAATTAGGAATATCAAATATATCTTAGGGTGAATTTTTTTATTTTTTAGAAAAAAATCAACTTTTGATGAATAGTGAAACCACTAAGTGCTAGTTAAAAAACTAATTTTCCGTTTAAATGAAACCTTACCACTTCTGTGAAATAAATTTCAAAAATCCGACATACATGGTTCTCATTAGTAAGTAAAATTTGGTTTAATGGGATGAAAATATTTTTTTGTGAATAGTAACTTTTAAGTTTTATTAATCGTGATTAAAGGAAATTAGTGCAATTTAAGGTAAATATATTGTTATAATAATATGAAATTACCTTTACACTTGTCCTACCCTTATTTAATGAGTCATGGCCGACCAATACAATCCATGGGTCAACTTGGGGACCCCATGGAGCCACTTGGGTAAGAAAATGACAATAATAACCTTTTATTTAAAGTAAAAATAAAATTGTCACAAACATGTGTTGTTTTACTAAAACAATTATTACATAGTGTTATATAAGTTAACTTTTAGACTATAAATATTCATTGGAAATATAAAAATATTTCCTACATCATGGTAATTTTTTTAAAATTTTTATACATTAAATAAATTAAATTTTATATGACACCATGATGATGCATCTATTACCTCATTAATTAACGATTTAAATAAAATAAAAAGATAATGTAAAATATAAGACTTTCACTTATCAAAAACCTATTGGATGTGTATATTTCTAACCCTTATCACCTTATACTCAAAATATATCATTTTGGGACCTTTAATATCCAAAAATCATATCATAATAATGTAACATTTAATGACTTTCCAAGAGTTCCCATCCTCTCCAATTATAAAATACCCCCACCTCTACCAACTTATTCACACCTTAAAAGCCATTTGGATCGTCCAAACACTGCCAAAATACTCTCTCAACTTCCCTATCTTACTCCTAGAAGCCTCACATTGGGTAGAAGTCTTCCCAAGGAAGCCTTTGTCTCAAATCAAAAAGAGTTACCTGATTTTAAGGTAATGTCTACTCTTAGGCTCTTTTGTTTTATTTTGTTTCTCCAACCCCATAAAATATTTTTATTCTTTTCTTTTGTAACAACATCAGTATCTTAAATATACTAGTATGTTTTTATGATAAGTATTTGAGCTACACTTACACAGGCCTCTGTCTAATGGTTATAGAACATAAAGTTTTCGTGGATGGCGAATTACTGCCTCACGAAACGATGATTGTTCTATATTCTCCTACCACCCCTCATGGTGGACATTATGATGACACTATATTTATTTATGATATATATTATTTTTATTTCCTCTCTATGCTTCTGTATTTTTCATTTAAAAAATACCTTTATGTTTTGCATGTTGTGCAAATGCGATAATTTCATTTGAGGAAGTGTGGACTACCGCCCCCTCAAGTGATGTGACTCGTTCATGAAATACATGGAATGAATAAAGAATGAAATTAATGAACATACTTGACCTATATAACATATATATTATACTATAATTATAATATATATATATATATATATCATTTTGTTTTAATTCCATTAAATATGAAATAGAAATGAAAGTAGCGTTCATGCGTACGTACGGCTTACCGTCTCCATGAACGGTGCATTTCATTTCATACCTCTAAATGTTATCTAATATTATCAATGCATGTATATACTGGATATATATTATATATATGATATCTACATCATTAATATAATTCTGGATATAATGGATATTTTACCACATGAATAACTTGTAATTATAAGAAGTTTATTTTTGACTCAAGTACCAAAGATCGACAAAATAACCATTATTAACTTAAATAATTACATAATGTTCATAACATGGTAATAAGTGATATAAAAGGAATAATGAACTAGAAAAATTTTCTTAATCAATTACAAATTAACTCTAGTTTATTATTCAGGAGATTAAAGAATGATCGAGTCAAGTCAGACATGAGGTAAGGGACCTTCTTAACCCAATTTCCGTTCTTTGGGTTAATCTCCTCCTTTAAAATTATTTCGTGATATTATTATGTCCTATATTGTATTTGTACATTATTTATGTGTACTTATAGTGAATAAACATAATAGATCTATTTTATTTAAAAAATGATCTTTTTAAGGGACTTCGTCTCAATCTCCTTTCATTGAGGCATATTTTGTTTTAATACAAAACTTTCTTTTATACGGTGTATGAACCCCTTTTCCTTTTATGTTTCTTCAAAAGGAATATTTTTTATATGAAGCATTTTATTAAATGACAAAAGGGAATTTTTTTTCATACGTATGCGGCGACTATGGCTTCTCCACCGTCGTGACCATTATTTGAGTTTTGGCTTCCTCTACAAGCCATAACTTTTTTTAAATGAAAAATAAATCCCAAGTTTTAATTTTCTTTTATTTTGGTATTGAAAATGGTTTTATTATATCAATGTGTTTTATTGATATGTTTTGATTTAAATGTGGAAATATTATGTTTCCTTTATGAATGGTTTATGTGATACGATTATGTTATGGTTTATGATATGTTTAAACCTGTTCATATGAGGAATGAATTGAACTTAATAAGTGATGGGTGGAGCTCACTATAGCTCCTTGATGCATCGGTAGGTCTCATGAGACAAACTAGTGTCTTGGCATGAGGCCTTGACAAAATCTTATTTGTAGTTTTGCCACGAGGCCTTGGCTACGTGGTTATGATAGTCTGGCATTATGCATTCCATTATTATGAATGTGGTTATTGATATTGCATGTGATTATTTGACTAGTAGAATATCCATGTGAGTAAGTAAATGGAATTATTTCATTTTACTTTTTCCATATTATGCTAAATATCAAGTTTAAAAGGATTTTTTTTTGTTATACATTTCCTTATATGTTTATTTTTATTTATGAAAGTTTCTGCTATATTGTTACCCTTACTAAGCATCTAAGCTCACCCCTTTCTATGTTTTATTTTCCCAGGTTGTGAAGTAATATTTTCTGACTCACCTACAGGGATAGTCTGAAGGGGATAGGAGTGTGGAATATGGAGACTATGTTATTGTGATTTTTCATTTTATGAAGTAATATAACATTTATGAATGTATCTAGTGTTTACAAGGATACTAAACAAATCGGTCTTTCAAGACTTTATCTTTTGTGATCATGCCAATGTTACGTAATAATGCACCGACTCTGGGTAACTGGGTTCGGGGTGTTACAGTTGGTATCAAAGGCAGTTTAGTACTAACCTTGGAAGCTAGATTTAGATAAACTTTGATTAGATCACATATCCCTAAGATAGACTATGAGGATTAGTATAGAATAACTTCTTAGAATTTTGGTAAAGTATAGATTTTGTGTATTTTCCGAGAAATACATCCTTGTCCGGATACAAGAAGGTGGAGGTGGCTCTGGAACAGATGTACATAGGGGTAATACCTGAAAACACCTCTTTGAGCTAGACTCAAATAGGAACTGGTGCACGAAAATGGGCCTTGCTGTACTCTTGGTTACGATACTCCCAGGGGATATGCTTAGGATAATTCTCATTTTCTTTAAAAATAATTATGAAGGTTTTATTAGTATATACTTCCTCAATGAAAACATTTTTATGATTATGGATTATGTCCATAATCTGTTCAATTTATGTTAAGTGTTTTACAATTATGGAATTATGTATTTTGATTCATAAACTGGTCTATTTTATGCCATTGTTTAGAAATGGCTCCTAGTGGAAGAATGGAAACCATATAAATGCATGCACTCTATGTAGGGATTTCCCTCCTGCTCATGATAATTATAATGGAGCTGGTGATACAACTGGTGCTGGTCGGCTTATCACCATACTGGGACAACTCACTCAGGATATGAATAATAACCTTACTCATATGGAGCACCCTGATCTGCAACGTGGAGGATCAATGTTAGATCGCTTCATGAGGTAACAAACACCAACATTCAATGGGATTACAAACCCCTTAGTATCTGAGCAATTGATAAATTCCCTAGAGAAAATATTTCAGGCTTTAGGGAGTAGTGAAAAGGGAAAAAGTTGTCCTGGCAGTTTACCACTTCACTATAGATATGGATCAATGGTGTTCAATGATTTAAAATACAACGGAAGATGAAGAAGTATCAAGTATGTAATAGAGAGAGTTCAAAGATATTTTCTTAGAAAAATACTTTCCTTGTGACCATCGAGCAGATATGAAAAAGGAAATTTCTGAGTCTGAGGCAGAAGGAGGATGAGAATGTCACAAAGTATGAGTCTAACTTTACAAGGTTAGGGAGGCATGCTGCAGATTATATACGTAACCCAAGAAGTAAGATTGATCATTTTATTGATGGGTTAAAATAATTTCTCCATTGAGCTTTAGTATCACAATCTTTCTCAACGTACTAAGATATAGTTTTGTGTTCTATCAAGAGAGAAAAGGAATTCTATAAATCTTATGACAATAAAGTAAAGCAAGAGAAGAACATAATGGTGGGACAAGAGACAGATAAAAGGAAAAAGTTAAAGAAGGATTTTACATTATGTGATAATTGTGGGAAGAATCACCTTGGTACTTGCCTAAAGGGAATGGGAGTTTGTTACAAATGTAGAGAAAAAGGTCACTAGGCTCGTAATTTGAACTGGAAAGAATGAGGTTGTCAATGTCGAATGCTATAACTATAGATAAATGGGGCATTATGCAAATGAATGTCTTAAGAACCAAGGAAACTTTCCTCAGAAAAGGCCAAGGGAGAAAGGCCAAGCTTATGTTGTTGCTACAGATGAAGTTGAATAATTAATATATTTGCGTTTTTGGACTGAAGGATTATATTTTGGTTATAAGAATAATGTGATATATAAGTATTTTACTGCAGTACCTGTTGTTTTCATTAAGGTTTTGATATGTTGAAGGTAATCATATTTTTAGTATGTGACAATAAGAATCATTACTTTTTTGGGGAATCTGATGTTACAATTGATTTTGGAATTTATAAACCTTTTAGAGAGAGATTTTGAACAGAAGTATTTTGGAGAAGAATAAAGGTTGGAATGGATTATATTTAACATTGGATACTTTTGTTAAGGTTATTTTTGGATATTTATAAAAAGGAAAACATGCAGACTTTGTGACAACCCGTCGCGTCGGACAAAGCTGTGGGAATCAAACCCACAACCATAGTGTGATTGGGATTTATTGCCTACCACTGGACTACGTGAAGTCCCTGAAGTGTATAATGTAGTTTTTTTAGTTATGATAGATGAATTATAAATTTATTTTTGGAACCCTATACAGTTAGGATAAATAGAATATTTTTGAGTTCTATTACCTTTTGGAGTGAAAGATGGGTTTGTGGTAAAAATTTTATTAAAGAATGAAAAGTCTACATGACAAGTATATATATTTCCTTATGTTCTTAGTAAATCTCCTAAATAAATTCCTAAAATTTATGAAAGGTAACTTAAAACAAAAACATTGTCGGTTAACTTTTCCAACTGGGGAATTAATGATCGTTTAACCAATCACAATTTCGTGATTTTCTTGTAGTTAAACTTTCTCCTAATCCTATTTTCTACTACTCTCCATCAGACCTTGATGGTTTTTTTCTCCTCTATATCCATATTTTCATAGAATCCTAGTATGGGCTATCTTGGGTGACCATTATACTTCTCTTTCTTTCTTTTAATGTTATATTTTCATTAACCATATTTCCGATGTGGGTTTTCCACAAAGGTATTTTCTATTTTCAAACAATTATTTTCGAAGAACATTTTCAAATTGCGAGGACTCAATTTATTGAAGGAGGGTAGAATTAAACACCCCAAGCTTTTATGATACACTTCTCTTTTAATAATTCAATAGCTTGCATTGTACGCAAGTTTGCAATTCTAACACACCGCGACCAATCAAAGTAGCAGTTATGAATAGTAATACCCACTTTTTGATATTATATAAATTTTATATTTCAAAATGGACTTAATTTTTTTATTCAGAATATCGAAATTATCCTAAGTTTAATTTTTTGAAATTTTTTGAGAACTTCAAATTTTCTATGAATAGAAAAAAATATTTAAAAAAACTTTTTTAATCAAAATAATTTATAGTGATAAATTATACTATTGAGTGGTTTTAAAGTATAACTATAATATATTCTTACCATTTTATCCAATGGTGGACATTATAATTAATTTCACTTTGAAATTGGACATAAACAATTGTCAATATTTTGATATATATTGTTTCTTAAAAACACACTATTTGTTGTGACAGTGGGAATTAATTATTAAATCAATTAATTCAACTTATATGTTTTGAATTTTTTAAAATAGACATCATTTTTGAATTAGGAATATCAAATATAGATTAGGGTGAATTTTTGGTATTTTTCAGAAAAACTTCAATTTTTGATGAATAATGAAACCACTAAGTGGTAGTTAAAAATCTAATTTTTCATTTAAATAAAACTTTACCACTTCTATGAATTGAATTTCAAAAATCCGACATACATGGTTTTCATTATTAAGTAAAATGTGGTTCAATGGGATGAAAATAATTTTTGGTGAATAGTAACTTATAAGTTTTATTAATCGCGATTAAAGGTAATTAGTGAAATTTAAGGTAAATATATTGTTATAATAATATGAAATTACCTTTAAACTTGTCCTATCCATATTTTATGAGTCATGGCCGACAAAAAAAATCCATGGGTCAACTTGGGGGGCCCATGGATCCACTTGGGTAAGAAATTGACATTAATAACTATTTATTTAAAGTAAAAATAAAATCGTCACAAACATGTGTTGTTTTACTAAAACAATTATTACATGGGGTAATATAAGTTAACATTTCGACTATAAATATTAGTTGGAAATATAAAAATATTTCCTACATCATGGTAATTTTTTTATAATTTTTAGACATTAAATAAATTAAATTGCTTATGACACCATGATGATGCAGCTATTAACTCATTAATTAACGATTTAAATAAAATAAAAAGATAATGTAAAATATAAGACTTACACTTATCAAAAACCTATTGTACGAGTAGATTTCGAACCCTTATCACCTTATCCTAGAAATATATCATTGTGGGACCTTTAAATTCCTAAAATCATTTCATAATAATGTAATACTTCCTGACCTACCAAGAGTTCCCCTCCTCTCCTCATATAAAAGGATCCCTCCTCTACCACCTTATTCACACCTTCAAAGCCATTTGGATAGGGCAAACACTGCCCAAATACACTCTAAACTTCCCTCTCTTACTCTTAGAAGCATCACTTTGGGAAGAAGTCTTTCCAAGGAAGCCTTTTGATCAAATCAAAAAGAGTTACTGATTTTAAGGTAATGTCTACTCTTATGTTCTTTTGTTTTAATTTGCTTCTCCAACCCCTTAAACTCTTTTTATTCCTCTATTTTGTAATAAAAAAAGTATATTAAATATAATAGGATTTTTTTTATGATAATTATTCTAGCTACACTTACACACACCTCCGTCTAATGGTTAAAGAACATATTGTTTCCGTGGATGGCGAATTACTGCCTCACAAAAAGATGATTGTTCTATCTTCTCCTACCACCCCACATGGTGGCCATTTTGATGAAACTATATTTATTTATGATATATATTATATTAATTTCCTCTCTATTCTTCTGTATTTTACATTTAAAACATACCTTTATGCTTTGCATGTTGTGCAAATGCGATAATTTCATTTGAGGAAGTGTGGACTACCTCCCCCTCAAGTGATGTGACTCGTTCATGAAATACATGGAATGTATAAATAATGAAATTAATGAACTTAACTTACCTATATAACATATATATTATACTATAATTATAATTTATATATATCTCTCATTTATTTTTAATTCCATTAAATATGAAATATAAATGAAAGTAACGTTCATGCGTACGTACGGCTTACCGTCTCCATGAACGATGCATTTCATTTCTTACCTCTAAATGTTATGTAATATTATAAATGCATGTATATACTGGATATATATTATATATATGATATCTACATCATGAATATAACTCTATATATAATGGATATTTTACCACATGAACAACTTGTAATTATAAGAAGTTTATTTTTGACTCCAGTACCAAAGATCGAAACAATGACCGTTATTAACTTAAATAATTACATAATGTTAATAACATATTAATAAGTGATATAAAAGGAATAATTAACTAGAAAAAGGTTCTTAAGAAAGTAGAAATTATCTCTAGTTTATTATTTAGGAGATTAAAGAACAATCGAGTCAGGTCGGACACGAGGTAAGGGAACTTCTTAACCCAATTTCCGTTCATTGGGTTAATCTCTTACTTTCAAATTATGTCATGATATTATTATGTCCTATCTTGTATTTGTACTTTATTTATGTGTATTTATAGTGAATAAAAATGATAGATCTATTTTATTTATAAAATTATCTTTGTAAGGGACGTCGACTCAATCTCCTTTCATTGAGGCATATTTTGTTTTAATTAAAAAATTTCTTTTATACAGTGTATAAACCCCTCTGACTTTTACGTTTATTCAAAATGAATATTTTTATAAAAAAAAATTTACTAAACGACAAAAGTGAATGTTTTTTGTCATACTTATGCGGCGACTATGACTTCTCTGCCGCCGTGACCATTATTTGAGTTTCGGCTTCCTCTACAAGCCATAACTTTTTTTAAATGAAAAATAAATACCAAGTTTTACTTTTCTTTTATTTTGGTATTAAAAATGATTTTATTATATCAATGTGTTGTATTGATATATTTTGATTGAAATGTGGAAATTTTATGTTTCCTTTATTCATGTTTTTTGTGATATGATTATGTTATGGTTTATGATATGTTTAAACCTATTCATATGAGGAATGAATTGGACTTAATAAGTGACGGGTGGAGCCTGCTATAGCTCCTCGATGCATCGATAGGTCTCATGAGACAAAATAGTGTCTTGTCACGAGGCCTTGACAATATATTATTTGTATTCTTGGCACGAGGCCTTGGCTATGTGGTTATGATAGTCTGGCATTATGCATTCCATCATTATGAAAGTGGTTATTGATATTTCATGTGATTATTCAACAAGTAGAATATCCATGTGAGTAAGTAAATGAAATTATTTCATTTTAATTTTGCTATATTATGCTAAAGTTCAATTATAAAAGGCTTTTGTTTTATTTATACATTTCCTTATATGTTTATGTTTATTTATGAATGTTTCTGTTGTATTGTTACCCTTACTGAGCATCCAATCTCACCCCTTTCTATGTTTTATTTTCCCAGGACGTGAAGAAATATTTTATGACTGACCTACAGGGATAGTCTGAAGAGGATAGGAGTGTGGACTATGGAGACTATGTTATTGTGATTTTTCACTTTATGATGTAATGTAACATTTATGAATGTATCTAGTGTTTCCAAGGCTACTAAACTAATCGGTCTTTTGAGACTTGATCTTTTGTGATCATTCCAATGTTACGTAATAATGCACTGACTCTGGGTAACTAGGGTCGGGGCATTACATGTTAGGCATGAACTAACCTCATGATGACCTAGTACATGTTGTGTGGTTACCATATAAAAAAATCTACTACATGGAATGTAGTGTTCCTTAACATGCTGTTTATTTTACTTTCCTCGTACCGGCTGAGTCCTAGTCGTATGTTGACCCATGTGATCCATCTAAGTCGTGTGATGACCTGGAAACCCATGTATGTTAGATTTCGGACAAGCTACTACATAGTGTGTAGTCTTTAATAAATGGAATGTACATTTATTTTTATTAGTTTATATGGGAGACCATCCTGTCACATTTCGGAAAACATCATCATCTTCCTCGTTTTCATATTCTGGAATTCCGGGAGACCGGGATCACTTCTCCTCCAAGATTCATCATTTTAATTCCATTATTCAATCATTTGGTGGATGCAAGACTATATTTGTATGGCTAAACCCACACATACTAGTTCGTTCTTGTTCATTTTTCTCACATGCCACAGTTTTTATCCGAGTTGAATTACAGGTATTTGTCAGAAACGTAGATCTATGAAGATCAGCTTCGAAATAGAGCATGATATCAGATGTCCCTATGTCCAAAAGTTTATGGTAGGTGTTGAATATCATGTTTTGTGTTTTCATGGTCATTTGTGGGTTGCATATTTTTAGCACACTGTCTGGTATTGAGGGAGAACCATGTTTCTTTGTATTTAATTGATTGTGCCTTATTGGGTGTTGTTGGGAATTCCCTAACCTTGTTATGCTTGAGCGAGGCGGGGTTAGGGGTCGTTGCTCATTTGTGGAATTTTGGACAGGGGTACCAAAATGGTTATAATTGAATTGTTTTTATTTAACAACTAAGTTTAAATTTTTTAAGCATGATTATATTTATTAGATGCTATTAAGACCTCATTTCTTATATTGGACAACAGATGGCTTGTGAAATTAAACTATATAAATTGTTTTTCCTATTTGAAGTGATTATTTTTTATTATATATATGTGATGATTGATATTTTATATGATAGAAACTTTGGGTTGTGTTTGTAATGTCCCATATATTCTTGAGTGATGTTTATCATAGGTTGGGCTTGGATTGGATTATTTAGATGGTATGACCATGGAATTGGGCATCGTGGACGTCGAATTGAGGAAGTGTGACTATTAGATTGGTCATGGTCTGGGTTACGTTGATGTAAATTCTATAATATTCTGAGCGACATGGTCGTAAGGGAACGAAGTTCCATAAATGATATGGCTTGGGTTCTAAATTTTTTGATCACCACTCAGCCGTGAATTGGGTTGTGTGCACATAGATGACACCACGATGAGGTGGTTTTGACCGGTCGTGTTGGTAGGGGCCCTCGTCATTGTGGTTAGATTATTATGGTTTGGGGATCTTACCTTGGAAGCTATGTGGGATGTGTGTAGCCTTCATATTGTTTGTGTGTGCCTTCGGTAAGTCGGTACATGAGACACGATGTGTCAGGTGTCCATGGGATGAGGTCACTATTACATGGGTGGGCCTAAGGGATGTCTGTACATGAGACACATGAAGGTAGGAGGCACTGGGTACCAAGTTAATATTACTCGGGCATGCCTTTGGGAAATTGATACATGAGACACGTGGTGTTAAGAGGCACATGGTATTGGGTTCTGTGACTAATATTTTGGTGTTGGCTGAAGCGGGTGACACTCCCTCGTGGCCTCTATGCACCAGTCAAGGTTTTGTTTACATTATGCATCGTACTGTTTACTTTTCAAATAGATTCATGCATGAAAAAACACATATACTATCTACGCTCCATTAGGTGTTATCCTACCGAGATTCATCTCACACCCGACATGGGCCCTTCAGAATACATGTAGACATTATGGATTTACGTGCAAGAAATAGATCAGCTTCAGGAGCGAGATCATATTCACTATTGCATGGTGATTTGGCATGGACCCTAAGGTCATGCCTAGATGGAGTTTACTTCGTTTTTATTTCATTCCAATATCAACATGATTACTTTATTTCATAGATAATATTGGTTATCCATGGGATCCATTGTTTATTGACATGTATGACTTACTGTGGATGCATGATTTGCTGCTTTGGTAGTTTTTATAAGGGGTGTTCAGCATGTTATTCTGTTTATTTACTGTTTCTCTTGTTTATATTTTTCTTCTACTATTTATCTATTTTTTTATGTGCTTCCGCTATGTGGGTCTGGTTCGAGTCTCAGAGTCTTTATTTTCATTGTAGGATTTATTATTATACTCAGACAAGTACCTTATTTTACTCAGAGAGGGTATATCCTTCCGAGTATACATGTTTACACTCTCGCTGCTAGTTGGAAGCCTTTCGCGTTTGGGGTGGTGTGCCTATGGTTAGTATCACCCAGCCCGTTCAGCACTATTCAGATGGTTGTTCGGGTTCGGGATGTTATAAAGTGGTATCAAAGGGTTTTTTCTTGATAGGGATTTAGTAGAATCTTTTCTATTATTACTAATGAAATCAAGACTACATTTTTATTTAACCTAGTATTACTATTTAGTATATGGTTGAAACGCACGGCCGATTGTCGCCTATCGACTGGTCAAAATTCCAGTGCTCTACTAATGTGTATAGCAGCACTCGGGTCGAATCCTCGGCGATGATACTTTGTAATAGTCGTTTGTTTTTAGTTGATTGTATTTTGATTAGGGGGGTTTGTTTGCAGAGCTTAATTGAAATTATTTATGGATGATGTTTGATTTACCAAATTGATAAAGATTGGGGTGAGTTCATCATTGGGGAGTTAAGCATGTGATATCCTTGAGCCTTACTTTGTATTGCATTAAATTAGCACTCATGTCATAAGTTGACATTGATTGGAATTCCTAAGTGTGAAGGCTTTAATCCAAGCCTTAACATAACATAGGGTTCTAATCTCAATCAAAACATATTTATGGTAGTGTATTTATGGTTCCAATAACCCATGGAAACCACTCGTAAAACAAAACATATAATTAATCCATGACATATTAAGTTTAACATACACAATATTAATTTAAAGAATACTCATCGAGAAAAACTCTCAATCACCTAACATCCCCAAATTATAACTCACCCCAATGAGAGATTTACTCAGCCATTTGGATGTTTAATATTCTGGTTAAAATAATTATGATGATAAATTAAGAATAGAAGAAAAAGAAAGGGATTGGAAAATATTGGTACGTTGACACACACACACGAACGATGATGACAATTAAAAACGGATTTTCGATTGAATGAGGAAGAAAAACAAGGGAAGGGGATTCAACTGAATTTGAAATATTTTAAGAACATAAATATTAAACTATAGAATGTGGATGAGAATAAGAGATATTGAAGAAGTAACTTGCATTAAAACAGAATTACAAAGAAAGAGAATTACAATATTACAAAAATGAAGAACACGAAATTAAGTGAAAACAAAGAGAGGAGGAAAGGTCTCTCAAGTGAAAACTTGAGTATGGAAGGTCCTCCCAAGCATTTGGCAAATCTTTGGTCGTTCCAATATGATCTCCTCTCTTTTGAAATGACAACCCCTCTCAAGGAGAGAAGGGGAGAGTATTTATAGCCCAAGGAGTGGACTGTTTGCATTCCCAATCTGTCCCTCCACTTGCATCGCCAATTTGGCTATTCAGACAGCCTACTATCCAAATATATCCTTCTTCAAAGTTGTAGAAACTAAGTTTTGGCGACTACTCTCAAAATTTGGAGGCATTTGGACAAGTGGATCCAATTTTATGGCGGTTTTATTAAACAAATGTAAACTGTCCATTTCTATCCATGCTTTTTTGATGGTCAAAATGTGAATGGATTTTCGAACAGGAATATGCCTTCAAATCCGAATTACTTCTTCAACAAAGTAGGCCACCTATATCTCCTCTTTCACACTGAAAAATATCAGCTCGATTTGATGCTTACATCATGAGATATGTAATGAATAGTATACTGATTTTAATTCTCGGACAGAATGGTGGGCTGGACTTCAAAGCTTCATTTGGGCCCCTTGTACATGGATTGGGGCCTTGAAATTTTTATACAAGATGACATGTAGTGTCCCCCGAATTATGGTGGATAGTTAATGTTTTTGGACTTCTTTATTGAGCCCAGTAAATCAATCGTCAAGGCCGGTCCAGTTTGTTCACAGATTCTTTGGTCTTGTTTGTGAGGACCATATGACCCTTCAAATGGCAGAATTGGATCATGGTTCCTTCTAATGAAATGTTTTATATTGAAAGGAGAATCTTAAAAAATAAGAAACACACAATTTTGATCAGTATAGTGACAGTTATTATTAAAACATTAAACTGACTCAATTGGACTACTTCTAAAAATGCTCAAAAATTATACTTAATATTAAAACATTAATATTTCACACAAATTATGCACATTTCATATAAAATAAGTAAAGGGGGAATATAATAAGTCATGAAAATATTAATAACATCAACTCCCCCACACTTAGCTTTGTGCATGTCCTCATGTGCAACAAATATAAAAACATGACAAAATCATTTTCACTCACCAACAAATATTAAAATTTTGTTTTCTCCAATCACAGGAGGTTTAGACTATTTCACTCATCCATTTTGAAATCCACCACAAGTTGTTACAGAAACAATGTTCCAAAACTAATTCATTTTTCCATGCTCAAATTTAGAAATGGAAAATGTGGACACTCAAAACTCACACCTCTCAAGATGATAAAATTTATTTGTGGAGGTTCACTCTTTCACCAACCTAAAGTGAAAATCTTAGAGTTTTAAAAGAGCTCTCAGCTTCCAATCCCTATCCAAAGTGCACAAGAATCAATAGGTATTTTTAAGGGGTTTTTCTGTGGCTATGGGACGGTAGGAATATAATGTCCAAGAGAGAGAATAAGAGGGTTAAAATACTAACATAGAAAAACAATGCAGTTTTTTTTTTAAATAAAACATGGAAGGAAATGAAAACACATATTTACAAGGGAATGATTGTGTGAAGAAAGAAACAATAGAGGAAGAAAATATGAAGGGGATGAGAAGATAAAATATTTAAAAACCACCAAACATCTCCCAATGATATAAGAATATAATGCAAGTGTTCTTTTTTTTCCTTTTTTTTCTTTGTTTTTTCGAAAGTTGAACTTGAAACATGTAACACCCTGAGATTTTATGAAAAATATTATTTTTAATTTCACTAATGTCTTGTGTTGTACACTACACAAAAAGGAGCTTTCACAACACGCATCCTTGATTTGCCTTGCATTACACGCAATCGCGACCTTCCTCGATAGCGTGTGTAGTACGCAATAACGAGTTTCACTAAACAACAATATGCTCTTAAAATATTATTAAAACTAACTGTTATGTATAGTAATAACCACTTTTTGAAATTTTGTAATTTTATTTTTCAAAATGGAATTCATTTTTGGATTCTTAATATCGAAATTATCTTAGGGTGAAACTTTGGTGATTTTCGGATAACTTTCATATTTTGATGAATAGTGGAAATTACTAAATTTTAATTAAAAACAACTTTTTCAATCGAAATAATTAATAGTGATAAATTATTAATTTTAGTGGTTTTAAAGTATATTTAGAATATATTTTTACAATTTAATACAATCATGGTCATTGGATGTAATTTCACATTTAAACCAGACATAAACAACTGTCAATCTTTTGATAGTTATTATCTCTTAAGAACACGCTATTTGTTTTGACGATGGGAATTAATTTTTAAATTAATTAATGCAACTGATATGTTTTGAATTTGGTAAAATAGAAATCATTTTTGAGTTCATAATATCAAATATAGCTTAGGCCTAATTTTTGGCATTTTTCTGAAAACTTTCAATTTTTGATGAATAGTGAAACCACTAAGTGGTAGTTAAAAAACTGAATTTTTCATAAAACTTAATTTTACCGCTTCTGTGAGTGGAATTTCGAAATTCCGAGACACACGGTTAATATCAAGGACTAAAATGTGGTTCAATGAGATGAAAATAAATTTTTGGTGAATATAACTTTTTACTTTTTTACCACGGTAAAAAGTAAATAGGGTAATTAAGGGTAGAAATGATATTATTATTACCCTAACACATGACCTAATTCTATTGGATATGTGTAATTCGACCAAAAACAAACTTAGGAATAAAATATGACCATTTAGGCCCACTTGGATTAGATTAGGACATTTATTATTAATTTATTTAAAGAAGGGTTAAAATAGTTAAAATCAAAGTTTAATAAGTAAATAATTTTTAATATGGGGTTATACATAAGATAAATTTGACTATAAATATTCATTAGAAAGATAAAACGATTTCCTACATAATGGTATTTTATTTGTAATTTTTAGACATTAAATAATTTAATTTATTTATGACACAATGATGATGCAGTAATTATCTTATTATTGAAATATTGACATAATTGATGTTATAAACACCAAAATAAATATAATTTGAGACTTTTTATGAATTAAACTAATTTTCTAGGTTACTATGATATCTTAGTGTTGATGTAATCAACTTTGTTCGAACATATAATTCTGTTATGACTTTCAAAAAAATCATATATCAAATAGTGTCAAAATTGACACAAAATAGTTTTTAAATCAAATATTATATTATTAATTGTTATTTTATTCCTAAAAATCTACGGTTCGCCCAAATGACTTAGATAAGGATATATATATTAATAATAAACAACTTGGGGTTCGTTTGGCATGTTATAGTAAGTTTATTAACCATATAGTGTAAGAAAACAAAAAGTCACGGTAATAGTTAAATTATTTAACTTAGAGTTAAATCTAAGTGATAAGGTTAAAATAATAACCTAAACTTGTCTAAATACTATTGGTTGATAGTATTTAGACCCATACCCACTTTAAATTCTAAATAAGACCCTTTGGAACCATTATAAACCGATTTTGACTTTAATATAAAATAATATTTTGAGATATTCCTAAGTTGCCCCTCTCCTCCCTTATAAAAGGGCACCTCCTCCCCCTCCTCCTCACACCAATTTGAGCACTCAAGCTCGGCCAAACCCTGCAAAAATCCCTTCTCCACTTCCCTAGAATAATCCTAGAGGTCCTGGTCTTCTTCAAAGACCAATCTTAGTTCCCTAAGTGGAGGATTCAAAGAGGCGTTTCAAAGAAGAGGTAATATCCATTACCGATCTTTTCAATTTCTTTCTTCTTCAACTTCTTCTTCTTTAGTTGTTTCATGATAAAGTAATAACGTCAGTATTAATTACATACTGATATGTTATTATAAATATTAAACAACCCTAATTCACCTTCTATCCATCCTATGGAAAAATGAAATCACCGCGCGTGCGTACGTACGGAATACCGTCTCCACGTCGTGGTGTAATCTATTTTCCACCATCACCTTACAAGGATGGGTATAATGGTGTAATGAGTAACTATATATGATTATTATAAATTGATATTGATACTGAAATAGTATACATACACTTCAACACAAGTTCACGATCATGAGAACGATATCATCGCTCGTGCGTACGTACGGACTACCGTCTCCACGACGCGATGAGATTCATTCTCCACTTTAAACCATTCATGAATGATTATAAAGTATATATAATAAGTAATAATGAAATATATTACATAACAATGATACTGGATTTATGTTTATATATATGAATGTCATCTACTTAATTCCGTTCAACTCAATAAGGAAACGAAAACAGCGTTCATGCATACGTACGGACTACCGTCTCCATGAACGGTGTGTTTCATTTCATTTATCTATCTATTATATATATATATATATACTGAATATATATGATATATAAATCATGTTTTATATTCTGTAAGTAAGTAAATCATGATATAATTAATAATAATGTCAAGAACAACAAGTCCAAACACCTACAATAAATGAAACGATTTTACCCAAAACACTTCATTAAAATGGAATTTACAAAAGAACGGGTAATATAAAGTCATAAGTGAACCATATATCCAATTTTACCCTTCGGTAAGTTTTTTTGTAAAATATATGAAAGGAATCCTTTGTCGTTTTTCGTATGAGTACTTTTTGACTTTTCTGACAAAAGTACGAAGAATGTTTTTTTAACTTATATGGAATGAATGGATTTTTAAAACATTATTTTCAAGAATCTTCCTTTAAAAGTTTTCAAGTTTATTTTTAATCAACTTCTTTTAGTTTATAATTTTATGACATATTAAGAAAGGAAAAGTGTTTTTGAAGAAGAAACGATATTTTCCTCAAGAATTCATTTCAAGTGTTTTATCAAAATTATTTTCCATCTAAGATAATATAGGGTTCTGTTTTTATCCCTATTATTACATTGATTTGATTATGTTGTGATGGAATTATTTTTATGAATTCCTTTATCTTATATGAATTTTTTTATGATGTCATGTTGTTTAAGAAGCCCATTTTTATTACATGGGTTATGAAATGATGTATGGTTTATGATTTTGTGGCACACATAAGAATGGTATCATTATGAGATGGGTGGGACCTATATCTCCCTCCAATGCATTGGGTAAAGATTTTATATCTCATGAGATAGACATGGCTGGAATGGTAGGTTATACCGGTTCAGTGAAATAGGACTGAAACGAGGGTGACTCGGTTCAAAAAGGGACTTTGTCCACTAAGATAGTCTTGGCAATGAGTCTTGACTAACAAGAAATGGTTCTCTATGATTATGTGTGAATGCCACAAAGTTTAATGTTTTATGTTATGATTATTGTGATTACATTTCACTGCCATGATTTAACCCTTGTTATGAAATTATGATCTCTTTTGCAGGTTAAGATTTCCAAAAGTTATGTGCTTATGTATATGATGTGATTGATATTTCTTTTGTTTACCCTTACTGAGAATTTGAGCTCACCCTTTTATGTTTTCTTTTCCCCTGGATATAAAGAAAGTTTTTAGGTAAAAAAAGGAAGATCTTTATGGGAGATGTTGAAGATCTTTCACCAGGATTAGAAGATTATATTCCGAGTTTCCAAAGACACTAAACTATTACGATCCTTGCGTGTGTGTTTTTGTTATGTACTAAGTATTCCGCAAATGTAATGTAATGTCAATGTACGTCAAGCTTAGGGTCTCTACAAAACATATCTCACACTCATATCCCAACCCATGTTTGATCTCCTCACGACACTAATTGTAATAGTTATAACATGATCAAAGGTTGAGGAAGAGTGATTTTTGACCTACCCAAGACACAACCCATTTGTTTCTTTTTTTTTTATTTTGATTTTTTTGTGATTTTTTTTTTTGAACACTTTTCAATATCATTTGTAAAATACATTCACTGAATGAAAACCGCCCCCCCCCCCCCCCACACTAAAATGGATGCTTGCCCTAAAGCATATGATAACACACCAGAAAGTAAGGAAATGATACCCAAAAATGAAATCCATTCCCCCCCACACTTAAATTTCGAAAAATTATGCAATGAAAATCCATGCTGATATTAGGTGGGATAAGGTATTGGGCTTGTAATGTGGCTATCAAAGAAAAGGTTTTCATAGGCTTGAAGGGGCTTTCAAAAGGAGGATTAATGTAAGGGTTATGGGAGGCTATTTGGCTATTGTGATACTCATGTGGTTCAGAAAATGCCTCTATCATATTAATGCACACTAAGGAAGGAAATTCAGCTCGAAGGTCCACAAACTCAAGACTCACAAATGGGGGTGAAAACACACATTTTGAAAAGATGGCCATAGGTGGCCTTGGCATGGAAGCAATTGTTTGTTCTCACGGTTTGGGGAAATCATTTTCCAAATCAAAAATTGAGCATTCAAAATGTGTTGGTTTTGACACAAAATTATTTATCCAAATTCATGATGAAAATACAAAATTTTTGAGATGAAAATATGTCTGTTAACTCCCCAAAATGGTTGGAAAAAATTTCAAAACTCGATGGTGAGTAAGCATGACTCTTTTTTTGTAATTTTTTTAAGTAATTCTGTTTTTTTGGTTTTTTTTTAGTTTTTAATGTTTTTTTTAAAATACAAACCCACACAAGAAAGAGAAAAAGAAAGGGTTTGATGAATAAAGTGGTAAAAAAATGAAATAGAGAGGAAGAAGAAGAAATAGGTAGATAGAGGAAGGTATAGAGAGAGAGTTAAAGGGAAAGAGGTGCCCCCTGGTTTGGATTTTGGAGGGTTTCTATCTCCATATAGTGGTGGGTCGGCTAGATAATTTAGGGATTCGGTGGAAGTCGAGGTGGTTCTAGGATAGTGGGAAGTTACCTGAAAAATAAAATTCATTATTCATCTAATGAAAATCTAAAAAGAAATTGAAATTTCATAAAAGTAAAAGAAAACATGGGTTGCCTCCCAAGAAGCGCTGCATTTATTTGTCTACAGCTGGACAATTGCAGTGGACTACCCATAGTCTGACGGTGGCCATCGTATTTTCTCAACTCCAGTGTGCTTCCAGAAAAACTTTTTCTTTGGGAGGCCTGATGATTCATTGGATAATTTCTTCCCATCCTTGTTGATGTGCTTGAAATTCAATGGGGGTGGAAAGAGAATATTTCTATCCTCACTTTGGTCTTCAACCTAAGGAATGATGTTATCCACAATGTTCTGGTTTTTTGTGCATGGAAATTCAGGAAGATGGTTCAATTCTGATGGTTCATTTTTGTGAGGATCAGATAACACAGAACAACAGTATGAGATCCCAATTTTTTTTGACTCATTTATTTCATCACTTACTGATGTAGAGTAATGGGGATCAGTGGAGTCATAAGACTGAATACAATTTTCAATATCCATTATTTCAATGTTTTTTTCCAAAGAATGGTCAATTTCAACCTCACCAGTGATCACTTTATTAATTAGGGTACAAATATCACAAACATCATTACCATCAGGACAATATAAACACATTGGTTCAAGGTTCACTTCACATATAACAGAATTTTCAGAATCATGGATAGGAAAGGATGAATATGGGATAATCTGATCTGAATCAACAAATGAGCATTCTAGTTCATTTTCCTTATTACCAACCACGTTGGAGCATTGGAAGTTATAGGTGAGATGATATTCCAAAGAGTTTTCAAGTTCCTCTAGATTGATGGAGTCTATGAATGAGAGGTCCACATCAACTTCACCATTTATGACTTTGTTAATCATGGTGCAGATTTCACAAGATCCTTTATCATTAGAACATGAAGAACATGGTGGATTGGTGTTTGATTGACTCTTAGAAGTGTCCTCAGAAGCATGGATTGAGAATGCAGAGTGATCCTCAGATGGGTATCGCATGGCTTGGAAAATGTTTAACTTGACCAGTTGGTCTCCAAATTCCATGGATAAGATGCCAGCATGGAAATCAATTTTGGTTTTAGATGTCATAAGGAATGGTCCTCCTATAATTAGGGGAGATAGAGAAGAGTTTGTATCACCTTCCATGTCAAGGACATAGAAATCAGCAGGGAAGATAAGATCATTGACTCAGACAAGGACATCCTCAATTATTCCCTCAGGACTGGTTGTGCTTCGATTGGCTAACTGAATGACAACACCCGTTGGGTGCAAGGGACCTAGACCAAGGTTGGAGAATATGGATTTGGGCATGACATTAATTGAGGCTCCTAGGTCTATGAGTGCATCATCAAAGTTGGAACTTCTAATTTGGCATGGAACCGTAAAGGTCCCTGGATCTTTTCACTTTATGGGAATAGACTGCTGGGTGGAAACATTTTCGAAGGTCCTAAGTTTCCTCTTATGGGTACACAACTCCTTGAGAAACTTGGCATACTTAGGAATTTTTTTTATGGCATCTAAGAGGGGAATGTTGACTTCAACACGTCTAAACATGTCGAGCATTTCAAGATCAGGTTCAAATGACTTCCTTGGTTTAGAAACAGCTTGAGGAAAAGGAATTGGATTCCTAAGTGGAATGGAAGGAGGTGATGGAATGGATTCAGAGTCCTTTTCAATTTTCTTTTTCTTTTCATTTTCTAGGTCAACATTCAAAGGAGGGTTTGAGGATTTATCTTTAGGAATAGAAATTTGCTTTCCTGATCTAATTGAAATTGCACTTACATTACCCTTGGGGTTGGGTAATGGTTTAGCTCGGAGTTGGGAAGAATTTGATTGTTGTTGCTGGCTCAGGTGGGATGCAAGTTGACCTATTTGAGTTTCAATGTTTTTAAGGCTAGAACGGGTGAAGGAGGCAATATCTTCCACTGCAATTTCCCATGGTTTCTTGGAAGAAGAGGCTTGTCCCATATTGGGATTACCTTGATTTTGGTTCTTGGAAAGCGATTGTATTGGTTTTGGAATTGGGAAGGCTCACTGGGATAATGGATTCCAGGAGGAGGATTGTTCCTTTGAGGTTGAGGAACAAAAGGATAAGGTTGATAGAAGTTACCACCACCTTGACCATATTGGAATTGGTTTGGGTTTTGAGGAGGGAATTGAGGGGGATGAGATATGGGATTACCATACCTAAGGCCTTGGTTATAGGAAGAAGAGAAGGGCTCAGAGTGAGGTTGGTTGAAGTTTCTAACAAACTGACCTGATAGTTGAGGGTTGGGGTTCCACTGAGCATATGCTACATTGAGCTCCATTGGTCTAGATGAATCGGATTGATCCTCTTGAAGTTATGGACATGTGTCAGTTGGATGAGATGAATAGTTGCAGATTCCACAGTTTTTGACAGGTCCAAGAAACATTGATTGCGGAGAAGACGAGGTTGGGGCTTTGGTAGCCACCGCTAGTTGACGCACAAGACCTGTAAGTTCACTCATCCACTCTGTCATCTTGTTAGGCTCTATGGATTGATTATCTTGGGACTGTTTGACTTAATCATGTGCTTGAGTATGGAATTTTTGTGTGTTTGCAGCCATGTTACTTATGAGATCTCTTGCAACTGCAGGAGTTTTATCAACTAGAGAACCGCCACTTGCGACATCAATGAGAGTTCTCTCCAGAGCCAATAACCCCTCATAGAAGTATTGGATCAAGAGTTGGTCAGGGATTTGATGGTGTGGGAAGATTGCAACAAGCTTTTTGAACCTCTCCCAGTACTCATGGAGTGATTCATTTGGGAATTGACAGATACCACTTATTTCCTTTCGAATGGAAGCGGTACGAGAAGCAGGAAAGAATTTTTCTAGAAAGAGATGCTTCATGTCATTACATGTAGTTATGAAACCTGGAGGGAGGTAGTAGAGCCATGACTTGGCAGAGTCAGCTAGGGAGAAATGGAATGCTCGGAGTTTGATTTGTTCTTCAGAAACCCCTTGAGGCTTCATGGTAGAGCACACCACCTGGAACTCTTTGAGATGGAGATGTGGATCCTCACTGGCTATCCCGTGAAAATGAGGGAGAAGATGAATCAAACCTGATTTGAGTTCGAAGTCAGCTTCAATATTTGGATATTTAATACCAAGAGGTTGGTAATTCATATCAGGGTCATCTAGTTCTTTTAGGGTTTTTTTCCTAGGATTAGCCATTTCAATTTCAACTAGTTGGATGAGCACTGGTTCTTGAATTATTTGAGTATCTCTTATGTTCCTCCTAAGTTGGTGAAGTGTTCGCTCAATTTCAGGGTCAAACAAATCCGAGGGATTGTTTGGAAGGCTACGGGGAATTCAGAGAGATTTTGGAAGAAAGAGGAAGACGGGTTTTTCTTTGTATTTTTTCAGTTTATGATTTTTATGAGAAGACGGGTTTTGCTTTCTGATTTTTTTCAATTTTTTTTAAAATTTTGTTTTTTTGTTTTTTATTTTTTTTTACAATAACTAGAAATGAATGACTACTTAAAGCACCATCCCCGGAAAAGGCCCCATTTGAAATGCACGGCCGATTGTCGCCTATCGACCGGTCAAAATTCCGGTGCTCTGCTAATGTGTATAGCAGCACTCGAGTCGAATCCTCGACGATGATACTTTGTAATAGTTGTTTGTTTTTAGTTGATTGTATTTTGATTAGGGGGTTTGTTTGAAGAGCTTAATTGAAATGATTTATGGATGATGTTTGATTTACCAAATTGATAAAGATTGGGGTGAGTTTATCATTGGGGAGTTAAGCATGTGATATCCTTGAGCCTTACTTTTTATTGCATTAAATTAACACTCATGTCATAAGATGACGTTGATTGGAATTACTAAGTGTGAAGGATTTAATCCAAACCTTAACTTAACTTAGGGTTCTAATATCAATCAAAACGTATTTATGGTAGTGTATTTATGGTTCCAATAACCCATGGAAACCACTCGTTAAACAAAACATATCATTAATCCATGACATATTAAGTTTAACATACACAATATTAATTTAAAGAATACTCATCGAGCAAAACTCTCAATCACTTAACATCCCCGAATTATAACTCAACCCAATAAGAGATTTACTCATCCATTTGGATGTTTAATATTCTGGTTAAAATAATTATGATGATAAATTAATAATAGAAGAAAAAGAAAGGGATTAGAAAAGAGTGGTACGTTGACACACACACACGAACAATGACGATAATTAAAAACGGATTTTCGATTGAATGAGGAAGAAAAATAAAGGAAGGGGATTCAACTGAATTTAAAATATTTTAAGAACATAAATATTAAACTATAAAAGGTGGATGAGAATAAGAGATATTGAATAAGTAACTTGCATTAAAAGAGAATTATAAAGAAAGAGAATTACAATATTACAAAAATGAAGAACACGAAATTAAGTGAAAACAAAGAGAGGAGGAAAGGTCTCTCAAGTGAAAACTTGAGTATGAAAGGTCCTACAAAGACTTTGGAAAAGCTTTGGTCGTGCCAATATGATCTCCTCTCTTCTGAAATGCCAACCCCTCTCAAGGAGAGAAGGGGAGAGTATTTATAGCCCAAGGAGTGGACTGTTTGCATTCCCAATCTGTCCCTCCACTTGCATTGCCAATTTGGCTATTCCGAAAGCCGAATCATCAAATATATCCTTCTTCAAAGTTGTCGAAAATAATGTTTTCCGACTACTCTCAAAATTTGGAGGCAGTTGGACAAGTGGAGCCAATGTTATGGCGGTTTTATTAAACAAAGGTAAACTGTCCATTTCTATCCATGCGTTTTCGATGGCCAAAATGTGAATGGATTTTGGAACAGGAAGATGCCTTCAAATACAAATGACTTATTCAACAAAGTAGGCCGCCTATATCTCCTATTTCACCATGAAAACTCTCAGCTCTATTTGATGCTTACATCATGAGCTATGTCATGAATAGTATACTGATTTTAATTCTCGGACAGAATGGTGGGCTGGATTTCAAAGCTTCATTTGGGACCCTTGTACTTGGATTTGGGCCTTGAAATTTTTATCCAAGATGAAATGTAGTGTCCCCCGAATTATTGTGGATAGGTAATGTTTTTGGACTTCTGTATTGAGCCCAGTAAATCAATCTTCAAGGCCGGTCCAGTTTGTTCACAGATTCTTTGGTCTTGTTTGTGAGGACCATATGACCCTTAAAATGGAAGAATTGGATCATGGTTCCTTATAAGGAAATGTTTTATATTGAAAGGATAATCCTACAAAACAAGAACCACACAATTTGGATCAGTATAGTGACAGTTATTATTAAAACATTAAACTGACTCAATTGGACTACTTCTAAAAATGCTCAAAAATTATACTTAATATTAAAACATTAATATTTCACAAAAATTATGCACATTTCATATAAAATAAGTAAAGGTGGAATATAATAAGTCATGAAAATATTAATAACATAAATGGTATAAAATATAAATGTTATTATTGGAACAAGCTTTGTAGCTCGTTCATTGGTTCCTGCATCCCCAGGTAGGATGGACGGACCAAGTTACCTTGGGTGGGAATTACTGTTTTCTTTTTCTTAGATTGAAATTTACAATATTTCCACCTTGGTGGATCACTTGTTAGGTGATTTTATTAATTTTCATATGAGACCCTCGACCCGGTGTGGTAAGGGAGAATTAAACCTTGGCCCATTATAGAAAGGATTGTTTGTTGGATTTTAATAAGAACATTGTTAGGGTATCTCAAATTTATATCTACGCGTATGCTTTGTGAAGTGATAATACCATGTGAATAATATCAATTTCCATGCTATAGATTCTTTTGAAATGTGAAAGTTGAAATTCCTAATATAATTTCTTCTTTAATAGAATTTAATATTACATGCTTTAAATTAAGTAAAATTTCATGTGGCATGAGATTTGGGCTTTAATAATGAATGAGGAAGTAGGTACCATGATTGAGGTGATGTTGATCACCCAGATTGGGTATCCTAGACATCAGTTTGTGGTAGTGTGGCTATTAGGATTGGGGTACTCGATCATCAGTTTGAGGCAATTATGGTTGTTGGGACAGGAATGGCCTAAGGTACTTTTCATGCATGGCTCTGTAGAGGGAGGTAAGGTGTCCATTAGGCAAGGATGTCGTGGGGCATGGCTGTGGTAGGGGAGAGTAAGGGTAGTTGTTATGAACTTCCTTTTTACTACTTACCTTATCTATGTTATATATATATTGTTATATATGTGGGTTGTCTGACCATTTATGGTATTCAGTAGGTTCCTCGTAGATGGATCAATAGAACATTAGGTGGGTGATGGTACAGTGTTTCAAGAGCACGATCAGGTCCATACACCTAAGGCACAGGCAGAGCATGAGCTGCAGGTAGAGGCTATGTGAAAGTATCATGTTCAGGATCCAATGCAGGTCAATCTGCAGATGGGTTTGGTAGGTTTTTGTTCGTGGCGTGACAGGAATCTCTGATTTAGTTTGGTACGTGACTTGCAGGGGATTTAAAGAGCCATGCAGGGAACAAATCCCCTTATGGATTACTTAACACATGAGTTTCATTTGCAGCATCCACCACTTTTTCAAGGTGCGGGTTTCCTACAGGTGGATTAAAACTATATAGATTTAATTAAGATGATCTTCAAGCAGCTTAAGATTCCTCCAGGGCAGATGGTCAAGCTGGATACATACATTCTAAGAGGATCAGAAAAGCGTTGGTGGTATTTGTAAGTTCAGGCTCACAAACATGAAGGACTGGCTTGGAAGGACTTCAAGGACATGTTTTTAGAGCACTTTTTCCCAATGACACTGAGGGTAGAGAGAGCTCAAAATTTCTTGAGCCTCCATCATGGTGACATGTCTTTCATATACTATGCATCTTCCTTCACTGAGCTATCTCACATTGAACCAGGTATGGTAAGTGATGACACCTCAAGGGTGAGGCTCTTCAAAGATGGATTATGGAACACCATTAATGTATAGGTAAAAATAATCAGGTTGGACTCGTTTTAAGAGGTGGTGAATCAGGAATTCATTGCTAAGAGAATCTTGATAGAAAAGTCATGTTTAAGCTAGTCAGTGTCTTTAGGTGATGGTTCTGATTGTAGGAAGTGAGGTCAGGATGTGTTCTAGTAGGGAAGTCAAGCGAATGACACAAAAAGGCCACCTCCCAAAAGTTCATCATTTATTTCATTCAGTGTGGGTATCCAAGGAATTCCCAAACTCAGTGTGATATACCTTCAAAGTTGTTTTGGGAAAGTGTGTATGTTGGACATCTGAGGAGGTTCTGTAGGTAGCCTTCTGAGATGGTTGGTTGGCAGGGACCTAGATAGACGGTGGCGTCTGAGGTCAATTAAGGTTTGATACCAGGTGAGTGTAGTCGAATCTCAGCTGCATAGGCAAGATGTTGTAGAGATACCGATACCCAACCGATGGGTAAGTGGATGGAAACTAGTGCAACATCATAGGTCAGATAGGCTTCAGGAAACCATGTGTCATGACAAATGCGCGCCATGCAGCTTCCTGGGGCTGAGGAGGCTGGTGAGCCAATGATGGTCAGAAGTACCCCACATGTGTGGCTGTCATTTTCTTCTTTTATTTTTTCCATGTCCTATTAAGTCATGTCTATTTTTAGTAAACGAGGTGAACAAGATTTATACGGATTTCCAGATGTTGGTCAATGGGATTCGAACCATTTTGGGTGCATTATTATATATATGGATGAGGTGCCGAGTCATTAGGGAATCATTGGATGCGGGTTATTTGAGGTTCCTTGGGCATCGAAGCATTATGTATTTAGGTTACTTTAGGTACCATGGTAGTTGTGGCGTCAATGATGTTAGTTACATGGGGTGCATGGAACTAGGTTTCATTTTGAGCATCCATGGGATGTCGGACCTCATTGAGGCAGGCAACGATGCGGTTTCGGACATGAATGTGTGTCAGAAGTGACATGGGAACACCTTATAATGTGTAGGGGTGATGATGGATCATGGGAGGACCATTGGTCTAGAAACAAGTCTATGTACTTTTGATTTATTTGAGATTTGGGAAAGAGTTGTTCTGGAATCATTCTTCACCACCCTTGGAAGGGAAATTTAGGGACGAATTTCTTTAAGTGGGGATGTTTGTGAGAACCCAGTTCTTCCTTTGAGGTGTGGGTCCTCTTTTTTCCTATTCTTTTTACATTTTTTTTGAGAAAAAGGGGTAAAACTAGGAATTTCTAGAAAATTTCTATATTACATGCTATGTTCTCCATAGTACACATTTTTTGTGTGTTAGGTGTGAACTCACATCATGTTGACTTAGTACATGCCATGTGGTGACCACATAAAAATAATCTATTACATGGAATTTATTGTTCCTTAACACATCTTGTATTTTACATTCCACATATCGACTGAGTCCTAGCTTTGTGTGGACCCATGTGATCCATCTAAGTCGTGTGATGGCCTGGAAGCCCGCATAAGTTAGAGTACGGACAATATACTATACTATGTGTTGTCCTTAATTAATGTTGTTTAATTTTACTTGTATTTTTTTGTATGGGAGATCCTTGTGTCAAATTTCCAAAAACATATTCTTCTTCCACGTTTTTGGTATGTGACACTCCGAGAGGCCGAGAACACTTCTTCTCCATGATTCCTCACACAATGTTTTTTCTTAGAACCATCGGTGGCTACGAGACCACATCAGGAACACAAAACCTACACATCGTATTCTTTTCTTATTCATTTTCCTCACACCCCGCATTTTCTAACTGAGTAGATTTGTTGGTATTTGATGAAAACATAGATCTACAATTATCAGCTTCTAATTGGAGCTCGATATCAGATGTACCCATGTCTACGAGTATAAATTAGGTGGTGCATATCTTGTTTTGTGTTTTTGTGGTAATTTGTGGGTTTGGGATTTTAAGCATAACATTTTGTATTGAGTGAGATCCAAGTTTCTTTATATTTAATTGATTTTATGCAATATGGGATGTCGTTGGGCATTCCCTAACCTTGTTAGTCTTGAGCGAGTCCGGGTTAGGGATCGTTGAACATTTGGGGCATTTTGGTCAGGGTTCCAAAATGGTTTTAATTGAATTATTTCAATTAAACTGCTGATTTTAATCTATTTACACATGATTAATCTTATTAGAGGATTTTAAGACCTCAGTGCTGGTATGGGACATCACATGGAAAGTGAAATTCAACTGTTTAAATTGTTTTTCATGTTTGAAGTGATAATGTTTTATAATATATATGTGATGCTTGATATTGTATATTCTAGAACCTTTGGGTTGTGTTGGGTGTAGCCCGGATATTTTTGAGTGATTTTGATCATAGGTTAGGCTTATCCTATATTATTGGGGTGGTTTGACCATGGAATTGGGCGTCGTGGGCATCAAATTGAGGCAGTGTGACTGTCAGGTTGGGAAAGGCCCGGGTTACTCAGATGGATAGGCCATCAGATTCTAAGAGATGTGTTTGTAGGGGCACAATGTGCCAGAGAGGTTTTAGAATGGGTTCTAAATTTTTTTATTTCCCCTCACCTGTGATTTGGGTCATGTGCACACAGATGACTCTGTGATGAGGTAGTTTTGATCGCTAGTGTGGCTAGAGGCCCCTGTAGTTGTGGTTAGATTATTATGGGTAGGTGGTTTCTATCAGGGAAGACATTTGAGAGGTGAGGAGCCTTAATATTTTTTGGGCGTGCCTTCAATATGTCATTACATGTGACACGAGGTGTCAGGGGTCCATGGTACAAGGTCACTATTACATGGGTGTGCCTACGGGATATCGGCACTTAAGACACATGGTGTCAAGAGGTAAGGGGTTCCAGGTTACAATTACTCGGGCATGCCTTTAAGACGTAGGTACTTGAGACATGAGGTGTTGGGAGGAACATGTTTAGGGTTGGCGTGACTATGTTTTCAGCATTGGCAAAAGTTGGTGACACTCCATGGGGGCTGCTAAAAACCAGTGGAGGCTGTGTTTACATTGTGCATCGTACTGTTTTCTTTCCTTATAGATGCAAGTCTACTTAAATGCCTATACTAGATACACACAGTTGGGTGGTATCCCATTAAGATTCATCTCACACCCTACATGGGCTCTTTAGGACACATATATACATTATGGATTTACATGAAGTAAAGAGATTATCCTTATGATCTGTATTATATTAGCTATTTTATGGAGATTTGGCATTGATCTTTAAGTCTTTCCTAGCTGGAGTTTACATTGTTTTTCTTTCTTTCTCGTATCAAAATACTTTATTTATTTCATATATATTGTTGGTTAGTCATGGGTGACAATGCTTTTTAACATGTATGACCAATTGTGGATGAATGCTTTGTTGTTTTAGTAGTTTTTATAAGGGGTGTTTATCATGATGTTTTGTTTATCTTCTATTTCTATTGTTTATATTTTTCATTGGATGTTTATATATTTTTTTATGTGATTCTACTATGCGGGTTTGGTACGAGCCTGCTGAGTCTTTATTACCACTGCCGGTTTTATTATTAAACTCAGTAAAAGTACCTTATTTTCTTTAGAGAGGGTATAGCCTCCCCACTATACCTATTTACACCCTAACTTCTAGTTGGAATCACTTTGCATTCAGGGAGGTGCGCCCAATGTCAGCAACACCCGACCTGTTTAGCACTGTTTGAGTGACTGTTCAGGTTCGGTATGTTACATCAACACTGGTGGAGAACATAATTATTTTTGAAAGGATCATTGCATTATAAGTATTTCATGGAAGTGAAAAAAATATATTTTAATGATAAATAAGTAATTCATGGAATTTTTTATTATTAGAAGGATCCAAGAAACAATAATCAAAAATTAATGTCTTGTAAGATAAAAAATAATGTATATTGATTTAAATAATTAAAATTGGAAAATTTAGTTAATAAAAAAATTTATCTTTGGAAGACTTATATATGTCTTGATCGTGTTATTCAAATAAAATCCTGTTATAAACAATTTTTATTTGGAAAATTACATGATCAAATAATTCTATTTAGGGTATTTTTTCTACTACTATTACTCCAATATCGAGGATATCTAGATAAGAAAAAAAATATTTTTGAATGGATATTATTTTAAATAGAGAGACTAATTTAATTAATGTTCCATTGTGTGTTTATTTTATTAAGTTATTAATGTGGTATTTTTTGACAATCATAAACTTTTAATACTTCATTTAGGTCCCTAATTAAAATTATCCCCAACCATATCTGCTAACTATAAATATGATGTAGCCTTTATGAATATGATCCCTTTTTTTATTGTTGTTGACACTATTATGTATCAAAATAATTTTCTATAACCCAGTTTAGGTATTGATACCTAATATAGTAATCAATTTTTTCTTCATTTCCTAGTGATTCATATGATAACATGATGTATTCTTTAAGCTTTGGGTGAGTACTATTTGTTTTTCAAGGAATATGGAGATGTTGATTTCTCAAAGGGGGATTTATCACCTAGGCTTGGCTCAGTGGGGACTATTTTCTCATATTGATTATGTTTTCCTTTTTATCTTTTTGATTTTCTTATATTTGGTTTAACTTTTTTCCATAATAAATAATATAAGATGTGATGTTCTTATTTCTGGTGTATTCCTAAATTGAACTAAAGGATGTTGTATAATTTTATTCCTTATTTTATTTTTATTAATATTTTGAATAAATATATTCAGGTAAACTATTTTCTTTTAATCAAATATGATTTATATTTTAAAATTAAAATTATGGTTATAAGTAAGTGGATCCTTTTTTCACAAACATGCAAGGATATCTATACAAAAATACAACAAAATGTTTATTTATTTTTTTATTTCCCAAAACTAGTTGGAAATTTTATAGACATGAAAATTAGAGATAATGATCCCACAAATCAGGCTTTAATAACCTTATGAAAAACAAGTATTGGCGTCATTACTCATGTAGTATTTTTAATTTGAACTAAAAAATGATAAAAATCAAATTTCACGATGAATTCTCTGAAACTGCTTATAAATTGAGGTTGACATGTGGCATATTTATATAGGTGCTTTATTCCTATATAATCCCACCAATACCTAATAGGTTACGGTGAAAATTGAATGTGTTTCCCAATAATTGATTTATTCCACATAGTGAAAACTAGATGTGTCTCTATATCACTGTTTCTTATGGTGGTCCCCCTCCCCACCACCCATATCCACGCCACTCTAATTGAAGAATCAACCATTAATGATCCTCTTTTTATATCACCACTGACTATGAAGCATTATAACATTCTATAAATGACACCATAGTTGGTGATATGGGACAATTATTATATTTTCCACCACCTCCCTAGTACCTTGACCATGGAGTTATAAAGGATCAGGGGATCCCAATGCTTCTCTTGGATAAGTATTAATATTTATATGTCTTGTGTTAGATATTCTATGTATTCAATGTATTAATACTTTTGGTTTTTTTAATAACTCATCTATGTATTTTCTCCCTTCACAAAAAAATGAAGTATTAATCATGGAATAAGTTTTTTCTAGTTTCGTGTTTTTATTTTTGTTTGAAAATATTTTCTTCCCCAAAATAATAATACAGATGATACTTTTAATAGTATTATAAAATGGATTTTTTGACACAAAAAGTAGTTGTTCGTCTAAAAAATGATAAAATCACACATCTTTTATCAGCTATAAAAAAATCCCTGTTAAGTTCCCGTTTTATTATTGCTAAAAGAAAAAAATTAAAAAGTCACAAAATATAAGTGGTAAAATAAATCACAGATAGAGGATTCCTTTATCAGTTATTTATTTTAGGGATGATTAATTGAACATTTATCAGTGATTTTGGTAGCACTAATAAAGGCCATCTAACTAAAACAAAGTTTCAGTAGCCATATGTAATCACAATAACGTAAAACCCAATCAAAAACAAAGTAGATAAAAGTAAAAAATTTATAGGAATTTAAATTGAAATAAAAATATAATATTGTACTATCATTTCAATTAAAATTTTATATTCAAAATATTTACATTGATATGACATTTAAGATTAATTAAAAAAATTGCTACTAGTATATGAAATTTTAACCCTTATAGTAGGAATTCCCAATAGATCAACCTCTATACTGAAGTATACCCCAGTATAAAAACCTATAGCAATCCAAGGTTCCACGGTATGCTTCTCTTTGAATAATACATGAGCGTATGTTGTACACAACTTCGAGATTCTAACACGTCGCGACCAATCAAAGTAGCCGTTATGAATAGTAATCCCCACTTTTTCAAATTTTATACATTTTATCTTTCAAAATGGACTTCAGTTTTGGATTTAGAATATCTAAATTATCCTAGGATGAAATTTTGGTACTTTTTAGATAACTTTTATATTTTGATGAATAGTGAAAATGACTAAATTTTTATTAAAAATAACTTTTTTAATCAAAATAATTAATAGTGATAAATTATTAATATTAGTGGTTTTAAAGTATATTTAGAATATATTTTTACCATTTAATACAATTTTTGTCATTGGACAAAATTTTTCAATTGAACCGGATATAAACAAGTATCAATCATTTAATAGTTATTATTTCTTAAAAACACGCTTTTTGTTTTGACAGCGGAAATTAATTTTAAATTAATTTATACTAATTTTGTGTTTTGAATTTGGAAAAATGGATTCCATATTTGTAATCAGGATGTCCAAATTGTGTAAATAGGTAACTTTCATTTTTATACATTTTGAATAATTACTTCGGTAAATATTTTATTTACTATGGTTAAAGGGTAAATCCGGTAAATAAGGGTAAAAAAATAATATTATAATAATAATAAATTACCCTAAAATATTTCCTAACCTTATTGGTGGATACATTTCAGACCATGGGTATCTTTGGGTCGATTTTGGGACCCCATGGAGCCACTTGTAGGTGATAGGGACACTTTAAATTAATTAAGTTAAAGTAAATACAAAAATGACATAAGCATATATCTTTTAGAAAAACAATTTTTACATAGGGTTATATATGTTATATTTTCGACTATAAATATTAAATAGAAATATAAAACTATTTCATACATAATGTTATTTTATTTATAACTTTTAGACATTAAATAATTTAATTTATTTATGACACAATGATGATGCAGTAATTACCGTATTAATGAAAGATTAAGATAATTGATATTATAAATACCCAAATAAATGTAATTTGAGACTTTTTATAAATTACAATAATTTTCTAGGTTACTATGACATATTAGGATGGTTTATATAAGTTTTTTTTTAAGTAATAATGTTGTTCTTAATTTATCAAAAACAAAATACCCAATATTGTCAAAATTGACATAAAAGAGTTTTTAAAACAAATATTATATTATTAATTTATATTAAATTACTAAAAATCTAAGTTTAGTACAAGAGTCTTATATCATGATAGTTTTATCATTAATGGACCACTTGGGGGTCTCTTGGAGGTATATAGAATGTTTATTAACTATATAATATAAAAATACAAACTGACATGGTAAGTGTCAAACTAATTAACTAAGAGTTAAAACTAAAAGATAAGGTTACCATAATGACCCAAACTTGTCTAATTTATATTTATTGAAAGTATTTAGACCCATACTCACCTTAGAATTTTAATAAACCCATTTGGAGCCATTAGAAACCGAATATTAATTTATTATAAAATAATATTTCTAGCTTTTCCAAAGGTGCCACTCACCCCTCTTATAAAAGGGAACTCCCCCTTATCACTAATTCACACATTCAAAGCCTTTTGGATCGGCCAAACCCTACCCAAATATTCTCTCAAATTCCCTCACTTCAACTTAGAGGCCATATTTTGATCATAAATCCAACCAAAGATCCCTTTTTATCAAATCAAAAGGAAGAACCCGAAGAAGAGGTAATGTTTTCACCACCCTTTTTCAAGTTCATTTCTTCTTCAACTTCCTCATTCTTTGTTATTCACAATATATAATAATAACTCCAGAATCTCCTATATACTATGATATTATTATAAATATGGTTCAACCATATTCAGTATTCTATCCATCCTTTGAATGACATGTCACCATACGTGTGTACGTAAGGCTTACCGTATCCACGTCGTGGTGTAATTGATATTCAATATATTATTATTTGGATGGGTAAAATAATGATGTTTAATTCATGTAAATAATTAATATAACATGATAATGATTCTTTATATATGATATACCATCCAATTATATATTATTTTAATATCAAAAGGATGATATTGTCGCTCGTGCATATGTACGGACTACCGTCTCCACGAACCCGATGAGATTCATTCCCCATTGTATCCATTCAAGACTAATTATCATTTGATGATTAAAAGTAATGTTTAAGAACTTAATGTAATTTTGTATATGAATAAGATACAACATATCCATAACAAACATGACTTATGTAACAAAACATATAAAATAAAACGAGTAAGTTAACACCCGAAACAATGATAATTAACAAAGCATTATTAGAAGATCATATATGATATCATAATTATGTATATGGTTAATGTATAATTTAATAACAATGTTTTAACTATTATAAAAGATGTTAACATACCATAAAATAAGGAAAAGTACAAGGTAATAGTTATTTCACAATCTCTTCATTATTTGAGGTTGTTTATATGTAATTAGCTACTAGGACCTCTTTATCTCCACATCTATGTTTCTTAAAAATGTATTTTAAATTTTTTTTGCTATTTTACATAATATGGGTTAAAGTCATTTATACCCTTGTTTTACTTTTTATAATAGGTTTATAAAGGAATCTTTCTGTTGTTTTCCAAACAAGTTCCTTTTGAACCTTTTCTACAGAATTAAGGTAAGAATGTCTTTTTTTTTAACTTATACGGCGGGTGCGGCTATTTTCCACCATTATAAAATCGTCGAAGCTTCCCTTAAAATCTTATAAGAATATTTTAAAATTAAATGTTTTCTTTTATAATTATGTGATTTTTAAATGATTTCAAAAAATAGATATTTCTCTCAAATATTTTTCATTTCATCTATGTCAACATCCTTTGATGGATTTTAAGCTTATTTGAAGTTGATTTATTATGATACAAAACTTCCATATTGTATTTAAGGTTTTGTGATATGTTTGATAGTGGATGTGTTATTTTTATACCATTCATGGTTTATGGAGAAAGTATTGACATTTCGTATGCTAGTTTTAATATGAATGTTTATGTTATGTTTAAGCCTAATCATATGAGGAATGCATTGGAATTAATAAGTGACGGGTGGAGCCTGCTATAGCTCCTCAATGCATTGGTAGGTCTCATGAGACAAACTAGTTTCTTGGCATGAGGCCTTGACAAAATATTATTTTTAGTCTTGGAACGAGGCCTTGGCTACGTGGTTATGATAGTCTGGAATTATGAATTCCACCATTATAAAAGTGGTTATTGATATTGCATGTGATTATATGACTAGTAGAATATCCATGTGAATAAGTAAATGGCATTATTTCATTTTATCTTTTCCATATTATGCTGAAGTTCAAGTTTAAAAGGCTTTTGTTTTAGTTATACATTGCCTTAAATTTTTATGCTTATTTATGAATGTTTCTTCTATATTGTTATCCTTACTGAGAATCTAAGCTCACCCCTTTCAATGTTTTATTTTTCCCAGGATATGAAGAAGTAATTTATGAATGATCTGCAGGGATAATATGAGGGGATATGAAGACAAGATGTTGTTTTAGTAGTTTTCACTTCATTATGTAATCTAAACTTTATGAATGTATCTAGTTATTCCAAGGCTACTAAACTAATAGGTCTTTTGAGACTTGATCTTTCTTGTGATCATGCAAATGATATGTAATAATGCACTGACTCTAGGTAACTGGGGTCGGGGCGTTATAGTTGGTATCATAGGAAGTTTAGTACAAACCATGGAAGCTCTATTTAGATAAACTCTAATTAGAGCACATAGACATAAGATGGAATTCTAGGATTAGTATAGAATAACTTCCTAGAATTTTGGTATTGTAGAGATTTTGTGAGTTTTCTAAGAAATACATCCCTTTCTGGATACGAGCAGGTAGAGGAAGCTCTGGCACAGATGTACCTAGGGGTAAAACCCTGAAAACACTGCTTTGATCTAGACTCGAATGGGATCTGGTGCACGAAAATGGGCATTGCTTCACTCTTGGTTACGACACTCCTGGGGGATATGCTTAGAATAAATTCTCATTTTCTTTATGAACCATTATGAAGGGTTTATGACTATATACTTCCTCAAAGAAAACATTTTTATGATTATATATTATATCCATAAACTGTTCAATTTATGTTAAGTGTTTTACAAGTATGGAATTATGTATTTTGATTTATAAACTAATATAGTCTATTCCATTATTTAGAAATGGTGCCTAGTGGAAGAAATGGAAACTGTATCAATGCACACACTCTATGTAGGGATTTCTCTCCTACTCAAGATAATTATAGTGGAGCTGGTGATGTAACTGGTGCTGATCAGCTTATCACCATACTGGGAAAACTCACTAAGGTTATTATTAATAACCTTACCCATATGGAGCACCCTAATCCACAGCGTGGAGGATCAATGTTAGATCGCTTCATGAGGCAAAAACCACGAACATTCAATAGGAGTACAAATCCATTTGTAGCTGAGCAATGGATAAGTTCCCTAGAGAAAATATTTCAGGCTTTGGGGAGTAGTGAAAGGGAAAAAGTTATCATGTCATTTTACCACCTCACTGGAGATGCTGATCAATGGTGGTCATTGATTCGAAACATGAAGGAAGATGATGAAGTATCAAATATGGAATGGAGGGAGTTCAAAGATCTATTTTTAGAAAAATACTTTCCTCGTGACCATCGAGCAGATATGGAAAGGCAGTTTTTGAGTCTGAGGAAAAAGGAGGATGAGAATGTCACAAGTATGAGGCTAACATTACAAGGTTAGGAAGGTATGTTGAAGATTATATATGTAACCCAAGAATTATGATTGATAGTTTCTTTTATGGGTTAAAACCATTTCTTTTTCAAGAATTAGTTTCACAATCCTTCTCGTCGTATGAAGACATTGTCTCATGTGCTATCAAAAGAGAAAAGGAATTCTCTAAATCTTATGACTTTAAAGCAAAGCAGGAAAAGAAGAGATCTGATGATCAATCTGGAAATGGAAATAAGGGGAAGAATGGAAAAGTTGAAAATCCATATTGTAGTAAATGTGGGAAGAAGCACCCAGGTACTTGTTTAAAATTAATGGGAGTCTTTTACAAGTGTGGTGAAAAAGGCCACCAAGATCATGATTGTAAGGGAAATATAGTAGTTGTCAATGTGGAATGCTATAATTTTAGAGAGATGTTACATTATGAAAATGAATGTCCTAAGTGTCAGGGGAACTTTCCTCACAAAAGTCCAAGGGATCAAGGCCAAGATTATGCTATCACTACTGCTGAGGTAGAAGCTTTGAAAGGCGTGGTGGCAGGTAATTTAATGGTTTCCTCAAGTTTAGAAAATGCTTTATTTGATTCTGGATCATCACATTGTTTCATATATTCCCAGTTTTCTAAGAAAATTAGATACTTCTAATTTGATTTAACAAAGGAGTGTTCAGTTAAAACTCTAAATGGAAGTATCATTGCAACCAAGTTTTGTGAATCGGTCCCCATTAGAGCACATAAATGTTCTTTATCCACTGATCTCATTGTCATACCTATGATTGAGTTTGATATAATCCTCGGCATATATTGGATTTCGGACCATGATGCGAAGATTTATTGTAAGAAGAAGGAGGTTATGATTTTTTATGATGATGATAAAGAACACCTTATTTTTAGAGCAGAATCATCACCACCTAATTCTTATCTAGATCCACCCCCAGTAGCTCAACTTAATTCAATTATCGGGGAGGAAGAGAATGAAAAAACTGTGGGTGAGGAAAGGAATGTTCAAATATAGGATGTACCAATTCTGAGAGAATATGTAGATGTGTTTCTGGAAGATTTACCTGGACATCCTCCAGAACGAGAAGTTGAGTTTTCCATTGATTTAATTCCTGGATCAAGGCCTATATCGAAGACCCCATATAGAATGGCCACTGTAGAATTAGTGAAACTAAAGAAACAACTAGAGGAATTGAGTAATAAGGGATTTATTCTCCCTAGTGTTTCTCCATGGGGAGCCCCTATTCTTTTTGTTAAATAGAAATATAGATATATGAGGTCATGTATCGACTACAGGGAGATCAATGTTATAACAATAAAGAATAGGTATCCCCTACCTCGCATTGATGATTTATTTGACCAACTGCATGGAGCTCAATACTTTTCAGTGATTGACCTTCGATCTGGATACCATCAGTTGTGTGTGAAGAAGGAAGACATTTCGAAGACAGCATTTCGAACCAGGTACGGGCATTACAAGTTTACAGTAATGCCTTTTGGGCTGACTAATGCACCCTCTGTATTCATGGATCTAATGAATAGAGTTTTCAAGGAATATCTCTATGATTTTGTGGTGGTATTTATGGATGATATCTTGGTATACTCCAAAATCTATGAAGATCATGAAAATCACTTGCGCATTATCCTGAAGACTCTGAGAAGACATGAATTATATGAGAAGTTTAGTAAGTGTGAATTCTGGCTTTAGGAGATTTATTTTCTTGGACATATTATCTCTACAGATGGAATCTTTGTTGATCCTTCTAAGAACAAGTCAATCCAATAATGGCCCGCACTGATGAGTATAACTGAGGTACGTAGTTTTATTGGTTTAGCAGGTTATTATCGGCGTTTTGTCCAGAACTTTTCCCAACTGGCGAACCCATTAACAAATCTCACACGTAAAGGGGTTAAATTTGTTTGCACAAAAGAGTGTAAAGAATGTTTTGAAGAACTATAGAGAATATTAGTCAATGATCCTATATTGACTCTACCATTAGGGAATGATGGGTGTGTTATTTATAGTGATGCATCAAAGAAAGGACTTGGTTGTGTCCTTATGCAGAATGATAAGGTTATTGCCTATGCATCACGATAGTTGAAAATTCATGAGCAAAACTATCCTACTCATGATCTCGAGTTAGTAGCTGTGATCTTTTCTTTGAAGATATGGAGACACTACCTCTATGGTGAAAAATGTGAGATTTATACTAATCACAAGAGTTTGAAGTATATTTTCTCAGAAAAAGAACTCAACATTAGGCAAAGTAGAAGTCTTGAATTACTCAAGGATTATGATTGTACGATACACTACCACCTGGGGAAGGAAAATAAGGTAAAAAATGCTTTGATCAGAAAAGATCATGGAGTTTTGAACAATATGATAATTGAAAGGGATCTAATCTTCATGGATCTAGTGAAGATAGACATGGGAATAACCATGTAAGGTGAAACATCAGTGCTTTTTCAAATGGTTGCCAAACCATCTTTACTATAATGGATTAATAGTTCTCAGACTGATGATGAAGAATTTCAAAAGGAGATTAAAGCTATGAATGATGGGAGATTGAGAGACTTTGTGTATGAAGAAGGAATTTTGAAATTCGGGAAGAGACTTTGTGTTCCTGATATACCTGATTTAAAAAGGTAATTGTTAGACGATGCTCATAGTTCCAATTTCTCTATACACCCTGGAAGCACCAAACTGTATAGAGATTTAAAGGAACATTTTTTGTGGGACAACATGAAGAGAGAGATTGCTAATTTTGTGTTACGATGTATGGTTTGTCAACAAGTGAAATCTTGAAGGCAATAGCCTAGAGGAGTCATGAAACCTTTTCCCATGCCTGAGTGGAAATGGGATAATATCACTATGGACTTTTTCATGAGACTACCAAAGACTCCTAGAAGGAACGATGCAATATATGTCATTGTTGATCGTCTTACCAAGTCAGCACATTTACTTCCTATAAGGGAAGATTTACCACTTGAATGTCTAGCAAGACTATATATTAATGAAGTTGTGAGACTTCATGGAGTAACCATATCGACTGTTTCGAATCGAGATCCCCGTTTTACTTCGAGATTCTGGAAGAGTCTTCAGAAGGCCTTGGATACTGAACTTCATTAGAGCACTACTTACCACCCTCAAACAGATGGACAATCGTAACGGACTATTCAAACCTTAGAAGATATGTTGAGATCTTTCTCACTTGACTTTCATGGTATGTGGGATCAATATTTACCTCTGGTAGAATTTTCCTATAACAATAGCTTCCATTCAAGTATTCGAATGGCGCCATATGAAGCGTTATACATAAAGAGATGTCGCACACCAACCTGTTGGGATGACATTGGTGAAAGAAAACTTGTAGGCCCAGAACTGGTGGAGGAAATGATGGAGAAGGTGAAGGTAATCCAAAACCACATCAAAGAAGCTCAAATTAAGCAGAAGAGCTATGCTTACAACCGAAGGAAGGATTTGGAATTTAAGGTGGGAGATCATGTTTTCTTGAAGGTATCTCCATGGAAGGGAGTTATACATTTTTGAAAGAAACGTAAATTGAGTCCTAGGTACATCAGTCGTTTCGGAATTCTAGAACGAATTGGGGTTGTAGCTTATCGTTTGGAAATACCGCCAAGTCTCTCCAAATTTCACAATGTGTTCCACATATCACTGTTAAGAAAATACATTCCGGACCCAATGCACATACTCACCTATGAGAAATTAGAACTAGAACTCAATCTCTCTTATTTCGAAGAGCCCATCAGGATTCTTGATCTGAGATAACAAGTGCTAAGAAACCGGACGACTCATCTGGTAAAAGTACTATAGAGAAACCATAAAATGGAAGAGGCAATGTGGGAACCCGAGGAACTTATGATGAAGAACCACCCAAGTCTTTTTATGCAGTAATATTCTAGAAATTTTGAGGATGAAATTATTTGATGTAGGGGAGAATGTAACACCAAAATCTTCTACGGTATGCTTCTCTTTGAGTAATACAGCAGCGTGTGTTGTACGCAACTTCGAGATTCTAACACGTCACGACAAATCAAAGTAGCTGTTATGAATAGTAATATCCACTTTTTGAAATTTTATACATTTTATCATTAAAAATGGACTTCATTTTTGGATTCAGAATATCAAAATTATCCTAGGATAAAATTTTGGTACTTTTCTGATAACTTTTATATTTTGATGAATAGTGAAAATTACTATATTTTTATTAAAAACAACATTTTTAATCGAAATAATTAATAGTGATAAATTATAAATTTGAGTGGTTTTAAAGTATATTTAGAATATATTTTTACCATTTAATACAATTTTGTTCATTGGACATTATTTCACATTTAAATTGGACATAAAAAAATATCAATCTTTTGATAGTTATTATTTCTTAAAAAACGCTTTTTGTTTTGACATCGGGAATTATTTTTAAATTAATTTCTGCCACTTCTGTGTTTTGAATTTGTAAAAATGGATTCCATATTTTTAATCAGTATGTACAAATTGTGTCAATAGGTAACTTTCATTTTTAGACATTTTGAATAATTACTTCGGTAAATATTTTATTTACCATGGTTAAAGGGTAAATCCAGTAAATAAGGTAAAACAATAATATTATAATAATAATAATAAATTACCCTAAAACATGTCCTAAAATTATTGGTGGATACATGTCCGACCATGGGCATATTTGGGTCGATTTTGGGACCCCATGGAGCCACTTGTAGGTGATAGGGACGTCTTATATTAATTAAGTTAAAGTAAATACAAAAATGGCATAGGCATATATCTTTTAGAAAAATAATTTTTTCATAGGATTATATATGTTATATTTTAGATTATAAATATTCATTATAAAGATAAATATATTTCCTACATAATTATATTTTATTTATAATTTTTAGACATTAAATAATTTAATTTATTTATGACACAATGATGATGCAGTAATTACCGTATTAATGAAATATTAAGATAATTGATATTATAAATACCCAAATAAATGTAATTTGAGACTTTTTATAAATTACAATAATTTTATTTGTTACTATTACATATTATTATTTTTTATATAAATTTTTTTCGAAGTAATAATGCTGTTATAAATTTATCAAAAACAAAATACCCAATAGTGTCAAAATTGACATAAAAGAGTTTTTAAAACAAATATTATATTATTAATTTATATTCAATTACTAAAAATCTATGTTTAGGACAAGAGACTTATATCATGATAGTTTTATCATTAATGGACCACTTGGGGGTCTCTTGGAGGTATATAGAATGTTTATTAACTATATAATATAAAAATACAAAGTGACATGGTAAGTGTCAAACTAATTAACTAAGAGTTAAAACTAAAAGATAAGGTTAATATAATGACCCAAACCTTTATAAATTTTATTGGTTGAAATTATTTCGACCAGTACCCACATTAGACTTTTAATAATTCACTTTGGAGACATTAGAAACTGTATATTAATTTATTATAAAATAACATTTCTAGCTTTTCCAAAGGTGCCCCTCACCCCTCTTATAAAAGGGAACTCCCCCTTCTCACTAATTCAAACATTAAAAGATGTTTTGCTCGGCCAAACCCTACCCAAATATTATCTCAACATACCTCACTTCAACCGAGAGGCCTTAGTTTGATCATAAATCCAACCTAAGGATTGCTTTTGATGAAATCAAAAGGAAGAACCCGAAGAAGAGTTAATGTTTTCACCACCCTTTTTCAAGTTCATTTCTTCTTCAACTTCTTATTTATTTTTTATTACCATTCTAAGATAATAACTCTAGTATCTCCTATATACTGTGATATTATTATAAATATGGTACAACCATATTCAGTATTCTATCCATCCTTTGAATGACATGTCACCATACGTTCGTACGTACGACTTACTGTCTCCACGTCGTGGTGTAATTGTTATTCAATATATTATTATTTGGATGGGTATAATAATGATGTGTAATTAATGTAAATAATAAATATAACATGATAATGATTCTGTATATATGATATACCTCCAATTATATATTATTTTAATATCAAAAGGATGATATTGTCGCTCGTGCATACGTACGGATTACCGTCTCCACGAACGCAATGAGATTCATTCCCCATCATAACCATTCAAGACTAATTCGTATTTGATGATTAAAAGTAATTTTTAGGAACTTTATATCATTCTAGATATGAATAAGATACAACCTATCCATAAAAAACACAACTTATGTTAAAAAACATATAAAAGAAAATGAGTAAGTTAACACCCGAAATGACGATAATTAACAAAGCATTTTTAGAAGATCATATATGATATCATAATTATGTATATGGTTCTTTTATAATTTAATAAAAATATTTTAACTATTATATAGGAGGTTGACATACCATCGACTAAGTAAAAGTACAAGGTAAGGGTTATTTCACAATATCTTCATTATCTGAGGTTGTTTATACGTAATTATCTACTAGGGCCTCTTTATCATCTACATCTATGTTTCATAAAAATGTATTTCAAAACATTCTTTCTATTTTACAGAATATGGGTTAAAGTCATTTATACCCTTGTTTGACTTTTTATAAGAGTTTTATAAAGGAATCTTTCCATTGTTTTCCAAACAAGGTCCTTTTTAACCTTTTCGACAAAATTAATGTAAGAACATCTTTTTTTAACTTATACGGTGGGTGTGGATATTTTCCGCCGTTATAAAATCGTTGAAGCTTCCCTTATAAGCTTATAAGAATATTTTCAAAGTAAATGTTTTCTTTTATAATTATGTGATTTTTAAATGATTTCAAAAATAGATATTTCTCTCAAATAGTTTTGATTTCATCTATGTCAACATCCTTTGATTGATTTTAAGCTTATTTGAAGTTGATTTATTATGATACAAAACATGCATATTGTATTAAAGGTTTTGTGATATGTTTGAATATGGATGTGTTATTTTTATACCATTCATGTCTTATGGAGAGAAAGTATTGACATTTCGTATGCTAGTTTTAATACTAATGTTTATGTTATGTTTAAACCTAATCATATGAGGAATGCACTGCACTTAATAAGTGATGGGTGGAGCCCACTATAGCTCCTCGATGCATCGGTAGGTCTCATGAGACAAACTAGTGTCTTGGCATGAGGCCTTGACAAAATCTTATTTTTAGTCTTGGCACAAGGCCTTGGCTATGTGGTTATGATAGTCTGGAATTATGCATTCCATCATTATGAAAGTGGTTATTGATATTTCATGTGATTATCCGACTAGTAGAATATCCATGTGAATAATTAAATGGCATCATTTAACTTTATCATTGGAATATTATGCTGAAGTTCAGGTTTAAAAGGCTTTTATTTTAGTTATACATTGCCTTAAATGTTTATGCTTATTTATAAATATTTCTGCTATATTGTTATCCTTACTAAGCATATGAGCTCACCCCTTTCAATGTTTTATTTTTCCCATGATGTGAAGAAGTAATTTATGAATGACCTACAAGGATAATATGATGGGATATGAAGACAATATGTTGTTGTAGTATTCTTCACTTTATGATGTAATGTAAACCTTATGAATGTATTTAGTTATTCCAAGGCTACTAAACTAATCGGCCTTTTGAGACTTGATCTTTCTTTGATCATGCCAATGATATGTAATAATGCACCGACTCTGGGTAACTGGGGTCGGGACGTTACAAAACCAATGTTAGTTTTAGTGAAACTAAAAAAAATAAAAATAAAAATAAAAATCTCAATGTTATATAATTCACATATGATTACTTATTTTTTTAACTAGTTTATATATTTATTATAATATTTGCTAATTATGTATAATATTGATGTGTAGTCAGTTCCTACCTGTGAAAACGAATTAGGGATTATTTTTCTTCATTTTTGAATACAATATATGCATTTTTGGCTACGTGATACACATTTTAACATAAAATGGAACCTTTCGATGAAAACACACACTTTGAGTCTTACTAACCATATCGTGTGTCATACTAATGTATGGTTGATTCATATACATCACAAAAAAATTATTGATCTTTTAAATATTATTTAAAAATATAAAATCCATTTTTCTTGGTTTTTCTATGTGATGTGTGTTTTAAATTAAAATAAATTTAGTAATGAAAACACACACTTTGAGTGGTATTGACCACATCATGTTATAAATCAACATGTGTTCAGTTCATAAATGTCAAAAGTGAATTTTGTATCATTTAATTATTTTTTGAAAGTAATTAGAAATTAGTTTCTTTTTTTATTGTAATATACATTTTAAAATAAAAAAAATGTTTATACTGAAAACGCGTACTTTGTGTTACAGCAGCGACATAGTGCGTCGGATTGACCTACGTTCTATTCTGAAACATCAAAAAACAATTACTAATTATTTTACTAATGTTTGAAAGAAATTACTACATGTTTTATTTGTTTGGGATATGTGATATTATTTTTAATCTAAAATGGAACTTTATTATTGAAAACATTCAATTTGAGTCATACCAACCGCATCATTTATTGGATCGATGTGCAGTCAATTCCTATGGATTGTTTCCAAATGATTGAAAACTATCTATGAACTTTTTATAATTTTTTGAAATTTTTATTCTTTAAAAATTAAAAAGACACTTTTATATTGAAAACATGCACTACAATTCTTACCAGCGACATCATGTATCTGGTCGACATGCAGTCAATTCCTACCCATAAAAAACGAATTATGGATCATTATAAAAAAAATTAAAGTAATCAGTGTTTTTTATTCATTTTGGGTATATAATTCATCTTTTAAAATAAAATGGATGTTTTATAATAAAAACAGACACTCTATGTTTTAATGAGTACATCATTTGTTTGATTGTTGTGTGGTTGATTCCTACACATCAAAACAAATTATGCTTCATTTTCATAATGTTTGAAAACAAAATTGATCTTTTTTCTTAGTCTTGGCTATGTAATGTGTTTTTTAAACTAAAATGACACATTTATATTGATAAAAAGCACTTTGAGTCATACCAATTGGATCATCTGTCAGTTTGAATGTGGTCTATTACTATATGTTGCAAATGAATTATGGATCACTTTACTAATGTTTAAAAACTATACAGGATTTTTTATTGGAATTGTCTATGTGAAACTCTTTTTACACTAAAATTCCACTTCTCTATAGAAAACACATACTTCAAGTGATACATTACACATTATATGTCATATTGATGTATGGTTGATTCCTACACGACAAAAATAAAATATTGATCATTTTTTTAAATATTGAAAACAAAATAATCTAGATTTATAAATTCTTTCTATGTAAAGTGTTTTAAAATAAAATGAAAATTTTATATTGAATCTCAAATTTTGATTCATATAGAAGACATCACGGTTTATATTTCTATTTGTAATATTCTTATATGTCACAGATAGAATATGGATTTTTTTCCTAATTCATAAAAATAATCCAAGATTGTTTTATTTGTTTTGTCTATATAATGTACATTTTAATCCTTAATGGTACTTCTATATTGAAGACATGCTCCTAAATTTGTACCAAGCACTTCATAGAATGGGTTTATGTGTGGTCAATAATTCCATTTCACGAATGAATTACGGATCATTTTAAAAATGTATCAAAATAATCTGAATTTTTTTATCATATTCTAGTATGTGATATGTGTATTGAACTAAATTTTAAATTTTAAATTTAAAACTTATAATTTATTCCATATCGGTCACACAGTGTATCAGAATTGTGTGAAATAAATTCATACATGTTAAAAATGAATTATGGTTTACTGTACTATAGTTTAAAAAAATATGATCTCATTTTCCTGGTGTTGGTGAAGTGACGTGCCTTTTAAAAATAAATGGAACATAAAAATTGAAAACATTCACTTCAAGTCATACCAGACTCGTCATGTTTCATAATGACATTCAGTCAATTACTACAAATCAAAAATTAATTATGGGTAATTTTCATATAATATGAAAATAATTTGGGCTTGTTATTTTGGTTTTGGATAGTGATGCATATTTTAAAGTAAAATGACACTTATATATTTAAAGCATACTATCTGAGTCCTACTGACAACATCGTGTGTCAGATTGACATGAATTTAATTCCTTCTCATCAAAAATTAATGTTAGATCATTTTACTAACAATTGAAAATAATTTGAGATTTTTTTCTTATTTTTGGCTAGTGATGTGTGTTTTAAAATAAAATGACCCTTTTGTTTTAAAATTAGGAACATTGAGTTATACTAGAAATATCATGTCTAATATTGAAATGTGGTGACTTCATACAAGTTAAAAATGAATTATAGATCATTTTCCTCACATATGAAAACTATTAGAGATCATTTGATGGGTTTTGGATTTGTGATGCATGTTTTAATATAAAGTGGAACTTTCATATTAAAAACACATGCATTTATTCATATCTATCACATTGTTTTTTTATTTATGTGAGGTTGATTACTACACATGACATTTAAAATTTGGACCATTTTATGAGTGTTTGAAATAAATTTGATCTTATCATCTTGGTTCTGGCTATGTAATGTGGGTTTCAAACTAAAATGGAAATTTTATACTAAGAATATTCTAATCAACTAATAATGAAAACATCATGTGTTGGATTTATGTGTGGTCAATTAATGGACATCACAAATGAATTACATATCATTTTAACAAATATTGAAATAAATTTGAGATATTTTTCAAGGATTTGGATAGTGAAATTTGATTCAAACTAAAATAACACTTTTATATTGAAAACATTCACTTTGGATCATACCCGAAACATTATGTGATAGATTGATTTGGGTTGAATTCATACACATAAAAAAGGAATTATAGATTTTTTATATATATTTTGAATACATACAATGATTTTTTACTTGTTTTGGCTATGTAATTTGGATTTTATACTAAAATGACACTTCCATATAGAAGAGACAAAATGTAAATGATGAGGCTATGAGAATGGAGGTACCTTCATCAGAAGTTGGTAATACATCTTCTAATTATGGGTATAAGGATCCTTATCCCATTTCCTTATCTCTAGTATCTCATTTGTAAAATCAAATTGAAATATCTTATGGGCAGAATAATCTTTGTACATCTTCCTAGATCTGCAATACTATATAGAGCATAACCATCCATTATACTTCTCCTTGATTGATAATTCAAAAATAGTAAATGATCTTAATAATACTAATTATCCACATCACAAATATATCTCTAAATTCATATTCCATACTAGATCACAAAAATAGTAGTTAATCACCAAAAGTTAAAGTCGGAAAACATTATGACACCATGAAATCTTCCCACAAATAAATAATAATATTTAATTATTCTTTTGATAATGTAGATTATTGGAGATCTTGGTAGCACTAAGAAAATATAGACAAACAAATTATCAACATATATTGTTAATAGAATTTTAGTTAACTTTAGAAATTTAATGATCATATATTCTTGTATTTTAATGTTATATGATATCTTTTATAAATTTTAAAATGTAATATCCATAGACATGTTCATTATTTAGAATCAACCAATACAAAATCATTTATAAAATTAAGAATATTTTTTAAATATGTTTTGATAGGAAAATAATACTATATATACCTTAATATATTTCCATTTGATGAAATCAATATGCTTGTTATGTTTAGTCACCGACCACATTACATTATTCAGCCTATATTTATAGATATCTATATCATAACAAAATTCTCCTTAAAATTCAATCTAAAACATATAAAACAATTTTTATCTATAAAATATTGATTGTAGTGCATAAAAAATTCACAATAAACGTAATGTGAGGTATGTTTGGTGGAAATCCATGAATTGGATCCAAAAAATAAATAGTTGTGGTTTCCATATTGATGGAAATGAGTATCCAATCATCCTAAAAAATCAAAAACAAATAACTAATGAAAAATTCAAAAATTAATTTTATATAATTATATTGTATAGTTTTAACCCTAAATTGTATGCATTCAGAAGATTCTAACAGTAGTTATTTTCTTTTAAAAATATCCACATAGTGCACCTTTTTTCATTTCAATATCTTCCATTTCGGAATAAATCTCATGTGTATAAATGATATAGTTATATATGACTCTAAATCATTCATTTCAGGGTATTCCATTTATATAGAAGTAATATATTCACCTATATAAAATATTAATACTTATAAACTATAATGAACATAGTAGCTTAGTTATTTTTTGGACAGACATATTACTAAAATGAACCTCAGGTATGTATCCACAACTAAGAATCATAACTATTCAAGATTGATAATCTCATTTATAATCTCCAGACCAACCATTTCTATAGTCACATATCGAAATGTTTATTATTTATATTAAATGAAGTAAATAATTCCATATTTTATTTTTTCATCTTTATGAACTTGTAATGTTAATATATGAGGTAGTTGAACTAGTGAGGATAAGGTAATCTAGAAGGTTACTTTTGATTTATTGGTTGATTCACTATATTTTCATGATCTAACCATTTTTTTCCCCATAATTTTATCTATAGATAATTCCATAACTCATTTTATATGTTTCACATCAACTATTAATGGTTTTTCATTTGATGAAAAATTATTAAGGACATGCCTCATGTGTCGTTATAATATTATACAGCTATGTTATGAATGTTCCAATAGTATCATCGACCATAGTAACATTCATATCATTAAGTGGAACATGGAAATCAGTGATCATCTCATGAGCTACATAAATACTAACTCTCATGTGATCTTTTGGGAGTTTTTTATGTAGAATTTAACGTGTGATATTATACAGCCTACCAATCACAACAAGGCGATGTGTTGGTGTTGATAGATATAAATCACAAAAAACTTCACCTAAATGAATTATAGAAATAAAATGTTATCATAAGTTATTTGATTAATATTTTGGAGAAATATTAATGACAATATTGATTACATAATGTAATTTAAGAATTTGAGGGTATTTGATAGCCTCAAACCTAGTGTGGTCAGGTGGATCATGATATACTGATATTTTTTCCACTGTTATTTAACTGTGATCCTTTCATATAAATTGTTCCTCAAAATTATACTAGACAATAACAACATTAAAAGATTTTTTTTAGAAAATATAAAGGGGAAACCCACTTTTATTGAAATAGAAAGAACTCTTTTTGATTTTCTGGAAAAATGATGAACCCGTTAAAAGAATATATTTATGCATTAATTCCCTTAATTTTCAAAAACTTATCTCCATTAAGATGTTTCCTCTCATAGTATTTTGAGGTGACACTCCAAAAACTTCACCCCTAAAGTTTCCATGTTGTTCTAGCTACATTAAAGTTATTGAAAGTTGTTTTCATTAGGTATAGTTGATGTTGATTCTTGTTTCTAAACCATATAAAAAATATATGAAAATAAATAAATATATTTTCATGTAATGATGCTATAAAGATTAAAAATTTACTATTACGTCATACATAAACATGATTCACATACATCTTGTGTGTTTTCATCAACTAATATTCCCTCATGATTTTTATGATATTCCTTCAATAGTTCATGACATGGAATATAATTGGATTCATAATTTGGTTAATCTATATATATTAAAGAATAAACATATGTTCTTTCGTATTACCTGAAAATTTTATTATATATTAAAAATAAATACCATTTTATTTTTAGGTGAAACATACTTTATCCTTGATTTATGGAAGGGGAGCATTGGTTATTTTTTATGATATTTATTTTCCTCACTCCATTATTGTTTCATAAATTAAATTTTTTTACTCTAAGTAGATAAAATAAATAATTTAAAGTAAAATATTATTTATTATATTTCACCTGAAATGATTTCATATCACTGTGAAAAATGAAATATTTTTATATCTTGTATTATAATGTGTGCATATATGATTGGAATATGGGGTTTACATTCCCCTCAACATCTATGAGATGATACCTTGTAAGAATTTACCAAAATATTCTATGATCTTTTCCAGCAACAATTATGAATTATTTAAATGGAAATAATCTATAACAAATGAACACTTCCAGGGATAATGAAATGTAAATCAATGTTTCATTAAATAATTTTTTTAGTAAAATATTGATCATATAATATAATATTACCTTAATATCTTCCAAAATGGTTTTCGTCAATAATTGAAATATATAGTTCCATGTATCTATGTAATATCTTATTATCCTCCCAGGTAGGTCCCTTTTTAGTTTCTAATTTTTCTTTATTTAGTAAATGATTGATTTTTTTATTTAGAAGGCACTGAAGATGGACAAATATTTTATGAAAAAAATCATTTCTGCTGGAAAACCATTCTAATGAATATTTAAACATCATGTAATTATATTAAACATCATTAAATAGTTTAATTATTATAAAATCACTTGAGGAAATGGGGTTTTCAGTGTAAAACATTCAGAATAATTACATTACATGTAATGGAATTCCATGCCATGTAATTAATTGATAATTTGATATAAAAGTGTCATGTGCTTCATTTTTGTTTATTTTCTTTCGTGCAGCCTTCCTCCTCCAAACCAAGGGTGACTTTTAGTGAATGTGGACCAATTTCCTCATCTATGATCACTATGGATTAGTGTTGGATACCAGGTTATCCCTTTTTTATTGGGTTCTATTTTGGTCCTTCTTCTTCTAATTAAGCAGTGGAAACTTTGATAGTTGTGGGTTTGGGGTTTTATCTTGATCCTAGTTTTTTGTCTAGATCTACTTTTTCATTTTTGATTCGACCATCTTACATCAATTGATGTTTTTTGTTAGAAAGTATTATTCATAAATTTGAAGTTAGTTGGTCTATTATTCTAATAAAAAAACTATTGATTTTGATTACATGATTATAATTATAGAATTTATATTTTATGATTAGAAATTGAGTTTACAAATTTGAATTAATTAATTTGTTAGAATAATTAATTAAGGAATTGTGAAATTGGGTATATTGGGATTATGGGTATTAATAAATTAGTTGTTGAATTAATTAAGGTATATTGTAGTGATTGTTAGATTGATTGAATAAATTTATTAATTTTTAACATAATAAATGGTATCGATGTAATTAATTAATTTTTGAATTAATTGAAGTGATTAATATGATTAATTAATTATTTAATTATTTAATATAATTGATTTGATTAATTAATTTTTGAATTAATTAATGGTTTGATATGATAATGAAATTTTTTGAATTTGATTACTTAATTGACAAATTAATTAATGTAATAATATGAAACATGATAAATTTTGATATTGTGATATATGTGTTAAATGTGTGTGTGATATAGACTAATGCTCCAAATACCCATATATGTTAAATGTGTGTCGGATAGGGTCTAAGGCTACAAATACCCATGTGTGTTAAATGTGTGTGGGATAGGGAGTGAGGATCTAAATACCCATATCTATTAAATATGTTTTAGATAGGGACTAAGTCTCCAAATACCCATATGATATAGTGAGTATGGGATAAGGAGTGAGGATCTAAATACCCATATGTGTTAAATGTGTGTGGGATTAAGACTGAGGGTCCAAATACCCATATGTATTAAATGTGTGTGAAACAGGGACTAAGGCTCCAAATACAAATATGTGTTAAATGTGTGTGGTATAGTTATTGAGGCACCAAATACCCATATTAGATAGTGAGTATAGGACAAGGACTGAGCCTCTAAATACCCATTGTATAACAACCCTTCTTTTTATTACACACTTAAACCTGATTTTTTACATAAAATATTCACATGATAAAACATAGAATATAGAGAGGTCTAGTGTCCTTAGGTCTTAGGAACATTACATAACAGCTTAGATCATAAAATACACAACATTGTTATTTAAAACTTCCTTTACATGACCACTACATTCCCTCATACTTAGCATTGCATAGGATAACCTGAGGACATGTATAAGAAATGGGTGAGCTATAAAGCCCAGTAAGGGAATAAACATGGAATAACATGAGTAATACAATACATGATAGACAATAGTCATATCAATGGATCACAAGATAAAGATGAACATAAAGGCATGATAAATCATGATAATCATAACATGGAAATGTGGAAACAACACTTAACAAGGAATTAGCATGAGCCAAGTCTCATTGCACATGGAGCAAGAGTAAACCCTCATTGCACATGAAGCACGAGTAAAAACTCATTTAACTTGAATTAGCATGAGTAAACACCCATTTCACATGACGCATCATGATACTATACTTTACCCAATGCATTGGAGCGCTATCAGGGTGCACCTTTCTTAAACATTTCATTTCATGCATAAGTGTCCCACATGGATCATATAACATGGAATTAATCAACGTCATAAGTTATTCCACGATTAAGTAATGTAGAATAAATAAATTAAAGTACCATTAAATAGGTATATGTGAATAAAGGTGAATACCCTTGATAGAGACATGGGTATGGTATTCACTACACAATGATCTTGGCTTGGAAAACCACAGAGCCATTTCTACAGCATAACGGCGTGACATAAGGATTCATGAAAATAGTTGATGAGATAGAAAATGGTGTCTCATAATATGTACATGAAATGGACTATAATGGGGTCATATAGATACGTGTCCCAATAAACGTAATGGACTTTAGATTCATAATACAAAACAAATACTTGGATATAAAAGAGGAGAGAGAAATCCCTCAAAAAAATTCAGCATAGTAACGGGTGTACATGGGAGGCTTCAATGAGAGAGAAAGGGGTCTACCATCATCCATACATAAAGAGTACAATATGGGTGAGGTGCTAAATCATACCCCAACATTTGTAATTGAAAACAAAATGGCATAACAACTTAAAGAAAATTAGACAAAAATGAGAAAGGAAGAAATATCTTTCATGGAAGTGTGATATCAATGGCTTGGGAGAGGCTTGATAAAGGATTATTGGGAGCATGTAAAACCTTGGGAGGATTATAGAGAGATGAGGGAAGGTGTTGGGCAAACTCCAAAGGCATTGAGTGAAGAGGAAGTGGGAGCTTGGGTGGGTTTATATATGAAAGGACAGGGAATTCTTTATTATTTTGGTTTGGGACACCTCACATTAAACTAATAAATACGACAAATAAGACCATGGTTTTTTCCAAATGGGAGTGTAAAACAATATTCTATAAGTCCAATGGCCAAACTTCTTATAATAATAGGGTTGCTTATGTGGAGGAGAGTCACACTCTCAAGGAAAACAATTAAAACAGACAAAATGTTTTATAAGTCTTGAAGGGTCCACAAAATCTTTGTAAAATAAATCAAAAAAATATAAAATCACATTATTTTAATGATAAAAAATATATTGTCAGAAAATAATGTTTATAGTACTTTATAACCTCACTAGTGGGTCATTATGATGTTATAAAATACATTATATATTTAAACAGTATTTAATTTTTACCCAAAAAAATAAAATCTCTGAAAATTATGAAAAATTCACCATTTGATAATTTTGATGTCCTGATTCCAAAAATAATATTCATTTTACCTAAATAATTTTATAAATATGTGAATTTTTACTTTTAAAATAAAAACCAACAATTACCGAAAATTGATGGGTTTTGACAAAAAACTGTTTTCAAGCCTTAATAAAAATATAATTGAATTCATAAAATTATATGATAATTTATATTTAATAAAAATTAATTTAATAATAATATTTTATTAAAATATTATTTAATTCAAAAATCCATTAATTCATCAAAATAGATTTCTTAGTTGAATATTAACTAAAAATACTATTTGTGCTTTAAAAACTATTTACAAATTAACAATAATAAAATGAGTGCACATTCTATATAAAAAAATAATGTACATTTTCATAGTGCTAGGGTCTTGTTACATAACCCCTTATAACACCTGCATAAGACCGAAGGGTAAGGTTTGCGATGGTGACAGACTCTTGGGGTAGCTCAGATAACATCGCTCGGGTGGTAATCTCTATTATCTTCACTTCTCTCGTAGTCGGTTCCGCTCAAGCTTAATGTGTTCAAGCTCAAATTGTGCTTTGTCAAGAGAAAATCCCAATGATGCCACCACCTTTATATGCTCTGAAAAATGGGCTTTGTATAGGGTAAGTCTGATGGATGAGGTCATCGCTTCCTTTTTCTGAGTAAATTGGATTTGTTAAAGCCCTATATTTATACTAATCATGTGATCACTATTCAACAGCTATATTATCAACAGTAACAATTCATAACATTATTTTAAAATCCAGAAACATAAAAATAATTTAGTTCAGATTTTATATAACCAAAATAAGACATTTAATTGGATCAAGAGGAATTTCCATTAATGAAAGTTTGGGTCATTTCAATCATCCCCCATTAAGAAATTTCACCCTCGAAATTTCCTTCTCCCGCACTAAAAAAGATGTGGGTGACTTTGCTTCATCACTTCCTCTAATTCCCATGTCTCTTATTCAAACTTGTGGTTTCGTCACAACACCTTGACGAGGGGAATTCTCTTATTTCGTAGAAGTTTTTTCTATAATATAAGATCTTCACTGGTTGCTCCTCGTAAGAAAGATCATCCTCTAGAAGTACTACCTCTGATGAGAGTGCATGTGAAGGGTATGTTATTTACATCCTTAAGAGGGATACATGAAATACATCATCTACTTTGTCTATTGTAAGTGGAAGTGCTAGTCGATAGGCCATATCCCCAACACGATCAAGATTCCCCAAGGAGAAAATGTACCTAGGACTTAACTTCCCTTTCTTTCCAAACCTCATGAACTTCTTCTATGGAGATATGCATAGAAATACGATGTCTCAAACTTTAAAATCAATGTATCTTCAAGAGTTATCTGCATAACTCTTATGTCGACTTTGGGATCCCTTGATATGCTACTCAATGGTTTTCACCTTCTCCACCATTTCTTTGACCATTTTTTGTCCTAGTAGCATATGCTCACCGACATCATCCCAACATGGCGGTGTTCTACACCTCTTCACATACAAGGATTTATAAGTTTCCATTCATATGGTTGAGTGGAAACTATTATTGTAGGATAATTCAATCAGTGGATGATGTTGGTCCCACCCTCCTTTGAAGTCCATAGAAGTCTCTCTCAACATGTCCTCAAGTGTTTGGATAGTACGCTCAGATTGGCCATTATTTTAAGGATGATAAGCCATAATGAAGTTTAGCTCAGTATCTAGAGAATGTTGAAGACTCTTCCAAAACATAGAGGTGAACCCTGGATCTCGATCGGATACAATAGATAGTGGTACTCCATGTAGCCTTACCAATTCCCTGATATATATTTGTGCCATATGATCCAATCAGAAATACTCCCAAATTGTAATGAATTGTACAGAATTTGTAAGACAGTCCACAATAACCCAGATTGCATTGTTGCCTTTAGATGTCTTCTAAAGTCGGGTGACAAATTCTATGGTGATTTCCTCCCATTTCTATGCTGGTATGGGTAATATTTGCATCATCCCCTTAGACATGTGCCTCTCTACCTTCTCTTGCTGACACACCAGGCACTTTGATGTATACTCAACGATCTCCTTCTTCATATTATCCCACAAATAATTCTCTTGGAGGTCTTGATACATCATTGTGTTTCTTGGGTGAATAGAGAAATTTGAACTATGCGCATCATCCAAAATTTCCTTCTTTATCCCCAAACTTGATGGAACACATAGTATTTTTACAAATCTCACAATTCCTTCATCATTAACATTGAACTCCAAGGATTTCCCTTTCCTGATAGCTTCCACTCTCTTCGGAATTCATACATCATCCTTTTGGTCATCCTTTAACCTTTACATAAGAGACGGTTGAGCAATCATTTGTGAAAATATTAATGATGTTCCCATATTATGATTCCCATGTCTATATTACTTAAATCTAAGAAGATTGGGTCATTATATATTTTCATCAATGATAGAATTGTTGGGTCCTTTCTAATTAAAGCATCTTCCACCTTGTTCGCTTTCCCAGGGTGGTAATGGATTGAGCGGTCATAGTCTTTGATCATCTTTAACCATCTTCGTTGGTGTATGTTCAACTCTTTCTATGTGAATATATACTTGAGGCTTTTGTGGTCCATATAAATTTCACACTTCTCCCCAAAGAGATAATGCCACCAGATCTTTAGAGAGAAGATCACCGCAGCCAACTCCAAATCATGTGTTGGATAATTCTTCTCATGAACTTTTAATTGCCTTGAATCATAGGCAATGACTTTGTCATTTTACATCAACACAGAGCCCATTCCCTTCTTCAAAGCATCACTGAATACCACAAAAAGTTATCCACTTATGGGTAAAGTGAGAATGGGTGCAATGTAAGCCTCCTTTTTAACTCCTTGAATCTTTCTTCACATTCATCACTCTAAGAAAACATTACTCCCTTCCAAGATATTTTGGTAAGAGGGATGGACAATCATGAGAACTTTCTCCCAAATCATCGATAATATCTAGCTAACCCCAAGAATATACGGTTATTTATTACCGATGTTGGCCTCGTCTATCCCTAAATTGCATCTATTTTGGATAGATCCAAAGATATCCCATTTCTTGGAAAGATATGTCCCAAGAATGAGACCTCCTTCAACTAGAACTCACACTTGTTGTAATTTACATAGATATTATCCTTCTGTAATGTATCTATTATAGTCCTTAGAAGCTCTTCATGATCCTCCTTAGTTTTAGATTATATCAGAATATCATCTATAAAGACTACCACAAATTTTTCAAGGTAATCTCTAAAGACTCTATTCATCAAGTCAATGAAGATTGTTGGAGAATTAGTGAGTCAGGAAGTCATTACTACGAATTCATAGTGCATGTATCTTGTATGAAAAGCATTATTAGGGATATCTTCCTTCTTCACCCTTACATGATAATATTCTGGATCTTCTTAGCGCCGTTGGATTTTTTCACCAGACCGCCAGCATTGAATTACACCTTAAACTTCTTATCCCTATGATAATCCTATGATTCTCCAATCTCTATTTTGACCTTGAGGTCACATCAAAAAATTTCCTCATAGTTGTTGATCCCACAGATCACCATCACTTTATGCAGGCTAGGTTTTAACACACCAAAGAAGTGTTCAACCTTGCATTCGGGGTAACAATAAAGTCGAAGGCGTATCGTGCAAGCCTTGTGAATTTTTCCTCATATGCTCTGACAGATTCAACATCTTTTTTCTTAATTGTATGGAAGTCCCTTTCCATCTTAAGTAAGAGGGTTCATGGAAAATATTTATCAAAAATCATCTTTCATAAATCCTTTCATTCCAATGCTTTGATCTCTTCCTTAGGATCTGTATTTTTTATCAACTTCCACCAATGATCGGCTTCACCTTCCATATAATAAGTATCTAGAAGAACAATCACTTATTTGGAACATTGAGGGGTGGAGAAGATCTTTTCAATGGAGTTGATCCATTTTTCGGCGATTGAGGGATCAGATGATCCATTAAAAGTAGGAGGCCTATATCTCATGAAGCTCCCGATAAGGACTTGTTCTTTCTTCAGGGGGGGTGAACATTCCTCTTGACCTGCGTTACTATTCAAATCTTGAGATAACTGAGAGAGAAGCATGAAAAAGTTCATGATTCCCGCTCCCATTGGATTGGGCATCTCATTTTCACATTAATCACATTGATCTTCAAATCGGTTGTTAGCTTGAGTCCCCCTATTACTGACCATTGGCTAGAATAAAATAAAAGTTAGGGTTAGCACATAAAGGGTTATCCACGGACAAAACTGATTACTTATAAATAACTTTTATTTCCTTAACTTATGATTCTATAGGCTTGAATCTATGTTATCCATGATCTACTTTCTAACAAATATTCTTAGGGGTATTTTTTTAATTCCCTTAATAAGGGTTCATAATAAGCTTATGAATTTACCAAAGCATATCCCCTGGGAGTTTCATAATCAAGAGTCCAGCAAGGCCCATTTTTGGGCACCAGTTCTCATCCGAGTCTAGATCAAAGTGGTGTTTTTGGGTTTTACCTCTGGGATACATTTTTTCCAGAGCCGCCTCTACCTGCTCGTATCCATACAGGGATGAATTTTCTTGATAAAAACAATTAATCAATAATAACCAATACTTAGGGATGTTATTATTATACATATTCTAGTCTTTATGTCTTTACTAGGGTTTTCTAATCCTAATCCCAAAAATAACTAAACCTATCCTCTGATACCAACTATAATAACCCTTCTTTTTTATTACACACTTAACCCCAGTTTATTACATAAAATATTCACTTGATACAACATATAAGATTGATATTTCTAGCGTATTTGGGGCTTAAGAACATTATATAATAGATTAGAACATGAAATACACAACATCTTTATTGAAAACATCCTTTACATAACCTCTACAATCCCTTGTACTTAGCATTTCATAGGATAACCTAAAAACATGCATAAGAAAAAGGTGATCTATAAATACCAGTAAGGTAATAAGCAAGGAATAACCTGAGGAATACAATAAATGTTAGAAAATAAGAATATAAATGGAGCACCAGAGAAGAATGAACATAAATTCATGATAAATCATGCTAATCATAACAGGGAAATGTGGCAACAACACTTAACATTGAATTAGCATGAGCCAAGGCTCAGTGCACATGGAGCATGATTAAACCCTCATTGAAAATGAAGCACGATTAAAACCTCGTTTCACTTGAATTATCATGAGTAAACACCCTTTGCACATGACGTATCATGATACTATACCTAATGCATTAGAGATCTATCAGGGCGCACACTTCTTAAACCTTTCATTTCATGCATTAGTGTGCCACATAGATCCTATAACATGGAATCAATCCACATCATAAGTTATTCCACGATTAATTAATTTGGAATAAATAAATGAAATTACCATTAAATAGTTATATGTGCATAAAGTTGAATACCCTTGAAAGAGACATGGGTATGGTATTCACTACACAATGATCTTGGCTTAGAAAAATGTGGTGCAATTTCGACAGCATAACGGTGTGACATAAGGATTCATGAAAATAGTTAATGTGATAGTAAAGGGTGTCTCATAATATGTAAATGAAATGGACATAAATGGGGTTATATAGACACAAGTATTAACAAATGTAATGGAATTTAGATGCATCATAAAAAATAATTACTTGGATGTAAAAGAGGAGAGAGAAATCCCTCATGGAATTTCGGGATGGTAAAGGGTGTACATGGGAGGATTTAATGAGAGAGAAAGGGGTATAACATCATCCAAACATGAATAGGATAGTATGGTTATGGTGATAAATCAAACCCCAACATTTTTAATTGAAAACAGAAGGGCATAACAACTTAACAAAAATTAGACAAAATGAGAAAGAAAGAAATCCATTACTTGGAAGTGTGATCCCAAAGGCTTGAGAAAGGATTCTTGGGAGCTTTGGGAACCATGGGTGGATTCTAGAGATAGTATTATAGGGTTTGGTCTAACTCAAAATGATTGAGTGAAGAGGAAGTGGGAGTTTGGGTGGGTTTATATAGGAAATGAGAGGGAATTCTTAATTATTTAGGTTTGGGACACCTCACATTAAACTAATCAATACCACAAACCATCCCATGGTTTTTTCCAATTTTTTTTGAAAAATGGGAGTGTAAAAAACTATTTTATAAGGCCAATGGTCGAACGTCTTAAAATAATATGGTTGCTTATGTGGAGGAGAGTCACACTCTTAATGAAAACAATTTGAAAAGACAAAATGTTTTATAAGTCCTGGAGGGTCCACAAAAGTTTTGTAAAATAAATCAAACGAATATAAAATCACATTATGTTAATGCTAAAACATATATTGGCCGAAAATAATGTTTATAGTATTTTATTACCACACTATTGTGTCATTATGATGTCATAAAACACATTATATTTTTAAACGGTATTTAATTTTTACCCAAAAATTCAATTGTCTCAAAAAATTAAGAAAAAATCACCATTGGATAATTTCAATGTCCTGATTTCAAAGTTAATATTAATTTTATCTAAATAATTTTATAAATATGTTAATTTTAACTTTTAAAATAATAACCGGCATTTAACAAAAAATCATGGGTTTTGACAAAAACAGTTTTCAAACCTTAATAAAAATTATAATTACCTTCATAAAATTATATGATCATTTATATTTAATAAAAATTAATTTAATAATAATATTTTATTAAAATATTATTTAATTAAAAAATCCATTAATTCATCAAACTAGATTTCTTGGTTGAATATTAACTGAAATTATTATTTGTGCTTTAAAAACTATGTACAAAGTAACAATAATAAAATGAATGCACATTCATTATATAAAAATAATGTGCATTTCTATAGTGATAGGGTCTTGATACATAACTCGTTATAACACCTACATAAGACTGAAGGGAAAGTTATGCGATGCTGATGGACTCTTGGGGTGGCTCAGATAAAATCTCTCAGGCGGTAATCTCTATTAACTTTCACTTCTCCCGTAGTCAGTTATGCTCAAGCATAATGTTTTCAAGCTCAGCTTGGGATTGGTCAAGATAGAATCCCAATGACACCAACACCTTTTTGAGAACCAAAAAATGGGATTCGTATAGGTAAAGTCTGCTGGAAGAGGCCATCGCTTCATTTTTCTAAGTAAGTTGGATTTGTTAAAACCATGTATTTATACTAATCACGTGATCACTATTCTACAGCTATATTAGAAACAGTCACAATTCATAATAGTATTTTAAAATCTAGAAACATAAAACAAATTATTTTCACATTTTATATAACCATAATAAGACATTTAGTTAGATCAAGAGGAATTTCCATTATTGAATGTTTGGGTCGTTTCACATAGGGTGTTAGACACAATGTTCTACGCCCATGAGTTAGAATTAGACTATGGTTCCAATTGGTTGTGATGTGGTATGAGATTATGAATGATAATAATATAACTAAAATATATGATTTTACTTGATGATTTTTTAGACTCTGGAAGAGTCCTAAGAAGGTATTGAGGTTTGAGTGTCCTTGGGAACCTAGGGGTTTATGTGGTTTAATAAAGGGTGAATAAATATATGTAAATTGTTTACTTTATTGCTGGTATTTTATTATTTATAAAAACCCATATGCTACTATAGAATGGATATTTTTTTAGACCCCATTGGTTGTTTCATACTAAGTTGTACCCACACCATACTTAGGCTTTTTGTTCGGTACCGAAATAGACTTCATGTTTGGATCAAAGCATAATGGAAAAGACCCTTTGTTAGATGAATGATTTGGGATGGAGCACGAATGAGGGAATCCGACCTGGATCTTCACTTTCTTGGGAGTAGTAATTTTATTTACTTTTTGGATTTCATTTTGACACATGGCATTTCTACAATTCTTCTTTGATATTTTATTTCCATTTTTTGTCATCTTGTGATACTGGTATTTTTCTGGTTATGTTATATATGTTGGTTATTCTTATATATTTCCACTATTGATCTACTTTGATAAAGAGGGTATGGTCTCCCCACTATTGAAATTATACCCTTGCTACTAGTCAGTAGCCTTTGGTATAGGGGGATGCATGCTTGAGGTCACGTAACGGACCAGCTCAAGGCACTAGTGTGTGGCACCTGGGACGGGATGTTACAATCTCTATCAATTTTCAAAATAAATATAATTTCTTTCCAAACATAACTAATGAACATCAACTCATTGTGTTTAACAAGTGTCCCACATTGATTACATCCAAAATCATGTTTTATACCCTTTCCTCTTGTATTGTTAATTTTATTTAACAAAACGATGCCACAACATATGTGTTTATTTTATCAAAATGTTGGTGAACCCTAATAATTCATTAGTTTCAGCATCAATAGTGTGTTATTCCTCAGTATTGGTAACATCATCATGTGAAATATTATTATACACATCATTAACCAAACAGTTAGTTTATATTAAGTAAATATAATATAGAAAACATAATATTTTATGGAAAAAATAGTATATTAAAAACACATTAACCTACTCATTGAACTCACTTTTTTCCATCAATTCAAGAATGGATTTTGGATCCACTATCGAGTATCAAAATATAATCTTTGTGTTCCCCTATAACATAAATTCAATTACATATGTTGGTTCCCCCAGGAAATGATTTTGAATTTCTAATGAAATTGTCATCCTTAATTAAATATTCATCTAACCATGAAGTTGTTTTTTTTATCCATTAGGAAAATTTAAAAATTCTTGTTTATTATACATAATTCATAAAATTTCTAGAATACTTGTGATTTCACTATAAACATATCATCATTACAAACATATTCACTAAAATATACCTTTATGAAGCTGAATTTGTCGAATTTGACAGCAATCTTTTTTTAAATCCATTTGAAATGGAAAATTGACATTTTAAATTATGTATAATCCAACTCGTTTATCTATTTGATGGTTCCAAAATATTTCATATTCACATAAATTTGATTTCTTTCCTTAGAACATGATGCATGGATCAGTTCTTCCACAAGATTATCACTACTATTTTTTTGTGTACTTCATTCATCTTGTTACATTGTATAGAATTTATAACCATTAATTACAAAAGCGTTGTAAGATATAACATTTATATTTTTTTCCCTTGACTATCCATCAAAGTCATTTGACAATTGAATTTGTATTTTTTTCTGAATCCTAATAAATATGATATTTGAACTATCCTATAAATTTTTTATTATATAAAATTGATTCCCATCCTTTAACCCTTGATGGATTCAAATATATAATCATTACATTCTGGGATTAAATGTATACAGGAACCTTTTCGCTATTATGTAAAATGTAATGGTGATATTTCTCCCTCTTTGTGATGGAAATTGTAACAACATATATTTTGGAAATACCTTCTCCCATAAGGTGTCGACTATAAAGAGACATTGGGAGATAAATGATATAAATATCTTATAGGTAATCGGTATTCAATTCAACTTCTTCTAATACAATATATTTTTCTACAATAAAACATTCTAGCTGACTTCAATACTTAATATAACATTTCCAAATATTTATACATCATTCAATGATATACATTCATCTGAAATGGATAGTATTACATATTTTAACCACACTGACCATGTGAACCATTAAGTGGATAATTATATTAAAGAATTATGGTGATATGAAAATCAATAATTCTCGTAATATAACATCAATCTCTATATTAATGGTTGGAAACATCATTAGATCTATAACTTTAATACATATAGATTTGGAAATGAATTTAATTTTGATTAATGTATATCTTAAATAAAGATGGCGGCTCTCAAGAGTGCTCTCGAGGGTGAAAGGGATGGGAACCCTAAGCGGTATGATGATGATGAGATTTCGAAGGGAAAGGAGGTGGGAGATCAACATAATGAAGACCGCATTGGTCATTCTGATCTTTTCATCCTCTGTGTGAGGCAAAGATCTGAGAAATCGGTGTTAAAGGCTGCCTCTAATCATGGGAAGAGCTTTGTAGATGTGGACAAATAGGTAGGACGTTTTTTGTTCATGGATTGTGAAGCAGGTAGCTCGGTAAGAGTCATACAGAAGGGCTGGATCGCGCATGTATCGGCGAATCAAGCTGCCGTTGAGGAAAGGGTACAATTGTGTAAATTTTCTATTATTTCTCGGGTTGTGATTCTGAAAGGAATACGACCATGGAAATTCCATTATATTTCAAGGAGACTGGCAGAGATATGGGGCTTCAGTGACTGGAAAATGATGGCCATGGGACGGGGGGTTCTATCATGTGGTGTTCCCCTCTAAAGAATTCAAAAGGCGTGCATGGAGTTTAGGATTTGTCCCTCTGCATCCTGGTTTCCTTCGGATTCATGAATGGGATCGTAATCTTGATCCTAGTTTTCTCACGAATACCTTTGTCCAGGTATGGATACGTATTCATAAATTGAGTTGGCTTTATTGTCACCCACATATCCTGTGGGACATTTCTTCCTCTATAGGGAATACAATAAGGCTCGATAAGAAAAAAGATAATCTGATCTTTGGTCAGTATTCTAGGATTCTAGTGGAAGTTGACATGTCTACTAATTTAGTGTAGGAAGTGGTATTCACCACTACGGATGACAGTATCAACCTTGAAATGGGTTATGAGAGGAAGCCAAAAAAATTTGTCAACTTCCAAATCTTTGGGCATGTTCTCATAGAATGTTATAGGAATAAGACAGGGCATGTTTCTAGGAATCTTCAAAGCAAGACAACTGATCAGGACCCCTCAAACCCTGGTTTAAATGTCACTATACAGGTAGTGGCTAGTAAATTGGATACTCAGATTACACCACTCAGTCCCATTGCTGAAAATGTCCCCACTGTTGAGGTTCCATCACAGGGCCCTCCCAGTAGTGATATTGTTCCCACTGCTAAAGATGGAAGGCTCAGCCTTGAGGTCCCATCACAGGACCCTCCCTCCCAGGAGAATATGGATGGTGTTTTCACTATGAATGCGAAGCAGGACTCACAGTGGAAAACTGAGGATGTTGTGCATACTGGTCAGAACTCTCCAATTAATAATGTTGTTGTCATCAACCTCATTGAGGGGATTCCACTATTTCTGAGAACACTACTTTTCTAATGACTATGGGCTCTGGTGCCCGAACCATAAGTGACCTGATTCCACAAGACTACATCTTGGGAGAAAGTGAGTTGGGACAGGCTGCCTTTGACCCAAAAGGTGAATTCTCACATATAACTTCAACTAAGGTTTCTAAAAGGAAGTTACCTGCCACTTTAACAATCACCATCGAGTCAGGGAACAGGTTTCACTCCCTTTCTAATGTTGAAGTTGAACCTCTCAAGAATGAAAGTGCATCTAAAGAAGTTCTGGTTCGGAATAAGTCAGATCCTGGAGAATGCTTAGCTCCAAGCTATGTCGGGCCCTGTACTAGACATAGTTCCTCTAATAAATGAAGATTATTTTCTAGAACTACCAGGGTCTGGGGAACTCTACCACAGTCAGAACCCTGAAGCATATCATTATGAACAATAAACCCATGCTACTGGGCATAGCTGAACCAAGAATGAAATTTTAAAGATGGATGGATTTTAATTTGAATGCTTTGGGTTACTCCTTTATTGCAACCAACCAGCTAGAGAATGAGAATGTATCTCTTTGGGTGATAGCACACAATAGTATTAGCATTGATTCCTTCCAATATGACCAGCACTCTATCACTTTATTTTGTTGTTTTTAGTTCAACCATTTCTATGTGAATTTTTTGTATTCTTTTAAACAGTACATCCGAAGGAGGTCACTATGGAACACCCTTCTCACTATCTCTGACAACATGTCTTCTAGATGGATTTTTCATGGTGATTTCAATGCTATTTCGAGTCCAAAGGGGAAAACTGGAAGCAACTTTTGCAGAGCTTCAGCCAAAGGCTTTTCATCCTGCATTGATCATTTCAGGTTGAATGAAGTTCCCATTTCGGGTGCGGATTTTACATGGAGCATATTCACTCTAAATGGGAGGCAATAAATTAAATTGGATAGGTTCCTTGTTCATATGGATGACAGAAGTGATATGATGGAAGTTTCTAGAATGACTCTTCCTAGACTTCATTCGAATCATCACCCTATATTGGTTGATCTCAGTTTTATTAGCCTGAGGTCATCACCTTTACCCTTTAAGTTCTACAATGCTTGGTTAGTTGTGCCTGGGTGTAGAGAAATAATCCTGGAGTTTTGGAACACAGAAGTCACAGGTATCTCTTTGCACATTCTGTCTTCCAAGCTGAAAATTGTGAAAGCTAGACTCAAAGAGTGGAGTAAAAAATATTTTTCCAAGATTGAGAATGAGATTAAAGAGTCTGAATCTCATTTTTTAAGTTGTCAGCAGGGGAATTTTTATCAGGACACTCCATCTCGAGAATAGATACAAGCTTCCACAAAACCTGATAATATTTTGACTCTAAAGGAGAATCTGGATCTGAACCAGTTACATGTTAAGTGGCTTAAGTATGGGGTTAGGAATTCAATACTCTTTCACTGCATGCACAGGGATAAAAGGGTTAAGAGATCTCTTAGGGCTTTAAAGATTGATCACACCATGCTCACAAATGAAAATGACATTGCTAATGGTGTGACTTGTTATTTTGAAAAGCTTTATTCTGATTATGGGGTGAACAACTCTAATGAGATTATTAGGTGTATTGAATCTAGTGTGGATGATAACCTGAATAAAAAACTTACTGAGGATCTGACTCAAAAAGATATTCATTTTTCTCTTTTCTTATTAAATATGGACATGGTTTTTGGTCCTTATGGCTTCACAAATAAATTCTTTATGTTCTACTGGGATATCATCTAGAATGATGTGATCAATGCTGTCATAGAATTCTTTCATCACTCCTTTTTTCTATTTGGGGTGAACTCTAATTTTATTTCTCTAACTACTAAGAAGGATAATTCCTTGGATATCAAAGATTCCAGGCCTGTTGCAATTGGGAATTCCATTCCTTAGGTAATTAGTAAAATCATGGCAATCTGTTTAGGTGAAGTTGCTAAGGATATTGTCTCTGCTAATGAGTTTGGGTTTGTACCTGGGAGGAATATTCAGAACTATCTTTTTACCTCTTTAGAATGAATTAATATTATGAAAATTAAAGTTCATCATGGTAACATGGCCCTGAAGGTTGACATTTCAAAGGACTTTGACACAATAAGGTGGGAATTTGTCTTCACAATTTTTAAGATGCATGGCTTCTCGTAGAAATTCATCGGTTTGGTCTATTCTATATTGAAAAGTGCTAGTCTATCAATTCTCATCAATGGATCCCCCATGGTTTTATTTCAATTCACTAGAGGGGTCAACCAAGGTGATCCTTTATCTGGGCATCTGTTCTCTATGGCTGAGGATTACTTGAGTGCGTGTCTTCATGACCTTTTCAACACTGGTATATATCAAAGAATGAGGTTAGTTAGGAACTCCTTTTCTCCTTTACATTTACTCTATGTCGATGACATTATTCAATTTTGTAAGGCTGACACGAAAACAATCTCTTACATTAAAAGTATTTTCTCACATTATGAAGAGGTAGAAATCCAGGTAATCAGCTAGAGTAAATTCTTTGTTGTTTTTGGTGAAGTAATTATAATATTGAAGAAAAACAAGGTTTCTCGTAGGCTTGGGGTCAAAAGAGGTACCTTGCCCTTTAATTATCTTGGGATTCCTTTGTTTTGGGGAAGGGTGAAATTTTCTTACTTGGAGGGTATTGCTCTGAAAATCACCAATCAGCTAGAAATCTAGAAAGGAAATACCATGTCCGAGCAATAATCTCATTAGAGTTGTTCACCCCATAATCAGAATATATATTTTCAAGCCAGTTAACATGGGAGGAATGAGAATTAAGGATGTGAAAATATTTAATAATGCGCTCCTACAGAATTTTACTTGGAGGCTTCTTTCCAAGGCTGATTTTTCCCTTGAATTTCTTGTTGGCAGGTTTGTTGATAGGATTCAAAACAGGAAGTGATCTTACATGAAATCCTCTGTGTGGCCTTTAATTAAGAGTGTTATTCAAACATTATATCTCAATCTATATGGTTGGTATGTCCTGGCTCTCATATCAACTATTGGACCAGCCCATGGTTGTCTTCCCCAATTAAGGACTCCATTATTGTCCCTCCCTCTCTGAGAAATCTGGATATCTCTGATCTAAAAGATAACTATGATGCTTATGATATCATTCCCAGCAATATCCATATGGAAACTAGTAACTATGACTATGTTGATTCTGATATTTTAATCTGGAAACATGCTTTTACTGGATCTTTTTCCAGCCGGACTTATTACAATCTGCAGTGTGGTGTTCCTTCTGGAATTCCTTCATGGATGGAAGGTTTTTGGCGGCCCTTCATTCTCCACAATGATGTTCTATTAATCTAGATAATCTGGAAAAATAGGTTTCTTCTTCAATTTATATTACAGGGCACTGGTCTTCAGCTGGCTGTGGTATGTCACTTCTGTATTAGTAGTGATGAATCCCTTGCACATCTGTTTATCCAGTGTTCTTTTTCTGCTCGGTTATGGAATTCTGTGAAATCAACATTCCACTGTTTCCTTGATCAATGCTCTATTGAATCATTACTTATTTCAGCCCTTTTTATTGACTTCAGTGATCAAGTGAAATCATTATTTATTGATGTTGTTGCCTCGGTATTCTCCTATATCTGGAAATCCTAGAACAATATTGTCTTTAATAATTTCAGGCCTTCTTTCCAGGATGGTGTTATATCGATACATCGAAGCATTAAACTTGCATCAATGAACCAAACTAGGTCCATGAACAATGATGTTTCTGAATTTGTTCTCTTGAGATCTCTTAGTGTCAGTGATAGGGAGCGAAAGCCCGGGATGGTCAAGTACATTCGGCGGAATCCACCCATTTTAGAATGGCTGAAGGTGAATGTGGATGGGGTTGCCTTCGGTGCACCTGGTCCTGCGGGGTGTGGTGGAGTCTTCAAAACCCATCAGGTCCTCGTTAAAGGATGTTTTTTCCATTATATTGGGATTTCTCATGCGATTAAAGCCTAAATTTATGCTATGATCAAGGATATATGGTATACAGTGCATTATGGTTGGCGTAGAGTCTGGTTAGAATCGGACTCATCTGTTGCTGTGCAGATTTTGAAAGATTGTTCTCGAAATGTTTCATTGTAGATGATGTCTACCTGGATCTCCTGCCTTAGTCTCGCTAAATTCTTATGCCTTGATGTCTCTCATGCCTTTTAGGAATCTAACCAGGTGTCTGATTCTCTCTCCAAAAGGGATATTATGGAGGTTGGTTCCAGTTGGTCGTTTTCTCTACCCTTCTATTGTGACACTTTGGTTAGCAATGATAGGGATGGTGCTTTTTATACACAGATTTTCAAGGCCTCTTGTTTCTGATTTGTTTGTACTGTGTTTAATTTTTTTTATAATAATTTGTTGGGAGCAGGTTTCTGCCTGTCTCTCAAACCTTTTGGAATGTATGTCTTAAACTTTTGGAAAAAATACAACATAAAAAGAGAGGCATGAAATATTTTTTAAAATCATGGTGGTCTTATGATTTTTGAACCAATAGTTTCAAAATAGTCATTGACACAACATTTATAATATTTGATGAATACCCCACTAAAACATTTACACCATTAAATAATGTGAAATTTTCCACTTTTTTTATATATTGTACGTTTTTTGAAGAAGAAAATTATGATTTTCTCTATTTACTAGTGAAAAATATACCCTTATTACAATGTCATTCATGCCAAACATATCCTTGAAAACATATTTTCATATTCAATAACATTTAGTAATATTCCAATAAAAAAATAAAATACAATTATTTCATCTTGTTTGTCATCAAGAAAATTTATAAAATACAAAATAAAATTAGTATGTTGATCAAAAAAAATTGATCTCTTCTTCCAACCATATTTTATAAGATTCTGGGAAAATGTTTTTCCAAAAACATTATCAATATCTTTTACTCATGAAAATTTGATCACTAATTAGAAGATACCATGTTATACCATGTTTTTTATTCCCATCGAATTATGTCATCTAGTATTAGTATTTATTTCATGAGGGTAATAATTTGTGATGTCCTAAGATCATTGTATTTGAGTAGTAATTTAATCTTGCTGATTGTTTCCACTCTATATAAATGGGACACCCCAAAATTACTTTAATATGGTAGCCTAAAAAATTTCACTTGGAATAAATGTCATTTATCATTAATACAACATGTATCTCAATGTGTATTCTTAAATTCTATTAGAATAATAAAATGTAACACATATATCCCATATCAATTTCATATCTTTGATCAATGGATCCAAATAGACATAAATATCATTACTATACTATTTTGGTCTAAATATAAGCAGGGAAAACATAATATAATTATGCTTTATGCATAACAATGGTGTAATGTTATAATTTTCCAACATAACCAATGATTTACTTTGAGTACCACTATATAAACCAAAATGATAAATTCTATCTATAAATAATGTAAGATGAAGGTCTCTCTTCTCATTTCCAAATTTAGGATACTCATAATTAATTTTTATCCACCAAGGAGGGTCTTCTAGTTGATTTAGTTTCCCATAATAAAATATTATATCTTCATGCCATGTCATTTTTCTAGAAATTTATTGAAATCCATATATTAGTTGACACTATGGAATGATTGGAAATTACTATACAAATTTCAAATGACTTGATTATTATTTCATATATCAATTCATGCCAAACATAATTCATTTATAGAGTGATTCGTGCTCCCTAAGAAACAATATAAAATCCATTAGAAAGTAACTTATTTTTTCATATATCATTCCCATTAAATGTATCATTTTTAGCATCATATGTTGATAGGGAATATAATTTTATTCTAGTTTCATATCATTCAAGAGGAAAACTATTTCTCTAGAGCTCGTGTCACTCCATGCTCAACAATATTTCAAATTATAAAACATCAATATGGTTGTAAATTTTGTATATTTATTGTGTTAAATATACAATTTCCTCCTATCACAACTATTTAACTTCTCAAACCACTTTGGGCAATAAAAAATTTCATCACCAATTTCTATTTTAAATTTTTCCATAAAATATCCAAAATTAGTTACGCTTCTATTCATATAAAATGATTTATAAATCACAGTATCATCCTAATTAGTATGTAAATTCAGTTTCAACCCATTTTAACCAAACATTTATAGCTCTGATCTATTCAGCGCAAATAAAATGTTCTTCTAACTCTTACAAAATAGTTTTTATTTAATAAAAATAATTTAAAAACTGAAAATGGATTTGATAAGGGTAATATGAAATCTTAATTGAAAACATGATGAAATCTATAACTCTATCCTTGTAATTTTTTGTCAAATTATTTATTCCCCTCCATTTTTGGATAATATCTTTCCTATTAGTCTCTTAAAATATTCAATTTACACAAAAACTAAATAAATACACATAATTTACTTATAGTTAACATATGAAGTTATAGATAATTATAATACGGTGGAACCAAAAATTTAATTTTATTTGTGGTGATTCCTAAAAATATATTATTTTACAAAAGGGTTGAAATAAATGAAACAATCAGGGAAAACATTTTTTTATTGGTATAGGATCTCAATTTGATGTTTTGTGGGAAAAATGTTTATAATTTAAGGATTTCTTATATAAGTTTTCTTGGTGGGAGTCCTGTAAGAGGGAGTAGTTGATATTAATTCATTTTTTCACTTATTTTTTTGTGGTCTATATTGTGTTTCAGTTACAGGGTGCTTATGAACTGAATATGTTGAACTTTTATTAAATGATGAAATAATAAAATTTTGTAGAAGTTCAAGAAGTTTCCTAGTGGGATCTGCATAAATCCTCTTCTAAATATAATTATTGGAGTATAATCCAAAAATCTAGGGATTACAAAAAAACAAAACTAATATTTAGTGGAACCAATATAGAAAACAAACTCTAGAAAAAAATCAGAGTGGAAACTGGAAATTGAGTTTTAAATAGGACCAAAAAAGATATGGATATTTTTAATTGGGTCACCAAAGATAATTAAATACTATGAGGAAAATTTATAGAATTGGGGCACTATGAATCAAAATTTATTTGAATAAACTAACTTAATAATTATATGAAACTTTTTATTTTTTACACTCACTTTTTCTTTCATTTATAAAAAATTATTCTTTTTAATTGAACATGAGGTTAGTGGGTTGGGTTGAAAAAAATCTATAATAGATGTTAATTAAAATTAAAATATTAAAAGTATTGGGGTTATTTTTTCTAATAATCAAAGAAAATGGGTGGAAATGTTTGATTATATTCTTTGAGAGAAAGAAAGATACATGGGACATAGCTTCTTCACTATCATGTTCGATGGTTGATCCCAGATCTCTCTCAAAAATTATATTAAGATTTGGAAGTAGTAGTAATGTATGGGTAACTAACAATTGATAGTGGCCAAATGTAAGGTATTATTAATTAAAATATATCTCATGTGATTAGAAATAAAAGATCTTTAAAAGGAAGTGAGAAATTGTAATCATAAGATACTTTTTGCAACATAGAAATGTTCGTCACAAAAATTTGAAATCAATGGAGGACAATGAGGATGAGAAGAATAAATGACTAGTAAAATCATTCATTTGGTGGTGAACCATGTGATAGCCACTCTTGATAAGAATGTTTTCCGGACTCCAGGATGTAGTTCATGATGGTGGTTGTATATAATGTATGTGTGAGGGAGGTGACACGCCTCGAGGATAGTATCAAAAGGATAAAGACACTAATAAAGGATAAAATGTGATGGAAACTAATGATATACATATATATATATATATATATATTTAAATTATGTATATATTCCTATATAAATCAATCTACATGAAGTTATAAAATATATAATTAAAAAATATTAAAACATGGAATTCCCCAAATTTAGTAAAAAATAAGATGTCAAAATATATTTTAGGCATTGTTAATTATAAAAAAATGAATTAAATTAGAAATTAATAACATATACACTTCTTTCAAAATTAATAAACATGACTTCAAAAATAATCTTTATCCTATTAAAAAGATAACTCTATATAAATTTGAAAATTTTAAATGTAAAAAAATTATAATTTTTGATGGGTAACCAAAAAATATTTTAACCAATACAAATTAAATTAATATATAATATATTTTATAGTTTGAAATATTTAAAATCATGATTAGTATTATATATGTTTTTTGGGATTTTGTAAAACACGTTTTTAAATATATTAATTTTTAAATTGCATAGTAGCCTAATAAATACACTAAAATAAGTGTTCAATTTTAAGGTGGAGTCATACAGAATAGTGGATGAGGGATGGAGGGAATGTGGTATTTTAGAGAAAGTAGGAATCATATGAAACCCTATTATAAGGGGTGGTATAGCTAGATCATGGAAAAATTAATGTGAGGATGATGTAGAGGGTGAATCAACAATGGATCGAGGCAAGTGAGATTGGGTGGAGAATTAGGGAGAAAGATCAAGGTAAAATAATATCTCTCATGTCATTCGAATACTTTGGTAAACATAAAAACAACCATAAAATAACTTAAAATTTTGAAATAATGAAAGTGAAAATGGTGGATCACAACTCAAATATCGTGGGTTTTAAAATCGTAGGTTTGCCTGAGGATTTTTACGGAGATCATTGTCCAACATTCAACGCCATGAGAGGTTGAATGACATGAGCGATGGGGTACTCTATTAGGGTTCTATTTTAAATATCATAATCTATTTATCAATGTTTTTTAAAAACATTGAAAAAATAATTAATTTTTTAATTCTAAAATTAAAAGGGCTAATAAAACCAATATTTATAAGTGTTACCTCTATTTGCTGATCAAGATGGTTTTTACCAGATCTTTCTAAAAAGAATTGAAAAAATAAATCTTTTTTAGTACATTATATTTTACCATTGAAAACCCCTATATTTATCATCTATATTTGGAAACTGATGATAAAAAATATAAAAAATATATATTAAAAAAATTAAACAAATATATACAAAAATAATTAATAAATAATAATAAACTTAAAAATTAATATACATTATTAATAAATATTGTAACATCCCAGGTATTTATAGACTAATACATCTTCATATCTATGAATCATTTTTAATTAAATATTAATTTTATTATAAAGAGGAAACTATTTATGATAGCATACTTGAAACCCAACAATGAGTTTCTTCCAAATATTACATTATAAATTACCCTGAGTTATAATGGAAAATAATACAAGAATAATATTATTATTATTAAATGGTAATTAATGCCTAGTAGTTGTATTAGAAAGAATTAATAGAACTAACTATATTATGATTAAACTTGTTTGCTAAATGTTTTTACATTTATCTAATATATTTTAGAGGCTTAAAATGAGAATGAATCTAATTTTAAGCATAAAATACTCTAATATTTTTAAATGGTGGTTTTATTGCCTTTTAATAGAGAACCCTTTTTAAATATAGTTTTTTTCACTTTTATATTTTTATTTGAATAAATAAAATTCTTATATATAATAGGGAAATAAAAATTTATATTGTTTTAATTGTTGGTAATTTTATAATAAAGTTCCTTTTTAATGAATATCGAAAAATACTGTATTTTATGTCAAAATTGTCGTTTCGTCTAATTTATTTATATAGTTATATTATCTTTTTATTAGTTTTAAAGTGTAATTGGATTTTTTTTATCATTTACCACAATTTGGTCATTGGCAGTAATTTCACATTTAAATTGGACATAAATAAATTTCAATCTTTTGATAGTTTTTATTTCTCAAAAACATGTTTTCAGGTTTTGACAACAACAAATAATTTTAAAATAATTTTTCCAATTATATTTTTTGAATTTGGAAAATTGTATTAAATATTTTTAATCATAAACTCCAAATTTTGTAAATAGTTATCTTTTATTTTTGGGCATTATGAATAGTATCTTTAGAAATTATTTTTAATTACCACGGTTCTGGGTAAATTGGGAAATTAAGGGAAATAATAAAAATACAAAATTACCCTAAAACATGTCATAATTTTATTGTGTGATATATTTTATATATTCAGATATAATTCTGTTTGAGTAAATTTATAAATCTTCCCATGGAATCTGGTATAAAGATTCTCATAAAAACTTGTTTATTTAAAAGTATAATGCTTCCCACAGAAGCTATTATAAATATTCTCATAGAATATTGTTAAATTAAAAGAACAAAGAATAAAATGGAAGACATTTTAAATCCTATAATAGAATATTATTTAATTAAATGTACAAAGAAACCCATGGATTCTAGTTTAATGCTTCTCGTGGAATCTTCTTTAATTAAAAGGACAAAGCTTCCCATGGAAGCTAGTTTATAGTTTCTCTCACACTCATGTTTTTAATAGGTATTAAATTTTTTAATATGAGTTTATATAAGTTATATATTCGACTATAAATAGATATTATAAATATAAAATTATTTCCCACATCATGGTATTTTATTTATAATTTTTATACATTAAATAAATAAATTTAATTATGACACAATGATGATGAAATGATATCTTTATTAATAATGTATTCAAGTAAACGATATTATAAATATTAAAATAAATATTATTTGAAATAATTTATGTCATATAAGAATTTTATAGACGAATATCACATGTTTTAAGACTATTAAATGGTTCGGTTTAGAGTTATATCTCTATTTTAATTTTAACTAAATTCAATAAAATGGATTGTGTAAAAATTGACATAATTAATGTTTTATAAAAATAATAATTTATTAAATTATTTAAAAATACTAATTATATTTTAAAATCAAATAGTTATTATGATATGATTCAAAATATCATTAAGTGTACAATTATGGTAAATTTTCCCCATATAAGTAAAATTAATATCTTTTCAACAGCTAAAATGTTGTTACCACTTTTATAATAAAAAGGGAATGATGAAGGGTAAACCGAAAAGATAATGTTTAAAATATACACAATACATGTCTATAAAAACTTTTATTGGATTATTTTGATCTATAATCATCTTATATTCACTTTAACTTCATTTTATATGCACTTGGATAAAAAAATTATATTAATTTAATAGTTTAATACATTTCAAGGGTTCCCCTCCCCTCCCTATAAAAAATAAGTATTTTCACTCAATTACTCAAACTTATCAAGCCTTTTATTTTAGAAAATCTCTATCCAAGAATCTTCCTAGAATCCTTACCCACATTATTGAGGCCTTATTTTAGGCATAACACCCTCTTTAGATGTGTTAAGGTGTCCTTCAAATGCGACCAACCAAAGAAGAGGTATGGTTTTCTTTAAGTGTTTATATTTTGTTTCTTCTTCCACATCCTCAAATATCATCCAACCATGATGATATAATAACCAATGTATACTGAATAAAATAATATATTATTATGTTAATATCATTTCCTAAATCATTCTCTACTTCCATCAAATAGGAAGGGAATAAATCAATCGTGCGTACGTGGGAATTATCACCTCCATGAACTGATTTTGATTGTTTTACATTGATGTCTATTAAGATTGGTTATATTGATGGAATTAATCTTTATTTGTGATATTCATGACATATTAAAAATTATATGATAATGATATATCAATTACATTCTTACTTCCATGTTTATAAAAATGATAATGTCGTTCATGCGTACATGTGAACTATCACCTCCACGAAGAGGTGTGACTACTTTTTATTCATTACAACACTTGTATGATATATATAAGTATATTTAAATTATTATTATGATGTTAATAATATCATGACAATTCTCTAAATATAAAATTATAATTACTTTATTTCTCTAATGATCAATGAAAAATGGAAACATTACTCGTACATACGCACGGCCTACCGTCTCCAGGATTATAACATTGTTCATTTTTCATAACCATATTTAAATTAAAAGTTTTGATCCATCTTTAAAAGTGATTAATATTTCACGAATACTATTTTATATATGATGGAATTATGACCAAATGGACTAGTGATATCATACCATGTGCATTTTCAACTCAAGAACCTATTATCGACAAAATGTCTGACATGAAGTCAAATAATTAACTAATTATTATAAAATGGTAATAAGTGATGTAAATAGAATAATAAACATGAAAAAGGTTATAAATCAAGTATAAATTAACCTAAGTTTATTATTTAGTAAGATAAATAATTAATAAGACAATTTATACTCAATGTTAGGGACTTCGTCTCAATCTCCTTTCATTGAGGCATATATTGGTTTATATACGACCTTCTTTTATACAGTGTATAATCAACCCCTTTGACATTTAATTTAATTCAACTATTTTAAAAAGGAATATTTTTTTAGGAATCATATTACTAAATGATAAAATGAATGTTTCTTTTAATGTATGAAGCAACAATGACCTTTCTACCACTGCAAGTATTATTTGATATTTGGCTTTTTTAACATGTTGTAACGTTTTTAAAATTATAATTAATAGTTTATACCCTTTTTATGTATTTTGGAATTGGTAATGGTTATGAGAAATCATTGATTATGTCAATATCTTGAAATGATATCTTATGATTACAATGTAGAAATGTTATCTTTCTATTAGGCTTGTTTTATGTGTTATGATTATGTTATAGGTCTTGGGAATTGTTTATATATATGAGTGGTTTTATGATAAATTGTGGGTAGGTGAGCCCAAGATATCTCGCCAATGAATTGGGTAACATCATGTAGGTAAACATTATGTTTTCTCCTCATATATTTAAGGAATATACTGTGATGGGTATTCTAAATGTAATCATGAAGGTTTCATCCTATGTAGCAGTGAAAGCTACAATGTAAGTATGTTATAGATGCCACAAGTTACATTTTTGGTTTATGGTATCTATGAGTTATTCATAATTATTATGATTTCATTAGGTATGTTAACGACCTTAGGTTTTATGAGTAAAAAGTATTATTTCAATGATTTGTATGTATTCATGGACTAATTTTGTTCCCCTTATTTTATATCCCTTAATAAGATTTTAATTATCATCCCATGTTTTTGAAATGTTTTTTAATAGGATATAAGGGAGGGAAAGATAAATAAAGAATTCAAGAAGATTTTAATCAAGTAAAGAATTATTGTTTTATTTAAGGAGTTTTATTATTATGAAAAAACTGGATAGATTAGAAGTGTCTACTTTTTAATCTTTGAGATATAATGTAATAGTTATGGTTTTATTTAGAAAAACTTAAAACCTACAAGGATCCTCAATGTGAAAGAAAGTAAATTCTAGATCAAAACTCAATATCATGTAATGTTTAAGGTTGTGGCCTTATAGTTGGTATCATAGGTCAGTTTAGATAACTTTAGGAGCTAGGATACTTTTAAATGAATATCTATAAATTATTTTTATTTTATGTTAAAATTGAAATGAAATAGCATTTGAGAATTACCATGTCACATAATCTAAGATATGTCTGTTCAGAATGGTTTTCCACAGAGGAAACTGGCCAGTTCTGTTGGGACAATATCTAGAGGAAAACAACTTTCCAAATCAGCATCATGAGATGGTCAGAATAGAAATTGAACAGTTTGTTCACTACTAGAAATTTGGCAGTTAGTGACCACCATTGGAAGTCGCTAATGGCCTATAGAGACCACTCAGTGACTGCCAATGGCGGTCGCTTTAGGTCTGTCGCCATAGGCCAACAGCGACCGCCAAAGGCGATCGCTGAAGGAGCTGAAAATCCAGCCTACATCAGCTGCCAGTGGCAGTCACTATCCTAATCCTTGGCCGACCTAAAGTGATCGCCAGTGGAGGTTGCACTTCTGATGCTCGACCGATCTATAACGACCGCCATTGGTGGTCGCAATCCTGTTTAGTAGGCGACCTATAGAAACCACAAATGGAGGTCGCAATCCTCGAGAAATTTTTAAAAAAAATCGCGGTTCATAATAATAAAAAATAGGGTAAAATCATAAAAAAAAAAACAATTCCAAATAGCATAAAGATCAAGATAGTTATAAATAATAAATGAAAGATATGCTTCAATGATCCAAATAAGTCCAATCCATTTCAATCTTCTGCTTCAATAAACCTACAATAAGATAAAAAAACAACTAAACTAAACAATCGTAAATTAAACAAATTTATTCAGATAATATATATATATATAATTAAATTAAATAACAATATTCAGTTTTACCATGCACACCGTACATCAAACTGACTTTTTGTCTCCTCCTACATGTCACGAATAATATTCTTATTGTTTTAGTGTGATTTCAAGTCATTATGAGGATGTTTGCTGTGAATTCAACCATTACACGTTGTTTTGGAGTTTTATGACTCCAGAAATGCATTTCTGGACACCGCAGTCAAACAACACTTTTTATTGAAATGCCTTTTGCTCAAAAATTTCAAAATTTACACCATGGTTGTTTTCATATGATTTTCTGGCATTCTGAGGTCATTCGGCTAGTTTTTGACCACCCAATGCACCCTTTTAAAGCGCGTCGAACTGTTAAAAACAACATATTCAGTCGTACTACACACACCGCACATCAAATAGACATGTTGTCTCCTCCTACATGTCACGAATAGTATTCTGATTATTTTCATGTGATTTCAAGACATTCTGAGCATGTTTTCTCTGAATTCGACCGTTACACATCATTTTGGTGTTTTATGACTCTAGAAATGAGTTTCCAGTTACTGAAGTCAAACAACACCTTTGATTAATGTGACTTCTACCCGACTATTTCAAAATTTACACCACGGTTGTTGTAATACAATTTCAAGGCATTCTGAGGTCGTTCGGCTGGTTTTGACCACCCAACGCCCCCTTTTAGAGCGCATCGAACTATTCAAAACAACATATTCGGTCGTACCATGCACACCACACATTTTATTGATGTTTTTTCTCCTCCTACATCTCAAAAATAATATTCCTATTGTTTTTGTGTGATTTCAAGTCACTCTGAGCACGTTTTCTTTGAATTCGACCGTTACACGTCGTTTTGGCGTTTTAAGACTCGATAAATGCGTTTCTGGTCACCGTGGTCAAAATACACCTTTGATTGATGTGATGTATTTCTGGACATTTCATAATTTACACCAAGGTTGTTTTAGTATGATTTCATGGCATTCCAAGGTCGTTCGACTGGTTTTTACCACCCAACACGACCTTTTAGAGTGCGTCGAACTGTTCAGAACAACATATTCGGTCGTACCACGCACATCGCACGTACGATTGATGTGTCGTCTACTCTTACATGTCATGAATAGTATTCATATTGTATTCATTTGATTTCAAGTCATTATGATCATGTTTTCTCTAAATTCAACCATTACACGTCGTTTTGGCGTTTTATGACTCCGGAAATGCGTTTCTGATCACTGCGGTCAAACAACACCCCCGATTGGCATGTCTTCTACCCGACCATTTCACAATTCACACCAAGGTTGTTGTTGTATGATTTAATGGCATTCAGTGGTCGTTTGGATGGTTTTGACCACCCAACATGCCCTTTTAGAGTGCGCCGAACTATTCAAAACAACATATTCGGTCGTACCGTGAACACCTATTTTCTGATTGATTTTTAGTCTCCTATGACATGTCAAGAATAGTATTCCTATTGTTTTCTTGTGATTTCAAGTGATTTTGAGAAAGTTTGCTCTGAATTCGACTGTTACACAACATTTTGGCGTTTTATGACTCTGGAAATGTGTTTCCAGTCACCGCGGTCAAAAGACACCTCTGATTGACGTGATGTCTACCCGACTATTTTACAATTCACACCACGATTGTTTTCATATGATTTTGTGGAATTCCGATGTGGTTTGGCTAGTTTTGGCCACCCAACGCACCCTTTTAGAGCGCACTGAATTGTTCAAAATAACATATTCGGTCGTACTGTGCACACCGCACGTCTTATTGACATGTTGTCTCCTCATACATGTCACGAATAATATTCATATTGTTTTTGTGTGATTTCAAGTCATTCTGAGCACGTTTTCTTTGAATTCAACCATTACACGTCGTTTTGGCTTTTTATGACTCCAGAAATGCGTTTCCAGTCACCATGGTCAAAATACACCTCCGATTGACGTGTCGTCTACCCAACCATTTCACAATTCACACTACGGTTGTTGTTATATGATTTCATGGCTTTCTATGTTTGTTCGGCTGGTTTTGACCACCCAACGCGCCCTTTTAGAGCACGCGGAACTATTCAAAACGAGATATTTGATCGTACCATGCACACCACATGTTTGATTGACATTTTGTCTCCTTCTACTTCTCACGGATAATATTTCTACATTTTTCATGTGATTTCATGTCATTCTGAGCACGTTTTCTCTGAATTCGACCGTTACACGATGTTTTGGCGTTTTATGACTCTGGAAATGAATTTTCGGTCACCGTAGTCAAATGACACCTCTAATTGACGTGCCAACCTTCCCGACCATTTCCAAATTCACACTGTCATTGTTATTGTATGATTTCATGGCATTTTGAGGTCGTTGGGCTGGTTTTGACCAGCCAACGCGCCCTTTTAGAGCGTGTCGAACTGTTCAAAACAACATATTCGGTCATACCACACACACCGCACGTCCTATGGGAATTCTGTCTCCTCCTACAAGTCACGAATATTATTACAATTGTTTTCATGTTATTTCAAGTCATTATAAGTACATTTGCTCTAAATTTGACCATTACACATCGTTTTGGCGTTTTATGACTCCGGAAATGTGTTTCCGGTCACCGCGGTCAAACAAAACCTCCGATTGATGTGTCGTCTGCCCAAAAATTTTAATATTTACACCACGGTTGTTGTAGTCTGATTTCAAGGCATTCCAAGGTTGTTCGGCTGGTTTTGAGCACCCAACACGCCCTTTTAGAGCGCATCGAACTGTTCAAAACAACATATTCTGTCGTACCACGCACACCGCACATCTGATTGACGAGCCATATCCTCTTACTTGTCACGAATAATATTCCAATATTTTTAATGTGATTTCCAATCATTCTCAGCATGTTTTCTCTGAATTCGACCATTACATGTCATTTTTTCATTTTATGAATCCGGAAATGCGTTTCTAGTCACCGCGTTCAAACGACACCTCTGATTGACATGTTGTCTGCCCAAACATTTCACAATTCACAACACGGTTGTTATAGTTTGATTTAATGGAATTATGAGGTCATTAGGATGGTTTTGACCACCCAACGCGCCCTTTTAGAGCGCATGGAACTGTTAAAAACAACACATTCGGTGGTACCACGCACACCGCACGTCCGATTGACATGCCTTCTCCTCCTACCAGTCACGAATAGTATTCATATTGTTTTCATGTGATTTCAAGTTATTATGAGCACATTTTCTATGAATTAAACTGTTACACATCGATTTGGCATTTTATGACTCCGGAAATGCGTTTTCAGTCACCCCAGTCAAACGTCACCTTCGATTGATGTTCCGTCTACCCGAACATTTCACAATTACAAACAATGATTGTTTTTGTATGATTTCATGGCATTCCTAGGTCGTTCGGTTGGTTTTTACCACCCAATGCGCCCTTTTAGAGTGAGCTGAATAGTTAAAAACAACATATTCGGTCGTACAACACACAGAGCACATCTGATTGATGTGTAGTCCCCTCTTACATGTCACGAATAATATTCCTACTATTTTTGTGTGATTTCAAGTCATTATGAGCACGTTTGCTCTGAATTCGATTATTACACATCATTTTGGAACATTTGAGATGTGGTCATAGGGTGATCAAGACCGGTTGAATGACCTCTAAATGAAATGAAATCAGATAAAAACAAAGGGTGGGTGAATTTAGAAATGTTTGGGTAGAGGACACATCAATTGGAGGTGTCGTTTGACCACGGTGACCGGAAGCACACGTTGCATGTCGTAAATGGCCAAAACATGCGTTTAAAGGTCAAATGCATACCGAACGACATCATCATGACTTGAAAACACAAGAAAATACAATAATTATTTTTTTTCAGGTGTAAATGGAGACAGCATGTCATTTGGCTATGCGGTTTGCGCGGCACAGCTAAATATGTGTTTTTTAGGTGGTTTCCACGCTTAAAATGAGTGGGGGGGGGCTTTCATTGTGGGGGATATCCAGGGGGCGCTATCTGGGGGTGGGGGATGTCCAGGGTGGGGGGGTTGTTCGGTGGTGGGGGCATAACGTCTAATTGGAATAATGGCCAATTGGCCTCATGGAATAACGATCAATTATCCTAATGGCCTAAAAGTCAATTTTCCTAATGACCCAATGTCAAATTGTCCCATTTACTAATTCACCTAATGCCCTAATTCCCTAATGGAATAGTGTCCTAACAAACAATTGGAATAATTGCCTATTATCTACTTGTACAATTCGGATAATGGCATAATGGCCTAATGTCCATTTAGCCTACATCCAATTGGACAATTGGCCAACTGGCCTATTTCTCTAATGGCCTAACTGCCTAATTAACAATTTCCCTAATGAACTAACTTCCAATTGTCCTATTGAATTCTGGGGGGTGTGCGGGGGGGGGGGGGGGGGGTTGTCCAGGGTGGGCGAGGGGCCTAAAAATAGTGAACCTGAGCTTAGTCACCAAAAACAAGTTCTGTGGTTTCTATTAGGAATCGCATGTTTTTTTCAAAACTATTCATAGAATATGCAATTGAAAACTTTAAAGCATAAAATGAACTAAAAATATCAAAATCATTAATCAGTTTCATGGTTACTTCCCAATTCATGCACACAAACATTGTATAAGGCCAAAACACACATGATACCCCCAAATCTCAAGAAATCTCACTAGGAACCCAACCTAAACCTCAATAACAACCCCACCAATAAATAAATAAACACACCTCATGAATATGATTTGTCATGTGTGGTCATGACTGCTACCTCCATCTAGTGGTCCAGGGGCCTGCAACAAATAAAAATTATGAAGATTTTCAAAACAAGAATAATAGAAATTAAATAAATTAATACAGTGTAAACCTGCATTGTATGATCCCTTGCACCATCACCTGGATGCACATATTCCCTCATTGCTCTAACCTCAGTGATCAATTGCGCATTTACCTCCTCAGAAGCACACAACTGTGCCTTGAAATCTGACAACTTCTATGTAATCTAAGCAACAGCAGGACCGAAAACTACAGCGCGTGATACTACAGAATGAGGAATCCATGTTCCATAGGTCAAACTATATCCATGCCCATCCAGACCAATAATGCGATGGAAGATCTCATCCTTTCGCATGGAAATTTGTCACTGGTCCTCTGGTAGTTATTCTAAATCAGCTTCAAATTGAGCTTGTGAAATATTTAAATATATATATATATATATATATATATATATATGTCAATATATAGATTTATGTAAGTATTGTTAATGAGTACAAGCACTTACTATAATTTTTACAGCCTCTAGATCATTTTGATCACGAGTCCCCATCCACACCGACATTTTATCCGTCGGTGCACCTTGCTCTTGTAACATTATATGAATATAATATAAACACAAAACTATATTAATTAATAAATTAAAAAATGAATAATAAATAACTCATGTCAGATATGAGACACGTCACGAGTCCCAAGCATGTGAGGTGGTCCTTGCAACACTCAATTCTCATAATGGCGTGCTGACACCTACTACATTAAATTAATTCAAATTTCAAACAAATCACACATTCTTGAAAATATATATACCAAAATAAATATACAAACTGAAACACCCTTAGTAGACTAATATGAAACTAAGTCATGCCACTGAGCCGGGAGGACACCTCTCAGGACTTTTTCCAGAATGTCTAGGGTACCCACATTTGGTACCCAGTGGTCCCTCTTGACTTTGCCTTTATAATATTTCCACATCTTATGGAATTTTCTCAAACACACGGGTCGAAACTCATCAGGGAATACTTTGAAATTTTGGTATTAATGAAAAAAATCACATTTATTAGTATTATTTATACATAAGGAAGAAAGTAAAATGGTATTCTTACCTGAACCTCCCTCCAAAGATGATCTAATGTGTTTTAAGGGATAGAAGTCCAGTCACGTGTGGTCAATGGAAATCGATCTGGGTCACGTATGATATGACCTTGCTGACAAATAAGTGTAGGGGAATTCAATCCCACGGGATAAAATACCTCATCAAGGGAAACATCAAACGTCTTCTCAGAATTCCATGAGAAAATGCCACGACCAGGGCCTCTCTTGTGAGAGGAAGAAGCAGTCGAGTCTGATCTCGTTGAAAAAAAATTTATATAAAATTTGACAGATGTTATATATATGTGTGTGTGTGTTTGTGTGTGTGTTAATCAATTAAATAAAAAATAGACACAATGACATTCAAACATACCTTGACCCTGAGACATAGATGGCTCAAGAGGATGATGTGGATCTGCTGTCTCTTCCCCTGACATGTCTGCAGTCATAGAAAACTTTAGTAAGGGGACAATCTAAACTGTCTAAAAGATAAATTGGACTATTTTTAAAAAGATCAGACATGTACAGTTGTTAATAAAACAAAAATGTATTGAATAATTAGTTGTGAATGGATTTTAAAAAATCAGAAATTTAACAAAGCAGATATACACATTATGTTCAACACCAATCAATGCGTAGCCAAATTTCATATTGAATTAATAAAAATTCAAGCACAACATGAACAAAATGAAGAATACCTCAATGGAAAGATACAACGACAATAGCATAAAGATGAAAAAAGAAAAATCACCCTAAATATTTATAAATGAATAAACATACAAAAGTGAGGATTATAACATAAAAGGATTTATAAAATGGTTAGATGATTTATGATATCATAAAACATTTAATACTAAATAGTAGGAAAACAATTATACCTATCATTAAGCATGAAAATCTACCGTTTCTCCTTCAACATTAATTATGTCCTAAGAAATATCTTCTTCAAGTTGAACTATGGTATGTTGATCAAGCTGTTGGGAAACAAATGGAACAGTCTCGGGTTCGTCTTGTTAAAATAAAAAGACTCCTAGCCAGGACATTTTCACAACAACTTTTCATATTGGATTCGAAGGCAAAGTAACAAAGAATACTTGATCCACTTTTGATGTCAAAATGGAAGGTTCATTATCAACTCACTCGTTTCTGTATAACATATAGTTATAATTAACCAATGAAAACTGATATTGATAGACTTTCCATCCACGCACTGGATCAACCCAATTACACATTGACAATATGTACTTCAAACTGTGTGAATATATAACATCAATGATGTCTATCAATTGACCATAGTAATAACCAGAATCGATGAATGGAAAACCGATGCCACTATTTTGAGTTTCTCATTTGTCACCAACATCTTTAATATGAAATCTAAAACCATTAGCATATATAGATTTATAATGACGAGCCATTATAGATTGGCCCTCATCCAGTTGGATAAATTCTTCAATTAACATGGGGTCCCCTAACTCCCTCAGCTTATGAATCTACATAATTCATAGAATTAAATAGTGATTTATGTAGAAATAAATTAGTATAATACATCACTCAAAATGAAAATCAATTTATGCGTACATAATCCTTGAACCAATCATGAAATGACGCATAATTAGATTGTTGAATTTGATACTCAGCAACACGATACATCTCTTCTTTCATCTCATTAATGTGTTTCTTTCAAATGATAACATGATGTTTAAATGATCAACTTATGCAAAAAAAACATGTAAAAGTTAAACAATAAAAGTGATAAGACACTTACTGCATTAATGGTGCAACTGATGGAGTATTGAAAAAGATATATCGATGTGTTTGTATCCACTAGATGTTTTCCATATCAAATATGGTTCCTTCTCCAACTATTCTATCATGAATCCTAGAGGGCTTATCTAATTTTGTTTCAACATCCATAAGATATTTTGTACAAAAAGTATTACACTCATCAATCAAATAACTATTGGCTATTGATGCCTCCGGACGATCTCTGTTGTTTACAAATCATTTCAATGTACTCAAATACCACTCAAAAGGATACATCCACCGGAACTGCACTAGACCAATATTCATTACTTCCTCAGTTAGGTGCACTTTCAAGTGGACCATAACATCAAAAAATGAGGGGGAATATAGTTTCCCAAAGTGACAAAGCGAAAGTAAAATTCAGTCTGGAAACCATTTTAAATCACTCATTCGTTGATTTTTTAATCAAATCTATCTAAAAAAATTAATCATCTCAATCAACAGCTGAAAAAAAAATTGGGGGATAAACAATCACAAATTGCGATTGGAATCAACTACTGATGTAGTATTTGATTGTCATTACGTTTCAACCCTTGCAATATCTTGCTCGTCAGATTAACACACTTTGAAATACTAGAAGTGTAACCATCGAGCACCATAAGCATATTCAAAATGGAAATAAATGTATCTTTATCCTTTGTAGTCATCTTATACTGTGCAGCAGACATATATGCCTTGTTTCCCTCAGCTAACTGTAAATGAAACTGTTTCCTTAAACCCATTTCTTCCAAATCACAATGTTCATTAACATGGTCCTTTGATTTTCTACTGACACCTAAAATGGTCTAAAATATGTTATCATAAACATTTTTTTCAATGTGCATGACATCCAAATTATTCTTTAGCATGTTAGTTTTCCAATATGGAAGACTATAAAAAATTCTTTTCTTTTTCCAATTGTGACTGCACTGCCTACCCGCAGCACGAATATTATGTAATGGATGAGCCACCAAATACTAAATTTGATATACCGTGTGGATGTTTTCTTCCTCAATCTGCGATAACATTTCGACTCCTCTCATGATCTTTGGTGTTGGACTAAACTCTCTAGAATCATCAAATGTCACTCTGTCCTTTCTAAACTTGTGCTAAGGGGGGAGAAAATGTATGTGACCCATTATGCCCATTTTTTAGAATGTTTAAACCATACATATTTTTTACTTTTATTGCAACATGGGAAAGAAAATTCCCCTTTCGTACTCCAGCCTGATAAATTCACATAATCCAGGAAGTCATTGACTGTCCACAATAAAGTAGCATGCAGTTTGAACACTTCATTCGTTTCACAGTCATAAGTCATCACACCATCTCCCCAAAATTCATTCAACTCATCAATAAATAGATGAAGGTAAACATCCATCTTATCCCCCAGACATCTAAGTCCATCAATAAGAGTGGAAAGTAACATAAATTGTTGCTTCATACAAAGCCATGGAGGAAGATTATATGGAACTAACACCACGGGCCATGTGCTATGAGTTTCACCAACCATAGACTTGAATGGATTAAAATCATCTGTTGTCAACCTCAATCAAACATTACAAACATCATTAGAAAATTCAGGATGTCTCTTATCAAAATCCTTCCATGCATGAGAGTCTTCCAGGTGGGTTAACAAATCACTTTCATAAATTCATTCTGCACACCATCTCATTAAATTAGAAACTTTAGATGACATAAAAAATCTTTTCAACCTCTGTTTAAAAGGAAATTAACGCATTTACTTTACGAAAATCGATTTTACAGCATCCCATCTTTTTATTACATAACTTTCATTCCATTACATGGAACTGAGGATCTTTAAGGTTTATTGTCTTGGAAACAAGGAACATAAAACATGAAACAAAAAAAACATTCTTCTTAAACACTTGAAAGGCTTCTCCTCATGTTCACCCTAGGCTCATTACTGCATCTCATAACCTGGGGACATACATCAAAAGAAAGGGTGATCAGAAGGCCCAGCAAGGGGAAACAAGTGAAACATTTTACATATGAACTTCAGATACATCAATAAAGTCATGAAAAGAACATTAAGGCATGAAAATGAAATCATGAGTCATATCAAAATAAAAATAAAACTTTTTCATAATTTGAAGATATGGCTGTAACATTTAATATTTACAATCGTTTAGTTTCACCAAGGTCCATCCCCAAGGTGTCGTTAAAAATTACCAAGGTTATTCACCAAGGCGTCATTAAAAATTACCAAGGTTATTCACCAAGGTGTCGTTAAAAATGGTCATCTCTAGAGATTAAGTCTTTACCCAATGCATTGGAGTGCTATCAGGGCGCACCATTAAATTTGCCTTTATTATCATGTGATCCACATATATCATCATCAAACATTTCATAAATAACCCATATAGCATAAAATAAATGTGTTTCATTTCATAATCATAACGTTTTAAAAACTTCTTTAAAGACATGATCTTTACGTTACTTTAATCCCACGGAAAGGGAAAGCGGGTGTCATGTATGTAAATCCCAGAATTTAAAATAGAACATTTTTGTATATATGTGAATAACCCTATAGAAATAAGATCTTTGAGTATTCACTTAATAACATGAAGTAATTTTGAGAAAAAGAGAGAGGCATTTTGAGACGAAAATTCTGCAGCACAACGGCTACGTTACAAGGTTTTAGAAAACGTTGAAAAGAGAGGGGACATGGGTCAAACAATGATAAATGACCCATAAAACAGTACAGGGATAGAATATAAGGGATTTAAGAACATGGTAATGAAATTTGAAAATATACCATATGAAAAGAAGAACATGAAAGGAAGACAAAAATAAGATTTCTCTTATGAAAATTCGGCAGCCTAACAACGTTACAAAAAATTCAACCAAAAATGAATTGATGATGTAAAATAGGGTCTCTCATCATATGAACATAAAAGATCAGTATGATAGACATAGAGATCATACACCAACATAATAAAAAGGAACTTTCAAGACTTGACATGGAATTAGAACTTTGAAAAGGAGAAGGGTGAAAGAATCCCTTAAAAATTTGGCAGCTTAACGGCGTCACTTAAACTTCAATAAAAATGAATTGATGAGATCAAATAGGGTCTCTCGTCATATGAACATAAGAGTATAGTATGATAGATATAGAGATCATAACCCAACATAACAAAAAGTAACTTGAAATAATTGACATGAAAGTAGAACTTCAAAACGAGAAGGGTGAAGAACCACTTAAAAATTCGGCAGCCTAACGGCGCCACTTAAAACTTCAAAAAAACTGAATTGAAGAGATCAAATAGGGTCTCTCATCATATGAACATAAGATTCAAGTATTATAGATATAGAAATCATACCCCAACATAATAAAAAGGAACTTGAAAGAATTGACATGAAAGTAGAACTTCAAAACGAGAAGGGTGAAGAACCACTTAAAAATTCGGCAGCCTAACGGCGCCACTTAAAACTTCAAAATACTGAATTGAAGAGATAAAATTGGGTCTCTCATCATATGGTAATAAAAGATCAGTATGATAAATTTAGAGATAATAACCTAACATAATAAAAAGGAACTTGAAATACTTTACATGAAAATAGATCTTGAAAAATGAGAAGGGAGAAAGAATCTGTTACAAAAATTTCGGCAGCCTAACGGCGCCACTTAAAACTTCATAAAACGAAATAATGAGAGTAAGAGGGGATCTCTAATTATATGAACATGAAAATTGCAGTAAGAGGAGTATAAAAGAACACCCTTTAACATAAGAACATGGAGCATAAAAGAAATTACATAAAAGAGATTTCTTGGAAAGAAAAAGAGAGATCGGATCCCTTACCTTAAAACGTAACTCTTAAAACTCAAAGGTTTGGACCTTGAGGGATTGGGGGCACCTTGGGAGGACTCCTTAGGAGGTAAGGAGACCAGAACTTCATTGGGGGAGAGTGGGGAGTCGAATGTATGAGAGGATGGCTTGGTATTTATAGGGAAAGTGAGGGGACAAGGCATTAATGGCCAAGGGACACCTCATTGGTGGTTTTGGAAAAACCATGGGCTTGCCCATGGTATTGGCCACTTGGGACACCTCATACCTTATCTTACTATTCATAAGTCGACCATATTGATTACATACTTAATACATCATTTAATGATGTCATTAAACACTCGTAACTTAAAAATTGTATTTTCACTATTCATCGAAAATTCAACTCTCAGAATAATCCCAAAATTTCACCTTAACCAAATATCAATGCTCTGATTTAAAAAATGAAATCCATTTTATAAAAATAATTTTCTAAATATTTTTAATTAAATTTTTAATTAAAAACACTATTCATCGAAAATTTATTTTTTTTCAGAAAAATCCCCAAAAATTACCTTAACATAATATCGATGCTCTGAGTTCAAAAATGAAGTCCATTTTATAAAAATAATTTTCTAAATATTTTTAATTAAAATTTTAATTAAAAAACACTATTCATCTGAAAAAACTAATACTTGAATAATAATTTATGAACCCGTTATTTAACCATTTTATTGAATCACATTACTTAATCAAAGTGCCTAGCTTATTTTAATACTTTCTTTAAGTGAGATTACTAATCCATTTGGACACATTATTAATCCTAATCATAAAATCACTATTCATAATTTACTATTCATCAAAAATCAAGTTGATCTTATTAGACTCTAAATTTTGTACTGAACATAATTGTAGAAGACCATTTTTGGAAAATCATTACACATTTTTAATTATTTAGGGTTTACATAAACATATTTAAAATATCCTTTTTCTAAAATTCATCAAAAATATGCATACTATATTTATACGGTCATTTGAAAATTCATAAAAGAAATCGAAATTTTTATTTAAAACAAAGGATTACACAAGACAGTTATGGTCTCCCTACATAGCCCCTTATCACACCAGCATAGGACCTAAGTGTAAGGTGTGCTAAGGTGAGAGAATCTGAGGGAGGCTCGGCCAACATCGCACGAGTAGTAATTTCTATCAGTTTGAACTTCTCGCAAAGGTGATCCCGTTCTAGCTTTATATGATGAAGTTCAGCTTGGGTTTGGTCCAGAGCAAAGCCCAGTGGTGCTACCTCCTTCCCAAGTTCTGTTAGATGGGCTTCGATCGGTCCAAGACTACTGGGTGAGGCCATCGAATCTTCTTTCTATATTAATTAACCAAGATCGCTTGTATTTAGAGATAATAGTCAAAACGTTTAGTTTCCAGCGGTCATATTGACCAATGGTCAAATAACAGTTAAAACCCAATAGTCTCATTTTAATTATACTCATGTTATCAAATGAAACATTTTTGTTGAGTATAAAAATAAAATAAAATAACACATAAAATTAGGAAACAATATTTATTTAAAATTTTGGGTCGTTACAGGTTTCCCCTGTATCGCAATATGACTTTGATGAGTTTGATTTCCTATGTTCTCTTTCCACCTGGAAGTTCCACAAACCGTAAAAATATCCAAATGGGCAGTTTTTTTCTAAACAACATATAGCTGTTTGCAAATGCATATATGATCTCAAATGTAAAACCTAAGTTCTCTGTCATCTTACGAGCATGGTAATATGACTCAGGAATCTTATCATCTATAGGAAGTACCTTTTTCAATAAAACCAACAACATGTTGAAGGATGTGTCTGACTACTGATTCAATGTCTTCAAATGCAACAACTCCACGATAAATGACAATTTGTTCTAAGAAGTACATACAAGATATGATTATATTTTTTTATCATCAAGTGATTCATAAAACCTCCTCGAATCACAATATACACCAGATCTAAGATTTATCTCACCAGTCTCAAGATTCTGGATGTCGATGCCATTAGGATCCAACCCACGTGCCATTTTAGTAAGCATTTCATGCATTGGATCATTCATCCTTGTGTCAACATCCATCTGAACTACATCTGTATTTTGACAAAAAAACATATTATTCTCCATGATGATCCTGACTCTTATAAATTTTCAGAAATCTGTTAAAGAATAGGTTCTCCCTCACAATATCTCGTTTTAATTGATATCTGTTAGCACATTTTCTACATGGACATCTAAAATAGTCACTTTCAAATCCTCTGGTGAAGTCAATAAACTACATAATGCCATTGAAATATTCTCTAGATGTTCGATTTGGAATATCAATCCAACTCTTATCCATAATAATATTTGTATAACAAAAATTTACACAAGACTTATTAAATTAATTTTTCATATCAAATATATTTAAAATAAATACTAATAAATTGCTTATGGACCATTGATAAAATAATAAAATTATATATATAAATAATAAACAATAGAATAAATAATAAAATGTAAGTGAAATCCCATGTCATACATGATTGCTCTACAAACCTGTAAGGGAGGGGATCCGAAGGCGGTGCTACGGGGGAGAGTAGAGGCGGCGGAGGGGAGTCGAAGCTAGAGACGGTGCAGCAAAGGAGGGGACGGGCAGCGGAGGAGGCAATGATCCTAAGGAGAGGAGGCGGTGAGGTGGCGATGGTGCAACGAGGGAGGGGACAAAGGAAAGTGGGGAGCCGAAGTGGATGGTTGGAAGTAGCGAGGGGATGAGTAGCGGTCATGCGGGGAGGGAGGGGACCGGGCGGTGACAGTGCCACACGGGGCGTGATGGTGAGGGAGGGGATGGGCGGTGATGGTGCGGCGAGGGAGGGGGACAAAGAGGGAGGGGAAAGGGGGTGGCGGAGAGCCATAGAAGTGGGTGGTGAGGGGACGGGGGAAGGGAAGTGAGGGAGTGGAGAGATGAGGGCTTAAGCCCAAGGGCTGAAGCCCAAGGGCCGAGGGGGCAGAGGGCCAAGGGGGCGGAGGCTGGAGGCCGGAGGGCAGAGGGGGTGGAGGCCGGAGGTAGCGGAGGGCGGAGGGCGGAGGGCGCAGGCCAGAGGGCGGAGGGGGAGGAGGCCGGAGGGTGGAGGGCGGTGAGGGGATGGGGGTGAGGGGTAGAGTACGGCGAGGGGATGGGTGGAGAGGGTAGAGGGAGAAGGGGGATGGGGTACAGGTGACGGCGATTGAGGGGATATGACACGAGGTAGGGTTTCATGAGGGGAGGGGGGGTCGCCGAAGCATTTTATTAAAATACCAGCAACCCCCAAAGGCGGTTTCCCATGTCAGGGGGCTTCAAAGACAATTTCTTTAGTAGTTGTTGTGGTGATGTCTTAGTTGACTCTGGTGATAAGTAGTGGTTGTGTTTATCAATGATAATTCGGTATATACTAAAATTTGGGAGGAACATGAAAGTAATTTAAGGTTTTTTTTGAAAACCATAAAAGAAAATAAACTATATGGTAAATTATGAATGTGTGAGTTTGGGTTACAATAATTTTCTTTCCTTGGTAATATAGTTTCTAATTATGGAATAATTTTCGATCTTACTATGATAAAAGTTGTTTAAAATTTTCCAACACACACAAATATAATCGTGATTCATAGTTTTCTTGGTTTGGAAGGAAATTACCAATGTTTTGTTGAAAATAATACATGTTTATCTAGCCCACTGAGTAAGGTAACTCGAAAAGGTGTTAAGTTTTTCTAGAAAAAATAATGTTATGAATGTTTTCCGGAATTGAAAAAAATATTATTGAATTCTCTAGTTCTGGAACTCCCTTCCCAGAATAGTGAATATTTTATCTATATTGATGCTTCATTGAAAGGAACAGGTTGTGTCATAATGTAGAATGATCATGTAATTTCTTATTCTTCACATCAATTGTAACTCAGGTGTTAAATTACAATACACATGATTTAGAATTAATTACTATTATTTTTTATTTAAAAATTTTGTGGCACCATCTATATGGATTAAAATGTGAAATATATACTAACCATAAAAGTTTGAAGTATATATTTACTCAGTAATAATTGAACATGAGACAGAGAATATGGATGGAATTAATCAAGGATAATGTTTGTACGATTCATTACCATTAGGGAAAAGCGAACAAAGTGGATGATTCTATGAGTCAGAAAATTAATGCTACATTAACCATGTTATGTTTGGAATGTGACCCTTTGGTTAATGATTAGATGAACTTTGTCTGGGATGTTGATCATGTAGGAAATTCCTATGTTTTGTTTTAGGATTCATGGCAATTGTCTCTAGAAAGTAGATTAATGAAAGCATAGAAGGAAGATAGTAAGTTTGATGAAAATGTAGAATTGTTTCAGAAGGGTAAGATTCCTAAATTTAACATTGATAAAGATTGTGTTTTGAGATTTGGGAAAATATTATGTATGATTTTTTATTCATAGTTGAAATAATATTCGTTGTGTGAAGCTCATAGTTATCCATTTTCAGTTTATCCTAGAAGTACTAAAATGTACATGGATCTTCGTGAGTATTACTGGTGGTATGGAATGAAAAGGGATATTGCGAAATTTACTCTATGATGGTTGATTTTTCAAGAGGTTAAAAAAACATCAGCAGTTACTGAAAGGGATGATTCATCCTTTTCCAGTGCATAGTGGAAATGGAAAAATGTGTCTATGGATTTCATATTGGGATTACCAAATACTACTTGAGGTAACAATATAGTCTTGGTTATTGTTGATCGATTGACAAAATATTCTCATTTTCATCCTATTTTATATACACAGACTCTAGATTAACTGTCTATGTTGTATCTTAAATAAATAGTCATGTTACATGGAATTCATCTCCCCATTTTATCAGATCGTGATCCAAGGTTCACATTAAACTTTTGGAAAGGCCGTCATAAGACGTTTGCTACTGAACTATATTTTACTACAGCTTCTCATCAGCAATCAGATAGGGATACAGAATAAACAAATTATACATTGGAAGATATGCTATGTGTTTGTTCAATGGATTACCAAGTAATTTGAGACCAATATCTTTCATTGGATGATTTTTCTTATAATAACAGTTTTAATTCTAGTATATAGATGGCATTATTTGAGGCATTATATATAATGTAGTGTTGAACTTCAGCTTTTTGGGATGAAGTAGGTTGAAAAAAGTTGACGGGGCCAGAATTGGTAGAATAGATAGAAAAAAAGCTTTGTTGATTTAGAAGACCATGAGGATAGCTAAGAGAAGGCATAAAAGTTATGAGGATAACCAGAGGAAGGATATTTATTTTGAGGTAGGTGATCATGTCTTTCTAAAATTTTCTCCATGGAAAAGTGGGATGCGTTTTGGTAAAAATGGAAAGATGAGTTTGTGGTTCATTGGACCCTATGAAATCCTGTAGAATGTTGGATCAGTTTCCTACAAAGTGTATTTACCAATAAAATTATCTCAGGTACTCAATGTTTTTCATTTTTCAATGTAGAGATAGTATTTTTTGGATCCATCTCATGTTTTGAGTCAAAGAATAGTTAAGTTGGAAGAAAATATTTCTTATGAGGAATAACCAATAAAGATTCTAGATTATAGATATAAATTTTTGCGGAATATAGTGATTCATTAGGTAATGGTTTTTTGGAAAATACTATATCGTTAAAGAGGAGATATGGGAATCTGAAAATTATATGAGGGATAAATACCCCCACTTATTTTATAACTGAATAAAATTTTTAGGACACAATATCCAACAAGGGTGAAAGATGTAATATCTCATGTATTTAGAGAATAATACATTTTCATATCTATTAATATTTTTTAATTAAATATTAATTTTAGTTTAAAGGGGACGCTATGCAAGATAACATACCTGATATGAAACAACAGGTTTCTCTAAAATCTTATCTTTCACACAACACTGAGTTATACCAAAAAATAATACAATAATATTATTATTATTTTAAATGGTAGTTTATGCCACACTGTTTTATTTAATAGTATGAAAAAAACTAAATATATTATGATTACACATGTTTGTTAAATTTTTTTACATTTATCCAATAAAATTTAGAGGCTTAAAATGTAACAAATCCAATTTTAAGCATAAAATAATCTAATATATTTAAAATATATTTTTACAGCATTTTGATGGAGAACCCTTTTTGAATCTAGTTGTTGTCACTTTTATAATTTCTATTTGAAAAAATTAAACTTCTTCTATATAATTGGGAAATCAAAATTTACATTGGTAAAATGTTAGTTAATTTTCTAATAAAGTTCATTTTTTAATTAATAGTGAAAAATAATGCATTTTAAGTTAAAACTACATTTTCATCTAATTTATTTATATATTTATATTTTTCTTTTTTATTGTTTTTAAAGTTCAATTGGATGTTGTTTTTATATTTTAATAAATTTTTGTTCATTGGAATTAATTTAACATTTAAATTGGACATAAACACATGTCAATCTTTTGATAGTTTTTATTTCTCAAAAACCCACTTTCTAGTTTTGACAATGAGAAATAATTATAAAATAATTTCCGAAAATTATATGTTTTGAATTTGGTAAAATTTATTACATATTTGAAATCTAGATGTCCAAATTTTGTAGAGTAATATTTTATTTTTGGACATCATGAATAAAAAATATAATAATTATTTTCAATTATTGTAGTTAAGGGTAAATCAAGTAATTAATAGAAAAAATAAAATTATAAAATTACCCTAAAATGTTTCATAATTTAATTGGATGAGCTAGTTTAAAGATTATCAAAAAATCTTGATTAATTAAATTGATAAATCAACCCATGGAAGCTGGTATAAATCTTTTCATAGAAGCTTGTTTAATTAAAAGTATATAGATTCCCAAAGAAGCTATTATAAAGCTTCTCATATAAGCTTGTAAAATTAAAAGAATAAAGATTCCCAAGGAAGAAATTTTAAAGATTATAATAGAATATTATTCAATTAAATGTAAAAATCTTCCCATGGAATCCAATTTCATGATTCTCATGGAAGATTCATTAATTAAAATGACAAAGCTTCCCATGGAAGCTAGTTTAAAGCTTCTCTCACACTCATGTTTTTAATAAATATTAAATTTTTTTATATGAGTTTATATAAGTTATCTCTTCCAATATAAATAGTTATTAGAAATATAAAAATATAGCTTACATAATGGTATTTTATATATAATATTTAGACATTATATATATATTTTCAATTATGACACAATGATGATGATCTGATTGCTTTATTAACAAAGGATTGAAATAAACGATATTATAAACATTCCAATAAATATTATATGAATTATTTTATGTTACCAAGAATTTTCTAGATAAAAATGACATGTTAGGAGACTATTCAATGTTTTTTTTTTGTAGTTATCTCTCTATTTTGATTTTATTTGAATTCTATAAATTGAATAGTTTAAAAATTGACATAATTGATGTTTTATAAAAATAATAATATATTAAATTACTTAGAAATACTAAATATATTTTAAATGAAACAATTATTATGATATGTTAGAAAAGTTCATTAAGTGTCTAATTTTGGAAAATTTCCCCAAATAAGTAAAATAAATAGCTTCTTAACAATTAAAATATTGTTACCACTTTTAAAATTAAAAGAGAATAAATAATGGTAAACCGAAAAGGTAAGGTTTAAAATAAACTTAATACATGTCTAAAAATTATTGGATTAGATTATATTGATCTATACATATCTTATATTCACCATATATCATGTTTGATCCACGTGGATTAAAAATAATTTATATTAATTTAATAATTTTAATACTTTCCAAGGGTGCCCCTCCCCTATCAAATAAAAAGAAAGCCATTACAGTCAATTACTCACACTTATTATGCCTTTTAGTTCAGCCAAGCTCTATAAAATACACTTCATATAATCTCTACCCACATTATTTATGCCTTAGTTTTGGGAGAACACACTTCTTCGAGGTACTAAGATGTTCTTCAAATGCGATCAACCGAAGAAGAGGTATTGTTTTCTTTTAGTGTATCTATTTTATATCGTCTTACACTTCCTCAAATCTCATCCAAACAAGATGATATTATAAATATAGTATCCTTAATTTACTAATATTTTATTATGATAATATAATCCCCTAAATCAATCTATACGTCTATAAAATTTTAAAGGAATTAATCATTTGTGAGTATATGGGAATTATCACCTCTATGAACCAATTTAGTTTGTTTTCCATTACCGTCAATTAATATTGGTTATAATGATGGAATTAATATTAATATGTGATATGAATAAAAATTTATTAATTATAAGTTAATAATATATCAATTACATTCTTACTTCTATGTGCATAAAAATGATAACGTCGTTCGTCTATACATGTGAATTTTGACATCCACAAACCGGTGTGGATCATTTTTATTTTTTATATCACTTTTATGATATATATAAGTATATAAATATTATTATTATGATTTTAACAATTTCATGATTATTCAAGAATGATAACATGATAATTACCTTATTTTTATATTGATCAATGAAAAATGGAAAGGTTAGTAATGCGTACGTACGGCCTACCGTCTCCATGATTATAACATTGTTCATTTTTCATAACCATATTTAAATTTAAAAAATATTATACATTTTCAAAAGTGATGAATATGTAATAAATACTATTATAGATATTATTGACTTATGACCACATGGACTAGTGACATCATACCATTCTTATCTTTGACTCAAGAACTGATTATCGACAAAACATCCAACATGAACTCTAATAATTAACTAATTATTATTACATGGATATAAGCGATGTAAAGGGAATAATACACATGAATAAAGTTATTACAAAAGTATAAATTAACCTAAGTTTATTATTCAGTAAGATAAATAATTAACAAGACAAGTCAGACTCAATGTAAAGGACATCGTCTCAACCTATACGACCTTCTTTTATACGATGTATAACCAACCCCTTTGAATTTTAATTTCATTTGGAATTTTTCAAAAGTAATCTTCTCTTTTATGATGTTTTTTACTAAACAACAAAAGGAATGATTCTTTTTATGGTATGTGGTGATAATGACCTTTCCGCCACCATAAGCATTATTTGGTAATTGGATTTATTAGCAGGTCGTAATGTTTTTAAATGGAAAATAAATACCATATACCATTTTTTACATATATTGGTATTGAAAATGGTTTTGAGAAAGCATTGATTATGTTAAAATCAAGAAATTATATCCTGTGATTGAATGTGGAAATGATATCTTTTCTATATGCTTGTTTTTTTTGTGTTATGATTATGTTATGGTTCTTGAGAATTGTTTACGTATACGGGTGGTTCCCTGATAAATTGAGAGCGGGTGAGCATGAGATAGTTCTCCAATGCATTGGGTAACATGATAGAGGTAAATATCATGGTTTCTCATAATAGATTTAGGGAATATATAGTGATGGGTAATCCGAACGTAACCATGAAGGTTACTCCCTATGTAGCTGTGAAAGTAATAATGTAATTATGTTATGGATGCCACAAGTTACCTTTATGATTTATGATTTCTATGAGTTATTAATAAATTATATGATTTCAGGAGGTATGTTAATGAGTTTATTGTTTATGAGAAAATGTATGATTTCAATGATTTTTTTTCTTCATATACTAATGTTTTATATCCTTATTATATATCCCTTACTGACCTTTTTTTGCTCATCCCATGTTTTTGAAATGTTTTTCATAGGGTATAAGGGTGAGAGAAAGGAATAATTAGAGAAGTGTTTTTCAATAAAATAATTCTTGTTTTATTTAAAGAGTTTTATTATTGTGAAAAAATTGGATAGGGTATAAGTGTCTTCTTTTTAATTTTAGAGATGTAATGTAATGGTTATGACCTATTTATCTAAAACTCTAAACCTGATAAGATTATCAATGAGAATGAAAGTAAATTCTTGACTAAACTCAAGATTATGTAATGTTTAAGGCTAGGGCTTTATAAATAGATAATCTCAAATGAATGAATGATGTAAATGAGTGATGTTTGATAAATTAAATTAAATAGTCTTCAAAATTATTAAAAAAATGAATGAGTCTGATTAATTATATAAATTATTAGGAAAATTCAAAATCAATATACATTGAAAGTAAATTAGAACATATTAAATATGTAAATTACAACCATATTAAAAACTATAAATTTTAATTAATATGTAACAATAAATATTAAAAATAAAGATATAACAATAATATTAAAAGTGAATAAACTGTAAAGAAAATTAGAAAATAAGTAACATTAGTAGTGAATAAATAATTCAAAATAATAATAAATGAATAAATGTTAAAAATATATTGTATTTAATAATTTTTAAATCAGTAGACTGTAAAAATATTACAATAATGAAAAGGTACTATTAATTATTAAAATTACTAAAACAATTTTTAAAAATAATATATGTTAAAAGGAGAAGGATAATATATTAATTAAATACATTAAAACCATATTAAAATAATTAAATTTTAATAAATAAACCTCCAAAAAAATATTAAAAATGGATGAAATTAAAATAATATTAAACAATGAATCATTAAAAATGAAAAAATTTTAGTATTTTTTAAAAAATATAAAAATTAATGATTAAATAATATTATGAGTGAATAAATTTGAGAAAATTTAAATTTAAAAGTAATAAATAGTATATATTGAATAATAATATAAAAAATAAATAAATTTAAGTGATTAAAAGCTTAATATTTATTAAATTTATTATGTTAATAAATATTATTCTAAAATAAATTTTTAAAATTGAATTAATTTAAGAACTATATTGTTTGTTTAGTATCACTATAAAAATCATTAATTACTTATGTGTATGCATGAAATTAACATAAAACACATTTCATATTTGTTAAATTGTCAAAGATAAAATTTAATTAAATTTCAATTACTTGATAAAATTATTTAATATATTTAATTAATATAATTTTTTTATTATAAATGATTTTCCACTAAATATATGACTTACATATTTTAAATCTGTATAGTTTTATTTATATAAATCATATTTCAAGAAATATTGTATATATAGAAAAATATAAATATATATATATATATATCAATACTAAAAAAACTAAATATATTAGTAAAAATTTATATACAAAAAACATAATAATAATTATAAAGTACAAAAATTCTAAATTGATAAATATTTAAAATCAATAAATTCTAAAAAAAAGTAACAAAAATAAATTATTAATCATTAAATAAAATTTAATTAATCCATGTTAGGAATGAGTGATATTTAATTTAAAGAGGAATTGACTAAAAAAATATTAAAAAATGACTAAGATATTAACTATATAAATTTATAAAGAATAAAAATGAATATATATTAAAATGAAAATGAATATTTAATAATTATCCATATTAAAAATATATTAAAAACATTAAATGTTAATAAATAAATATAAAAACATATTAATAATAACAAAACTATAAAATATTAAATAAATAAAATTTATGGTTGAATAAATTAAAATTTTATTACAAAAATTATTAATTAAATAATTATTAATAAAAATTAATAAATTTAATATATATATATATATATATTATTAATATTAAAAAATAGTATATTTTAAATAAACATAAATTAAATGAATAAAATGTAAAAATTTCAAAAAAAAATTATTAAATATTATATTTTAAATATTAATAAAAAAAATAAAATGTTAATATTAATAATTTATATTATATGATTCTATTTTTTTCAATAAAATTGAACTAATTTTGTAAATGTATACTTGTGAAATTACTGTATGAAATATTAACTATATCATATTTAGTCAATTTTTTTAATAATAAATAAATATTTATATGTTGATATGTATATGTCACATTGAAAAAAAATGAAATTGATAAAACAAAATTTCCTAATTGCTAAATATTTTTAGTTAATATAAAATATTTTTAATTAAAATAATAACCATGTTTTCATTAAATATAGAGCATTAACATTAATTCAATTTATAATAAATATTTCACATTATATAAATAAAAATTAAGAAATATATATATCGATATATATATATATACTTTATTTTCTATGAAACTTTTATCAAAATATATTATATATCATGTGAAAATTTATATTTAATCATACATAAATTATATTTAATAAAATGTGTTATATTTTTTTCAATATAGATTTATTTATATACTATCATATCCTTTTTAATGATATAATATTTTTTAATAGAATAATCCATTTTATCAACCATTTTATTTAATACTGATAAAGGATACCATCGTATATTAGAGGGTTAATAGTAGTGAATCATTTTTCATTGGAAAAGTGTTTTGGTCCCAACAACTTGTTTTTAACTACATAAATATTTTCAATACCGGATCTTTGTGTTTCATCACACAATCATGAGTCTTTTTTATATGATTTTAATTTTAAAATAATTCTTTTTATTATTTAGGTTTTTATATATCAGTAAATATAATAATTATTATTTTATTTTATATCTTATATTTTATATATAATTACTAATAATTTCTATTTAGATACTAAAAATAAATAATAAAAATAATACTCAATTAAATAGTATTTGAGAATTAAAATTAATTGATTAGTAACATGATTTAAATAATTAATAATTCATTAAATAATAATTAATTGATTGTGTAAAGAATGATAATAGAGTTACTAATATAATTAATATAAATCATATTTAATCGAGCCGAGTACCCTTTATAAAAGTATACTTTGTTAGTGTGAATTTTGATTTATGAAGATATTTTTAGTTAATTGATGATTTGTTTGTTTATTTTTAATATTATAATACCTAAAAGTATTGATTGAATTTAATTTTTAATATAGGATAATTATAATGTATAATTAAAATTTCTAAATACTTTATTTATGAACACTACTATAGAAATAACCTTTATCCAGGCTAAAATGGTCTTTGTCAATGTTGAAATATTGTGCAGCCTTTATCAGCAGAGTTAATAGCCCCCTTTATTGGCGATTTTGTTAGCACTAATAAAGGCCACGAAAAATTGTGAAAAATATACAGTCTTGCAGCATTGCTATAATATAACCAAATTAGGAACATAAAATCAAATTTTAATAAAATTACTACAGAAAACTATGATAAAATATAAATATTACATTTCACTATCAATTCAATTAAAAATTTACATGAAAAATATTTTCATTGATGAGATATTTACAATTAATAATAAAATAAAAATCAAATATAAAAAATTGAAAATTTTTTAGCATGGTTTCCTCAATAATCAGCCTCCATGAGAAGATTCCCCTTGGAATAAAACCAATTTTTTTTAGTAATTGTATGTCACGACCCATTCCCTGGGGCCCATGTCGTGACTACACCAAGCCCACCTCCCAAAGGCTAGGGGTTTGCGACTATCACCGAAGGAGTCAACCTGTAAGTGGGAGGGATTATCCTGGACACCTGTATGCACACACATGACCAACCAAGTCCCAAATCACAAAAGGGAAACCGCATACCAATGAATAAATTGAGTGAAAGTATAGCTGAAAGAAAGTGGGATAGAATAAAAACCCAAGAAAAACTACTTAAAACTATAAAGTACAAAAAGTAATCTGATTTCCATATGCAACAGACCCCACCTGATCTTGAGATTAGTGAAGCAACTGGAAGCCGAAGTAGTGTGTCCTATTTGCAAAGTCCTAATGGGCCCCACCTTGTCTTTAGACACCAAGTCCACCTTCATAGGGTTCGTGTATCCTGTCTCCCTTAGCACCCCTTTCGAAACGTCGGTCATCTATACTAGACACAACATGTCTGGGCGAAGCCCATGTAGGTTTCAGTAACACAGTACTCAGTAGGTACCCCAAAACAAAAAGAAAGAAAACATAGTAATTCCTCAAAGTAAAACACAAAACACAAGGTATCTCACTCCAGATATATTCTTGGGTAGTAAGAGTAGAATCGTCAGTCACAAATGTTGAACTCCTCAACTACTGGAGAACTTCTCCTCTACTGAGTACAGTGCGACTACCGGGTCACACAAATTCTCTTCCCACTAACCATGAACTTCTATGGTACTCATCCCTGATTAGTATTGTGGGTATGCTGGGTCACATAGAGTCGCTCCCCATCATGGGTCAGCCGAGTCACACAGATCTGGTTCCCACCTTGGCTGAACTAGGGTACTCATCCTATCGAGTACCTTGGATCTTTCAGGTCACACAGATTAGCTCCCCACTATAGGTATGTTGGGTCACAGAGAGCCGCTTCCCACAGGGCAATCCTCGAGCAGTCTTCAAGTCTCAGCCAACTGTAGGGTTCCGTACGTATAGAGCTCGGGAAAACCTCTCCTCAAGCCATTCATAACTACTCTATATCCATTAAGTCACCAAAAATCATGTCAAAATATCTTCCTCCTCTATAGGGTCTCAACTCCATAAATAGCCCATCAATCGGACGTGCGGTTTGCAAGATACGAATGTTTTAGTAACCAGGGGAGTTGTTGCGATGGGGCCCGATCTGACCCGATCGGAGCAACCTTACCAACCCAGATCAGTGGTTCCACATACCCCGATTCATTTTGATGGACCCAACCTGACCTAGTGTTGGTCGAGTTCAGTCTGGTCTGGCTTGGCTTGTGGGCCAGGCCCAATAGGCCTTGTTGGACCCAGCCCAGTTGGCCGAGGGTCCAGCCTGCTGAGTCGATTGGGGGCCAAGCCTAGTCTGTCCCAGCACTAAGAGGGTGCGGGTTTGGCCCACTATTCAGGTCCGGCCCACCAGCGTGGTCCGGCCCGCTGGGCAGCGGAACCCGCCCAACCTGATGAGTTGTGGTCCAGCCCATAGTGCGGGTCTGGCCTACTGGGGGTTCATACCCACTCCGGTCCACCTCACTGGACCCGATCGGGAGTCATGTCTGTGCCCCTTCATCACCCCTTGGGGCACCATGGGGCACCTCCTCCACTGCTATCAAGAGACTGTGTCCTGTCGCTCGAGACGTGGCTTGGTTCTGGATCTACTTCCTTCTAACACGGTCAAGTGACCGCGTCCACCGCCTCCAGCCGCAGGCTCATCTTGTGGCTTCTCCTACAGCGCCATGGCCTGATCCTTCCATGGCCTTTCATCTAGTGTTCCATTGTGGTGCCCCACCTCCCACCTGTGGCTTCCACCATGGGCCACCGCTGGCAGTCAGCGGTGCCGGTGGAATCTTCCACAAACCACCAGGTCTGCACCGGTTGTCCGTTCCTCGTGAAGCTTATGCCTACATTTTCCATGGAATTTCCTCTCCACCGTGACGGTCTCAAAACTTCCTTTTCATCGATTCAAAAGTTTTTCCATGAATAACACCCATGGTAGAGCAGCTCGGGCGTTGTTCATGTCGGCCCGGGCCCTTTGCATTAGAAGTTTTAAAAACAAGGGAGGTATGTGGATTTGAATTTGAACAACAAAGATAATAAAATCCTAGATAAAGAAACCCCAACAAAGTCACTCTCATGCAAGAATGCATGGTCTACAGATTAACCTATTCAAAGGTTAATCCACGTTCGTTGATTATAAATGGACGGGGAAGAACATAAAATGAAAAACCCCAACCTCTTTGAATTTATTTTCCACACGTTCTTCCTTTTGGGGTTAAGATGTTGACATCACTTCTCAGCTACGATCTTTGAAAGGCGTGATAAAGAAGATGATGTTCTGTCGGCATTCTTCATTCTTTGCTAGGGTAAAAGTTTGTCGGGGGTTCTCCACAGAATCCTCCAATTTCTTTAATCCATATTTTCCTAGTATATCCAATAATAAATATGATCACATCACAATGTTCCCATTATTATGCGACATCGTGTCATTACACTGTCATATTTAAGAAACATTGTCGCTGTTATGCATCATTAAATCATCATTATGCTACGATTTTAATGAGCCATTAATGAGACTCATTGATGTGAATCGTCACTGCCTTGTCACTACCCCATACCATCGTCGTCCACCACTTCAAATGGAGAAATAAAATAAAATAATTCATATAAATTATTTTATTATTTTTCTCAAAAAGTAAAAAAAATAACTTTTTCTGTTGACCCTTGTCGGATGATGTTAAATAATTTTCCATGATAATTCTAGTGTTCTGAATTCAATGGTGCCTTCAAATTTTTGATATGTGTGATGGTTCAAAAAATAGAAAATCATGCATTCATGTTTACTAAATATATGTTAAAAATTTCAAAATTCCATTCTGGGCTCACCGGACTTCGAATTTATGTGCCGTCGAAATTCACGATCTCGAAATAATTACATGTAAATGAAACAAATTACACAGAAATATGGTGACGTTACGTTCTCCCACCTTAGGTCTTTACATCCCTAAATTATAAAACAACAACTAAAGATAAACATGGGGGTACTGAGCATGAATCGGATACTCCCTCTCTCAGGTACTCACCTGGATATTCTCATGCTGCCATTGGAAGTGCTGTAGAGAAATCAATTGTTTGCATAGGACCCGCTTTTTTAAATCCTTCATCTCTACTGGGAACTCTGAAAACATCTCCACATCATCAAAGTCAAGCTCTCCCCAGTTGATGACGTGTGATGGATCATGCAAGTACCTACTCGACTGCGACACATGGAAAACATCACGCACCTGGTGCATCTATGGGGAATATCTAGGCATTAAACCTCCTAGAAAACTCTGCTTAGGATCTAAAAAATACTAATTAACCTCAGAGATTGCTTACCGCCCTAACCAAATCTTCATAATCTTCATCGGGGTGAGACCCGAAGGAACACATGATCTCCCTCCTCAAATTCCAAGGGTCTCTATCTCCTATCAACATAAGACTTATTCCGGATCTATGCTGTCCCCATCCTCTCTTGGGTTATATGCACATTCTCGGTGGTATCATGTACCAACATTGGACCCATGAGTGACGACTCCCCTGGGTCTGTCCAGGATATGAGTGATCTGAAAGGTCACCTGTACAAAGCATCAAATGGTACCATGCCAATGATGGATTGATAGTTTTTGTTGTATTCAAACTCCACCAGTGGCAGGTGGTCCACCCAACCATGACCAAAGTCAAGGACGCAAGCACAAAACATGTTCTCTTAGGTCTATATGGTTTTCTCCTTCTGACCATATGTCTGGGGATGAAAAGTCTTTCTCAAGCATAGCTATGTCCTGTATTCCTCCTGTAATCCCTTCCACAACCGAGATGTAGAGTAGGCATTGCGATCTGAGAAGATACTCAATGGAACTATATGAATTCACACTATCGCTTTGACGTAGAGGTTCCCAAAGACCTCTACCATTCCCTACTCTATGATGGGTTGGAAGTGAGATGACTAGGTGAGTCGTTCAACGATCACCCAAATAGAGTCATGACCTCTTGATGTATGTGGTAACACCATCACAATGTCCATAGAGATACTGTCTCATTTCCAATATGGTACCTCAAGTGTCTGATTAATGACTAAAAGAACCTAGTGCTCGGCCTTCACTTGTTGACAAGTAGGGCATTGTGAAACAAACTCATCCACTACTTTCTTCATCCATGGCCACCAGTACTAAGAATGTAGGTCCTGTTACATCTTTTCCACTTCAGGATGTACCTCCAAAGGGGAAGTATGTAAATCCCTCTACACCTCATCCCGTAATGTCGCTGATACTTAGATGCGCCCTCTAAAAAGGTTTATGTTCTCTACGCCTATCGAAAATACATCTGGAGCTTGACCTGAGGATATCTGAGCATGTTGGACCTCGCAGTCAACATCCCCCAGATGTGCCTCCCGAACTCATTGTACGAGTGGGGAAGTATCAGTCATCGACTATAGGTAAAGACAATCACCATCATCCACGTAGCATACCCACATCGGATCTAACTTCTTTGTCACCTCACTTAGAAACTGCAACTTGGTCCTCCTACTGAGCATGTATTCCCCCACATTCCCCTTTCTAGGAGTATAGACTATCTCAAAATAATAGTCTTAGAGGAACTCTAGCCATCGCTTCTATCTCAGGTTTAGGTCCTTCAGGATAAGATATACCTGAGACTCTTCTGGTTGGAGTAAACTGTAAATTGTTCTCCCATAAATTAGTTTTTCCACATTTTCAATGAAAAGACCACTACTGCCAACTCCAGGTTGTGGGTCATGTAGTTCTGCACATTAAGCCTCAATTTTCATGAGTTGTAGGAGATCAACGCTTTTTACTTCCTTATGAAACAATTGAGCCAAGTCCCTGATGTGTTGCAGAAAACTACATACACATTGCCTTCCTCTGGTAGTATCAAGATGGTGTCACTAGTCAGTCTCCGCCATATCTCCTAGAAACCCTGCTGGAATTTTATCATCCACACAAAGGGTTTTACCTTTCGTGTCAATGCTGATAAGGGTTCTACTACCCTAGAAAATTCTGACACAAATCTTTGATAGTAACAAGCCATCCCCAAGAAGCTTTGCACCTTCATCACGCTCCTGGGTGGCTCCCATAAAAGCACCACCTCTATCTTTTCTAGATCTATTGCAACTCTAGTCTCCAAAATGATGTGTCTGAGAAAGAGGACATATTATATCCAGAATTGACACTTCGAGAGCTTCCCATAAATCTGGTTCTCTCGGAGTGTATCCTGGACTATCCACAGGTGTGTAGCATGCTACTCCTCCGATGCTGAATACAATAAGATTTCATCAATGAAGACCATGATGAACCGGTAATAGTTGGGCTGGAAGATCATGTTAATGAGGACCATGAACACTACTAGGTTGTTGGTCATGCCTAAAGGAATCACAAGGAACTCATATTGGTCATACCAGCACCTGAAGGTTGTCTTCATTACATCCTCATCATGTACGAGAAGCTGGTGATAGCCTGATATGAGGTCTATATTTCACAACCACTTCACTCCCATCAGCTGGTCGAAGAGTTCATCAATTCTCTTTAGTGGGTACTTTTTCTTCATAGTTTCTTGTTTTAGGTGCTGGATGTCCACACACAACCTCAAATTCCCATCTATCTTCTTGGAAAAAAGCACCAGGGCTGCCCATGGGGAAATGTTGGGCCTTACGATCCCCTTATTTTACAAGTCCTCCTATTGTACCTTCAACTCGCGACGCTCTGTGGGAGAAATTCTTTATGCCGGTGTGGATATCGGTGTCATCCTAGGGTACAGGTTGATACATAAGTCTACCTCTCTTCAAGGAGGTATCCCTAGAACCTCATCAGGAAAAACATTCTCATACTCATCCACCACTGTAGGGAATCTTAGACTCATCTCCTCCACTACATCGAAGGTGAGGGTAGCCTGTAAGAACCCGGGTGTTTGGAACGGGTAAAAATTCGGACCCTGTTTAAATTTTGGACATGTTTACAAGGAAAATGGATTAAATGGGCAGTTTCTAGAAATTTCTAGACTACACGTTGTGTACGTTAAGTACACGTCGTTTATGTGTAGGTGAGTGACCGGCCGTGTGCTCACCGAGTACATGTCGTGCAATGACCGTGTAGTAGTTTCTTACTACACGGCGTGTAGTTTTGAACACTTCGTGTATACCCCTGACCGTGTGAGGCCATACATAGCGTGTAGGCCATTAGCCGGGTAGAACCAGGTACACGTCGTGTTCCCCATGGACATGTCGTGTAGTCTAGCCGTGTATAAGGGAAACACATGGCGTGTGAGTACGTCGGTGAGGAAAGGAAGAGGAACCAAGTACATGCCATGTACCCCTAGGTACATGCCGTGTACTCATGTTGGCAGGTTCAGAAAGTAAGTCTGTGGAATCTTGCCATCTTATGAACAGTTAAATGAACCATACACAGCGTGTAGTCCCAAAGTACATGCCCTGTACTTTATTTTTTTGCTTAAAATAGGCAGTAGCCTCGTATTGAGGCAGAACCTCAATACATTTGATGGGTTTAGCAAACCAAGTCAGCCGGATCTTCAATTGCTTCCCGGTTCTTCGTTCGAACTCCGATCCGATCTCGGTTGGATGCATTGGAACCCCCTCGGTAAGACCTCGATTCCTCTTTATCTGTTTTGTTTAATTTTAGTTCTATAAAGATTTATATGCGTTTGAGAGGGTTTGAATCTTTTGTAGATTTACCACATTTTAGACCGAATTGGATGGTGTTACTGGAGGATTAGCATCGTGCGAGTCTCACGTAGGTGGTGCATACTTCTTTTTGTGTTTTCGCGGTTGTTTGGGTAACGCGGCCTATGGCGGGTTTTTGGGTATTTTGAGTGGGACCTGTTTTATCTTCTTTTTCATATTGTATTGCTTATGGGACCTCTTGGATGCTTTTGTGTATGCCCGGTTACTAGTTTATGTGAGCAGGGCCGGGTGAGGGGTCGTTGCTCGTCAGGGCATTTTGGTCAGGGAATGCCAAAATGGTTCTAACTGAAATGTTAATGTTATGAAGTGTTAGTTTAATTTATTGATGTTTTATATAAATTTTTGGAGGTATTTAAGACCCCAGTGCTATTATGGGACAACACCTGGTAGAGTGCAATTCAATTGTTTAGTTTGGTTTGCCGGTTTATGTTTTCTGTTTACATATGTATATATACAATTGCTGAATTACATCTGTTGGACCCATGGGGTTGTGTTGGGCTTGGCCCGGTTATGCTTGAGTGATGCTGATCGCAGGTTGGGGCTTTTCCTGGGTTACTTTGGGTGGTTTTGACCATGGGATTGGGAATCATGGATGTTGTCTTGAGGCAGTACGATTTTCAAGTTGGGCATGGCCCAGGTTACTTGGATGGCAAGGCCATCGGACTTGAGCGACATGGTTGTAGGGTCATGAGGTATCAGATGTTCTGGTGTCTTAGGACTATTTTGGTGATTACCAATCACCGGGACTTTGAGTAGTGTTCACACAGAGACACTCCGTGATGAGGTGGTTTTGACCACTCGTGTGGGTAGAGGCCCCCGTAGTTGCGGTTAGGTTTTCTGGTTGGGGTTGCTTGCCGTAGAAATCCATGTGGGAGGTGAGGAGCCTTCAGGGGATTATCATGCCTTCAGGACGTTGGTACTTGAGACACTAGGTGTTAGGAGGCACATGGTGTTGGGTTACTATTTTTGGGTGCCCCTTCAGGACGTCGGTACTTGAGACACTAGGTGTCAGGAGGCACATGGTGCCAGGCTACTATTCTTGGGCATGCCTTCGGGATGTTGGTACTTGAGACACGAGGTGTCAAGTGGCACATGGTGCTGGGTTACAGGACAGAGATTCCGGCGTTGGCTGAAGCAGGTGATGCTTCATGGTGGCTATTGAGCACTAATGGAGTTTGTGTTTCATTGTTCATTGTACTGTTTACTGCTTTCCTTGTAAATCCATGACTACTTAAACACATATATTTGTTACGCACCATTGGGTGGTATCCTACTGAGATTTGTCTCACACCCTGCACGGGCCCTTCAGGACACGTGCAGACTTTATGGATTTACGTGCAGGAAAGAGGCCAGCTTCAGGAGCTGGGCTACATTAGTTATGGCATGGAGATGGTATGGACCTTGAGGTCATGCTTAGCTGGGTTTCCTTATTTTGTTTACTTTTCTGTATCGGCATGATTACTTGTTGTAGCTACGGTTGGTTAGCCATTGGCGCCCTTTTATATTCAGTTGTGTATTACCTTCTTTGGATGCATGTTTTACTATTCAGTAGTAGTTACATGTTTCAACATGCTGTTGTGTTTATTTCTGCTGCTGTTGTTATATTTATTGTTTCCCCTGTTTATCTATATTGATTATGCTTCCGCTCTGCGGGTCTGGTTCGAGTTTGCTGAGTCTTTCTTTCCACTGCACATTTATTATTATTCTCGGACCAGTACCCTTATTATGATCCTCCGAGAGGGTATAGCCTCCCCACTATACCTAACAGCCCCTCGCTGCTAGTCGGTATACTTTGGCATTCGGGAGGTACGCCTAAGGTAGTAACACCCGACATGTTCAGCACTGTTCAGGTGGCTGGCTGGGTCCGGGACGTTACAAAGTGGTATTAGAGGAGTTCTTGACATGGATTTAGTCACCATATTTTACTGGCTACTAATGAGTTTGAGGCTTCTCGTTTCTTTCTGCTGGTTTTACTATTTGGGGATATGGTGGACTGGAGATAGTTTGTTACAGGGACTGGGTGTCTAGCTTGTGCTTGGGTTCCTGCAGCCACAGGTACAAGGGATGGACATAGTTATCGCGGGTGGGAATTTCTGTTTGATTTTTCTCAGATTACAGTTGATATGATTTCCACCTCAGTGGCTCACTTGATGTGTGATGTTGTTGATTGTGATATGTGACCCTTGAACTGGTGTGGTAATGGAGAATTGGACCTTGTCCCGGTATGGAAAGGCTGGGTTTCTTGGCTTTTGATAGGCACATTTTAGGATATTTCAATTTCATAATTTCACGTATGCTTTGTGAAGTGATAATGCCATGTGAATGAAATATCAAATGCCATGATTTATATTCATTAAAATTTGAATTGGTGAAATTCCTGATAGAACTGGTAGTCATGCAAATGTGTATTCCATGATTTATATTTTGTAGAATTTCATGTTGTAGGATATTTGGGTCTGACTCTTATGAGAGTAGGAAGGTACTATGGGTGAGGTAGTGTAATTGTCAGGATTGGGTGACTCGGTCGTCGACTTGAGGCAACGTGAGTTGTCAGGACGGGCATGGCCCGAGGTACTTTTGATACTTGGCTCTGGTGAGGGAGGTTAAGGAGGCTGTGAGGCTGGGATGTCGTGGGACATGGGTTGCGGTGAGGGGGAGTAAGGGTAGTTTCTATGCACTGCCTTTAAATACTTTACTTATCTGCGTAGAATATATTGTTATATATATATATGGGCTATCTGACCATTTATGGTATTCAGCAGGTTACTCCTTCACGGCTCGATGGAGCATCAGGCAAGAGATGATACAGTGCCGCAGGATCAGTGTCAGACTTCGGTACAGGCTAAGAACGAACCACAGGTACAAGCTATGGACAGGAATAGGTTCAGGATCCAATGAAGGAAGTACAACATCCAGGTTTGGAATCGTTCGGGTCGTGGCTCAACGAGAAGCTCCAAGCTAGCCTGGTACATGTCTTCTAGGGGATTCACAGAGGCATGTAGGGTACAGAGCCTTCTATGGCGTATCTGACGCGAGAGTTCCAGTCGCAGCACCCGCCACTTTTCCAAGGTGAGGGTGGTCCACAGGAAGCAAAGAACTGGATAGAGAGCATGCAAATGATCTTCGAGAATCTCAAGATGCCTCCAGGGTGGAGGGTCAAGCTGGTGACATACATGCTTAGAGGACCAGCGAAGAGTTGTTGGGATGTACACGTACAGGCTCGTAGGCATGAGGGACTAGCTTGGAAGGACTTCGAGGGCAGGTTCTTTGAGAACTTCTACCCGGAGACACTGAGGGTAGAGAGAGATCCGGAGTTCTTGAGCCTTCAGTAGGGAGACATGTCCATCATTGACTACACAGCTACTTTTACTGAGCTATCTTGCTTTCCACCTGGTATGGTAAGCGATGACGCAGCTAGGGTGGGGCGCTTCAAGGATGGCTTACGACATGCCATTCGGGTCCAGGTGAATATCTACCGGCTAGGTTATTTCTCTGAGGCGGTGAACTAGGCGCTCATAGCCGAGGGCAATGAGAGAGAAGAGTCTCTCTTAGGAAGGAAAAAAGCTTCAAGTGATGGTTCTGATAGTAGAAAGTGAGGACGGGATGAGTTCCAGCAGGGCAGTCAGGCCAGGGATTCAGCCAGACTACCTCGTGGTAGTTCTTCGGTGATTTGCTTTCAGTGTGGACAGTCAGGACATGTTCTGGATCTTTGTGATAGGCCTTCGAAGGAGTGTCGAGCATGTGGAAAGGACGAGCATCTGGAGAGGTTTTGCAGGCAGCCTTCTCAGATAGCCGGTAGGCAAGGACCATGACAGACTTTGGCATCTGGAGTTGGTTCAGGTTCGGTACCCAGAGACGGTATTCGAGGTTCAGCTATACGCGGAGGTCATGACAGGGACGGTGGGACCCAGTTGATGGGTCAGTGGATAGTGACTGGAGAAGCATTGGGAGTTCAGGCATTAGGCAGCCGTGTTTCAGGCCAGGTCCACGCCGTGGAGCTACCAGAGGCTGAGCAAACCGGTGATCTGATGACGGTTAGAGGTACACAGCGGTGTGGTCGTGATTTCCATGTTTCCTTTTTGGCATGACCTATAGAGGAATTTCTGTTTTGAGTGCACGTGGTGCACAGGATCTATGTGGACTGACTAGATTATAGTCAGTGGGATTGGCACCATATCGGGTGCGTGATATATTATATATATGTATGAGATGCGTAGCATCAGGGCATCGAGGATGTGGGTTACTTGAGGTGTCGAGGTCATCAGGGCATCGAGGATGCGGGTTACATGAGGTTCCGAGGGCATCGAGGCATCGAGGATGTGGGTTACTTGATGTCACATGGGCATCAGGGCATCGAGGATGCGGGTTACATGAGGTTCCATGGGCATCGGGGCATTGTGGATGTAGGTTACTTTAGGTGTTAGGCACCAGGACCTCGAGGAGGTGGACACTGATGCGGTGCGGGATACATTAGGTGTACACATGAATGCCAAAGAGTTTAAGGGGTGACGATGCGTCACGGTAGGACTATGCATCCGGAAAACAGGTTAGTAAACCTTATTTGCTTTAAATTTTGGTTGGTTGAGACCGAGTAGGAAATTCCTAAGGTGGGGAGCCCCTTGAGGAATTTAGCCAGAACCATGGGACCAGGGTAGTCCAGGTTGTTTAAATGGTATGGGAGTGTTTGGTGCCATCTTCGGGTTTTGTTTGGTAGCTCAGGTATGAGCTACGTTAAGGTGGGGAGTTTGTAAGAACCCAGGTTATTGGAACAGGTCAAAATCCAGACCCTGTTTTAATTTTGGACTTGTTTCCGAGGAAACTAGATTAAATGGGTAGTTTCTGGAAACTTCCAGACTACATGCCGTGTATGTGTAGGAGAGTGACTGGTCGTGTGCTTGCCGATTACATGTTGTGCAATGACCATGTAGTAGTTTCTTACTACACGGTGTGTAGTTTTGAACACGTCGTGTATACCCCCGACCGTGTGAGGCCATACATGGCGTGTAGGCCATTGGCCAGGAAGAACTAGGTACACTCTGTGTTCCCTGTGGACACACCGTGTAGTCTAGCCATGTATAAGGGTAACACATGGCATGTGAGTATGTCGGCGAGGAAAGAAAGAGAAGCCAAGTACATGTCGTGTACCCCAAGGTACACGCCGTGTACTCATATCGGTAGGTTCGGAAAGTAAGTCGGTGGAATCTTTTCATCTTATGAATAGTTAAATGAACCATACACGATGTGTAGTCCCAAAGTACACTCCATGTACTTTCTTTTTTTGCTTAAAACAGGCAGTAGCCTCGTATTGAGGCCGAACCTCAATACTTTCACCAGGTTTAGCGAACCAAGTTGGCCGGATCTTCAATTGCTTCCATGTTCTTCATCCGAACTCTGATCCAATATCGGTTGGATGCGTTGGAACCCCCTAGATAAGGCCTTGATTCCTCTTTGGCCGTTTTGTTTGATTTTCGTTCTATAAATAGTTATAGGCGTTTGAGCGGGTTCGAATATTTTGTATAATTACCGCATTTTAGACGGAATTGGTGGGTGTTACCAGGGGAGTAGAATCATGTGAGTCTTAGGTATGTGGTGCATAATTCTTTTTGTGTTTTCGCGGTTTTTTGGGTAATGCGGCCTACGACGAGTTTTTGGGTATTTTGAGCGGGACCTATTTTATCTGAATTTTCATACTGTATTTCTTATGGGACCTCTGGGATGCTTTTGGGTATGCCCGGTTACTAGTTTGCGTGAGTAGGGCCGGGTGAGGGGTCGTTGCTCGTCGGGGCATTTTGGATGGGGAACGCCAAAATGGTTTTAACTGAAATGTTAATGTTATAAACTGTTAGTTCAATTTATTTATGTTTTATATAAATTTTTGGAGGCATTTAAGACCTCAGTGCTAGTATGGGAAAAAACCTGGTAGAGTGCAATTCAACTGTTTAGTTTGTTTTTCCGGTTTATGTTTTCTGTTTACATATGTATATATGCAATTGATGAATTGCATATGCTGGACCCTTAGGGTTGCATTGGGATTGGCCCGGTTACGCTTGAATGATGATGATCACAGTTTGGGGATTTTCTCGGGTTACTTTGGGTGGTTTTGACCATGGGATTTGGCGTCATGGACGTTGGCTTGAGGCAGTACGACTGTCAGGTTGGGTATGGCTCGGGTTACTTGGATGGAGAGGCCATCGGACTTGAGCGACATGGTCGCAGGGACACGAGATGTCAGATGTTTTGGTGGCTTAGGACTATTTTGGTGATTACCGCTCACCGGGACTTTGAGTAGTGTGAAAACAGAGATACTCTGTGATGAGGTGGTTTTGACCACTCGTGTGGGTAGAGGCCCCCGTAGTTGCGGTTAGGTTTTCTGGTTGGGGGGTGCTTGCTGTAGAAAGCCACGTGGGAGGTGAGGAACCTTCAGGGGATGGGTATGCCATCGGAACGTCGGTACTTGAGACACTAGGTGTCAGGAGGCACATGGTGTCGGGTTACTATTTTTGGGCGTGCCTTCGGGACGTCGATACATGAGACACTAGGTGTTAGGAGGCACATGGTGCCAGGTTACTATTCTTGGGCATTCCTTTCAGACGTCAGTACTTGAGACACGAGGTATCAGGTGGCACATGGTGCCGGGTTACACGACAGATATTCCGGCGTTGGCCGAAGCAAGTGACGCTCCATGGTGGCTGTTGAGCACCAGTGGAGTTTGTGTTTAATTGTGCATTGTACAGTTTACTACTTTCCTTGTAAATGCATGACTGCTTAAACACATTTATTTAGTACTCACCGTTGGGTGGTATCCTACTAATATTTGTGTCATACCCTACACGGGCCCTTCGGGACGCGTGCAGACTTTATGGATTTACATGAAGGAAAGAGGCCATCTTCCGGAGCTGGGGTGTGTTAGTTATGGCATGGAGATAGTATGGACCTTGAGGTCATGTCTAGATGGGTTGCTTTGTTTTGTTTGATTTTCTATATCGGCATGCTTACTTGTTGTAGCTACAGTTGATTAGCCATTGGAGCCCTTTTATATTCAGTTGTGTATTACCTACTTTGGATGCATATTTTACTATTCAGTAGTAGTTACATGTTTCAGCATGCTGTTGTGTTTATTTCCATTGCTGTTGTTATATTTACTACTTCTGCTATTTATCTATATTGATTATGCTTCCGTTCTGCGGGTCTGGTTCGAGTTTCCTGAGCCTTTCTTTCTGTTGCACATTTATTATTATTCTCAGACCAGTTTCCTTATTATGATCCTCCGAGAGGGTATAGCCTCCCAACTATACCTAATAGACCCTTGCTGCTAGTCGGCAGGCTTTTTCATTCGGTGAGGTGTGCCTAAGGTAGTAACACCCAACCAGTTCGGCACTGTTCGAGTGGTTGGACGGGTTCGGGATGTTACATAGCCAACTGGTGATTGATCGACGGCACCCTCCTCTGTGATAGTCTTACTAACACTACAAGGTTTTCCTTCTCGCTGGTGAAGGAAAACCTAGTCCCATCTTCATAGATAGACCTCATTGTACACCTAAAACAAACGATCTGAGCATGGACCTTAGGTAACCGGTCTATACCCAAGATGAAGTCCTAAGGCCTTGACACTACTACTAGGAGAACCCAACTGAATCTCTCGCCTCCTAGGGTAATCTCACACTACCAAAACCAATGTGTAATTATCGAATCTTCTCTCATAAGAGTCTCTAGCCGTAAGTATTCAGTCAATGTCTCCACCAGAATCATCAAGCTTCGAATGAGAGACATGGCAAAGAAGAGTGACTAGAACATGTGTCTATAAGTACTGTAGTTGGGGTTGAGAAGACACATATAATACCTCAAATCATATGTGGAGTGTTGTGGTCATAAGCCTCTGTTGTCGGGAGCTGAGTTCCCCACTATTTGCCTGCTCCCTGAGGTCAGGGTCGACCACCAGGGGTGGTGGTGGTAACATCTCAAACTGTCACCCACCACCTACTGCTCGGTCAGCTCCCTTGTCACGTCTTCCGCCCTACATACCTCTTCACTCGAACCATTGTTGATACCTCAGCAGCCCCTCGACCATTTGCTGGTCATTTGTATGGCGGATTGACTAGTCGCATGTCATGTGTCCCTGCCCACCGCATGCGTAGTGTAAGCACCTGACCCCAATTGCCCAAAGCCAGTGCCTAATTTAATTACATTGGAATATAAACAAGGAATAAGCATCCCGAAGGACCAAGTAGTTTAGTATTATTGGAAACAAGATACATACATAAGTTCAACATTACAACTTGAATTGAAAAACAACATAGAAACTCCTTAGACAACTTCCTTAACTCCTAGGTTATTTCAACATGTCATTCATAATAAAATTCTTCATGTCCTCAGAAAATGAAACATAAGAAAGGGGTGAGATCAAACACTTAGTAATAGTAATCAGCACATCGAAAGATAACATAAACATTAGACATGGTGAATAATTGAAAACACATTCCTTTAAAAATAAACATGGACATAATAAGGCAGAGATATGAGTTGAGTAAATATTTCCATAATATAACATAATCTTGAGTATTCTACTAGTCGAATAACCACATGAACCATAAAAACTATTTTCATAATGAGGGAATTCATAATGCGGGACAACATAACCATACTGTCAAGGACTCATTCCAAGACCATAAATAATCATTTTGTCAAGGCCTTGTGCCAAGACCGTAGTTTTTCTCATGAGACATACTGAAGCCCCGAAGGGCTATAACGGGCCCCACCAAAAACTTACTATGTACAATTCATTTCTATTATGAATAGAGATAAACATAAACAACATACACATTCATATTGAAACTGATATATGAAATGTAAATAACATTCCCAATCATTAATCATAAAAACTAACCATGAAGAGTACTATGGTGAATGGTTTCAAAATAGAACATCCACAATCAAAATAATCATAAACCATTCAATAAAAATAACGGATGATATCATAAGAGATAAACCTCAATGAAGTAAAATGTTCAACAATGTATGTTGACATAGATGAGGCTACTTTTAAATTAGACCATTAAAAATCCGGAAATAATCCTTAAACATACCAAAGTGTCTTATACCACCTTGAAACATTCAAATAATAATCCCTTAGAATATCATGAGAATAAAGAGACTATTGATATGATATTAAAAAGGGTAGTACATACACCACAAGAAGTAAATAAGTGGTAAAAATTTAATATTTCTAATAAAAGTTAATGTGAGATGAGAAAAAACATTTTTACTTTTAAAATAAGAGTTATCTAAGAAAATCATTTATATTTGCCATGAAATCAGATTGTAAAAATTAATATCTCAGAAAATAAAATACTAGGACATTGAATTTATATTTTGGGAATAAATGATCTCCCACTGAAGTAAAATCATGTAATAATATTTCTTAAGACTCTTTATAAATAAAACATTTTAGAGCATTTAAAGGAAATTATTAAAGAGAATTTTAATACAAAAAGGCATGTTTGTTCTCTTAAATCCAGAAATTATCCAAGATCATTTTTCATGATAAAATTAGAGTTTTTATAAAAATAATTATGTCTTAAAACATATTCTGTTGTACACTTTAAAACAGGAAATTTTTGAAAATATCCCTTGAATCGGGTTTGTTTATTGGGATAAATTTTTTTGAATTATCCTTTCAAAACATGTAAATCCCCCTAAAAAGGATGGATTATGGATGGTAAACATGTATAGAAAATTGAAACAGAATTTATGTGTAGTAAATAAGAATAAATAATAATTTAATTTCGGTAAGTAGAGAATAGGAGTAACTCGAATGAAAATGGAGGTTCGGGTAGAAATCCCTTACCACTTTGTAATCAATCGATTTGTATGCCCCAAAATTAATAATATTTAAGTGATAAATTTAATACCATGAAAGTAAATATATTAATGATATGTATCATTAATGGTAAGTGTACATACATCATACAGAATTATTAGTAGTGAATACGGAAAATCTCACAAAAATGGAAGTGAGATAAAGATACCCTTATCTTAAGTCTGAATGTGTTCCGCTCTTGAACTTAAGAACCTAGAATATAACATTAGACATAGTAATAACTTATTTAATAACCTATTAGTATTTTATTTAGTTAATAATAATTCTTTTTAGTTCATTTATTCCCTCAGTGATCTGTTATTATTTTGAATTTCATTGTTCCGCAGTGTTCATTTTCTTTATTTTCATAATCGGTTCACTTGTTCTTAAATAGTAGAGTGGAAAGGATGTAAATTTACATAATTAAAATTACGTATTATTTATGAAAATTATGAATTTTTAATGGTTTTTTCTATCATTTGGTTATAGGTAATGAGGATGATACATTATATGAAATATTTATGATATTCACTTAGATTATTTAGTGCTATTTTGATTATTAAGTACTAGTTTGGTCATACGATTTAATAATATGTACATATATTTGTTATTGAATCTAAATTAGGTTATAATAAATATATTAAAGTCTGTTTCAACCATAAAAATGGTTTCATGACCAGTAATAAAGGAGAAATTGAAGGATGAAACTTCTTCGTCCATGAAGGATATAAATTGGAGCCTCATGGACCTTAATTTCATTTATAAAATAAAAGTGAAAGAGTAAGAATATAGATAATCGTTCTTCCATTAACATGATATAATTCTAGTAAATAGATGGTACTAGATGTATCATGGTCATTTGGATAGAGTAGGTGGATAGAGGATAACAAAAGAAGATAAATTGAAATGAGACTAAATGAAAAAGAAAGGTACTTTACCTCTTGAAATAACCTCCTTGAGAACCCCCGTAAGGGAAGTGATTTTGGTATTTTGGAAAAACCAAGAGCTTCCTAGACGTGGGGAGTGACTAGGGAAGGCTATTATAGCTGATCATTGAAAATATTAAAGGCTTATAGGAGTGAAGTGAAGAGGGACTGATGGGGGTGTTTTATATTGGAGGGGAGAGGGGATTTCTCAATATTATATTCATTAATTTATTATTTCTCTAAAAGAAAAGGAATAGTGAGTCTTCCATGTCCAAAAATAGTAATTTTGTCATGTGAATCCTAATTAATTTTTCTTACATCAGCAGAAAACCATAAATGACTATAATTAGTTTATTTAGCTTATTTTCTAAATTATGGTATTTCACTATTCATCAAAAATTCAAGTACTTCAAAAAAAATCCCAAAAATCCACTCCAACCATTTTGAAAAATGTATAATGAAAAAATGAATTCCATTTTTGAAAAATAATTTTCTAAATATTATTAATTTAATATTTCATTAAAATCATAATTTATTCTAAAAAACAGTTTTAAAATATTTTTTTACTAATTCCAAAACATAGGTATATCATACTTTAACTTTAATATTATTTATATACTATCATAGGAAAGGTGATTATTCATTAGGGTATATCACTATTCATAAGGGTAGGTTACTATTCATAAGGGTAGGTTACTATTCACCAAAAATTAAGTTTTCCTTATCGAACTATTAAGAATTTACTGATCACAACCGTGTATGCAGATTTTTGAAATTCATATCATAGAAGTGACAAACTAATGTTTACATGGCTAGTTTATTAAAAAGTGGTGTTTTTAGAGCCTTAATAATCCATGCATTATATAATAACTCTATTCGTAAATTTTTGGGGTGTTACATTATCCCCTCTTTACAAAACTTTCATCCTTGAAATTCGAAATTGAACTTTGAATGTTAATGGTTTATACATGAAAATTTCCTTATGGAAACCAACATCAGAAATTGGGTTAATAAAATATCCTACAGAAAAAAAGGTTAAGGGATATGATGTGGTCACCCCAAAAATTATTATTTTGAATGAGGTGACATTATTTGGAAGTAAAAAACCTGGACATGGAATAAAAAACTAATCATGAAGTTCTGAGGGAACATGGTAGAGGACAAGTTTAGATGAATGTTGGTTACTACAAAACTATAAACTCAAAAAACATTTATCGATATTATCAATGATTATGATAATAGGAAAAAAATTTATTTAAGACTATTTTCCTTGAATCGTGTAATTACTCTACTCTATAAGAGTATAAATATACATTTCTACTTACAAACATATCCTTTTATTACACCTAAACTATCTATACCTCATCACTTAGAATGGGTTACGCCATTTTGTGAAGTAATACATTAACCTATAAAATCTCATACAAGGATCAAATTAAACCATTTCATAAATGGTTAAACAAATTTCAAAATATAATGATTCAATACATTATAATGAATTCCTCTAAATTTCCAATATGGTCTTATCATCAACCCTTAATTAATAGGAAGAATATCTAAATTTAACATTCCAATCATGTGAATAACTTCATTATGTATTCTCTTTGAATATGGTAATAACTTCAATTACCTTAAAAACCATATTGGAAACATGCATTCTTATTTATTATTTAAGTAAGATACATGTTATTGGATATATTACATAAATCCAAAAGTGTTGTAAACATCATCAATGATAGCATGGACCACTTCAATACAAGTCAATAATCAGTTCCAAGGTAGTCAATACTTATCTGAGTCAATAATTTCTTCATCATTATCTCAACATCAGATATATATTAAGGGTTTTCTTTCCCTTAATCATCTTTTTCCCAAAAATTTCATCTTTCTACTGAATCACTTTTCTTTTGTACCATTCATCATATAACCTCAAATCCTTAATGAAATAGTACTAAAACACAATCATTATATATCTCATAATTCATAAAACTAGTACATTACTGACAAAATTTTCAAATGGAATGATTCATGATTGGGAATATTAATCATTCTACTACATCTGTGGTAGAATCATAACTTGATAATTATCCAAAATCATCATTTGGAGTATATTTTTCTGACGGTTGAGACATTGATTCTAATAGTGTCCCATCTCCTTGCAGTTGAAGCATTGTACATTAGAAACCATTTTCTTACCCTTGAAATCATGAACTTGGTGTCCTTTTTCTCTACACTTGTAGCAAACACCCATTCCCTTCAAGCATTTACCTGAGTGATTATTTCCACAGTTATCACATGTGGGAAAACACTTCTTTCCCTTCTTCCCTTTATCCCCATATCTCACTACCATCATCTTATTCTTTTTCTTTCCTTCAAATCCATAGGACATAGGGAAGTATTTACATACCTTGTTAACACATGATATTATTTCATCATATGATGAGGATACATGGGAGAAAATCATCCTTTGAAATTATGGCTTAAGACCATTAGAGATATGATCCTTCTTACTCTTCGCATCATGTGCATTGGTGATGTTCTCATTCCTTATGGTAGGATCCATTTATAATCAATTCCACATTATATATTAGCTCATAAAATAATGAACTCTCTAACACTCTAAACAATGTACATCACATAGCATAAATTTATGCATCGTAAATCCTAAAACCATATACTATGGTAACTTTGGGGACATAAATACTTCAAAGTGGCGGTAAATAAAATGTGAATTCTCCAAAACATATCTCCCAGGAGTGTTAAAACAATAGTGAATCAAGGCCCATTGTCTTGTACCAGGACACCCCAGGTCATTCCAGAAACTCCTTGTCGGAGTTTTCACCACTAGGTACATCTGTGCCAGATCCACCTCTACTTGTTTGTATCCAGACAGGGATGTATTTTACAGAAATATTCACATAATCTAATCCTTAAAAAAATTATATTATGTCCTTGTATTCATATCCATAAAGTATTTCTTAGGGTTTTGTTCACTAATATACTTTTTATATATCTAGTTTCTATGTTGTCTACTAAACTTCCTTTGATACCAACTGTAATGAGCCGACTATAGTTGCCCGGAACTGGTGCCTTATTTGATTACATTAGCATATAAACAAGAAATAATCATCCTAAAGGACCAATTATTTTAGAATTGTTGGAAATAAGATACATACAAAAGTTAATCATTACAACTTGAATTGGAAAACACCATAGAAACTCATTAGACAACTTCCCTAACTCCTATGTTATTTCAGCATGTCATTCATAATAAAATTATTCATTTCCTGAGAATATGAAACATAAGAAAAGGGTGACCTCAAATTATCTATAAGAGTAATCAATACAGAGGAAGAAAACATAAACATTATACATGGTGAATAATTGGAAACACATGCCTTTTAAAATAAACTTGAACATAATATGAAAGAAATGTGAGCTGAGTAAATATTTTCATAACATAAAATAATCATGGGATTTATATTAGTTGAATAACCACATGAACGAACAATATTATTTTCATAATGAGGGTATTCATAATGGGGGACAACGTAACCATACCATCAAGGCATCGTTCCAAGACCGTAAGTAATCATTTTTTTAAGGCCTTGTGCCAAGACTCTAGTTTGTCTCATTAAACCTACTAATGAATCAAGGGGATACAGCGGGGCCCACATGACACATACTATGTCCAATTCATTCCTCTTATGAATATGGATAAAAATAAACAACATGAACATTTATATTGAAACTAACATATGAAATGTAAATAATTTTTCCAAATAAGTAATTATAAACACTAACTATTAAGAGTAATATGGTGAATGGTTTCAAGATAGCACATCCATAGTAAAACTAATCATAAAACATTCAATACAAATATTGGATGAAATCATAGGAGATAAACCTCAATTAATTAAAAGATTCAAAAAAGTATGTTGACATAGATGAGGGTAATTTTAAATGAGATAATTGAAAAATCCTTAAGGAAATAATCCTTAAACATTCCAAAGTGTCCCATACCACATCGAAACATTCAAACCATAATCCCTTAGAATATTATGAGAATAAGGATAATCTTAATATGATATAAAAAATGGCAGAACATACACCACAAGAAATAAATAAGTGGTGAACAATGAATGTATCTCATAAAAGGTAATGTGGGATGAGAAAAATTCTTTTTACTTTTAAAAGAATATTTCTTTTGGAAATTCATTTATATTTTCCATGAAATCAGATTATAAACATTAATATCCCATTAAATAAATTACTTGGACATTGAAATTATATTTTGGGAATAAATGATGTCCCACTGAAGTCAAATCATGTAAAAATATTTCCTAAGATTCTTTAGAAATAAAACATTTTAGAGCATTTAAAAGAATGTATTAAAGAGAATTTTAAAGAGGAAAGGCATGTTTTTTCTCTTAAATCCATAAATGATCAAAGATAATTTTTCATGATAAAATGAGATTTTTTATAAAAAAAATTGTGTCTTAAAACATATTCTAGTGTACACTTGAAAACAGGTATGAATTTGAAACTTTCCCTTGAATCGGGTTTGTTTATCGAAATAACTTTTTTTGAATGATCCTTTTAAAACATGTAAATACCCATAAAATAAAGAAGTATTCTGGATGGTAAACAAATATATGAAATTAAAACAGATTTTTATTGGAGTAAAAATGAATAAATAAGAATTTAATTGAGGTAAGTAGAGAATAGAAGTAACCCGAATGAAAATTGAGGTTTGGGTAAAAATCCCTTTCCACTTTGTAACCAATCGATTTCTAGGCCCCAAAATTAGTAATATTTACATGATACATTGAGTACCATGAAAATAAATATATTAATAATATGTTACATCAATAGTGAGTATGCATACACCATAAAAAAGTATTATTAGTGAATATGGAGAATCTCACAAAATGGAACTGAGATGAAGAAACTCTTACCTTAAGTCAAAATGTGTTCCACTATTGAACGTATGGTCCTGGAATATTACAAAAAACTTATTAATAACATATTTCAGAACATATTAGACATGTATTTAGTTTATATTAAAATTTTTTAGTTCATTTATGCCCTTAGTGATATGTTATTATTTTGAATTTCATAGTTCCGTAGTTTTCCTTTTCTTTATTTTCATAATCGGTTCACTTGTTCTTAAGTAATGGAGTGGAATGGATGTAAATTTCTAGAATTAAAATTACATATTATTTATTAACATCCCAAAGTATTAATGGTCAGTTCAATCATTTGTTTTCATGGAAAGAGTATGAATCATTATACGAAATATTTATGACATTCACTTAAATTATTTAACGGTATTTTGATTATTAAGAACTAGTTTGGTCATACGATTTAATAATATGTACATATATTGGTTCCTGAATATTAATTAGGTTATAATGCATATATAAAAGTCTAGTTCCACCATAAAAATGGTTTCATTTCTAGTAATGAATGAGAAATTGAAGAATGAGAATTCTTCGTCCACGAAGGTAATAAATTAGAACCTCATGAACGTTGATTTCATTTATAAAATAAAAGGGAAAGAGTAACTATGTTTATGATGGTTCTTACATTAACAAGATATAATTCTAGTATGTAGATGATATAGGATTTATTATTTTCATTTGGAAAGAAGAGGTGGGGATAGGAAACAAAATAAAATAAATTGAAATGATACTAAATGAAAAAGAAAGGTACTTTACCTCTTGAAATAACCTCCCTGAGAACCTCCTAAAGGAAAGGGATTTTTCTCTTTTGGCAAGACCAAGAGATTCCTAGATGTGGGAACTGACTAGGGAATGCTATTTGGGAAGATATTTGTGGAGAATAAAGGCTTAGAGGAATGAATAGAAGAGGTATTGATTGGGGTTTTATAGTGGAGGGGAGAGGGGATTTCTCAATATTATATTCATTAATTTATTATTTCTCCACAAGATAAGAAATAGTGAGTCTTCCAGGACCAAGAATAGTAATTTTATCATGTGAATCCAAATCAATTATTATTACATCATCATAACACCATACATGACTCTATAATTAGTCTATTTAGCTTATTTTGTAAATTATGGCATTTCACTATTCAACAAAAATTCATGTATTTCAAAAAATTCCAAAAAATTCACCCCAAACATTTTTCGACAAGTAGAATCCAAAAATGAATTCCATTATTGAAAAATTATTTTATATATATGATTAATTTAATATTTAATTAAAATCATAATTTATTCTAAAAAATAGTTTTAAAATATTTATTTACTAATTCCAAAACATAGGAATATCGTACTTCCACTTAAATATTTTTTATATACTATCATAGGTAATGCTACTATTCATTAAGAAATATAACTATTCATAAGGGTATGTTAATATTTATAAGTGTATCTTAATTTTTACCAAAAATTATGTTTTTCTTATCAGACTCCAAATAACTTACTCATCCCAAATGTGTATGTCAGATTTTTGAAATTCACATCACAGAAGTGACAAACTGATGTTTACATGGCTAGTTTATTACAAAGTTGTGTTTGTAGAGATTCAATGATCAATGAATTCTATAATAAATATAGTTGTAACTTTTTGGGGTGTTACATTATCCCCTCCTTATAAAACATTCATCCTCGATATTTGAAATTTAAATTCGAATGTTAATGGTTTATACTTGAAAATTTCCTTATGGAAGCCCACATCCAAAATAGTGCTAATAAAATATCATCCAGAAAAAAGGTTAAGGGATATGAGGTGGTCACCCAAAAAATTATTATTTCGAATGAGGTGACATTAGTTGGAAGTAAAAAACCTGGACATTGAAGAAAAATCTAACTATGAAGTTATAATGGAACATGATAGAGGAAAAGTTCAGATGAATATTTATTTCTACAAAACTATAAAATAAGAAAACATTCATCGATATTATAAATGATATATGATAATAGAAAAACATTTTATTTAAGACTATTTTCCATGATCTGAGTAATTACTCCACTCTATAAGAGTACAAATATAGATTTCTACCTACAAACATTTCCTTTTATTTCACCTGAACTATCTATACCTCATCACTTATAATTGGTTACACCATTTTTTGAAGTAATACATTAACCTCTAAAAGCTCATACAATGATCAACTTAAACCATTTCATAAATGGTTAAAAATATTCCAAAATATATTGATTCACCAAATTATAATGAAGTCCTATAAATTTCCAATATGATCTTATCATTAATGCTTAATTAACATGAATCATATCAAAATTTCACATTCCAAACATGTGAATAACTTCATCATGTATCCTCTTAGAATATGGTCATAACTTGAACTACCGTAAAAACCATAATAAAAACATGCATTCTACTATATTATTTAAGTAAGACACATGTTATTAGATATATTCTTTAAATCTAAAAGTGTTGTAAACATCATAAAGGACATCATAGGCCATTTCTTGACAATTCAATAATCAGTTCCAAGGTAGTCAGTACTTATCTGAATCAATCATTTCTTCATCATTATCTCAACATCAGATATATATTAATTATTTTATTTCCCTCAATCTTTATTCCCTTAAATGTTTATCTTTCTATTGAGTCACAATTCCTTTGTACCATTCATTATACAACCTCAAATCATTAATGAAATAGTATTGCAGTACAATCCTTATATATCTCATAATTCATACAACCAGTAAATTACTGAACAAATATTCAAATGGCATGGTTTTTGACTGGTAATATTAATAATTCTACTTCATATGTGGTAGCATAATAACTTAATCAATATCCAAAATCATCATTTTGGTATATTCCTTTGACGATTGGGACATTGATTTGCATAGTTTCATGTCTCTTTGAAGTTGAAGCATTGTACACAAGAAACCATTTTCAAAACATTACAATCATGAACTTAGTTTCCTTTTTCTCCACACTTGTAGGAAACACCCATTCCCTTCAAGTATTCACCAGGGTGATTATTTCCATAGATATTGTTTTCCTTATTACCTTTATCCTTGTATCTCTCTATCATCCTCTTGTTCTTTTTCTCCACTTCAAATTCATAGGACTCAGATGTGTCTTTACATACCTTGTGAACACATGATATTATTTCATCATATGATGAGGATACATGGGAGACAATATTCCATTGATAAGATGGCTTAAGACCACTAGATATATGATCCTTCTTACAATTAGCATCATGTACATTGGTGAAGTTTTCATTCCATCTACTAGGTGCCATTTCTAATCAACTCCATATTATATATTAACTCATAAAATTATGGACTCCCTATAACTCTAAACATGGTATAACACATATCATAAATTTATGCATCGTAAACCCTAGAACCATATACTTTGGATACATTGGGGACATAAATCATTCACAATGGTTGTAAATAAAATGTGAATTCTCCTAAAAATATCCCCTAGGAGTGTCCAATCAAGAGTGTTGCAAGGCCTGCTATCCTGTACCTGGAAACCATGTGTCACGCTCGAAACTCCTTGTCAGAGTTTTCACTCCTAGGTACATCTATTCTCGAGCCACCTCTACTTGTTTATATCTAGATAGGGATGTATTTTCCAGAAATATCTACATAATCTATTCCTTACCAATATTATAGGATGTACTTGTATTCTTATCCCAAAAGTATTTCTTAGGGGTTTGTTCACTAATCTACATTTTCTATATCTAGTTTCCATGTTTTCTACTAAACTTCCTTTGATACCAATTGTAAGGACCCGACCCCAGTTGCCTGGAGTCGGTGCCTTGTTTGATTACATTGGCATATAAACCAAAAATAAGCATCTAGAAGGACTGAGTAGTTTAGTATTATTGGTAACAAGATACATACATAAGTTCAAAATTAAAATTTGAATTGAAAAAAATAACATAGAAACTTCATAGAAAGCATCCCTTGACTCCTAGGTTATTTTAGCATATCATTCATAATAAAATTCTTCAGGTCCCGAGAAAATGAAACATAAGAAATGGGTGAGCTCAAATGCTTATTAAGAGTAATAAAAACAGTGGAAGATAACATAAACATTATACATGGTTAATAATTTAAAACATGTGCCTTTAAACATAATCTTGAACTTAATATGAAATAAATTTGAGCAGAGTAATTATTTCCATAACATAACATAATCAGGGATATTATACTAGTTGAATAACCACATGAACCATCAATACTATTTTCATAATTAGGGAATTCATAATGTGGGACAACAAAACCATACCGTCAATGCCTCATGCCAAGACCATAAATAATAATTTTTTCAAGGCCTTGCACCAAGACCGTAGTTTGTCTCATAAGACCTATCAATGCACCGAGGGGCTATAGCAGGCCCCACCTGACACTTAAAATGTCCAATGCATTCCTCTTATGAATAGGGATAAACATAAACAACATACACATTCTTATTGAAACTAACATAAGAAATGTAAATAACTTTCCCCAATCATTAATCATAAACACTAACCATTAAGAGAAATATGGTGAATGGTTTCAAGATATCACATCCATAGTCAAACTAATAATAAACCATTCAATAAAAATAATGGATGATATCATATGAGATAAAATTCAATGAAGTAAAAGATTCAACAAAGTATGTTGACATAGATTAGGGTACTTTTAAATGATACCATTAAAAATTCCTTGAGGAAATAATCCTTAAACATATCAAAGTGTCCCATACCACCATGAAAAGTTCAAACCATAATCCATTAGAATATAATCAGAATAAGTATAATCTTTATATGATATAAAAAAGGTCGGTACATACAACAAAATAAAGATATAAGTGGTGAAAAATGAATATATCTCATAAAAGTTAATGTGAGATGTGAAAAATCCTTTTTTTCTTTTAAAAAAAGTTCTTTTGGAAATCATTTATATTTTCCAAGAAATCAGAATGTAAATATTAATAACACAAAAAACAAGACTATGACATTTAAATTATATTTTGGTAATAAACTATGTCCAACTGAAGTGAAATTATGTAAAATGAGTTCTTAAGATTCTTTATAAATAAAACATTTTAGAGCTTTTAATGGAAAGTGTTAAAGAGAATTTTATAGAGGAAAGGCGTGTTTGTTCTCCTAAATTCATAAATAATCAAATATAAGTTTTCATGGTAAAATGAGTGTTTTTATAAAAATAATGGTTTCTTAAAATAGATTCTGGTGTACACTTAAAAAAGGTTGAGAATTTGAAAATATCACTTGAATCGGTTTTGTTTATCGGGATAAATGTTTTTGAATGATCTTTTTAAAACATGTAAATACCCATAAAATAAATAAGGATTCTAGATGTTAAACAAATATAGAAAATTAAAATAGAATTTATTTGTAGTACATAAGAATAAATAATAATTTAATTAAGTTAAGTAGAGAATAAGAGTAACTTGAATGAAAATGGTGGTTCGGGTAGAAATCCCTTACCACTTTGTATCCAATCGATTCCTATGCCCCAAAATTAATAATATTTAAGTGATACATTGAATACCATAAAAATAAAGATATTAATGATATTTTACATCAATGGGTAGTATACATACACCATACACAAGTATTATTAGTTAATACAAAAAATCTCACAAAATGGAAGTGATATGAAGAAACCCTTACCTTAAGTCTGAATGTGTTCCTCTCTTGAACTTAAGGTCAGGGAATATAAAATTAGAAATATTAATAAATTATTTCAGAACATATTAGAAATGTATTTAGTTTATAATAATTCTGTTTAGTTCATTTATTCCCTTAGTGATATGTTATTATTTTGAATTTCAACGTTCTAGAGTGTTCGTTTTCTTTATTTTCATAATCGGTTAACTTGTTCTTAAGTAATGGAGTGGAATGGATATAAATTTCCTTAATTGAAGTTAAATAATATTTATGAACATACAGATGTTTTAATGGTCGTTTCTATCATTTGGTTACATGGAAATAGGATGAATAATTAGATGAAATATTTATGGCATTCACTTAGATTATTTAGCGGTATTTTGATTATGAGGAACTAGTTTGGTCATACGATTTAATAATATGTACATATATTGGTTCTTGAATCTTAATTATTTTATGATATATATATTAAATTCTGGTTCCACAACCAAAATATTTTCACGACTAGTAATGAAGGATAAATTGAAGAACAAAACTTCATCATCCACGGAGGTTATAAATTGGAACCTCATTGACGTTGATTTCATTTATAAAATAAAAGGGAATGAGTAAGAAAATTGATGATGGTTCTTCCATTAACAAGATATATTTCTAGTATATATATGATACTATATTTATCATGGTCATTTTTATAGAGGAGGTGGGGATAGGATAACAAAAGAAGATAAATTGAAATGAGACTAAATAAAAAAATAAAGGTGTTTACCTCTTGAAATAACCTCCTTGAGAACCTTCTTAAGAGTTGGCATTTTGTTCTTTTTCCAATACCTAGATCTTCTTAGACATGTGGAGTGACTAGGTAAGGCTATTTGGGTAGATCTTAGAGGAGATTCAAGGCTTAGAGGAGTGAATAGAAGAGGGAGGGATGGGGGGTTTTATAATCGAGGGACAGGGGATTTCTCAATATTATATTCATTAATTTATTATATCTCCACCAAACAAGGAATAGTGAGTCTTCCATGACCAAGAATAGTAATTTATCATGATAATCCGAATAAATTAGGCTTATATCAGCAGAACATCATACACAACTCTATAATTAGTGTATTTAGCTTATTTTGTAAATTTTGGTATTTCACTATTCATCAAAAATTCATTTATTTCAACAAAATCCCAAAAATTTACCCCAACCATTTTTCGAAATTTAGAATCCCAAAATGAAGTCCATTTTTCAAAAATAATTTTCTAAATATGATTACTTAAATATTTAATTAAAATCATAATTTATTCTAAAAAAATAGTTTTCAAATATTTATTTACTAATTCCAAAACATTGGTATATCGTACTTCCACTTCAATATTATTTATATACTATCATAGGTAAGGTTATTATTCATTATGTTATTTCACTATTCATAAGGGTATGTTACTATTAATAAGGGTAGGTTATTATTCACCAAAAATTAATTTTTTCTTATCGGTCTCCAAATAACTTACTGATGGCAACCGTGTATGTCAGATTTCTGGAATTCCAATCACAGAAGTGACAAACTGATATTTACATGGCTAGGTAATTACAAAGTCATGTTTCTAGAGCCTCAGTGATCCATGTATTCTATAATAAATCTATTTGTAAATTTTTGGGGTGTTACACGTAGCACTGCCTTGCTCCATGCCAACTTCCTCCAGACTGGGAGTCCCACACCACTGACCATGAGTCCTAGGGTTGTCCTATTAAAGACCTATCCCTCTTGGGCCTAGGCGTCTGTTGTCTTATACTTTTCAACGACTCTACCTCCTGGGTCCTTCTAGTAGTTTTATCTTCTAGGGGATAATTTTCTATGAAACTCCCCATCATTAGGGCTCGCTCCAGCACCCTGGCCATCGTAGGGATGTTGAGAGACACCACAAAGCCTTGATCTCCCACCTGAGTCCCTACTCAAAGGCTCAATCCCTTAAAAAGTGTCTTCAACCATATTTATGGTGTATCGGGAATACTCTGTGAACGTTTCCGAGTACTCAGCCACTATCATGTTTTCTTGATGTAGGTGAAGCAGCTCCTGGATGCACGCATAGTGCAAGGTCGCGGGAAAAAACTCTTCCCAGAAAAGCCTCTCGAAGTCAACCCAGGTGAGGGTAGCCTCATCGTGATTCTGGATGGTCAAACTCCACCATCTCCCTAGAAAGACCTGTAAAAGTCTCACTACAAATATCTCCATATAGATAGGAAATGTTCTCACTAAGCGGAAGACCCACTTCACAGCCTTCAGCCAATCCTCAGCGACCAGAGGATTTGTCTCTCCCCTAAACCTAGGAGGTCTCTCTCTCTCTATGAAACTCATATAAGGCATTGAGCCTATGAACATCCTCTATCAGAACTGTCAGTAGTAGATGTTGACAATAATGTGGTGGTAGCTCTGGAGCACCACCTAGTGGGGCCATCTCTAGAACTAGTCCTTGAACAGTCGCCTCGTCACTAGGCGGGTTGTCCTCATGACCTTGTATTGGGATCCAGGCTAGTCATCCACATGGAGGCATCCTGAGATTGATCAAGATGTACCACGTTTATAAGTTAATTCCTGGTGAGGATACTCTTATTCAAAAATAAAGAGACACTTATGCAACCATTGTTTTCATATATTGTGTCGAAAACCAAATTCAAGGTCCTGGTGTATGGATACTTCGGCTGCCACACCATCACTGGACTCCCTGAATCTGACATTAGATTTTGAAACACATAACATTATTTCCCCAAAACAAAATATCATACACTCAATCATTGAGGGGGAACTGAACGCCCTCTGATATAACTTTGTCATGACCCATCCCCCGAGGCCCGTGTCTTGACTACCCCAAGCCCCCCTCCCAAATGCCAGGGGCTGGCGACTAGCACCGAAGGTGTCAACCTGCTAGTGGGAGGCATTATCCTAGATACGTGTATGCTCACACACACCAAACAATGTCCCAACTCAGAAAATGTAAACAACATGCCTCTTAAGAAACTATGTGCAAGTATAGCTGAATGAAAGTGGGCCAAAATAAAAACTCAAGAAAAAGTACTAAAAACTGTAAAATACAAAAAAGTGCCCTAATGGAAATCTGTAGTAAACCCCACTAGATAATGAGATTAGTGAAGCTATTGGAATCTAAATTAGTGTGTCTTGTATTCCTAGTCCTACTAAACCCTCCCTGGTCCTAGACCACCAAGTCCATCGTCGTAGCGTCCGTCCATCTCGTCTCCCCAAGAACCCCTATCGAAACATCTGTCATCGTCACTAAACACCACACGTGTGGGAAAATACCATGCTGGGGTGAGTAATATAGAACTCAGTAGGGACCCCAAAAAAAAAAGAAAAAACACCCAGTAATTCCTAAAATTAAAGCATGAAACACAAGGAAGCTCACACTAAGAATATTCTAGGGTAGTAAAAGTAGCATCGTTAGTCACAAATGTCAAACTCCTCATCCACTAGAGAACTCCCAAAATTTTGAGTACAGTGGGATTCCGGGTCACATAGAGTCTCTTCCCACTAACCTTGAACAATTTTGATACCCATCCCTAATGAATACCATGGGTATGCTGGGTCACACAGAGCCGCTCCCCATTGTGGGCCTAACGGGTCACACAGAGCCACTTCCCACCGTGGTCGAACTGATGTAATATTCCTATCGAGGGTTGTGGGTATTCTGGGTCACACTGATTCGCTCCCTGCCATGGGCCTACTAGGTCACGCATAGTCTCTTTGCATTGGTCCATCCCCAAGCAGTCTTCATGTCTCAGCCAACTACAGGGTTCCGTACATAGCGTGCTTGGGAGAAATGATCCTCAATTCATTCGTCACTTCTCAGCATCCATGAAATTCACAAAAAATCATGTCAGGTGATCCGCCTCCTTGATAGGGTCCTGATGCCACAAATGTCATGTCAATCGGACACGCGGTATGCAAGATACGTGTGTTTTAGTAACGAGGGGGCTGGTTGCGATGAGGCTCAGTCCGACCCAATCGGACCGACCCGACCAACCCAGATTGGGGGTTCCACATACCCCAGTTCATTATGACGGACCTGAAATGACTTGGGGTGAGTCGGGGTCAGTCTGGTCCAGCCTGGCCTATGGGGTAGGCCAAATAGGCCTCGCAAGACCCCGCTCGGTGGGTCGAGCATCCAGCCTGCCGAGTCTCCAGGCGACCCAACCTAGTCCTGTCCGGCCCAAAGAGGGTGCAAGTCCAGCCTGATAGGTGCGGGTCCAGCCAATCATCATGGTATGACCTAGCTCGGTTATTTGTGGGTCCATCCCACTGGGGTTTCGCACCCCGTCCGGTCCGTAAGTGGTGAACAATCACGCCTTACTGGATGCAGCCAGGAGCCGCATCCGTGCCCCACCTTCGCTCCATGGGAAGCTGTGGCACACATTCTTCACCGTAGTCAAGAGACAGTGGCCCATCATGTGGGACACATCTCAGTGTGGCGTTTGTTTCCCTCCGACACAGTTAAGAAACTGCATATGCTGCCTCCAGCCGCTAGCTCGGCCGCCGGCTTCTCCTGTATTGTCATGGCCTAATCCGGTCACGGCCTTTCATCAGGCGTGCCATCGTGGAACACCACCTCCCACATGCGGCCGCCACCACGAGCCACTGCTGGCAGTCATCGGTGCTGGAATGGTGGTATATTCTTCCATGAACCATTGGGTCCACACCAGTGCTCTGTTCTTCGTGCTCCTTGCGCTTTCATTTTCTGGGGATCATCCTCTCCACCGTGAAGGTCTCAAAACTGCTTTACCTTCGATTCAAAATTTTAACCATGAATAACACCCATGGAAGAGAGGCTTAGGACTTTTTTATATCACTACGGGCCCTCCCCTTTAGAATTTTACAAAACAAATAATTTTTGGGGATTTTAATTTGAACAAGATAATTAAATACCGGATAAAGAAACCCCAAATAAGTCACCCTCCATCAAGAACGCACAGTCTACGCATTAACGTATTCATGGGTTAATCTGTATTTTTCATTTAGAAATAGAAAGAAAATAACAACGAATCAAAAACCCTCACCCCTTTGAAGTTCTTTGTCACACATTCATCCTCGAGTGGTTAAGACGTTGACGTCGCTTCTCGGCTCCAATCTTCGAAAGGTGGGCTGAAAAAATAAAGTTTGTCTGGCGTTCTTCATTCTTTGATGGGGTGTAAGTCCGTCATATGATCTCATGACAATACCCCAATTTCATTAATCCAAATTTTCCTAGTCTGTCAAATTGTAAAGAGGCACGTCACAGCGTTCCCATTATGATGTGATGCCGTGTCGTTACACTATTTTATTTAAGAAACAATGTCGTTGTTACGCATCATTAAAGTGTCATTATGCTACGAGTTTAATGAGCCATTAATGATCCTCATTTATGTGCATTGTCTCCCCCTATCTCTGCCCCATAGCGTCTATTTTTTCCACACCAAAGTGAGAAAGAAAATCAAATAATTCATTTAAATTATTTTATTTTTTTCTCAAAAACTCTAAAAAATAACTTTTCTGCTTGGCCCTTAACGACCAAAGTTAGGACATTTCTAGACGAGTATCGGCATTCTGAATTCAATGGTCCCTTTGGATTTTTGATCCGAGCGATGGTTCAAACGATAGAAAATCCAGCTGGCACGTTTACTCAACACACAGTAAAAAAAGATCAAAATTTTGTTTCAAGATCTCCAAACCTCAGAATTATTTGTCCTCAAATTTCACAGTCTCAAAATAGTTCTATATAAGTAAAAATAAATTTACATAGAAATTATGAGATGTTACATTATACATTAAAAATAAGTAAATTATGATTTTAATATAATCCTTATTTGATCAATTATATTTATAATTATTATGTATATCTATGATATTACAAATTATACAATTAATAATATTATTAATTATTAATTTTTTACATTTATATTGGTTAATATTTTGTAAATATACCACGAATTTATAATTATATTTTGAATTATTAATTGCATTATTAATTAATTATATAAATAAATTCTATTTTTAATTTCAGAATATATTAATGATTATATTTGTTATTAATTATTTTAATTACCTATATTGTAATTAATAATTATATAATTAAACATAAATAATATTATCATATCAAAAACCTTCACTTTGAGTCATAATGGGAATGCCATGTGTCCAATTCATAAGTGGTCAACTCTTACACATTATAAATGTTTTATGGAGCGTTTTCTTTTTATTTGAAAACATTCTAAGCTGAATTTCTCTTTTTTGACAATGTGACATGCATTTTAAACTGAAATGACACTTTTATATAGAAAACACTTATTCAGAGTCAAATAAGACACATAATATGTTAAATTGATGTACAATTGATTCCTACACATCACAAATGAATTATAGACTATTGAAATAAATTTTTATAACAATAGGATACTGTTTAATTATTTTTTATAATGTGATTCTCATTTTAATCAAAATTTAACACTTTTATTTTGAAAACACACAAATTTAGTCATACCGAACAAATAATGTTTTGGATTGATATGTGGTAAGTTCTTATATAGAAAAAATTAATTATGGATCATTATCCTAAAGTTTTAAAACTATCCGACTTGTTTTCTGGTTTTTGGCTATGGGATGCATGTTTTAATCTAAAATTTCACTTTTATATTGAAAACACACATATTGAGTCATAAAGACCACATCATGGGTCAGATTAATGTCTATATGATTCCTAAAACTCAAAAATGAATTATATATCTTTTAATAATGTTAATAAATAATGAGATTTTGTTTTCTCATTTTTTTCTATATGACGAACATTTTAAAAAAATTCACTTTTACATTGAAAACACTGAATTGGAGTCATTCTCGACACATCCTATATATTATTGACATTTGGTAAAATCCTACATGTCACAAATGAATTATGGATAATGTTTCTGGAGATTAAAAACAATGTGAGGTCATTTTCTTAGTTTTGGCAATGTAACACATGTTTTGAGCTAAAATGACACTTTTATATTAAAAATTGGAATGTTGATTCATATAGACCATATTGGGAGTTTGATTGACAATAATATAATTCTTATGCATCTTAAATGAATTTTGTTTTGTTTTACTAATTTTTGGAAACAACTAGAACCTATTTTCTTTTTTCTTTTTTATGTGTGTCTTAAAATAAAATGACACTTTTATATTCAAAACAGAAACTTTAATCATATTCAACACATCATGTGTCAAGTTTACATGAGGCTGATTCCAAATCATCCAAAAATAATTAAGGATACATTTCCTTGAATTTAAAAACAATACAATCAAATTTTATTGTTTTTAAAAATACGACATGCATTTTAAGATAAAATGACACTTTTATATTGAATAAATGAACTTAATTTCATACTCACCAAATCATACACTGTATTTACATGTTGTAACACCCTAACCCTCATTACCCAGATTTGGTGCACTATTACATAACATTGGAATGATCACAAGAGATCAAGTATCAAATGACTGATTAGTTTATTATCCTTGGCAGAACTAGATATATACTTTAGTTTTACATTACATCATGTAATAAAAAACGACATTGTGTCCCCTTTCAACAAAATCATATCCTTGGCCTATCCATAAAGGTTAATCATAATATACATCTTCACATCCTGGGAAATAGAAAAAATAATAAAGGGGTGATCTCAGATGCTCAGTAAGGATAACAATATAGCGGAAACAATCATAAATAAGCATAAACATTTAAGGCAATGTATAAAACCAAAAACAAGCCTTTTAAACATAAACTTCAGCATAATATGGGAAAGCAAAATAAAATAGTTCCATTTACTTATTCAAATGGATACTATACAAGTCAAATAATCACATGAAATATCGATAGCTAATTTCATAATGATGGAATGCATAATTCCTGACATCATAACCACATTTTCAAGGCCTCTTTCCAACACTACAAATAAGATTTTTTCAAGGCCTTGTGTTAAGATAGTAGTTTGTCTCTTGAGACCCACCGATGGATCGAGGAGATATAGCAGGCTCCACCTGTCACATACTATGTTCAATGTATTCTTCATAATAAAAGGTTGAAATATAACATAAACATTCATATTAAAACTATCATATAAGATGTTAATAATTTAAACATAAACCATGAATGGTATAAAAATATCACATCCACAGACAAATATAACTCATTCAATACAATATGGATGATTGTATTATAATAAATCAACCTCAATCAAGAATAAAATACAATGAAAGATATCTACATAGATGAAAATAATTAGTAAAACTATTTGATAGAAATATCCCCTCTTTCTTGAAAACATTTAAAAGTTTCACTATTTATCAAAGAAGACGTTTAAAATAGATTTTTAAATCAAAGTGTCACATAACACTTTGAAACTTTTGAAAGAAATTTAAATTTTCAAACATTAATTTTCATATAAACAAATCCTTAAAATCATTTTTAAATCATGGACATTAATGAGAAATATTTAGAAGAATAAATCTTTACAACAAGTTAAATGATATTTTAGTTAAAGAGTTCCTAACCAAATGAGAGACGATTAAATACATGAAATTGAGGTAATAAAAACATTATAAAATCATGATAATGAATGGATTCATGATATAATATGTCAAATTACATTATATACAACATATAAAAGTGAATTTCTACATAACAACAAAGGAGTCTCAATAGAATGTAAATTGAGATGAAATCCATTATAAAGACTGTATCCTTATTTTAAGGATAAATCAATGAAATAATTATTTTTCATAATATAAATACACTCAATGTTATTGGATATTTTTTGTAAATAAATCCTAGAGGATTCACACATATTCTTGTAACAACAACACCAATGGCTTGGTTATTTAACTCAATGAATAGAAATTGAATTAAGATTACTCTTATCAAGATAAAATCGATGACTTTAGAATTTATCAACAGAGTGATTATGTGTATAAAAAGTATATGCACACGAAGGGGAGTGTAAATGACTAAATAAGTAAATAAATAGTGATGTCACACATAATCATGGAGTAAAATAATCAATGAAGTTTGGGTAAAACCCAATGAGTGGAAATTGAAATTAGCAATTCCATTACCGATTTAGTAACTCACAAAACATACACACTGTGAAATAAAGATCATACAATTATTATGTAAATACCCATAAAATAAATTATATTATACAAATAATATAATCATGGGTAATACATATAGCACACAAAACAAAATTGTGGCAATATAGCATGAATCTCACGCGAATAAGAAGTGAGATGAAAACCCCTTACCTTGTACTTTTCCTTAGTCAAGGGTACGTTAACCTCCTATATAATAGTTAAATCATTGTTATTAAATTATACAAGAACCGCATACCTAAATATTATATCATATATGATCTTATAATATTTATTTGTTAATAATATTTTAGTAGTATCATTGTTTCAGGTGTTAACTGATTCGTTTTCCTTTATATGTTTTGTTATGTAAGTCATGTTTGTTATGAATAGGATGTATTTTATTAATATCCATAATAAAATTATGTTCTTAAACATTATTTTTAATCATAAAATGAAAATTATTCTTGAATGGTTACGATGGGGAATGAATCTCATCGCGTTTGTGAAGACGGTAATTCGTACTTACACACGAGCGACAATACCATTCTATTAATGATGAAATAGTATGTAATTGGATGCTATATCATATATACAGAATCATTAACATGTTATATTTATTATTTAAATCATTTATACACATTGTTATACCCATGAAAATGATGAATTGTGGAATAACAAACTACACCACAACGAGGAGACGGTAAGTCGTACATACACACGTATGGTGACTTTGTAATTCATAGGATGGATATAATAATGAATATGGTTGAACAATATTTATAATAAAATAATAGTATGTAGAAGTTACTAGAGTTATTATTTTGTTATGGAAACAACAACGAAAGAGGAAGTGGGAGAAGAAAAGAACTTTGAATGATGTGATTAAATTATTACCTCTTCTTTAGGTGCTTCCTTTTGATTTGATCAGAAGGGCCCCTTAGGTTGGCATCTAATCAAAGTAATGCCTCTAAGATTAAGTTATGGTAGTTAGGGGGATATTTTAGAAGGGGTTTGTGGAGACAAATGGCTTTGGAGGTGTGATTTTTAGAGAAGGGGAAGTACCCTTTTATAAGAGAGGTGAGGGTCACTTTAGGAGAAGTTTGAAATATTATCTTATTATATTATCATATTTGGTTTATAATGGTTCTAAAAAGATTTATTTAGAAGATAAGGTGGGGATGGGTCAAAAAACTCTAAAATAATGGGTTTTAGATAGGTTTTTTTCACCATATTAATCTTATAATTTAGATTTAACTCTTAGTTAAATAGTATAAGTTTTACCATGTATTCTTGTATTATTAAAAAAATTGTTAATAAACTTACCATAAAAAATACAAGTGAACCCCAAGTGGTTCACTATTGAATTATATAACCTTTTATAAGTCTAGTAGATGAACCTTATATTTTTTAGGAATATTATGTCAATTAATAATATAGTATTTGTTTTAAAAACTCATTTATAACAATTTTGACACTATTTAGTATTTGGTTTTTGTGAAAGTCATAACAACTATATCACTTTGAAAAAAATTTATTTAATCAACCATAAAATTTCCTATTAACCTATAAAATTCATGGAATACATAAGAAGTCTCAATTTACAATTATATTAGTATTTATAATATCATTTATTTTAATATTTCAATAATAAGGTAATTACTGCATCATCATTGTGACATAAATAAATTTACTTATTTAATGTATAAAAATTATAAATAAAATATTATTATGTAGGAAATATTTTTATCTTTCTAATTAATATTTTTAGTCGAATTTATCTTAGGTACAACCCTATATTAAATATTTATTAGTTATTAAACTTTGAATTTAACACTTTTAACTCTTCTTAAAATAAAATAATAATAAATGTCCAAATAAATTCCAAGTGGACCAAAAGGATCATATTTTATTCCTAAGGTTGATTTTGGTACAAATACACTTATCCAATCGAATTATGACAAGTGTTAAAGTAATTATAATATCTTTTTTAGCTTTAATTACCTTATTTACTTTTAACTGTGGTAAATAAAATTCAAAAAATATTATTAACCAAAAATTATTTTCATTCTATTGAACCATATTTTACAAACTGATGTCAATCTTTTCTGTTAGATTTTTGAAATTCAATTCACAAAAGTGGTAAAATTATTTTTTATACAAATTTGCAAACATGTCTAGAATATAAGTAAAATACAGTAAAAAGTTCAATAAAATTTTATATATCTAATATTATTATAAAATGACTTCAATGAATTAAATTGTATTAATATAGGTATTATGTATCAATTTTTAATTTAAAATAAATTTTAATTAAAAATAATTATTGAATTAAAAAGTCGGCTTTAAACAATAACTTAGTATTTTTTACTATTCATCAAAAATTGAAAGTTTTTAAAAAAATACAAAAAAATCACCCAAATCTAATTTTGATATTCCAAATTCAAAAATGATGTCTTTTTTACTAAATTCAAAAAATAAAAGTTGTATTAATTAATTTAAAAAATATATTCCCATTGTCAAAACCAGAAAGCGGGTTTTTGAGAAGTAAAAACTATCAAAAGATTGATATGTGTTTATGTCCAATTTATATGTAAAATTACTTCCAATGAACAAAATTGGATTAAATGATAAAAATCTAATCTAATTATACATCAAATCCATTCAAATTAATAATTTAACACTATAATAGATTTTGATTAAACAAGTGTTTTCAATTAAAATTTAGTATTTTTCACTATTCATCAAAATATGAAAGTTATCAAAAAAGCACAAAAACATTATCCAAAATAATTTTTTATGTCCCGCATCTAAAGAAGAATTTTGTTTTTTCAAATTTAATAAATAAAAATTTCAAATATTGAATTAAAAAAGATTCTCCATTCAAAGGCGTTAAAATGACATTTCTTGAAAAATACTTCTTTTATCTAAAAAATTGGATTTGTTCTTATATTAAATCTAAGAAACACATAATATGGATGTTAAAATTATATGGAGTATAGAAAACTAAAATTTTTGTTATTACTATTCATAACTATTTTTTAAATGTCTAGTTTGATAGGTCATGGTGCGCTTGAACTCGATGTTACGTACTTCACATGATATCATATTATTCAAAGGAAAACGTAGTGTTGAAACTTGGGGTGTTACATTCTTCCCTCCTTCAATAAATTACGTCCTTGTAATTTGAAATTTTTATTCAGAAATAAAAGGTTAAAAAATAAAAGATAACTTTTTGGAAACCCCACATCGGAAATAGGGTAAATAAAATTTATTCTTACTAAGAGGGAAAGGGAAATGAGAAATTCAACACAAAATAAGGATTTCGAATAAGAGAAAATTGGTGGTAATTATAATTGGAGGAAAAACAAAAATATTTATAGGCAGTGATTGAGGTCATCGATTGCAAATAAGTGAATGGAAAATTGTGGGTTCCAAAGCCATAAATCTATTATGATTTACAATATCGTCAGTTCAACAAAACATAAGGTATTAGGATAACACATTTTTTGTGTTAAGATTATTTCCCTAAAGTTTAAGAATTATTTTATTTATAGAATAAGAAAAAAATAATACTTGACAAGTAGAGTTACATTATTTAACTAATTTCTACCACAAATTGATCTTTCACTCCAAAATATAAGTATTCAAGATGACTCGGTCACACTTGAAGTGATAGAATAAACTTCTAGAGAACCACATAATCCAAAAAAGATAAACTATATATTTCCTTTGTCTTTAGACATAATCTAAAACAAAAATGGTTAGTACAAGATCAGATGATCCCCAAAAAGGATAATCCTTTATAGAAATAAATACTACTACTAATCTCCAAAATTAAACAAACAATACCCAAAGTTCAATAAATACCATTAAAAACAATTGTCCTTAATATTCTTCAAAATAATCCAAACTAAGTTTTAACCCCAAAATTCAGAATCATTTGATCACATAGTCTTCCATGATAAATCTTAACATTTATCTCCAAATAAAAACGACTACTCTTAAAGTTGCATACTTAAAAGTAAATAACCTAATAAAATATTTTCTATGATAGGTTAATCATTTTTCAAAAATAACCCAAATATCTATAAGTACATAAAAAATATACATTCTTCCAAAATAAAAATCCACAATTTCTCCTCAAATGAAATCCCATAGTATTCTATTTTATTAAGGCATGTAGTGTTCCTAAAAGAGCAAACATCCTCCAGAATAACATTTATCACTTAATCGCCAAATGATTTTCCTATACAAAAGGATAAATAATAATTCCCAAAATCAACATATTCTTGATCCATAAAATCATTTAAATAAAAGTAATTAGTCATACTGACCACGGACTTCACGTAGTCCAGTGGTAGGAGATAAATCCCAGTCACACTTTAGTTGTGGGTTTGATTCTCGCAGCTTTGTCCGACGCGACGGGTTGTCATGCAGTCTACATATTGTCCTTTTTCAAAAACTATATAATTTTATTTAATTTCCTAGAAAATGAGATAAATTCATCAAAAATAATCATAACATATTTCAACCACAAATGTTATCTCATACCTTACATTTTCTTCCCAAAAAGTGATAACCAATAATTTACTCAAATTAATGGATCATATAAACCCAACTGGTTCGTTATAACTATATCCACAAAAGAAGATCTAATTCTTCCACAAAGAGAATTTTTACATAACCAATTGTAGGATTGCACATACATGAGAAAAGTCTTCCAAAGTAATCTTATCAACAAAGAGCATTAATACTTTAAAATATTTATACAACTATTTATTTCCTCATAGGTTCTTCCTTGATATAGAGGTTATCCTATAAAATAGAACATTGAATCGGGTAATTCCCAAGCCCCCTAAATTTACAGAAGATGACTTTAACTGGATTCTTAGGATCATTTTTATTTTCTTCCATTGTACACTTCATTTTCCCTTGACAATTTTTTACTTTATGTCCTTCTTTATCACACATAAAGCATTTATTTGTTCCATTGAGACTCTTTCTTGGGTGTCTCCTTCCACATTTCCGGCATGATGGAAAGGAGCTTTCTTTTTTCCATGATCTCCACTGTTGGAGATCTTATCATTCTCTACATTTCTCTTCTTTGTTGAGTTCGGGAGTTGGTTAATGTAAATGTTTTTTATCATATTTTTGAAAAATTGATTCATCATGAACATGATATATTTAATGCCTATCAACATTCCACTGTGTTTATTATTTCCACCACCATTCCTGCCTTGAAAATCATGTTCAATGTTACTATGACTTCCTTAGAATCCAAACATTGACTAAAACAAGAAATAAGAGTGTGAGTAACAATAGTCAGAAAATCATTTAGAGAATATCATGACACCTTATTTTCAATATAAAATTACCTAGGATTAATCAAGTTTATTTATTATGATTGTATATTATAATCCTTCAAAATGGTTTGTAATGAAAACATGAATTATCTTAATAATATCTCTGGGGAGTGTCGTAACCAAGAGTGAAACAAGGCTCGTTGTTGTGTACCAGGATACCCCAGGTTAATCCTGAAACTCCTTGTTGGAGTTCTCACTCCTAGTTAGATGTGTTCCAGATCCACCTTTACTTCCTTGTATCCCAAAAGGGTTATATTTCTTGAAAAATACACAAAATCTCAACATTACCAAAATTTTAGGAAGTTCTTCTATATTAATCCTTAAATTATATCTTAGGGTAATGTTCTCAAATTAGATTATTATAAATCTAGCTTCCAAGGTTTATACTAAACTTCCTCTACTACCAACTGTAATGCCATGACCCTAGTTACCCAGAGACAATGTATTATTAAATACCATTGGAATGATCAGAAGAGATCAAGTCTCAAAAGACTGATTAGTTTAGAAGCCTTTGAAGAACTATATACATACATAAGTTTTACATTACATCATGAAATAAAAAAAAACAACATTGTGTCCACTTTGAACACACTCATATCCTTGGCCTATCCCTACAGGTTAATCATAATATACTTTTTCAGATCTTGGGAAAAAGAAAACATAAGAAATGGGTGAGCTCAGATTCTCATTAAAGATAACAATATAGTAGAAACTATCATAAATAAGAATAAACATTTAAGGCAATATATAAGACTAAAACACAAGACTTTTAAACATAATTGTCAGCATAATATGGAAAAAATAAATCAAATAGTTCCATTTTCTTATTCACATAGATATTCTACTATTCTAATAATCACATTTAACATCGATAGATAATTTCTTAATGACCGAGAGCATAATCTCGGACATCATAACTACATAGTCAAGGCCTCGTGCCAAAACTACAAATAAGATTTTGTCAAGGCCTTGTGCCAATACACTTGTTTATCTCATGAGACCTACCAATGCATCAAGGAGCTATATTGGGCTCCACCCATAAATTTCTAATTCCAATGCATTCCTCATATGAAAAGGTTGAAACATAATATAAAAATTCATATTAAAACTAGCATATGAAATGTTTATTCTATAACAATAAACCATGAATGGTATAAAAATTTCACATACATAGTCAAAATAACTCATTCAATACAATATGGATGATTGTATTATAATAAATCAACCTCAATCAAAAATAAAATACAATTAATGATATTGACGAGGATGAAAATAATCAGTAAAACTATTTGATAGAAATATCTTTATTTTCTTGAAAACATTTTAAATTTTCACTATTTATCAAAAAAAATTGATAAAAAGAGTCTTTTAAATCAAAGTGTCTCATAAAAAATTTAATATTTTGAAAGTAATTTTAATTTCAAAACATTTAAGTCCATATAAATAAATCCCAAAAATTATTTTTAAAACATGGGCATTAGTGAGAAAGATTCAGAAGAATAAATCATTAAAACATGTAAAACCATATTTTAGTTAAAGAGTTACTAACCAAATGAAATATTCTTAAATACAAACAATTGAGGTAAAAAAAACTTTATAATATCATTAGCATAAAAATATTCATGATATACTATTTTAAAGTATAGTATATACACCATATAAAAGTGAATTGGTGCATAACAATAAAGAAGTATCAATAGAATGTAAATTGAGATTAAATCCCTTGTAAAGACTATATCTTTATTTTAATGATAAATAAATGAAATAATTATGTGTGAAAAATATAAATACACTCAATATGATTCGTTATTCAGTGTTAATAAATCAGAGGACATTCACACAAATTCTTGTAACAATAACACCAATGACTTTGATGTTTAACTCAGTGAAGGGAAATTGAGTTAAGGTTACTCTTATCAAGTTCATATAGATAACTTGATAATTCATCAATGGAGTGATTATGTGTATCAAAATTATATACACACATAGGGGAGTTGAAATTATTATTAAATAAATAGTTATTTCACTCATAATCTTGGAGAAAAATAATCAATGAAGTTTGGATAAAATCCAATGAGTGGAAATTGAAATTAGAAATTCCCTTACCGATTTGGTAAATTACAAAACATACACCCCATGAAAGAAGTATCATATAACTAATATGTATATACCCATAAATTATATTATATTATACAAATAATACAATCATGGACAGTACATACACTACAGAAAAGAAAATAGTGGCCATATAACATGAATCTCACGTGAATAAGAAGTGAGATGAAAACCTCTTACCTTATACTTTGCCTTCTTCAAGGGTACATTAAACTCATGTATAATAGTTAAATAATTTTTATTAAATTATAAAATAATCACATACCAAAATATAATATCATATATGATCTTTTAATATTTCTTTGTTAATAATATTTCAGTAGAATCATTGTTCCGGGTGTTAACTCATTTGTTTTACTTTATATGTTTTATTATCTAAGTCATGTTTATTATGGATAGTATGTATTTAATTAATATCCATAATAATATTAAGTTGTTAAACATTATTTTTAATCATAAAAAGAAAATTATTCTTGAATGGTTACAAAGGGGAATGTATCTCATCGTGTTCGTGGAGACGGTAATCAGTACGTACGCACGAGCGACAATACCATTCAATGGATGGTGAAATCTTATTTAATTGGAGGGTATATCATATAAAAATAATCATTAAGAAGTTATATTTATTATTTAAATCAATTATACTCATTATTATACCCATCCAAATGATGAAGTTTTGAATAACAAACTACACCATGTCATGGAGACGGTAAGCCGTACGTATGTACATTTGGTAATGTTGTCATTCATGGGATGGTTATAATAATAAATATGGTTGTACCATATTTATAATGACATTATAGTGTGTATGAGGTACTGTAGTTATTATTTTGTTATGGAAACAATAAATAATGAGGAAGTGGAAGAAGAAAATAACTTTGAAAGATGTAATGAAATTATTACCTCTTCTTCGGGTGCTTCCTTTTGATTTGATCAAAAGGGATCCTTAGGGTGGATTATGGTAAAAGTAAGGCATATAAGTTGAATTTAGGGTATTTGGAAGGATATTTGAGTAGTTTTTGGACATGAAACATGGCATTGGAGGTGTGAATTTGAGAGAAGGGGAAGTACCCTTTTATAAGAGAGGTGATGGTCACTTTAGGAAAAGCATGAAATATTATTTAATTATATAATCATATTCGGTTTATAATGGATCAAAAAGGATTTATTTTGAGGATAAGGTAGGGATGGGTCGAAAACCACTAAACCAATAGGTTTTAGACAGGTTTAGGTCACCTTATTAACCTTATCTTTTAGATTAAACTCTTAGTTAAATAGTTTATCTTTTACCATGTATTCTTGTATTATTATAAAAAATTGTTAATAAACATACAATAAAAAGCCAAGAGAATACCAATTTGTTCATTATTGATATATGTAACCATATCTAAGTCCTCTGGATGAACCTTATATTTTTAGGAATATTATACCAATTAATAATATAGTGTATTTTTTAAAAACCTCATTTATGTCAATTTTGAAACTATTTAGTATTTGGTTTTTGTGAAAGTTATAAAAACTTTATCACTTAAAAAAATTAATTTATCAACCATAACATTTCATATTGACCTAGAAAATTCGTGGAATACATCAAGAGTCTCAATTTAAAACTATATTAATATTTATAATATCAATTATTTCAATCATTCAATAATAAGATAATTATTGCATCATCATTGTATCATAAATAAATTTAATTATTTAATGTATAAAAATTATAAATAAAATACCATTATGTAGGAATTTTTTTTAGATTTCTAATTAATATTTATAGATTGGTTTATCTTATGTAAAACCCTATATTAAAAATGGTTTAGTTATTAAATATTGAATTTAACACTTTTAACTCTTCTTTAAAAAAAATAAGAATAAATTTTCTAATCTATTCCAAGTGGACCAAAAGGATCATATTTTATTAATAAGGCTGATTTTGGTCTAAATATACTTATCTAATAAAATTAGGACATGTGTTAAGATAATTATAACATCATTTTTACCTTTAATTACCCTATTTACTTTTAACTGTGGTAAAAACAATTCAAAAGTTACTATTCACAAAAAATTATTTTCATCCTATTGAACCACATTTTACTTACTGATTTCAACCGTGTCTCTTGGATTTTTGAGATTCAATTCACAAAAGTGGTAAAATTATGTTTTATGCAAATTTGAAAAAGTGCCTAGAAGGTGAGTAAAAGAGAGTAAAAAGTTCAATAAAATTTTATATATCTAATATTATTATAAAATGACTTCAATTAATTACATTGGAATAATATAGGTATTATGCATATATTTCAAATTTAAAATAAATTTAAATTAATAATTATTATTTAAAAAAATTGGCTTTAAACAACAATGTAGAGTTTTTCAATATTCATCAAAAATTGAATGTTTTTAAAAAAATACCAAAACATCACCCAAAGATAATTTTGATATTATAAATTCAAAAATTATGTCTATTTTATCTATTTCAAATAATAGATGTTTTATTAATTAATTTAAAAAAAATATTCCCGTTGTCAAAACTAGCAAGTGGGTTTTTGAGAAGTAAGAACTATCAAAAAATTGATATGTGTTTATGTCCAATTTAAATGTAAAATTACTTAAAATGACCAACATTGGATTAAATGATAAAAATATAATATAATTATACTTCAAAACCATTCCATTGTATAATTTAACACTATAAATTATTTTGATTAAAAAACTTGTTCTCATTTAAAATTTTATATTTTTCACTATTCATAAAAATATGAAAGTTAACATAAAAGCACTGAAAATTTCTCCAAACTAATTTTTTTTGTCCCTATTCAAAAGAAGAAGTTTATTTTATCAAATTGAATATATAAATTAGTAAAATATTGGATTTAAAAATGGTTCTCCATTAAAAGGCGATAAAATTTCATTTTTTTGAAGAATACTTCTTTTATCTTAAAATTTGAATTTTTCTTATATTATGTCTAAAAAACACATAATATTAATGTTAAAATTATATGGATTATATAAAATTTAAAATATAGTTATTACTATTCTTAACCAATTTTTAAACGGCTAGTTTGATAGGTCGTGGTGTGCTTGAACCAGGTGTTGTGTACTTCACACGCTATCATATTATTCAAAGAGAAATATATCGTGGAAGCTTAGGGTGTTACACATGTTGTCAATTTTTATACATCAAAAATGAATAATGAACCACTATACAAATGTTTTAAAGAAATTCAAGATAATTTCCTTAGTTTTGGCTATGTGACACATATTTTAAACTAAAATTGCACTATTATATTGAAAACATGCATTTCCAGTCATACAAGCCACATTTTGTGGATTGGAATTAGTTATATTCTGAAATGTTGAGAATGAAATATGGATATTTTTCTAATTTTTTATATAATATACACTCGTTTTATTAGTTTTGGCTACATAACAAGCATTTTAAAAACAATTAAACTTTTATATTGAAAAAACACATTTTGATTCATATCGACTACATCATATGTTAAATTAAAATGAATTCAATTCATATGGGTCTCAAGTGAATTATGGTTCATATTAATAATTTTTAAAAACAATTTAACATTTTTTCTTATATATTGGGTTTGTGATGCTTGTTTTAAAATAAATTGACACTTTTATATTGAAAACACACATTTTTAGTCATACTGGAAACATCATGTGTTGGATTTATTTGTGGTCAATTCAAATAAATAAAAATGAATTAGTTGTCATTTCCTTGAAAATTGAAAACATATTGAGCTCGTTTTATTAATTTTATTAGTGTGATACATATTTTAAACTAAAATGAAACTTTTTTGTTGAAGATGCACACATGAAGTTGTACAAGAAACATCAGGTGTTCAATTGATGTGTGATAATTTATTACATTTAGATAATGAATCATGTTTAATTTTATTAATGTTTTAAAAAATATATGATCTTGTTTACATGGTTATGGTTATGTGTTTCACTAGTTACATGAATGTGATGCTTAAAAACATTCACTTTGAGTCATATTGGCCACAAATTTTGTCAGATTTGTATTTGGTTAATTATTACATGTAAAAAATTAATTAATGATAATTTATATGAGGTTTGAAAACAATCAGATCTCATTTTATTAGCTTTTTCAATGTGACATGTATTCAAAACTAAAATAAAACTTTAATATTGGAAAGCCACACTTTTAGCCATCATCGATACATCATGTTTCAGATTTAGATGTATTAAATTTTTACTTGTTAAATAATAAATATGGATCATAAATATAAGGTTTGAAAACAATTAGATATTTTTTCTTGGTTTTGGATATGTGATTCACCTTTTAACCTAAAATGACTATTTGATATTGAAAACATTTACTTTAATTCATATTGTCCACATCATGTGTTAGATTGTAATTCGATTGATTCCTACACACCAAAATAGAATTATATATCTATTTATTGAATTATTAGGAGAATCCAGCCTCTCTTTTTCTATTTTTTCTATGTGAAATAGTTTTAAAAACTAAAATTACACTTTTAATGAGAAAAATTCACATTGAGACATATCATCCACATTGTGTAATAGATTGTTGTGTGATCAATTCCTTTATATCAAAAAATTAATTATACATCATTGTAGTAATGTTTTAAATAAAACAGATAATTTTTACTCAAATTTGGAAATGTGATGTGTTTTTTTTTTCTAAAATGACACTTTTATATTAAAATGACGTACAATGTGTCATTTTGGTCAGATCATGTGTCAGATTGATGTGTTGTAAATTCCTATACATTGATAATTATTTAGGGATTATTTTCTTAATGATTTAGGATAGTTGATCTCATTTACTCAGTTTGATCAATGTGAAATTTATTTTAAAGTAAAATGATACTTTAAATGTGAAGACAAACACATTGAATCATAAAAGCCATGTCGTGTTTAAGATTGATTTGTAGTAGATTCCTTAAAATAACACATAAATTATGGATTATTTTTCTAGTGTTTGAAAACAATATAAGATCTATTTCAGGGTACTGATTTTTTGAAATTAATTTTCAAATAAAATTACCCATTTATATTGAAAACATGAACATTGAGTCATCACAACAACATCGTGTGTCAGGTTGATGTGCAGTCAATTCGTACATCTCAAAAATTAATTATGGATCATTGTTTGGAATTTTAAAAACAATAAGAACTAATTTCCTCCATTTTAAAAATTAAACACATTTTTTAAACAAAAATTATGCTTTTATATTGAAAACATGAACTTTGTTTTGTACTATACACATCGTATGTCTGATTGATATATTAGTGTTTTATATAAAAAAGAATTATGGATCATTTTTTTTATTTTGAAAACAATATGAGATAATTTTCACATTTTCAAAAATGTGACACATGTATTTAATTGTATTACCTTGTATTGATCAAATGGCCTCTCAAAATTTTCAATATACCACCCTATTTATACTTTTTTTAAAAATAATTACTTGTTTCTACATCAATCATTGGATTGGAAGATTAGGGATGCATCACTATTAGTATTTATAGTATCATTAATTGTCATGTATTTTGTTGAATGTAATATAAATGTAAAGGAATTCATCTTGAGTCTCTACATCGGTGTGAAAGTGATTATTACAGAGCTAAGACCATTTTTAAAAACTCATCAAAATACATCAAGACACAAAATGAAAATAAAGAGGTTAGGATAGTGGAAGTACCTTCCCCAACAATTTGTAATATAACTTCATATTTTTCTCTAGAAGGATCCATGACCAACTTACCTATCTCTTTTATATGATTTGTAGCCTCAAAGTCCAATATCTCATGAGAAAAAGAAGGTTCAGACATGTTGCAAGATGAAACAAAATCTATAGTGTATAAACCACCATGATTTTTATCATTCATAAATTGCTCAAATATTTCATTCTTTTCATATTCATCACTAAAGTGTTATTCAGTTTCTATCAAATCAAACCAACACCTGAATGAAAGAAATTAGTGAAAAGTTAGAAAGAAATTCATGGCCAATTTTTAAATGATAATATATTGTTTAGAGGAATTTTAAATTTATAGTTAAAATGATAAGATTAATATTATCACATGAGATTCAGGTTTAGTAAATGTATCCAACATGCGGGATTAATTTTATAGTATATCTATAGATACATTTGTTTTTTTAAGTATCTAAAATTTTTTCACTTTATATAGGGGCCTCTAATTGGGATGATTTTGTTATTTCTTCCACATAGAATAGCCTCAATCAAATCCTCCATACTTTTTTCAGGAAGGGGAACCATAGGTGGTGTGGATCATCAACTTTATAGACTAACTAAATAGGGGGAAATATATATGATGGGTTTAAAATTTCAATAGAATCATAAGAGGATAAAATATAAAAATAAATTGGATATTATTTTGAAATTTAATATTAGAATAAAAATATTAGTAAAAAATATTCAAGAGTATATAATTTTTATTTTATGAAAAATAATATCAATGCATTATAATGCTATGTTTCACATCCCAAATGTATATATGTGGTCATATCTTTAAGTAGATCACATACATAGTAGGAAATCACCTCAACTTATATTTATACAAATATTGTGACACCATGTACTCGGCCCACTCATCTCTAAAAAATTATTTCACCTTTTGAGTGTGTAGAGTTTTTGAATTCTTAGTAGTATTAAGAAAATATAGGCAAACAAATGATTAAAAAATATTTTAATGGAAATTTTAATTACCATACAAAATTACATGTCTGGGGATGCTATTTTTTATAGTATATAATATCTTTCATAAAATTGTAATCATAATATAAAAAATCATTATTGTTATTTTATTTAAGACACTGTAAAAAATTGACCAAGATAATTAAACTGTTTTTAAATATTAATTTATTATTAAATAATATTATATATACATTAATATATTTTCCATTTTTATAAATATTTAGGATTCTAATGTTTATTCAATGGCCTCATACCATGATTTAGATGATATTTACATATTAGAATGTCCTAAAAATTTAAAACAGAAATTAAAACAAATAATTCTAATTTTATTGATAAATTTTTTATTAGAGTGCATTAAAATTCACAATGGACATAATGTGTGGTTTATTTGATATAAATACATGCTTTGTATACAAAATTTAAACATTCTATATAAGAAAATTCATTTAGATTAGCATTGAATTATTTTTAAAAAATAAAAACAAGTAATTAATCAAATATATATATATATATTAAATGATAATATTTTATAGTGTTACCCCTGTATTATATTCATCAAGAGAAATTTTTTCCTGTTATTTTTCATTTCAAGTTAGTTTACTAGTTCATCTTTTTTCCTATAAATATCATCTAATTAAAAACAAACTATTTCTATAGAAACAATAGGGAGATTAATGAGTAAAAATATTTCAATATAGGGTTTTCCCATTATTTAGAAGTAATATATATTCTTATAGAAAATATGAATAGTTATTAACTATAATTTTCAAGATATATAATTTTTTGTATAAGAAAAAAATGAAAATTTGCCTCATGTATGTATCCACTATTGCGACTCTGACCAATTCAAGAATGATAATTTCATTTGTACTCTCAAGGCCAACCATATTTGTAATGTCCTACCAAACTATTTCTCCTTAATAATCAATATAATACATAATATCATATTTGGAAGTTGTATCTGAATGAACCTATAATTGTAATATATGATGAACTGGAACTAGTGGGGTGAATGTACTCTCAGGGGGTCCTTTTTATTAATTGGTTAATTTACTATATAGTCTTGATTTGAATTTTTGTTTCACCATTTTTTTCTTCTATAATACCATACCTCATTTAAAACCCTTTTCATCAATTTCTAAATTTGTTTATTTCCAAAATATTGTTAAGGACATACCTCATATATCTTTATAATATGAAATGACCATTCTTTGAAATTCCTAACAAAATTATCTACCGTAGTAACATTGTGATCATCAAGTGGAATAGGAAACCTAGAATTTGTCTCATGAGCTACTTTAATCCACACTCATGTAATATGTTGGGAGTTTTTTAATTTTTTCATGTCTCATGTGATAATTTACACTTTATACCTTGAAAAATGGTGATGTGAAGGTTTTTTATAGATATAAATTTCAAAAAAATATTATTGTATGGAATTTCAAAAATCTAAATTTATCATATGTTGTTTGACTCAAATTTTGGAAAAAGTTTTTTTAAAAAATTGATTATCTTAGGTAAGGAAGTAATTTTATGGGAATAGCTAGCCTTAATGATAGTGGGGTCATGAAGCTCTTTATGAAAATATTGGTGTTCAACAATTGGTTCACATTGACCCATTTCATATATTGGTTCACAAAACTAAAATAGCCCATAATATATTTCAAAGTATTTACATTTACCTACATGCCTTTAATCATCTCATTGTTATCTTCACTAGGATTTATATTTAACAAATATTTATGAAGTGAAACTCCAAAACCCAAACAACTAACACAAAGATATTGTACAAGCTAATTAGAAGCTACTAAAAGTAGTTTTTCATCTTGTATAATCAATATTGTTTGTTGTTTACAAATTGTATACAAAACATATGAACATAAATATATACTTTTATGTAATTTTTTAATAATGAATAAAAAAAATAATATTATGTAAAACTTTCATGTGACACTTATACTACCTGTATGTTTTCATCAACTATTTTCAATCATTAATTATACAAGAATCATTCCATTATACATGTTGTGGTATGGAAGTGTCTTTGAATTCAAATGCATCAACTGTATATAATTAAAGAAATATATGTTGTTTGATATCACATAAAATATATTTTGAAGATTAAAAATATGTATCATTTTATTTTCCTTTAAATCATAGCTTATCTGTACATTATATCAAGGGTTAATTAGTTTTGATGAACACTACATATTTTCATCACTCTTATACTATTTCATTAATTAAAATAATTGAATCAATGGTGGAAAAATATTTTTTTCAAATAATATATTCTCTATTTCAATGTACCTAAAATGATTCCTCATCAAGGTGACTAATTAATGATTTCAATGTATCATAGTTTATAATGAATTAATATGTAGAATATGGGTGGGGGTTCACATTCCCATGAACATCCATCTAATGATTATTTTATTGATTTTTCTAGAAGGCACACTGGTCTTTTCCAATGAACATGAAAATAAATTTTTATGTAAATCATCTTACGTAAATTAAATCTTTAAGAGATAATTAAAATTAAATAATTATTTCATAAATATAATTTTTTGTTAAAATAGATAAATTATATCATAACATTACCTTAATATCAACCCCCATGGTTATCTTAAATGAAAGAAAACAATATTCTATATATCTATATTGATTATAACATAAATTCTCCTTGTGAACCCAAATTAAAAAATAATAATAGAACATTTGGGATCAACTTGTTCGTAGTGGTGATTCATCCATCCTCAAATTTTATACCTTTTCTTGTAACCATGATAACCTTAGTTGACATGATGATTCTCTACTTGTCTTATTTTTCATCTACAGGCAGTTGATCCCCTAATAATTTAATAGTTTCATCTTTGATAGTGTGCTCATCCTTGGGATTGGTCATGTAAAACATGTGGAGAAGTCATTATCCACATAAATAGTTAAAATTTTAATTTAGAATATGTAGATTTAGTGAAGAATAAAAAATATTATGGGTAAAATCATAGTATATTAACAAAAACTTAAACCTGTTAATTTAAATCTATTTATTTTTATAAAATATCAATGGGATTTGGATCATCTATAGATTATCAAGTTCCCTTTTTATTGTCCCCACTAATGTACACGACACTATCATTACTAGGAATTTCCTGAAATAATTTTGATCTCCCAAAAAAGGGTCACCTTTAATTGAATTTTAATTGGACCATGCAGTTTTTTGAGTCAAAAAATTGAAAAAATACATTTTATTTCTTCTAGGACATAAAATAATGGAACTATTTTTTATTTCATTATGAAATATTCATCCTTAGACCCTTCCACACTGAAATTAACATTCAAAATTTTCAATCTGAGGAATTTAACTACACATCTATTGTAAACCCATTTCCAATTAAAAATATTCACATGAAATATTGTATTATATCACTCATATATTTTTTATATAATGTTAAAGTATGAAAAATGTTCAAATATTGTATTTCTATCCTTGGAACTATATTTTTGTATCAAATCCTCTATAAACCTAACTCATCAATTTAGCATCATACTACATCCATAGTGTTTCCTCATATAAAATGTACAACTATTAATTAAAAAACCTTCGTAAGAGATAAAATTTACATTTGGTCACTAGGATAGCCATTGATGGTATTTGGAAAAAAAATTGTGATTTTTAGATATCTTTTAATAAATATTATCCTAAAACCATATTATAAACCATTTTTATGGGTATTTTAAATTCATCATTCATCCCTTGAAGGTTTCAAATGTCTTAGAATTACTTTGTGGCATTTAACGCATGGGGAAACCTCTACTATATTATTTAAATTTTAATTATTAGTATAATCCAACCATTAAATGGTAATTATAATAAAAACTCATCCATAAATACCTTCTCCCATAATGTATCCACTATACTAATATTTATGGAGACCAATGATATAAACCTATGGTAGTTAATCGATAAAGAATTTGACTTATTCTTCAAAAATCAACCACCAATTAATACAACCTTATAGATGAATTTGATTCCTGATATAACCCATAAAAATATTCATGCAACATTCAATGGGGTGCATCCATATGTAATAAATAGGACCACATATTTTAATCTTTACAACTCAGTGATCCATCAGGAAGAAAATTATATCAAATAATTTTCAATGGAATAATATCTCCAATTATCATAATATGACAAAACATTCCTTATTCTTGATTTGGAACTACATAGAGTCTATAAGATTAGTACATAAGGTTTAAAAAAGGAATAAATTTTAGGTTGATGTATGTCATACATTTTTATGTAGAATGTAGCAAAATCCTACATGAATTAAATCTTTACTCAGAATAGGCATTTCATTTGATTTTAAACCATATAACATGAAATTATTCATTGAAATGATATTATTTATATTTTTGGGATTACACTTTGAAAATATTTTACCATTAAGGATGTTTTATAATTGATATGTTTTCCCTCTAGATAGAGTGTACTTTGTTGGAGGAAGAAAATTTCACCTTTCTCAATTCATCGGTTCCAACTCTTCAATTATAACCATGTAAATCTTGTCAAACATTACACTAATGCCATATTTTTTTATCTTTGGTAAATTTAGTAAAGTTTTAATAATACTATCTCAAATTTATTTTTCTACAAGAATGAAATAATCAAAATAAGTGACGTATAAAAAATTACAGAATGGTAATTCAAATAAAAATTATCACTTTTCTCAACCTAACTTCATACTGATTTTTAGAAAATGGATTTTTAAAATTTGTTTCAATATATTTTAAATTATAGAATGTTTCATGACACGTTAATTGAGATATTATCATACTTTATTATTTATTTTCATTGAATAATGTCACGTTGGATCAATATTTATTCTTTATAGTAATAATTTTAGATGGCCTAAAAAATGACTTCAAGGAATGTTTCAAACTAAATGAGTGTATACCTTATTCACAATTGGGACACCCCAAATTTCCTTTAATTATATTTCTATACAATGTTAAATAGTCATTATATTAATTTATCATCTTGTAAAAGATGGATCTCAATGTAAAGTATTCACATATATGATCCCTATACAATGTAACGCATGTATCCTACAAATATTTTAGATCATTATTCAATGGAGCCAAATACACATCATTTTCATTAATTATTTTTTTAGGCCAGTATAAATAGAGACAATATAATATGTTATCACTTTTTAAAAACCCATGGAGGAAACCTATAAATTACCATCATAATTGGCTTGGTACTACGAGTAATACTATCAACACCAAAAGGATTTATTCTATCCATATTTAATAGAGGATTGAGGTTCCATGGCTCGTTTCAAAATTCTAAACACTATTAAAAAATATTTATTTACTAAGGATAGACAATTGGGAGATGTAGTTTCCCATATTTTATTATTTTACCTACATATCATTAAGATTATTTAACATCTTTCTAAAATCCAAATAATTATCTTCATATTAGGGTGATAGAAACGTACAATACAACTTTTTTTGGACTTGATTCACCTTTCTTGTATCAATATGTTCCAAAATTATGGATTTTTATGAGTGATTGATGGTCCTTGTGAAAACATTTGAAATCATTTGGACATTTTTGTATTTTATTCGAGATCATAACTTTTGAAAATAACATTCTCTTAACATCATATATTCAACAAGAAATCTCATTTTCTTATGGAAGAATATCATTGAGGAGATCAATTATTTTTGTAAAGATGGTGCCTCTCTATCCACTACCAGATTTCAAATTTTGTAAATTTAATATAGAGGAAAATGTTGTATATTTATTATAATTAGTATTAAATGGTCTCTTCAAGAAAATATTTATCTTTTCAACCAACTCTGTACAATAATACAGTTTATCTCTAATTTTTTTAATGTTTCTTCTATATGAGATCCATCATCATTTACACAGTCAATTATAAAATGATCCCTTTATTTTAGCATCATCATAGTCATTATGTACATCCTGTTTTCCTCACATTTAGTATGAAATTTATAGTTTTGGTCAATTCAGTGAAAAAATAAAATTTTCTTCCACCTCTTCTGGATGAATTAATCTTTAATGAAAACAATTTATAGATAGAAAAAGGATTTGTGATGGGTCATTTACATTCCCTATTACAAACATGATAAACTATTTAACTCCATCCTTATACTCCATTTTTACGATTAGAATTCATCCATTTTTTATTTATACATATCTTATTAGTTTTAATAATATTAGTTTTTTACAAAAATAAATAAATAAAAATTAGGTGTCCATTATCTAAAGAGAAAATTATAAATACTTTGATGAAATTTGATTATTTTCCTAAAAAAATTCATACCCAATTTTTAAAGTTAGATAAGAAATAAAAAGAAAATTTTTAGCAACAAAAAGTATAGATGTTATTGAAAATATAATATTATACTCCTTAGGATAGGGTTTCACATTTATAAAATCCTCTTAAAATAAGAATTTTGAGTTTCTAAAAAATTAAAAAATGGTGTTATGTTACATTAATGAAGTAAATTAATTACAGATCAAATATTAAAATTATATAGAACATGGTTAAAGGTAAACTCTAATAAGAGAAACCCACATGGGATGAAAAACACCATGATTTGTTTTCCACTTTTTTAGATTGTACTCTTAATTGAATACTAATGATCATATTGGATTACTATAGTTGAATGAAATTTTCAATATCTGAATGTTATTGGTGATAATTACTAAAAAGTTAACATTTTAAACTGGGATATAATACAAAGAAACAACTGCTAGTGGATGAATGGTTATATGCTCCCCAAACATGGGAATAAGTATTAAAAAATTTAATAACAATAATTTAATCCCAAAAAAAATTGTTCGAAGATAACAATTATTGAATTCTATATATTGTGGTTTTTTAATAGTGGTGGAAGTCATTGAAGAAAGTGAATTTGTAATATATATATTATTACAAGGAATCTAATTAAATTTTAGTCTATTGAATAACACATAGATCAATAATAATCTCTCCACAAATTATTAATGGTTATCAGTTAAGATGTAATTGTAATGGATAATGATGTTTTTTATGAGAATCCTTAAGACATTATATGTGTTAAAAAGTTATTTTATTTCTATATAATCAATTTATGATGACTATAACCATGATAATCAAATTTTTATGTGAATGGTGAATTAAATTTATCACTAGACACTACATACTGTCAACTTATTTCATTTTGGACTACCTATTATATCTAAGAAGCTTCTATATACTTCATTTGAGATGTATTATATGTTGACAATTTACAAACATTTCTTTCAAAATTGGTAGAGAAAATAATTATTTTTAGAAGGATCATTTAAGTATAAGTAATTCAGTGAAGTAACTATTATTTGGATTTGTTAAAACTTGATATTTTTTAATGGAATGTTTTAATTATTGGTGTACTCTAGAAAATAATAAGTAATCATTCATGTTTTTTATCAAAAAAAATTATTTACACTAATTAAATAAAGTAAACATAGAATATTTAATGAATTATAAAATTTATTTGGTTATTTTAATTATATATTTTATGATAACATTATTCAAATAAAATCCTTTTATAGAAAATATTATTTTTAAAATAACATGAATGTAAAAAAATTTATAGGAGGTTGTTTCGGAAAACAACTAAACCAATATCATAAATATCTAAAAATCCAAAAAATAATTGGACGGAATTTTATTTGTAATAGGTTAAGGAAATTAATGTATTTTTTAAAAAGCTATTATATAAATAATTAATTAAAGTAATATCTATTTTAGTATCATAAACTTTTATGCATTCCATTATGTCACTAATTTAAACTATCACTTACTATATCTGCTAACAATAACTCTGGTGTAGCCTTTATGAAAAATATTTATTATACCAATATTATAGGCACTCTTATGTATTCTATAGTTTTTTTATAATAGACTGTAAGTATTGATACCTGGTCCTATAAGAAATTTTTTTTCCATTTTCTTAAATCTGGATGTCGTAATCTAACACATTCTTTATGCTTTGGGTGTGTTGTGTTGGTTTTCTCAGAAGACCTTGATATTGATTTCTCATAGTGGGTTTGATCACCGTGACATAGATTAATGAGGACTATTTCCTCATATATATTATGTTCCCCATTACCTCATTTTGGATTCTTATATTCTGGTTATTTTCTTTTTCATGTTTAATAATATAATAGGTGTTTTTTCTCAATGTTGTAGGACCATTTGAATAAAAGGGCATTAAATACTCTCATTCCTTCTTTTAGTTTCTAAATCCTAGGAATCATGATATTCTAGTCAAGTTTTTTTTATTTTTTGGTAATCAAATATGATTTATCATTACAAATTTTAATAATGATAATAATATAGTGTCTCCTTTGTTCACACCAATGTATGGATATCCCCAAAAATTGCAATGAAATCGTTACATTTTTCCAATTTGGCTAGAATTTTTAGTGAATGTAAAATTAGAGATAATGATCCTAAAAATATGTATTTATTTACTTTATGAAAAAAGAGTGTTGACCTCATGACTCATATAGTCTTGGAATTTGGAATGGAAACAATAGAAAAAAGAAAATCATGATGACTTCTCTGGAACTATTTTAAAATAGGGGTTCCATGTAGTGTATTTCTATAGGTGATAGATTCTTATGAAATCCCACCACACCCCACTAGGGTTTGGTAGAATACTCACCCACTCTTTTGTTTTTCATGTCATCAATTCATTACATGATGAAATTTGGTAGAGTTTCCATGGATTTACACTTCATGGTGTCCCTCCTCCCCACCCCTATCAATACCACTCTCGCCAAATCATCCACCACCACTGCTCTTCTTGATGCTCCAACACTATTTATGGTGCCTTAAAACATTCCCAATGGCTGACACATCTATAGATGAGGTAAAATTACTATATTCCCACAACCACCCCATTAACTAAACCATGAACTTATAAAGGATTTATGGTTCCCCAAGAATCTTCCAGCTGAGTAGCCTAATCTCTATGACATATGTTGGTTGTTCTATTTTTTCCATGTACTATTTTTATGTTTTTTATTGTTTTACTATATCATCTTTTTGTTTTCTCCCATCCCCTAAAATGTGATATTAAACTCTATATTAGTTTTATTCATTATGTTGGTTTCTATTTTTATTAATAATATTTTTCTTTCTCTAATCACTAATAGATTTGAGTCCATTAACAACACTAGAAAAGGGGTCTGACAACCCAAAAATGAACTAAAAAACTAATCTATATTAAAATCAGCAAACATTTCGCATAATAGGAAAATCCCTGATAAGTTCCCCCTATATAAACACCAAATAATAGTTTTCATAAAAGACCCATTTATCAGTGGTAAATTAAAGTTTGGATAAAGGGGTCAATTATTAACACTTTATTTTAGTGATGGTAAGGGGGTTTATCATAACTTTATTTTATCATTGATAAATTTGTCCTTTATCAGTCCTTTTATATTACTCATAAAGGTAACTGTTATTAGCATTTTTGGTAGTGCTGATAAAGGACATGTAGCTTCTGCAAAGATGTTATAGCCTTGTAGTATCTCTCTAATAGGGAACCCAATTATAAAACAAATACATAGAAGTAAAAATACGCAAAAAAATATAATTCAAATAAAAATATAACATTTCACTATCATTTGAATTCAATGTTTACATAAAAAATATTTTCATTATTGTGATATTTATAATTAATAGAAAAATTTCAATCAATATAAAAAATCATAACTCTTATAGCTAGATTATCCCAAATATAAACCTCTATACAAAATATTTTCCCTACAATTAAACCAATATTTAATTTTTTTAATGGGAAATAAATATTGAATAATTTTAATTTAAATATTTTTTCAACCACATATGAAAAATTATATTGGTAATTAACTCATATATGGATGATATTATGTTTTATTTATGCATCTAATTGAGGTTTATTAAATTCCTACATAACAAAATTGAATTATGGATGATTTTCATAATGTTTGAAAATAATTCATTAATGTTTTATTTTTTTCTATGTGAAAAATGCTTTCATATAAAATGAAACTTTTAATTTGAAAATGCACACTTCGATTCATACCAACAACATTATGTGTATTATTTAAAATTGGTTAATTCTTACATTTCAAAAATTAATTATTGATCATTACACTGAATTTTGAAAAAAAAATAAGAGCTCTTTTTCATTATTTTGACTATGTGACATACATTTTAAACTAAAGTGTATTGTTTTGTTAAAAAAAGAAATTTTATTCATAATAAAAATATAATGTTTTATATTAACATGCAGGTGATTTCTAAACTTCAAAAATGAATTATGGATCATTGTATAAATGTTGGAAACCAATCTGATCTCATTTTCTCATTTTTAGAATTATAATGTTTGTTTTAAATGAAAATGATACTTTTAAATTTAAAACATGGGATTTGAGTCATATTGACCACATCATTCATCATATTTACATAATTCCAATTTCTAAATATCATAAATTTATTATTGATCATTTTCATAATGTTTGAAAACATTCTGATCTCATTTTATTAGTTTTTTATTTTTGATATATATTTTAAACTAAAATGGAACTTTTATATATGTCACAATCAATTCATGTTAAAATGACTTCATCATGTTTTTAATTGACCTAAAGTCAATTTATATAGCTCAAAAATGATTTATAAAGTTTTGTCATAAATTTTTAAAATAATATAAGTAAAATTTTTCATTTTGGGCTACTTTAGTGTGTTATAAACTAAATTGACACTTACATATTGAATACACTCACAAAACATCATATAAGACACATAAATTCATCGTATTGATGTGTGTTCAGTTTCTACACATAGAAAACAAAATATTGGTTTTTTCAAAAAAAAATTAAAATAATTTGAGCTTGTTTTCTAGGTTTCAGCTATATGATGCATGTTTTGAACTAAAATTGCACTTTTATATTGAAAACATGAGCATTGACCCATACCAACCACATAATCAATCAATTTAAGGTGTATTTCATTACTACATTTCAAAAACTAATTATATATCATTTTACTAATGTTTGAAAATATTATGATCTCATTTTCTTACTTTTCTCAATGTGATGTGTGTTTTAATAAAAAAATGTCACTTTTAAATAAAAATCATACACCTCTAGTCATAATGACTACATAGTGTTCCAGATTGATATGTGTTTCATTCTTATATTTTAAAAATGTATTATTCATAACCTCTTTAAAATTCTGAATTAATACAGGATCTTTTTCTTGGTTTTGGATATAAAAAGATCTTTTTAAACTAAAATGGAACTTCTATATTAAAAATAGAAACTTCAAGTCATAAATACTAACTCCTATATCTAATTAACATATGATCCGTTCTAACATGCCAAAAATAAATTATGGATAATTTTTCAAATGATTGAAAACAATCTGAACTCATTTTCTTAGTCTGGATTATGTGACGTGTTTTAAACTATAGTGACACTTTTATATTGAAAATACATACATTGAGTCATAATAACACATCATGTGTCGAATTTATGCGAGGTTTTTTCCTACATGTTATAATAAAAATATGGGTTTTTTATATATTTTTTAAAAAATATGATCTTTATTGGTCATTTTTTTCCGATGTGACATGTGTTTTAAACATAAATAGTACTTCTATATTGAAAAAATGCACTTCAAGTCATACAATCTACATCGTTTGTCAGATTGATGCGAGGTCAACTCTTACATGTAACAAATGTTTTATAGATTTTATTTAATAAAGTATAAAAATAATTTGAACATGTTTTGTTGTATTTTAGATTGTGATATTTTTGTTTAAGTAAAATGTCAATTTTAAAATGAAAAAACACAATTCACATCATACTGATCACACAATGTGTCAGACTGATGTGAAGCAAACTCATGTATGTGAAAAATGAATTATGGATCATTATACTAATGTTTCAAAAAAATATGAGCTCAATATATTTGTTTTGGTGATGTGATACTTATTTTTTTATTAAATGGAACTTCTATATTAAAACACACAGTTTGAGACATACCTGCCACATCATGGGTCACATTTCTATACAATCAATTCATACACATCAAAAATAAATTATGGATCATTTTAATAAATTTTTTAAAAAAATATGTCATTTTTTCTTACTTTTGGATGGTGAGGTGTGTCTTAAATATAAAAAAACATATATACTTAAAACATTCTCTTTGAGTCCAAATGAAAAAAACAAGTGTCGTATTGACTTTCAGTTAATTACTATATAGTATAAATGAATTATGGATCATTATCATGATGTTTGAAAATAATATGAGCTCATTTGATATGTTTTATCTAGTGAAATTCATTTTAAACTAAAAAGAAACTTTTATATTGTGAACATGAACTTTATGTATTAGTGGACACATTGTGTGTTGGGATGGTGTATAGTTAATAATTACATGCCAAAAATTAATCACCAATAATTTTCCTCATCTTTAAAGACAATATGTTCTTTTTTACTCTATTTTGTATATATAATGTGTCTTTTCACTAAAATTACACATAAAAACAAAAACATTGAGTAATATTGGCCACATCATGTGTCAGATTTATGTGCGGCCAATTTCAACACATTAAAAATGAATTATGGATCAATTATCTAGGGATTAAAAAAAATCATTTATTCTCATATTTTTTCTATGTGATGAATGTTTAAAACTAAAATGACACTTCTATATTGAAAACATTAAATTTTAGTAATACTGAATATGTCTTTGGTATAATTAACAAGTCATAAATTCCTACATGTTTCATATGAATTATTAATAATTATCATAAGGTTTGAAAACAATATCATCTTTATTCATGGTTTTGGATCTATATTGTGTGTTTTAAACTAAAATGGAACTTTTATATTAAAAACATGAAATTTAATACATTCTAGGCACATCATGTGTCATACTGACATTTGGTTGATTCTAACACACTAAAAATAAATTATATAACATTTTCTTTAATTATAAAAACAATTTGATCATTCTTTCCCAAAATAGGCTACGTGACTTGTTTTTTTTTAAACGGAACTATTTATATGTAAAACATGCACTTTGAGTCATACCACTCACATCATGTGTCATATTGAAGCATGGCTAGTTCCTAGTTATCAAAAATGAATTATTGATCTTTGTACTAAAGTTTAAAATAAATTTCATATTTTTTACTTGGTTTTGAAAATGAAATTTTAATTTTAATATAAAATAAAAATTTATATTAAAAACAAAAAAAATGGAGTAACGCCTAGCAAATGTTGTGTACAATTTATGTGAGGTCAATTCCTACAAATAAAAAATTAATTATTGTTTATTTTACTAATGTTTCAGGACAATATAATCATGTATACTCAATTTTAGATATTTAACATTTGTGTTAGAGTAAAATGATAATTTTAATGTAAATTTATAAACATTGTGTCATAGCAGACACATTGTGTGTTAAATTATTATGTAGTTGATTTCGACCCATAACACATGAATTATGGATCATTGTCCTAAATTTTGAAAAAAAAATGAGTTCATTATCATTTTATGTACAATGTGAAACTTGTTTTAAACTAAAATGACTCATTAATATTGAAAACACACACTTTAAGTAATATTAACCTCATCATGTTTCATATATTTTTTCATTCAATTATTGCATAAACAAATTATGTATAAATAACTGGATATTTAAAAATAATATGAAATCATTTATTCATTTTTGATAATTTCATGAACGTTTTTCACTAAAATGTCCATTTTATATTAAATACATGAACATTGAGTCATACTAGAAACATTGGATGTCAAGTTAATATTTGACCCATTTCTACAATTTAGAAATAAATTATGGATCAATTTCAAAATCATTCAAAACAATCCAAGAAAAATTTTCTTAGTTTTTAATAATGTGACATTTTTATTGAATAAAATTACCCTATATAGATAAAATGGCCTTTCACAATTTTCTAATTCCAACCTTGTTAAACTTACTTCAAAGTTAAGTCACCATTCCTACTTTTAGAATTGGACTCTGATATAATTGTAGAATATCTAGTAGTATTTATAGTATATTTCATTAGCATTAATTTGGTTGAATAAAATGTGAATGAAAAGGAATTAATTTTTCTATTTAATTCAGGGATTCATGTGATTATAACAGGGCCCAACCCATTTTTAAAAACCCATAAAAATAAATAAAGACACAAAATGAAAATGACAAGGTTTGGAATATGGAAGTACCTCCTCTATTAGTTGGTAATATTTATTTTGATTTGTGTGTACAAGGATCCTTGACCCATTTTCATCTCACCTTTCTCTCAACTACAGCCTCGATTTCAAATATCTCATGAGCATGAGCAACATAAATAAAGTTTCTAGCACTACTAGAATCTGTAGAGAATAAACCACAATTATCTATCTCCTTGAGAAATATCTCAAATGTTTCATTATTTTGAGCATCATAATTATTGTGTTTATTTAGATTATACTAACTCATCATAACACATGTATGAAAGAATATTAGTTAATATTTAAAAATAAATACATGGTAAATTGGGGAATGATCATACACCCTTGTAATATTTTAAAAATTATAGTAAAAATGTTATGATTTTTGTTATAACATTAGATCTAGGTTTATTAAATGTATTAGATGTGTTGAATTTAATATGGAATTCATTGGTAAATTAAAGTGTATTTAAATATATCTGAAATATTTGATCATATTTATGGCATCTATTATCATGATTCTTTTGAGTTTTCTTCTAAATGCAACACCTTCAATCAAAAAAAACTATTTTTTTATTTAGGAGGAGGAACTACAGGTGGGGGAGAATCATCAACTCTATGACCTTACTCAAATAGGGGGAAAGAACCAATGGTGGGGTTTAAATTTATTTGTAATGAAGTGATGATGGTGTCTAATGAAATATTTCAATTGAAATTATAAATTTAATATTATAATAAAAACATATCTAAAATATTTTATATACTAAATGAATTTTATTTTAGGAAAAATAATATCTAATCATTAAGATGAAAATTATTCACATCCCAAATGTATCTCTATAGGATTAGCTTATACTAGATTAGAAAAATAATAGGAAATAACTTCATCATAATGTCGGGAATCATTCTAACACCATGAACTCTTTCCAAAAATCTTTAAAAAAAATCACTTCTTCCTTTGAGAATATTGAATTTTGGGCATCTTTAAAGTACAGAGAAAATATAGAAAAACAAATAATTTACATATATTTTAATTGAAATTGTAATGTTCTTCAAAAATTACTTATTTTGGGATTGTATTTTATTTATGGTATATAATATACTTCATAAATTTTAAAATATAATATCCACAATTGTTTTAATTATTTTGTTTTAGACACTATATTAAAATATATATCTTCCAACATTCCTTTCATCATCTCATACGTATCTCCTTGTGTCATTATATTCTCAAAATATGCATAAGGTGACACTAAAAAACCTGCACCTCTTACATAACCATTCTAATAACCAATTATTTTAAAATAAGAACATTTTTTTATAGAGTATGTGACATGGAACAGTGATCTTAAAAAAACCCTCAAAATATATGTCTTTACGTTTAATATCTTCTATAATTTGTGGAACATGCAACCTGAATTCAAAATGAACAACAAAATAGTATACCATTATAACCCAAATATTAAATTTTAAGATCCTAATTGTAATAAATAAATTATTAAAAAAAAATTATCTACTGATTACAAATAAAATGGGAATCATTTAACTGAAAAAGAACTATTTTATGAATAACTATATTTTTTTCTAAAAGAATGATTATTCATGATTTTCTCACATAATTTAAAATTAATTATTAAAAAAGTAAATTTTATTTTTGAATTCATTATATCAAGATTATCATATAGGAATTTTTTGGATTCCTCTAAAATATTTCATTTTTTGATGAATATTGAAAAATATCAAATTTTAATCTAAAACATAATATTTATTTAAATTATATATAAAGTTAAATTATATTTTAAGTTTTTTTTAATATCTCATTAGTACAATAATGTATCTATTAGTTTAATTTATTTTATTCGAATAATTTTCATATTTAATTTTAATGTAAAACAATTTAAACTCTAACATTTTCTCTTCAAAAACTGAAATTCCCATCACATATTTTGAGTTGATTTTAAAATTAATTTTTCTTATTATATGAATTGAATTTTAAAAAATGAATTCCATATTTTGAATAAGAATAATTTATTTTTGAAATATGGTGAAAATAGTTTTTGACCAAAATAAATAGCAAAAATAGTAAAAAATATTTACTGTGGTTTGGGTAAAAATGGATTTCCCCTCTGGTTAGACTACTAAATAAGAGCTAAAATGAACTATAAATATTTATAAAATATATTTTGTGGCCATATTTTGACCTTATAATGTCTTTTTATTTATAATAATTCATTATGGACCCTTGATTTTTTGTATAAACATGATTACACCTTTTTCTTCTCTAATATAACATATATGTTACTCACCTCACTTATAAAAGGCCATCCACTCTCCTCTCTTCTTCAAAACCTAAAAAAATAGATTCTGAAAATACCTACCAAAATCACATATAAATATACATACCCACATCCAAGAAGAATTATTTTGTATATAAATATAACCTAACTATGATTGTGGGGAAAACATATGGATATTACCTAAATAAAATGTAATGTTCTTCAATGTGAATTTTTATTTTATTTCATCCTCCACCTCCATCAATTATTACTAAACCATTATCGTATAAAATCCTTATTATATTACACATAAATATAATTTTTTATAACAATTTCATAACATAAAACCATCCCCACTATAATAAAATGTGTTATGAAATTGTTATTTGTGTGTACGATGAACTACCACCTCATGAACTGATGTCATTCATTTTTCCATTTCCAACTATTACGAATGGGTATGATGATGGATATAAAGTAAATATAATATATTTGTATCATTATTATACCTATAAATACATTATATTATATATATATATATAACTTTTTTATATTCCATTCCATATGTGATACGATAATTTCATTCATGTGGACGGCGGACTACCAACTCACAAACTGATGTATTTTGTTTTTCACTAATGTTATACATGGAATTTAATAGAGTAATTTTAATAAATATATACGATATATATGAAATAATTATTATTATCATTTAAAATTTTTCATTATAAAAATAATATATCATTTTCTTTTTTACATTTTCACTCATTAAAATATGATTACTTCATTCGTGTAAGTGTGGACTATCACCTTCATAGAGTGATATACTCTCATTTATTAACCGAACCACATGACTGATATATATAAGTTTATTTAAATAAGTTATATGATATTATTATAATTATATGAATATAATATATTACTTACCTTCTTTACATAATGATCATCGATAAATAGAAACATTACCAATGCGTGTGTACAGCCGATCATCTCCATCATCGTAACACACTTCATTTCTCATAACCAAATTTTATAACTGGTCATAAAAGTATAATTAATTTATAAATATTATATATATTCAAAAGATAATTATTCTTTATATGATATTACTAAATAATATTCACAAAAACTTGATCTTTTTTTATGAAACACGCATAAGAAAATAATGTGATTAACACCCTAAACAGTGAAATTAATGAATGTTTATGAATAGAAGGGTCATAAGATGGTATAAAATGATTATATATGATATTATGAATATTAATATAGTCCTTCTATAAGTTAATAATCTGATTATAACCACTATACAATAGTTTATAGAAACTTCAAAGAAGATAAAGTGTGAGGTAATGGATTCTAACTCGATTTCATTTCATTGAGGAACATTTGTATGTTATGAAAACAATTATTTTATATCATTTATACACATAAAATTTCATATTAAATATCATGAATAATTAATAATTCATTTTATATTATGTTTCAATTTTAATTATTTAATCCATGGATAGTTGTGTTGATTTATTATGAAATGGTTAGGGGCTTTGTCTCAATTTCTCTTCATTGAGAAATTTTATATTGTTCTGCACCTAATTCATTTTATATGGTATTTATAATTACCCTTTTTCATTTTATATCATTATTTATTATTAATTCATGGTATTTTGAGTTTAATTTTTAATTATTTCAGCTAAGTATTTTTTAATTAAGAGTTACTAAGTGGTAAATAATTTCATAACTCAAATTATTTTTATTCAGTTATATAACATATTCATCATCTTCGATATTCTAAGATTATGTGTGTAATTAATTTTAGTTATATTATGTTTTATTTAAATTTTTTATATTTTTATTTATATTTTAAACTCATAATTAGTTAACTAAATAATTCTCACTCCAATTTTATGATCATTGTAAGGGTGTATTTCATAATCTCATTCTCATCTAGATTGTTTATAATTGAATTTATATTGAAGGAAGTAATTTAGTCATTGTATAGTAAAATAATTTAATATTATCCAACCCAGTTTATTCATGATATTTTCAAGTAATAGTACTATTTTTATTTTCATTGTGACTTAAAATAATTGAGATAATGTTTTTAAGAAAATCATACTTCATTTGTATCTTTGGTCAGAAATATGTTTTCTACCAAAACATTATTTTGTAAAACATTTTGAAAAATGTTTTTAAAAAATTTCTAAATGATTTATTAAATACATTTTTACCCACTATTACCTTTTAGAAAAATTATAGTAATCTTAATTTATTTTCAAATTAATTACATTTTGGACTTTACTAAATAAGTAAAAGGAATAATTTCTTTAACATGAACATAATGAATAGAATTTTTGTCAATAATGACCACTAAAATTCATATAATCATAATTTATATGTTTCAAATTATTATTTTAAAAATTCAGTTTCAACTCTTAGTTTTAAAATTTTATTTTCAATATAAAAATTATATTTTTTTTTATAAATGTTTTTAAAGATATTTTTGTGGAATTTCTATTCATCAATGATAGAAATATTTTTTTTATTACTCTAGTGGGTATATGTTGTATGGATACCATCCTTAATATTCTGTTGGATGTTTAATGATAATTTTGACTAAGTAAATTATTAGAATAAACTTCCTTGATTCATTTTTGTAGTTATTAACTTTCCCTTCATTGACTCACCTTCCTGGGAGTATTAAATTTCTTATAAATTTCCAAATTATTCATCATGGACATTTTTATTTCATAAACCACATATCATTTCAACCTACGGTGTTTTATATTGAATGATATTTTTTTATCTAGGGAAATATTTATCAATATGTATTCTTTACTCAATAAATATGTTTTATGGTAAGGCGCATCATTCATGAATTAAATCGATCATTTGATATGTAAGGAATGATTTGGACATGCAGACATAGGTGGGGCCTAGTTATAAGTATCCCATTAATGCCTTAGTATTCTCATTAGGTGAATTAATATGATAACAATAAATCAATTGGCCAAACCAGATGAGTTATTGCACAATAGTTTTCAATTATCTTGTTAAATGTCACAATGGTTGAAGTATCATGATCTTGAGTTCATGATGTCTAAAGTTTAGTATTTCCTTCATTAAGAATTAAATTATTATTTTCCATGAAATTTTTGTAAAGATATTATTTATGGATACATTTAATTCTCAGGTATTATTTAGATTGAATGTTTTATTAATTATTTGACCATCCATATTGATTATTCCTTATCCAGTTATGATAGTCTTGTTATTTATTAAATAGAATTTTTTTTCAGTTTTTTACATTTCTATATTGATTATTATCATTTATATATTTTCATTGATATTATCTCTAGATGCAAATTATTCAAAATTTACTAATTACATGACATTTTTATTTGGTTTTTTACATTTATATATTGATTATTCTTATTAATTCATGATTTTTATTTTGTATATAACCATTTTTTATCATTTTGGATGACCCTTATTTTGTTCCCATTCTTTGGGAATCCCAGAGGTAAAAATAAAAATGATATGTAAGGATAGTATATTTCAATGTAATAATGAAAAATTGGATTTGGGATACTAGGGTCAAGGTTGCTAAAGCTATAATCATAGATCATTTAATAGAAGCATTGGTATCTAGATTTATGAACAAATATATTAGGTAACATAACCCAATGATAAAAAGTGAGGATAAGTATATAAGAATATCCTAAATTTTTGGTAAGGAATATATTATGTCATTTTGCATAGAAATATATCTCTATATGAACACTATGAGTGGATGTGGTTCTATAATAGATATTCATAGGGGTATTAACTCAAAAATTGATGCATTAGGATTGACTCGGTCATCACTACGTTTATAAAAACATTATTTATCATGCACCTAGTTTGACACTCTTGAGGAATATGATTTGGATAATTCACATTTTTCTTATAAACTATTATAAATAATTTGAATAAATAATTAAAATTAATGGACTAGGTTAATGCTTTGGGGTCTTATATTGAAAATAATGTTTCATTACTTACACATATTATAAATGATTATATATTTTCTCACATTAATTATTATGTATCATAGTATACTTATTGGTTTCATTCAATGGATGGAACCCGATAGAATCTTATTAACATTGAATAATAAAGACAAGGTGGTGACTATAAGAAACCAAAGTGAATGATTGTAGGAGTGATATATATCAGGATTATAACTAATCAGTTATCACTAAATATGATCAGAAACCTATACTTTAACCAACTCTTGAACCCGCAAAAGAAAAGAAGGATTGAGTTCACTAAGTGATCGAATCATCAAGACCATACCAGAAAAAAGGCTCAATTTCCATCATGTCAGAAATGTGGAAAGTGAAAACTAGGAAAATGTCTCAAGGAAAGAGGAATTTAATTCTGTATATAAATTAAGGTCATAAAGAAAATAATTTCTAAGGAAAAATAAATAGTATTATAAAATAAGATAAATCGCATCCTATTAATCCATTTATAGTTCATTTTCAGAAATGTGTAGAACAATTGAATTATCTGATCCAATACCCTCATCTAAAGGTTAACTCATAGTAAAACAAAGGAACTATATTCAAATTCAATGGAAAAATTATTTATTTGGATTCTATAACTTTTTTATAAAATTATTGTTACCAATGGTATATTGTTATAAGAATCATGAAACATTTAAGTATTCTATTAAATTTTAAAAGAAAATATTTCTTTTTTAACTTAAGTTCTATAGATACCAAAATTGGTTCATGAGATTATTAATTATCCTATTTTCAAATTATTAAACACCCCTTTTTAGATTTTATGTTATTATAGTCTACCAATATTCGAAATATTCTAGGATAAATTTAGGGAAATAATATGTTCTGGTAAAAATGTTATTTGATGAATAATTCATTTTAACTTTATACACATAACATTAAGGGTTTTGATAACCTTTATGGTTAACATGATCATTAATGTCATTGTAATAATAGTCAAAGAATATTATTAGAATTTGTGAAAAAAAGTTTTATTGAAAACCGTAGTAAAAATGTTATTTAATTATTAATTTTATTTCAAGGATGTCTATCATATTTTTTGGATTGTTATTTGAATTATATTAATATATATTAGAAAATTTAAAAGTTTCATGCTCGGTGACAGCCCCTCACATCTAAAAAGGTAGCATCTCTTGAACCCATGACTAAAAGATGATAAGGCTTTAGTGTATACCATTATCCCACTCAACTTCATGGGTAATATGTCATTGTTTTTAGTTACAAAATTGAAATATAAATATTAATGATGAAATGGTGGTTTCACCTTTGAGGTTTAGAGATTAATTAATTGTACTGGATAACTTGTGCTAACTATGTTGGTTTTGGAAAATATTTTGAGATATATGGAATAACATTTCACTCTTTTAAAGATAGTATGATCTTTTAAATGTTAATTTTATGATTAGGGAATAAAAATTTCATATTCTGATAAAAATTTCATGTAGTAAGGGATGAATTGTAAATTTATTGATGTACAAATTAGGGATTAAATTATGATTATGAAATATAAATGTATCAAATAATTATATTTACTTATATGCTAATATGTGAAAATAATTCCTCAACTCTACGAAAGGGATATCGAAATAAATTTCTTTATAATATCATCATTTTTTATGATATAGATGATATTTTTCACACAAAATTGGTTTATAAATTTTTTGCTGTTAACCTCTTCTATATTACCCACATTCTTCTAATTAATAACCTCTATCACTCTCTGTTAATACATTGATGTTTTTATCATCTTCCATGTTAGTGATTTCATTTTTAATATATGTTATTTTAACTATAATCTTATTTATGTTATTATTCTATGTGACCTAGGATCTTAAATTTATATCTTATTAATAGGATATTTTATTATCCCTTTTATGATGTTGGTTTTTAAGAAATCTTCTTGAAAAATGTCAAGCTCTTGATTAATTAGATCAGGTTTAAATAGTGAGGATAAAATTTACTTAAGGTGGGTATAATGTAAAAATCCTTGAATTTAAAAATAGAACATTATTTTTGATAGATTATGTGACATGGAACACTTATCTTAATCTACCAATTAAATATATTTCATTAAATTTAATCTTTTTAATAGCTTGAAGAACATGAAACCCCAAGTCAAAATGAACTACAATATAGTATATCATTTTACAAAAACTATTGAATTTGTGGGTATTAATCATAAAAACTAAATTTTTAAAATTATATTTATCTATTTATTAAAAATAAAATAAAAATCATTTAAATGGAAAAAACATTTATGAAAAAAACTATATTTTTTTAAAAGTTGAATTAGTCAGACTTTCCAAAAATAAAATATAATTAATTAATACCACATTTATAAAAATTATTTGAAAAAAATAATAATATTTTTTAAATAACCAAAGTAAAATTTTCATAGAGTTAATTTTTTTATTTTTCTAAAATATTTTATTTTTCAATGAATAGTGAAAATACAATATTTTAATTGAAAACAACTGTTTCGGTTAAATTATTAATAAAGTTAAATTTTATTGTAAATTTTATTTAATGTAAAATTTGTTAAATAATATAAAAATTAATTTAATTTTATCCATTAGAATCATTTTCATATTGAATTTTTATATAAAAATATTGTAAACATTTTAACATTTTCTCTTTGAAACCCTGTTTTCTCATCACATTTGTGGGATTAATGTTTGAATAAATTTTCTCACTTATGTGAATTGGAGTTCTAAAAATGGATTAAATATTTTTAATAATAATAAATTATATTATATAATATTTTAAAATTAATTTTTTACCAAAATTAATTGTAGAAACAATAAAGAAATATTTATAATGGTTAAGGTAAATAGATTAACTGAGGGTTAAACTAAAAAGAAAATGGTTAAAATGACCTAAAAACATAACTAAAATATATTTTCATGACCTATTTTAACCATATAATGTATATAATCATTAATAATCCATTATTTACCCTTATAGGGTGTATAAAACATGTGTACACCTTTTTCCTCTAGAAAATTACAAGTGTACCACAAACCTCACTTATAAAAGGACACCCCCTCTCCTCTCAAAGTTACACCATCAAAATAGTTTGGTTCATCCAATAACTAACAAAATAACATTCCATATTACATTACATAATCCTATAATTCTTATTTTGGTAATTATTCCAACCTATTAAGGCTTTTTGTGAAAATCTAGGGAGTTTACTTGAAGAAGTGGTTATGTTCTTCAATGAGCATTTTTATTTTATTTCTTCCACACCCTGCATAAATTATTATTAAACCATGATGATATAATATCATAATTTTATTAAATATGACTATATGTTGTTATAATAATTTAATTACCCACAACCATCCCCACTTCCATCAAATGGGTAATGAAGTCAGCATTCATGTGTATGTCTTACCATCACCTCGTGAACTAATGTCATTTGTATTTCCATTACAACCTCTAACTGGGAGGTATGATGATGGATATAAAGTATATATATTTTATTTATAAAATAATTATCCCTATTTATTAATTATATAATATATTTATTTTCAATTTCTATTTCATATAGGATATGTTAATAGTGATTTTGTGTATGATAGACTACTGCATCGCAAAGCGATGGGATTCATTTTTTTACTAAATCATTACATGGAATATAATAAGGATAATGTAAAAAAATATATGTGATATAAATGAAATAATTAGGATACTATTTAAATATTTATCATTCTTAAATGATAATAAATCATTTCTTTTTTTACCGTTTCACTCACTAAAAATGACAATGTCGTTCATGTACGTGTGGACTCCCACCTTCAAAAAGCAATGTGTCTGTATTTTCATCTCCACAATACGTGAATGAGATATGTATAAGTATATTTAAATAAATAATATCATATATTTATAATTATTTAAATATAAAAGTTTACTTACCTCCATTACGTAATTATCATTGAAAAAGGGAAATGATACCCATGTGTATGTATAGTCTACCATCTCCATGATCATAACATACTTCATTTCTAAAAAATATCTTTCATGATAAGTTATAAAATAATAAGTTATATTTAAATATGTTAATAATTTCATGAATATATCTCTTTATATTATATAACTATACAATATTCATAATAATTGGAACTTTTTTAATGTATCATAAATAAGAAAATAAGGAAATTAAGACCCAAAACAATGAAAATAATGAATGATTATTAACAGAAGGGTCATAATATATTATAGAAGGATAATATTTGATATTATAATTATTAATATTTTTATATTATATGTTAATAACATGTTTATAACCACTATATTATATTTTAAATAATTTTGAAACAAAATCATATATGAGGTAAGGGATTCAATCTCAATTTCTTTTCATTAAGGCTCATTTTAATATTATGCACCAATTTAATTTATATGGTGTATGCAATTTCCATTTCACATATAATATCATGAATAATTCATAATTAATTGTATATTATTTTATAATTTTAATTATTTCATCCAATTGGATTTTTCATGAATATTATTAATTATTAAGGGGCTTCATCTCAATTTCTCTTCATTGAGGCATGTTGTAATATAATGGTCATAATTTGTTTTATATAGTGTATATACTACCAATTTTACATATGATATCATGATTCATTGATAATTTATGATATTTTAATATTAAATTTGAATTATTTTATCTAAGGGTATTTTACTTAATAGTTACCAAGTGGTAAAGAATTTTGTAACTCAATTTGTTTTCATTGGGTCATGTTACCTCTCCATTGTCTTTGATATTTTAAGATTATATGGGCAACGATTATTAATTATAAAAAATTTTCTTCCAAATTATTTTATGTTTATTTATATTTGACACATATAATATATTCATTGAATAATTATTACTTCAAAATCATGATCATTTTAAGGGTTTATTTCATAATTTCATTCTCATTAAGATTTATTATTCTTGAATTTTTATAGAATGATTTTTTTATTCATTTCCTAATTATGAAAAATAATTTTTTAAACACTTATTATTCATGATATTTTCAAGTAACAGTAATATTTTTCAAAACATTAATAATTCAAATAATTTAGAATTGTTTTTCATAAAATGCAATTTTATTTCTATATTCGGTGAGAAATCCATTTTCAACCAAAACCCTATTTTCAAGAAATGATTTTCAAAATATGTTTATCTGTTTTACACTGAATTTATTAAATAAATTTTTACCCATTTATAATTTTTAATAAATTTTTTTAATATAATTATCATGTTGTTTTCAAAATAATGACTATTTGTAATTTCCTAAAAATATTGAAAGGAATCTTTGTTTTAATGTGTATGGTATGAAAAAAAACATAGTCATCTTGACAACTAAAAATTTTTAAATCATCCTTTATATGTTTAAAATATTATTTTAAAATAAAATTAATGTCAAATTTTTTTTGAAATATATATTTTTAAAAATTAAATTTCAAAATGAAAAGGATATTTTTCTCATGAATTTTTTTAATGTTCTTTTTTATGGTATTTCTATTTATCAATGAGAAAAACTCATTATTCTTACTTTTTTAGGTATATGTTCGATTTGATACCATAATTATTATTCCACTAGATGGTTTGTGAACAATTTCACCAAGGAACATATTAAAATACACATCTAGGATTCATTTTTGCAATACTTAACATTCCATAAAATTATTCACCTTCCTAGGTAAATTTTATTTCCCCTAAATATATGTATTATTTATCATGGATATATTTATTTCTTAAAACATATATAATTTCTACATAAGGTGTTCTATATTGAATGTTTTTTAGCTGTGGAAATGCTAATAGATCTCTATTCCTTACTCAATTTAAATATTTGGTGATAGGGTAAATTATTCATAAATTAAATTAATCATTTGATATATGAGGAATGATACAGAAATATAGACATGGGTAGGGCTCGGTTATAGAAATCCCCTCGATGAATCGATAGACTCCTAAGGAAAATTAGTAAACAATCATTAAATCGGTTGGAAAAAATGATTTTTTCGAAGTATTCTTAAATTTCCCTATGAAAGGTTTTGAGGGTAGAGGTATCATGATCCTTAGTTCATGACATCTAATAATGAAATATTTGTTTCATTAAAAAAATTATTATTATCCCTAATATTTTCAAAATGATATTCTCTTAATATGCATTTCATTATCAGTTATTGATTTGATGGAATGTGTTTTAAGTTATTTACCTTTTTATATTGATTATTCCTTATCTAGTCATGATAGTCATGTTATTCATCACATTGAATGTTTTTTTAGTTATTTACCCTACTATATTGATTATTATTCATGTGATTTGTGCATTGATATTTTTTATGAATGAACTAACTTCTCATTTTATTGATTATATGTCACGTATTTTTAGTTATATATCTTTACATGTTGATTATTATTATTCATTCAGGATTGGATAAAATGTACATAACCATTACTGATTATTTGAGCTCACCCTTATTTTGTTTCCTAAAAAAAGGTTCCAAGAAGTTTACTAATAATGATATAAAGGATATAGTTTAGGGAATAATAATATTATAGAAACATATGTTGTGATTTTTATTCTAAAATGTAACAGAGGATCATGTATATATCATGTTTACCATGAACATTAAACTTTTCAATATTTCAGGATGATATTCCTTGTATCTTTGGCCAATATAAAAAAAAGACACCAACTTTGGGCTATTGGGGTCAGGGTCACTACAACCATATTTATCTGGATTATTCAAAGATACATAATGTTTTTTTATTTAGGTACAATCGATGTCGATTCTTGTTTCTATATCAAATAACAATATACAATCATAAATATATATTTTCATGTAATACAATTATAATGAATAAAAATTACTATTTTTCATACTTACACATGACACCCATACTACTTTTGTTTTTTCATCTACTTGTTTTCCTTGTTTATTTATACAAGCCTCCTTCTATAATACTTGACATAGGATGAAATTTTCTGCAATGTTTGATTCATCAATCTTTATATAAATAAAAAAACCTATATTGATTTATATCACATAAAATTTCTCTAAATATTTTAAACACCTATAATTTTTTTTCTAGGTAAGGTGTAACCCATCCTTGATTTTAGTGGGGATATATTGGTTTTAATGCACACAACCTATTTTCAGCACTCCCTTATTTTTTTCATTTATTTTCAATTGTGATTTAATGTAAATAAAATAAATAAATTAAAATAAATTATTATATATTATAATTAATTTGAAATGATGCCTCAATATAGGTTCAAATTAATGATTTCCATGTTTAATGGTTTATACTGTTTTCATACATATATGGTGGGTAGGACGTTCACATTCCCCTTAGCATCCCTATGATGATTATTTTTTAGATGTGTCTGAAAGGCTATACATGATTCTTCAATGGAAATTATGAAATATTTGTTATGTAAATCATTTAAAATTAACAAAATCTACAAAAAATAATGATAATTAAATGAACACTTCTTTATATAATTTTTTTGGTAAAATAGAGAAATTATATCATAAGATTACCCTGATATCTTTCCATGTGGTTTTCTTCAATGAAGTAATGAAATTATGGCATGTATCTATATAAATTATCCCATAGAATCTCATTATAACCCCAATTTAACTAATAAAAATTATCTTGTTGGGGTTAAAAAGTTATCCTTTTTTATTCCATCCATCCTAAAACATGTTTCCTTTTCTTCATTCCTTGATTTGTTTAGTTATCATGATGATAAAAAATAACTCTTGTTTTTATTCATCCATATGTGGTTGATCCACTGATAAATTCAAATTTTTAACATAGATATTCTATTATTCTTATAGATTGGTATAATTATCATATGGAGAAACCATTATCCTTATGGGTAGTTAAATACTTAATTTTAACTATATAAATAAAGTATATAACACCTAATATAATATGTAAAATCATAGAATATTAAAAAAATAATCTTGTTCACTAAACTATATTTATTTTCATTAATGGTTAATGGGAAATAGATCCACTATTGATTATCCAAATCCTCTATTTATATACCCCTCTAATGAAAAATTCAATTTCTATAATGGGGCCATCAAAAAACTATTGTGATAACCCAATGAATGGATCATATTCAATTTAATTTTCATCTGACCCAATATTTGTTTTATTCCTTTTTAGAAAAATTGACCAATAATTTTTTTATGAATTTGGTATATAAAAACATTAATTTTTTATTATTCCATTATGAAGGGATCATCTTTATACCCTTCCATACTGAAATTTAATTTCATGGAGACTAATTCAATGACATTAACTAAAATTATGTTTTTAACTCATTTTCATTTGAAAATAAACACATGAAATTTTATATAATTTTACTATTATATTTTTATGTTTATTTAAAGGTATGAAATATTCTTATAAAATGGACTTTTATCCATGGAACCAAATACATACATTTCATCCACCATAATCCAAACTCCAATATTTTTCATTGTACTATATTGATTATGTTCCATTATATAGAATGTATGTCCATTAATTATAAAACCAGTGTAAGAGATAACATCTATATTTGGTCCTATGTATAGCCATAAAAGTTATGTATCAATTGAATTGGGATTTTTGGGTAAATCCTTATATATATGATCTCATAACAATATTATAAACCATTTATTATGGGTATTTTATATTCATGTTTCATCCCTATATGGATTCAAATTTATAATAATTACTTTGTGGGATTAAACATATAGAGAAACCTTAAAAATATTATTTAAAATATAATGGTCAGCCTACTCCCACACTGTAATGTTAATTATAACAACATCTATTCTAAAATTCCCATATTCCCCTAATTCATTAGTTGTAACAAGTTTTTAGGAGACCAATGATATCAACAACATTTAGGAAATCAGTATACAATTAATTATTTTATTTAATAATATATCAATAAATAATACAGTATTTTGAAAGAATTTAATTCTTGATATAACCTTTCAAATTATTCATATACTGTTGGAGGAGGTGCATCCATTTCTAATAGATAGGACAACATAGTTAAATCTCTCAAACTAAGTGAATCTTTAAATATTACATTAAATAAGGAAAAACATGTCATTTTATACCATGTACCATAAAATTATTCATCGAAATGGTATTCATGATATTTGATGAATACCCCTCTTTAACTTTTACACCACTAGTGAAGTTTTATAATTGAAAATATTGTTTTCTAGATAGAGTGTAAGCTAATGATGGAAGAAACGTTTGTCATCCACCATTCACTAGTTCCAACTCTTCCATTTCACCATGTCAATAATATAAATTTTTTCCCTAATGCCATATTTTTTTATCTTTGGTATATTTAGTAACACATTAATATTACAATTGGATGCATTTATTTTTATAATTTCATGAAAACAAGATAATATTTGGTGTATAATATAATTTCAGTATGGTAATTCAAAAAAATATTTTTTTCCAACCAAAATTCCTATTCTGTTTTATAAAGGATTTATAATATTAGTGTCATTAACTTTTAAATACTATAATACATGATTTCCTATTAATTTAAATGATGTTGTACCTTTTTCTATGTATTTATTGAATGATTTCATCCATGGTTGGTGTTTATTTTTTCAGAGTAAAAAAATTCTGATGTCCAAAAAAATAGTCATCAAGTAATTTTTCAACAAATGGAGTGTCTAACTTATTTACAAATAGTACACCCAACATTAATTTAATGTTATTTCCAAAAAATCCTATAAAGTAAATTCATTTAAAATCCCATAAAACATAGAACTCAAATTGAAATTTTCACTTCAACAAGCCTCAGACAATATAAAACTTATATCCCACATTGATTTCAGATATTTTTTCAATGGATCCCAATATACATCAATATCATTACCAGGTTATTTTGGTTTGGATAAAAGTAGAGACAACATAAGATACATTTAATTTATGAAAAAAGTTTGAATGTTTTGAATTACCAACATAAATGGAAAAACACTATGAGTACTACTTTTTACACCAAAAGGATGTATTCCAATTATAGATACTATAATATAGAGGTTTTATGGATCATTTAAAGTATTAGGATGCTCATAATAAATTTTTGTCCACTTAGGATAACTTAATCGGTGATGTATTTTCCCATATTTGATTATTTTATCTGAATTCCATGATAATTTTCTAATGTTTTTCTAACATCCATATAGTTTTCCAGACATTTTAATAATAGGAATGTACCATAAAACTTTTTGAGGTATTGATACATTTCTATTTTATCTATTAGTTCCAAACATAAGTAATTTTATTTGTGAATCATGGTCCATGAGAAACAATATTCAATCATTTGGATAAGAATATATTTTTTCGATATTATACCCATTGAACGAAGACTTCACATAGAGTCATATGCTCAATATGGGGCTCATTTTATTCTAGTAGCATATCATTCAAGAGACCAGTTAGTTACTTAAATATAATGTTGCTCCATCCACATTCAACTTTTAATTTATATAACATTGATAAAACGGATGAAATTGTATATTTAGTATAACTTGCATACAATAGTCTCTTTAAATTTCTATTTTACATCTCAAATAAATTTTCATAATCATAATGTTCATATTAAATTTTCATTATCATTTATTATATAACATCATCATCATCATTTACACTGGCATTAATATAAAATTATCCAAAAATCACAATATTATCCTAGTCATTATGTGCATCCCTTTTTTCCAAATATTTATTCCATCATTTATAGCTTCATTATATTCCATGAAAATCAGATTTTATTCCAAATATTCTGGGTGAATTTATCTTTAATGACAATAATGTAGACAAATAAAAAGATTTTATAATGGTTTATATGCATGACATTTTTCTAACTACATGAACTATTTAACTCCATCCACACACACATTTTTCCTATGATTAGAATGCATAGATTTTTTATTCATATACATTATATTAGGTATAATAATATTAATTATTTGCAAAAATAATAATTATTCATAGTCAATTGGGTATTTTAGATATCCTTTGATAAAATTTTATTATTTTTCTAAAAAAAATTCATACTCACTTAGAACACTCAAATAAGAAATAAAAACAAATGTTGTATTGATAAAATGTATTGAAGATATTTAAATTGTAATATTGGACTTCTTATAACATGGTTTCTCATTGAATAACAAATCTTAATAGTTTTTTGAGTTTCTGAAGCAATTTTTGATGGTGTGTGGTAGCATTAATGTTGGAAATTGATTATGGATGGCATCATTTGACTAGATAGATTAATATTAAAGAAAAATTACTATAAATATTAACCACATGGTATTATAGACACAGTTATTTCGTTTTACCCTTTTTTAGATTTCAATATTAATTTAATAATAATGAGTATATAAGACTACTAATGTAGATGAAATATCAACATTTTAATTTTATTGTTAATGATTCCTAGAAATTTATCATTTTACACTAGGGTATCATGTAAAGAGAAAACCTACTATGGATTAAGGGTTATATCCCCCCTAGATGGAATAAGTATTAGATAATTCATAAATAATTTTTTAAGAAATATGATGTTATTTTTCTAATATAATACATTTCGAGTGGTGTCTAATGAGATATTTTTATAGAGATGGAAATAATTGAAAGAATGAAATGTGTTATATATATAAAGTTAAAATGAATCTAATAAAAAAATTATCTTTTAAAAAATAAAGGGATCAAATTTTATCAGTATCTAAATTATTAGTGGTTATCAGTTAGGATGAAATTATGAATGATAAAGATTTTTTTGGTGAGTAGAATTAAAATATTATTTGTGTTAAAAAGTTATTTAATTTCTATATAATTAAAATATAATGATTGTAACAATTATAAAAAAAATTATGAGTATAATAAATTAAAATTTCAACTAGACACTACATGATATCATATTTTTCATGTTTTTACCACATGTTTGATCTAAGAAACATTTATGTACTTTATCTAATATTCTTTATACATTTACAATTTTTGCATACGAGTTCCAAAATTGGTTGAGAACATTATAATTTTTATAAGAATAATTTAATCATGATAAATTTAAGAAAATAAAAATTATTTGGAGTTATAGATACATAATAAGTTATTCATGGAGTTTTCCTGGTGAGTCTTTTCAACTCTTTACAGAATCTTGGTTCATGGGAATTGGTCATCTTGGGTTGGAAACTAAAATAGGAGGCATGATTTTCACGACTGTTTTCTCATATCTAAGGGAATCAAGGAACAAATCCCGCCTTGGGGTGTCCCAGTCACTATGCAGCCTTCAAATACGAATCAAAATTGTCATTATTGAATTCTGTGTTCTACATAAAAACGCATGGAATTATTCTAATTTAAAGAGTTTTCTTCTGAGTGTATCCAAGGATTCTTCTACCAGCTCTGTCATCCAGAATTGATGTGTCAAATAGAGGCCACCTCTCACAGGCCTGAAACTCAATGTCAATGAATCTTGTGTCGATGGGATCATGAGGGGAAGCGGTCTGATCCGGGATGACAGAGGTTCCATGATTTTGGGCTTTAGCAGTTTCTTTGGTTCTAGTAACTCCCTGGGTGTCGAGACCACTGCAATGGATTTGGGTCTGTCCTTGTGCATGCGACACAATATATCAATCTTGGAAGTGGAATCTGATTCGGCGATTCTGGTCAACTTTCTCTAACAGAATGTTGATGTCCCTTGGAATTTGGTGTATTCTGTCCAATAATGCATAAGTTTTATTAATCACAACAGTTGTGTCTTCCACACATGGTGTGAAGGGAACTTCGCAGCGGACTCACTCTCAAGACAAGGCGGTCCCAGAGAACTCATGACTCTTTTCTCTAGCTTGGGGTCTCTTCTTAATGAGTGTAAACTTTTTGTTAAAAATTACGTGTTAGGTCTTTAATATTTTCACCCCCCTCACCTTCCTTGGTCTTGTGTTTCACTCTTTTCTTTATTATCTGAATAAAATTTTACTGATTTTGGTATGTTATTCATTGAATGTTTTTATTATTGGAAGACTCTGAGAAACAAGAAGAAATAGTTGATTTTTTCATAGACAAAAAAAATGTACACCAATTTAAATAAGATAAAGAATAAAATTTAGTCAATATGAAAGTTTATTTTTTTAATTAACATACATATGTTATGATCATGTTATTCAAATATAAACCTTTTATAAAAAAATTTCAATTAAAAAATAACATTATCCCAAAATATTTTTTGGGACGTTTTTTCCTACAACTACTATAGTAATATCAAGAATATATAGATGATGAAACAAAAAATTTAGTAATGGATTCTATTCATAACAGATAAACTAAATTTGTGTATGTGTGAAAATGTGATTTTTAAAAAAAATTATTAACATGGGATTTCATAGAAAAACATAAAATTTTAATCATTGCTTCATGTCACCACTTTAAACTATCCCTTACCTAATATGATAACTATAAATATGATTTATCCTTTATGAGTAAGTTTACTTGTGCAAATATTGTTGACACTCTTATGTATTCTGTAGTTTGTTTATAACCGAGTGTAGGTAATGATACATGATTTTTAAAGTGTTTTTTCTACTTTCAATGTTCTGTGTTTTATAATATAATATATAATTTAATCTTTAGGTGTGATGTGTTACGTTGTCCAGGAAGATAGGGAGGGTGATTTATCATATTCATATTGATCACCATGGCCTGGATAAATGATGATTGTTTCTTTAGAGATATTATGTGGTTCTTTAATACTTTTGAGTATCTTATATTCTGGTTATATTATTTTATATAATAAATAATATAAGATTCTGTGTTACTATCATTGGCATAGTTCCAAATTAGACTAGTGTATGTTAAATACATTCATTCCATATTTTAGTTTTTTTAATCTTATGAGTCATGATATTGTTTTCAACATTCCATTGTGTTTTTGTAATAAAATAATTTTTAACATTATAACTTTTATTGCTGATTATAGGTTGGTGGATCCTTTTTCTACACACGTAAAAGGTTATCCAAAAAAATTCAATGCAATATTTATTTATTTATTTCCCAATTAAGTTAGACATATCATTGACTAGAAAATTAGAGAGAATGATCCCATAAAGTAGGAATTATTTACATTTTAATAAATAAGTATTGGCCTAAAGACTCATCAAGTATTGATCTATGGAATAGAATCAATGAAAAAACAAATTCATAATGACTTCTTTATATTTTTATAAAAAATTGGGTCACCACACGATGTGAATTTATAGGTAATAAATTTCTCTATAATCCCACCACACATCTCTATGGTTTGGAAGCACACTCACCCAGTCCCTAGTTTTCCCAGTACTCGATTTATTCAATTAGGAATACAAAAAACGTTTTCATGTCCTTTCTACTCATGGTGTCCCTACTCACTACCACCCCTATCCATGCCACTCTTATGGATGATTCCACTATTGATGCTCTACATCATGCTCTACCACTAACTATGGTTCCTTTAAACATACTCGTAGGGGGAAAAACTTGTGATGTGGTAAAATTTCTATATTCCCACCACTACTACAACACCTAGAACATTAAATTTTAAAGGATTTTTTTTTCCTCATGCATCTATAGTTAAAAATATATATTTATATATCCTCTATTGATGGATCTTTGTTTTCCTTATATTACAGCTTCTCTTTTTTCGTGCTTTACATCTTCATCTCTCTATTTTCTCCCATCCCCAATAGGGAATGATTAAATGTCAAATTAGTTTTCTATGGTTGCTTTATTTTATTTTTGTTTAAAAATATTTTAATTTCTATAATCACTATAATATATGAGGCATGTCTAAGGGCTAGAAAATAGATTAGTCAATGAAAAAATAAATGAAAATATATGTAAAGTAAAAAACTCACAACCTTTATTTGTGTTAGGAGAACCACTAATAAACGACCCTTTATCAATGATAAAAGAAATAACATATAAACACCCCTTTTGTGAGTGAAAAAATGAAGTTTTGATAAAGGTGACAATTATCAGTGATTTTCCTACACTACAAAATGTGAACATTGTCATTTATTTTCCAATTCAATTAAATGTGACCTTTTCAATTGCTTTTGGTAGTATCGATAAAAGTCATGTAGTTCCTAAAAAGTTGTAGTGTCCCTGAAAAATCCCTATAACATAAAACCAAATCAAAAACAAAACAAATAGTAGTAAATAAATATATATATCTAGATTGAAATAAAAATATAAATTTAAACTTCATTACAAAAATACAGACAATATAAAAAATTATAACTCTTAAAGATGTATTTTCCCCAGGATCAACCTCCATACAAAAGATTTCCTATGAAATAAAACAAATGTTCATTTTAGTAATATTAAATAGAAAATAATCAAATTTTAATTTTAATTCAACATTTTCAACATAAACAATAAATTATATTGTTAATTACCCTATATATTAATTAATTTATTAGTTAATCATTCATCATATTGATGTGTGGTTAATTACTACACATCACAAAAGAATTATGGATCATTTTCCTAAATTTTAAAACCAATATGAGCTTATTTTCTCTTTTTTTTCTTTGTGATACATGTTTTAAACTAAAATAAACATTTTTATTGAAAACATACACATTGAGTTATGAAAGACACGTCATCTATAAAACAAGCATGTGGTTGATTCCTACATGTCCCAAATGGATTATTGATCATTTTTCTGTATTTCGAAAACAATATACCATTTTTCATTATTTTGTATTTGTGATGTGAATTTTAAACTAAAATGTATTTTTTTTATTTGAAACATTCACATCAAGTTATATCAACCACAACATGTTTTGTATTGTTGTATAGTCAATTACTAAATGTCCCAAATTAATTTTGGTTCATTATAATAATGTTTCAAAATAATCTAATCTCATTTGTCCATTTTTTTCATGACATGTGTTTTAAAATAAAATGATACTTTTAAAATGAAAAAATGTACATTGAGACATGTGATACACATCATGAAATATATTGACATGTATCCAATTCCTACACATCAAAAATAAATCATTGATCATTTTTTAAATGTTTGAAAAATATATGAGCTCATTTCTCATTTTTTGATATGTTATGTGAATTTTAAAATAAAATGGAATGTTCAAATTTAAAACATGTAATTAGAGTCATACCTATCATTTCTTTTTCATATTGATTTCAAAAATATTATTACATGCCCTAAATGAATTATGGATCATTTTCTTAATATTTGAAAACAATTCGAGCTTATTTTCTCATTTTCTTCTAGTGAGGTATATTTTAAACTAAAATGTTACTTTTATATTGAATAAATTAACATTGAATCATACTTGACACATCATGTATTACATTGCCGAGTTTTGTATTTATAGGCCTATAAAATGGATTTTGGATCATTCCCCTAATGTTTTAAAATAATATTATCATGGTTTCTTACTTTTGGGTATGTGATGTTCTTTTTAAACAAAAATAGTACTTTTAATTTTTTTATTCTACACTTAATTTCATACCTACCATGTCATGTGTCTAATTTACTTGTGCTTGATTTATAAATGTCACAAATTAATTATGGATCATTTTCCTAATTTTAAAAAAAAAATCTGAGTTCATTTTCTTAGTTTTGACTATATGATACATGTTTTAATCTAAATTGTCACTTTTATATTGAATAAACACACTTCAAGTCCTACCAACTACATTTTACATCAGATTGATATGTGGATGATTCCTACACGTCTCAAATAAATTATGGATCATATTCATAATGTTTTAAAATAATATGATTTTATTGTTTGGGTTTTGGCTATGTGACACTCATTGTAAACTAAAATGATAATTATATATTGAAAACATGCACTTCGATTCATACCATCCAAATAGTCTATCATATTGATTTTTGGTTGATTATTACATGTTATAAATTAATTATGGATCATTTTCAAAAATTTCAAAAGTATCATGAACTTGTTTTCTTGATTTTGATATGTGATGAGTTTTAAACTTAAATGAAACTTTTATATTGAAACATAAGCATCAATTCATATGGACCACATCATGTGTTGGGTTGATGTGTTTTCAACTACTACATGTCACAAATTTAATATGAATTTTTCTGCTAATATTTGAAAATAATACAATTTCATTTTATCATCTTTGGCTATGTGACATGAATTTTAAACATAAATGCTACTTTTATATTGAAAGCACTCATTTTGAGTCATACAAGACACATCATGTGTTGAATTAACTTGTAGTTGATTTTTACATGTCACAAATGAATTATGGATCATTTTACTAAATTTGCAAAACAATATGAAGTTGTTTTATTTTATTTTAGTATTTTATGTCTTTTATGGACTAAAATGTCAATTTTTAACTAAAAGAAAATATTTCAATTCATATCAGTCACACCATGAATCATGTTGTAGTCAATCCAATTCACACACATCAAAATACAATTATAGACTATTTCAATAATTTTTTAAAATAATATGATTTCATTTTATTGGTTTTGGTGATGTGAAATGTGATTCAATAATAAATTGAACTTCTATATTGAAAATATGAACTTCATGTCACACTGGACACATCATCTGATGGATTGACATGCGGTCAGTTCCTACATGCTAGAAATGAATTATGGAAAATTTTATAAATTTTTTCACGTAGTAAATGATTTTGTATTGGTTTTGGATGGTGATGTGTGTTTCAAACTAAAATGATAGTTATATATTGAGAATGCGTACTTCAAGTACTACTAACAGTATCATGTTTCTTATTGATATGCATTCAATTCCAACACATCAAAAATAATTACAGATATTTTTCTTAAATGTCTGAAAATAATTCTAGATTATTTACAGGGTTTTGTGGGGTTATGTTCATTTTAAATTGAAATTGAAATTTTATATTAAAAAACACACTTCATCACATACCAACCATATCATGTGTTGGATTGAAATATTAGTGATTAAAAAAAGTAAAAAATAAATTTTGGATCATTTTCATAATGTTTAAAAACAGTCTGAGCTATTTTTATCATTTTTGGATATGCGATGCACATTTTAAACTAAACTGAAAATTTTATAATGAAAAAAATACACATTGAATCATATCTCACACATTTTTCGTTGGAGTGATGTGAGTTTGATTCCTAAACATCATAAATGAATTATGGATTTCTTCATTATTATTTGAAATAAATCTAAGATAATTTTATTAGTTTTATATATGTGACAAAAAAATTAAACTAAAATTTCACTTTTATTTTGAAAACATTCACTTCGACTCATACCAACCACATCATGTGTTAGATTGAAATTTTTTCAATTCAAACACATGAAAAATGAATTACAAATCATTGCCCTGATTTTTTAAAACATTTTGATCTCATTTACTTAGTTTTGGATACTTTCACATGTTTTAGACTAAAAATAATCTTTTATATTTAAAACATTCACTTTGAGTCATATCAGACATATCATTTTTTAGATAGATGTTTTGTCAATTCCTACACCTCAAAAATGAATCACAGATCATTTTAAAATATTTTGAAAATAATACCATCTTATTTATTAGTTTTGGATATGTGATTCACATTTTATACTAAATTAAAACTTTTATATTAGAGACAAAAAATGAAAACGATGAGGTAATGATCATGTAAGTACCTTCCCAAGTTTTTGGTAATACATCTTTATATTTGGGGGTTGAAGGATCCTTGACCCATTTCTCAATATCCATTATCTCATTTTTAGCCTTAATGTCTAATATCACATGAGAATGAGAATCTTTAGAGAAGTTACTATCTCTTCTATATTCTATAGATCATAACCCTCCGTTACACTTATACTTGTTAACTAGGTCAAAATAATATCTAAATATTATGATACAGATGCTTTACATCCCAAATGAATATCTATGTTCGTAGACTATACTATATCAAAAACATAATAGGTAATCATCAAAATTTGATGTTGAAAAACATTCTGTCACCATATACATTTCCCACTCGTCTATAAAAAATTAATTCTTATTTTTAGAGTATATATAATTGGAAATCTTGGTATTACTGATAAAATATAAAAAAACAAATGATTAAAAAATATTTTTTATCAAATTTTAATTACCTTTAGAAATTACAGGTTCAATGATACCAGTCTATAGATGGTATATGATACCATTCATAAACTTTTAAATGTAATATCAACAATCATTGTAATTATTTAACTTCATACATCACAGAAACATAGACCTAAAACGTAAAAAAATTGAAATATGTTTTGATAGAGAGATTTTACTATTTATACCATAGTTTGTTTCTATTTGAATAAATCCATAGGCTTCTTATGTTTATTCACCAAACTCATATCCTAATTTATCTTATATTTATTGATTTCCCTGTCATAAAAAATTCTCATTAAAATGAAATATAAAACATATAATTAAATTGTTATCAATAAAATGTGGATTATAGTGAATTAAAAATTCATAGTAGACATCATGTGTTCTCAATTTTATTGAAATCCATGCATTCGATCCAAAAAATAAACATTTGGGTAATCCAAATTTATTAAAATTAGCATACTGTGCATCCTAAAAAACAAATATGTAATGAAAAATTGAAAAATATTTTTATATTATTATATTGAATATTTTTACCCACACATTGTAGAAATCAAGAAGAGTTTGTTGTAAGTTTTTTCCATCTCAAACACCTCCCTTAGTGTTTCTATTTTCGTTTTAATTTCTTCAAATTCAAAATAATGATCATGCATAGAAATGATATAGTGTTTTATAACTTGAAATTTGGTTGTGTGTGGTTTCACTTTTTATTTTAGAAAAATATACACTTATAGAAAATTTTAATACTTATTATCTTTAATGAACATAACAGATCATATCATGGAAAGATAGATTTTGGAAATGTACCTCATTTATGTATTCACAACCAAGAATTAAACTATATAAAACACGATAATATCATTTATACTCTCTAGAAAAACCATGACTATAATGAAATATTCAAATATTTCATCTTAGTATATAATTAAGGATGTCATTCCATATTTGAATTTTGTGTCTGCATAAATGTATAATGTTAATATATATAGTAGTGAAACTGGTGGGGATAAGGTACTCTTGGAAGGTCCATTTTATTTCATAGTTTATTAAATGTATAATATTTATCTGAACTTATTTTAACCCATAATTTTATCTATATATAATATCATACCTCATTTGAAACATTTTTTCATGAGATATTAAAGATTTTTAATTTTTAAACAAATTTAAAATGCATACATCATATATCATTATAAGATTATATGGTTATTATATGACTATTTCAATAACATTATATATTAAGGTAACATCCATATCATCAATATAGAAATGAAAATATTCAATTTTCTCATGCGCTACATCAATCCATTTTCTTATGTGATATTTTGGAAGTTCTTTGTTATGTATCATGGAACATGGTATATTGAACACCATACCCCTCACAATAAGGTGATGTGTGGGTTTTGATTGATATAAATCATATAAAATTTAACCCATTATAATTTTAGTAACATTAACTTATCATCAGTTATTTGATTGACATTTAGAAGAAAGTGTAATGAAAAAATTGATTACCACAAGTAAGGTAAGCAGTTGAGGGGAATGGTAGTGTCAAATCTATTGGGTTCATTTTACTCTATATTGTATATATGATGTGTGTTTTCACTAAAATGATACATAAAAACAAAAACATTGAGTAATATTGGCCACATCATATGTCATATTTATGTACAGCCAATTTCAGCACATTAAAAATGAATTATGTATCAATTTTGCAGGGGTTGAAAAAAATAAAATCATTTATTCTCATATTTTTTCTATGTGATGAATGTTTTAAACTAACATGACACTTCTATATTGAAAACATGAAATTTCAGTCATACTGAATATATCTTGTGTCTAATTAACAAGTCATCAATTCTTACATGTTTCATAAGAATTATTAACCATTATCATAACGTTTGAAAACAATCTTAGCTTTTTTCTTGTTTTTGCATCTATAATGTGTGTTTTAAACTAAACTGAATATTTTATATTAAAAACATATAATTTAATACATTCAGGCCACATCATGTGTTATGTTGAAATTTGGATGATTCTGACACGCCAAAAAATGAATTATTTAACAATTTTCATAATTATAAAAACAATCCGAGCATTCTTTCTCAAATTTGGATATGTGAATTGTTTCTAAAAAATAAACTATTAATATGGAAAACATGCACATTGAGTCATACCACCCACATCATGTGGCATATTGAAGCATGGTTCGTTCCTATTTTTTTAAAATGAATTATGGATCATTGTATTGAAGTTTGAAAACAACTTCATATTTTTTACTTGGTTTTGACAATGTAATTTTCATTTTAATCTAAAATGACAATTTAAATTCAAAACAAATGCATGGATAAATTCCTATAAAATGTTGTGTCAGAATTATGTGACGTCAATTCCTATAAATAAAAAATGAATTATGAATTATTTCCCTAATTTTTCAGGGAAAAATAAGCTTGTTTACTCAATTTTAGATATTTAACATTTATGTTAGACTAAAATGATACTTTTAATGTAAATGCATGAATATTTTGTCATAATAGACACATTGTGGGTTAAATTGATGTATAGTCATTTTCGACCCATAAAACATGAATTATGGATCATTGTCCTAAATTTTGAATACAATTTGAGTTCATTTTCATTGTATTTATAATGTGAAACATGTTTTCAACTAAAATGACTCATTAATATTGAAAGCACACACTTTTTGTAATATTAACCACAACATGTTTCATATTTTTTTCATTAAATTATTGAATAAACTAATTATGTATAAATAAATATAAATTTAAAAATAATATAAACTCATTTGCACATTTTTGATAATTTCATGCACATTTTTAACTAAAATTTCCCTTTTATATTAAAATCATTCACCTTGAGTCATACTAGCAACATTGTATGTCATGTAATAATTTGACCCATTTCAACAATTCATAAATGAATTGTGGATCATTTTCAAAATCATTAAAAAAAATCTAAGAAAAATTTACTAGTTTTAATGATGTGACATTGGTCTTGAATTAAATTACCATGTATAAATCAAATAGCCTTTCAAAATTTTCAAATTCCATCCATTGTTCAACTTCCTTCAATGTTAACTCACCATTCTTACTTTTAGAATTGGTCTATGATATCATTGTGGAATCTCTAGTAATATTTATAGTATATTTCATTATCATTTATTTGGGTGAATAAAATATCAATTAAAAGGAATTCATTTTTCCCTATCATTGGGGGATGCAAGTGATTATAACTGGCCCCAAACCATTTTTACAAACACATAAAAATAAATAAAGAAACTAAATGAAAATTACAAGGTTAAATATATGAATGTTCCTTCCATAGTAGTTGGTAATATATCTTAGGATTTGTGTGCAGAAGGATCCATTACCCATTTCCATCTCACCTTTATCTCAACTACAACCTCAATTTCAAATATCCCATGAGCATGAGCACTATAAAACAAGTTTTTAGCACTACCAAAATCTGTAGAGAACAAAATTCAATAATGTATCTCGTTGAGAAATATCTCAAAGGTTTCATACTTTTCAGCATCATCATTATTGTGTTCTTAAAGTTCTACTAACTCATCATAACCGATAGATGATGGATATTAGTGAATAGCTAAAAAATAATTCATGGTAAATTGGGGAATGATCATACACCCTTATAAGAATTTAAAAATTATAGTAAAAATGGAAAGATTTATGTTATCACTTGATATCTAGGTTTATTAAATTTATTAGACAAGTTGACTTGAAGATGGACTTTATTGGTAGATTAATGTGCATTTGAATATATCAGAAATATTTTACCATACTGATGGTCAGGATTATTTTGTTTTTTCTTCCAAATGCAACACCCTTAATCAAAAAAATCATATTTTTTCTTTAGGAGAAGGAACCATGGGTGGGGGAGGATCATAAACTCTATAACCTTACTCAAATAGGTGGAAAGAACCTATGGTGGGGTTCAAATTTATTTTGAATGAAGTGAGGATGATGTATAATGAAATATTTCAATTGTTATTATAAATTTAATATTATAATAAAAATGTATCGAAAATATTTTTTAAAGAAAATGAATTTTATTTTATGAAAAATAATATCTAGGAATTTTGATGAAAATTCTTCACATTCCAAATGTATCTCTATAAGATTATGTTGTACTAGATCAGAAAAATAATAGGAAATCACCTCAACATAATGTCAGGAATCATTCTAACCCCATGTACTCTTTCTAAAAATCTCTAAAAAATTCACTTCTTCCTTTGAAAATTTAGACTTTTGGACATCCTTATGGAACATAGAAAATATAGAAATACAAACGATTAACATATATTTTAATTGAAATTGTAATTGTATTCAAAAATTACTTATTTGGGGATAGTAGTGTATTGATGGTATATAATATACTTTATAAATTTTAAAAAATAATATCCACAATTGATTTAATTATTCTTTTAGACACTATATAAAAATATATCTCTTCCAACATTCTTTTCATCATCTCATATGTATCTCCTTATGTCATTATATTCTCCAAAATATGCATAAAGTGACACTACAAAACCTTCACCTCTAACATATCAATTGTAACAGCCAAATATTTTAAAATAAGAACATTTTTTTGATAGCATATACGACACGGATCACTGATATTAAAGAACCCACAAAATATATGTCTTTACGTTTAATATCTTCTATAAATTGTGGAAAATGACACATAAATTATAAATTAAAAACAACATAGTTTTCAATTATAACCAAAATATTAAATTGTAGGGTCTTAATTTTACTAAATAAATTATTAAAATGGTTTATATCTACTGAATACAAATAAAATGGCAATCATTTAATAAAAAAAGAACTATTTTATGAATAACTATATTTTTATAAAAGAATGATTATTCATACTTTCGCACATAATTTTAAATTAAATATTGAAAAATTGAAAAAATTTATTTGAAAATTTAAAATTTCTTTATGAATTCATTATATTAAAATTATCTTAAGGGATTTTTTTGGATTTCTCTAAAAAATTCCATTTTTCGATGAATATTGAAAAATATCGAATTTTAATCAAAAATATACTTTTCATTTAAATTATATATAAAGTTAAATTATATTTTAAGTTGGTTTTAATATATCATTAGTACAATAATATATCTATTATTCTAATTTAGTTCATTAGAATAATTTTCATATTTAATTATAATGTAAACCATTTTAATCTCTTTAACATTTTCTCTTCGAAAACTGACTTTCCCATCACTTATGTGAAGTTAATTTTAAATTAAATTTTTCCTCTTATATAAATTTAATTTTGTAAAATGGATTCTATATTAAAATGAGAATAATTTATTTTATTAAATATATTAAAAATATTTTTTGACGAAATTGAATAGTGAAAATAGTAAAAATTATTTACTGTGGTTTAGGTAAAAATGGATTTACCCTCTAGTTAGACTAATAAATAAGAGCTAAAATGACCTATAAATATTTATAAAATATATTTTATGGAAATATTTTAACCCTATAATGTCTATTTATTGATAATATACTATTTTGGACCCTTTTTCTAGGGAGAAACATGGTTACACCTTTTTCTTTTCTAAAATTACATGTGTGTTACTCACCTCACTTATAAAAGGCCACCCACTCTCCTCTATTATTTGAAGCCTACAAAACTGATTCAGAAAATACCAACCAAAATATATTATAAAAATACATACCCACATCCTATAAGAATTAATTTGTGTATAAATATAACCAAACTATGATTTTTGGGAAAACCTATAGAGATTACCTAAAGAAGTGGTAATGTTCTTCAATGAGCATTTTTTTTATTTCATCCTCCACCTCCCACAATTATTTTTAAACCATTCTCATATAAAATTTTCATTATATTACACATACATATAATTTTTTATAATAATTTAATAACCTACAACCATACCTATAAAAATCAAATGTGTTTTGAAATCATCATTTGTGTGTACGATGGACTACCACCTCATGAACTGATGTCATTCATTTTTCCATTACCACCTATTAGGATTGGGTATGATGATGGATCTGAAGTAAATTTAATATATTTGTATCATTATTATACCTATAAAATAATTATATCATATATATATCATTTTTTATTCAATTCCATATGTGGTATGATAACGTCATTAAAGTGGATGGCGGACTACCAACTCGCAAACTGATGTAATTTTTTTCACTAACGCTATACATGGGATGTAACAGGGTAATTTTAATAAATATATATCATATATATGACATAATTATGATACTAATTTCATATTTATCATTATAAAAAATAATATATCATTTTATTTTTTACATTTTCACTCATTAAAAGATGATTACTTCATTCGTGTAAGTATGGACTATAACCTTCATGAAGTCATAGACTCTCTTTTCTTAACCACACCACATGAATGATATATATAAGTTTATTTAAATAAGTGATATGATATTATTATAATTATATGAAGATAATAAATTACTTACCTTCATTCCATAATGATCATTGATAAATAGAAACATTACCCATGCATATGTACAGCCAACCGTCTCCATCATCGTAACATAATTAATTTCTCATAACCAAATTTTATAACTGGTCATAAAAGTATAATTAATATATAAATATTATATATGTTCTATGATAATTATTATTTATATCATATTACTATATAATATTCACCAAAACATGATATTTCATGATGAAACACGCATGAGAAAATAATGTGATTAACACCCTAAATAATGAAAATAATGAATATTTATGAATAGAAGGGTGATAATATGTTATAAAAGGATTATATATGATATTATAAATATTAATATGGTTATTATGTAAGTTAATAAAATGTTTATAACCACTATACTTTAGTTTATAGAAATTTCAAACAAGAGAAAGTGTGAGGTAATGGATTCTGTCTCGATTTCATTTCATTAAGGAACATTTGTATATTATAAAAAAAATTAGTTTATATGGTGTATACACATAACATTTCACATTTAATGTCATGAATAATTAATAATTCATTTTATATTATGTTTCAATTTTAGTTATTTAATCTATGGGGATTTGTATTGAGTATTATGAAGTGGTAAGGGGCTTCATCTCAATTTCTCTTCATTGATAAATTTTATAATTTCATGCACCTAATTTATTTTATATAGTGTTTATAACAACCCTTTGACATTTTATATCATTATTCATTATTAATTCATGATATTTTGAGTTTCATTTTTAATTATTTCAGCCATGTATTTTTTAATTAAGAGTTACTAAAGAGTAAATAATTTCATAACTCAATTTATTTTTATTCATTTATATTACATCATCATCATCTTTGATATTATAAGATTATGTGTGTAAGGAATTATAATTATATTATGTTTTATTTCAATTTCTAATTTTTTTTATTTAAATTTTATACTCATAATTAATTAACTAAATAATACTCACTTCAATGTTATGATCATTGTAAGGGAATATTTTATAATCTCATTCTCATCTAGATTGTTTATTATTGAATTTCTATTGAAGGAAGTAATTTGATCACTGTATAGTAAAACAATTTAATATTATCATACCATATTTATTCATGATATTTTCAAGTAATATTTCTATTTCTCTGGTCATTGAGACTTAAAATAATTGATAAAATGTTTTTAAGAAAATCATGCTTCATTTGTCTCTTCGGTCGGAAATTTGTTTTCTGCCAAAACATTATTTTATAAAATGTTTTTGTAAAATGTTTTATAAAAAAATTAAATGAATTATTAAATATATTTTTACCCATTATTTATTTTTAAAAAAATTAAATTAATATTAATTTCTTTTCAAATTAATAAATTTTGGATTTTACTGAAAAAGTGAATGGAATCATTATTTTAACATTAACATAATGAATGAAAATTTCCATACATCATGACCACTAAAATTCCTAAAATCATACATTATAAGTTTCAATTACTATTTTAAAAATTTATTTTCAACTCTTAGTTTTAGAAATTTATTTTCAATATGAAAATTATATATGTTTCATGAATTTTTTTAAAGATATTTTTTTGGAATTTCAATTCATCGATAACGGCAACCCTTTTTTATTACTCCAATGGGTATATATTGTATGGATACCATCCTTAATATTCTTTTTGATGTTTAATGATCATTTTGACTAAGTAAATTATTGGAATACACTTCCTTGATTTATTTTTTTCATTATTAACATTCCCTTCATTGACTCACCTTCCTGTGAGCATTAAATTTCTCATAAATATTCAAATTATTTATCATGGACATGTTTAGTTCTTAAACCACATATAATTTCAAACTAAAGTGTTCTATATTGAATGATATTTTTTTATCTAGGGAAATATTTATTAATATGTATTCTTTACTCAATAAATATGTTTATGATAAGGCCCATCATTCATGAATTAAATCGATCATTTGATATGTAAGGAATGATTTGGGCATGCAGACACAGGTGGCGGCTAGTTATAGATATCCCATTAATGCATTAGTATTCTCATGAGGTGAATAAATATGATAGCACTAAATCAAATGGCCAAACCAGATGAGTTAGTACACAATAGTTTTAAATTATCTTGTAAAAGGTCTTAATGGTAGACGTATCATGATCCTAAGTTCATGATGTCCAAAGTTAATTATTTACTTCATTTAGAATTTAATTATTATTATGCATGAAATTTTTGTAATGATATTATCTATGGATGCATTTAATTATCTGGTATTATTTAGATTGAATGTTTTTTAAATTATTTAACCTTCCCTATTGATTATGCCTTATCCAGTTAGTATAGTCTTCTTATTTATTAAATGTAATTTGTTTTCAGTAGTTTACCTTTCTATATTTATTATTATGATTTATATCTTTTCGTTGATATTATCTCTAGATTCAATTTATTAAAAATTTACTAATTACTTGACATTTTTTCTTAGTTATTTACATTTACATATTTATTATTATTATTGATTCATGCTTTTTATTTTGTACATAACCCTTATTGAGCATTTGATATGACCCTTATTTTGTTTCCATTCCTTAAGAATCCTAGAAGTAAAATAAGAATGATATGAAATAATATTATATGAAAATGTAATAAATAAAAAATAGGCTTTGGGATACGAGGGACAAGGTAGTTATATCTAGAATCATAGTTTGTTTAATAGAAGAATTGAGAACTATATTTATGAAAAAATATATTAAGTAACATAGCCTTATGATAAACATTGAGGATAAGTATATAAAAACATCCTAAATTTTCTGTAAAGAATATATTATGTCCTTTTTCATAGAAATATATCTCTATATGGAATCTATAAGTGTATGTGGTTCTAGAAACGTTATTCATAGGGGTATTAACTCATAAATTGGTGTATTAGGCTTGACCTAGTCATCACCACATGCATAAAAACATTCTTTATCATGCACCTAGTTTGACACACATGAGGTATGTGCTTTGGATAATTCACATTTTCCTTATAAACTATTATGAATAATTTGGATAAATAATTAAAATTAATGGACTAGGTTAAGCCTTTAGGGTCTTATATTGAAAATAATGTTTCATTATATACACATCCTATAAATGATTATATGTTTTCTCACTGTGATTATTATTTATCATAGTATACTTGTTGGTTTTATTCAATGGATGGAACCTGAAGGAATCCTGTTAACATTGAATAAGAAGGACATGGGGGTAAATATAAAAAACAAAATTTAATTATTGTAGGAGTGATTTATATTAAGATTATAACTAATTAGTTATCACTAAATACGATTAGAAAACTATACATTAACCAACTCTTGAACCCACTAAATAAAATAATGATTGAATTCACTAAGTGATCGAATCATGGAGACCATGGAGGAAAAAAGGCTCAATTTCCATCATGTTAGAAATATGGAAAGTGAAAACTAGAAAAATGTCTCAAGGAAAGAGGGATTTCATTATGTTTGTAAAATAAGGGCATAAAGAAAATAATTTCTGAGGAAAAATAAATAGTATAATGCATGATGATAAATATCATCCTAGGAATCCATATATAGTTTATTTTCATAAATGTGCAGAAACATGGAATTATCTAATCTAATACCCTCATCTAAAGGATAACTCCTAGTAAAAGGAAGGAACTATGTTCAAATTCAATGGTAGAATTATTTATTTGGATTTTATAACTTTTTTATAAAATTATTATTACCAACGGTATATTTTTATAAGAATAATGAAACATTTAATTATTGTATTAAATTTTAAAAGAATGTATTTATTTTTTAACTAATGTTCTATAGATACTAAAATTGGGTTATGTGATTAATAATTATCATATGTTCATATTATTAAACATACCTTTTAGATTTTATATTATTGTAGTCTAACAATATTCAAAATATTCTGTGAGAAATTTAGAAAAATAATATGTTCCAGTGAAAATGTTATTTGATGAATAATTAATTTTAATTTTATACACAAAAGATTAAGGGTTTTGAAAACCTTTAGGGTTAACATGATCATTAATTGAATTGTAATAATTGTCAAATAATATTATTAAAATTTATGAAAAAAAGTGTTATTGAAAACCTTAGTAAAAATGTTATTCAATTATTAATTTCATTTGAAGGATTCCAATCTTATTTATTGGAATGTTATTGGAATTATATTAATATAGTTTAGAAAATTGATATGTTTCATGCTGGGTGACAACCCATCACATCCAAAAAGGTAGCATGGCTTGAACCCGTGACTAAAATATGATAATGATTTAGTGTATACCATTGTCCGACTCAACATCCTGTTTAATATTTTATTGTTTTTAGTTAAAAAAATTGAAAAATAAAAATTAATGACGAACTGGTGGTGTTACCTTTGAGTTTTAGAGATTAATTAATTATATTGGATAAATTTTGTGACCATGACGGTTTTGAAAATAGTTTGAGATACATGGAAGAACATTTCACTCTTTTATAGATAGTACGGTCTTTTAAAAGTTAATTTTGTTATTAGATAATTAAAAATAACAATTTCAGATACTAATTTTATGGATTAAGGGATGAATTGGAAATTTATTGATGTGAAAAATAATGATTAAATTATTATTATGAAATAGAAATGTATCAAATAAGTATATTTACTTATATTCTAATACATGAAAATAATTCCCCAACTCTAGTAAAAGGATATTTAAATAAAAAAAATTATATTATCATTATTTTTTATGATATCAATGAAATTTTTCATACAACATTGGTTTATTAATTTTTGGTCATTAACCATTTCTATATTACCCGCATTCTTCTAATCAATTACCTCTCTCACTCTCCATTAATAATTCGATGTTTTCATCATCTTTCGTTTCACTAATTTCATTTCTAATATATGTTATTCTAAATATAATCTTAATTATGTGATTATTCTATATGATATGTGATCTTACCTTTATATCTTATTAAGAGGATATTTTATTATCCCTTTTATGATGTTGGTTTTTCAAAAGTAATCTTTCAAAATGTCAAGTCCTTGATTACAGAGTTCAATTTTAAATTGTGAGGATTAAATTTACATAAGGTGGGTATAATTAAAGAATCCTTGAATTTAAAAAAAATAACACTGTTTTTGATAGATTATGTGACATGGAACACTTATCTTAATCAACCAATGAAATATATTTCTTTAGATTTAATATTAGTGATAGCTTGCAGAACAAGAAAACCTAAGTCAAAATGAACTATAATATAGTATATCGTTTTAAAAAAACTGTTGAATTTGTGGGTATGAATCATAATAACTAAATTCAGAAAATTATATTTATCTTTTGATTATAAATAAAATAATAATCAATTAAATTTAAAAAAATGTCTTATGAAAAAACAGTATTTTCTCAAATGTTGGATTAGTCCTGCTTTCCGAAAATAATATTAAATTAATTATTACAACTTTTAAAAAAATAATTTAAAAAATAATAATAATTTTTAAATAACCAAATTAAACATTTCATAGAGTTTATTTTTATTATTTTTCTAAAATATTTCATTTTTCAATGAATAGTGAAAAATACAATATTTTAATTGAAAACTACAATTTCATTTAAATTATTGATAAAGATAAATTATATTTTTAATATTATTTAATGTAAAATTAGTTCAATAATATAACAATTAATTCAATTTCATCCATTAGAATCATTTTCATATTGAATTTTTATATAAACAATATTGTAAACATTTGAAAATTTTCTCTTTGAAACCCTGCTTTCTCATCACATCTATGTGATTAATGATCAAATAAATTTTCTCACTTAAGTGAAATAGAGTTTTAAATATGGATTATATATTATTAATAAGAATAATTTATATTATCTAAAATTTTAAAATTAATTTTTTACCAAAATTAATGGTAAAAATAATGAAAAAATATTTATAATGGTTAAGGTAAAGTAGATTTACTAAGGGTTAAAGTAAAAAAAGATAACAGTTAAAACGACCTAAAACTTTCCTAAAATATATTTTTATGATCTATTTTAATAATATAATGTATATTATCATTAATAATCCATGATTTACCCTTATTGGGTTTTTAAAACATGTGTACGCCTTTTTCCTCTAAAAAATTACTAGTGTACCACAAACCTCACTTATAAAAGGACACCCCCTCTCCTCTCAAATTCACACCACCAAAAACTTTTGTTTCATCCAATAACTAAAACAATAACTTCCCATATTATGTTACCTAATCCTATAATCCTTATTTTGGTAATTTTTCCATCATATTAAGGATTTTTGTGCGAACCTAGGGAGTTTACTCGAAGAAGTGGTAATGTTCTTCAATGAGCATTTTTATTTTATTTCTTCCACACTCTCAATAAATTATTATTAATACATGATGATATAATATAATAACTGTCTTAAATATAATTATATGTTGTTATAATAATTTAATTACCCACAATCATCCCCACTTCTATCAAATGGTTTATAAAGTCAGCATTCATGTGTATGGCTGACTGTCACCTCATGAACTAATGTCATCTGTTTTTCCATTACAAACTCTAACTATGGGGTATGATTATGGATATAAAATATATATTTTTTAATTATAAAATAATTATACCTATTTATTAATTATATTATATACTTATTTTAAATTTCTATTTCGTATTGGATATGTTAATGGTGCTTTTGTGTATGACGGACTACTGCCTCGAAAAGTGATGGGATTCATTTTTCACAAAATCATTACTTGGAATATAATAAGGATAATCTAAATAAATATATGTGATATAAATGAAATAATTAGTATATTATTTACATATTTATCATTATTAAATTATAATAAATCATATCATTTTTTACCATTTCACACATTAAAAACGACAATGTTGTTTATGTACGTGTGGACTACCACCTTCACAATGCAATGTGTCTGTATTTTCATCCCCACAAAACATGAATAAGATATGTATAATTATATTTAAATTAATAATATCGTATATTTATCATTATTTAAATATAAAATTTTACTTACCTCCATTACATAATTATCATTGAAAAATTGAAATGATACTCATGCGTACGTACAACCCACTATCTCCATGATCATAACATACTTCATTTCTCAAAAATCTCTATCATGACAAGTTATAAAAGTATAATTTATATTTAAATATGTTTATCATGTAATGAATATATCTCTTTATATTATATAACTATATAATATTCATAATAATTGGAACTTTTTTAATGATGCATAGATAAGAAAACAAGGAAATTAACACCCAGAACAATGAAAATAATGAATGACTATTAACAGAAAGGTCATAAGATTTTATAAAAGGATCATATTTGATATTATAAATGTTAATATTTTTTTATTAAAATTTAATAACATGTTTATGACCACTATATAATATTTTAAATAATTTTGAACCAAAATCATGTATGAGGTAAGGGATTCTATCTCAATTTCTGTTCATTAAGGATCATTTTAATGTTATGCACCAATTTCTTTTATATGGTATATAAACTTTTCATTTCACATATAATATCATAAATAATTCATAATTAATTTTATTTTATTTTACAATTTTAATTATTTTATCCAATTGGATTTTTCTTGAGTATTATTAATTGGTAAAGGACTTCATATCAATTTCTCTTCATTGAGGTGTGTTGTATTATAATGGTTCTAATTTATTTTATATAGTGTATATAACACCCCTTTTACATATGATATCATGATTCATTAATAATTTATGATATTTTAAGATTAAATTTGAATTATTTTGTCTAAGGGTATTTTACTTAATAGTTACCAATTGGTAAAGAATTTTGTAACTCAATTTGTTTTCATTGGTTCATATTACCTCTCCATTATCTTTGATATTCAAGGATTATGTGGGAAAAGACTTTTAATTATAAAATTTTTTCTTCCCATTTATTTTATATTGATTTATATTTGACACATATAATATATTCATTAAATAATTATTACTTCAATATCATGATCATTTTAAGGTTTTATTTCATAATATCATTCTCATAAATATTTTTTATTCTTAAATATTTATTGAATGAATTTTTTTATTAATTTTCTAATAAATACAAATAATTTTCTATACACTTTATTCATGATATTTCAAAGCAATATTAATATTTTCCCAAACTTTAATCCTTGAAATAATTGAGAAATTTGTTTGATAAAATACAATTTTATTTCTATATTCGGTGAAAAATCCATTTTTTACCAAAACCTTGTTTTCATAAAATGATTTCCAATATATTTCTATCCCTTTTAAAATTAATTTATTAAAAAAAATTACCCATTTATAATTTTTAATATATTTTTTTAATACAATCTTCATGTTTTTTTCAAAATAATTCCACTTAGGATTTTACTAAAAAAAGTGAAAGGAATATTTGTTTTAACGTGTATGACATGAAAAAAAATTAGTCATCTTTACAACTAAAATTTTTTAAATCATCCTTTATATGTTTCAAATATTACATTAAAATAAAACAATTTTAAAATTTTTTTTGGAATATTTAGTTTTAAAAAGTAAATTTCAAAATGAAAAGGATATTTTCCTCATGAATGTTTTAATGTTCTTTTTTATAGTATTTATATTTATCAATGACAAAAACACATTATTATTACTTAGTTGGGTATATGTCCTATTGATAACATACTTATTATTCCACTATATGGTTTATGAACATTTTGACCAAGGAACATATTGAAATACACAATTATGATTTATTTTTTGAATCCTTAACGTTTCATCAAATTATTAACCTTCCTAGGGAAATTTTTTTCCTCTAAATATCTGTATTATTTATCATGGATATGTTAATTTCTTAAAAAATATATAATTTCTCCATAAGGTGTTCTATATTTAATTTTTTTATCTATGGAAGTAGTGATAAATCTCAATTCCTTACTCAATTAAAATATTTGGTGATGGGGTATATTATTTAGGAATTAAATTGATCATTTGATATATGAGGAATGATATGGATATATAGACATGGGTGGGGCTTGGTTATAGAAATCCCCTCAAGGAATCGATAGACTCATGAAGAAAATCAGTAAGCAATCATTAAATCAGTGAGAAAAACAAAAAAATCCAAGTATTCTTAAATTTTCCTGTGAAAGGTTTTGAGAGTAGAGGTATCATGATCCTGAGTTCATGACATCTAATAATGAAATATTTATTTCATTAAAAAAAGTATTATTATCCATGAGATTTTCACAATGATATTCTCTCAAGATGAATTTCATTCTATGTTATTTATTTGATGGAATATGTTTTAAGTTATTTACCTTTCTATATTGATTATGCCTTATCTAGTCATGATATTCATGTTATTCATCACATGGAATGTTTTTTTAGTTATTTACCCATCCATGTTGATTATTATCCATGATATTCTTTCACTGATATTATTTATGAATGAACTACCTTCTCATTTTATTGATTATATGTCATGTATTTTTAGTAATATATCTTTACATGTTGATTATTATTATTCTTGATTGATTGATTAAAATATATATAACCTTTACTAATTATTTGAGCTCACTGTGATTTTGTTTCCTTAACTCTAGAATACAAGAAGTTTACTAATAAAGTTATGCAAGGATATAGTTAAGGGAATAATAATATTCTTGAAAAAAATGTTTTAATTTTTGTTCTCAAATGTAATGGAAGGATAAATATATATCATTTTTACCATAAACATTAAACCTTTTAGAATTTCAAGATGATATTCCTTGTATATTATGAAAATATAAAAAAAAATAAACCAACTTTGGGCTATTGGGTTTAGGGTCACTATAACCATATTTATCCAGCTGATTCAAAGATACATAATGTTTTTTATTCAGGTACAATAGATGTCGATTATAGTTTCTATATCACATAAAAATATACAATCATAAATATATATTTTCATGTAATATAATTATAAAGAATAAAAATTACTATTTTTCATACTTACACATGACACCCATACTTCTTTTTGTTTTTTCATCTACTAGTTTTCCTTATTTATTTATACAAGCATCATTCCATAATACCTGATATGGGATGAAAGTTTATTCACTGTATGATTCATCATTCTGTATATAAACAAAGAAACCTATATTTATTTATATCACATAAAATATTTTCTAAATATTTTAAATGTGTATAATTTTATTTCTATGTAAGGTGTAACCCATCCTTGATTTTTGGTGGGGATATATTAGTTTTAATGCACAAAACCTGTTTTCACCACTCCATTATTTTTTCATTAATTAAAAATTGTGATTCAATGTAAATAAACTAAATAATTTTAAATAAAACATTATATATTATAATGAATATTAAATTATTCCTTAATGTAGGTGTTAATGAATGATTTCCATGTTTAATGGTTTATTATGTTTTCATACATAGATGGTGGGTAGGAAAGTCACATTCCCCTTAGCATTTCGATGATGATGATTTTTTAGATGTGTCTGGAAGGCTATACAAGATTTTCCAAGACATTGTGAAATGTTAGTTATGGAAATCATCTAAAATTAACAAACTCTAAAAAAAATAATGAAAATTAAATGAACACTTCTTTATATAATTCTTTTGGGTTAAATAGAGAAAGTATATCATAAAATTACCCCAATATATTTGCATATGGTTTTCATCAATACAGTATTAACATTATGGCATATATCTATATCAATTAGCACATAGAATATCATTGCGGACCCAATGAAACTAATAAAAATTTCCTAGTATGGGTTAAAAAGTTATCATTTTTTATTCCATCTAACCTAAAACATTTTTCCTTTTCTTTATTATTTAATTTTTTAAGCTAACATGATGATTAAAAAACAACTCTTGTTTTTATTCATCCACATGTTGTTGATCATATGATAATTCCACATTTTTAACATCGATGGTCTATTATTTTTATAGATTGGTATAATTAGTATATGTAGAATCCATTATCCTTATGGGTAGTTAAATATTTAATTTTGATTATATAAATATAGTAGAGAACACCTAATATAATATGTAAAATCATAGAAAATTAACAAAAATTAAGATGCTCTGTCACGACCCATCCTCGGGGCCCGTGTCGTGACTACCCCAAGCCCGTCATCCATAGGCCAGGGGCTGATGACTAGCACCAAAGGTGTAAATCCCGATAACTGGGAAGGAATTGCCTTTATAAAAGTAAAAAAACACCACAGAGTACAAGAAGAAGTAATATACTAAGTACAAAAGGAAGTGCTGAAAAGTAAATGGGCAAGAATACAAATCCAACTGAAAGTACAGCTATAACTGAACGAAAGTACAAAAGAAAATACAAACAGCTGGAAGAATAGAAGCATCTCATGGGTCATCCACCTTAGATCCTACCTGAAGGGTAGCTATAAATAGCGCTGCTCCTGGATCATCCACCACGGATCCTACCTGAAGGGTAGGTACAGATAGCACAGCTCCTGGATCGTCCACCACGGATCCTACCTAAAGGTTAGGTACAGATAGCCTCCACAACGCTCTCACCCATCAACCTCCTCCGAGTATTCTCTTGTCGTGAAGTCCACCTCTGAATACTGACTTGTCGTGAGGTCCACCTCCGAGTACCAACCAGTCCTCGAGCACTCGGACTCTGTTAGTGTTGATCGTCGTCTGCAACCAACACAACAAGGTGCGGGCATAGCCCGTGCAGGGGTGAGTATAACGATGCTCATTAGGGACCCCAAGACCCTCAAGGTCTCACTAAATCCAACAAGGATAACCACAAAGAAATATCTCAATAGATAACCTCTACTTAGGTATATGCCCATACATATACCTAAGTTATCAAGTAACCCATCTCAATCATGAGGAAACACAAAGGTTATGAAATCAACGGATAACCACTACCTAGGTATATGCCCATAAATATACCTAAGTTATCAAGTGACCTATCTCAATAATGAGGTAAACACAAAGGTCATTGACTCAGCTCAAACCAGGATGTTTATTATCGAAACCGTAACTGCTAAAGAGCCCCGTCTCTGACGAGTACAGTGATCCTATCACGACTCCGAGCTAATGCTCACTAACCTAAGACTGTTAAGGTACTCATCCTGTTGAGTACTACGGGTCAGCCACCCAAACACAGTAGTGCTTCCCGTCGGGGTCTGCCACCCAAACACAGTAGTGCACCCCCCCCCCTAATAGCCTGTAGAGGTACTCCTTCTGTTGAGTATCGCGGTTCTGCACCCAAACACAGTAGTTCTCCATCCACCATGGGTCTGCACCCAAACATAGTAGTGCTCCGTCCACTGGGCTATTCGACTCACTCCAAGTCAAATTGGTCAAGCAGTCGTCAGGTCTCAGTCAGCTACATGGTCTCCGTACTCCGTACACTCGTCTCTGAAAGGGTCTGCTCCATGAGCTACAGGTCGATACTCCATGTATCACCAAGTCCCATGAAGAAGTATCTCAAAGGACCGCCTCGTCATAGGGGTCTCAACGCAATAGACGGCGCGTCAATTGGACGCTCGGTCTATGAGTTATTAGCCTTTTCGTCCCAGGGTCCCGGTTGGTTTCGTGTGCGAACCAACCTGGCCGTATCTCAAATGTACCCCGAACTCTCATAAGGTATACTCATAGGGACCATTTCTCAATGATATCACCAACGCCGCTGACGGTTCGTCAAACGGACGTCCGGTCTGAAAGTTATCAGCTTTTCCGTTCCAGGGGTCCGATTGGATTTCGGGTGCAATCCGACCCAGCCATTATCCAACTGCATCCAAACCTCAGGTGAAGTATGCCAAAAGAACCGTCTTATCCAAAGGAATCCAACAAAGTCAATGACACATCAATCGGATGTTCGGTCCTTAAGTTATAAGTGTTTCCGCTCTGAGGGCCCGGTTGGTTTCAGGTTTGAACCAACCCAGTCGTACTTCAAATGACACCGGTTAACCAAACCGGTTACACCATTGCGATCTCTACAGAAAAACACACGAGATGGACTACCCATTGGTCCAAAACGGATAGTCGGTGAAAAAGTTGCATTTCACCGCAACACGCGCGAACCGGGCCTCGTGGGTACTGTGCCTTGACCTCGACTTAAATATCCAAAATTTGTCTTGAAACATCCATCTTAATTCCGGGGTTGCAACCTCGAAGACGGTTCGACATTCAGACACCGTATAGGAGAGATATGTCCGATACAAGATCCCGTATTAATATTATTATTATTATTATTCGGTGTTTCGTGGGCCCGAGCCACGAACCAGAATTTAGTATCCAACATTAGACTTGAACAAACCATATTAAAGACAGGATTACATCGCCACTAACGGCAAGCCAATCGGACGACGCACGCATGAGTTATGGCTGGTCAAAGATTTAATAATAGTATTAAATCTTTTATTTTCCGAGCGCTTCGGGTACCCGATCCAAAAACCCGAAAAAAGACATCCAATATTGGACTTATAAATTCCGTCTCAAATTCAGGGTTGCACTACCGCTGACGGTTCGTGAAACTAAGGTCGCACGAATAAGTTACGGTCGAAAGAGTGTTTTATCAACAAAAGTAATAATAACAATATTTTATTATTATTATTAATTGCTTATTTATTTGTAGATCCTTAACTCCAAAAAAACAATCCACGCTCAAATTCCTCTTTTGCGCCACTCAATCACCAACGCTTATACTTCTTTTTGATTCTTTTTATTTTATTTCTCAAATATCTTTATCTCTCCAAACTCTTATTTTTCACGATTTCTCCCTTGCAACCCTAGCAGTCAGCCCTTCAATCACGCACCGCCCATACTTTTCATTTATTTGAATTAAAATATCATTATGATATTTTTATCTTCTCCAATATTCATTCTCCTTCCACGGTTTTGTACCCCTGTACACGAACCAAGAACCCGTTGCATCGTCGCCGTCAATCCGCGCACCAACAACAATCTGCAGAGGGTTGTCGGGTCGTGTTTGTTTGACCCGCGCCCTCCGTGTTAGGCGTTATCAATTGGCAACAATAAAACACTTTCTTTCAACTACGACAAGGGTATAATTTATTCAAGAATAAATTATACAAACATCATATAAATAAACACTCATGCTCGTGAAGAAAACCACTTAAATGTGAAACAAACAATATTCCCCTACCTTGATAACGAGTTGATGTTCGAAGAGCGTCGCGGAAAGCGGAGTCACGGGGCGTGGTTCCATAGACGTCGACGGAGAGCGTCTGAGGAGACGTTGTCTTCTCTTTATCACGGAGATAAGAGGATGTTTACATGTCATAGGAGAACTCCCACGTCGGTGTCTCTTCCCTTGTCGCGGAGGAGAAAGGGAATGGAGATACCGGAGTCGCTAAGTCGTTCTTCATTGAAGAGATGACGTTCTTTGCGGAAGTATTGAAGCTCTTCGCAGGAGGATGAAGTTCTTCCCCAGAGAAAAGAGTTCTATCTCCCCAATCTCCACACACTAAAACCAACCCTCTCAAATAAAATAAGACTTATCTTATTTTATTACATCAAGCCAAGTGTTTCAATTTTTAAAAATCAAACACATAACTCACTTAATTAATTTAAGTGAGTTGGCATGATTAAAGAAGAGAGAGGGGGAGGTGAGTGGTCTCACATTAAAGGGGGTTATGGAGTTAAGGAATATGAGGGGTTGGGCTCGTTTGGGCCCCACCCCACCTTTATCCTCTCATGGTTTGTTAACAACATGTGGGTCCCGCCCCCAACTCCCTTACTTAGTTTATAACTAACTAGAGGAAAATAAATAAAATTGTAATATAATTTTATTTATTCCTCACTAAAACCAAAAAATAATAACTCCTCCCGAGCAAACGCACCTTCAGAAAAAATGTACTCCTAAGCAATTAATGGCGATGCGGTTCCATCGGTGCCCTCGGGTTTCGATTTCAAGCACCGGTTCAAAAGTTAGAAAAACCTGTTCATTCATTCACTGAACATACCCGAGCTAAACTTTGGAAATTGATTTCGGGCACACCGGGCCTCGGAATCAGGTGCGTTCAGAAATTTCATTCTTGTAAACTCCCAAAGAAATTAAGAAAAAAATTTCCTTGAAATTTTCGGGTCTTTACATTACTCCCACCTCAGGGCTTTACATCCCCATAAATACACATAATAAACTAGGGGAAAAAATGTGTTACTGAGCATGCATCTGAGCCTTCTGCTCCCGTGTGCTCACCTAGAGGTTCCCAGTGCTGCCTATGAAAACGCACAAGAGGAATCGACCGTCCTCATAGGACCCACTCTTGTTGATCCTCAACCTCTACTGGAACTCCGCAAAAGTCACCCCATTGCCAACGTCCAGCTCCCCATAGTCGATGATATGCGTCGGGTCAAGCACATATCTCCCCAATTGAGATACGTGGAAGTCACCCAGTCATCGATGTCCAAATCCCTGAGAGTGATGATTTTTGAAGGATCATGCACGTATCTCCTCAGCTGAGGTGCGTGAATGATATTATGCACCCGGTGCAACTGAGGTGGAAAGGTCAAGCGGTAAACCACCTCGCCTACCCTGCTGAGGACCTAGAAAGGTTTGTTGAACCTCGGAGATAACTTTCCACCTCAGCCACATCTCCGTAAACCTCATCGAGGTGAGACCTGTATAAGGACGTGATCATCATCCTCGAACTCTAGAGGTCTCCCTTTCCTGATTAGAACTGAAACTCAAAACTCCTGCTGCCATGTGGGTGATGTTGACTGACTCAAGAGTGATCGACCGCACCCTCCTATGCATGAGTTTATCCTGTGCTTCCTGGGGTTTCATTTTCACCGACAAAGGAAAACTCATCCCGATGTTGTACTTAGACCACAACCTTTTTGCCTAATACAGTCAATCTAAGCATGAACTGTGAATCCAATCCATACTGAGACCAACGTCGTAAGGCCTCGACGCTGCCACCAAGAAATTCCAACCAAAACTCTCACCTTGAGGGTCAGATCACACTATCGGCGTAAGTATGATTATCGAGTCTCCTCCCAAAGGTATCTCCAGATGTGAGGGTCAAGTCCACGGCTTACCGGAAACTCTAGGTCTGGGACAAGATTCGTGGAAGGAAGGAATGATTCATATCAACGTATGTTACTACGGCATCTAGTAGTGGACATAGACTATACCTTGAATCATTTTTAGAGCCATTGGGCCACACTCCTTGAACGCATGTATCTACTCTCTTCCCCTGCCCTCCAGCTCCCTAAGCCTGGAGGGGACAACAAAGGCGGGTGGTTGTAACATGTTGAAATGTACACCACCTCATGCTGCTCTCTTAGATCTGCCTCCATGTTTGCTACTCTGTAGATTTATAGTTCCTTAACATTTCCTCTTCTTGAAACATTCGCACGCCCAAGTCTTTGAGACTAGCACCAGCTCGTTGTGTTCCAACTTCTAACATTCTCTAACTGTATTCATTCAGCCAAAGAACATTCAACCTCAAGGTTCTCTCTAGCACCCTAACGTGAGTAGGAATGCATAGAGGAAAAAGTTATGGCTCAAATATCCTTAAACACACCACGCTCAGAGGTCCGAGCTCTATAGAACTAATCGAATCGTATTCATCGAGTACCCGGAATGTTCGGTACGCCTCGATGAATTCTCATCTACCAACACGTCGTCCTGCCGAAGCTGTATAAGCTCTAGGATACTCTCAGCCACCTCCTCAAGCCAGTCCTCAGCTGCCTGTGAGTTGGCTCACCTCGGAACTTGAGGGTATCTGATGTTGGAACACGTGTAAGGCAGTAAGCCTACATCTGTCACCTACCGGTACCGTCGGTTGTAACTGTTTACCAATAGGTAGTGATGTATAGCTGAAACACTACCCGAAGGAACTATCTCAGGAATCGGTCCACGTACTGAAGCCTCATCACTATTCGTACCATCCTCATGGTCATTCACTGTAAAAAAACTAGTATCCAAGTCCACCATCCACTCTACTGATGTCTCAGCTAGGCGGAAAAATCTAGCAATCGCCTCCACCCAGTGCTCTGCTGTTTGGGAATCTGCCTCACCTCGTAACCTCGGAGGCCTCTACTACTAGAACTCAGACAACGCACTCTGCCAGTGTGCATAATTCGCTAGTATGGCTAGTGGAATCTGCTGCCCAACAGGTGGTGGTGCTGCTGGTACACAACCCGAAGGTGACAACATAGAAAGAGGGCCCTGCACCGGAGTCTCATCGCTCGGTGGGCCATCATCGAGTACTCTCTCGGAACTCCAACTAACTGTCTGCGTGGAGACATCCTGAACAGATGTGATATGTTCAATGATTTATACCCGGTGAGATGACCTGGTTTGAGCTGGCTTTAAAAAATTTTGGAAACACACACACAATCAGTGTTTTCATGCACAAAGTCAGAAATCAGTAGTCAGGGTCCTGGTGTACGGATACGTCGGCCGCCGCACCAACACTAGACTCCAAAAACTGAAAACCAAACTCGTTACCCTTAACACTATTGCTTCACAGAAAAGAAAAAATATCATAGTCCTGAGTTTTACGATAGAATCGAACTCCTCTGATACCAATTTGTCACAACCCGTCCTTGGGGCCTGTGTCGTGACTACCCCAAGCCCGCCATCCATAGGCCAGGGGCTGGCGACTAGCACCAAAGGCGTAAATCCCAATAACTGGGAAGGTATTGACTTTATAAAAGTAAACAAAACACCAAAGAGTACATGCAGAATTAATACACTAAGTACAAAATAAAGTGCTGAAAAGTAAATGGGCTAGAATACAAACCAAACTGAAAGTACAGCTACAACTGAATGAAAGTACAACAGAAAAGACAAACAGCTGGAAGAATAGAAGCAGCTCCTGGTTCGTCCACCTCGAATCCTACCTGAAGGGTAGGTACAGATAGCATAGCTCCTGGATCGTCCACCACAGATCCTACCTGAAGGATAGGTACAGATAGCGCAACTCCTAGATCATCCACCACGGATCCTACCTGAAGGGTAGGTACAGATAGCCTCCACAACTCTCTCACCCGTCAACCTCCTCTGAGTATCATCTCATCATGAAGTCCACCTCTGGATACTAACTTGTCGTGAGTTCCACCTCCGGGTACCAACCAGTCCTCAAACACTCGGCCTCTGTCAGCACTGCCCATCGTCTGCAACCAACACAACGAGGTGCGGGCATAGCCCGTATAGGGGTGAGTATAATGATACTCAGTAGGTACCTCAAGACCCTCAAGGTCTCACTAAATCCAACAAGGATAACCATAATGTAAGATCTCAACAGATATCCTCTACTTAGGTATATGCTATCAAGTAAACCATCTCAATCATGAGGAAACACAAAGGTTATGAAATCAATGGATAACCACTACCTAGTTATATGCCCATACATATACCTAAGTTATAAAGTGACACATATCAATCATGAGGTAAACACAAAGGTCATTGACTCAGCTCAAACCAGGATTTTCATTATCAAAATCGTAACTGCAGAAGAGCCTCGTCTCTGACGAGTACAGTGATCCTGTCACGACTCTGAGGTAATGCTCACTAACCTAAGACTTTTGAGGTACTCCTCCTATTGAGTACCGTGGGTCAGCCACCCAAACACAGTAGTGCTTCCCGCTGGGGTCTGCCACCCAAACACAGTGTGCACCCCCCCCCCCCCCAATAGCCTGCATAGGTACTCCTTCTGTTGAGTACCGCGGGTCTGCACCCAAACATAGTAGTGCTCCATCTGCCATGGGTCTGAACCCAAACATAGTAGTGCTTCGTCCACTGGGCTAGTCAACTCACTCCAAGTCGAGTCCGTCAAGCAGTCTTCAGGTCTCAGCCAACTACACAGTCTCTGTACTCTGTACGCACGTCTCCGGGAGGGTCCACTCCATGAGCTACAGGTTGATACTCCAATTATCACAAAGTCCCACGAAGAAGTATCTCAAAGGACCGCCTCATCATAGGGGTCTCAACGCAACAGACATCATGTCAATCGGACGCCCGGTCTGTGAGTTATTAGCCTTTTTGTCCAAGGGGCCCGGTTGGTTTCGTGTGCGAACCAACCCGGACATATCTCAACTATACCCCGAACATTCATAGGGTATACTCTTAGGGATCGTTTCTCAACGAGATAACCAACGCCGCTAATGGTTCGTCAAACGGACGTCCAGTCTGAAAGTTATCAGCTTTTCCGTTCTAGGGGCCCGATTGGATTTTGGGTACAATCCAACCTGGCCACTATCCAACTACATCCAAACCCCAGGTGAAGTATGCCAAAAGAACCGTCTCATCAAGAGGAATCCAACAAAGTCGACGGCACATCAATCGGACATCCGGTCCTTAAGTTATAAGTGTTTCCGCTCCGAGGGCCCGGTTGGTTTTGGGTTCGAACCAACCCGGTCATACTTCAAATGACACCAGTTAACCAAACAAGTCACACCATTGCGATCCATACAGAAAAACACATGAGATGGACTACAAATTGGACCAAAACGGATAGCCGGTGAAAAAGTTCCATTTCACCGCAACACGCGTGAACTGGGCCTCATGGGGCCCACGCCTCAACCTCGACATAAATATCCAAAATTGGTCTTGAAACATCCGTCTTAATTCCAGGGTCGCAACCTCACAGACGGTTCGACATTCTGACACCGTATGAGAGCGATATGTTCGATACAAGATCCCGTATTAATAATATTATTATTATTATTCGGTGTTTCGTGGGCTCGATCCACAAACCAGAATTTAGTATCCAACATTAGACTTGAACCAATCGTATTAAAGACAGGATTACATCGCCACTAACGGCAAGCAAATCGGACGTCGCACGCATGAGTTATGGTTGGTCAAAGATTTAATAATATTATTAAATCTATTATTTTCCGAGTGCTTCGGGTACCCGATCCAAAAACCCGAAAAAATACATCCAATATTGGACTCATAAATTCCGTCTCGAAGTCAGGGTCGCACTTCTGCTGACGGTTCGTGAAACTGAGGTCGCACGAATAAGTTACGGTCGAAAGAGTGTTTTATCAACAAAAGTAATAATAACAATATTTTATTATTATTATTAATTAATTATTTATTTATAGATCCTTAACTCCAAAAAAAACAATCCAGGCTCAAATTCCTCTTTTGCGCCACTCAATCACCAATTATTATACTTCTTTTTGATTCTTTTTATTTTATTTCTCGAATATCTTTATCTCTCCAAACTCTTATTTTTCACGATTTCTCCCCTGCAACCCTAGCGGCCATCCCTTCAATCACGCACCGCCCATACTTTTCATTTATTTGAATTAAAATATCATTATGATATTTTTATCTTCTCCAATATTCATTCTCCTTCCATGGTTTTTCACCCCTGTACACGAACCAAGAACTCGTTGCATCGTCGTCGTCAATCCGCGCACCAACAACAATCTGCGGAGGGTTGTCGAGCCGTGTTTGTTCGGCCCTCGCCCTCTGCGTTAGGCATTATCAATTGGAAACAATAAAACACTTTCTTTCAACTACGACAAGGGTATAATTTATTCAAGAATAAATTATACAAACATCATATAAATAAACACTCATGATCGTGAATAAAACCACTTAAATGTGAAACAAACAATATTCCCCTACCTTGATAACGATTTGACGTTCGAAGAGTGTCGCGGAAAGTGGCGTCGCGGGTCGTGGTTTCGTAGACGTCGACGGAGAGCGTCTGAGGAGACGTCGTCTTCTCTTTATCACGGAGAGAAGAGAATGTTTATGTGTCATAGGATAACTCCCATGTCGGTGTCTCTTCCCTTGTCGCAGAGGAGAAAGGGAATGGGGATACCAGAGTCGTTGAGTCGTTCTTCGTTGAAGAGATGACGTTCTTCGCGGAAGGATTTAAGCTCTTCGCGGGAGGATGAAGTTCTTCCCCCGAGAAAAGAGTTCTATCTCCCTAATCTCCACACACTACAACCAACCCTCTCAAATAAAATAGGACTTATCTTATTTTATTACATCAAGCCAAGCATTTCAATTTTTAAAAAACAAACACATAACTTACTTAATTAATTAAGTGAGTTGGCATAATTAAAGAAGAGAGAGGGGGAGGTGAGTGGTATCACATTAAAGGGGGGTTATGGAGTTAAGGAATATGAGGGGTTGGGCTCATGTGGGCCCCACCCCACCTTTATCCTCTCATGGTTGGTTAACAACATGTGGGTCCCACCCCCAACTCCCTTACTTAGGTTATAACTACCTAGAGGAAAATAAATAAAATTGTTATATAATTTTATTTATTCCTCACTAAAACCACAAAATAATAACTCCACCCAATAAAACGCACCTTCAGAAAAAATGTGCTCCTAAGCAATTACCAGCAATGCGGTTCCATCGGTGCCCTCGGGTTTCGATTCCGAGCACTGGTTCAAAAGTTAGAAAAACCTGCTCGTTCGTTCACTGAACGTACCCGAGCTAAACTTCGGAAATTGATTTCGGGAAAACCGGGCCTCAGAATTAGGTGCCGTCAGAAACTGCATTGTTGTAAAATCCCAAAGAAATTAAGAAAAAAAATTCCTTGAAATTTCTAGGTCTTTACATGCTCACTGAACTATATTTATTTTCATTAAAGTTTAATAGGAAATAGATCCAATATTGATTATCCAAATCCCCTCCATATGTCCCCTCCAATGAACAATTAAATTTCTATAATGGGGCATTCTATAAATTATTATGATCACCCAATGAATAGGTCATATTCAATTTAATTTTCATCTAACCCTACATTTGTTTTATTCTTATGTAGAAAAATAGACCAATTATTTTTTCTAGATTTGGTACATAAAAAAATTATGATTCCATTTTGAAGGGATCATCCTTATACCCTTGCACACACAAATTTAATTTCATGGAGACCAATTCATTGATTTTAACTAAAATTATGTTTTTAACTCATTTTCATTTGAAAATAAACACTTAAATATTATGTAATTTAACTAGTATGTTTTTATGTTGATTCAGAGGTATGAAATATTTATATAAAATGTACTTTTATCCACGGAACTAGATACATACATTTCATCCACCATTTTCCAAACTCCAATATTTTTCATTGTACTTTGTTGATTGTGTTCTATTATATAGAATGTATGACCATTAATTATGAAACCAGTTTAAGAGATAACTTCTATATTTAGTCCCATGTATTTCCATCAATGTTTTTGAGCAATTGAATTTGGATTTTTGGATAATCCTTATATATATGATCACATAAAAATATTATAAACCATTGATTATGGGTATTTTATATCCATATTTCATCCCTAGATGGATTCAAATTTATAATAATTTGTGGGATTCAATACATTGAGAAACCTCAAAGATATTATTTAAAATATAATAGTCAGCCTACTCCCATGATTTAATGTTAATTACAACAACATCTATTCCAAAATTACCTTTTCCCCTAATGCATCAGTTGTGACATGTTTTTGGGAGACTAATGATATTAGAAACTTTTAAGTAATTGGTATATAATTCATTAGTTTATTTAATAATATATTAATAAATAATACAGCCTTTTGAAAGAATTTGATTCTTGATATAACCTTTGAAATTATTCATATACTATTGGAGGAGGTATATCCATTTCCAATAGATAGGACAATATAGTTAAATCTCTCTAACCAAGATCACCTTTAAATCTTAAATTAAATAATTAAAAACATGTCATTTTATTCCATGTAACTCAAAATTATTCATTAACACAATATTCAAGAAATTTATGAATACCCCTCTAAAATTTTTACACCACTAGTGAAGTTGTATAGTTGAAAATTTGGTTTTCTATACAGACTGTAAGCTAATGGAGGAAGAAACTTTTGTCATCCACCATTCACGAGTCCCAACTCTTCTATTTCCCTATGTCAATAATGTCAAAATTTTACTTAATGCCGTATTTTTTATCTTTTATACATTTAGTAATACATTAATAATAAAATTTGATACATTTATTTTTCTACTTGCAAGAATACAAGATAATATCTGGTGTATAAAAAAAATTCAGTATGGTAATTCAAAAAAAATATTTTTTTCCAACCAAATTCCCTATTGTTTTTTATTCAGGATTTATGAGGTTAGAGTCATTAACTTTTAAATTCTCTAATACTTGATTTCTTATTAATTTATATGATGTTGTACCTTGTTAAATGTTTCCATTGAATGATTTCATACATGGTTGGTATTTATTTTTTCAGAGTAAAAAATTTATAATGTCTAAAAAATAGTCATCAAGTAATTTTCCAACAAATGGAGTGTCTATATTATTTACAAATGGTACACACAACATTCATTTAATGTTATTTACAAAAAAATCATAATAGGGAAAGTCATTTAACATCCCATAAAACATGGAACTCAATTTGAACTCTTCACTTCTACATGCCTCAAACAATATAATACTTATATCCCACATCAGTTTTATATATTTTATAAATGTATACAAATAGACATAAATATAATTACTAGGTTATCATGTTTTTGATATAAGTAAATACAACATAATATATTTTTACTTCGTGAAAAAAGGTTGAAGGTTTTTAATTACCAGCATAAATGGAAAAACACTGTGAGTACTACTTTTTACACCAAAAGAATTTATTCCAATAATAGATACTATAATATAAAGGTCTTATAGATCATTTCAAGTGTTAGGATACTCATAATAAATTTTCTTCTCATTAAGATAATTTACTTGGTGATGTATTTTCCCATATTTGATTATTTTATATACATTCCAAGATAATTTTCTAATGCTTTTCTAACATCCATATAGCTTTCCAGACATTGTAATAAAAGTAATTTACCATAAAACTTTTTTAGGTATTGATACAACATTCATTTATCTATCGGTTCCAAAAATAAGGGATTTTATGTGTGATTCATAGTACTTGAGAAACAATATTAACTATTTTGGATAGGAATGTATTTTTTTTGGATATTACACCCATTGAGCGTAGACTTCACATAGAGTCATATGATCAACATGGAAGCTCATTTTCTTCTAGAAGCATATCATTCAAGAGACCAATAAGTTCCTTAAATCTAATGTTTCTCCATCCACATCCATTATTAAATTTATATAACTTTGATAAAACTGATGAAATTGTATACTTAGTATAACTTGCATACAACAGTCTCTTTAAATATCTATTTTACATCTCAAATAACTTTTTACAATCATAAAGTTCATCTTCAATTTTCATTATCATTTATTATATACAATCACAATCATCATTTACACTGGAATTCATATAAAATTATCCACAAATCACAATATTATCATAATCATTATATGCATTACTTTTTTCCAAATATTTAGTCAACTATTTATTACTTCATTATATTCCATGAAAAAACATATTTTATTCCAAATATTTTGGGTGAATTCATCTTGAATGACAATAATGTTGACACATAAAAAAATTTTATAATGGTTCATATGCATGATATATTTCTAACTACATAAAATCTTTTACTACATATGCTTACACATTTTTCATATGATTAGAATGCAATGATTTTTTATTCATATACATTCTATTAGGTATAATTATTATTATTATTTACAAAAAAATAAATATTAATTTTCATATTCAATTGTGAATTTTATATATCCTTTGATAAAATTTGATTATTTTCCTACAAAAAAAATTCAAACTCACTTTGGACACTCAAATAAGAAATAAAAAAAATATAGATAAAATGGAATGAAGATATTTAAATTGTAATCTTGGACTTCTTATAATAAGGTTTCTCATTGACTAACACCTCTTAATTGTTTTTTGAGTTGCTGAAGCAATGTTGGATGGTGTGTGGTAGCATTAATGTTGGAAATTTATTATGGATGAAATATTTCATCTAAATAGATCAATATTAAAGAAAAACTCCAATAATGGGTAACCACATAGGATTATAGAAACCATTATTTCGATTTACCCTTTTTTAGTTTGCAATATTAATTTAATAATAATCATTATATTGGACTACTAATGTAGATGAAATCTCAACATTTAAATTTTATTGGAAATTATTCCTAAAAAAATCATTTTACACTTGGGTAGTATGTAAAGATAAAACCTACTATGGATGAAGGGTTATATCCCCCTCCCAGGATAGAATAAGTATTAAAAAATATTAAAGACTCTATTAAGCTAAATGATGCTATTTTTCTAATATAATACATGTCGAGTGGTGTGTAATGAGATTGTTTTGTAGACATGGAAAGCATTCAAGTGAATGTGTGATATATATAAAGTTAAAATGACTAATAAAAAATTTAACTTTTAGAAAATAAAGGGATCAACAATTATCATTCTTTAAATTATTAGTGGTTATCAGTTAGGATTAAATTATGAATGATAATGACATTTTTAGTGAGTAGCATTAAAATATTATTTCTGTTAAAAAGTTATTTAATATCTATAAAATTGATTACTAATGACTATAACCATCATAATAAAATTTTTATGAGTTTAATGAATTAAAATTTCTACTAGACACTACATGATGTAAACTTTTTCAAGTTTTCATCACGTATTAGATCTAGGAAACTTTTATGTACTTCATATAACATTTTTTATACATTTAAAATTTACATATATTAGTTTCAAAATTGGTATAGAACATTATAATTTTTATAATAATCACTAAATTATGAGAAATTGAATTAAATAAAAATTATTTGGAGCTATAGAAACTGAATAAGTTATTCATGAAATGTCATTATTATTGGAAGAATCTGGGAAAATTATGAAATAGTTTATTTTTTCATTGAAAAAAACATACACCAATTTAAATAATATAAAGAAAAAAATTCAGTCAATAAAGAAATTTATTTGGGTAATTAACATATATATGTTATGATCATGTTATTAAAATAAAAACCTTTTATAGAAAATTTTCATTTGTAAAATAACATTATAACAGAATATTTTTTAGGATGTTTTTTCCTACAAATACTGTAGTAATATCAAGAATATATAGATAATGAAACAAACTTTTTAGTAATAGATATTATTCATAATAGATAATCTAAAGTCGTGTATGTGTGAAAATGTGAATTTTTAAAAAAAAATTATTAACATGGGATTTCATAAAAATACATAAAAGTTTAAGCATTACTTCATGTCATGACTTTAAACTATCCCTTACCTTATATGATAACTTTAAATATGATGTATCATTTATGAGTAAGATTCCTTTTTATAATATTGTTGAAAATCTTATGTATTCTGTAGTTTGTTTATAACCGAGCGTAGGTAATGATACATTATTTTGTAAGTGTGTTTTTTAAATTTTCAATGTTTTGGGAATTATAATATAATATATAATTTAATCTTTAGGTTTGATGTGTTATGTTGTCCTGGAAGATAGGGAGGGTGATTTATCATATTCGGATTGGTCACCATGACCTTGATAAATGATGATTGTTTCTTTAGAGTGATTATTTGGTTTTTTAATACTTTTGAGTATCTTATCTTCTGGTTATTTTATTTTTTATAATAAATAATATAAGATTCAATGTTATTATCATTTTCATAGTTCCAAATTGGAATATTGTATGTTAAATACATCCATTACTACTTTTATTTTTTTTTATGTTTATGAATCATGATATTTTTTTTAACTTTCCATTGTGTTTTTGTAATAAAATAAGTTTTAACTTTGCAACTTTTAATATTGATTATAGGTTGGTGGATCCTTCTTTTGCACACATACAAGATTATCCACAACAAATACAATGAAATATTTATTTATTTATTTCCCAATTAAGTTAAACTTTTCAGTGATAGGAAAATTAGAGAGAATGATCCCATAAAGTATGAATTATTTACATATTCATAAATAAGTATTAGACTAAATACTCATCTAGTATTGATCTATGGAATGGAATCATGAAAAAAAACAAATTTATAATAACTTCTCTATAATTTTATAAAAATGGAGGCACCACACGATGTGAATTTATTGGTAATAACTTTCTCTCTAATCCCACCACAAATCTCCAGGGTTTGAAAGCACACTCACCCACCCCCTAGTTATCTCAATAATCTATGTATTCCCTTATGAACATAGAAAACGTTTTCATGGCCCTGCTACTCGTGGTGTCTCTACTCACCACCACCCCTATCCACACCACTCTTACTAAATATTCCACAATCGATGCTCCTCCTCATGCTTCACAACTAACTATGGTTCCTTGAAACTCACTATTAGGGGGGAACAACTGGTGTCATGGAAAAATATCTATATTCCCACCCCTACTACAGTACCTAGAACATTAAATCTTAAAGTATTTTTGATTCCCCATGCCTCTCCTAGTTAAAAATCTTGATTTCTATGTCCTGTATTGGTGGATATTTTACTTCCTTATATTACTTCTTCTCGTTTTCTATGTTTTACAACTTCATCTCTCTTTTTTATCCCATCCCCAATAGTGAATGATTAAATGTAAAATTATTTTCTTATGGTTTCTTTATTTTATTTGTGTTTAAAAATATTTTTCATTCTATAATCACTACAATATATGAGGCCATTCCAAGCCCTAGAAAATGGATTAGTCAGTGAAAAAAATAATGAAAATATATGTAAAGTAAAAAACACACAACCTTTTTTAGTGCTAGGAGAACCACTAATAAAGGACCCTTTATCAATGATAAAAGAACTCACATATAAAGACTTCCTTTATGAGTGAAAAAAGAAGTGCTGATAAAGGTGGCATTTATCAGTGATTTTACAACACTGGTAAATGTGAACATTGTCATTGATTTTAAAATTCAATTAAAGGTGACTTTTGTAAGTGCTTTGGGTAGTACTGAAAAGGCCATGCAGTTCCTACAAAGTTGTAGTATCCCTGAAGCATCTCTACAACATAAAACAAAATAATAAACCAAACAGATAGAATTAAATAAATATATATAACTATATTGAAATAAAAATATAAAATTTCACTATCATTTAAATTAAACTATTAAATATAAATTATTTTAATTCATCTGAAATTTAAAATTAATTAAAAAAATACAATAATATAAAAAATCCTAACTCTCATAGATGTCTTTTCCTCAGGATCAACCTCCATACAAAATCTTTCTTATGCAATAAAAAAATGTTAATTTTAGTAACAGTAAATAAAATATAATCAAATTTTAATTTTAATGTTATATTATCAACATATACAACAAATTATACTATTAATTACTATATATATTAATTAATTTATTTGTTAATCACGCATCAGATAGATGTGTGGTTAATTACTACACATCACAAAAAAAATTATGGATCATTTTCCTATATTTTAAAAACAATATCATCTCTTTTTCTCAGTTTTTGCTCTGTTATACATATTTTAAACTAAAATGAACTTTTTTGTTTAAAACACACACTTTGAGTTATGAATGACACGTCATCTATCAGACTGGCATGTTGCTGATTCCTACATGTCCTAAATGAATTATTGATAATTTTTCTAAATTTTGAAAACAATAAACCATTTTTTTCATTACTTTGTATTTGTGATGTGAATTTTAAACTAAAACAGATTTTTTTTATTTGAAACATCCACTTAATGTTATATCAACCACATCATGTTTTGTGTTGAAGTACGGTTGATTCTTAAATGTCCCAACTAAATTTTGGATCATTATAATAATGTTTGAAAATAATCTAAACTCGTTTGTTTATTTTTTGTTCATGATGTATGTTTTATAATAAAATGTTACTTTTAAAATTAAAATACGTACATTGAGTCAATTGAGACACAACTTGAAATATATTGACCTGTATCTAATTCCTACACATCAAAAATGAATTATTTATCATTTTCTTAATCTTTGACCAATATCTGAGCTCGTTTTCTCATTTTTTGGATATGTGATGTGAATTTTAAACTAAAATGGAACTTTTAAATTTAAAACATGTACTTAGAGTCATACCGACCATGTCATGTTTCATATTGATTTTTGGTAAATTATTACATGCCCCAAAATAATTATGGAGCATTTTCTTAATATTTGAAAACAATTAAAGCTTGTTTTCTCATTTTTTTTTCTAGTTAGGTTTATTTTAAACTAAAATGTTACTTTTATATTGAGGAAATTAACATTTAATCATACCTTACACGTTATGTATTACATTGACAAGTTTTTTATTTCTAGACCTATAAAATGAATTTTGGATCATTTTCCTAATATTTTAAAATAATAAGATCATGGTTTCTTACTTTTGGGTATGTGATGTTCTTTTTAATCTAAAATGGTACTTTTAATATTTAAATCATACACTTAATTTCATACCAACCACATCATTTTTCTATTTGACATGTGGTTTATTTGTACATGTCACAAATTAATTATTGATCATTTTACTAATGTTTGAAAAAAAAAATCTAAGTTCATTTTCTTAGTTTTGACTATATGATACATGTTTTAATCTAAATTGTCACTTTTATATTGAATACACACACTTCAAGTCCTACCAACTATATTTTACATCAGATTGATGTGTGGATGATTCCTGCACATCTCAACAAAATTATGCATCATATTCATAATGTTTTAAAATAATATGATCTTATTTTTTTAGGTTTTGTCATTGTGACACTCATTTTAAACTAAAATGATAATTCTATATTGAAAACACCCCCTTTGATTCATACCATACAAATAGTCTATCAGATTGATTTATGGTTGATTCCTACATGTTATAAATGAATTAAGAATCATTTTCAAAAATTTCAAAAATATCATGGGCTTGTTTACTTGATTTGGATTTATGATGAGTTTTAAACTAAAATTATACTTTTATATTAAAAACATAATCATTAATTTATATGGACCACATCATGTATTGGGTTGATGTGTTGTTGCATACTAAATGTCACAAATTTAATATGTATTTTTTTGTTAATATTTGAAAATAATACAATTTCATTTTCTCTTCTTTGGATATGTGACATGAATTTTAAATATAAATGGTACTTCTATATTGAAAACACTCATTCTGAGTCATAAAAGCCACATAATGTAATGAATTAAATTTTGGTTTATTCTTACATGTCACAAATGAATTATAGATCATTTTGCAAAATTTTCAAAATAATATGAAGGTGTTTTATAGGATTTTAGTATTTTATGTCTTTCATGGACTAAAATGTCAATTTTTAACTAAAAGAAAACATTTCAATTAATATTGGTCACACCATGAATCAGATAGTAGTCAATCCAATTTATACACATCAAAATAGAATTTTAGAACATTTTAATAATTTTTTAAAATAATATGAGTTAATTTTCTTGGTTTTGGTGATGTGAAATGTGATTTAATCATAAATGGGACTTCTATATTGAAAATATGAACTTCATGTCACACTAGACACATCATCTGAAAAATTGACAGGCGGTCAATTACAACATTCTAGAAATGAATTGTGGATAATTTTATAAATGTTTTCGCATAGCAAATGATTTTTATTGGTTTTGGATAGTGATGCATGTTTTAAACTAAAATGATAGTTATATATTGAGAATTCTTACTTCAATTATAACTAACAAAATTGTGTTTCTTATTGATGTGTAGTCCATTCCAAGACATCAAAAATAATTATAGATATTTATTTTAAATGATTGAAAATAATTATACATTATTTACTAGGTTTTCGTGGAGTTATGTTCATTTTAAATTTAAATTGAAATTTTATATTGAAAAAAAACTTCATGTCATATCATCCACATCAGGTGTTGGATTGAAATTTTGGTGATTCAAATAAGTAAAAAATAAATTGTGGATCATTTTCATAATGTTTGAAAATATACCGAGCTATTTTTATCATTTTTGGATAGGTGATGAACATTCTAAACTAAAATGGAAATTTTATAAAGAAAAAAACGCACTTTGAGTCATATCTGGCACATTTTTGTTGGAGTGATGTGAGTTTGATTCCTACACAACATAAATGAATTATAGATTTATTTACTTTTATTTAAATATTTTCAGATCATTTTCTTAGTTTTATCTATGTCAAAAATAAATTAAAATGAAATTTCATTTGAATTTTAAAAACATGCACTTCGATTTATAGTGACCACACCATGTGTTAGATTGAATTTTTATCAATTTAAACACAACAAAAATAAATTACAGATCATTGTCCTAAATTTTTTAAAAAAATTATCTCTTTTACATTATTTTGGATACCATCACATGTTTTAGACTAAAAAGTAACTTTTATTTTGAAAACATACACTTCGAATCATATCAGACACGTCATTTGTTAGATGGATGTTTGGTCAATTCCTACACATCATAAATGAATCACAGATGATTTTCTAATATTTTAAAAACAATCCCAACATTTTTCTTAGTTTTGACTATGTGATTCACATTTTATACTAAAATAAAACTTTTATATTTAAGACAAAAAATGAAAATGATGAGGTAATGATCACATAAGTACCTTTCCCAGTTTTTGGTAATACATCTTTATATTTGGGGTTTGAAGGATACTTGACCCATTTCCCTATCTCCGTTATCTCAATTATATCCTTAATGTCCAATATCTCATGATAATGATAATATTTAGAGAAGTTACTAGCTCTTCTATATTCTATAGATCATAAACCTCCATTATACTTATTCTTGTTAACTATGTCAAAATAATATGTAAATATTAGGATACTAATGATTTAAATCCCAATTGAATCTCTATGTTCATAGCCTATACTTTATTAGAAACAAAACAAGTAATCATCAAAATTTGACGTTTAAAAACATTTTGTCACCAGATACTTTTCTCACTCATCTATAAAAAATTTACTTCTTATTTTGAGTATATAGATAATTGGAAATCTTGGTAGTATTGATATAATATAAAAATGAAAATGATTAACAAATACTTTTTATCAAATGGTAATGACCTTCAGGAATTACATGTTCAATGATATCATTCTATTGATGGTATTTGATACCATTTATAAACTTTTAAATGTAATATCAACAATCATTATAATTATTTAACTTCAGACATTGTAGAAACAATGACCTAAAAAGTAAAAAAAAATTGAAATATGTTTTGATAGAAAAACATTACTATTTATACCATAGTTTCTTTCTATTTGAATAAATTCATAGGCTTCTTATGTTCATTCACCAAACTCATAGCTCGATTTATTTAATATTTATTGATTTCACTAACATAAAAGAACTCATTAAAATAAAAAATAAAGCATATAATTAAAATATTATCAATAAAATGTGGATTATATTCCATTAAAAATTCACAGTAGACATCATGTGTGCTCAATTTTATTGAAATCCTTGCATTTGATCAAAAAAATAAACATTTGGTTAATCCAAATTTATTACAAATAGCATAAACTGAATCCTAAAAAACAAATAAGAAATGAAAAATAGAAAAATATATTTTATATTATTAGATTGAATATTTTTACCCATATATTGTTGGAATCAAGAAGAGTTTGTTGTAAGTTATTTCCATCTCAAACACCTACCTTAATACTTCTATTTTCATTTTTATTTCCTCAAATTCCAAATAATGTTCATGCATATAAATGATATAGTGATTTATGACTCCAAATTTGGTAGTTTGTGGTTTCCCTTTTTATTTTAGTAATATATACACTTATAGAAAATTTTAATACTTATTAACTGCAATGAACATAATAGATCATTTCTTGGAAAGGAAGATTTTGGAAATGTACCTCATTTATGTATTCACAACCAAGAATTAAAATAATTTAAACTTGATAATCTAATTTATACTCTCTAGAAAAACCATAACTTTAAAGACATATCCAAATAGATCATCTTAGTATTTAATTAAAACATCATTCCATATTTGAATTTTGTGTCTACATGAGTATAATGTTAATATATTCAGTAGTGAAACTGGTGGGGATTAGGTACTCTTGGAAGGTCCATTTTATTTCATAGTTGATTCAATGGATAATATTGATCTAGTATTATTTTTCTCCATAATTTTATCTATATATAATATCATACCTCATTTAAAAAATTTTATCATGAGATATTAAATATTTTTAATTTTTAAAAAATTGTTAAATACATACTTCATATATCATTATAGGATTATATGTCTATTATATGAATGTTTTAATAACATTATAGATTGAGGTAAAATCCATATCATCATGATGAAAATGAAACTATGCACTTGGCTCATGAGCTACATCAATCTTATTGTCTCGTGTGATATTTTGGAAGTTCTTTGTTATGTATCATGTTACATGGGATATTGAACACCATACCCCTCACAATAAGGTGATTTGTGGGTGTTGGTTGATATAAATCATATAAAAATTCACCAATTACAATTTTAGTAATATTAAGTTATCAGAAGTTATTTTATTGACATTTAAAAGAAAGCATAATGAAAAAAATTGATTACCATGGGTAAGGTAAGCAGTTGAGGGGAATTGTAGTGTCAAAGCTATTGGGGTCATTTGGATCTTTATACACTGACTATTGGTCCACAACCAATTCATTGGGATTTAATTACATATATTGTCCCACAAAACAAGACTAAAAAATAATATCTTTCCATGAATCTGTCTTTGCTTTTAGTCTTTTAATTATATCGTATATATCCCCATTTAGTTTTTTCTTCACAAACTATATTCTAGGAAACACTCAAAAACCTGGACCTCTAACATAGTCTTATTGTTCATTCTACTTAAAATCTATTGAGTGTTTTTTTTATACGGGCACAGTCGATTTTGATTCTTCAATCTAAATAAAAAAACATATGAACATAAATATATATTTTTATTTAATACTATTGTAATTCCTAATTAGTTACTGTTATATCATACGTACACATGATTCCCATACTTCTTGTGTGTTTTTAGTACCTAGTTTTCCCTCATTATTTATGTGTTCCGCCTTCAACATAACATTATGTGGGATGAAGGAGGCTTCATATTTTGATTCATCAATCATCATATAAATAAAGGAATATAAGTTGTTTCATAATGTAAAAAATTCTATTGTAGATTTAAAATACAAAAAAAAACTTTTCATCTAAATTGTACCCAATCTTGCTTTAAAATATAGGTACATTAGCTTTTATACATGTTTTCTATTTTTAGAATGACTTTTTCGTTTCATAAAATAAAAATTTTAATAACAGTGGATAAAATAAAAAATTTTAAAATAAAAAATATTTCACTACACTGCACCTGGATTTATTTATCATCACTAAGACTAACAAAATCATTTAATGTATCAGGTTTTATAATTTATTCATACATAACTGGTATGTGGGACTTACATTCCCCTCAGTATCTCGGAGATAATTCTTTTTTGGAAGTTTCCAAAATCTCTTATGATATTTTCCAATGAACATTATGACATATTTATTATGGAAATCATTTGAAATAAATTAACTCTTACAGGATAATGAAAAATAAATCAATATTTAATTATATAATTTTTTTAAAATATGAATATTATAAAATTAACCTAATATCATCCCAAATAATATTATTCAATACATGTAATATATATATCCATATCACTATATCAATTTGCACAAGCATTCTCGTTGTAATCCAAATGTAACAAATGGACAATTATTTGGTGGGGTCAAAATTTTGACATCATTGATTCCATCCAAACTCAAATTTTATACCCTTTCTTATTGACAAGGTAATTTATTCAACATAATGATTTTACAACATTTTTTTTCACCCACATGTTTTTATCCCCTACTTAATCTTCATTTTTAGTATCAATCATGTGTTCTTCCATGGGATTGGTAACATCATCATGTGTAAAAATTCATTATCTTCACGATTAGTACAAAATTTAATTTAGATTATATAAATATATTATAGAATAAATAATGTTATGAGAAAAACCATAGTATATTAAAAAAAACTTTAACCTTATCATTAGAATCACTTTTTTCATTAAAGTTTGAAGGGACCTGGATCCTCTATCGAGTATTAAAATTATTATTTTTGGTACCCTATAGAATAAAAGGCATTGTCTACTTTGGAATTTCTATGAAATTATTTTTATATACCACTGAAATGCTCCTCCTTGATTGAATTTTCATCTAACTATGAAGATTTTTTATTCCCCAATAGGAAATTTGAAAATTTTCTATTTACTGTATCTAAGATATTAAATCCATGCACTACATGTGAGACCATTTTTAACAACTCGCCTTTATAAACTTACATAATGAAATTCAACTTTATAATGCCCAATTAATTTAAATCCACTACACTTTTGTTTCCAACCCATTTTCAATAGAAAATATTCAATTAATATTTTTATATAATCCAACTCGTATATCAGTTTAATGATGTAAAAATAATAATATATACATATAAATTATATTTTTATCCTTGGAACTAAATATGTACATTTCATCCACCACAAGCATAACTATAATGTTTTTCATCACACTATGGTCATATTATTCCTTTTTATATTAAGTATAAACATTAATTTTAATACCGGTTTAAGATATAACATTTAACTGTTCTCCCTTCACTAGCCATCAATGTTGTTCAACTATTGAATTCATAGATTTAGAAAACTTATTCTAAATATGATATCAGAACCATCCTACAAACTATTGGTTAAGTGGATTTGATATCCATAATTCATCCCATAATGGATTCAAATTTCTAAGAATTACTTTATGGGATTAATTGTATGGAAAAAACTCTATACTATTATTTAAAATGTATTGGTGAGATTTCTTCCACAGTGAGATGGTAATTGTAAGAATACCTCTTTCAAAAATCCCTTCCCCAATAAGGAGTCCACTATAAAAAGACTTTAGGAGACTGATGATATAAAAATATGATAGGTAATTAGTATAGAATTATACAACTTCTTCAATAATATGTTTCTTTTAAGTACACCATTCTGGAGAACTTTGTTTCTTGATGTACCCTTTATTAATCACCATATATTGTTTAATTGGGTACATCCATCTCTAATCGAACAGAAAATAATATAGTTGAAACTCTATATCTATTTGAACTATCAGGTGGACCATTACATAAAATATAAATAGTGGTAAAAAAATATTCAATTCACATAATATAACATCAATCTCCTTAATCATGATTGGAAAATTATTTGTGTCTATAAAAATATTGCATATGACTTTATAAATGAAACAGAGTCTAGTTATTTAATGTAATTTTTTTTGGAAGAATGTAATGTAAACTATTGGTTATCAAATAATACATCAAAACAATAAATAAATGTGATTTTCGACCCTGTAACTTCAAACCATCTATTGACACATCATTCTTGATATTTGAATAATACACTTGTGTAAATTTTACACCATTAAAGGAATTGGTGAGTTGAAGATTTTCTTCTAATAAAGGTTGTAAGCTATTGTACGAAGAAAATTCTTCTTTTCACACTTCACTGGTGAAAATCATCTCTTATCCCCAAGTAAATCATGTCCAACCGAGCCTTGATATCATTTTTTTTTTAATTAATATTTAGTAGCGTTCCAATGACACTGTCAAATACATTTTTTCTATATTTATAACATCAATAAAATCTAGGGCATACAAAAAATTATAGTATGATATTTTAATAAAGATTTATCTCCTTTTCCAAAATTATTTAGTATGATCATTCTAAAAAGTTTTATCAAAAATAGTGTCAATATATTTTACTTTCTTGAAATGTTGATCACTAATTAGTGGAGACCAGGTTGTGCCTTATTCTATATTTCCATTGAATGATGTCATCTAGGATGTGTATTCATGTCTTCGGGGTAAAAATTTGTGATTCCCTAAAAACATATTATTTGAGGAATGTATTAATCTAACTAATTGTGTGAATTATTCACAAATGGGACACTCCCAACATTCCATTAATGATATAGCCTAAAATTTTTCAAAAATCCATAAAGTCATTTAACATCTCATACAACATGGATCTCAGTGTAGATTTTTCACTTCTATGAGAATTGTACAATATAACCCTTGTATCCCACATCAATTTTTGATATTTGATCAGTGGAGCCAAATAGATATCAATATCATCATAGGGTTTTTTTGTTCTTGGTATAAGAAGGTAAAGCAGAATGTATTTTCACTTCAAACATAACAATAGTGGAAATTTATAATTTACCATCATTACTAGTGATATACATTGAGTAAAAAATTGTACACCAAAAGTATTTATTCCATTTATAGATAGAAGAATATAGAGCCTTCTCATCTCATTTCCAAATTCAGGATACTCATAATCCACTTTTATCCACTAAAGAGAGTATAATGAGTCATATAGTATACCTTATTCAATTATTATATTTATGTGTCATGTAAATTATCTATTGGTTTCTTTAAGACCATATATTCTTCTAAACCCTGAAATTTAAGGAATGCAGCATAAAAATTTTTAAGTACTTGATTGAACTTTCATGTCTCAATTCACACCAAACATAGTTCATTTTCTGAGTGATTCTCTAGTCCTTGAGAAACAATATGAAACTATTTAGATAGATATGTATTTTTTAGATATTATGTCCACTTAATGTAGAATTTTTTTAGCATCATATGTTCTTTAAGAAATATCATTTTATTATAGTGGAATAACATTCAGCATACTAAGTAGTTCTATAAAGTTAGTGTTTCTCCACCCGCTGCTAGATTTAAAATTATATAACTTCAATGCATCTAATAATGTATTATATATAGAAAAACTAGTAAATAATAGTCACATGTCATATCTATTTATTTTCTAAATCAACTTTGGACAATCATGATTCTCATCTTCAATTTATATTAGAATTTATTCTAAATGATCTCCATAATCAATTACACTATTATTCATATCAAATTATTTATAAATCACAATATCATCTAAATCAGTATGTAAATTTAGTTTCTCCCAATTTTTATCCCATTAGTTTTAGAATTGATCTATTCCATGATGAATAAAATGTTATTTCAAACATTTTGGTCTATTTTTTCTCGAATTAAAATCCTAAACACAGACTATGGAATTTAAAAGGTTCATATTAATACTTCATTGCAAACATGATGAAATCTTCAACTCTATCCTCATACTCATTTTTTAAATTATTAGGGCCCATAAATTTGTTATTCATATGCATCATATTATTTTATATAATATTCATTTTTTGTAAAAATAAATAAATAAATACACATAAGGTATTCCTATTAAATGGATAAAGTTATAGATAATTATAATAAGGTAAACCCAACATTTGAATGTTATTGGAGATGATTACTAACAAGTTAACATTTTATAGGAAGGTTAAATTAAAATAAAAAACATGTGGTTGTTGATCTAGGTTCCCAATTTGATGTTTTGTGGGACAAACAAATTGGTAATTCTTGGATGGGTTCAATAAATTTTCTAGGTGGGAGTCCTACAAGAAAGAGGAGTCGGTGTTTATTCATTTCATCACATGGTATGTGATGGTAACAGTAGTGTTTTAGTGAGACGGTACTTAAGAGATGAGATTGGTGAACTTTTATCAAATTATGAAATAATAAACATCAACACAAACTGAAGAAGTTTCCAAATGGTATCACTAGATATACTCATCTCAAAATACTGATTGGAGTATAAGAAAAAATACCTAGGATAACCAAAAAAACTCAGCCTCAATGGAACTAACATAGAGAATCAACTCTGGATAAATGTCAAAATAGACACTAGGATCATGGATTAAATAATATAGAAACTGATATATATGTTTTGAATGTGTTCATCATGGGGAAACAACTACTATAAGTGAAAATTTATACAAGTGGGTCATTATGAACAAAAAAGGTGAATTAACCGACATAACAATGATCAAAAAAAATTTAGGATCACTTTTTGTATTATTATAACAATAAGGAACTTTTAAAATCATCATGATGTTAGCAGTCTTTGTTGAAAATTTACTATCATAGATGTTCATAAAAATGAAAACATAAAAATTATTGGAATTCTTTTATCTATAAATGGAAGAAAAATTTCATTATTGAATGATTTTAATCCATGAGAGTAGAAAGGATACCTAAAACATTTCTTCTTCTATAATAACCCAGCCTTAAACATTAAAAAATATTGAATAATTTTAATAATTCACCTTGAGGATATTTTCAGGTTTATACTTTTATAGAGTTAGGGCATAACATATATATTAAATCCCAAATATTACAAAGTAGACACTTATACTCAGAATCTATTTTTTCCATTAATTAAAAACTCTTGAAAAAAAGAGTGATGTCTAGTTACATGTTTTAGATAGCATGACTTTTCCATGATCCCATCCTTAACCCTATTCATCTTTAATTCCTATGAAAAACATTTCAAAAAAACATGGGATGAGCATAAAAATATTAGTAATGATTATAAAATAAAGAAAAAAAAATTATTCCACCAATACATACCAAACATAAGCTCTTTAACATACCTTAAGAAATCATAAGATTTATTAATAACACATAGAAATCATAAATCATAAACGTAACTTGTGGCATCCATAACATACTTATGTTGTAGCTTTCACAACTACGTAGGAAGTTATGTTTGGAATACCCATCACAATATATTCCCTAAATCTATTAGGAGAAACATTAGAGTCTACCTATGTCACATTACATAATGCATTGAAGATCTATCTGGGGCTCACCCTCCCTAGGTTTATCATGAAACCACTTGTATACATAAACAATGCCCAAGAACTATAACATAATCATAACACATAAAACAAGCATAAATGAAAGACAACATTTCCACATTGTAATCACAATATATCATTTCAATATATTGAAATAATCAATAATTTCTAAAAATCATTTTCAATACCAAAATACATAAAAATGGTATATGGTTTTTATTATTCTTTAAAAAGTCATTACGGATTGTTAAGGAAGACAAAGATCAAATAATACTTATGGCGGCAGAAAGGTCATTGTTACTGAGTACGTTAAAAAAATCATTCCCTTTTGTTGTTTAGTGAAATACATCATAGAAAAATATTCCATTTTAATGAAATGAAAATTCAAAGGTGTTTATACACCTTATAAAATAAAGTTGTGTAGAAAACAAAATATTCTTCAATGAGTGGAGATTGAGACAAAGTCCCTTACCTTGTGTCGGAATTGACACGTTCATTCCTTAATATCATGAATAATAAAATAAAGTTAATTTATACTTTTATAATATCCTTTTTCAAGTTTATTATTACTTTTATATCACTTATTACCATATTATAAACATTACATAATCATTTGAGTTAATAATGGTCATTTTTTTTATATTTGGTACTTGAGCCAAAAATGAACTTCTTATAATTACAAGTTATCCCTATGGTAAAAATTCCATTATCTCCAAAATGATATTCATGATTTAAATATAATATATATCATATATATTCAGTATATAAATTTATTTAAAACAGTACATAACATTTGGAGATAAGAAATGAAATGCACCATTCATGGAGACGGTAAGTCGTACGTATGCATGAACGCTACTTTCATTTCTATTTTATATTTAATTGAATGAAAAAATAATTATACATAGGTATATTATAATTCCAGTATAATATCATATATAATTTCATTAACACCATCCTTTATACGTTCCACGTATGGTGTGAACGAGTCATATCACTTTGATGGGGCAGTAGTCCGCACTTCCTCAAATGAAATTATCGTATTTACCCATTATGGAAAAAATAAAGGTATACTATAAATGAAAAATAAATAATCATAGAAACAATATAAATATAATATATATAAAATATAAATACAATTCCATCATAATTCTCACCATGAGAGGCAGTAGAAGATATTTGAACAATCATCGTTTTGCGGGGCAGCAGTTCGCTATCCACAGAAACAGTATGTTCTTTACCCATTAGATGGAGGTGTGTGGAAGTGTATTTAGAATAATTCTCATAAAAAAATTATATTATATTGATTATAATGTTTCTTTTATAAAATAATGGAATAAATAGAGTTTAGGGGGTTTTAAAAGTAAAATAAAAGAAGATAACTTGAGGGGAGATGTTACCTTTAAATCGGGTAACTCCCTTTGGTTTGAACTAATAGGATTTATTAAAGTGTCGTATGCCAAATATAATGATTTTAAGAGGAATTTAGAGATATATGGAGATTAATTGGGAAGATTTTATATGATCGAAGGGACTTGATAGGTGTTAGTAATGGGTTAGAGTTGGTCTCCATTTTTAAGGGGGAGGAGGGGCTCTTTATGAAAGTTTGAAAGTATTATTTTATTATAAACTGATTATCAGTTTCAAAAGGTCAAAAACTCATTAAATTATAATATAAAATTAATATTGTTCTAAATAATATCATCCAATAAGAATTTTATAGGTTTTGGATATTTGCTTAAATTTTATAATCTCGTTTATTTAAATTATTCATTAATAATGTAATTGTTGCATCATCATTGTGTCAAAAATAGTTTTATATATTTGATGTTTAAAAATTATAAATAAAATACCATGATTTAAGAAATGGTTTTAAATTTAAAATTAATATTTATAGTTGAAGAGAAATATTATATAACCCCATGTAAAAATTTATTTACTAAAAGATATATGTTTATTTCATTTTTGTCTTTACATTAAATTACTTAATATAAAGTGTCATTATCACTCCAAAGTGGCTCCATGGGGTCCCAAAATCAACCCAAGGATACCCATGGTCGGGAATGTATCTACGAATAGGATTAAGACACATGTTAGGGTAATTTAATATTATTATAATAATATTTTTTTACCCTTATTTACCAGATTTACCCTTTAACAATGGTAAATAAAATTTTTACTCAAGTAAATATTCATAATGTCTTAAAATAAAAGTTACCTATTTATACAATTTGTAACTCCTGATTCCAAATATAGAATCCATTTTTTCAAATTCAAAATACAAAAGTGGCAGAAATTAATTTAAAATTAATTCTTGTTGTCAAAACAAAAAGGCGTGTTTTTAAGAAATAATAACTATCAAAATATTGACACTTGTTTATGGACAATTTCAAAGTGAAATTACTTTCAATGATGAAAATTGGATTAAATGGTAAAAAATTAATTTAATTACACTTTAAAACTAATTAAAAAAATAATCTAACTATATAAATAAATTAGATTAAAATCCAATTTTGAATTAAAATGCAGTATTTTTCACTATTCGTTAAAAATGAATTTTATCAGAAAAATACCAAAATTTCATCCAAAGTAAATTTTGATGTCCCAATTCTAAATAAGAATTTTTTTTTCAAATAGAACATATAATAGTGATAAAAAACTATATTTAAAATGGGGTTTCCATCAAAAGGTGGTAAATCCACCTTTTAATGAATATTAGACTATTTGTGCTTAAAATTTAATTCATTCACATTTGAGGCCTCTAAATTTTATTTGATAAATGTAAAAACATTTAACAATACATGTCTAATAGTATTGTAATTAGTTCTGTTCATTCTTTCCAATACAATGGCTATGTATTAACTATCATTTAAAATGGAAATATTATATTATTATTTTTCAGTATAACTCAATGTTGTGTGCAACGTAAGATTGTGGAGAAATATGTTGTTGCGTGTTGAGTAATCTTTCAAACATATCATCCGTATTAAAGTAAAATTAATATTTAAGTCAAAAATAGTAATAAATATGAAAATTTCATATCCTTTATTTACCTAGGATGTTACAACCTTCTCCCATTTTGAAAATTGCATCCTCACAATTTTATTCACTTATAAAATAAATGAAGATATTTATCCCTCGTATCATTTTTAGATTCTCACATTGCCTCTTCAATCATATGTTTTTCCACAAAACCTTTACCCGATAAATTATTTTATTCCGCAACACTTTCTCTCTGGACTGGTTCTTCCACATATGAAAGATTCTCTTCCAACTGAACTACCTCTGGACTCAAAACCTGATATGGATCCAGCAAATACTTTGTCAACATTGAAACATTAAAAACATTATGCACATGGGATAAACATGGATGCAAAGCCACTCTATAGGAAAATAATCCACCTATCTACAGTATTTCATAGGGTTCAATGAACCTTGAATGCAGTTTTCCCTTCTAACCAAAACGCATCGCACTTTTCCATATAGAAACTTTGAGAAAGACATTATCACCAACCTCAAAAAAAATATCCTTCCTCCAGCTATATGCATAACTTTTCTGGCTGCTCTGAGCTGTTCTCATGTGTTTCTGAATCAACTGAACTTTTTCCGCCATCTCTTCTACCAATTATGGTTCCATCAGTTTCCTTTCACCTACTTCATCCCAAAAGGTTAGAGTTCGAAATCTATTTCCATAAAATGCCTCAAACGGATCCATCTATATACTGGAATGAAACTATTATTATAAGTAAATTCAACCAATGAAATATGTTATTCCCAGCTTCCCTGGTAATCCATTGAATAATAATGTAGAATATCCTCTAAGGTCTAAATTGTTCATTTTTACTACCCATCTTATTGAAGTTGAAAATCTATACTAAAATTTAATTTAGTACCCAATGACTTTTTTAGTCCTTTACAAAATTTAAAAGTAAACCTGGGATCACAATCAGATACAATGGAGAGAGGAACTCCATGCAACCTGACTATCTCTTTAACATACAGTCAAGATAGTTTATCTAGAGATAGAGTTTCTTGAATAGGAAGGAAATGATAAAATTCATTCAATCGATCAACAATAACACAGATTGCATTATTACCTTGAGATGAATTTGGTAATCCCACAATGAATTCCATGGATACATTTTTCCCATTTCCACTCCCGCACCAGTAAAGGCTAAAGCATCCCTTTTGGTAACTGTCGCTCTGCTTTAACCTGTTGACAGGTCAAACACCTGTAAAGTCAGTAATATCTCTTTTCATTCTATCCCACCAATAATACTCCCAATGATCTCATTACATCTTAGTATTATCAGGATGAACTGAAAACGGAGAACTATGAGCTTTATATAACAACTCATTCTTTAACTGTGAATCACAAGGCACACATAATCTCTTTCCAAATCTCAAAATACAATCATTATCAATGATAAAATTAGGAAATTTACCCTTTTGAAGCAACTTTACATTTTTTTTTCAACTCACTATCTTCCTTATACGCTTTCTTAATTCTGTCTCATAGAGATATGTTCACTGACACCTGAAACAAAATAGAGGAATTTCCTGTACCAACAACTTCTATGCCAAAGTTCATCAAATCTTTAATCAAAGGATATTTTCCAAATGTAACATGGTTAATGTAGCTTTACTTTTTAGAATCAAATCATCATCTACTTTATTTTCCTTTCCCGAATGTTAATGGATCGTGCAATCATAATCATTGATTAATTCCATCCATAGCCTCTATCTCATGTTCAATTATTTCTGAGTGAATATATACTTCAAACTATTGTGATCAGTATATTTCTAAAAATTTACTCCATAAAAATGATGCCTCCAAATTTTTAAAGAAAAAACAACAGCTGCTAATTCCAAATCATGTGTAGGGTAATTTTACTCATGAGGTTTCAACTGATGTGAAAAATAATAAATTATCTGATCATTCTTCATTAAGACACAACCAAGTCCTTCCAACGAAGCATCACTGTAGATAACCAATTCACCATATCTATAAGGTAGTTCCAAAACTAGATCATTCACCAATCTTCTTTTTGATTACCGAAAACAATCATCACATTATTTTGTCCAAATGAACTTAACACCTTTTCAAGTTAATTTAATCAGTGGGCTAGATAACTGTGAAAATTTTTCAACAAACCACTTGTAATAACCTGCTAAACCAAGAAAACAATAGATATTGGTTATATTTGCGGGTCTTGTCCATTCTTAAACAACTTTTATTTATGATGATCAATAGTTATGCCATTTTTTGAAACAATGTGACCAAGGAATGATATTTTTTGTAACCAAAACTCACACTTTTTGGAATTTTCCAAGTAGTTTATTTTATTTTATGGTTTTCAATAAAACCCTTAAATGACTTACATGATCTTCTTTAATTTTAGAATAAACCAAAATATCATAAATGAACACAACCACAATCTTATCCAAGAACTCAAAGAAAATTATATTCACAAGATCCATGAATATAGCAGGTTCCTTGGTTAACCCAAACGGTATAACCACAAATTCATAATGGCCATATCTAGTATGAAACGCAGTCTTTGGAATGTCTCCTTATTTTACATTCAACTGATGGTACCCTGATATCAATTCAATCAATGAAAAATACTGAGCTCCCTTGAGCTGATAAAACAAATCAACGATATGAGGTGAAGGATATTTGTTCTTAACAGTGATGTTATTCAATGCTCTAAAATCAATACAAAGCCTCATTGAACCATCTTTCATTTTAAGAAACAAGAAAAGAGAACCCCAGGGTGATGTGCTAGGTCAAATGAAACCTTAATCTAATAACTCCTTTAATCACTTCTTTAACTATAAAATTTTAATTTGAGCCATTCGATAAGGGGGTTTGGAAATTGGATTAGCATCAAAGACTAAGTCAACAATAAATTGAACTTCCCGATCAGGTATTATATAAGGATACTAAATAGGAAAAACATCAAGGTACTCATTTACTATTGGGACATCATTAATCTGAACAATTCCTTTGTTTTTAACAATATGTGAAAGGTAACATTCATTTCCATCTTTTACTAGTTTTTCATCTTTCGGATATGTTTTTAAAAGTAAGGGTTCATTATTGTACACAAACTAATAATCTTTATGAAAAGAAACCTCTTTAGATCCTCCATCAATCTTAGCATGATAAATAGAAAGCCAATATATACCAAAAATAACATCAAAATCTATTGGAGGCAAAAAAAATAAGGATAGTAGGTAGATTCTTTCCATACACTAGGATAGGAAAGTTCTTATAATTTATTTTTGTCTCAACATTTTCTCTGGGTATTTTTTCCATAAGTTTAGGATTTATATCTTGAGTTGGAATTCCCAATTTATAATAAAATTTCCCATAAATAAAAGAATGTGTAGACCCTGAATCAAACAAAACATTGGCATAATCTAATAAAACAAAAAATATACCTAATTCTACTTCATTTGACGGCCCAACATTTGCTTAAGTAGTTGCAAAGGATTTTACCACCCCTTTTGCTTGAATTTCACCTTCTTTCCCTCGGTTGAGTTTGTTGTTGGACACTCATTTGCATAATGACCCATTTCATTTCAATTAAAACATTTTACTTACTGTAAATCATATTTTTTATTACCATTACCTTGATCTTTTATAGTGTAACTACAAGAATTATTTCCCATTTTACAACATCAGTAGCACTTACCAAAATTCAAAAGACATTCCCCAATGTTATTTTAACCACTATTTTCACAAATGGTAAACTTATGATTCTTACCATCATTCATTTTTTATGAGTTATTCCCTTTCATCTACCACATCAACCTGTTATTCTATTATTTGTCAAATAAATCCCGATCGTCTTCAAACTCCATTTCCACCTTCTTCACACATCAGACAAGTTTTACATAACTTTTGAACTCAAGAGAATCTAAATCCCTTCGATACTTTGGCTTTGATCTTGAGTAAAAAATATTGATTCTACTATCAATATCTCGTATAAAATTTGGAGCATACCATGCTAGTCTAATGAATTTTTCTTCATAAGCTTCCACTGAGTCAACCTCCTGCCTCAATTCTAAGAATTTTTTTTCCATCCTAAGATGAACCACTTTAAGAAAATATTTCTCAAGAAACATACCTTTAAATTTATCTCAATCAAGAGTATCAATCTTCTCATTATCCCTAATATTATTCACCATTGACCACCACTGATCAGCTTCACTTCCAAAATGGTAAATAGTAAGACTAACCTTTTGATGTTCTTAACACCCCCTGACATCAAAGATCATATCTATTGCTTTAATCAACCGTTCATCTATCACAGGGTCAGATGATCCTCCGAATGATGGTGGATGATGCCTCATGAAATTCTCCACTACTGACATGTTCCTCTGTGGTTGATCTAGCCGGTCTCATGCATTGATACCAACACCATTTATAGCTTGAGTCAACTGTTCCATCACTGTAACAAATGTTCAGTTCTGATTCTGACCATCTCAGGTTGCTGATTTGGAAGGTTGTCTTCCTCCTGATGTCGTCCCATCATAGCTGCCATGTTTCCTCTATGGAAAACCATTATGAACAAATAAATATCATAGGCGAAGCAACATTGTAATCTATAAATTCTATATCATTTTAAGATTACCATAAAATTAATTTATAGACAATAATTTGACAATATTATTACTTCTAAAGTTTTCTAAACTGACCCCTAATACCAACTATAAGGACCCGACCTTAAACATAACATAATATTGAATTTATTTAATAATTTACATTGAAGATATTTTCAGGTTTAGAGTTTTAGAGAATTAGTCCATAACATATACATTAAATCTCAAATATTACAAAGTATACACTTCTACTCAGTATCCATTTTTTCATAAAATAAATACCCTTGAAAAAAAGAGTCATGTCTAGTTCCATGTTTAAGATAGCATTACTTTTCCATGATCCTATCCTTGACCCTATTCATCTTTATTTACTGGGAAAAACATTTCAAAAAAACTTGGGATAAGCATAAAAAGCTCAGTAAGGATTATAAAATAAATAAAGAAAATATTTTCCCACCAATACATACCAAGCATAATCACTTTAACATACCTAATAAAATCATAAGATTTATGAATAACACATAGAAATAATAAATTATAAAGGTAACTTGTGGCATCCATAACATACTTACATAGTAACTTTCACAGCTATGTAGGGAGTTATGTTTGGAATACCCATCATTTTATATTCCCTAAATATATTAGGAGAAATATTAACGTGTAACTCTATCATGTTACTCGATGAATTTGAGAACTATATCAGGCTCACCTGCACATGGTTTATCCCTAAACCACCCATATATGTAAACAATGCCCAAGAACTATAACATAATCATTACACATACAAAAAGAATAAAGTAAAGATAACATTTCCACACTCCAGTCACAATATATCATTTCAATATATTCGAATAATAATTAATTTCTCAAAATCATTTTCAATAACAAAATACATAAAAATCGTATATGGTATTTATTTTCCTTTTAAAAAAACATTACGGCTTTTTAAGGAAAAAATATCAAATAATAATCACGATGGTGGAATGTCCATTGTCACCGCATACATTAAAAAAGAAACATTCCTTTTTGTCATTTAGTAAAATGCTTCATATAAAAAGATTCCATTTGAATGAACTAAAAAGTCAAAGGTGTTTATACATCGTATAAAATAAAGTCATGTAGAAAACAAAATATGACTCAATGAAATGAGATTGAGACGAAGTCCCTTACATCATGTCCGGTTTGACCCGTTCATTCTTTAATATCCTGAATAATGAACTAATGTTAATTTATACTTTATGCATAACCTTTTTCAAGTTTATTATTACTTTTATATCACTTATTACAATGTTATAAATATTACATAATCATTTGAGTTAATAATGGTCATTTTGTCAATATTTGGTACTTGAGCCAACAATGAACTTCGTATAATTACAAGTTTCCCTTGTGGTCGAAATTCCATTATCTCCAAAATGATATATATGATTTAGATATCATATATATCATATATATTCAGTATATATATGTATTTATAATAGTTCATAACATTTGGATATAAGAAATGAAATGCACTGTTCATAGAGATGGTAAGTTGTACGTACGCATGAATGCTACTTTCATTTCTATTTCATATATAATGGAATGAAAAGTTAATTATAAATAGGTATATTATAATTCCAGTATAATATAATATATAATTTCATTAACTTCATCCTTTATACCTTCCACATATGGTATGAACGAGTCATATCACTTTGAGGGGGTGGTAGTCTGCACTTTTTCAAATGAAATTATCGTATTTACCCATTATAGAAACCATAAAAGTACGCTATAATTGAAAAATACAAAAAACATAGAGAAAATATAAATATAATATATATATATATATATAATATATATATAGTTCCATTATAATTTCCATCATATCGTTTTGTAATGCAGTAGTTCGTCGTCCACAGAAACTGTATGTTCTTTACCCATTAGATGGAGGTGTGTGGAAGTTTAGTTAGAATAATTATCATGAAAACATTCTAATATATTTATTATAATGGTTTTGTTATAAAATAATGGAATAAATAGATTTTATTGGGTTTGAAAGTAAAATAAAAGAAGATAACTTGAGGGAAGATGTTGCCTTTAAATCGGGTAATTTTTATTGGTTTGAACCAAAAGGCTTTCTTGAAGTGCCTTCTGCATAAGGTAAGGCATATATGAAGAAGATAAGGATGTATGGATCTCAATTGGGTAGAGGATGGACGATCCATGGGGCTTGAGAGGTGTGAGTAATGTGTTAGATATGGTTTCCTTTTATAGGGGGGAGGAGGGGGTCTTTAGGAAAGTTTGAAAGCATTATTTTATTATAAAACGTTTTTCGGTTTCAAAAAGGTCCAAAACTCATTAAATTAAAATATAAGATGAATATTGTTCAAAATAGAATCATCCAATAATAATTGGAAAGGCATTGGATATTTTTTTAAATTTTATAATCTCATTTATTTAAATGATTCATTAATAAGGTAATTGATGCATCATCATTGTGTCATAAATAATTTTATTTATTTGATGTCTAAAAATTATAAATAAATTACCATGATATAGGAAATATTTTAATATTTCAAATGAATATATATAGTCTAAGGGATAACTTATAAAACCCCATGTACAAATTTATTTACTAAAATATATATGTTTATTTTATTTTTGTCTTTACTTTATATTAATTAATATAAAGTGTCATTATCACTCCCAAGTGACTCTATGGGGTCCAAAAATAGACCCAATAATTCCCATGGTTGGACATGTATCAACCAATAATATTAGAACACATGTTATGGTAATTTATTGTTATTGAAATAAAATTTGTTTACCCTTATAGATTTACCCTTTAACCATGGTAAATAAAATATTTACTAATGTAAATATTCATAATGTCTAAAAATAAAAGTTACCTATTTACACAATTTGTAAATTCTGATTACAAATATGGAATCCATTTTTCCAAATTCAAAAAACACAAGTGGAAGAACTTAATTTAAAATTAATTCCCATTGTTAAAATAGAAAGTGTGTTTTTATGTAATAATAACTATCAAAAGATTGACACTTGTTTATGTATAATTTCAAAGTAAAATTACTTACAATTACCAACATTGGATTAAATGGTAGAAACAAAATCTAATTAAACTTTAAAACCAATTAAAAATATAATCTAACCATATAAATAAATTATATTTAAAGCCAGTTTTGAATTAAAATGCAGTATTTTTCACTATTCATTAAAAAATGAACTTTATTAGAAAAATACCAAAATTTCATCCAATGTAAATTTTCGTGCCCCCATTCTAAATAAAAAATTTATTTTTTAAAATAGAACACATAAAAGTGACAAAAACTCTATTTAAAAAGGGTTCACCATCAAAAGGTTGTAAATCGTCCTTTTAAAAAATGTTAGACTATTTGTGCTTAAAATTGGATTTATTCACATTTTAAGCCTCTAAATTTTATTGGATAAATTTAAAAACATTTAAAATTATATTTATAATCATATTATAGTTAGTTTTGTTCATTCCCACCAATACAATGGCAATGCATTAACTATCATTTAAAATAATAATATTATATTATTATTTTTTGGTATTACTCTACGTTGTATGCAACGTAAGATTTAAGAGAAATATGATGTTGTGTGTTGAGTAAGCTATCAAACATAGAATCACCATTAAAGTAAATTTAATATTTAATTAGAAAATATTAATAAATATGAAAATTTCGTATCCTTTATTTACCTGGGATGTTATATATTCTTCCTCATGTTTGAAGTTTGTTCCAATCTGTCACTCTAAAATTACTATAGGATGTTGAAGTAATGGGAATTATTGGGTAACTAGCACTTGTCAGTGGAAAAATTTCACATATAATTAATTCAAATATATCTTATATTATTAAACAAAAATGATATAGAAAATTTAGTGAGAATTTGAAATCATATGTGATATTTGGCCACTAACAAGTATCAGCCGCTCAAGGATATAGTGTATAGGGGATTGTAGACAAAGGAGGAAGGATATACAAACTTTTGAGAAGGGGAATTGTAGGTAGATCAAGGATAAATAAACTTGAGTGTGAGGGAGAGTATCATGAAACAATGGATCTAGGTAAGTGAATTTGAGTGTAGAATAACTGAGGTTGATTGTGTAAAAATAAGATCATTCACACAATTAAAATCTATTGGGAAAATTAAAAACACCCAAATAAGAACTAAAAATGTTGAAATAATGAATGACCTAGAACCATAGTTCACAAGTCACATACTCTAGGTTTTCAAATTATCTATTTGTCTAAGGACTTTGAGGGAGAGCGGCGGGGAAGCTTTAGTTCTTGTGAGAGGTTTAAGATCACGTTTAATGCGGTATTTTGTTATGGTTGTATTTAAAAATCATAAATTTTATATAATGTATTTTCAAATTGTGATGATAAAGACCCATTTTTATCAATTCAAAAATAGAACGTGCTGATAAAAACAAAACTTTATGAGTGCTACAACTTAGAACTGATAAAGATGGTTCTTTATCAAAGATTTCCAAAAAGTGCTATTAAAGAAAGGTTTTTTCAGTGCATTCTATTTTAGCAGATAAAAAATATATTTTTCATTGATCTTTTGATAGAACATATATAAATTATATAAAATAAATTAACAAATATTAAAAAAATATATATTAAAAATTAATAAATAATAAATATTGTAAAAATTGATTAATGTTATTAATGAACAGAAAATATTAAATGTGTGAATGTTATAAATTATTGAAATTTAATAACTAAAAAGGAAAAGACTTCAAACACATTAACAAAAAGAATTAGTTTTATTAATTATAAATAGTATTTAAAAATTATAAATGAATATATATTAAAATGAAATGAATACATATTAAATATGTACATTACAAACATAATAAATTCTTAAATGTTAATGAATAAATATGTTTTAATTAATATTAGAAATGATGATATTTTAAAAATATTAAAATAATAAATAGTAAATTTGAATAAATTCTAAAGAAAAATAAAAAATTATTAAAATTATAATTAAATAAAAATACTAAATAATATTAAATGAATGATTTCTAAAAAAAGAGTCAAATATAATGATTAAAAATAAGTAGATTGAAAAAAAATACAAAAATGAACAAGTGTTGTTAATTATATAAATTATTTAAAATATTAAAAATAAATATATGTTATAATGAAAATGGTTACATAATAATTATATATATTACAACCATAATAAAATCATTTTATTTCAATGAATAAAAATAAGTAAAGAAATATTTAAAATTGATTAAATTAATAAAAAAATTAAGTTATGAAACATTGAAAATGAATAAATTACAAAAAAAATTAAAAACAATTAAGAATATTAGTGAATAAATGACATTAAAATGAATAAATTCCAAAAATAATAATAATAAGTAATAAATATTATATATTGAATAATAAAATAATAAGTAAATAAAATTTACTGATAATAAAAATAATATATAATAAATAAATTACATTAATTAATATAATTCTAAATTGAATATTAAAAATATAATAAATTAAATAAATATTATGTATGCTCACTTTCTATATAAAAATACATTAATTTTGAATATGTGTGTGTGTGTGTGCCAAACTAATGTAACATAAGTTTGATATATGTAAAATTTAAAAAAATGACATTTAGATAAATTTTCATTACTTGATACAATTAGCCAATATTTGTAATTAATATAAATTTTAAATTATAAATAATTGTTCACTAAATATATGACTTATTTTAGGTAAACAAACATATTTTAAATTACATAACTAATTTTTAAGGAAATATTATATATATTAATATATATATGTGTGTGTGATTATATTTCTATATCAAAAATATTGAGCATATTGGTGAATAATTTGGATAAAAAAATTAAAAGATAATAAGTTAATAAAATATTAAAAGAATAATTATTAAAAATATATTATAAGAGAAAGAATAGCTTACATTATTAATGAATAAATAATATTAAATGAATAAATGTTATAAATGAAATAAATTTAATTAAAAGTTTAATAGATTGATAAAATATTGAAAAATGATTAATAGATTAACTGTATAAATTTTAAAAAAATTAATAATGAATAAATGTTTAAATAAAAATTAAAATATATTAATCGTGTAAATTTTAACTATATTATAAACATTAAATGTTATTTAATAGATATTTAATTTAAATAAAATTATAAAAAATATATTAAATAAATAAAAAATTGAATAATTTGCAAAAATATTAAAAAACTTATTAATGAAATAATTTTGAATAATAATGAATAAATTTATTTTATATATATATATATATTATAAATAGTAATAAATGTTATATATTAAATAGAAATAAAGAAAATGAATAAAATGTAATAATTAGAAACATATTATATTAAATACTAAATTTTAATAAATAATAATATAAAATGAAAATATTAACAATTTATATTATTTATGAATTTTTTTTAATAAAATTGAATTAATTTCATATATTCATACATTTTAAATTATTCTATGACATATTAACTAAAACATATTGATTAAATTTTTTAATTAATAATTAAAAGTTAAATATTTGATATATATATTGAATTGAAAAAATAAATGACATTTATAAAATTAAATTTCTTAATTAGTAAGTATTTTTTTAATTAATATTGAATATTTTTATTCAAATTAATAAACATGTTTTCACTAGATATATGACATATAAATTTATATGACTTATAATAAATATTTCTCAATATATAAATATTATTTATGAAATATATGTAAAAAATTATTTTATATGACACTATTAACTAAATATCTTATATATCAGGTGAAAATGTGTATTTAGTCATATATAAATCAAATTTAATAAAATATGTTATATTTTTATCAATATAAATATATTTATATATTATTATATGTTTCTTAATGGTATAGTTTTTCAATAGAATAAACACTTATTTTGTACTTTTATCTTGCACTAATAAAGACTAACACTATTTAATATTGTTTTTTTAACAGTGAATTGTAACACCCCAGAAAATCTAAACATAGTTTTATTATGAAAATATTGTATTAAATAGATTTATTTATAATTTAAACATTCTTAAGATGATTTTTGTTAAAATAATAATTGAAATTAATTATTTTATTTAATTATTAGTATAATTTTTAAATTTATTCTAAAATAAAATATTGTTTTACTTTGTTTAAAGAATATTTTAAAATAACTATTTTTATTGAATAGAATTTATTTTTATCAAAATTGTTATTTAATAAAATATTTTAATATATGAATATAGTTATTTTTTTATTTTCAAAAAATGTTATATATACATGTATATTAGTTTCAAATTATATAAAATTATGAATATATTATAAAACAAATACTATTATAAAATTATAATTTTTTTAAATAGATAATGAGAATATACATGACATTTAAAATTATTATTTTAAAGTATTATATTTTATAACATAAAAAATTTCAAATTTTTTATGTAGCGTTATCTTAATCTAATGTAAGTCAAAAAAATGTATTATTAATATTTTCAATCTATTAAATTTTTAAAATAGTATAATTTAGTAAATAAATATTTAATATTCATAAGAGAATGTTTTATTATAAAAATATAATTTTTTTATAAATTTATTTATTAAACTAATATTTTTTTTATCTAATGTATTATTATGATATGAAAATATTTTATATGTTTTGAATATAGAAAATAAATTTATAATATTATACATATAAAATGTTAGTCTTTATATTAGATAAATTATTTATATAATAAAAATGATAAAAGTAATAATAATAATATGTTAAAGTTTTAAAATAATAATTTATATAAAACAAATAATAAAGAATTGGGAAAAGGGAAAAGAGGCATCAATCGGGTGGTCTATGAGGGTGATTTTTTTGAGTAGAGGGGTCACGGCCTATAGGTTCTAACCAGGAAGCGTCGACACTGAGGGAGGAAGGGGGAGCCGATCTCGAGGGTGATTCGTGCTGTAAGGGGCGGTCATCGAGCTTCTATATAAGGAGTATAGGCATTGAGATGAACTAATGGCTTTGGAGGAGTCTTTTCTCACACTGAAAGCAAGATCAAGGGAGAGGGAGATAAAGAAAGTGATTTTTTCTAGAGAGGGTTTCTATAGATTTGAGTGTTGGAAATGAAGATCTAGGCAACATCGGTGAGTGTGGTTCTTGGTTAGGGTTTAGTTCTCTGTTTTCCTTCAACCTGTCGAGATAGCTATCTTATTTTCTCTTATAGGTGTCTGATATTTTTATCAATCCATAGTCGTCTGTTTCTTGTTTATTTTCTAGCTCTATCATTATTGGAACTATTGTTTTCCATTCAAATTGATTTTTAGTAATTGTGTTTTTTCTAGTTATTGACTCTTCTTTACATTTGTTTTTCAATCAAATTTGATGGTATTTATTTGTTTATCTTATACTATTTCTTTTGACTAATTGCATTTTGGTCCACTATTTTGGAATCACTTGTCTATAGTGGTTTTTTTTAATGTATGTTGTCAATATTTTTCCCCTATTTGTGTTGATATTTTTGCACCAGTTTGTCTCATTGATATTCTATCATTGTTTTCTCATTTTTTTTTAAACTTTTTTTTCATCTTGTTAAACAATCTTAGAGCTGTTACTGTTTTGAAACCATGCCCAACTATTTGCATGTATATACTTATATCATTACATTTGGCTATAAAATTTCTTTTGTCGGTGTTTTCTCCAAAGCTTTGGTGAGTGTGTGCATGTTGAGGCCTACTATTGTAGATTGTTAGTCTGGATAGTGTCAGTGTATATGCAAAACTGATGATGCTCAAGGAGGTATCATGCTTATGTTTCAAGTAAGGTACTTATACATTAATTTCAAATTCATTTTTTGGGGATTAAATTATATTTTACAAATTTCTCTACTTCACATATTTATCTAAATTTATGTACAAACATGATTTCATATCTATCTATTTTTTCATAATACTATAAGTTGAAGGAAACATATTTTAAGATTCATATTTTATAAAGAATTATTTTCAGATTTTAATTTATACTTGTGTAAGGGGAATTTTTCTACTGAATTTATTATTATAAATTATGATTTATATATGTGTGTGTAATAAATTGAAGCCCCTTTTTCATATCTAACCATTATTTCAATTTCTAAATCAATCCTTAATAACTTATAATTCCATGTTTATGTGAGGTTGTTTATTATTTTAGTATGTTCAAAATTAATTTTAAGAAATTATTCATATCAAATCATGTTTTAGTACATGAATTTGTAATAAAATTATTTATTTACTTATGGATATGATTATATTTATATAAAAACTATATTAAAATTCATATATATTTATTAAACATTTTATTTTAAGAATGAATTCATTCATCTAAATGTTACATAATTCATGTTGGGTACATACATGTATATATAAATAATTCATTTGGACACATAATATATATGTATGTCTACATAATTTATTCAGATATATATATAAGTATTTACTTAAGTTCATAACGAATCAAAAATAAATTATTGATTACTATTTATATAAGGACTCAGCCTTAAAACATTACATAATAATGAATTAAATGAATAATTCACATTGAGAATATTTTCAGGTTTAGAGTTTTAGAGAATTGGTACATAACAATTACATCTCACAAGATTACAAAGTAGACACTTCTACTCAGTTTCCATTTTTTTCATAACATAAAAAATCTTAAAAAGAAACATGTCTAGTTCCATGTTTTAGATAGAATGATTTTTCCTTGATCCCATCCTTGACCCTATTCACCTTTAAGTCCTGTGGAAAACATTTCAAAAACTTGAGATGAGCATAAGAAGCTCAGTAAGGGATATAAAAATATGGAAAGAAAACATTAGTTCAGGTATACATAAGAATCAATGAAATCATACTTTACTCATAAAACATAATTGCTTGAACATACCTCTTGAAATCATAAGGTTTATGAATAACTCATAAAAATCATAAGACATAAAGGTAACTTGAGTCATTCATAACATTCTTACGTAGGGAGTAACCCTCGTGGTTACGTTTGGAATACCCATCACAGTATATTCCCTAAATATATTTGGATATACCTTAGCGTTTAACTCCTTCTTGTTACCCAATGCATTGGAGAGCTATCACGGGCTCACCCACCCTTAGTTTATCACAGAACCACCCGTCTTCATAAACAATGCCCAAGAACCATAACATAATTGTATCACATAAAACATGCATAAAGGAAACATAACATTTCCACATTTCAATCACAAGATATCAATACAACACATTGATATAATAAAAATATTATCAAAACCATTTTCAATACCAAAATACATAAAAGAGTATATGGTATTTATTTTTCTTTTAAAAACATTACGGCCTGTTAAGGAATCCAAAGATCAAATAATACTCGCGGCGGAGAAAAGGTCGTTGTCACCACGTACGTTAAAAAACATAATTTTTGTACTTTAGTAAAACACTTCGTAGAGAAAAGATTCCTTTTGAATAAAAGTAAAGGTCAAAGGGTTTTATATACCATATAAAATAAAGTTGTGTATAAAACAAAATATGCCTCAATGAATGGAGATTGAGATGAAGTCCCTTACAAAGTCGGTATCCTTTGATTAAGGATAAATCAATTACATAATTATGTGTGGAAAATATAAATAAACCTAACATAAGAGGATATTAATTGTAAAACAATCTGAGGTCATCCACACATATTCATAGTACGACATAATCAAGAAGTAGAGGTTTGACCCAAATAATTGAAATTGGGTCAAGAAGTTCCCTTACAGAAATTCGACAGTCTAACGGCGTCATTTTTAAAATTCAGAAAATTAGAAGATGAGAGATAAAAAGGGTATCTCATTACTTGGAAAAATCATTTAAAAAATAAGTATTTATAAGAACATATCCCAGCATAATAAGATGTAAATTAAAAGACCTAACAAAAAGAAGTCTTTTAAAAATAGGAGGGTGAAAGGTTCCCTTACCGATTTGGGTAACTTTTGAAACGTACACCCCATGAAATAAGGGTCATACAATAAAGATATAAATACCCATAAATTAAATTATATTACACAAATAATATAATCATGGGTAGTACATACACCACACAAAAGGAAATAGTGGAAAATGTATCATGAATCTCACGGGAACAAAAAGTGAGATAAAAACCCCATACCTCGTTGTAATCAATCGAGTTGTATGACCAAAAGATAATAAACACAATATGAATCACAGAATACCATGAATATAATCATGATAATATATATCATATGGAATAACACAATACACCACATGCAATAAATAAGTGGCGAACAACGGAGATCTCATGGAATTAAAAGTGAGATAAGATATCCCCTTATGAAAATTCGGCAGCCTAACGGCGCCACTTAAAAATTCCAAAAATGGATTGAAGATATAAATTAGGGTATCTCATCATATGAACATAAAAATTAGATTAATAGAAATATATAATAACATCTCGTAACATAAGAAATAGGAGCTTAAAATAAATGACATAAAAGAGAGTACCTAAAAAGAAAGAGAGAGGTAGGATCTCTTACCTCAAGTCTGACTTGTCTTTTTCGTTTCTTTATATTTCTGAGTAATAAACTTTTATCAATTTATAATTTCTCAAGGACCTCATTTAAATTTTATTATTCAATTCATATCACATATTATATTGTTATAATAATTAGTTAATTATGTGAGTTTATATCAGATGTTTTTGTCGATGTTTGGTACATGAGTCAAAAATGAACTTGTTTGAAATGAATTGTCCATGTGGTTATAAGTACATCATTTCCAGAATAGTATTAATAATTTAAATATAATATATATCTAGTATATATTCATTTTATACTATTCAATAACATTTTGAGATAAAATGAAATGAAATGCACCATTCATGGAGACGGTAGGTCGTACGTACGCATGAACGCTACTTTCATTTCTTTGTCACATTAATGGAATTAAAACTAAATGAGATATCTATATATTATAATTATAGTATAATAAATATGTTATATAGGTCACATAAGTTCATTAATTTCATTCTTTATACATCCCATGTATTGCATGAACGAGTCATATCACTTGAGGTGGCGGTCGTTCACACTTCCTCAAATGAAATTATCGCATTTTCACAACAATCAAAGCATAAAGGTATGTTTTAAATATAAAATACAGAAGCATAGAGAGGAAATAAATATAATATATATCATAAATAAATATTGTTCCGTCATAATGGCCACCATGAGAGGTGTTAGCAGAATATAGAATAATCATCATTTCATGAGGCATTAATTCGCCATCCATGAAAACAGTATGTTCTTTAACCATTAGACGGAGGTGTGTGTAAGTTTAGCTCGAATAATTCTCATAAAAATATCCTAGTGTATTTAATATATTTGTTTTTTTACAAAATAAAGTAATAAAAATAGTTTAAGGGGTTGGAGAATCAAAATAAAATAAAAGAACATAAGAGAAGACATTACCTTTAAATTGAGTAACTCCATTTGGTTTGAACTAAAAGGGTTTCTTGAAGAGATTTCTGCCTAAGGTAAGGCTTCTAAAATGAATATAGGGATGTGGAGAGATACAATGAGTATATTTTGGTCGATCCAAAGGCATGAGAGGTGTGTGTAAGGGGGTAGAGGTGGGGGCCTTTTATAAGAGGGAGGAGGGGCACTCTTGGAAGTTCTTGAAAAGTTACTTTATTATAAAATGATTTTCAGATATTAAAGGTCCAACAATTATATATTTCGAGGATAAGGTGATAAGGGTTCGAAATCCACCCATCCAATAGGTTTTTGACAATTTTAAGTCTTAGATTTTACCTTATCTTATCATTTTATTTAAATCGTTCATTAATGAGGTAATCACTGCATCATCACGATGTCATAAATAAATTTATTTATTTAATGTATAAAAATTATAAAAAAATTACCATCATGTAGGAAATATTTTCATATTTCCAATAAATTTTTATATCCAAAGAGAACATTTATGTAAAAAAATGAAAATTTTTTTACTTAGGTGATACATACTTTGGTTACATTTTCCTTTCTTTAAAAAAATATGATAAAAGGTCACTATCACACTAAAGTGATTCCATGGGGTCCCAAGGTTGGCACAAGGCATACCATGGTCGTCCATGACACCACCAATAGCATTAGTACACATTTTGGGGTCATTTTATATTTTTATGGTATTATTTTATTACCCTTAACTACCCGATTACTAATTAAACACGATAATTAAAGATAATTACCGTCGTTACTATTCATAATGTTCAAAAAAAAGAGTCTTAGTTACATAATTTGGACCTTATGATTCCAAATATGGAGTCTATTTTATCAAATTCCAGACACAGAAATTGCAGTAATTAATTTAAAATAATTCATGTTGTCAAACCTAAAGACGGGTTTTTAAGAAGTAAAATCTATCAAAAGATTGCTTTATTTTTACATCCAATTTAAAAGTGAAATTAAATCCAATGACCAAAATTATATTAAATGATTAAAATATAATTATATTACACCTTAAAACTAATTAAAATGACAACTTAACTATATAAATAAATTTGATGAAAATGCAGTTTTGAATTAAAATGCAGTATTTTCACTATTCATTAAAATTGAACATTTGTCAGAAAAATACCAAAAATTCACCCTAAGATATATTTTATATTCCAAATTAAAAAATGATATCAATTTTACCAAATTCAAAACATAGAAGTTGCATTAATTAATTTTATAATCAATTCGCGCTGTCAAAACAAATAGCGTGTTTTTAAGAAACAATATCTATTAAAAGATTGACACCTGTTTATGTCCAATTTCAAAGTAAAATTGATTCAAATGACCACCTTTGGATTAAATGGTAAAAATATATTTTAATTACCCTTTAAAAATAATTAAAAAGATAATCTGACCATATAAGTAAATTAGACTAAAAGGAGGTTCTGAATTAAAATACAGCATTTTCACTATTCATTAAAAAATGAACTTTATCGGAAAAATAACATAAATTTACACAAATTAAATTTTGATGTCTTGATTCTAAAGAAGGATTTTATTTTGTCAAATATAACATATAAAATTGTCAAAAAGTGGATTTAAAAAGAGTTCTCCATCAAAAGGCGGTTAATCGGCCTTTTAAAGAATATTAGAATATTTATTCTTAAAATTGGATTCATTTGCATTTTAAGCCTCTAACATTTGTTGAATAATGTAAAAACATTTAACAAACATTTATAATCATATTTTAGTTAGTTCTGTTCATTCTGGCTATTCAAATGGCTAGACGTTATCAACCATTTAAAATAATATTATTATATTATAAGTGTGCAACGTAAGATTTCAAAGAAACTCGTTGTTGTGTATTGGGTACGCCATCAAACACAGCATCCCCTTTAAAGTAATATTAATATTTTATTCACAAATATTAATAAATATGAAATTTTCATATTCTTTATTTACCTGGAATGTTACATCCTTCCCCCCTTTTGGGAATTTTGTCCTCGCAATTTTAAAATTGGGCTTGGAAACTTCATTGAAAGCCCCACATTGGAAAAAGATTCAATTAAACGGTCACATTAAAATAACGAAATGGAACTACAATGGTCACATGAGTTAACCTATACTAGGATTCCATGTTGGAAAACATGGACATGGAAGAGAAAACAAAGGGTCATGTTTTGATGGAGAGTGATAGAAAACATGTTTAGGAGAAAGTTAACCACCAGGAAATCACAAACTTGGGATGGGTTAAACAGTATTTGATTCCCCATTAGGAAAAGTTAATAGACAACTTTTTTGTTTTAAGTTACATTTCATTGAGAAATTTTTTTTATGAGCTTAACTAAAACATAAGGAAACATACTTACTTGTCACGTTGACTTTCAAATTTTACTAGATTTATAACACAAACTCATATTTTCTTTGAAAGATGAGTATTTAGGATGACTTGTTCACATTAAGAGCATTATAACCAATTTCTTGAGAATCACCTAATCCACAATAGAGAACTATATATTTCCCATGTCTTTATACATTAACCAAAACCAAAAAGGTTAGTACAAGATCAGATAATCCCCAAAAAGGATAATCATTTACAAAAAGAAAAACTACTCTTAATCTCCAAAATTCAACAAAAAGAACCCAAGGTTCAAGAAATACCATTCAATAACCAGCTATCCATAAAATTTCTTCAAGGTAAACCAAACTAAGATTGAAACCCAAATCTTAGAAGGATTTAATCACATAGTCTCCCAAGATAAATCTTAACATTTATCTTCAAATAACATCAGTTACTCTTAAAGTCTCATATTGAAGAGTAATTAATCTAATCCCATATCCTTTATGATAGGTTATTAATTTCTTTAGATAACCCAAAATCAACTTATTCTTGATTCATAAAATCATACAACTAAAAATAATTAGTCAAACTAACCAGGGACTTCATGTATTCCAGTGGTAGGCAATAAATACCAGTCGCACTTTGGTTGTGGGTTCGATTCCCGTAGCTTCGTCCGACGCGATGGGTTACCACACAGTTTACATGTTGTCCCTTTTTAAAAACTACATAATTTTATAAAATTCCCAAAAAGAGATAAATTCATCAAAAATAACCATAACATATTTTAACCTCAATTTTATCGCATGCCTTTAATTTTCCATCACAATATACAGTAACCCATAATTACCTCAAAAGTAAGGATCATATAAACCCTAATGGTTACCTTTATAATTATTACCTAAACTTCCACATCGAGTTGGTTATCTCGTACATGATGCACTAGAGAAATCACCAAGGTTCAAGTTGTTAATCATGACTCTTGATATTTGGTTGAGAAAAACCACAAGAGTTCTCATTACAGCTCCCATATCATTCAGGTGTTCTTTCAGAAAACCGTCATAGTTTTCTTCACATCCACTTTTACTTTGGTGTCTGCTAGATCAAGCCATTTACTAAAACCAAAAAAGTCAGTGTGAGTATATCATTAGAATCAACATATAATACTATGATATAATTATTCATGTTATCTTAAACTCATTCACTTTATCTAAAACTATGACCCTTTCTGAAATCCTAACCATTATTGTAATGTCACTTATGCCTAAAGAATACCCAAACCTCTAAAGTTATCTAAACCTCCCTTTGATAAAAACTATAAGGATCCGGCCTTAAAACATTACATAATAATGAATTAAATGAATAATTCAAATTGAGGATCTTTTCAGGTTTAGAGTTTTAGATAATTAGGACATAACAATTACATCTCACAAGATTACAAAGTCGACACTTCTACTCAGTTTCCATTTTTTCATAAAATAAAAACTCTTAAAAATAAACATGTTTAGTTCCATGTTTTAGATATCATGTCTTTCCTTGATCCAATACTTGACCCTATTCACATTTAAGTCTTGTGGAAAACATTTTAAAAACTTGGGATGAGTATAAGAAGCTCAGTAAGGGATATAAAAATACGTAAAGAAAACATTAGTCCAGGTATACATAAGAATCAATAAAATCATACTTTACTCATAAAACATAAGTGCTTGAACAAACCTCTTGAAATCCTATGGTTTATGAATAACTCATAGAAATCATAAGACATAAAGGTAACTTGAGGCATTCATAACATTCTTACATAGGGAGTAACCCTCATGGTTGTGTTTGGAATACTCATCATAGTATATTCCCTAAATCTCTTCGAAGAAACCTTAGCGTTTAACTCCTTCACGTTACCCAATGCATTGGAGAGATATCATGGTATCACCTGCCCTTAGTTTATCACTGAACCACCCGTCTTCATAAACAATGCCCAAGAACCATAACATAATTGCATCACATAAAACATGCATAAAAGAAACATAACATTTCCACATTTCAATCACAAGATATCAATATAACACATTAATATAATAAAAACATTATCAAAACCATTTTCAATACCAAAATACATAAAAGAGTATATGGTATTTATTTTCCTTTTATAAACATTACGGCTTGTTAAGGAAGCCAAAGATCGAATAATACTTGGGGCGGTGGAAAGGTCGTTGTCATCGCATACGTTAAAAACATACTTTTTATCATTTAGTAAAATGCTTCATAGAGAAAATATTCCTTTTGAATAAAAGTAAAAGTCGAAGGGTTTTATACACCTTATAAAATAAATTTGTGTAAAAAACAAAATATTCCTCAATGAAAGGAGATTGAGACAAGTCCCTTACAAAGTCAGTATCCTTAGATTTAGGATAAATCAATTACATGATTATGTGTAGAAAATATAAATACACCTGACATAAAAGGATATTAAGTGTAAAAAAATCTGAGGTCATCCACACATACTCATAATACAACATAATCAAGAAGTAGATATTTCACCCAAATAATTGAAATTGGGTCAAGAAGTTCCCTTACAGAAATTCGACGGCCTAACGACGTCATTTTTAAAATTCAGAAAATGAGACGATGAGAGAAAAAAAGGGTATCTCATCACTTGGAAAAATCATTTACAGCAATAAGGATATATATGAACATATCCCAACATAATAATATGTAAATTAAAAGACCTAACAAAAAGAATTCTTTTAAAAAGAGGAGGGTGAAAGGTTCCCTTACCAATTTGGGTAACTTTCGAAACGTACACCCCATGAAATAAGAGTCATACAATGAAGATGTAAATACCCATAAATTAAATTATATTACACAAATAATACAATGATGGTCAGTACATACACCACACAAAAGGAAATAGTGGAAAATGTAGCCTGAATCTCACGGGAACAAAAAGTGAGATAAAAACCCCATACCTCATTGTATTCAATCGAGTCGTATGACCAAAAGATAATAAACACAATATGAATCACAGAATACCATGAATATAATCATGATAATATATATCATATGTAATAACACAATACACCACATGCAATAAATAAGTGGCAAACAATGGAGATCTCAAGGAATTAAAAGTGAGATAAGATATCCCCTTATGAAAATTTTGCAGCCTAACGGCGCAACTTAAAAATTCCAAAAATGGATTGAAGATATAAATTAGGGTATCTCATCATATGAACATAAAAAGTAGAGTAATAGAAATATATAATAACATCCCGTAACATAAGAAATAGGAGCTTAAAATAAATGATATAAAAGAGAGTACTTAAAAAGAAAGAGAGAGGTAGGATCCCTTACCTCAAGTCTGACTTGTCTTTTTCGTTTCTTTATATTTATGAATAATAAACTTTTGTCAATTTATAATTTCTCAAGAACCTCATTGAAAGTTTATTATTAAATTAATATCACATATTATAATGTTATAATAATTAGTTAATTATGTGAGTTCATATCAGATGTTTTTGTCGATGTTTGGTACATAAGTCAAAAATGAACTTGTTTGAAAAGAATTTTCCATGTAGTTATAAGTACATCATCTCCAGAATAGTATTAATGATTTAAATATCATATATATCCAGTATATATTCATTTTATACTATTACATAACATTTGGAGATAAAAAGAAATAAAATGCACCGTTCATGGAGACGGTAGGTCGTACGTACGCTTGAACGCTACTTTCTTTTTTTGTCACATTAATGGAATTAAAACTAAATAAGATATATATATATATTATAATTACAGTATAACACATATGTTATATAGGTCACATAATTTCATTAATTTCATTATTTATACATTCCATGTATTGCATGAACGAGTCACATCACTTGAGGGGGCGGCAGTCCACACTTCCTCAAATGAAATTATCGCATTTGCACAACATGCAAAGCATAAAGGTGTGTTTTAAATATAAAATACAGAGGTATAGAGAGGAAATAAATATAATATATATCATAAATAAATATTCTTCCATCATAATGGCCACCATGATAGGTGTTAGGAGAAGATAGAACAATCATCGTTTCGTGAGGCAGTAATTCACCATCCACGGAAACAGTATGTTCTTTAACCATTAGACGGAGGTGTGTGTAAGTGTAGCTAGAATAATTCTCATAAAAACATCCTAGTGTATTGAATATACTGGTTTTTTTACAAAAGAAATTAATAAAAAGAGTTTAATGGGTTGGAGAATCAAAATAAAACAAAAGAACATAAGAGAAGACATTACCTTTAAATCGGGTAACTCCCTTTGGTTTGAACCAAAAGAGTTTCTTTAAGAGCTTTCTGCATAAGGTAAGACTTCTACGAAGAAGAGAGTGACGTTGAGAGATAAAATGAGCATAGTTTGGTCGATCCAAAGGATTGAGAGGTGTGGGTAAGGGGGTAGAGGTTGGCGCCTTTTATAAGAGGGAGGAGGGGCACTCTTGGAAAGTCATGAAAAGGTACATTATTATAAAATGATTTTCAGATATTAAAGGTCCCAAAATTATATATTTCGAGGATAAGTTGATAAGGTTTCTAAATCCATCCATACAATAGGTTTTTGACAAGTGTAAGCCTTATATTTTACCTTATCTTCTCATTTTATTTAAATCGTTCATTAAGGAGGTAATTACTGCATCATCACGGTGTCATAAATAAATTTATTTATTTAATGTCTAAAAATTATAAAAAAATTACCATCATGTAGGAAATCATTTTATATTTCCAATGAATGTTTATAGCCAAAGAGATAATTTATGTAAACAAAATTAAAATTATTTTACTTAGGTGATACATACTTTGGTTACATTTTCATTTCTTTAAAAAAATATGATAAAAGGTCACTATCACACTAAAGTGATTCCATGGGGTCCCAAGGTCGGCACAAGGCATCCCATGGTCGGTCATGACACCACCAATAGAATTAGGACACATTTTGGGGTCATTTTATATTTTTATGATATTATTTTATTACCCTTAACTACTTGATTACTAATTAAACACGATAATTAAAGATAATTACCGTCGTTACTATTCATAATGTCCAAAAACAAAAGAGTCTTAATTACATAATTTGGATCTTCTGATTCCAAATATAGAATCCATTTTATCAAATTCCAAACACAGAAGTTGCAGTAATTAATTTAAAATAATTTCTGTTGTCAAAACCAAAGACGGGTTTTTAAGAAGTAAAATCTATCAAAAGATTGATTTGTTTTTACATCCAATTTAAATGTTAAATTAAATAAAATGACCAGCATTGTATTTAATGAAAAAAAATAATTAAATTACATCTTAAAACCAATTAAAATGACAATCTAACTATATAAATAAATTGGATGAAAAGGCAGTTTTGAATTAAAATGCAGTATTTTTCACTATTCATTGAAAATGAACATTTGTCAGAAAAATACCAAAAATTTACCCTAAGATATATTTGATATTCCAAATTAAAAATGATATCAATTTTACTAAATTCAAAACATAGAAGTTTCATTAATTAATTTTATAATCAATTCCCGCTGTCAAAACAAATAGTGTGTTTTTAAGAAACAATATATATTAAAAGATTGACACATGTTTATGTCCAATTTCAAAGTGAAATTAATTCAAATGACCACCATTGGATTAAATGGTAAAAATATATTTTAATTATCCTTTAAAACCAATTAAAAAGATAATCTGACCATATAAATAAATTAGACTAAAAGGAGGTTTTGAATTAAAATACAGCATTTTCACAATTCATTAAAAAAATGAAGTTTATCGGAAAAATAACAAAAATTTACACAAAGTAAATTTTGATGTCTTTATTCTAAAGAAGGATTTTATTTTTTCAAATATAACATATAAAATTGTCAAAAAGTGGATTTAAAAAGGGTTCGCCATCAAAAGGCGGTTAATCGGCCTTTTAAAGAATATTAGAATATTTATTCTTAAAATAGGATTCATTTGCATTTTAAGCCTCTAAATTTATTGAATAATGTAAAAACATTTAACAAACATATATAATCATATTTTAGTTAGTTCTGTTCATTCCGGCTATTCAAACGGTCAGACGTTATCGACCATTTAAAATAATATTATTATATTATAAGTGTGCAACGTAAGATTTTAAAGAAACTCGTTGTTGCGTATTGGGTACGCCATCGAACATAGCATCCCCTTTAAAGTAATATTAATATTTTATTAAGAAATATTAATAAATATAAAAATGTCATATTCTTTATTTACCTGGGATGTTACAATTTATATCAATGTTAATATGTATTTCATAAAATCATGGCATCATTCTATTGGGAAAGACGGAAAAGTGACGAATGCGCAAACAACCAAAAAGAGAATGTGCAGTTGAAATCAAATCTTTCTCTCCAAATAAAAGCCTGCAGAATTAAAGTGGATGTGCAGTGACCAAAAAGAAATGTGCAGAATGTAAAAGGTTGACACCAAAAAAATTTACGTGGAAAACCCAAAAGGAAAAAACCACAGGACCCTGTCTAGAAAGAGGAATCCACTAAAATGAAGCAGCACACGGTAGAGACTCCCCAAAAATAGAAGAGATCTCAAAAGTAATACTCTCCAATGTAGAGGAAAATGATCATCGATGAAAGGTGATCACCAAATTGGCTCTATTCTTGATATTGTGGATGTCTTATAAAAGCTTTGTTGCTGCCTCCTTTTATAGAAAACCATCGTCCAATAATGTCTCCACGTATAAAGCATGTCACCGCATGAATTAATTCATACAGTCTTGGACCGCATTAAAAACACCCCATTAAAAGAGAAATAGCTTGGTGATCCAATTGAGGAGGTGTTACGCAGTGCGCCAACCAAGAAGGCGCCCCACAAACTCCCCCTCCAACTCAAGTGGGGATCACCGCCAACCCTACAATTAGTCTCTCTGCAAAAGGAAATACAAAATCGAACTCTGACTGTTATCAACAACAGAACGCACCTCATGACTCCTGTTAGTCAATCAGACATTCGATATCCTAGAAACACCTCTGGTACCACTGCTGTCTTCTGATAACGTTCTTCGAGTCCTTGAAAAAAACTGCTCCACCAGATGTCTACCACTGTGTTTTGCAATTGAGAACTTCAATCAACCACCCTCTGATAGCAGATGTTGGGAAAGACGACAAAGCGATGAACATGCAAACAACCAAAAATGGAACGTGTAGTGGAAATCAAATATTTCCATCCAAATAAAAGCCTGCAAAATTAAAGTGGATGTGCAGTGACAAAAAGGAAATGTGCAGAATGTAAAAGGTTGACACCAGAAATTTTTACGTGGAAAACCCAAAAGGGATAAACCACAATACCTAGTCCAGAAAGAGGAATCCACTAAAATGAAGAACTACATGGTAGAGACTCCCCAAAAATAGAAGGAATCTCCAAAGTAATACTCTACAATGCAGAGGAAAAATGATCGTCAATGAAAGGCAATCACCAAAATGGATCTGTTCTTGATATTGTGGATGTCCTATAAAGGCCTTGTTGTTGCCTCCTTTTATAGAAAAACAACAATCATCTAATAATGTATCCACATCAAAAGCATGTCACCGCGTGAATTAATTCACGCGATCTTGGCCCACATTAAAAACACCCTATTAAAAGAGAAACAGTTTGGTGCTCCAATTGAGGAGGTGTTACGTAGTGCGCCAACTAGGAAGGTTCCCAACACATTCTTGTTATGTTTATAATTTTATCGCCATGATTCAAGGAAAATGTGAATAACACGTTATCGTGTTTTATCAACATTATGGGCATCGCGTTTTCATATATACATGGTCATGGGTAGTGAAATACTTCAACACCCATTTCATTTAAAATAAGTTTGTGTTTAAATTATAATTTAAAGGTTTAATTCTGAGATGAATAAGTAGATAATTCAAATGATTTAATTAAGATGTTTATTTATAAATTTTATATGCATAAGCATCATATTAATTTTAAATTTATCAGATTAACCCTCAAAATGGATGTTTATGGAAGAAGTGTTTAAGTTCATGGTTGAAAATTAATATTTTATGTAATTATACAATGTGCATGTATCAATAGATTTGGTTGTTTAAGTCTAATAAGCGAGTTTACATGAAAGTTTATACTTACACATTTATAAATAAATATAAGTTCATGGGCGATTAATGCTTCTTTATATATATATATATGGGAAACATTAAGTACTTTTATTTTAAAAAAATAAACTCACGGTATATATATATGTAATTTAAAAACTTTAAATTAATATTTTAAAATAACTATTTTTATTGAATAGAATCTATTTTTATCAAAATTGTTATTTAATAGAATATTTTAATATATGAATATAGTTATTTTTTATTTTCAAAATAGTATATATATATATATATGTTTATTAGTTTTGAATTATATAAAATTATGAATATAGTATAAAACTAATACTATTAAAAAATTATAATTTTATTTTAATTAGATAATGAGATTATACATGACATTTAAAATTATTAATTTTAATTATTATGTATTCTAATATTAAAAATGTCAAATATTTTAAGTAGTGTTATCTTAATCTAATGTAAGTCAATAAAATATTATTAATATTGTCAATCTAATAAAGTTTTTATAATAGTATAATTTAGTAAATGAATATTGAATATTCCTAGGAGAATGTTGTATTATACAAATATAATGTTTTTATAAAATGTATTAATAAAATGAATATTTTTTTATATAAAATATTATTTGGTTATAAAATTATTTTATAAGTTTTGAGTATAGAAAATAAACTTATAATATTATACTTATAAAATGTTAAACTTTATATTAAATAAATTATTTATATAAGAAAAATGATAAAGGTTTTAATAATATTAATTTAAAGTTTTTAAAAATAATTTTTATAAAAATAATAACAAAGAATCGGGATAAGGAGGCCAAGCAGCAGGATAAACCGATGTCTTTAGAGGAGTCTTGTCGCATGCTGAAAGTAGGATCGAGGGAGAAAAATACAGAGCAAGTGATATCTGCTGAAGAGGGTTTCTGTAGATTTGAGCGCTGGCAATGAAGATTCGAGCGACGTCGGTGAGTATTGTTCCCGGTTAGGGTTTTGTTCTCTATATTTCTTCAACCAATCGAGATAGCTATTTTGTTTTTTGTTATAGGTGTCCTATTATTTATTAATCTATAGTCGTCTATTTCGTGTTCATTTTCTCGCGCTATCGTTGTCAGAACTGTTGTCTTCCCATCAAATTGATTTTGAGTAATTGTGTTTTTTGGTCTGGTTATTGACTCTACTTGCCATCCGTGTTCCAATCAACTTTGGTTGTCTTTATTCGTTTGGTTTATACAATTTATTTTGAATAATTGTATTTTGGTAAACTATTTTGGAATAACCTATCCATAGTGGTTTTTTAATCTATGTTGTCAACATTTTTCACCTATTTGTGTTGAAATTTTTTGCACAAGTTTTTCTCATTAATATTATAGAATTGTTGTCTCGTTTTCTTAACTAGTTGCTCAGCTTGCTCAAAAAGCATGGAGTTGTCACTGTTTTGAAACCACGCCCAACTGTTTTCATATATATATTTATATCATTAGTTTTGGATATAAAATACCTTCTATCAATGTTTTCTCAAAACCTCTGGAGAGTGTGTGCATGTTGAGGCCTGTCGTTATACTTTTTCAGCCCAGTCAGTGTAAGATTATGCGCAAAACTACTACTACTCGAGAAGGTATCGTGCTTATATTCAAGTAATGGATTTATACTTTAATTTTAAATTCATTTGTAGGGGATTAAATCATATTGTCCAAATTATGTTTGTTCACATATTTTACATATATTTATGTACATACATGATTTCATATCTATCTATTTTTTCATAAAATTATATGGTGTGAGAACGTATTTTAGTGTTCAGATTTTACAATGAATTATTTTCATATTTTAATTTATCATTGTGTAAGGGGAATTTTTCTACTGAATTTATTATTGAAAATTAGAGTTTCTATATATATATATATATATATTTATATGTATATATGCAATAAATTCAAGCCTCTTTTTCATATCTAACCATTATTGCAATTTCAAAATCCATCCTTCAAAAATTCTGATTTAATGTTTATGTAAGGGTGTTTATTATTTTAGTATATTCAAAATTATTTTAGGAAATTATTCATATCAAATCATGTTTTAATACATGAAGGTGTAATAAAATTATTTATGTACTAATGAAGATGATTATTTTTATATTAGAACTATGTTAAAATTCTGATATATTTATTTATCAAGTTATTTGCAGAATGAATTCATTTATCTCAATGTTGCATAATTCAGGTTGGGTACATACATGTATATATAAATAATTCATTTAGACACATAACATATATGTATGTGTAAATAATTTATTCAGATATTTATATAAGTATTTATTTAAGTGCATAACGAATCATAAATAAATTATTGATGACTATTTATGTCACGATCCGCCTTCACCAAAAGGAAGGGTCAGCAGATTGTCAGACCCTTCCTTCTTTAAGTTGAAGGAGAGATAATGACCCCCGAAACCCGCTTTCAATAGGTCCCGAAGTGGCGACCAGCACCAAGGGTATAAAATCTCACACAAAAAGGAAGACATTACCCTTTTTATTTTTTTTATAAGATCAAGAGATAATATAGCAACTCCAACACTACCGAAGATGAAAGTAAAGGTAAAGCCAAAAGTAAACCATTCCCATATGCATGTACAAAAGTAATAGATACAAGCCACAAAACTCTAAAGGTAATGTATCAGGAAAAAGGAAAACGACAACAACAATTGCCCCATGGTCCGAGCTAGTACGATCCCACATGATCCATGAAGTCCTCCTGGAAACCTGAAAACAGTTTTATATACGTAGGGTGAACATACAAGTACACTCAATAGGGAAAACCAAATACTCTCGTGCAGAAGTGGAGCATCATTCTTATGTCATGTGAGAAAAGAAAACCCAAAACACCTAGTAAGGAAAAATTATCCACCCAAGTCTCACCAAGGCACACTCCCCAAACAACGCAAGACAAGTAAAGTATAGTAATAACACATTGATATTTGGGTACCCCGCGCCACTTTCCCACTGGTTATTGAAGACATCCTACGCATCGAACCAATCCCGACATTCTCACCGCAGTCCCACTTCCAAACCCCGCCCGCACACACCTGAGCCACAACATCACCGGAGTCCCACTGTCAAACCCCGCCCGCACACTCCTAGGCCACAACCTCACCGCAGTCCCACTGCCAAACCCCGCTCGCACACACCTGGGCCAGAACAACTACTGTCACGCCCGAAGACACCTGGGCCTCATCCCGAAGACACTTGGGAAACAACCTGCCCGTAGATACCTGGGCTAACCACCACAACTACCCTGCCTGAAGATTCTTGGGCTAATAATGGACCTCAGGCCATCACAGCCTACCCGAAGAGTCTTGGGCTATTCAGGAAAGGGAGCAGAAAAGAAGCTAATAACCAGTCACTCATAGAAGTGTTGGGAAAAACATCCTCCCCATGAAATGAGGTGTTCGGCACTAAGTGCTCAACTTGGGTGGGGCGCGAATAAGAAACATAAAAGCTACAGATATATGTATAGGTAACAAACACTCATCCCAACCTAGGGGTTCCAAAACCTAAGCACAAACACCCTTGTTACTATTCATTCACAAAAGAAGTCACGACACTCACGTTCAAGTCACAACTCATTCCCAAACTAATTTCCCACTCAACCATTCTTGTTTTCATGTTCAAGTGATCCCATTAGGGTGAATTCTTCACTACCGGGCAACTAACAGGCATAAACACAAGCTAGAAAAAAAAAGAAACAGCCAAACAGCAATTTAAGCATTCACACATGGTTCTCTTGTAAGGTCACAACGACAAAGGGATAAGTGAGATCCCTCAAATTACTGGAACCAAAGAAACCTCCCAAAAGGGATAAGTGAGATCCTTTGAAGTACTGGAGACAAAGCAAACCCCGAGACACAGCCCCATGTCCCCAAAACCAGGAACCCACCATTTCTCAATGATAGAGGATTCCACCCGAGTTCGTGTCACAACAGAGCAACCACACAGCTTCAAATTCACAACCAACAATCGTGCCACAACAGAGGATCTCATCCCCATTCACATCTTCCCATAAGCACCAGGCATAACAACACACCCACCACCAAACAGAGTGGAAAACTTCCAGGATCAAGCACAACATCCATTAGGTTCTTCTTTCTGTTTGTTAACCGGGGTGGTCACACAGAGTTTCTGGTTTTACTGAACATCCATTTAAACCAACTGATTTTACGTGATTAACCAATTTCCAGGTTAAGTCATTTAATCATCATAGAAGACAAATGTTCATTAGTGTGCAAGGAAAGACCACCAACAACCATGATTTTCAAGGAGCATAGGCCTTCACAATTCAAAACACATACAACATAAAAGTAGTACATCAGAAACATCGATCACACCCCCCCTTCGTTCATTAAAAGTTCATTCATTGTCTTCATTAAGTTTGGTTTCATCAATTCCCACAGAGACAAAAGCGTACCCACCCCGCATGATACACAGAAAGGAGAGGCGAAGGAAAACCCTACCTGATTGATCAAAGATCAAAGTTCTTCTCCACGCGCCAAGAATCAGGGAAAAGCGCAACTCGCAGGGGAGGGACGTCGGGAACTCCAAACGTACTAAGAAAAAAGGAAGCCATCCAAGAGGAAGAATAAGGAAGAAGAAATTCTCGTGCGATATATAGATAAGATCCCGTTGTTACGGGATATGGGGATTTGAACGGCTTTAAATTCGGATCGTGGTTCCCCACGCGGTTGGGTGGTTACACATGAGGGAATTAATTGTTATTTAATTCTCCACTGAGGAGGTCCCTCGGGATTTATTGGGTATTAATTATGGGATTTTAAATGGCTTTGAACCACTTGAAAAAAATGTTAAAAAGCCCAAAAGAGGCGTTACAGGAAAAACTGTAGAAGAGAAACCCGACAAGGCTGGGTGACACCGATCGGTCGCGCCGATCGGTTTCCCCGATCGGTCGCACATCGAAATGACGTCCTACCACCAAGACGTCACCCATAGGATCCAGAATTTGGCAAAGGGATGGACCGCTTGGGTCCGGGTCATCACATCAGATACCTCTCAAAGCATTCTCGCCCTCGATAATTTAAAACCAGACCTGAAGAAAGGAGGGGGGAGTCCGGGCAACCGCCCCGGAAGATACCTCTCAAGAGTGAAATTGAACAATTACAATCATTATAAAACAAAGGATTAAACAGTCCGGTCATGTGGTGAGGGGTTTCCCTTCCTCCATGTTAAGATACTATCCGCTTTGGGCGGCTCTAACTCGCCCGCACGAGTTTAGGCGCATCCACTCTAATGTGTCTTAACTAGGGATTAGGTCCTCCCCTCCCCACTTCTCAGGATACTTCACACACATCCACAGAAAAAGGAAAACCACACATTCTATAGTTAACAAGGTAAAGATTTCCATCACAACTAGTACAAAATATAATAGCACAAAACTCAAAACAACTCTTGGTACTGGGCATGCATCTGTGCTTCTCATTCCCAGTTAGTTTCCTCAATCCCACCATGCCTCCACAATACATGAACCAAAGGAATGGTTCGTCCACGAATCACCTTCTCCTCACGATCCTCGATCCTCACTGGTCACTCCACAAACGTTGCATTGTCTTCGATATCTAGCTCTCCCCAGTCAAGGACGTGTGAATCGTCATGCAGATACTGACGAAGCTGGGACACATGGAATACGTCATGTATCCTCTGCAGCGGCGGTGGTAATGCTAGCTGATAAGCCACTTCTCCAACCCGCTGCAACACTTCGAAGGGTCCGATGAATATGGGAGAGAGCTTGCTCCCCCTACTGAACCTCCATTGTCCACGTCGAGGGGAGACCTTCAAGAACACGTGGTCCCCGACCCCGAACTCCAAGGGTCTCCTCCTATTATCGGCATATGACTTCTGTCGGTCCTGTGTGGCCTTCATCCTTTCTCATATAAGTTGAACCTTCTCTGTCGTACTCTGCACTTCTTCCGGGCCAAGAACACTCGTTTCCCCAACCTTAGTCCAGCACACGGGTGAACGACACGACCTCCCGTACAAGGCTTCGAACGGAGCCATGCCAATGGTAGAGTGATATCTATTATTGTAGGCGAACTCTACCAGAGGCAAGTGTCACACACATGATCCTCCTGAGTCCAGAACACATGCCCGCAATATATCCTCTAAGGTCTGGATGGTGCGCTTCGTCTGTCCATCTGTCTGAGGATGGAAAACAGTGCTAAGATGTAGCTGGGTGCCAAAAGCATGTTGCAACCCTCTCCAGATTCATGAGGTAAACCATGCATCCCTATCTGAGACTATGGATCTCGGAACTCCATGCAACCGCACCACCTCATCCACGTACCTTCGTGCTAAAGCATCCACTGCACCTGACTCCTTGATTGCCAGAAAGTGAGCCGATTTTGTCAAATGGTCCACCACTACCCAGATGCCATCGTAGCCCCCTCGAACCTTGGGTAGTCCCGTGACGAAATCCATCGAGATTCCCTCCCACTTCCACTCGGGGACATCTAGAGACTACAGTAGACCGCCTGGAACACGGTGTTCGGCCTTCACCTGCTGACACACGAGACACTTTTCTACGAACTCTGCTACTGCCCGTTTCATCCCGGGCCACCAAAACTATCTCCTCAGGCCCTGGTACATCTTGGAAACTCTCGGGTGCACTTCTAGGGGTGAGTTGTGGAACTCACTAAGAACTTTGCCACGCATTGCCTCTGGAACAAACAACTTTCCTTGGAAAAGCATCTGGTTCTGACCATCCTCTGTCCACCCTTCCGGAGTATTGCCCTGGTCAACTCGGTCACGCATCACTTCTCTTTCCGAGTCCCCCCACTGGGACTCCTCCACCTTCCGTAGAAGAGAGTATTGCACTGTCATCTGATACAGGAAACCTCTACCACTATCCATCCTCGCGTCCAGGTGCAGGGCAGCCAACTCCTCCATCGCCTTCCAAGTATCTACCGACTCTCGAACCGCACCCCTTTGCGACTTCCTGCTCAAGGCATCGACCACTACATTCCCATTTCCTGAGGTGTAGGAAATCTCGAAGTCGTAGTCTTGAAGGAACTCCATCCACCTTCGCTGTCGTAAGTTCATGTCCCGCTGAGAGAAGACATACTTCAAGCTCTTGTGATCCATGAAGACCACAAAGTGCTCCCCGATGAGGTAATGTCGCCACAACTTTAGTGAGAAGATGACCGCTGCAAGTTCCAGATCGTGGGTGGCATAATTACGCTCATGAGGGCGTAACTGCCTAGACCCATAGGAGATCACCCCTTTTTGATGCATCAACACACATCTGAGGCCTTGCCCTGAAGCATCACAGAACACCTCATATGTTGTCCCTTCTTCTGGAAACCTCAGCACTGGGACACTAACCAACATCTCCTTCAGATAACTGAAGGCTGCCTCACACTGCTTGTCCCATACGAAAGCCTGGTCCTTCTTGGTCAAGGCTGTCAAGGGTGCTGCAACTCGGGAGAAGTTGGGCACGAACCTCCGGTAGTAACCTGCCAGCCCGAGGAAACTACGAACCTCTGCCACGTTCTTGGGTGCTACCCAAGAAACAATCGTCTTGACCTTTGATGGGTCCACTGCTATCCTCTTCTTGGACACCACGCGCCCAAGGAAATGCACTTCTCGCGTCCCGAACTTGCACTTGGACAACTTCTCATAGAGTTGGTGCTGTCGGAGGACCTCTAAAACCGTTCTCAAGTGCTCAGCGTGATCCTCCCCTAATCTTGAGTAGATTAAGATGTCGTCAATAAACACGACTATGAACTGGTCCAGATATTTTCGGAAAATGGGGTTCATGAGCCCCATGAACACAACTGGTGCGTTCGTAACGCCGAACGACATGACTACAAACTCAAAGTGCCCATATTTTCACCTGAAGGCAGTCTTTGAGATGTCGCCCTCCTTCACCCTCACTTGGTGATATCCAGACCGCATATCGATCTTCGAGAACCAACCTGCTCCCCTCAGCTGTTCAAAGAGATCGTCTATCCTCGGGAGAGGGTAGCGATTCCGGACCGTCACCTGATTCAGCCTCCTGTAGTCTATACACAGCCTTAGACCACCACCCGCCTTCTTCTCAAACAAAACAGGAGCACCCCACGGTGACGCACTTGTCTGAACAAAACCCTTCTTCATTAGATCGTCAATCTGGATCCGCAACTCCCACAACTCCGAAGGTGCCATCTGATAGGGGGCCATCGAAATCGGATGAGCACCAGGTTGCAAGTCTATCCCGAACTCAACATCACGTTGAGGGGGCAGAGTTTCCACCTCTTCAGGGAAGACGTCCATAAATTCACTGATTATTCCTGAGACTTCCAGCATTTCTGTATCCACCGACTCCACTGATAGCTCAGCCAGCAAGGAGAGGAGGGGTTCCCCTCGCTTGCTTCTTCCCTGGAAACTCCACTCGCCGATGAAAGTCACTCGTTGGCCGCCCAAGTCTGAAAACAAAACCCCTCCTTGAAACCAGTCAATGACGGCACATACAGAGAACAGCCAGTCAATGCCTATGATGACATCGTATGGTTGTATCTGCAACAGTAGAAGATCTCTGACTGACTGATGTGGCCCTATCATCAGTCTGCATCCTCGACAAACATACAACAAGTCAGTCTGTCCTCCGACTGGTGTGCTTATCACCAGGGGCACTGGAAGTCCCTCATCGTCTAAACCCAGAGCATGGGCCAGACTGGTTGTAACAAAAGAGTGCGAAGCTCCTGTATCGAACAAGGCATATGAAAGGGTACTAAACAATATGATCGTACCTCGAACGACCTCTAGCCATGATGGACCTGTTGCCTCTGCGGCGTGCAACTTCCCACGCTCAGCTCCTCTGCCTCTCGGCTGTCAGCCACCTCCTCGACCACGCCCGGGTTGAGGTCCCTGAGGAGCGCCTTGAGGTCGGCCTCTTCCTGCAACGTCGACCCTCGATGGAGCGGGAGCCCGCTGCCCCTGCTGCTGCTGCTGAAGGTGCCTAGGCGGGAACTACTGCTGTTGAGGTGGGTGCTGGACCTACCCACCCCCACCATATTATACTCTGTCCGGGCACTGGTTTTGAAGGTTCCCATGGCTGCCACAGACGAAGCAACTTGGTCCCAGGCCCGAAGGGAAAGGGCGAGGACCGGGAGACCAGAACTGGAACTGCTGCGGTCTGCTCCCTGCTGGTCGGAACCCAGAGGGCCCTGATGCTGGAGGTATGCTGCTGACAACCTTCCCCTTTGACGAGCCCAACTAGATCCCCTCTTGTGACACACCTCAGAGCGTGTGCATCCTCTCCACCACTTCATCCTTCTTCTGCACCTCTAAGTATGTCGGTAGGGTGAAGGGGGTAACAGCGTACTAAAAAGAAGGTCGAAGTGCCTCCTCTAAACGTCTCGCCTGAGAGTCCTCATTCGGAAAGAGTTCTGGAGAAAAGCTAAGGAGATCCTTGAACTTGATCCCCAACTCTCTCACTGACATACTCCCCTACTGGAGGGAGAGTAGCTCCTGCCTCTTCTCGGCCTTCATCGTGGAAGAGAGGAATTCCGCCCGGAACTCCTTCTCGAAGTCAGCCCACGCAAACTCAGCTTCCCTCTTCTCTCCAAGATAAAGCGTCCACCACTGACGTGCATCTCCACGCATCTGGCTGACGGCCATAGAAACCCAGTACCCCGTTGGAGCCCGAATTAGGCCGAAATCGATCACTTGTTCCTCGAGCCAGCTTTTCATCTCCATATCTGAGGTTCTGCCCTCGTACTTCCTGAGGGTCTATCGCTGAAAGGCTCAAAGTGTCTTCTCCCACTGATCATCCTCCTCCTCTCGGTCGGTCCTCTGCCGATCAGCCAAGTCAACCTCCTGGGCTTCGATCGCCCGCACAACTCGTGGTCATCTCCCAGGTGCCATAGCTGCAATGTAAACAAGGAATGTCTAAGCCCGAGTAGTGCAGAATATTGCTCTTAGATTTTTCTTAGACTTCTGATTCATTTCAAATCCCCAAAACACCCCAGAAACATGAGAACACAAGTCATTATGATGCATGTACCTTTCTTAGGGACTCTACCCTGCAATCAGTGTATCCTCACTTGGTCGTTCGGTAGGTCTAGAGTCCTTACATCGGATCACGGGGGGGCCTAAAATCCCGTTCCTTAATTATTCGGTCTTCCCTGGCCTATTTCACGCACCAAGATCACCCAACACTGTTGCCCTACCACCCCATGCAATCCTAACTGTGCCTAACTCCAGACTTCATCTTATCCCTCAACCTTTCCTCTGATACCATTCTCTCACGACCCGCCTTCAATCCTCACTGTGCCTAACTCCAGACTTTATCTTATCCCTCAACCTTCCCTCTGATACCATTATGTCACGACCCGCCTTCACCAAAATGAGGGAAGGGTAAGAAGATTGTCATTCCCTTCCTTCTTTAAGTTGAAGGAGAGATAATGACCCCCGAAACCCACCTTTAATAGGTCCCGGAGTGGCGACCAGCACCAAGGGTATAGAATCTCACACAAAAAGGAAGGCATTACTCTTTTTATTTTTTTTACAGGATCGAGAGATAAGATAGAAACCCCAAAAAAACTGAAGCTGAAAGTAATGGTAAAGCCAAAAGTAAACCATTCTCATATGCATGTACAAAAGTAAAAGATACAAGCCACAAAACTCCAAAGTTAATGTACCAAGAAAAAGGAAAACGAAAAAAGCAACTGTCCCAAGGTCCGAGCTAGTACGGTCGCACACGATCCCTAAAGTCCTCCTAGAAACCTGAAAATAGTTTTATATACGTAGAGTGAGCATACAAGTACAATCAGTAGGGAAATCCAAAGACTCTCATGCACAAGTGGAGAGACATTCTAATACCCTGTGAGAAAAGAAAAACCAAAGCACAAATGTGATAACCCGGACCCTCTCGGTCCATCCCTTTTCCAAATTCCAGATCCTAGGGGTGACGTCTCGGTGGTAGGACGTCATTCCAGTGGGAGACCGATCGGCGTGACCGATCGGCGCGACCGGTCAACGCGACCAATCGGTGCGACCGCTCGGCGTGACCGGTCAGTGCGACCAATCGGTGCGACCGCTCGGTGTGACCGATCAGTGTCACCCAGCCTTGTCGGGTTTCTCTTATACAGTTTTTCCCGTAACGCCTCCCTTGGGATTTTCAGCTTTTTTTTCAAGTGGTTCGAAGCCATTTAAAATCCCATAATTAATACCCAATAAATACCAAGGGACCTCTTCAATGAAGAATTAAATAACAATTAATTCCCTTGTGTGTAACCACCAAACCGCATGGGGAACCACGATCCGAATTTAAAGCCGTTCAAATCCCCATATCCCGTAACAACATGATCTTATATATATATCGCACGAGAATTTATTCTTCCTTCTTCTTTCTCTTGGCTGGCTTCCTTTCTTCTTAGTACATTTGGAGTTCCCGATGTCCCTCCCCTGCGAGTCGTGATTTTCCCTGATTCTTGGCGCGTGAAGAAGAACTTCGATCTTTGATCAATCAGGTAGGGTTTCCTTCGCCTCTTCTTTCTGTGTATCATGCGGGGTGGGTACACTTTTGTCTCTGTGGTAATTGATGAAACCAAACTTAATGAATATAATGAACGGACTTTTAAAGAATGAAGGGGGGGGTGTGATCGATGTTTCTGCTATACTACTTTTATGTTGTATGTGTTGTGAATTGTGTGGGCCTATGCTCATTGAAAATCATGGTCGTTGGTGGTATTTCCTTACGCACTAATGAACCTTTGTCTTTTGTGATGATTAAATGACTTAACCTGGAAATTGGTTAATCACATAAACTCAGTTGTTTTAAATGGATTTTCAGTAAAACAAGAAACTCTGTGTGACCACCCTAGTTAACAAACAGAAAAAAGAACCTAATGAATGTTGTGCTTGAACGTGGAAGTTGTTCACTCTGTTTGGTGGTGGGTGTGTTGTTCTGCCTGGTGCTTATGGGAAGATGTGAACGGGGATGAGATCCTCTATTGTGGCATGGTTGTTGGTTGTGAATTTGAAGCTGTGTGGTTGCTCTACTGTGACACGAACTCAGGTGGAATTTTCTATCATTGAGAAATGGTGGGTTCCTAGTTTTGGGGACATGGGGCTGTGTCTCGGGGTTTGATTTGTCCCCAGTACTTCGAGGGATCTCACTTATCCCTTTTGTGAGGTTTCTTTGGTTCCATTACTTTGAGAGATCTCACTTATCCCTCTGTCGTTGTGACCTTACAAGAGAACCGGATGTGAATGCTTAAATTGATGTTTGGCTGTTTCTTTTTTTCCCTGGCTTGTGTTTATGCCTGTTAGTTGCCCGGTAGTGCAGAATTCACCCTAATGGGATCACTTGAACATGAAAACAAGAATGGTTGAGTGGGGAATTAGTTTGGGAATAAGTTGTGACTTGGCTGTGAGTGTCGTGGCTTCTTTTGTGAATGAATGGTAACAAGGGTGTTTGTGGATAGGTTTTGGAACCCCTAGGCTGGGATGAGTGTTTTTTACTTATAAATATATCTATAGCTTTTATGTTTCTTATTCGCGCCCCACCCAAGTTGATCACTTCGCGACGAACACCCCATTTCATGGGGAGGGTGTTTTTCCCAACACTCCTATGAGTGGCTGGTTATTAGCTCCTTTTCTGCTCCCTTTCCCGAATAGCCCAAGACTCTTCGGGAAGGCTATGATGACCTGAGCTCCATTATTAGCCCAAGAATCTTCGGGCATGGTAGTTGTGGTGGTTGGCCCAGGTGTCTGCGGGCAGGTTTTTCCCAAGTGTCTTCAGGATGAGGCTCAGGTGTGTTCGGGCGTGACAGTAGTTGTTCTGGCCCAGGTGTGTGTGGGCGGGGTTTTCCAGTGCAACTACGGTGAGAATGAGGAGATTGGTTCGATGTGTGGGACGTCTTCAATAACCAGTGGGAAAGTGGCGCAGGGTACCCAAATATCTATGTGATATTACTATAATTTACTTGTCTTGCGTTATTTGGGGAGTGTGCCTTGGTGAGACTTGGGTGGATAGTTTTTCCTTGCTAGGTGCTTTGGTTTTTCTTTTCTCACCGGGCATTAGAATGCCTCTCCACTTGTGCATGAGAGTCTTTGGTTTTTCCTACTGAGTGTACTTGTATGCTCACCCTACGTATATAAAAATGTTTTCAGGTTTCTAGGAGGACTTCAGGGATCGTGTGGGGCCATACTAGCTCGGACCTTGGGGCAGTTGCTGTTGTCGTTTTCCTTTTTCTTGGTACATTACCTTTGGAGTTTTGTGGCTTGTATCTTTTACTTTTATACATGCATATGAGAATGGTTTACTTTTGGCTTTACCTTTACTTTCAACTTTGGTATTTTTGGGGTTGCTATCTTATCTCTCGATCCTATAAAAATAAAATAAAAAGGGTAATGACTTCCTTTTTGTGTGAGATTCTATACCCTTGGTGTTGGTCACCACTTCGGGACCTATTGAAGGCGGGTTTCGAGGGTCATTATATCTCCTTCAATTTAAAGAATGAAGGGCCTGGAAATCTGCTGACCCTTCCCTCCTTTAGGTGAAGGCCGGTCGTGAAAATTTATATCAATGTGAATATGTATTTCATAAAATCATGGAATAATTCTTGTTATGTTTTTAATTTTATCGCCATAATTCTAGGAAATTGTGCATAATATGTCATCATGTTTTATCAACATTATGATCATCACGTTTTCATATATATATATGGCCCTGCGTTGTACAATACTTCTACACCCATTTAATTTATAATAAGTTCATGTTTTAATTTGAATTTTAAGGTTCACTTATAAGATGAATAAACACATAATTAAAATCATTTAATTAAGAAGTTTATTTATAAATTTTATAGGCATAAGAATTGTATTAATTTACATTTATCAGAACAACCCTCAAAATATATTTATATGGAAGAAGTGTTTTAAGTGCATGGTTGAAAATTGATCTTTAATGTAATTATACAATGTGAATGTATCAAGAGATTTGGTTATTCAAGTCTAATAAGTGAGTTTCCATGAAATTTTATACTTACACATTAATAAATAAATATAAGTACATGGGTGATTAATGTTTGTTTATATATATATATATATATATATGGGAAGCATTAAGTTATTTTATTTTAAAAATTAAACTCTTTGTATATATATATGTATATATATAAAGGATATAATGTTTATTGAAATGTTATAATACTTAACGTCATATTTTTAAAAAAATGTGCATAACATGTCATCGTGTTATTTTCAACTTAAGGATGTCGCATCTACATACAATCATGGTCATGCATGAAGAGTAACAACAACACATCTTTCATTCATAATAAACTTAGGGTTTCAAATAAATTTTTTGAGATTATCAAGCACATGGATTTCTTCAAGAATTGAAATATTTTATTTATAATATTATGTGTGAAACATATTTATTTACTGTAAAGGATTATTTTGAGAATACAAAACTATATGTGCATTTTTTTATTAAATGTTTATTTATTTCATTACTCATTTTATTGATGGCTTAATGATAAAGAAAATTATTTCAAGGGATTAATATTTTTATGATATTATATTGATTAAGAATTAAACTTTTCAAAGTGGTATGGGACACTTTGGATTGTTTAAATAATATATACATCAAAAATTATTCAATGAATTTATTTTCATCTATGATTAAGATTTAAAAAATAAATTTGGTATGAGACACTTTGATTTAATGGAATATTTTTATTTGACATGTAAGAAATTCATTGGACATATTATGTGATGGGTGAGGCCTTCTATAGACTCTCGTTGAGTTGGAAGGTCTCATGAGAAAAACTAGCATCTTGGAATGAGGACATGGAAGAATGATTATGTTTTCTGACATTATACATTCACACATGAATTCGACTTATTATGTGATGGGTGAGGACCTATATAGCTTCTAGATGCATCAGTATGTAATCTAATTCTATGCACGAGGCCTTGAAAAAATGGTTATTTATGGTCTTGGAATGAGGCCTTGATAGAATCTTTATGATGTCCTACATTATGCATTCCCTCATTATGAATCTAGTAAGTGAAAGTCCTTGTGATTATTTGACTAGTAGAATAACTCTAGTTAAGAATCATTCTTTTATGAACATGTATTATTCTATTATACATTTTCAAGGTCACATGGAATAATGTTTTATACTTATGTATATCATTTACTAAGAATGGTTAATTGTTCATTTCCAATCCATAAAAAATGGTTAATAACTCATCTATCATTTCATGGTTTTCATTTATATGATAAATGGTAATTGATATCATTTTCGGTGTAAATTCTAAACAAGTAACATTTCATGTGAAAATTTTTACTTTCACACCTTGCATATCAAATATAATTAGGTGTGTCCTTTGTATGACTTATAAATAGTATTCTGTACATTTTGTTCAAGTATGCGTGTATTTTATAATGCATTTTATCCATACTCTTAAATAAGTTTTGAAATTTTGAGCATGAGATTATCCTAAATTTTTATTCAGAATCTCTCAATAAAATGGTAGTGACATGTTATGAGAAATGTTAAAGCATGTATTTTAAAGAAAGGCTTTAAAAAAATTGAGAAAATTTATTTCTTAATGGTTTTGTTTTGAAACCCCTTACTAGGCATTTCCAATGCTCAACCATTGTTTAAAATTATTTTTTCACAGTTCAATTTGAAATCTGAAGTTGGACACCATTATTTTTACACATGAAAGAAATGTTTCGCTTTTGTTTGTTTAATATTATTGAAACTATGATAAATTGTAATCTTGTATCTAAATCTCCCAAACTTAGATCTGCAAAAGGTCCCCTATTGTGTAATGCTTAAGGCTGGGTATTTACATGAATTATTTTTAATTGGAGAATATTTTTTTCCCAACAACATTATTGTTGTGTAATGTATAGTAACATCATTATTGTGTAATGCTTAGTAACATCATTATTTTTAGTACCAGATCTCTGTGTTTCCCCACCCTAGAATAAATGTCTATTTTTATATGTTTTAAAGATTTTATAGTTTTGTTTCTTGTTTTTTAATGTGGGTGTATATATATGTTGGTTGAAAAAATATATAACATGTTATATTATATATTATATATTATATATTATATATAATTAGTAATAATGCATATTTATTTATTAAAAATAAATAATAAATATAAAATTGAAATAAATAGTATTTGAAAATTAAAATTAATTAATTAATATCATGATTAAAATAATTATTAATTCATAAAATAAATAATAAATAATAATATAAATAATTATAATATGGTGTATAATATATTTAAGATGTATCCAATTTAATTTAGTTGAGTACCCTATAAATAGGCACCCTTTCTTAGTGTAAATTTTGATCCTTGAAGAGATTTTTAGTTATTAGTTGTTTTTATTTATTTTGAATACTATAGTACCTCAAATTATTGATTGGATTTAAATTTTAATATTGGATAATTATGATGGATAATTGAAATATATAACTGATTTATTTATGAACACTACTATAGGAAGCACCTCTATCAAGGATAAAATGGTATTTGAAAATGAAAAAATACATTCATCTTTTATCAGCACTAAGAAAGGCCCCCTTTATCATCACTTTTGTTAGCACTGATAAATTCTTTGAAAACTTCTGCAGAATATATATTCCAATATCACCCCTATAAATAAACCTGAATAGAAATATAAAATCAATTTGGACTGCTAATGTTACAAAAAACACATTGAAATACAAATATTACATTGCACTATCATTTCAACTCAAAATTTTTATACAGAATATTATTATTGATGTGATATTTATTATTAATAAAAAAATTGAAATACAATATACAAAATAAAATCATTTATAACATGGTTTTTCAACTATCAACCTCCATAAAAACATTGTATTTGCAATAAAACCAACATTTTTTAGTAATCGTACATAAGAAAGTAAAATAATAATAATTTCCATATAATCCATTTATGGTAAATTATATTTTAAATTTCTAAGAATGAAAATCATATGTTCAGTTGAACTATTAATTATATTATTAATTATTGTATTGATAATTTTATATTAATTAATATTTATTATAATTACCATTAATTAATACATATATTATGAATTATTAATTACTCTATTAATTAATAATCTATATAAATTATATTGTTAATTATTGAATATTTTAAGGATATAATCTATTATTAAATATTTTAATTACCTAAAAAGTTGTTAATAATTATTTCATTTAACTAAAATGACATTTTCATATTGAAAATATGCACTTTGAATCATATCGGGTATATCGTGCGTCAGATTCATGTGTCATCAATTCCTGCACATCACTAATGAAATATGCATCCATTTCCTAAAGTTTGATTAAAATATGAGATTTTTTACTCTATTTTAAAAATGTGACACATGTTTTAAACTAAAATGATACTTTTATATGAAAAACATAGAGTTGGATTCATACTAGTTACATCGTATTTCAGATTGATGTGCAGTCAATTGTTACACATCACAAATAAATTATAGACTATTGTCTAAAATTTCAAACATAATCGGAGAATTTTTACTAATTTGGATTATGAAATGTTTTTTTAAAACTAAAATGAAACTTTTATATTAAAAACCCACACTCTGATTCTTACCAACCACATCATGTATCAGGATCATATGTGGTTGATTCCTATATAAAAAAAATGATTTACGGATTATTTTCATAAATTTTGAAAACAATATGAGTCTGTTTTCTTAGTTTTAGCTATGTAATGCACATTTTATACTAAAATTACACTTTTATATTGAAATCACACACTTTGAGTCATACAGAACACATCATGTGTTTTATAAAATTATGGTTGATTCCAAAAAAAAATTATGGATCCTTTTTCTAAATTTAAAAAATAAATAGAACTTGTTTTCTTTTTGTTGGCTATGTGGTGCACATTTTAAAAAAATGAAACTTTTATATTGAAAGCATTGTATTGGAGTCTAACCAGACACATCGTGTGTTATATTAACATGTGGTTGATTCCTACATGTCACAAATGAATTATGGAACATTGTTTTAAATATAAAAAAATTGAGTTATTTGAAAAGTTTTGGCTATGTGATGTGTGTTTTAAAAAAATGATAGTTGTATTTAAAGAATGAACATTGAGTCATATCGATCATATAACAATTATGATTACATTTATGTTGATTATATACATGTAAAATGAATAATCGTATGTTTTACTAATTCTTGAAAACAAAATGATATATTTTTCTGGAAATGTGGCATGTGTTTTAACTAAAATGTTACTTTTTTATTGAAACCACACACTTTGAATCATATCGAGTACATCATATGTAAGATTGAAATGAAGTCAATTCCTATATATCTCAAATATAAAATGGATTTATTTCTTAATTTTTAAAAACAATCAAATATTATTTTATCAGTTTTGATAGTGTGACATGCATTTTAATCTAAAATTACACTTTTATATTGAATACATGCACTTGGAGTTATACCTGGAAAATCATGTGTTGGTTTGATATTTAGTTGATTTATATATGTCTAAAATAAATTTTGGATCATTGTACTAATGATTCAAGAAAACCCAAACTCATTTTCACTATTTTGGAAATGTAACTCATGTTTTAAACTAAAATGTCATTTTTATATTAAAAACACATACTTTGAGTCATACCTGCCACATCGTGTGCAGGATTATCATGATGATGATTCCAAAATATCACAAATGAACCATTGATAATTTTTATAATAAATAAAAACAATATGAATTCATTTTATAGATATTTCATTTATGATATGTGTTTTAAACTAAAATGAAACTTTATATTGAAAATAAACACTTTAATTCCTACTGACCACATCGTGCGTCTGACTGCCATTAATTTAATTCTTATACATCTCAAATGAATTATAGAAAATTTTTAAAATGTTTGAAAATAATCTAATAATTTCTTCTTATTTTGGATATGTGATGCATGTTTTAAACTAAAATGAATATTTTATATTGAAAATGCACACTTCGAGTCATACCGAAAATATAATGTGTTGGATTGATTTGTGGTCAATTATTAATAAAAAAATTACTGATTATTCATTTTCCTAATGTTTGGAAACATGATAAGTTCATTCTCAATGTTTTTTATTTGCGATGTTTGTTTTAAACTAAAACAAAACTTTTCTATTTAAAACACTCACTTGTAGTTGTACTAGCCACATCTTGTGTTGTATTGATGGGAGGTCAATTATTATATGCCAAAAGTGAATCATGGTTCATTTGTATAATATTTCAAGTGCATATGTGCTCTTTTACAAAGTTTTTTCTATGTGACATATGTTTCACACTAAAATGACACATAAAAAAATCCCTCTGAGTCATACAGGACACATCATGTGTTGTATTTTTGTGTGGTCAATTACTACACATCAAAAATGAATTAAGGATAATTTATAAAAGGTTAAAAACAATCAGATATTGTTTTCAAGTTTTAGTCTATGTGACACATGTTTTAAACTAAAATGAAAATTTTATTTTGAAAATGCGAGCTTTCAGTTATATCAACCACATTGTGTGTCAGATTGACATGTGGTCGATTCTTACACATCACACATAAAATATGGACTATTATTATATGTTTTATAATCATTCAGATAAATATTTCTTAGTTTCATATATTTGGAATGTGTTTTAAACTAAATTAAAAATTTTATTTTGAAAACGTGAACTTTAAGTCATAACAACAATAACTTATGTCAGATTAGAATTTGGTTGATTCATACACACGAAAAAGGATTTATAGATCATTTTACTAAATTAAAAAAGAAAATATGAGATTGTTTTATTAGTTTTATCTATGCGATACATCTTTTAAAAAATATTTACACATTTAATACAAAAAAATCACTTTGAGTCATACCAACCACATCGTGTGTCATATTATTATGCGTTCATTTCCTTTATGAATAAAGAAATTATAGATGATTTTCTTAATGTTGGAAAATAATCTGATCACATTTACTTAGTTTTGAAATTGTGATGTGTTTTTAAATATGAATGATGCTTTTATATTGAAATAATGAACTTAAAGATATTCTAGTCACATCTTATGTCTGATAGATTTGTGATTGATTCCAACACATCATAAATTGATTATGACTTATTTTATTAATTTTCTAGGATAATATGATATAATTTACCTATTTTTTTCTATGCAACATTTTTTTAGAGTAAAATGCTACTTTAAATGTGAAGATGTAAACTTTGAGTCATACTAGAAACATAATGTATTAGATTGATGCATAGTCAACTCCTACACATCACACATGATTTATGAATTATTGTTATAAAGGTTGAAAATAATATAGGATTTTTTCATTTTATTGGTAATTTTATGCATGTTTTAAACAAAAATGAAACAATTATGTTGAAAGCATGAAATATGAGTCTTACTGGCCACATTGTGTGTTAGATTTTTATGGATTCAATTCCTACTTATAAAAAACGGAAAATTAATCATTTTCATGAATTTTGAAATCAATATGAACTCATTTTCTCATTTTTGAAAATGTGATGTGTGTTTTAAAATAAAATTACACTTTTAATCTAAAAACATGAACATTGAGTCATTCCAGAAACATCGTATTTTGGATTGATGTATGTTTAATTTCTATACAAAGAAATTATTTATGTATTATTGTATAAAAATTTAAAAATAATATGAGAATTTTTTTTCTTAGTTTTGACAACGTGACATGTGTTTTAAACTAAATTACCTTATAATGATCAACCAACATATCAAAATTTTCAACTTCAAATCATAGTTCAACTTCTTTAAATGTTAATTCCTCATTATACATGGATTATTTGATTAGGATGTCGATGAAACATATCTATTAGTATTTATATTATCTTTAATTTTTCATGTATTTGGATAAATTAAAAGTGAGTTTAAATTAATTCATCATGATTCTTCATCTTGGGGGGGAACTGATTATAAAAGAGCCCATAAAATTTTTAAGAACTCATCAAATGATAGAATTATTCAAAATTAAAATGATGATCCTAGAAGAATGGAAGTTCATTCCCATGTATTTGGTAAAATGTATTCTGATTTTTGGGTTGAAGGATCCTTAACTCGATTCCTGGTCTTCATTATCTCGACTACATCCTCGAAGTCCAATCCCTCATAAGCACGAGTATCTTAGACATGTTATAATATTTACTAGAATCTATAGATCACGACACTCCATGATACTTATCCATTAGAATTATCTCAAATATTAATTTCATTACAACTTAATCACTTAATAGTTTCTCAATTTTACCAACTCAACCTTACCCCAGAAGAATGAAAATTAAGGAACAGTTCATATGAAATTCACTGTCAATTAGGGAATGAGAATATACCCTAAATAAGAATTTAAAAATTATAGTAATAATGGTAAGACATAATTTCTAACATTAACTGTAGGTTTAGTAAATTTATCAGACATATTTTATTGAAGTTGGATGGAATTTATAAATGCAAGAGTATTTGAATGTATCTGAAATTATTTTCCCATCAGTTTGGGGCTTGTTATTGAGATTTTTTTATTTCTCCCATATTCAACAACCTCAATAAAATTTTCATATTGTTATCATGAGTATGAAAAACCACATTTTTAAGTGGATAATAAACTCTATAGCCTCACTAAATAAGCGAAAAATATCTATAATGGGGTTTTAATTTATTTATAATTATGGGAAGATGAAATATAAACATTATTTTATATGTTAATTAAAAATTTCATATTATAATAAAGAAACTAAAATTATTTTCAATAGTATATCAAATTTATTTTTCCAAAAATAATATCTTATAATGATGATGATAATGCTTTATATCTCAAATGTAAATCTATGTTCACAGACAATACTAGATATCATACATAATAGGAAATCCCCTCAACTTGCTGTCAGAAAACATTCTGACACCGTGTACTGAACCCAAAAATTTCTAAAGAAAATTATTTATTCTTTTGATTATGTAGACTTTTTAAAATCCTTATAGTACTAATAAAATAAACACCAAAAAATGAATAAAAAATATTTTAATAGACATTTTAAATACCTTTTGAAATTACATGTTTGGGGATACTAGTTTGTTAATGGTATGTAATATCCTTCATATGTTTGTAAGAGTAATGTCTATAATAATTTTTGTTATTCTATTTTCAGTACTGTAGAAACATTGACCAAAATATGTAAACATTTTTGAAATAGGTTTTGATAGATAAATATTATTATATATACCATAATATATTTCGATTTGAAGTAATCCTTAAGATTTTTATGTATATTCCCCAAAATCATACCATGGTTCATTCGAAATTTATACATCACCCTATCATAAAAAAATCTTGATATAAAAATAAATAAAACAAATAATTTGATTTTTTTAAAAAAATGATTAAAGTGCATTACAAATTCGCAATAGACATCAAGTGTGGTTAATTTGATGGGAATTCATGCTTTTAATACAAAAAAATAAAAATTTAGTGCATCAAAATTGATTATGATTAGCATCCAGTACATCTTAAAAAACAAATAAGTAATGAAATATATATATATTTAATATGATTATATTGTATAGTTTTACCCCTACATTGTATCTATCAGGATAAGTTCATCATATTTTATTTTATTTTCAAAAACTAGGATTAATTCTTATTTTTTCTTTTCTATTTCTTATAATTACAAACAATATTTTTCTTCATAAATGATAAAGGGATTTATGAGTACAAAGACTACTTCATAGGTTATTAGATTTATGTAGTAGTAATATATATTCCTATAGAAAATTTGTATAGTTTTTAACCATAAAGAATGCACTGGATAATTTTTTGGTCAAACGAAATATTAAAATTTACCACATGTAAGTATTCAAAACTGAGACTCTTATCCATTCAATCATGATGATTTCATTTATACCCTCAAGAAAAAACATGTTTATAATGGCCTCTCAAAATATTTCTTCTTCATATTGAATATAGGATATAATTTTATTTTTTTATGTTGTATCTGTATGAACATGAAATGTTATTATTTGTGGTAGTAGAACTAATTTAGTGAGTGTACTCTCAAAAGGTCATATTAATTTGTGGTTGATTTACTAGATTTTCTAGAAAAAACCTCATGTTTCCCTTTTGTTTTGTCTTTTTGTAATACCTTACAAAATTTCATAACTCTTTTTATCTAATGTTATTGGTTTCTCATTTGAAGATAATTGTTAAAGAGATATATAATTTATAATTATAAGATTAAATGAATATTTTATGAAATTTATAACAATAATATCAACTATTATAATATCTATATCATCAAGCGGAATAATAAACTCAATTCTCATATCATGATCTACATTAATCCCCGCTATCATGTGATCTTTGGGGAGTTTTTTATTGTATTTAATATACCTTGGGGTATTTTACACCATACACCTCACAACAGGAAGGTTCATGGGTGTTTATATATATAAATCAAATAAAATTTCACCCCATCTAATCTTAGTAATATAAAGTTATCAGATGTTTTTTTATTTACATTTAGGAGAAAAAGTTATGAAAAAATTTATTACCTAAGGTAACATAGATATTTTAGGGGAATAGAAAGCCTTAAATCTAGTTGGGTCATGTGGATCTTCATGAATTGATTGTTCTTATATTATTAGTTCACATTGAACTTTTTGTATATACCGGTTCATGAAACCTAATAAAACTATAATTTTTTTTAAATCATCAATCTATTCCTATATTTTTTCATCTCAAAATTATCTTTTTAAAGATTTATAATTTCAAAATATGATGGATGCGAAACTCTAAAACCCACACATCTAACATGAATATATTTTTTTATCTGATTCAAAGCTATAGAAAATAGTTATTGTTCAGGTGAATTTGATTTCAATTATTGTATCTTAATCATATAAAAAACATTTGAACATAAATATATATTTTTATGTAATACTATTATAAATCATAACAAATTACTATAATATCATACTTATACATGATTCCTATAATTCTTTTGTGTTCTAATCAACTAGTTTTACCTCTTTATTTATATGAACCTTTGTCTATAATACATGAAATGGGATGAAAGTGTCTTCAAATTCATACTCATCAATATGTAAATAAAAAAAGAATCATACTTTAATATATATCACATAAAACATTTTATAAGGATTTAAAATACATATAATTTTACTTTTAATTGAATCATACCCAATCCTTGATTTATTTCAGGGGTACATTGGTTTTGATACATGCTTCTTATTTTCAATTTCCCATTGTTTTGTTTAAAAATTAGAAATTTTGAATTAAAGTATATAAAATAAATATTTTCAAATAAATTATTATCGATTATAAATCACCTTAAATGATTCCACATCTTTTTGACTAATGAATTATTTCCATGATTCATAGTTTATAATGTATGAATACATATCTAGTGGGTGTGGTTTGAAATTCCCTTTAGTTCCCCTATAATGATTCATTATTAATTGTTTTTTATTGATATTTTTTATTTTCTAAAGATAATTAAGAAAAATTATTATAGAAATCAAAAAAATAAATTAAATCTCCAAGGGATAATGAAAATTCAATAATTTTTTATTATATATTTTTTTGGTATAATAGAGATAGTATATTATAAAATTACTGTAATATCATCTCACATGGTTTAATTCAATGATAGAATGACATTGTGACTTGTATCTATGTCAATTATAGCATGCATTTTTTTTGTGACCATAGAGTATCTAATAAAAATTATTTTTTTTCGGGTCAACGTGTTGTCCATGTTGATTCCATGTGACCATAAATTTTATATCTTTCCTTCTTTCCTTGATAACATTAGTTAACAGGGTGATACTATTCTTCTCTTTTTTCTTTTTTCATTCACACGGTGTTTATCCCCAAATAATTCTACAGTTACATCATTGATAGTTCATTATTTCTCACGATTGCAAACAACAATAGGTGGAGAAGTGATTATCTTCATAAATATTTAAACATTTCATTTACATTAAGAAAATGTTTTAGAGAACACATAGTATTTTGGGGAAAATCACAGTATAATAAAAATAACATTAACATATTCATTGAACTCTCTTTATTCTAATTAAATATTAATTTTATTTGTATCAACTATCAATTATCAAAATCCCCTTTTCATGCTCCCCTATAATGTAAAAAAAATTATCTAAATTGGGGAAACTATGAAAGGATTGTGATCTCCAAATGAAAGGTTCATCTTCCATTGAATTTTTATTGGACCCTATAGTTTTTATGTAATTAACAGAATAATTGAGAAATTACCATTTAATGAATATAAGATCTAAAATACTTTCACTTATTATGATTTCATTATAAAATGGTAATCCTTATACCCTTCTACACTGAAATTCACATTATCCAAGCTCAATTTTTCAAATTTAACAAAACTTCTATTTCAACCCATTTTTAATTAACAATCTTTAATTTAAATGTTGTATTATCAAAAATTTATATTTGTACAATGGTGTTGAATTATGAAATATTAACACAAATATGAGTTATATCCTGGGAACGGGATACATTTTTCACTTATACCATAATCTAAAATCCACTATTTCACATCATACTATATTCATTATGTTCCATCATTTAGAACAAATAATAATTAATTAAAAAACTATTATAAGTGATAAAATATATATTTGTTCCATTGGTTATCCATTGAATTCATTCGGTAATTGAATTGTTATTTTTAGATAACTCTCTATAAATATGATCACAGAACCATCTTATAAACTATTTATAATGGGTATTTGATATCCATGATTAATCCCTTTATGGATTAAAATGTCTAATAATTACTTAATGGGAATTAATTTATTGCAAAACCTCTACACTATTATATAAAATGTAATGGTGGGACTTCTCTAGCTCTGTATTGGTAATTGTAACAACATCTCTTCCCAAGATCCCTCTTCCCATAAGTTATCTACTGTGATGAGCTTTTGGAAGACTAAATCTACCAACAAATGATAGGTAATCAGAACAAAATTCAATTTACTTTTCAAAAATATATCACAATACAATAAAACATTATAGATAACTTCAATTCATGACATACCCTTTCAAAATCATTATTTACCATTCGATGGGTGTGTTTATATGTAATGGATATAACCACATAATAGAATCTCTATAACCAAATGATCCATAAGGTGGAAAATTATATCAAATAATTATGGAGTTAAGAATATCTCCAATTCATGTAATATGACTATAATTTTATTATTCACGATTGAAAATATCATAGTGTCTATAACTTTTCTATATAAAGATTTATTTCATAAATTTTTAGGTGGAATGAAACTCAATTATACAAGAATTAAATATTGTATAAAAACCTGACAATTATGTGATTTTAGACCCTGTAACTTTAAGTTTTTCATTTTCATGATATTCTTGATATTTTATGGATATCACTCTAGAAGTTTTAAAAAATTAAGGATGTTGCATAATTGAAATTTTTCCAGTCTGGATAAAGTGTATATTGTTGGAGGAATAATGGTCCACTATTCACTCTCCATGAGTTCCAACGCATTCCTTATATCCTTAACAATCATGTCCAACATTGCCTTAATGCCATATTTTATTATCTCTTAGTAATGTGACAAAAACACTGTCACATATATTACTTTCTACATAATGGACATCAAGAAAATTTTTGACATATAAACAAATATAGTTTGGTAATTAAATGAAAATTTCCCTCATTTTTCTACTAGATTTCATAAGTATTCTCATAAGAGGTTTTCTAAAACCAGTTTCAACCCCATTTACTTTATTAAAAATTAGATCACTAGTAAATTGGGATGGTGTTGTACCTAGTTCTATATTTACATTTAATGTTGTGATCTGGGATCCATGTTTATTTATTTAGGGTGAAAAATTATGATGTACTAAAAAACGATGAGGAATTTTTCAACCTGACTAATTGTTGTCCACCTTAACAAATGGGACACCCAAACATTCCATTAATTTTATAGCCTAAAAACTGTCCATAATCAATAATGTCATTTATCTTCCCATTAAACATAGATCTTAATGTTAATTCTTCACTTATATGATCATCCATGAATGTAACACCAATATCCCACATCATTTTTTGATCATCAATAAATGTATCAAAACAGACATCAATATCTTGTATGGGTTGCTTTGTTCTAGATATATGTAGAGACTACATAAGGTATTTGTGCTTCCTAAAAACCTTGGTGAAATGTTATAAATTACAAACATAAATATCCATGTACTTTGAGTACTAATTTTTACACAAAAAGGACTTATTCCATATATAGATAATGTTGGATGGATGTTTCTTTTCTTGTTTGAAAATTCAAGATACTCATAATTAATTTTCCTCCACTAAGGAGAGTTTGTTGTGTGATGTAGTTTCTTTATTTTATTATTATATCTACATTCTATAAAAAAATTCTATATATTACTAACATCCATATAGTTATCTATATATTATAATGATTAGAGTGTACCATAAAAATATTGAGGAAATTTATTCATTTAACTTATATAAATATACAATAGTCTTAGTGCATTTTATACATGATTCAAGGTCCTTAAAAACAATATTCAACCCTTTGGAAATGTATGTATTTTTTATAGACCATACCTATTGTGTGTAAAATTATATAAGTATCATATGTTCAACATTGAACATTAGTTTCTTCTAGTAGCATATCAATTATGAGAACAAACAGTTATGTAAAGATGGTGTTGCTCCATTCACTTCCAAATTTAAAATTATATAATTTTAATACAGTTGACATTATTGTATATTTATTAAAAATTGTGTACAATGGAATCTTTTAAAATATATTTAACTTCTTAAAAAACATTGTGCAATCATGAAGGTCATATTTAATTTTCCCCACATTTAGTCCATTATTTATTTCTTCAATATTTATCATGAAAAATAAAAGGTTCTTCTGACTCTTCTGGATGAATTCATCTTGAATAACAAAAATATGGACATATATGAAGGATTTGAGAAGGGTAATATGAATTCTATATTGAAAACATGATAAAATCTTTAAATCCATCCTCATAGTCCTTATTCGTACTATTATCATCCATATATTTTTTATTCATATCCAACCTATCAGGTATGATCATATTAATTTTTTACAAAAATAAATAACAACACCAAAATTATTCATAATCAATGGAAATGAATTTAGATAATTTATTGAAATTTTATTATTTACATAAGATAAAATTCATACTTAATTTTAAAACTCAATTAAGAAATATAAATAAAAGTTTTTATGAAAAAATAGATAGAAGTTATTGAAATTTTAGTATTAAAATTCTCATGAGAAGGTGTCAAATTGATGACCAATTCTTAAAAAAAATATTTTTTATTTCTAAAACAATATAGGATAGTTTGTGATAGAATTAAAGTATGCAATTTATGATGGACTAAATATTTAAAGTAGATATATTGTGATTGAAGATAAATTCATATATGGGGAAGCCACATAGAATGATATCCACCCCAATGTTGTTTTCCCCTTTGGTAGATTTTATTCTTAATTGAATAATAATGATCATATTGGACTGATAAATTTGAATGAATCTCAATGTTTTAATGTTATTGGTGACTATTCTAAAAAAATATCATTTTGCACAATGTTAACATGAAAAGAAACAACCTATTTCGGTTGAAGGGTTATATTCTCACCAAAAGATGGGATAAGTATTAGAACATTCATAAAGAGTAATTTAAGCTACATGAATCTATTTTTATAAAATAATAAGTGTCAAATGATGCTTATTGATATTGTTTTTTAGTGTTGAAAATTTTTGATAGAAGGGGATGCGTGAAATCTAAAAGGTTAAAGATAATCTAATTCATTTTTCATCCATTACAAAACATAGAGATCAATATTTATCACACAATAAATTACTAATGGTCATTAGTTAGGTTAAAATTATGAAGTATAATGATGTTTATGGTGGGGAACCTTAAAACATTATATGTGTTAAAAGTTATTTTATTTCTACATAATTGATTGCCGATGAAGATAACCATAAAAATTATTTTTTTATGAGTATAATAAATTATCATTTCAACTAGACATTTCCTAATGTCATATTTGTATATTTTTCATTACACATTATATCTAATAAAATTTTATATACTTTATTTAACATTAATCATAAATTGAATATTTAAAGATATTGGTTTCAACATTGGTGGAGAATATTGTTATTTTTAGAATGATCATTGTATTATAATTAATTTCAGGAAGTTAAAATTAATTTTAAATTTTAATACTAAATAATTTATTCATGTAGTTTTCATATTATTACAAGACTCTCAGAAAAAAGAAGCAATCATTGATGTTTTTTAAAACAAAAAATAATGTACACCAATTTAAAGAAGGAAAACAAGAAAATTTAGTGAATAATAACATTGATTTGGGTAGTATACTTACATATGTCATGATCTTGTAATTAAAATAAAATTATTTAATTCAAAAAAATTAGTTATAAAATAACATGATCACAAAATTTTTCTTAGCATGTTCTTTCATAATACAATTTCACCAATATGAATAATAGCTATATAGTGCAAAAAAAATTGTAATAGATGTTATTTTCAATACAGATACTGAAGTCATGAATGTGTCATAGTGTGATTATGTTAAAAATTTATCAAAGAGAGACTTGTTTGACCATCTTAAAATTTCAATCATTCCATTAGGTCACCCATTTAAACTATCAATTACACTATCCATTAACTATAAATCGGATGTAACCTTTATGAATAAGATTCCTTCTGAAAATATTGTTGACACACTTATGTATGACATAATTTGTTTATAATAAAGTGAAGGTATTAAGATGTGATACTATAATCAATTTTTTTTCATTTTCCTATTTCTGGATGTTATAATATATTCTATGATTTAATTCTTGGGTTTGTTGTGTTTGTTTTTCCAAGAAGACAAAGGGGTTGATTTCTCCTATAAAGTTTGATCATCATGACCTAACACAATGAGGATTCTTTCCTCAAATATATTATGTGGTCCTTTACCACTTTTTATCTTCTTATATTCTAGTTATTTTCTTTTTTATAATAAATAATATATGATGTGATTTTATTATAATTGTTTTAGGTCTGAAATGGACTAAAAGACATTAAATACTTTTGTTCTTTCTTTTAGTTTTATGATTCTTATGAATATTGATATTATATTTGACTTTTCATTATGTTTTTTGTGATAAAATATTATTTAACAACACACTTTTTAATTATGGTTATAAGTTGGTGGATCCTTTGTGAACACATGTGAAAGGATATCAACAAAAAATACAATGAAATCTTTATTTATTTTTTATATTTTTGAAATTTTGTTAGACTTGTCAGTGACTAGAAAATTAGAGAGAACGATTACATAAATCATTATTTTTTACCTTTGTATTTTGAATTAAGAAAATAAAAAACTAATAAATTTCATGATAGCATCTATGTAAGTGTATAAAAATTGGGGTACCACATAGTGAACTGTCATAGGTGATAGTTTCCAATAAAATCGAACTACACTCTGCTGAGGTTTAGAAGCAAAGTCACCCACTCCCTAGTTTTCCTAGTACTTAATTCATTCCATGATGAATTCTGGATGAGTTTCCATGGCCTTATGGCTCACAGTGGACCACCTAACCACCACCCCATCCACATATTTCTTACAGAAGCATTCACTACCTCTGCTCCTATTGTTGTTGCACCACTGACTAAAGTACCTTGAAAATCACTATTAAGGGTTACAAAGCTAGAATTGAGGCATAATTATTATATTTCTACCCCAAACCCAGCACATGTACCATGGACATAAAAAGGATCAGTGGTTCCCAATTCATCTCCCATATGAGTAGCTTGATTTCTATGTGTTGTGTCATTTTTTCTATGTTTTACATGTATTACTTTTTATTTATATTATTTGAAAACCTCTCCTCTATTTTTTATCCCCTCCCCAGAAATGACAACTTAAATATGGAATGTATTTTCTTTGTATTCTTTCTTTTCATTGTGTTAAAATATATGGTTCTTTCATTAATCACAACTATAGATGTTTCATTTAAAAGTGCTAGAAAATGGATTTTTTAATATATAAAAGTGTTAATGTATGAGATGTTAAAATCATGAAACCATTCGTAAGACTAGGAAAATAACTTTTAAATGCCACTTTTATTAGTGATAAAAGAAATAAGTAATAAAGGAACCATTTATCAGGGCTAATATAATTCATTGATAAAGGGTTACTTTATCTGCAAATTATTTTAGATCACATAATGAGGGAATTTATCAGTTCTTTTTGTAGTGATGATAGATTCCATGTAGCTACTGAAAAGATAAAGTATCCATGTAGCATCCCAATAGAAAAAAAACCAATAAAAACCAAACAGATAGAAGTGGAAATATATTAAAAATTATATTGAAATTAAAATATCACACTGCACAATCATTTCATTTCAAAATTTACATAAAAATATTTATATTTATGTGATATATATAATTAATCAGAAAAATTAAAACCAATATATAAAATTATAATACTTTTAGCAGGATTTCCCCAAAGATCAACCTATGTACTGATGTGTACCCCTTTAATAAAATCAATGTTTATTTTATTTAGAATAAATAAAAATAAACAAATTATAATTTCAATGTTATATAATTAAAATATCATTCATTATATTTTTAATCACTATATATAGTAATTATATCATCATTAATTGTATTTATTATTGACATGTAGTCAATTATAACATGTAAAAAATATATTATTAATCTTTTTCCTGATTTTTGAAAACAAATTGAGCAATTTTTCTCATTTTTGGTTATGTGATAATCATTTTAAACAAAAATTCCAATTTGACATTGAAAACACACACAATGACTCATACTAAATACATCATGGGATAGATAAATGTGTGGTAAATTTGTAAAAAACACAAAACAATTATTCATCATTTTCATAAGGATTAAAAAAATACGAGCTTATTTTCTTGGTTTTGGCTATTTGATGTGTGTTTTAATCTAAAATTCATTTTCTACTAAAAATACGCACTTCAATTCATACTGACTATATCGTGTGTTAAGTTAACATTAAATTCCTTTTTAAATATTACACATGAATTATGGATCATTTTATAATATTTTTTAAAAATAATCCCATATCATTATCTCCTTTTTTGGCTTGTGATGTGAGTTTTAAACAAAAATTATACTTTTACAATAAAAACTTGTACTTTGAGTTATATCGACAACATAGTGCATCAGATTGATGTGCTGCCAATTCCTACACATCGTAAATGTATTATTGGTTTTTTACCTAATGTTTGAAAATAATTAATTATTATTTTCTCATTTTTGGTTATGTGGTCCAGGTTTTAAACAAAAAAAGAACATTTATATTAAAAACATGAACTTTGAGCCATATTGACAATATCATGTGTGGAATTTATGTGTGGTCAATTATTATACATTAGAAATAAATTTTGAAGAGATTTTCTAATTTTGGAAAATAATCTGAGCTTATTTTCTCATTTTTTTATAGTGAGGCACATTTTAAACTAAAATGATACTTGTTCATTGAAAACATGCCCTTAGAGTCATACTAGCCCCATCGTGAATCATATTGATTTCAATTCAATTAATATATATTAAAAATGAATTATGGATCATTTTACTAATTTTTGAAATTAATACATGTTTTTTTAGTTTTGTCTATGTAATGTGTGTTTTAAACAAAAATAGAACTTCTATATTTAAAACCGCACTCTGAGTTATAGATAAAACATCATGTGTTAGATTGATGTTTGGTTAATTACAACACATCAAAAATGAATCATATATCATTATCATAATGTTTGAAAACAATCTGAGCTCTTTTTCTTAGTTGTGGCAATGTGATGTTCATTTTAAACTAAAATACCACTTTTATATTGACAACACACACTTTGAGTCATACTATATAAATCATGTTTCATATTTACATATAGTTAATTACTATATGTCACAAATGAATTATAGATCACATTACTAATGTTTGAAAACAATATGGGATGGTTTTCTTGGTTATGGATATGTGACTCTTGTTTCAAACTAAAATGGAACTTTTATATTGAAAACACATACTTTGAGTGATAGCAGCCCAATCTCCTGTTTCATTGATGTATTGTTGATTCCTACATGTCACAAATAAATTTTTTGTTTCTTTCCTAATGTTTTAATAAAATATGATCTATTTTTCTCGATTGTTTCTATGTGGTGGGTTTTAAAATAAAATAACACTTTTATATTGAGAACACATAAATCGAGTTATACAGAAAACATTATGTGTCAAATTGATGTGTGATTTATTATTACATATCATAAATGAAATATGGATTATTTTTTGATGTCTGAAAATAATATGAGCTCATATTCTTGGTTTTGAATATGTGATTCATGTTTCAAACATAAATGTACTTTTATATTGAAAACATGCACCTCGATTAATACCAGCCACAACATGTGTCAGATTTATTTGAGGTCGATTCATCCATTTCAGAAATGATATATTAATATTTTTTAAAATTATCAAAATAATCCGATTTTTTATCTCGTACATTAGTATGTGAGGTGTGTATTGAACTAAAATGTCAATTTTAAACTAAAAATACACATTTAAAGTCATACGATGACACTTTGTATTATATTGATGTGAAACCAATTCCTAAATGAAAAAATGTATTAAATGTAATTTTACTAATATTTGAAAACATCTTGAGCTAATTTTATCACTTTTTGTAATGTGATCCATGTTTTAAACATATATAGAACTTTTATATTAAAAAACGCACTTTGAGTCATACTGGCCTCATTGTGTGTCAGATTGACATACAGTCAATTCATACAAATTATAAATAAATTATGGATCACTATATAAAATATTGAAAATGAACTGATATTATTTTCTTAGTTTCGACTGGTAACATGTTTTTTAAAATAAAATGATACATATATATTTAAAACACACAGTTCAAGTACTGCAGAAAATATCATGCATTGGATTGACATGACGTCAATTCCTAGACATTGAATATCAATTATGGATCTTTTTTTAAAATTGTCAAAATAATTTGAGTTCATGTTTTTAGTTTTGTATTGTAACATGTTTTTTAAACTAATATTTCCTTTTTATATTGAAAACTCGCACTTCAAGTCATATCAAAAACATCCTTTTTCATATTGACATGTTCTCAATTACTAAGTAAAAAATGAATTATGAATCCTTTTCCTAAAGTATAAACATAATAATATCTCAATTGATTGGTTTTTTATTTTTAATGTACTTTTTAAACTAAAATGGAAATTTTATATTGAAAACACAAACATTGAGTCATATATTCAACATTGGGTGTCTGATTGATGTACAGTAAATTAATACACAACCCAAATGAATTATGGATAATTTTTATAATTTTTGAAAATAATTTTAGCTTCTTGTTCAACTTTTCCTATGTGAGGTTCGTTTTAAACTAAAATAAAACGTTTATATTGAAAACATGCACATCAACTCATATAGATGAAATCATGTTCAGAATGATATGTGGTAAATTCATAAAGCTCAAAAATTAATTAAAGATCATTTTAAAAATTCATGAAAACAATTTAAGATTAATAGTGATCACAAGTGAATTAATGATCATTTTACAAATTTGTGAAAACAGTTCAAGATCGTTTTCTTATTTTTTTTCATTTAACATGTATTTTAATCTAAAATGACACATTTATATTGAAAACACACATTTCATGTCATACTAGACACATCATGTTCTAGGTTTATGTGTGGCCAATTACAAAAAAAATGAATTATGGATCAATTTTCTATATGTTCAAATAAATATAAGATTTTTTTCTTATTTTTTACTATGTGATGCACATTTTATACTAAAATTATTATTTTATATCAAAGAGAAAAAATGAAAATGATGATCCTATGAGCATGGAAGTGCCTTCCCTAGTAGTTTTTAATGTATGTTCATATTATTAGGTATAAGAATCCTTGACCCATACCCCTATCTTTATTATCTCAATTTTATCCTCAATGTCAAACCTCTCATGATAATAAGTATCTTTGAACATGTTACTAGCTCTGCTAGAATCTATAGATCATAAATCTCAATTATAATTATCCTTGGGAAACTGGTCAAAAATAATATATAATCATAATTATTCTAATTATTCACATCCAAAATTTATCGTTAAGGTCATAGCATGTTCTATATTAGAAACATAACAGTTATTCACATAAATTTTATATCTGCAAACATTATGACACCACATACTCTTCCCACTGATATCTAAATAAATTTACATATTATTTTCAGTATGTAAATTTTTATAAGTCTTTGTAGTAATGAGAAAATATAGAAACACAAATGATAGAAAAAATATTTTACTAGTATTTTAATTACCTTCACAAATTACATGTCTAAGGATGATAGTATTTTAGTGGTACAAGATATCATTCCTAAATTTACAAACAAAATATCCATAGAAATTATTTTTATTTTTTATCATACACTTCATAAAAATTGATCAATGTGGGTAAATTTGTTTAAAATTTATTTTTATATTTAAATATTACTATATGTACATTAATCTATTTTCATATGATGAAATCCTTAGGATTATTATGTTCAGCCACCAACCTCATAGCATGATTTAGCCAATAATTTTTTATCTCCCTATCATATTAAGAATTTTATTAGAAAAATGAAACATGTTATTCATTTTTTATATAAAAAATGTTGATTACAATGTTTAAAAATTTATAATAGACACCATGTCTGGTTGACTTGGTGAAAATACATTCATTGGATCTAAATAATAATCAATTTAGGAATCCAAATTGAATTCATTGTGCATACAATACTTCCTAAAAAAACAAAAACAAATAATTAATGGGAAAAAGAAAAATATATTATATCTGATTAGATTGTATAGTTTTACCCCTTCATTTTTGGAATTATGAAGTGTCTTCCATCAGTTATGTTTTATTAAAAACCTCACTAAGTGCATATTTTTTCTCTTCAATTTCATCTAATTTAATAGAAAGTTCATGCATATAAATGATACATAGATTTATGACTCTAAATCGTGCTTTACTAGGTTTTCAATTTATATGGTAGTAATATATACACCTATAGAAAATATAAATAGTTATTAATTATAATGACTAAATTTGATCAACTTTTGGAAATATGTATAATAAAAATGTACCTCATGTATGTATTCGAAACAGATATTCCAAACCATTCAAACATCATAATATCATTTATAATCTCTAGAGAAAACACATATATAATAAAATATCCAATTATTTTTTCATTTTAATTAATTAAGGACATCATTCCATATTTAAAATTTTTGACTGCATAAACTTTTAATGTTAATATATGTGGCAATTGAACTTGCTGAGAGAAGCTACTCCCAAAAGGCCCTTTGGATTTATTGTTTGATTCACTATATTATCTTGATCTGAGCATCTGATTCACCATCATTTTATCCATCTATAATTTCATACCATATTTTAGATATTTTTTCATCAACTACTAAAGGTTTTTCAATTGAAAATAATTGGTAAGGAAAAACCTCATGTATCATTATAAGATTATGTTATCATTTTTTGAATGTTCCAATATCATTATTGACCATAGTAAAATCGATATCATTATGTTGAACATGAAAATAAATGTTGGGATTGTGATATACTTCAATCCCCACACTCGTGTGATATTTTATGAGTTGTTTGTTATGTATCACGTAACATATGATATCATACACCATACTCATCGGAACCATGAAATGTTCATATGTTGATATATTTAAATCACCTAAAACATCACCCTATAGAATTTTAGTAATATAAATTTATAAAAAGTTTTTTGATTCACATTTTGGAGAAATATTATTCAAATTTTTTTTATCTCAAGTAATCTAAGAGGTTGAGGAGAATGTATAGCTTCAAAGCCGATGGGGTCAGTTGTCTCTTCATGTAATGGTATTTCTTACACTATTACATCATTATGATCCTTTCACATATATTTTTCTTCCAAACCATACCCGATAATAATATCATTAAAATCATCTATAAGGGCCTTCAATCCTTTAATTGACTTATATGTACCTCCTTTCAAATTTTTCTTCTAAAAATATATTCGAGGTGACACTCCAAAACCTACAGCTCTAATTCATGAATATTGTTCTATCTAGTTAAAAGATATAGAAAGTAGTTTTTATTCTGGTGCAGTCGATACTGATTCTTATATTTAATAGAAATAAAAAACCAAACATAAATAGCTAGTTTTATATAAAATTTTTATAAATATTAACAATTTTCTATTTTTTCTTACTTACACATGATTCCAATACTTATAATGTGTTTTCATCAACTTGTTTTCCATCTTAATTTACAAGTTCCTCCTTCCAAACCATAACAAACAATAATATTATCTAAAAATAAATTTACTCTTTAAGGGATAATTCGATGTATCTATATCAATTTTTAAAATAATTTACATTGTGATCGCAACATAACTAATGAACATTGGTTTTTTGGGGTTAATAATTTGTTCCCATTGATTCCATACAACTATATTTTTTATACCCTTACTTATTTAATTTATTATTTTATTTAATATATTTATTCCATGTAATTCTTGTGTTTTTATCAATATGTGGTTGATTCCATGATAATTCATAGTTTTAGAAAAAATCAAGTCTTCTTCCTTGATATTGGTAACATCATCATTTGAAAAAAATCCATTGTCTTCATGAGAATAAAAATATTTAATTTATATTACATAAATATATTACAAAACACATAATATTACAGGAAAATATTAGTATATTAAAAAATTCATTAAAATTTTCAATGAAATAATTTTTTATTTAATTGTATATGAGATTGGAATCCTCTATCAAGTATCAAAATCCCCTCTTTGTGGTCTAATATAATGTACAAAGCATTGCCAACATTGGGAACACCAGGAAATGGTTGTGATCCCCCAATGAAAGGGTTATCCTCAATTGAATTTTCATATGACCATGAAGTTGTTGAAGTCACCAACATGACTATTGACCAATTCTTATTTGATGGATTAGAGATATAAAATTCCTACACTTATTATGATGCATTATGAATTTCTCATCCCTATACACTTCTATTCTGAAATTCACTTTTACAAAGACTGATTTATTGACTTTGAATGCAGTCTTATTGTCAACCAATTTCTAATGGAAAATCAAAATTTTAAATTTAATATAATCAAACTTGATTATTTTTTTGATGATTATGAAATATGACATACTCATATAAACTGTATTTCTTTCTTTAGGAATAGATATATGAATCCTATCCTCCACAAAAATAAATCCAATATTTTTCATCATACTACACTCATCTTATTCTTTTATATATAATTTATAACCATTAATTAATAAAGATGTGTAAGATATAAAATCTTTACTTGGTCCCTTGTATAGCTATAAAATTCTTTCAAGAATTTAATTCATATGTTTATATAACTCCTTTTAAAAATGATATCAGAACCATCTTATAAGTTGTTAACTATGTGTATTTAATATCCATCATTCAACCCTTGATGGATTCAAATGTATAAGAATTAATTTTTAGGGTTAAATTTATAGAGGACCCTCTACACAATTATAAAAAATGAAGTTGTGAGACTGTAGCCTCTCAGTGATGGTAATTGTAACAACATCTCCTTTAAAAATCCCTTCTCCTATAAGTTGTTTGTTGTGATGAGACTTTTTGAGAATAATGATATCAACATATAATGGTTAATTTGTATAGAATTCAAATAATTTTTTAACAATATATTGTTATGAAATACAACATTATGGAAATCTTCAATTCCAAATGTACCCTTTCAAAATCTATATATATCATTCCATGGCGTAAATCCATCTGTAATAGATAGGACCACATAGTTGAACCTCTCTAACCAAGTAAACCATCAAGTGGACCATTATATCAAATAATTTTGGTGGGAATAACATCTCTATTTGGCATAAAATATATTCAATATCCTTATTCATTGTTAGATACTTCATTAATTCTATAAGCATACTACACATGGCTTTGAAAAATAAGCAGGGTATAGTTAATTTATGTCTTACAATTTTAGGTAGAATGAAACGTAATGTGGCATGCATCAAATATTTTATAAAATCATGACATTAATTTGATTTTAGACCCTATAACATCAAATTAATCATTAAAACAACATTCATGATATTTTATGAATACCACTATAGAACTACTACACCATTAATGAAATTGAAAATTTACAATTTTTCTTATTTAGATAGAGTGAACGCTAATGGAGTAGAAAAATTATCCCTTTCACATGTCACTAGTGTCAACTATTACCTTTTCACCATTTCAATCAAATCCAACCTAGACTTGATACTATATTTCTTTTTCTATGAACATTTAGTATTGTTCCAATAACACCATCAAAAACATTTTTATCTATATGCATGACATCAAAAAAATGTCAGATGAAATAAAAATTATTATATGGTAATTCATAAAAAAGTGTTCTCTTTTTTCGACCATATTTCATAAGGGATTTCAAAAAACATGTTTCTTGAAAACAATTCCAATATCTTCTATATTCTTGAGATTTTGATTATCCATTAGTGGAGACCATATTGAAACATGATTTGTATTCCCGTCAAATGACGTCATCCAGGATCGGTATTAATGTCATCGGGCTAAAAAGTTGTGATTTTCTAAAAACATATGTAATGATTAAATATGTATGAGTGTATTCATTCTTCAAAAATAGAACACCCCAACATTTCATTAATGCTTTAGCCTAAATTTTTTCTATAAGTGGGAAACTCAATTATCATCCTATAAAACATGGCTCTCAATATAAATTCTTCACTTATCTAAGAATCATACAATGTAACACTTATATCTCTTATCAATTTCATATCTATGACCAATGGATCCAATTAGAAATAAATATCATTACTAGTTTGTTTTGTTCTAAATATAATCAGAGTCAACAAAATGTATTTTCACTTTATGCATAACCATGGTGGTAAGTTATAATTTACCATCATAAATGGTGATATAATGTATTTATTAATCTATACACCAAAAATATTTATCCCATCATGAAATATTGAAATACGGAGGTTTCTCATATCATTAAAAAATTTAGAATAATCATAATTTATTTTATTCCACATAGGAGAGTAAATAGGGTGACATACTCTCCCATCATAAATTCTTGTATCTACATTCCATGTCAACATTATAGTAGTTTCTTAAAAATTATATGGTCTTCAAATTTTTTAAATAATTGGAATGTACTATAAAAATTAAAAGGGCTTGATTATTTTATCATATATTGATTGGTGACACACTTTGGGATTGTTCTGAGTGATTCATGGTCCTTGTGAAACAATATTAAATCATTTATATTGGAATTTATTTTTTCAAATATCATTACCATTGAGTGTAGAATTTTTTTAGCATCATAAGTTTGAAAGAGAAGCCCATTTTATTTTGATGTAATATTATTCATGAGACTATTTGGTTATATAAATCTAGTGTCACTCCATATTCTACTAGCTTTAAAATTTTATAATTTCAATACAACTAATAATTTTGTATATTTAGTACAACTGGTATAGAGTGGTCTATTAGCGTAGTTATATAAATTCTCAAGAATCATTTGAAAATCATTATGGTCATCTTCAATTTCTATTTTAATTTATTCAATATGGTATCAACCATCATTTAAACTAATATTATTATCAAATGATCCATAAAAAATAATATCATCCAAATCATTATGTACATTCAGTTTCTCTCCATGTTTAGTATAACATTTATATATCTGATCTACTCTGTGACAAATCAAATGTTATCCCAACCCCTCTGAACTAATTTTTACAAAACAAATACAATTTAAACACTAAAAATCATTAGAAAAGGGTTATATTCATGACTCATTTAATGCAAGATGAACTCATTAATTATATTATCATACTTTTTTCTCATATGATTAGCACCCATCCACTTTCATTTAAAATCCATCATTTTAGGTTTATAAAATATTCATTTTGTTCAGAAATTAAAATGATACACATAAGGTATTCCTCGTTAAAGGATAAAGTCATAGATATATCTAATAGGGGGAACCTAGAATTTGAATATTATTGGTGATGATTTCTTACATGTTATCTTTTTGTAAAAGGGAGACATGAAAAGAAACAACCTGGGGTAAAAATACTTTTGTTGGTTCGGGTTCACAATTTGATGTTTTTTGGGAAAAATATTCATTAATTCTATAATAGTATTTTAAAATTTTCTAGGTGGGAGTATAATAAGTTGGATACTATTATATATATTAGGTTATTGGAGTACAATTAATATTAAACACACACACCTCACACACACATACTGTAAAGGCAGGCCATATACCCCCCCCAAGGGGATAGCCCATCCATCAATCCTTATTTATTAAATACATGGATCAAAGGCCCAGTAGGCATGAATCCATGTACATTGATCATAGGCCTAGTGGGGTCATAAAAAATCCGCATATCAAAATAATGATTGGAGTATAATCCCAACTACATAGGATCCCCTAAAAACAAAACTCATCCTTAGTGGAATTGACATAGAGAATCAAATGAGGAAAAATGATAGAGTGGAAACTGGTAGTGAGTTATAAATAAGATAGAAATAGATAAGGATGTATTTAATAGTATCATCTAGGGGAAGAAACTATTAAGAGTGAAAATTTATAGATCTGGGGTACTAAAAATGAGAAATTGGGTGAATTAACCAATTTAATAAGGATATAAAACTCTCAATTTTTATGCTCACTTTCTATTTCATTCTTACAAGAATGAGTGATTTAACTGAACATGAGGTCAGTGGCTAATGTTACAAAATTAATATCATGGATGTTCATGAAAATCCAAATATAAAAATGATTGGTGTTATTTTTCCTCTAAATGGAATAAAATGGTAGAAACTATTTGATTTTAATCAATGACAGTAGGAAGGAAACCTAGAACATAGCTTCTTATCCAATATGTTTGAAGTTTTATCCAAGTCCTTAAAATTACCTTAGGATATGTATGTAGTGTGAATACTTCGGTGAACAGTATTTTTCAGTGTCCAAATGTAACATATGATTAATTCAAATATATCTCATTTTATTAGACATAAAATAACCATAAAAATATTTGAGTAATTGAAACCACTCACAACATTTGGAAACTGACAAATATCAATCAAATAAACATGAAATTAAAAGAAAATTGTGAGGATAAGAAGAATAAAGTACATTGTTATAAGTGTTCATTTGGTGGTGAACCACATGATAGCCCCTCTGGATAAGGTCATTTTTTGGAGTATAGGAAAAATTTTGTGATGTTTGTTTCATATCAGGTATGTGAGATGGATGTGATGTGCATCAAAGAAAGTATCATAAAAATAATGATAGTGATAAAGGAGAACTGGTGATTCCAACTAAAGATATATATATTTAAATAAAGTATATACACCAATATAAATTAATTTACATGATGGTATAAAAATTTAATAAAAAAATATATAAAAAAATTATACCCATAAAATAGTTAAAAATAAAATCTATAAATATTTTTTATGTATTGTGCATTTTTTAATAATTTTTTAAATTATAAAATAATAATATATACAATTCAATTTAAAATAATCTATGTTATTTAAAAAAAATCTTATTTAAAAGATCACTCTATATAAATTAAAATTTTCAAATTTGAAACTATTTTTTATAATGTTTGATGGGGTAATCAATAAATATTTTAACAAATTTAAATTAAATTTATATTATAAATTTAATATTTAGAAATATTTAAAAACATGATTAATACTATATATGATCTTATATAATTTTTTTAAAAAATAAAAACATATCAATATTTAAAGTACATAGTAAAAAAATAAAGATACTAAAGTAAGTGTCTATTTTTAAGGTGGATTCATCAAGAGCAGTGGAGCATGGATGGAGGGTATAAGGTCATTAGATAAAGGAAGAATCATATAATAACCTATTAAAAGGGTTATTATAGGTAGATCAAGGAAAAATAAATGTGAGGATTAGGGTTAGGGTTGGGTTCAAGAAAAAATGGCTCGAGGTATGGGGGATTGGTTAGAGAATTGGGGAAGAAGATCAAGGTAAAATACAATCACTCACACCATTCTAATCCTATGGAATATTTAAAAACAACAAAATAGGATATACATTTTTTGAAATAATGAAATATCCTAAATGGAAGATCAAAATTCACAAACCATTAGTTTTAAAAGTGTTGATTTTTTTCATGGAGTTAATGGGAGAGTGGTGAAAAAGTTTCAATTCCATGACATCTCGAACTACATGATGGATGGGGTCTTCTATTGGGGTTATATTTAAAATATTATAAAGGTTTTATCAGTGCTTTTTTAAAAACATTGATAAAGAACCATATTTATATAGAAAAAAACTATTATAAAACCACTCTTTATGAGTTCTACCTCTTAGCACTGATAAATATTTTTTTTTTCAAAACATTCTATAAAAATTTGATAAAGATAGGTTTTGTAATTACTTTCTATTTTAGGGATGAGAAAAATATATATTCATCATCAATATTTGGAATAAGATGATAAAGTTAAATATTTCTTAACTAAGGAGGTGATTTTTATTGAGCCCATCCCTCCCCCTATAGAGTGGGAGGTACCTCCATCATCCTTCTAGGGAACTCGACCTCTCTCCTTCTCTCCCTTTTCTATCCCTGATTTTCTTCCTTCTTACCCTCAGATCTCACTTATCCCTAAAGTCCAAAATTTGTTTAATGGATTCCCGAAACTTTCACTCTCATCATCAGAGTTCATTGAAGCCTCATTTCCTTTAAACCTATTATTGATAAATTTTTCAAACAACTTTTTTCATCGGTAGATTCATTCAACTAGTTTTTTTCATGTATTGGGGACTACAAGAATTATTAAATATGGGTCTTCTCAACAACAGTAACATCATGATTCGGTTCTATTTAGAGAACAAATTGGTCCATCCAAACTATAGTTCCCCCTGTATTTGTAATAGATCATGTTTCTACTTATTCACGGGGACTTATGAATTTCACATGAAACGAGATACCTAGACTATAGTTATTTGGGTTAGTTTTCCAAATAACACTCTTCATTTTCATAATCCTTCTACTATTAGAATGTTAGGGAATTTTTTGTGTCTAAATTTATGTTTTGATAGTAGAAATAGAAATATTTTACATCCTATTTCTCTATAAATTTTTATTAAAGTCTATTTTTTAAGAACACCAGTAGATAATTCCTGGATTGTATTTGGGGAAGAGTTCTGATACAAGAAATATGTTGCTTTTGTGTCATGGATTGTTTTTTCTCTTCATTCAAGAAAATGTGTCACTTGATGACAGTGTGTATTCATGGATTCATGAATCACTACAAGAATCTAGATGTAGGATAAAGATGTTGTGGTAAGGTTATGGTGTTCATTTATGGTTCATGTCTAAAGGAACATGTTCAAAATTGGTGTTTTTATTGATCTAAGTTGTAATTCAAAGGTAGTTTTATTTGTATCACTTGAGGGTGGGGAGTCGAATGGAATAGAACTACTTTCTAGTATCAAAGTTGAATAGTTGACTCCAAATGGAATAGAAATGTTTGTCACCATATCAAAGGAGGCAAGACTATTAATCCCAAATTCAAGTGTAATAGACATATATGGTATATTTATATGTGATTTGGAAGAGGTTTGTGCAACAGGGACTATAAAAATTAAAATAAATGATGCTAAGGAGGTATCTGGTGAGAAGGTGGTGATAAATTGTGATGAAGCTAAAAAAAGGTAGCGTTATATGCGGAAGGTGAGGAAGATGCGATAGTATGTATAATTAGTGAAGGTAGCGGGGGCTGGGAGAATGCAACAAGTAGGTTGAGGATAAGAATGAAAAGCTTGACAATTAATATTAGTAACCACTTTGAAGATCTATAGTTTGAATGTTCGGTTCAGGATCAATGGGATGAAACACAACCATGAATGGGCATCCAAACCCCAATACCAATAGAGAAATTATTTGATGTCAAAATACTTTATGTGAAATATTGGGGGCATGATATATCTAGCTATATTTTGATGGATAGTTTCCATAGAGTGAATATAAGAAGCCTATAAAACCCAAGGAGGACGAAGTGGTGGAATGAAAAAAGAGAATCAGGGAGATAAATTTTGTTAAAGAAGAAGATGTCAAAAGGTTGTAAGGACTACTCTAAGGTCTTCCAAAAAGATTAAGGTGATGGATAGTGAACACATCACTCATGACCAGGAAGAAAAGAAGAGTTAAATTCCTCATAGTGAAAATCAGATGAGGGAGTACGGTGAGGCCAAGGAACAAGAATAGTGTGTCTGTATAATGGAAGATCCAATTTAGGAACATGATGTATCTAATAGTAAGGGAAGCGTAGCAAATAAAAAGTATGGGGAAGGGTAGGCATGGGAGATTACTATTCATTTCAATAAATAAATGTTATAAGAGGCATCTATGGTCAATGATATGTAGGAGTAGGTCCATAGAATGAATGAGAGGATGATTCAAGTGGACATTAATAAGGAACAATGAGTATGGGTCAACAATCAAGATTGTATTTTGTTATTTAGATTCAACAAAAGGAAGATTAATGTGGAAGATTGTATCCAAAAATTAGACAGGATGACCTACATTTTTGAAGACCTCATCGAGGATGACCCAAACATGAAGGCCACTACACATTAATAGATTTTATATAGAGGAAAGATTTTTCATAGAATTTAACTCGATTTCAATGATTCCGTGATTTCATATGTTGTCTTTTGATTGCATGTTTAGAATATGAAAGGTTTACAACTTTTTTTATAAAAGTGAATTGTATAGTAAAATGTTAATTTTCTATCAACTAATAAAGAATATATAAAATTAATTATAAACTATTAAACAAATATATATTAAAAATGAATAATTAATAAAAAAGGTAAAATTTATTTAACATTATTAATGAACAGATAATCTTAAATTCATGAATGTAATAAATGAGTGAAATTTAATAAATAAAAATGAGTATACTTTAAAATTATTAAAAAAATTCAGGAGTTTTATTAATTATATAAATTACTATGAAATGAAAATGAAAATATATTAAAATTAAATAAATATATATTAAATATGTACATTACAACCATATTAGAAACCTTATATGATAATGAATAAATAAGTATAAATAAATATTAAAAAAATTATAATAATATTAAAAGAATATATATTAAAATAGAATAAATTATAGGGAAAAGTTAAAAATAAGTAACATTAGAAGTGAATAAATAATACTAAATAATATTAATTGAGTGGATGTTAAAAAGGAGTATAATAAAATAATTAAAAAAGTATTATATTGTAAAAAATTTAAAATAATGAACAAGTATTATTAATTATATAAAGTATTGAAAAATTAAAAATGAATATATGTTAAAAATAAAATAAATAAATATTAATTATATAAGTTACAACCATATTAAAATAGTTTAATATTAATGAATAAATATATATAAATAAATATGAAAAATGGATTAAATTACAAAAAAAAAATAAAACTTTAAAAATGAATAAATTAAAAAAATGAAAAAAAATTAAGATTATTATTTATTAGATAATATTGAAAATGATTAAAATAGAAAAAAATTATTTAAAGGTAATAAATAGTATATGTTGAATAATAATATAAAAATGAATAATATTTAATGATTAAAAACAATATATACAATATAGTATGTTAATAAATGTAATTCTAAAATGTATATTAAAAATTGAATAAATTAAAGAAATATTATATGTGTGTGTATGTTCTATATAAAAATGAATTAATTACATATATGTATGTTTCAAATTAAGTTAAGACATATTTGATATATGTTAAATAGAAAAAACAAACTTAATTAAATGTACATTACATTATACAACTAGATTCAATTTTTAATTAACATTAATTATTATTTATAAACTATTTTTTACTAATTATATGACTTATTTAATCTTAATATACATATTTTTTATTATATAAATCATATATAAAAATATATTATATATATTGATACATATATATATATATCAATATTAAAAATATTAAAAATATTAATGAACAATTATGTATAAAAAAATAATTAATAAATTACAAAAATCTTAAATGAAAATTATTTAAAATAAAAAAATTATAAAAAAGTATAAAATAAAAATTATTATTAAAAGAGCACGAACCATTATTTATGAACACTAATATAAAAAGCACATCCATTATGGCTAAAATGAGATTTTTTATTTCTAAAAAAGCATGTGACATTTATCATCACTAATAAAGGAACCCTCTTTAATAGTGCTTTTGTTAGCGCTGGTAAAGTCCATGAAAGCTAGTGAAAAATATGTAGTCCAACATTATCCCTATAACTTAACTAGATTAGAAAAATAAAATCAAATTGGAACATAAATAGTATAGAATACCAGAATAAAATATAAATTATACATTACACATTCATTTCAATTCTAAATTTACATACAAAATATTTTCATTGATGTGATATTTACAATTAATTAAAAAATTTATAATCCAATATAAAATATCAATATATTAATAGCATGATTTTTTCAACAATCAACCTCTATAAAAATCTTTTCCCTACAATAAAAATAATTTTTTTAGTAATCATATATGAAAAATAAAAATAAAATATGATTATAATTTAATCAATATATGATAAATTATAGTATTAATTACTATGTATGTCTGTTATATAATCAATTATACAATTAATTTTATTATTAATTCGTGCATTGTTAATTTTATATTAGTTAATATTTATTAAATGTACCATTAGTTGATAATTATATTATAAATTATTAATTACGTTGTTAATAGATAATATAAATAAATTATATGGTTAATTACACAATATGTTAATGATATTATCAGTTATTAAATATTTTAATTGCCTAAATTGTTGTTAAAAATTAAAATATTAATCAGAATTAACATTTTTAAATTTAAAACATATCCTTTGATAATATCATGCACATCATGTGTCAAATTGATGCATAGTCAATTCTTACATGTCATTTTTATTTACGGATAATTATCCTAATGTTTAAAAATAATATGATCTCATTTACTCTATTTTGACAATGTGACACATCTTTTAAACTAAAATGTAACATTTATATTTAAAACACTTAGTTAGAGTAATACTATCCACATCATATGTCAGATTAACGTGCAATTGATTCTTAGAAGTCATAAATGAATTATGGACCATCTTTCTAAATTTTTAAACTTATTGGAGCTCATTTAATCGATTGTGATAACATGATGCTCATTTTAAACTAAAATAAAACATTTATATTTAAAACAGACACTTTGAGTCATACTAACCACATCATGTGTCAGATTAATATGAGGTTGATTCCCATTTATCAGGAATTAATTATAAACTGTCATCCTAATGTTTGAAAATGATCTAATTGTTTTCCTCAGTTTTGGCTATGTGATGTATGTTTTAAACTAAAATTACTCTTTTATATTGAAAACAAACACATTGAGTCATATGGACCACATAGTGTCCTGTATTAACATGAGATTGTTTACTATAATCATAAATGAATTATGGGTCATTTTACTAATGTTAAAAAGTTTTCAGTAATTTTTTTCATGATTTTGGCTACGTAATGCACATTTTTAAATTAAATGACACTTTTATATTGAAATCACTAAATTAGAGCCATGTTGGACATATTTTTTATCATATTGACATGAGGTTGATTTCAACATAACACATATGAATTATGGATTGTTTTCCTAATGTTTAATAATAATTTAAGTTCATTCACTCTATTTTGGCTATGTGATGCGGGTTTTAAACTAAAATGGCACTTTTATATTGAAAACATGCATGTTGTTTCATAAAACCATATCATGAGTCTGATTTACATGCATTCTATTACTATATATATTAAATGTATTGTGGTTTATTTACTAATTTTTTAAAACAATCCATGATTTTTTCTTGGTTTTGGATATGCGCCACATGTTTTAAACAAAAATTAGACTTTTATTTAGAAAACACAAAATTTGAATCATTTCGAGCACATAATGTTTTGGATTTACATGTGGTCTATTCCATCTCATAAAAATAAATTGTGGATTTTTTTCCAAAATTCTGAAAACAATCCAATCTCATTTGCCTGTTTTTTCACAATATGACACTCATTTTAATCTAAAATGACTCTTTCTTATTGAATACAAGAAATTGGAGTCATACTAGCCAAATTGTGTATCAGAATGATGTGTAGTAAATTTCTACACATCATAAATGAATTATGGACTATTGCACTAATGTTTTTAGAAAATCAGAGTTCATTTTTCTATTTTTCCTATGTCAGGTGTGTTTTACACTAAAATTACACTTTAATATAAAAAATGAAATTTGAGTCATATTATCTACATCATGTTGGAACTTTAATGCTATTGATTCATAAATGTGAAAAATTAAATATGAATTTGTTTGAAAACAATATGGGATCATTTTCTCAATTTTGGCTATGTGGAAAGCATTTAAAACTAAAATTACACTTTTATAATGAAAACTCACACTATGAGTCATACCAACCACATCATGTGTCGAGTTGAAATTAAGGTAATTTCTATATTTATCAGATGAATTATGTATCATTTTCATAATTTTATAAAATAATCATATCTTATTTTCTCTATTTTGGAAATGTAATGCATGTTTTTAACTAAGATAAGAATTTTATATTGAAAAAACACACTTTGATTCATAAAAAATACCCCATGTATTGGATTGATGTTTGGTCAATTATGTCATAACAATAATGAATTATTTATCATTTTACAAAAGTTTGAAAACAATTTGTGTATGTTTTCTCAGTTTTCATACTGTGATGTGTGTTTTATACTAAAATGACACATTTCTTTTTAAAATACAAACTTGGATTCATACAAGACACATCATGTATTGTATTAATATTTGATTCATTATTACATGAGAAAAATGAATCATGGATCATGTTCCTAAATTTTTAAGACAATATGAGATTGTTTTAATAGTTTTATCTCTCTAATGTGTGTGTTACACTAAAATGACACATAAAAACATGAACATTGTGTAATACAAGACACTTTGTATATCAGATTTATGTATAGTCAAAGTTTACATGTAAAAAATTAATTTTGGATTATATCCCTAATATTTGAAAATATTCATAGACTATTTTCCTTGTATTTTCTATGTGACATACATTTTAAACTAAAATAAAACTTTTATATTGAAAACACATACTTTCAGTCATACCAGCCACATCGTATGTTAGCTTGACAAGTGCTCAATTCATATATGTCACACATGTAATATGGATTGTAATCATAAGGTTTATGAAAATGATATTTTTTCATGTTTTTGGATAAGTGATTCACATTTTAAACTAAAATTCACTTTTATATTGAAAACATGTACATTAAGTCATATTGGCCACATCATGCATTTGATTGAAATTCAATTGATTCATATGCACCAAAAATGAATTATATATTTTCTTTATTGAATTATCCGGAAAATATAAGATAATATTCTTTTTTTGGATTAATATGTGTTTTGAAACTAAATTGATGCTTTTAATGAGAAAAAGATGCACTTTGAGTCATACCATCCATGTTGTGTTTTAGATTGATGTGCGGTCAATTCCTATATGTCAAAAATAAATTAGAGATCATTTTCCTAAACATTGAAAACAATATGATATTTTTTACTCTTTTTTACAATATTATAGTTTTTTAATATAAAATGACACTTATATTGAAAACGCACACATAGAGTCATTCCAGTCACATCATGTGTCAGACGGACCTTCGAACAATTCATATACATCAAAAATTAATTATATATTATTTTCATAGTGTTTTAGTATAGTTTTATTTCATTTAATTTATTTTTTCTATGTGACATTTTTTAGTTTAAAATGATAATTTTTATGTGAAAATGTTCACATCGATTCATAATGGAAACAAAATGTTTCAATTTGATTTTCAGTTGATTCCTACACATCCCACATGAATTATCAATTGTATTCCTATTGTTTTAAAACAATATAATAATATTTTCATGGTATTAATAATGTGATGTTAATTTTGAACTAAAATGACAAAGTAATATTGAAAATTCCTAATTTTATTCATACCAACCACATCATGTGTCATATTTATGTACATTAAATTCATTCATATCAAAAAATAATTATGGACTATTTTCTAGAAATTTAAAAACAATATGAACTCATTTGTTTAGTTTTGACAATGTGAAAACTGTTTTAAAATAAAATTAAACATTTATATCAAAAATATGATCTTTGAATCATTCTATACACATCATATATATCATTAATATGTAATTGTTTCCTACACATCATAAATAAATTATGGATCATTTCCCTAAATTTTGAAAATAATCCAAGTTTGTTTATGTTTTGATAATATGGTATGTGTTTTAAACTATTTACCTTGAAGATATCAACTATCTAGTAAAAAATTTCAAATTTCAATCCTCGTTCAACTTACTTCACATATAATTCCAATAATTTAATTTGATAATTTTATTGGAATATCAGAGAGGAATCTCTATTAGTATTTACTATATCTTTCATTGGAATGTATTTGGTTGAATAAAATATGAAAGTGAATGAATTCATCTTGCATTTTCATCATGGGTGTTGAAGTGGTTATAATAGAGTCGAGACCTTTTTTATGTACTTTATATCTTGAAAACAAATTCAATTAATAAGGCTAGGATCTTGGAAGTACCTTCCCTAATATTTGTTAATATGAGTTAATATTTTTGGGTAAAGGTATCCTTGACCCATTTCCTTATTTCTATTATCTTTTCTATGACTTTAATGTAAAATATCTCATGAGAAAAAATAGCTTCATGAAAGTTACTATCTCAACCATAATTTGTAGATAGTAAGCCACCATGATACAAAACCTTTATAAAACCCTCAAATCATTATTTATTTGCATCTTCATAACTAAAGCATTTTTTAGTTTCAACCAACTCAACCTAACACCTAAAAAAGGAAATTAGTAAAAATTTGAAACGAAATACATGGCCAGTTGGGGAATGAGAATATACCCTTTATACTCATTTATTAATTATAGTAACAATGGTATAATTGAAGTTATCACATGAGATAAATGTTTAGTAAATTTATCATACATTTTTAATTGAAGTTGGACCACATTTATAGATGAAAGTGGGTTTGAATGTGTCTAAAATTATCACTCATCATGTTGGGGTCTAGTATAAAGATGATTTTTCTATTTCACCCAAATGAAACACCCTAAAAAACATTCATTCTATTTTCATCAGGTGTAGGAACCATATTTGGGGTAGGATCATCAACTCTCTAGCCACACTCAAGAGTGGAAAAATATCTAGGGTGGGGTAAAAATTTCTTTGGAAGCATGGGAGTGTCAAATCAAAAAAATATGTATGGTAATTAAAAATGTATGTTTATAATAATTACATAAATAAAATATTTCCAATATTATATTAATTTTATATTAGGGAAAGTAATTTCTATGTATTACAATGTTGATGCTCCCAATCCCAAATGTATCTTTAAGGTTCTAGCATGTACAAGATCACATACATAATTAGTAATCACCTCGACTTGATGTCAAAAATCATTCTGACTTTATATACTCTACCTACTCATTGGTAAAATATATATTTTTTATTTTTTAGTATGTATAAATTAGGTTAACCAAGAAGTACTGAGAAAATACAGACAAAAAATTATCAAAAAATATTTTAATTAAAATTGAAATTACTTTGGAAAATTACATGTTTGGGGATGCTAATTTGTTGATGGTATATAATATCATTTTTAAATTTTCAAATATAATATCACCAAACATTGTTTTTATTTTGTTTTTGAAACTATAGAAACATTGAAAAAAATAATTAAATAGTTTTAAAATATGTTTTGATAGATAAATATTAATATATAAACCATAATTAATTTACACTTGAATAAATACTTAGGCTTCTTATGTTTACTTTATGACCTTATACCCTGATTTAGCTAATATTTATAGATCAACCTATCATTAAAATTTTTGTTAACAAAATTAAAATAAATAATTTGAATATTATCTATAAAATATTGATTATAGTGCATTAAAAATTCACAATTGAAATCATGTAGAGTTAATTTGATGTAAATCCATTCTTTGGATCTAACAAATAAACATTCGGTGTTTCCAATTTGATTTATATTATCATCTATTGATTCTTTGAAAAATATTTGATGAAATATATGTATATATATATATATATATATTAATTAAATTTTATAATTTTACCCCTAGATTTTATTTATCAATAGAAGTTTATCATATGTTATTTTCTTTTCAAAAACTAAGATTAGTTCATCTTTTTTCTTGTTAGTTTCTTCTTATTACAAATGAAATTTTTATTTAGGAATGATATAGGGATTAATGAGTTAAACACTTTATTCATAGGTTTATCCCTTTATATAGTAGTTATATATGTACCAGTTGAAAATATGAATTTTTATTAACTATAATGAACATAGAATATCATTTTTTTGATAGAAATATTATAAAAATGTACCTAATATATGTTGGATTTGGTGTCCTAAGACAAACTTTTTCTACTTTTATTACATGTATATTTTAAGTATGGAAAATTAATTAAACATCTTATTATATATTCAACTATATTATGCATGGAGTTAATGTAATAATTTCCTAGAAAATTTATCACATTGATAAGGTCATAAAAATTCCATATTATGATTAGAACCTTAAAGTTCTTTGAAAATATTCTTAATATAGTTTTCCATATAGATAATGTACTATAATTGGACCCATAGTATTTAGACTATCATGTGTAAGTACTCGTAATTGGATGATGATTCTTCTCATGAAGTTCGTACAAGGTAATCTCCAAGATAAGAGATTATGAAAATAGAACCACCAATTGGAATGTTGTATGTTTTTATGTCATATTATATTCCTATTTTCGAGCATTTTTAATGATCCTTAGACATTAATATTACCATTAAATAATTTTATTACTAAAAAACTTATATTTTCTGATGAAAACCATGGCAACATAGGTTCGCAGCGAGGTAGGGTTCTTCAAGAGCATCATGGTTGAAATGTCATTAATGGATAAGTCAAGGAAGAATTTTTCCTTCCATATTTATTGAATTTTTTATATTGGACTTTTGATTAGAATAGAATCTTTATCCTAAATTCTATGCAAATGGTGTAACAACATGTTTATTCTAAATGGACAAAGAAAGATATATCAAGTATATAGGTTGGTGACATTTATGTGTAACCTTATTGATGTGATATTGTGACCCAGGGATTATCTTACATAGTGAGAATTCATATATGGTTTTTATCATTTTAAAATTAATTTATTTCTCTTGGGTTACTTGACACATTTCTAGACAATAATTTTGGACTTTAGGAAAGCCCACCTAATTCCAATGAGAAAAAATTCTAGAGGGTCACACACTATGTTTTTTCATTGATCTCGATTAAATTATTTTTCAATTTAATTAAATGAATAAATATTATTCTCAAGGATGAGGAATAATATTTATTCACATTTTATTCACCACATAAATTAAATAAATATTTATTCAACAGATTGTGAAAAAAAATATTTATTTATTTTATTTAATATTTAATAAATATTTATTAATTATATTTTGAATAAAATATTTATGTAAGATAATTATAGATTTTATTTTAGTATTAAATAAATGCTAGAGGATTTCAAACCAATCAAGAGAGCATTCGGTGAAAAATATTAATTAACAAGCCGGATAAATAATACTTATTATTGCACAAGTTGGTGCACACCAAAAAATAATAATACTAATATTTTATTATGTGGTGTGGTGTTTATTAAAGGAATTTATATAATTTAATGTATAATAAGAATTAAATAATTACTTTTACCTAAACCCTCTCTCTATAAATAGAGGATTATATATATTTTTTATAGTTTCAATTAGTTTAGTTGATATAAATAATTATTGTAAAAAAATAAATTTCTCTCAACTCCTCATTCTATCTCCCTCTCAATAATGATAAATTCAAGAGAAATTTCCATCAATACTGAAGAAAGAGAAGTCAAAAACAAAAAACACAAGATATTTGGTTCACTATACTAGCTACCCAGAGATTGAGTGGAATTGCACGAAGTTCATTGGAGCACATGTGGATCATCGTTAGAGTATCCTTAGATCCTCATAGTGTAAAAAAGGAAATCTAAAAGGGTCTTTTATGATAGTCAACATTATTCAATGAATAATGATCATAATCCAAGGTATTAATTTTTTTAGATATTAAATAAATAAATTATTAATTTGACATGAAATATCTACGCTCATGGTTTCGAGAAATGATAATTAAAATGAATTTTAATTTTTCTCCGACCATTGCATGCTTCTGCTATGTCTAAAACTAATGAGTGGTATCAGATTGGTTACATGAAAACTTATAATTTTTTATTTTATTATTTATCTATACACAACTGTAGTCATAATTTTCATTTCATATTATTTATCATTTAATTAGATTCAAATTAACATTGTTCGACATATTTATCACGATTCATTCATTGTTTAATTTTCATAATGGTTTTAGAATAGATGAATAATGAAAAAAGTTTCCATCAAGAAACTGCTAATTTTTTATAATAAGCCAAGGTTGCATGGAGTGTACTCCAAATTACACGTTCTCTACCCTAGAGAACTGCATTTTAATTCCACAAGGGACTCATAGTGTGGCACATGGTAATTTCACGTGTTGTATTCCTCATGTTTACCTTCCACCTCGGACATGGTTTTCATATTACACAGTGAGTATGAGTGTATATATTGTGTAGTTTACACGGGTCAACAGTGTAAATCATGCAATCTTTGTGGTTATTATACATGGTCAAAACTGCATGATACTGACAACTGGGATAATTTAGGATATAAATTTCATGTATGTGGTGTACATAGTGTGTAGTTAATAAATTCCCACATATGGAATGCATTCCAAAGTCCCATGCGTGTATCCCAAACACATGGAAGGTGGAACATAAAGTGTGTACATGGTCTGTATTAGTTGTGTTGTCTGGATGAGGTACACAGTGTAGACCTGGGCATGTACCCTGGTTACATGAAAACTGAGATACACATCATGTGGATGGTCTGTACATGATTTTTAGTCTACCATTAAAGGAAATAATTAAATATTTTACTAAATTGAGAATATAAGCATCAAAACCATAATTAATTGATAGAAACACCAATGTGTGTTTGAAAATTTAATAATGGTTTTAAAGAAATATTAAATGCTCAATTAATTTAATACAGTAGACATTTCATTATTTGTTCTACATTTTTCTTTCTATAACTTCAATAAATTATGTGTATATCTAATTAGGTTTGTATGATCATTAAGAAGAAAGGTGGTTTATTATTTAATTCGTTAATTAATTAATTCATGTGAATTCACCTTATTAATAAAGAAAGAATAATAAAATGAATTCCAGCTAGTTAATTTTGAATATTCATTGCAAGTATGACTATTAATTAGATTTACTAAGACCTATGTATGTGTTGGAAATTTTATTTTAATTTATTTCATGGTTTTTCAATTATAAATTGTTAAATTAAATCTAATGGCTTATGAGTCTTCCCTCCCTCCTTTATTATGTACACCTGTATATCCAAGTATATTTATGTAATCCCATTTTAACTAATCCTTTAGTTACCCTCACCTATTTGTGAGTCATAAATACATATAATTGATGGATTATACCAAGGAGTGTGGAGACTGTTCAAGATATAACCATTATTTTACTAGCTCATATAATACATTGGTGGGCAGGTGGAATGCAGTAACTCATGCCATGACTGGTAATAAATGTTATTTCTCCCAGGTAAAAGGTTGATTTAATGTCTCCTCATGAAATCAACCCCTGGATAAATCTCATGAATGGGTAATTTAATGATTATTCTATTTATTTCTATCCAATTATTTATTTTATGTATGAATGTTCATGATTACATAAATAAATGAATTAATATGAATAGAAGTAAATTAAATAAATCAATTATTTATAAATTTTTTATACATAATGGTTGATTAATTAAGTAACATCCAATTAATATTAACAAGACATGTAAAGGATAAAACAAGTTAAAAACTTATGAATAATTAATTATAACCCATCAATTAAATATTATGTTAGCCTTGGCCTTCCATTACATGATTAGGAATGAAATCCTTTAAACTAATTGTTTTACCAACCCTCTTTGGGATACTTAATTTTAATGTGGAGTTCTTATGAAGTTTATGGGTTGACATAACCATCTTATATCAAGAGAAGTATCCCTCACTATAGTGGATGTATCTTGGAGGTAAGTTTTGAGTATATCCATGTCAAGATTTCAGGACAGGGGAGTCCACTCAATGGACCAGAGAGCTGAAATCCCACAGTTTGAAAAGACCCGGCTACCTAAAAACCTTCAAGTAGCTTGACCAGTAGGTGTTGGGGTTATGTGAAGGGGAATATGGATTATTTATGACAGAATTGCATAGTAACTAGACATTCTAGGTTCAATAGTGGTGGCTATTGGGACTTGATAAAATAGTTGTAGATTTAATAAAAAATAATAAAATCAAATTTATTTATTTTTTCTTATATAATTTGTAGTAAAAAAAGTGCTAATTATATGATATTTTAATTGCAGAATGAAATGGTAATCCCATTATCCTCATTATCCTTGTGATTAATATTTAAGAAATGCATCCTTCTCACTGGCAGTAACATGTATGAGTGATTTAGAGCCTTCAGGTTATGATACACCAGGAATAGAAATCATGCATACTATAATCCTCAAGGCCTGATCTACCTACCAAATAGGAGAGTAATGAAGATTTATTGTGCTAAAAAAATTTGAGAGACATGGTTTATATTCTATGTTTCATGTTATCTTATATGTTTGGTTAACTCGTGAAGTCTCATGAAAACATGTATGCATATAAATTTTTTGAGAACCTTTATAGTCATTACCATGAGATATCTATAAAAAATGGTTTGAGCTATCGAAGGCACTCTTTCCTAGAAATCTTGGAGAGGGTTCCCTACCTAGGCCTCACGTAGTCAATCTCGTTGGATACATTGAGTATCTATAGGTTCTAGGGTTTAATATCTCTAAAGAATTGTGTGTCATTATCTTTCTAGCATTACTCCCTTATATCATCTATATCATTTATGTAAATTTTAATATGAATAGCATTGAGAAGTCTCTTCCAGATATACTTACTCTCCTTTATCATGATGATAAGGATACCAAGAATGAAAATTCTTCCATCCTTATGGCAAAAAAATAGAAAGGTAAATGAAATATATTTAAACACAAATATTCTTCATGCCCTTCCAAGAAAAATAATATCAGGGGGAGAGAAAGAGAACATGATATTGTCTATTTCACGTGTGGAAAGAAGTTCCACTAGAAGAAAATTGGAACCCAACCAAATAATCAAGGGTTAGCTTCATGTGTGATTTTTATCGAGTGAAATTTTGGTGTTTCTTCAAATTATGTATTAGATACATCTTTTGGTGCTCATATATTTATTAAAATATAAGAACTAAGTAGATTCAGGAAGACTGATTTAGGGGAGGTTGGTCTATGTGTAGAAAATAGAGCTAAATTTGATGTTTTTTCTATCGGTGATTAACACCCCACATTTACAAATGGGATGGTCATCATTTTAATGATTTTTTATTATGTTCCTTCGGTTACCAAAATCATTATATCATTATTCAGACTAGATGTAGATTGTTTTATTTAAAAATATAAAATAATTGTTTCTTATTTTATGAAAATAAAAGAAATATGGTAAGGAACAAATAAATAACAGTCTTTATGTGTTGGACTACACAAACCAAGTATTTTCCATAGATAAAGAAACTAACTCACATGACTAATACCACACCCAACATTGGCATCACTGGCTTGGTCATGTAAATGGAAATCACTCGACTAAACTATATCAAGATAGATATTTATATTCTTTTAAAGTAAAACCATCTATTGTATATCACTCATGTTTATAAGGTAAAATTACCAAATCCCCATTTAGTAGGAAATGTAAAATGGCTAAAGAGATTTTTGAATAAATTCATACCGATGTGTGTGGAAAATTTCTTATTAAAGAAGGGGTGGGTACTCATATATCATAAATTTCATTGAATATTTTAATAGATATGAATATATATACATAGTTATTTATAAGTCTCATTAAATTAATAAATTGAAAGAATACAAGAATTATGTTCAGAACCATCTTGGTAAGAAGATTAAAAAACTTCACTCAAACAATGGTGGAGAATATCTTAATCAATACTTCATTGATTATTTATGGGAGTTTCAGATACTCTCTCAAATCATACCTCCATAGATGCCTCTATGTAATGGTTTAATAGAAATGAGGAACCACACCTTGTGGGAAATAGTGAGTTCAATGAAGATCCATGAAAGTCTTCCATTATCCTTTTGGGGTTACACATTACAAATAGTAGTATAAATACTAAACAAAGTTCTAAATAAATTGGAATATGGTATACCATACAAATTATAGAGTGGAACAAAACTTGTATTTTCATACTTACATGTATGGGGTGGTGAATAATTTATTAAGGCCTCTTTAGGTAAAAAATGTGAACTTTATGGAATGAAGTATACATTTATAGGATATCTTAAATACATAATGGTATATTACCTATATTACCCCCTGAAAAATAAGGTTATAGTGAAAAAACATGCCTTATTCCTTTAGATGGAGAACATATCAAGAATATATAGTGGGAGTGAGATAGAATTCAATAAATTCAAGGCTTAAGGTAAACAATAGTTAGTAGAGGAATAGATTCCATAAATCCTATTGGAAGAAGAATCATCTCCAGATACACAAGTACTATGTTGGAGTACAATAGAGGTTAGAGAACTATAAAGTTATGTATTTCTAGTCACTGAGGATGGTGACTCGTTATTAGTTTATAATAATGGTCCTCTAACCTATAATGAAGCATTAAGTGGAATATATATTTTCATGTGGAAAGAATCCTTGAATTCTAAAATGGATTCCATATACCAAAACCAAGTATGGATTTTGGTAGATCCTATAGTTGATCTAAGGAACATTGGATGAAAATGGGTATTCAATATGAAACTAGACATGTAAGGGAACGTTAGTACCTATAAGGAATGACTGGTTACAAAAGGGTTTAAATAGGGTCAAGGCATTGACTATGATAAAACTTTTTCACTTGTTGAAATGAAGAAATACATTAGAATTTTACTTGAAATTTCATCTTACCATGATTATGAGATTTTAAAAATAGATTTTAAAAAAGTATTCCTTAATGGGATCCTTCAGGAATATTTCCATATGACAAACCTGAAGGGTTTGTGACTCCAAAGTATGAAATTATGATATTAAAATTAAAAAAAATCCATTTATGGATTAAATAATGAAACTCGAACATGGAACATTCATATTGATGAATCCATAATATAATTTGATTTTCTAATGAATTGGTGTGAGTATTGTATCTAAAAATAGTTTAGTTGGAGGGTAGTCATTTTTTTAATAGTATATATTGATAAAATATTAATAATTAGAATTTAAATACCATTCTTACACTCTGTTAAATAATTGTTAAATAAATTATTCTCTATGATGTATTTGGTAGAGGTAGCATATATACTTTGGATTATGATCCATAATGATAAATCCAAGAGGTTTCTAGGACTATGTCAAAGTATACACATTAACAAGATACTGAAGAGATTCAGTATTGCACAATCTGAGAGGGGATTGTTACCAGTGTAAAATGAAATTCATCCTTCTAGGGAAATGTTTTCATAGACACATGGGTAAAAAAATAGAATGGAAAGGATTACAAATGCATTAGTGGTTGGATCATTCATGTATGCTACGTTATGTACTATGATAGACATTACCTATGCATTAAGCATGGTAGGAAGATATCAAGTTGATCTAGGTGACCAACATTGGATGGAAGTCAAGACTATCATTAAGTGTATAGGGCATATTAATGATATGTTCATGGTTTATAGAGTATATTAGGAACTAGTCATTAGAGGATATTAAGATTCTTGTTTCCAAACTAATAAAGGTAACATGAAGTCACAAACAGGATACATATTCACATTGAATGGATGTGTGATGAGCTAGAATAGTTCAAATCAAGATGTATCCATAGATTATATAGTACATTCCAAGTATATTGTGGATTCTAATGTTTCTAAAGAAGAATTATTGATGTGAATCTTCTTCCAAGAGAAATATGTGGTACCTATCTTTAAATATCATATTACACTATACTATGATAATATTGTAGTGGTGGATCTTGAAAAAGAGAAAAGGTGAAATCATCGGACGAATCACATAATTTGGAAGTATTATCCCTTGTTGGATTTATCTAATAGAGGTCAGTTTATAGTGATAACTATTTACATGGAAGAAAACATGGGGGAGCCCTTTAATAAATCCTTACCTCAATAGAAACATGGTTATCATGTGAGGTTTAGAAGACTGAAATGTATATGTAGTCGGCTCTAGTCTATGTGGGGTTTTTTTGGAGTTGGTGTCATAGGACCAACTAATTGTACATTAATTACCTGTATATTTGATGTATTGAAAATTAATGAAACATATTATTACTTATTTTTCTATTTTTGACATATATTTTATTTAATAATATCCAAGAGTATTTGTCACATTGATATGATCATAGAAGTTCCCCAATATGATGAGAAACGTGATGTGCTATAAAAGTATTCTTAATATAGTTATATGGTTGGATAACATACTATGATGAGAAACATAATATTTAGACTGTTAGGTGTGAGTACTCATAAGTAGATGAAACTTATTCTCATGAAGTTCTCACTTGGTTATCTCCAAGAAGGGAGATTATGAAAATAGAACTGCTAGTAGGAATTTATCATGGTTTGGTTTCATCGGGTACTCCTATTAGAGAGCATGTGTAATGGTACATCAACTTTAATATTATCATTATTGCATGTCATGACTCACACACTTATATTTTCTAACTGAATCCATGTCGACATATCTTCATAGTGAGGTAGGTTATGTTGGGTAAACCATGTTGATATTTCATTAATGGATATGTTGGTGAAGGGTTTGTCACTTCCATATTTTGGAAGATGATATCTTGACCCCTTGATTGGAATAGAACCATCTCTCTAAATTCCATGGTCTTACTATAATGACATGTTTATTCCAAATATTCAAAGAATGATGTATCAATTATATAGGTTGGTGACATGGACGTGAAACCTTCTTGATGATATATTGTGAAAATGTGATTATATTAAATAGTGATAATTTTTTTGTGGTTTTAATCATTGTGAAATTGCGTTCTTTCTCTAGGGTTCCTTGACCCTTTGCTATATTGTAATCTTAAACTTTAAAAAATTCTACCTAATGAAATGGGAAATAATCCTAGAGGGTCACATGCTCTTTGTTTTCGTTGATCTCTATTATATTATGTTTGAATTTAATTAATGAATTGAATTTTATTCTCAATAATAAGTAATAAATTTTATTCAAGTTTTATTGATTGAATAAATTAAATAAATATTAATTCATTGGATTGTGAATAAAATATATTTATTTATTTCATTGAATATTTAAATAATATTTATATATGTGTTAATGAATAAAATATTTATTCAAATGAATAAAATATTTTATTTGGGTATTCAATAAATGCTCGAGGAGTTCAAATGGAACAAGACCGTGTCTGGTGACAAATATTAATTAACAAGAAAATTAAATAATACTTATTATTTACCAAATTGGCATGAGCCACAAATTAATATTATTATTATTATTTTATGTGGAGTGAAGTTTATTAAAGGTTATAATATTATTTAATGGTTGGAATTCATTAATATGTATTTTACCTTAATCCCTAGATATATAAATAGATGGTTATATCTATTATATATAGTATTGATCGGTGTAATCGAAATAGATAATTTTTTCACACAATGAATTCTCTCTTGACTCCATATTCTATCTCCCTCTTAATAATTAGAAATGTAAGAGTGATTTTTTTAATAAAAATTATTTAGTGATCAAGATAAAAACAACACAAGACATTCAATTCACCGCACTAGCACCCAGAGATCGGGTGGTGTTTCTTAGAGATCATAGTATCATGTGGAATCACCACTAGAAGGATTCAATCCTTAGATTATCACAGTGTAATGAAGTAAATCTGAGAGAATATTTTTAGAAGATCAACATTCATGAATGAATGAATATCCTAATACTATGTATTTTTTTTAGATATTGACTCATTAAAATATAAATTTAATGTACAAGATCCTCACTCATGGTTTTAGGAAACAAGAATTAAAAGTAATTTTAATTTATCTCTCACCACCATACGCTTCAATTTCACTTTTAAACTACAATGTATGCATCCATAACTGAGACTCATGGCCAATAAAACATCATAATATAATTTTTAATCTTCAGTCCAAACACATTTGTAATGGCCTCTACAAATATTTATTCTTCATATTAAATATAGGACATAATTTCACCATTGAATTTTTTATCTTCATAAACTTGTAATGTTAATATATTCTAAGGTGGAACTTGTGGGGTGGATGTAATCTCATAATGTCCTTTTGATTTCTTGGATTATTTACATGATTTTCTTAATAGGAAATTCTCTTTCCACTTCGATTTTTCTATCTGTAATACCATAACTCATTTCAGACCTTTTTTTCAATTTTAAAATGTTTTTTTGTTTGAAAAAAAAATTGTTAAGAACATTAATCGTGTATCATTATAATATTACATGAACATTCTATAGAATTCCCAATAAAATTATCGACCGTTTTAACATCTAGATCATCAAAAGAAATAGGAAACTCAATGCTTGGCTCATGGGATACTTAAATCCACACTCTCATGTGATATGTTGGGATTTTTATTGTATTTCATGAATTTTAGGATACATTACACCATACACCGCAAAACAAGGTGAATTGTGGGTGTTGATAGATATAAATCTCATAAAATTTTACCCTATAGAATTTTAGTAATATAAAGTTATCAGATAATGTTTAATTCACATTTAAGAGAAAGACGAATGATAAAATTGATTATATAATGTATAGAATAAAGTTTATGGGAATGGAATTCCTTAAAGATAGTGGGGTCATTTGGTTATTCATGAATTGATCATTGTTATGCAATTAGTTCACTTTGATCCTTTTGAATAGACTAATCTATAAAACCAAACCAAGCTATAATATCTTTTTAAGAATCTTTCTATGTCAAAATTGCTTGCATCATCTCATATGTATCTCCTTGGGGATTTCTATTATCAAAATATATAATAGCTGACACTCAAAAACACATACCATTAATGAGAACATATTATTTTAGCAAATTTGATGCAACTGATAATAGTTTTTATTTAGGTACAATCAATTTTGATTCCTGTGTATAAATAATATAAAAACCATATGAACATAAATTTTTATCTTTATGTAGTACTATTATAAATCACAAAAAAATTACTATTATGTTATACTTACACATGATTCCCATAATTCTTGTGTGGTTTCATATGCTAGTTTTCCCTGTATTTATATGAGCCTCCTTCCATTATACCCAATGTGGGATGGAAGTACCTTGGAATTTAGATTCATCAATATTCATATAAACAAATAATCATATGTTGTTTTATAACACATAAATAATTTTTTGAATATTTAAAATACATACCATTTTATTTTTGAGTAAAGTGTATCAGCTCCTTGTTTTACAGTAGGGGTACATTGGTTTTGATTCACACTACTTGTTTTTAGGACTTCCTTGTTGTTTCATAAATTATCATTTTTTATTAAAAATAGATAAAATATGTAAATACATAGAATTTCCATGTATTTTTTTAAATATATGGAAATTTTACGAGTCTTTGAAATCTGACGGTGCGCGATTCTGAGGCCCAGAGTGCCCGGAATGATCTGTTGAAATTTTGTTAAGCTTAAGTTAACGCGCGTAAGCAGTTTTCATGAAAAAGTGGAATAAATCTAAAATAGTTACTCGAATCAGAAATCTGAGGGCACTATTGCGCTCATGATGGCGGGTTTACCCTAGGCACGACTTCTGATTAGTTGTCGCAGACCTCCTTTGAGAGAACCCAAAAATGGCATAATCGTAAATAAAATAATTAAATAAATTATTTTATTTTTCAAATTTTTATAACTCACAAATGGTAACTTGGATTAAAAATACGAGACCACCGCTGAACTCTTTATGGTATGCTTTATTTAAGTAGATACTAACTTTGGTCGGCGCGAGCCACCAGAGAATGTTATTTTTTGGTAGCAAATAAAATAATTAAGTGATAATTATTTTATTGTAAAATTCATAACTTCTAAACGGTAACTCGGATTGAAAATCCAAGAGTACCTTTGGGTTTTTTGGGGTGTGTTTCACCTAGGAAGAGCCTAACCTCAACCGGAGTGGGTTGAGGGTGACTGATAATAATTTTTTGAACTTTTTTTCGGGTACGTTTAGTAAACGCGCGAGCGGTGCTTTTTAACATTTGAACCGTTGCTCGGAATTGAAATCTGAGGGCACCATTGAACTCGCAGCGCTGGTATTCGCTTAAGGATACTTACACCTTGATGGCAGTTGGTCAAGGGTGAATGTTAATTTTTGGGTTTTTTGTGGAATTTATAAAATAAATTAAACTTCTTTTTATTTTATTTTAAGCTTCCATGTGGATATTTCCGGTGGGTTACACTAGAACTAAACCTCTAGGTGGAAGTTGGAAGTGGGGAACAGCATACCTTAACCTCCCATGAGAGGTTAAGGTGGTGGGGATCACCCGAACCATAACCTCCCATGAGAGCTTATGGTGGTGGGGACCACCCGGGATGAAACTCCCTTTAATTGGGAGAAACCCTCAACTCCAAAAATTAATTAGGGGGTGACTCTTGAACTCCTCCACCTTAATTGTTCCAACTCACGTACCATTAATCTTGCCAACACACCGCATCGTTGCGCCAATGTAAATTAATTCGCTTGACCCTTTTTAAATTATGTAACAGATTCGTTGGAATTTAAGAATGTTCCTAATAAATGAATCGTCATAAAATCCAATGATCATTGCCTACCTCTCCCCCTATCCTATATATATGGATCTTGGGAGGAGGATTTGGGATGGCTTCACCAAGTGACGAAGTGCGGGTAAAGTGATGTGACGCCCAACACTTGGAAGATTACGCTCTCCAATGAAGAATGTGTTCTCCTGACGAAGAATTCTCTCCCGATGAAGAACAACCTCAACTTTGACCTTCTTCCTCAGGACTTCCTACCGACATGGAGCGTCTTCCATGAGCCGACGCAACCCGGGATTGGAAGTGTGTGTGGCGGACGCGACGAATGAAGATTCTCCTTCGTCTTCTTCCCATGAATTCACCTACAATGACCGACGTTTAAAGGTAGGGGGTTTATTACATGATGATGTTATTCCTTTTATATCTTTATCAATGGTCGGAAAGGAATTGTTTGTGGGTGAGTTATTTTTCATCTTCTTTGAAGGTTCCGGGTGCGGCGGAAGCGCGTGGGTGGATGTGCCCACTTGGATTTTTTTCATTAGAAATGATCAATCCGGGATCAATATGATGATAAACGCCAGTCTCCACGGATCAAATCATAGAAAAAGACAAAGAAGATGGTTTGTCCCAGAACCACAAACAAGGATCGTTACAGGTTGATTATAATTAATGTAATTAATTATAAAGAAATACCTTTTGGGTGTTCTTTCTTTGTTGATGTTCTCGATCACGTTGTCAATGTGATCCGTTGTTGTGTCGCAGAAGCCAGGTGTAGACTCCATCTAGTGGTGATCCACACATGTACCTTGTATCTCTGGACGTCGCCAAAAGATTCTCCGGGTGCTAGCGTGGAGAAGCCTTTGCTTGCTTTGTCCTCCTTAGATCATCTTGATCCGATGGAAGAGGATCTCTCTCGGTCTTGAGAGCGTTCTTGGAGGAAGAGGTTCTTTTGACCTTGAAATAATTCTCCAGAGATGTTGTGAACAACGATTCTATTGTGTAGGAAAAGAGTTGGGGTTGTGAGGATATTTATAATTGAGTTTGAGGTTGTAGAGTTATGACAATAAATAAACGCGTTACGCGTTTCATTTATTTCATTAACTCTTATTGAAAACCCCCATGTTGAATAATTAATTCCTTGACATGCGCTCATGATGATTATAATAAATATCATTTAATAAAATGATATTATATCCTCAAAATCCCGACTGGAAAAACTACACGACGTGTAATAATAAATACACGGCGTGTACTTGTTTTTCATTACAAACTACACGCCGTGTACATTAAATATACACGGCGTGTATATCTTGTTTTCATTTATTCATTTCCTTTCCAAAATAAAACTACACGGCGTGTACATTTAATAATACACGGCATGTACTTATTTTATTTTATTTTTACTCCATCATTTAAAACAACTTAGGATTCCTTGAATAATTATTAAACCACGTACGGGAATAATCTTTATTCAACTTGAGATACTTGGATACACTTAGTGTGTGACCCTCTAGGCCTCTTTCTCATTGGAATTAGGCAGGCTTGCCTAAAGTCCAAGATTACTGTCTAGCAACGGGTCAAGGAACCCAAGAGAAAGAAGTTTACGCCGCATTGGCGTATCACCTCATACGAACGCTTACTGTGTAATTTAATCCCTTTTTCTCGATATCTCATCAAGCAGGTTTCATGGCAGTGTCATAAACCTATTTTCTTGATCTATCGTTCTTTGACTACCTGAAATAAACTCGTCGTTTACACCATGTCCATGGAATTTAATGTGACAGTTCTATTTCAATCAAAGGGCTGAGATATAAACTTCCATAAATGGAAGGGACAAATCCTTCCTCGACTTATCCATTAACAACATGTCACTCGTGACACACCCAACGTACCCTACTTCCCGCCAACTATCTGTGTGACGGTTTTCGTCAGTAAATCTATGTGTGCGAGTCATGACATGAGTTAATGATAATCTTCCAGTCTAAGGACCATTACACATGCTCACAGATAGCAATATCCGATGACACCAAGGCATGCAGAATTACTACTGGCGGGTCCGTTCTCATAATCTCCCATCATGGAGATTACCAAGTGCGAACTCCATGAGAGAGAGTCTCGTCTTCTTACGAGTACTCACACATGACGGTCTGTATACTATGTGTCCTATCATAGTATTTCATCCAACCAAAGAACTTTATTTAAGAATATTGTTATAGCATTTCAAGGTTCTCATCATAATAGTGATCTGCTATGACCTTATTAATGCAACAAATATTCCAGGACATTATTATATTACAGTCATGCAGAACAATGAACAATATATAATAAGTGAACATTCATGTAATCAAAGGACAAAACAGTTGATTCTGAGGACACCAACCCTTACAAACTACCACTTGGACTAGAGCCAACTGCCTACGACTTTTAGTCCACTAGACCTCACATGATGATAATTTTTCTGCTGAGTCAAGGCTTTAGTCAATGGGTCTACCACGTTGTCTTTCGTGGAAATACTGCTCACTGCAACTTCACCTCTCTGAGAATAATCCCTCAAGAGATGATACTTCCTAAGTATGTTCTTTGTCCGCTGATGTGACCGTGTCTATTTTGCAAGTGCCACCGTTGTAGTATTATCACAATAGAGTGTGATAGGATCTTTACTGCTCGGTACAACATCCAACTCTTCGACGAAGCTTCGCATCCATACTGCTTCTTTAGCTGCCTCAGAAGCTGCGATATAATCGGACTCCGCTGTAGAATCTGCCACCACACTTTGTTTTGAGCTCTTCCAGCTCACTACACCTCCATTCAAACTGAATATGTATCCAGTCTGCAACTTTATGTCATCTTGATCAGTCTGGAAACTAGCATCTACATGTCCTCTGATGACTAGTTCCTCATCTCCTCCATAAACCATGAACATATCCTTAGTACGCCTCAGATACTTAAGGATAGTCTTGACTGCCATCCATTGGAGGTCTCATGGATCAGCTTGATATCTGCCTACTGCACTTAATGCGTAAGCAACATCTAGCCTCGTGCATATCATAACATACATGACTGACCCAATCGCAGATGCATAAGGGATCCTTGTCATCCTCTTTCTTTCCTCATGTGTCTGTGGACACATTTTCTTGGAAAGATGAATGCCATGTGACACTGGAAACAATTCCCTCTTGGAATGTTCCATACTGAATCTCTTCAGTGTCTTTTCAATGTATATACTTTGACTCAGGCCTAGCATTCTCTTGGATCTATCACGATAGATCTTGATCCCAAGAATATATGTCGCCTCGCCCAAGTCTTTCATGGGGAAGAATTTATGCAACCATGCCTTAACTGACTGTAAGACAGGTACTTCATTTCCAATTAGCAATATGTCATCAACATATACTATTAGGAAAATGACTGCACTTCCACTAAACCTTTTGTAGACACAAGGCTCACATTCGTTCTTAACAAAGCCAAATTTTGTAACAGCTTCATCAAAATGAATGTTCCATGACCTTGATGCTTTCTTTAATCCATAAATGGATTTATGCAACTTTCATACCTTGTTGGCATCCTTTGGAGTCACAAACCCTTTAGGTTGTGTCATGTAGACATCTTCCTGGAGGTTCCCATTAAGGAAAGATGTTTTGACATCCATTTTCCAAATTTCATAGTCATGGAAATAAGCAATGGAAAATAGGATTCTGATGGATTTCAGCATCGCAACCGGTGAAAATGGTTCATCATAGTCAATTCCTTAATGTTTTCTAAAACCTTTTGCAACCAGTCGTGCCTTATAGGTGCTGACTTTCCCCTCCATGTCCAGTTTCTTCTTTAATACCCATTTATTACCAATAGTCTTTACATCAACTGGAGGATCTACCAAAATCCAGACTTGGTTTTGGTACATGGAATCCATTTCAGAATTCATGTCTTCTTGCCACTTGCAAACATCTGTGCCTTCAACTGCTTCCTTGTAGGTAAGATGATCATCATTTTCAACGAATAATGAGTCACCATCCTCGGTGACACGAAAACCATATCGTTCTGGTTCTCTCACCTCTCTCATGATCCTACGTAGTTCTTGTGTCTCTGGAACAGATTGTTCTTCCATGGGGCTTTGTGGAATCTGTTCTTGTACCAACTCATGTGTATCTTGAGCCTCGACTTCATCAAAGTCTATCTCGCTCCCACTATCTCTTTTGGAGATGTGCTCCCTCTCAAGGAATAGGCATGTCTTGCCACTGTAACATTTTTGTCTGAGGGGTTGTATAGGTAATATCCCCTTGTTTTTTTGGGATATCTTATAAAGATACACATTGTGCCTCGAGGTGCAAGTTTTTTACCTGAAGAGGCCTTAACAAATGCTTCGCTACCCCACACATGTAAATTTGATAACATGGCTTTGCGTCCACTCCATAACTCGTATGGAATACCATTTATCGATTTAGTTGGTACTTGGTTTAGTATGTGCGCTGCTGTTTGTAATTCATATCCCCAAAAGGATAATGGAAGACTCGTATGACTCATCATTGATCTCACCATGTCTAACAGGGTGCGGTTCCTCCTTTCACTTACACCATTCCACTACGGTGTGTAAGGAGGAGTGAGTTGAGATAGAATCCCAAACTCCCGTAAGAAATCAATTAAGTCATGATTGAGATATTCTCCTCCTCTATCTGAGCGGAGTTTCTTAATCTTCTTACCAAGCTGGTTCTCAACTTCATTCTTGAATTCTTTGAACCGATCAAAAGAATCTGACTTATACCTCATTAAATAGATATATCCATATCTACTAAAATCATCAATAAAAGTTATGAAGTACGAGAACCCACCCCTTGATTCAACTGAAAATGGTCCACACACATCTGTGTGAAATAATTCTAGAAGCTCTTTAGCTCTTTCACCTTTCCCACTAAATGGGGCTTTGGTCATTTTTCCTTGTAGACACGCATGACATACACCAAGTGGTTTTAGTTTGAAAGAATCTAAATACCCATCTTGATGTAATTTTTTCAAACGTTTCTCATTGACATGACCTAGCTGGTGATGCCAAAGTTGGGTGTGGTATGAGCCATGTGAATTAACTTTGTTATCGATTTCCATTACTTGTTTTGTGTAGTCTAACACATAAAGGTCGTTATATAAATGTGCCCTACCAAAACAAATGCTATCTTTATAAAAGTAGCAAAATTCATTTCCAAACACGAATATGAATCCATCAGTATCTAATCTGGATACTGAAATAATGTTTTTAGTAACATAAGGCACCTAATAAAAAACTTTCAAAACCAAGACCATCCCAGTAGGCAATGTGAGGTGGTAGTCTCTGACAGCTAAAACAGTGAGTCTGGCTCCATTGGCTGCTTTTAGATCTACCTCCCCTCGATCAATCTTCCTGAATCTACTTGGTTCCTGTATTTGGATACAGATGTGATCACCACAAGCAGTATCTAATACCCAATTAGTAGAAACAGATAGATTGTATTCGATAAAAAATGCACCTGATGCTTCCCCTTGCTTCCTTGGCTGGGTGCAGTTTTTCTTCCAGTGGCCCTTCTTGCCACATGCAAAACAAACAACATCCTATTCCTTTGCCTCCCCTTTGATCTTCCTTTTCTTGGAAGGCCTTGAAAAAGCTTTGAGCTTAAAGCTCTTCATCTTCCCTTTACTTTTATTCACCATGAGGACAGAAGGATTTTCACGCTTCATGTCAGTGTCCACTTGGCGAATGAGGATGAGAAGATCAGACAAAGACTTCTCAATGTTGTTCATATTGAAGTTCACAACAAAGTTTGAGAAGCTCTGGGGGAGTGATGCAAGAATGATATCGGTACCCAGTTCTTCAGGGAGTTTTAACCCTATAACCTCCAAGTGTTCAATGTACCCAATGAGCTTGACTACATGAGGAACGGCTGGGGAACCATCTCCAAGCTTGCTCTGAAATAGAGCCTTGGATATCTCAAACTTTTCATGTCTTGCTCTCTCCTGGTATAGACCATGGAGATGCTCTAGCATGCTATAGGCATCCATGTCTTCATGATACTTCATGAGCTCACTAGACATTGATGATAGCATCAAACATTGAACGTCGAGTGCATCGTTCAAATGTTGATCATAGACTAGGAAATCTTCATCACTCGCCCCTAGGGCAGGGGAATCAGGAAGTGAGGACTCCAGCACGTAAAACTTTCGTTCATTGCGTAGGATAACCTGAAGGCACCTAAACCATTCCTAAAAGTTACCGCTGGTGAGGATGTTGTCTTTATATAGAATTGATCGCAGAGAAAAAGTGGTTGATGAGTTTGTCATCTTGATTCTACAATTTAAAAGAGCAGATTTATTAGTACTTTCTTGATTACATTTTTTTGAGAAATAATGAATTAATTAAGTCTCCCACTATTTTATCAAGTCTCAATGGCCCTCACCATTGAACTTGGAATGTCCAGTTGCTTTTACATTCTAGTGGCAAGGATCCATATTTCCCTTCACATAACCCAAACAAGGGTTGGTCAAGCTATTTGAAGGTATTTAGGTAGGCAGGTCTTTGCCAACTGTGAGCTTACAGTTACTTGATCTGTTGAGTGGACTCCCCAATCCTGAAATCCTGAATTGGATTTCCTCAACTCTTGCCTCCAATATTACATCAAGTCTATAAAGGGATTATTCTCTTGATGTAATATGGTTAAGTCAACCTGAAACCTTTCATAAGGGATTCCTTTATAAAAGTAAGTGTCCCAACAAGGGTTGGTCAAACTAATAGTTTTATTGATTCTTGCCCTTAATCAAGTAACAGAAGGATTGGTCTGACTTAATATGGTATTTGAGGGATTTTATTCTTTATGTGTATTTTTGCATTATCACATGCTTGTTAATATTAAGTGATGCTTGCTTAAGTGATTAACCATGTTCTGATAATGTTTACGCATAGTCCGGTTTTTATTTTATTCCATCTTTGCATGCCTGTTCATTTTATTAATTATGTGATCACGACAACACATACATAATAAATAAACCATGCAATCAGACAGAAATAAAATAAGATGGCATGATCCTGAGCTTCTATTTGGTTATCTTATCTAGCGGTTTTGATAATCTAACCCTGGCCTAGGGAAAACACCTTGAACCTGATAGTTCGTGTTTTGCAGCTCCCACCTATCCACCTTTGTATCTTCTTGCGTCGGTTTCACCTCGGCTTCAGGATTTTAACCGTCTCCTCTGGCTTGGGAGATCCTCTATTACATGGGTTTACATTAAAGAAACCATGGGCACACAGGTCCTACATTTTATTGGAAGAAGGCTTGCAGGACAACAAATTTAAATTAAATAAATTTAAATGAAACCATACACATACAAAGGGTATTTGGTCTAGCTCATGATCATCCATAGTATGCAACGACATTTACGCATATTTAGAATTCAAATTCTTTTAATCGTTCTTTTATTTAAGATAATACGTGCTCAAATTCAATTAATTATGATCTTATAATTAATCAATTCTTTATCTTAAATTCCTTTCTGAATTTCCTTGAGATTCTTCTCATCCATATTCCTTGTATGGGTCTTTGTACATTGGAGGAAACCTGGTGAAATTCTATTTTTGGAAAGTACACAGCGGGTAGTTTATAATTACATGGCGTGTATTTTTCTTTTCACCCATTATCCAAAGTACACGTCGGGGCTTTGGCGTGTTTTCTGTACTTTGGAAATTTTAGAGTACACGGCATGTAGATGAATCATACACGGCGTGTACTTCCTTGTTACGTGGTAACCGGCCTGGCGATCCTGTGTACGCGGTACACGGCTTATCTTTGTACATGGTTTCACCTGGGTCGAAACAGACTAAACGACGTGTTGCTCCAACATACACGTCGTGTATTCCGGTTTCCATGTGTCGTTCAATTCTGGTCAACACAGTGTGATTAAAACTTAGGCATAATCAATTCACATGGCGTGGTTTGGTGGACCAGTGCCGGTTCGTTGAACCTAAGTACGCGTCGTGTAGTTTTAATTACATGTTGTGTAATCCCGTGTTGTACAGACAGAAAGAGCGGCTCCTTCGGATGAGTTCCTCGTTTTTTATTTTAATGAAAAATTAAAATTAAAAGGTCTTTTCTGTGATATGAATCGAGAAACAAAGGAGGAAGAATAGATCTTGTTAATTCAGATTTATAGAACGGTTTATTTCGAATTGAATCAAATATGAATGCGTAAATTATCAATGAAAATTAAATAACTATAATCAACGTTGTAACCTCCCTCTGACACCATTTTAAGGTTCCGAGCGCAGAGGAAGCACATGGGTGGATGTGCCCAATTGCCTTTTTTTCATTAGCAATGATCAATCCGGGATCAATACGACGATAAACGCCAGTCTCCACTGATCGAATTACAGAAAAAGACAAAGAAGATAGTTTGTCCCGGAACCACTAACAAGGATCGTTACATGTTGATTATAATTAATTTAATTAATTATAAAGAAATACATTTTGGGTGTTCTTTCTTCGTTGATGTTCTCGATCACGTTTTCAATGTGATCCGTCGTTGCGTCATAGAAGTCAAGTGTAGACTCCCTCTAGCGGTGATCCACACGTGTACCTTGTATCTCTGGACGTCGCCAAAGGATTCTCCAGGTGCTAGCGTGGAGAATCCTTTGATTGCGTTGTCTGACTTAGATTGTCTTGATCCGATGGAAGAGGATCTCTCTCGGTCTTGAGAGTGTTCTTGGAGGAAGAGGTTATTTCAACCTTGAAAGAATTCTCCAGAGATGTTGTGCACAAAGATTCTCCTGTATAGGAAAAGAGTTGGGGTTGTGAAGATATTTATAATCGAGTTTGAGGTTGTAGAGTTATGACAATAAATAAATGCGTTACATGTTTAATTTATTTCATTAACTCTTCTTGAAAACCCCTATGTCGAATAATTAATTCCTTGACATGCGCTCATGCTGATTATAATAAATATCATTTAATAAAATGATATTATATCCTCAAAATCCCAACTGCAAAAACTACACGGCGTGTAATAATAAATACATGGTGTGTACTTGTTTTTCATTGAAAACTACACGACGTGTACATTAAATGTACATGGCGTGTATATCTTGTTTTCATTTATTAATTTCCTTTCTAAAATAAAACTACACGGCGTGTACATTTAATAATACACGGCGTGTACTTGTTTTATTTTATTTTTCCTCCATCATTTAAAACAACTTAGGCTTTCTTGAATAATTATTAAACCACATACAAGAATAATCTTTATTCAACTTGAGATACTTGGACACACTTAGTGTGTGACCCTCTAGGCCTCTTTCTCGTTGGCATTAGGCAGGCTTACCTAAAGTCCAAGATTACTGTCTAGCAACGAGTCAAGGAACCCAAGAGAAAGAAGTTGACGCCGCATTGACGTATCACCTCATATGAACGCTTACTGTGTAATTTAATCCCTTTGTCTCTATATCTCATCAAACAGGTTTCATGACAGTGTCATAAACCTATATGCTTGATCTGTCATTCTTTGACTACCTGAAATAAACTCATCGTTTACACCATGGACATGGAATTTAATGCGACAGTTCTATTTCAATCAAAGGGCCGAGATATCAACTTCCATAAATGGAAGGGACAAATCCTTCCTCGACTTATCCATTAACAACATGTCACTCGTGACGCACCCAACGTACCCTACTTCCCGCCAACTATTTGCGTGACAGTTTTCATTAGTAAATCTAAGTGCGTGAGTCATGACATGAGTTAATGATAATCTTCCAGTCTAAGGACCATTACACACGCTTGCAGATAGAAATATCCGATGACACCAAGACTTGCAGAATTACTATTGGTGGGTCTGTTCTCATAATCTCCCATCTTGGAGATTACCAAGTGCGAACTCCATGAGAGAGAGTCTCATCTTCTTACGAGTACTCACACATGACGGTCTGTATACTATGTGTCCTATCATAGTATGTCATCCAACTGCAGAACTTTATTTAAGAATATTTTTATAGAATTTCAAAGTTCTCATCATAGCGGGGATCTTCTATGACCTTATGAATGCAACAAATATTCCAGGACATTATTATATTATAGTCATGGAGAAAAATGAACAATATATAATAAGTGAACATTCATGTAATCAAAGTAAAAAACAGTTGGTTCTGAGGACACCGACCCTTACATTCTTTTCTTGATGAGACAATTGATACCAACCTAAATGTGGAGGGTGCGGGCCAAACCAACATGGACCGACCCCTCCGTTGTTCTTGTTTCAAATGACCCCGGGCATGGCGACGAAGAAACGAGATGATGAAGGCGGCAACGACAAAGGTCGTGCTTCCCGCGACATCCGTAACCCGCACCGCCATCGTGGTGCTCCAGCTGAACTGGCCCTGGCTGAACTGGCCCCAGATGAGCAGGCCTTCGCGCGTCCCGTGCACCCGGCCGCACCACCTCCCGGCCGCCGGCCCGCCTGGCCGCGCCCTGCCCAGCGCCCTTCTGGCCGCCAGTCGGACTACCCAGCACCCTCCCGGCCGCCATCCGGCATCCCTGGCGCCCTCTCGGTCGCCTACCAGCCTACCTGTCACCCTCCCGACCGCCTGCAGGCCTACCTGGCACCCTCCTGGCCGCCTTCCAACCTCTCCAGCACCCTCCCGGCCGCCAGCCGACCTACCTGGCGCCCTCTCGGTAGCCTTCTGGCCTGTCCGGCACCCTACCGGCCTGACCGAGCCACCCCCCCCGGCCTGCACTACCACCCCTCTAGCCTCCCTAGGCCGCACCCCTGTTCCCAGCCTCCCAAGCCGACCCGCGGCCTCCCTCGCGGCACCGCTGGACGAACTGACTCGGCCTCTCGAGCTGAGCTGCCCGAACCGCGCCCATCGCGGCGCTAGCCAAACCGAACTGGATGCACCCTCTAGGCCGAGCCGCACCACTCGCGGAGACCTCTGGGCCGAACTGCCCACGCGGCCTATTGGTCTAGGCCCAGCGGGCCGGGCCGAACCTAATAGGATGGCCCACCCAACGGGTCGGGCTAGACCCAACAGGTCTAACCGGGTCGACCAAGACTGGGTCGGTCCAGACTAAGATGGCCCGAGCTGGTCCGACCGGGTCGGACCAGACCCGAGCCCAATACCGACCCTTTACATTCATTGGCCATATATTTGGCACCAGAAGACCGTTTGACGAACCGTCAACGACACTGGTCTTCTTGGAGCACGACGGTCCCTTTGAGTATACCCCACTTGAGTTTGGGGTAAAGTTGAGATATAGTCAGGATGGATCGTACACGAATCTAACCGGGCCCTCGGGACTAAAAGGCTAATAACTCGCAGACCGTGCGTCTGATTGACGCATCGTCTGTTGCGTTGAGACCCCTATGATGAGGCGGACCTTTGAGATACTTTTACGTGGGACTTCGTGAAAGTTGGAGTATCAACATGTAGCTCGTGGAGAGTATCCTCTTGGAGACGAGTGAGAATAAGTGTGGAGTTATCAGAACTATTCCGGTTTTACCCTCCAGCTAGGCTAGGCAATGGGTTACCCGACGACCTCCTAGGGTTTACCCTCCAGCTGGGTTGCGCAGTGGGTTACCCGTTGACTCTTAGGGTTTACCCTCCAGCTGGTCTGGGCAATGTGTTACCCAACAAACTCCTAGGGTTTACCCTTCAGCTGGGCAGGGCAGTGGGTTACCCGTTGACTCTTAGGGTTTACCCTCTAACTGGGCTAGCCAGTGGGTTACCTGATAACCTCTTAGGGTTTACCCTCCAGCTAGGCTGGGCAGAGGGTTACCCGTTGACTCTTAGGTTTTACCCTCCAGTTGGGCTGGGCAGTGGGTTACCTGTTGATTATTAGGGTTTACCCTCCAGCTGGGTTGAGCAGTGGGTTACCTGACGACTGAGTTCTCCAGCAGCCGAGGTTTCGACATTGTGACTGGGATATTATTTGATACTACCCCTATATTAAAATCTCAGTTTGAGCTGAGTCAGTGAATTTTGTGTTTACTCATGATTGAGATGGATTAATTGATAACTTTGGTATATGTATGAGCATATATCTAAGAGGGGTTATCTGTTGATTTCATACTTTTTAGTTTATCTTTGTTGGATTTTGTGAGACCATGAGGGTCTTGGGGTCCATTCTGAGTTTCGTTATACTCACCCCTACATGGGCTATGCCCGCACCTCGTTGTATTGGTTGCAAATGACAGACAACACTGACAGAGGCTGAGTAGACCAGGACTGGATGATACCCGGAGGTGGACCACATGGCGTGATGGTACACGGAGGAGATATACAGATGTAGAGTGTTGTGGAGGCTATCAGTACATACCCATCAGGTAGGATCCATGGTGGACAATACAGGAGCTTCTCTTCACCTTTCAACTGTTTTTGTCCTTTTTCAGTTCTACTTGTACTTTACAATTTGGCTTGTATTTCCGACCCCTTTACATTTCCACACTTCTTTTGTATATAGTTTTACTTAGTGTATTGCTTACAGCTTACTCTGTTGTGTGTGTTTATAATTTATAAAGGCAATGCCTTCCCAATTTAGGGATTTATGCCTTTGGTGCTAGTCGCCAGCCCCTTTCCTAGGGAAGGCGGGTTTGGGGTAGTCACGGCATGGGCCCCGGGGGATGGGTCGTGACAAATTGGTATCAGATGATTCGGTTCTAACGAAGAGCTTGGGACTCTGATCTTTCTTTTCTATGAAGCAATAGTGTTAAGGTTATTGAGTGTGGTTATCAGTTCAGGTGGTTCAGTGTTGGGGTGGCGGCCGATGTATCCATACACCAGGACCCTGACTACTGATCTCCAAATCAGTGCATGAAAACACTGATTGCGTGTATGTTTTCAAAATTTCTCATTAATTCAGCTCAACCGGGTCAACTCACTGGGTATAACTTTTGACTGTTTTGCATCGGTTCAGGATGCCTCCATGTAGACAGCTAGTTAGAGTTCCGAGAGAGTACACGATGACAGCCCACTGAGCAACGAGGCTCCGATGCAGGTCCATCTTACTATGCTGGCACCTTCGGGTGGTGTACCAATAGCACCACCACCTGTTGGGCAGCAGATGCCATTAGCCGTACTAGCGGACGGTGCATGCCGACTGAGTGCGTTGCACGAGTTCCAATGATAGAGGCCTCTGAGGTTACGAGGCGACAGAGATTCCTAGGCAGCAGAGGACTGACTGGAGGTGATTTCTAGAGTTATTCGCCTAGTTGAGACACCCATAGAGAATATAGTGATCTTAGCTACTAGTGTTTTCTAGTGACTGACCATGAGGTTGGTCCACCTAGTGATGAGGCTTCAGTACGTGGACCATTGCCTGAGTTTGTACCTTCAGGTAGTGTGTTAGCTATATCACTTCCTGTTGGTCAGTAGTTACAACCGGCGATACTAGTAGATGACACATGTAAGCTTAGTGCCTTACACGTTTTTCAGCATCAGATACCCCTCAGGTTCCGAGGTGATCCCAACTCACAGGTGGCTGAGGACTGGCCTGAGGAGGTTGTTGAGAGTTTTCTAGAGCTTGTACAGTTTTGTCAGGATGACATGTCGGTAGCTGAGTATTCATCGTGGTGTACCGATCATTCTCGGTACTCTATGAATATAATATGATTAGTGCTTTGGGTCTCATACTACCGAGCGAGGTGTGTTTTAGGACATCCAAGCAAGAACCTCTTCTCTATATGCTATAGAGAACCTTTGTGGTTGAATGTTCTTTGGCCGAGCGGATACAGCCAGTGAATGTTAGCAGTGGGAAAGAAAGAAACTGGTGCCAATCTCAGAGACTTGAGCGTGTAAAATGTTTTGAGAAGAGGAAGTGTTAAGGACAGATGAATCTGTAGGGTAGCAGACGTGGAAGTAGATCTAGGAGATCGGCATGAGGTGGTGTACATTTCAACGTGTTACAACCACCCACCTTTGTAGTCCCTACCAGGCTTAGGGATCTAGAGGGAAGGGGAAGAGAGTAGGTGCATGTGGTAAAGGCATGTGACCCAAGGGCTCTAGGAATGATTCTAGGTACAGACGGTGTCTACTAGTATCTTTTGTATCAATAGAACTAGGTACCAATCATTCCTTCCTTCCATGAATCTTGTCCTAGACCTAGAGTTTCCGGTTAAACCGTTGACATGACCCTCACGTCTGGAGATACCTTTGGGAGGGGACTCGATAATCAAACTTACACCGATGGTGTGATCTGACCCTTGAGACAAGAGTTTCAGTTGGAACCTCTTGGTGGAAACGTAAATGCCTTACAACGTTAGTTTGGGTATGGACTGGGAAACCACAGTTTATACACAGATTGACTGTATTATTCAAAAAAACTTTTTGGTTTATCTACAACATTGGGATGAGTTTTTCCTTAGTCGGTGAAAAAGGGAACCCAGGTAGCACAGATTAAACTCATGCATAGGAGGGTGAAACCAATCACTCTTGAGTCGGCCTGCCTTACCCTCATGGAAGCATGAGTTTTGAGTTATCAGTTCCAAACAGGAGTGACAGAACAAGGGGACATCTTTTCAAAAGATGTTTCCAGGATTACCCCTCCCCCCCAAAGGGGGAGGGACGTCTGCTTTGGCTGGATACTACCTGAGGTTCATTCCAGACTTTTCCAGAGTTTCAACACCACTATCAACCTTGAAAAATAGGGGGAAACCCTTCATGTGTTCGGAGAGATGCCAGCAGAGCTTTTATAAGCTAAGGTAGAGGCTGACTAGTGCCCACATTTTAGGCTACTAGAGGAAGGAGTAGGGTATGTAGCCTACTATGACATATTAAGGACTGGACTCAGGTGTTTCCTGATGTAGGGGAGACCAGTGATCGCATATGGTTCTTGGCAGATGAGACAGCATGAGCATAACTACGCTACCCATGACCTGGAGTTAGCAGCAGTGGTCTTTGCCTTTAAGATGTGGCAGCACTATCTTATGGGGAAATGTTTTACCATGTACTCTGATCACAAGAGTCTCAGGTATATCTTCTCTCAGAAGGACCTAAACCTAAGATAGTGACAATGGCTTTAGTTCTTCCAGGACTATGACTTCGAGATAGTCTATACTCCTGGGAAGGGGAACGTTGTTACATATGCACTCAGTATGAGTTCTTGTATACATATGCTAGGAGAGGCGATAGAGAAGATGGCTACCTTACAGATATCCATTGTGGATAGAAACGGAGTAGCCTTTCTATAGTCTCTTACATTCAATCCCCCACTTCTTCAGCGAGTTAGGGAGGCGCAACGTGGAGATGCTGACTGCGAGACACGACGTGCCCAGATATCGACAGGGTAGGCACCTGATGGATTTTCTGAAGGTGGGGAGCATGTCATCCTTTTCAGAGGACGTACTATGGTACCAGTGTCACTTCAAGAGGAAGTGTTGAGGGAGTTCCACACATCTCCTTTAGTGGCACATCCATGAGTGTCAAAGATGTATCAGGACCTCAGACAATAGCACTGGTGGCCAGGTATGAAGAAGGCTATAGCGGAGTTTGTCTCTCGATGCCTCACTTGTCAGCAAGTGAAGGCAGAGCACGAGGTACCATCAGGCTTGGTAAAACCTTTATAGGTCTCATAATGGAAGTGGGATGGGATATACATGGACTTCGTGATGGGTCTTCCACGTACATCTAGGGGACACAACTTGATTTTAGTGATCATTGACTGACTCACCAAGTCGTCCCACTTCCTACCACTCAGAGAGCATGGTTTAGTAGAGAGCTTGGGATGCCTCTACGTGCAAGAGATTGTGCGGCTACATGGAGTACCTTCTTCTATTATCTCTGATCATGATGCACTGTTTACTTCCTGGCTATGGAAAGGGTTTCAGGAGGATTTCGGGATGCAGCTTTGTCTGAGCATCACCTTCCATCGTCATAAAGATGGTCATACTGAGCGGACCATTCAGACTCTCAAGGACATGCTCTATGTATGTGTCCTCAACTTCGGTCGCAGCTGGGAGGATCACTTACCTTTGGTGGAGTTTGCCTACAACAAAAGATATCACTCCACCATAGGCATGTCACCTTTCGAGGCGTTGTACGGGCGACCTTGTAGATCACCCTTGTGTTGGACAGACTCAGGGGAGTCAGCACTAGTGGGACCATAGATGGTACGAGCTACCACATAGAAGGTGAAGATCATGCAGGAGCATTGGAAGACTGCATAGAGTGGGCAGAAGTCTTATGCTGATAGGAGATGAAGACCTCTAGAGTTTGAGGATGGCAACCACGTCTTTCTACGGGTCTCACCCCAACAAGGTCTATAGATATTTGGCCGATGCAGCAAGTTATCTCTGAGGTTTAATAGACCATTCTAGGTCCTTAGTATAGTAGGTGAGGTGGCTTACCACCTGGCTCTTCCACCTCAGTTACACCGGGTGCACAACGTCTTCTACATATCTCAGCTAAGGAGATATGTGCATGACCCTTCTCACATCATCGACCATGGAGAGCTAGACTTCGATGATGAGGCGACTTTCACAGAGGTTCCAGTGGAGATTGAGGATTTAAAGGAGAGGGTCCTACGTGGACATTTGATACCTCTGGTGCACGTACTCTAACATCACTAGAACTTCCAAGAGAGCACATGGGAGCGAGAGGCTCAGATGTGCACTCGGTACCCCCACTTGTTCCCTTAGTTATGTGTTGTGGCTTAAGGGAACATAAATCCCTGAGGTGGGGATAATTTAAAGACCCTAAATTTCCATGTAATATTTTTTTTAAATATATGGTAATTTTACGAGTTCGTGAAATCTGACAGCGCACAATTTCAAGGCCCGGAGTGCCAAGAATGATCCGTCGAAGTTTTTTGAAACTTAAGTTAACCCGCATAAGCAGTTTTCCTGAAAAAGTGGAATAAATCTTAAATGGTTACTCAGATCAGAAATATGAGGGCATCGTTGTGCTCAGGATGGCAGTTTTACCCTAGGCGTGACTTATGATTAGTTGGCGCGGACCTCTTGTGAGAGAACCCAAAAATAGCATAATCGTAAATAAAATAATTAAATAAATTATTATTTTTTCAAATGCTTATAACTCACAAACGGTAACTCGGATTAAAAATCAGAGACCACCACTGAACTCATGAGGGTATGCTTTCTTTAAGAAGATACTAACTTTGGTCGGCACGGGCCACTAGAAAAAGTTAGTTTTTGGAAGCAAATAAAAAATTAAGTGAAAATTATTTTATTGTAAAATTCATAACTTATAAATGGTAACTCGGATTGAAAATAGGAGAGTATCGTTGGGTTCGTTGGGGTGTGTTTCACCTAGGAAAAGCCTAACCTCGAACGGCACGGTTCGAGGGTGACTAATAATAATTTTCCAAACTTTTTTTCAAGTACATTCAGTAAACGCATGAGCAGCATTTTATAACATTTGAACCAGTGGTCAGAATTGAAATCTGAGGGCACCATTAAACTCACAACACTGGTATTCTCTTAAGGAGACTTTCACCTCGACGGTAGTTGGTCGAGGGTGAAATTTAGTTTTTGGGTTTTTCATGGAATTTATAAAATAAAATAAACTTCTTTTTGTTTTATTTTAAGCTTCCATGAAGATATTTCAGGTGGGTTCCACCAGAACTAAACCTCTAGGGGGAAGTTGGAAGTGGAAAACATTAGACCTTAACCTCCCATGAGAGGTTAAGGTGGTGGGGATCACCCGAACCATAACCTCCCATGAGAGGTTATGGTGGTGGGGACCACCCGGGATGAAACCCCCCTTTAATTGGGAGAAACCTTCAACTACCACAATTAATGAAGGGGAACCTCTTGAACTCCTCCACCTTAATTGTTCCAATGCACATACCATTAATCTTTCCAACGCACTGCATCGTTGCGCCAATGTAAATTAATTGGCTTTCCCCTTTATAAATTAAGTAACAGCGTTGTTGGAATTTAGGAAGGTTCATAATAAATGAACCGTCATAAATTCCAACGATCATTGCCTACCTCTCCACCTCTCTTATATATATGGATCTTGGGAGAGGGATTTTGGATGGCTTCACCAAGCGACAAAGCGATGGTAAAGTGATGTGTTGCCCAACACTTGGAAGATTACGCTCTCCAATGAAGAATGTGTTCTCCTGACGAAAAATGATCTCCTGATGAAGAACAACCTCAACTTCGACCTTCTTCCTTGGGAATTCCTACCGATGCGGAGCGTCTTCCATGAGCCGACACAACCCGGGATTGGAAGTGTGCGTGGCAGATGCAACGAACAACGATTATCCTTCGTCTTCTTCCCGCGACTTCACCTAAAATGACTGATGTTTAAAGGTAGGGGGTTTATTACATGTTGATGTTATTCCTTTTCTATCTTCATCAATGGTTGGTAAGGAATTGTTTGCGGGTGAGTTGTTGTTCATCTTCTTTTCTTGATGAGCCAATTGATATCACCCTAAATGCGGAGGGTGCGGGGAAAACCAACATGGCCCGACCCCTCCGTCATTCTTGTTTGAAATGATCCTCGGCATGGCGACAAAGAAATGAGATGATGAGGGCGGCGGTGAAAAAGGTCATCCTTCTCACAGCCTTAACAACCCACGCCACCCTCGCGGCGCTCCAGCCGAACCGACCCCGGCCGAGCTGAGCCCCGAACGAGCCGACCTCCGCGCGTCCCGTGCACCCGGCCGCACCGCCTCCCGGTTGCTGGCCCGCCTGGCCGCGCCCTGCCTGGCGCCCTCCCGGCTGCCTGCCGGCCGCCTTCTAGCCTACCCGGCACCCTCCCGGCTGGCTGCAGGCCTGTCTGGCGCCCTCCTTGCCGCCCTGCCGGCCTCCCCAGGCCGCACCCCGGTTCCCGGCCTCCCTCGCGAAGTTGCTGGTTGAATCGGTTCGGCCTCCCGGGATGAGCTTCCCGAACCACGCCCCTCACAACGATGGCCGAACCGAACCAGCCACGCCCTCTGGGTCGAGCCGCGCCCCTCGCGGTGACCTCTGGGCTAAACTGCCCACGCGGCCTGTTGGGCTGGGCCCAGCAGGCTGCGCCGAACCTAACATGTTGCCCCATCCAACGGGCCAGGCCAGACCCAATAGGTCTGACCAGGTTGACCCAGACTGAGTTGGCCCAGACTAAGACGAGCCGAGTCGGTCCGACCGGGTCGGACCGGACCTGGGCCCAATATCGACCCTTTATTTTCGTTGGCCATATCTTTGGCACCAGATGACCGTTTGATGAACCGTCAGCGACATTGGTTTTATTGGAGCGCGATGGTCCCTTTGAGTATACCCCACTAGAGTTCGGGGTAAAGTTGAGATACGGTCAGGTTGGATCGTACACGAATCCAACCGGGCCCCCGGGACTAAAAGGCTAATAACTTGCAGACCGAGCGTCCAATTGACGCGTCGTCTGTTGTGTTGAGACCCCTATGATGAGGAGGACCTTTGAGATACTTCTACGTGGGACTTCATGATAGTGGGAGTATCAACATGTAGATCATGGAGCGGATCCTCCCAGAGACGCACGAGAATAAGTGCGGAGCTATTAGACCAGTTCTGGGTTTACCCTCCTTCTAGGTTGGGCAGTGGGTTTCCCAATGACCTCCTAGGTTTTACCCTCAATCTGGGATAGGCAGTGGGTTACCCATTGACTCTTAGTGTTTACCCTTTAGCTAGGCTGGGAAGGGGGTTACCTGACGACCTCCTAGGGTTTACCCTCCAGCTGGGCTGGGCAGTGGGTTACCCGTTGACTCTTATGGTTTACCATCCAACTAGGTTGGGCAGTGGGTTACCCAACGACCTCTTAGGGTTTACCCTCTAGATGGGTTGGGTAGTGGGTTATGAGTTGACTCTTAGGGTTTACCCTCCAGCTGGGTTGGGCAGTGGGTTACCCGTTGACTCTTAGGGTTTACCCTCCAGTTGGGCTGGTCAGTGGGTTACCCGACAACTGAGTTCTCCAACAGCCAAGGTTTAGACATTGTGACTGGGATGTTATTTGATACTTGCCCTAGATTAAAATCCTAGTTTGAGCTGAGTTAGTGACTTTTGGGTTTACCACATGATTGAGAGGGATTCCTTGATAACTTAGGTATATGTATGGGAATATACCTATGTGGGGTTATCTGTTGATTTCATAATTTGTGGTTTATCCTTGTTGAATTTTGTGAGACCTTAAGGGTTTCGGGGTCCCTTCTGAGTATCGTTATACTCACCCCTACACAGGCTATGCCCACAGCTCGTTGTATTGGTTGCAGACGATAGACAGTGCTGACCGAGGCTGAGTGGACTAGGACTAGATGGTACCCGGAGGTGGACCACACGGCGTGATGGTACACAGAGGAGACGGATGGACGTGGAGTCTTATGGAGGATATTTATACCTACCCTTATGGTAAGATCTATGGTGGATGATCCAGGAGATTATCTTCACCTTTCACCTTTTTTTGTCCCTTTTTAGTTGTACTTGTACTCCACAGTTTGGCTTGTATTTCCGGCCCCTTTACTTTTCAGAACTTCTTTTGTATACAGTTTTACATAGTGTATTTCTTCCATCTTACTCTGTTGTGTGTGTTTATAATTTATAATGGAAATGCATTCCCAATTTAAGGATTTATGCCTTTGGTGTAAAGATCCTGAAATTTCAAGGAAATTTTTTTCTTAAATACTTTGGAATTTTAGGAGTCCACGGTTTCTGACGACACCTGATTCCGAGGCCCGGTGTTCCCAGAATCATTTTCTGAAGTTTTGTTCGGGTACGTTCAGTAAATGTACGTGCAGGTTTTTTCTATATTTTGAACGGCTTCTTGGAATTAAAACCATGTTTTATCTCTGGTCATATGATACCGCCTAACATGGAGGGCGCGGGCCGAACGAACACGACCCAACGACCCTCCGTTGATCCTTGTTTTATTTCGATGGAGGCGGTAACGGAAGAGGTGGCAGTGACCGGAGGAAGCGACGACCGTATGCCGGCCGTGTGGAGAAGAACTACGGCCCGCATCCACGGGCCACTCGGACACAGAAGAACCGGCTGGCCGTAGCTGGCTTAACAGGGAGACCTTGGTTCCAAAAGGGGCACCACGCTGCGTAGGACCGTGTCCTGTGCTCCGTGGGCCCTTCGGCGGCAAACCGGTCGGCCACCTGTCAGTCGGGCTGAAGGCCGCGGTGCCACCGGCGCCGCAAGCGGGGGACAATGGCCCACCCGAGCGGGCTGCTCGCATCGGGAAGACCAGCCAGCTTTGGCCGGCCGGAGAGGAGGGTGGCACTACGCAATGCCACCGGTTCGGGAAACCGGGGGGTAGCGCCCCCCGCACCGGTCGGCCAGTCGGGTCGAGCCACGGCCAGCCGCGGGCTGGGTCGCGCCACGCCGGGCCTGGCCACTCTTCACCAAGGCAGGCCACGCCATGCCGGGCCAGTCCGCGCCCCTCCGGGCCGGGCCAACCCCCCCACCGGGTCGGACCCGCCGAACCATGTCGGGCCGACCCGACATCCCACTGGGCTTGACAGGCCGGGCCCGTTACACTTAAACGTGAATAACTTTAAGACCGTGTGTCCGATCGACGCGTCGTCTGCGGAACTGTGATCCTCATGATGATACGGTCCTTTTAAAATAATCTAAGTGAGTTTTTTATGACTATGGAAAATGGACGGGTTTGGAATGAGCGTAATTCTAACCGGGCCCCTAGAACGGAAAAGCCAATATCTCTCAGACCGGGCGTCCGATTGGCGCACCGTCTGTCGCGTTGGGTTCCTCATGAAGAGACAGAACTTCAGGATACATCAACTCTAGACTTCTTGATAGTTTATATATCGACCCCTTGGCTCGAGGAGCATACCCTCCCAGAATCGAGTGTGCTGTGTGTGGGAACTCTAGAGCTGGATGCAACTACGACGACTACCTTACTGGAATCTTCTGTGGGTTTGACGAAGATGGATATCGTACTGAAATCATCCATGGGTTCGACAATGATGACAACTGTATTGGAATCCTACATGGGTTCAACAGTGATGACTACTGTACTTGTATCCTAAGTGGGTCCGACAGTTTGACTTATGTACTTGTATCCTGAGTGGGTCCAACATAGTAGCTGGTCTAGTATCCTACGTGGGTCTGATAGGTTATCTGGTCTAGTATCCTACGTGGTTTCGATAGCTTAGATGAATCAGTGACTACATCTGATCATCTCTATCGCTATACGAAATATGTATACCTGTGTGAGCTGAGTCTTGACTTTCAATCGTTATCATCGATGTGATTGACTTGGTTTCCTGTGTGGATTGGGTTGTGCTTGGACTCGAGAGTTGGAGCCGAACTGAGATTGATAACTTAGGTATATGTATGGGCATATACCTAAGTATAGTTGGTTGATACTTTGTGATTGTATCTTTCTCCTGTGGTTTGTCCTTTGTGGATTCTGGGAGACCTTTGGGGGTCTCGGGGTCCCTACTGAGTATTGTATACTCACCCCTGCATGGGTTATGCCTGCACTACATTGTGTTGGATGTAGACGACGGACAACATTGATTGAGGTGGAGGCTTGGGGAGCTGAATGGTACTCTGAGGTGGACACTCGGCGAGATGTACACGAAGCGGACGGCTGGACCTGAGGTGCTGAGGAGGCCATCTATACCCACCCTTCATGTGGGATTCCCAAAGGACAACTCAGTGGTTGCTATTTTACTTTACTGCAGTTGTACTAGATTTTCAGTTGTACTCTACTTACTGTTGGGCTTGTATTTCCAGCCCCTTTCCTTTCAGCACTTACTTTTGTATTCAGTGTTACTTAGTGCTTTCTTCTGTTGCGTACTCTATTGTGTTTGTTTACATTTATAAAGGCAATGCCTTCCATTTTTATCGGAATTTATGCCTTTGGTGCTAGTCACCAACCCCTGGCCTATGGAAGGCGGGCTTGGGGAAGTCACGGCACGGGCCCCGAGGACAGGTTCTGACAAATTGGTAACAGAGGAATCGGTTATACAGCAAAACATAGAACTCTGATCTTTATTTTCTGTGAAGCAATATTGTTAAGAGTATTGAGTGTGGTTTTCAATCTAGGGAGTCCATTGTTGGTGCGGCGGCTGACGTATCCATACACTAGGACCCTGAACTATGATTTCCGAATCAGTGCACGAAAACACTTATTTCATTTGTGTTTCCAAAGTTTTCTTTGTGATTACTTTGTGTCAGCTCACTAGGTATATTTTTTTGACCATGGCGCACTTGTTTCTTTTCAGGATGGCCCCATGAATGCAGCCAGCTAGGGTTCTGAGTTACATACGGGATGGTAGCCTACCGAGCGACGAGGCCTCGGTGTAGGGCCCCATCATAGTGGAGGCACCAGCGGTATCACTACTAGCTGATCCACCGATACCACCAGCCCCAGTAGCAGAGAGTTCACGTTTCCTGAGTGAGTTGCACGAGTTCCAGCGAAAGAGGCCGCCTAGGTTCCACAGAGAGACAGACCCACTGGCAGTTGAGGACTGGCTGGAGGCTGTCGTTAGAGTTTTCAGATTGGTGGGGACACCAACAGACCTTATGGTGATCCTTGTCGTGTGTCTCCTGTACGCAACAGCAGGTAGATGGTGGAGCTTGATGCTCCAGGTGCATGACGAGACAAATTTACTTTGGACAAACTTCGAGAGTCTCTTCCGCTCGGAGTTTGTTCCATCCACCCTTCATACGGTGCGGATTCAGGAGTTACTTCATCTACAGCAGGGCAGCATGATAGTAGCTCAGTACTTAGCGAGGTTCACTGAACTCTCACGCTACTCCACAGACATGGTATGGGACCCATTATTTAGGTCTCAGACCTTTGAGTAGGGACTCAGACATGAGATCATGGCTCTGATGATCTCCCTCAGTATTCCGACACAGGCAGGAGTACTGGAGCGAGCCCTTCTTGTAGAGAGCTTTCTTGGTGGGCCGACACTAGCTCCGAGACCCACTGCAGGATGACAAATAGTGGATTCTTCTAGAGACGGTAGTAAACATTCGACGCAGAGGTCCAAGAGGACCAGGCCATCAGGTGGGCGACCTTAGGATACAGGTTCGGTTGTGCGGGGAACATGAAACTGGGCCATCTATACGAGGAGCAGGCAGTGTTATGCATGCGGCGGGCAGGGTCACATGGCTCGAGATTGTCCGACCTTCCATACAGATGAGAAACAGATAGTAGAGGGACCTCCTAGGCATAGGCAGAGGTTCGACCGTGGTAGTCCGTTGGGAGCGGGCGGATGTGGTAGAGGAGCTGGCCGAGCAGCAGGTGGTGGACGACATTTTGAGGCCCTACCACCACCACCCCCAGGAGGTCCACCCCGACCACATGGAGTTGGCGGACATAGGCGGTCTCAGCTCCAGGCAGTCAAGGACTACGAACAAGGTGCACCTGAGATGATTCGAGTTACTATTTGTGTCTACTCCACCCTTGCTTCAGTACTTATAGACACAGGTGTGAGTCATTCTTTTATTGCCGCTACCCTTGTTCTGAGCTGGTAGATTCTGACAGAGTCGTTGGCTCGATTCTTACGGCTAGAGACTCCTACGGTAGTAGACTCGATGATTACGCACTGGTTCCGGTAGTGTGAGCTTCGGATGGGATCTTCTTGTAGCGGCGTCGATGCCTTACGACGTCATCTTGGGTATGGACTGGTGGTCTACAGTCCATGCTCATATCGACTACATTAGACGCAAAGTGCGGTGTGTCCGCACGGATGGGACCAGGTTCACATTCATCAGTGAGAAGGGATCCTTTGTAGAACATGATGGAATTTCGCAGAGGAGAGGGTAGAAAATCACACATCAGTTGGCTAGTCTCATCCTCGGAGCAGTTGATGTGTGGAGTCTGAGTTTTCCCGTTGTGGTGGATCAGTATGCAGATGTTTTTCCTGATGACGTTCCAAAACTACCTCCTCATAGAGAGGTAGACTTCTATACAGACCTGTACCCTAATACATCACCGATATCTACACCAGCATATCAGATGGCCCCTGCCGAGCATCGTGAGCTGCGGGTATAGCTGGAGGACTTGTAGGGGATGGGATTTATCCGACCTAGTGTTTCACCCTGGGCATCTTCGATTTTGTTTGCAAAGAAGGTGGATGGGAGCATGCGACTGTGTGTCGACTACCGTCGCCTGAATCAGGTGACCGTGAAGAACAAGTACCCACTCCCGAGGATTCACGACCTCTTTGATCATCTCAAGGGAGCACGATGGTTCTCAAAGATAGACCTCAGGTCAGGCTATCACCAGCTCAGAGTTTGAGATGAGGATGTGCAGAAGACGGCCTTCAGGTGTCGATATGGCCACTATGAGTTCTTGGTTATGACTTTTGGCATAACCAATGCTCCATCATTGTTCATGAGTCTCATGAACAGAATCTTCCAGCCTTACCTCGATCGATTTGTCGTAGTCTTCATCGACGACATACTGATTTACTTGACTACTAAAGAGGAGCACACCTACCACTTGCGGGTTGTACTGGATACACTCTGAGAACACCATATTTATGGTAAGCTCTCAAAGTTCTAGTTTCAAATTCAAGAGGTTCATTTCTTAGGACACGTCATCTCAGAGGCTAGAGTTGCAGTGGATCCAGCGAAGATTGAGGCAGTACTTTCTTGGGAGCCACCTAGGAGCATGACGGAGGTGCAGAGTTTCTTGGGTATGGCTGGGTACTATCAGATATTTGTTCCAAACTTCTCAAGAGTTGCAGCACCACTTTCAGCTTTTAAGAAGAAGGCTAAACCCTTCGTGTGGTCAGATAGATGCCAGTAGAGCTTTCTAGAGCTGAGATAGAGATTGACCAGTGCACCCATGTTGAGGCTACCGGAGGAGGGTGTTGGGTAGGTAATTTACTGTGACACATCAGGGACTGGACTCGAGTGTGTCCTAATGCAGGAGCGAGAGGTGATCGCATATGGTTCATGGAAGTTGAGACAGAACGAGCAGAACTATGCTACCCATGACCTGGAGTTAGCAGCAGTGGTCATCACCTTGAAGATGTAGTGGCACTATCTGATGGGCGAGCGCTTTACAGTCTAATCTGACCACTAGAGTCTCAGGTACATCTTCTCGCAGAAGGACTTGAACCTGAGACAGTAGCGATGGCTCGATTTCCTCCAGGACTATGACTTTGAGATAGTCTATACTCCTGGGAAGGGTAATGTTGTAGCTGATGCTCTCAGCAGAAGGTCGGGCATTCAGCTGCTAGGATAGGTGACAGACCTGCTAGCTGCGTTGCAGATATCCTTTGTGGATATAGATGGAGCAGCCTTTTTACATTCTCTCACAGTCACTCCCCCACTTCTTCAGCGAGTCAGAGAGGCACAGCATGGGGACGCTGACTGCGAGACACAATGTTCTCAAATATCCTCAGGGCTGGCACTCGAAGAATTTTCTTAAGTTGGGGAGCACGTCATCCTCTTCTGGGGATTTACCGTGGTACCAGTTTCACTACAGGAGGAGGTTCTGAGGGATTTCCACACTTCCCCTCTAGCGGTAAATCAAGGAGTGATGAAGATGTATCAGGACCTCAGACGACAGAACTGGTGGCTGGGTATGAAGAAGGTAGTAGCAGAGTTCATTTCGCGATGCCTCACTTGTCAGCAAGTAAAGGTGAAGCACCAGGTACCAGCAGGCTTGGTACAATCCTTAGAGGTTCTGGAGTGGAAGTGGGATATAATATACATGGATTTTGTGACGGGTATTCCATGTACATCCAGAGTACACAACTCTATCTGGGTGATTGTCGACCACTAAGTCATCCCACTTCCTACCGATTAGAGAGCAGGGCTCAGTAGAGAGCTTGGGATGCCTCTACGTATAGGAGATCATACGACTTCATGGTGTGACATCAACTATCATCTCCGATCGAGATGCTCGATTCACTTCTCAGCTATGGAAGGGGTTACAGGAGGATTTTAGGATGCAGCTACGTCTGAGCACCGCCTTCCATCCTCAGACGGACGGTCAGACTGAGAGGATCATTCAGACTCTCGAGGACATGCTCCGTGCATGTTTCCTTGACTTTGGTCACAGCTGGGAGGATCACTTACCCTTGGTGGATTTTTCATACAACAACATCTACCACTCCACCATCGGGATGGCACCATATGAGGCACTATACAACTGACCCTGCAGATCACCTCTCTGTTAGACTGACCCAAGGGAGTCAGCACTTGTAGGACTAGAAATGGTTCAGGCTATGACGGAGAAGGTGCAAATCATCCAAGAGTGGATGAAGACTGCACAGAGTAGATAGAAGTCCTATGCTGATAGGATACAGAGACCACTGGAGTTCGAGGATGGTGACCACGTATTTCTACGGGTCTCACCTCGACGAGGTCTAATGAGATTTGGCTGGGGCGTCATGTTATCTATGTGCTTCATCGAACCTTTCCATGCCATCAGTAGAGTAGGCAAAGTGGCTTACCGCTTGGCCCTTCCACCTCAGTTTCATAGGGTGCATGATGTCTTCCATGTATCTCAGCTAAGGAGATACATGCATGACTCGTCCCACATCATCGACCATGGGGAGCTAGGTATCGATGACAGGGAGACATTCACAGAGGTACTGGTGTAGATCGAGGATCAACAAGAGTGGTTCCTACGTGGACGATTAATTCCTTTGATGCGCATTTGCTGGTAGCACGGGAACCTCCAGGAGAGCACATGGGAGCAGAAGGCTCAGATGCATGCTCATTACCCTCATTTGTTTCCCTAGTGTGTGTTGTAGCTTTACGAGGACGTAAATCTCTGAGGTGGGGGTAATGTAAATACCCGGAAATTTCAAGGAAATTTTTTTCTTAAATACTTTGGAATTTTACGAGTATGTGGATTCTGACGGCACCGGATTCCAAGGCCTGGTGTGCCCGAAATCATTTTCTGAAGTTTTTTTCGGATACGTTCAGTAAACGTACGTGTGGGTTTTTTTCTATCTTTTGAACTGGTGCTCGGAATTGAAATCAGAGGACACCAATGGACTCGTAGAACTAGTATTCACTTAAGGGGACCTTTACCACAGTTGCATTTTCTTGGGTGGAGCAGTTAATTTTTGGGGATTTATAAAGGATTAAATAAAATTGTTGTACACGATTTTATTTATCTTTGGAGGTTATTTCCTACAAGGGGAAGTTAGAGGTGGGTCCCACACCCACATAACCTCCCATGAGAGGATAATGTGAGGTGGGTCCCACATGAGCCCCTAACCATTCAACTTCCCTTAAACCCCCATTAACTCCCCTTCATTTAATTTGACAACTCCACACTTTTGAATTTTAAACTCTTCACCTCCTCTCATTAAGGTGGAGCCTTTCCATCTCCCTCCCATTAATGTTTCCAACACAAATGCTTTAACTAATTCAATTATCTTTTTGAATTAATTTTAATTACATGGCAATTTTATATTATTGTAGGGCCTTTTTATTATATTTGCCTTGGAAAATATTTTAGTGGGAGGGGGACATTTGGAGAATTAGAGGAGAGCTTCATTCTTCCACGAAGAATGTCATAATCTCTCAGTGAAGAATGCTCCATGACTTATCCTACCTTCTTCTTCCTCTGCGTCAAGGGAGAAGACACCACTCGTGAGAAGCGTCACCTACAACAATGACTCTTCCTCCAATGTTGACGGGATGACACCATTCTTCTGTGACGCCCGACTACCGCGACGATCATCTTCCACAACTCAATGATGTGCGGCGTCAATTACGAGGTAGGGGGTTTGCTTCAATTTTAATTGAATAAAATTGTTCTTCATTCTTCATTGAAACCATGTTTTATCTCCAGTCATATGATATCACCTACCGCAGAGGGTGCGGGCCGAACAAACACGGCCCAACGACCCTCCGTTGATCCTTATTTTATTTTGATGGAGGCAGTAATGGAAGAAGTGGCGGTGACCGGAGGATGCAACGGCCATATGTCGGCCGCGTGGAGAGGAACCGCAGCCCGCATCCGCAGGCCTCTCGGCCAAAGAATAACCGGTTGGTCGTAGCCAGCCGAACAGGGAGACCGTGGTGCCACAAGGGGCGCTGCACTGTAGAGGACAGCGGCCTGTGCTCCGCGGGCCGCTTCGGCGGCGAACCGGCTGGCCGCCTGCCGGCCGAGCTGAAGGCCACGACACCACCGGCTCTGCGTTCCGAGGACAGTGGCCCGCCCGAGCGGGTCGCTCACATCGGGAAGACCGGCTGGATTCATCCGGCCAGATAAGAGGTCAGGGCCGCCGGTTCAGGAAACCAGGGGGTCGCGCCCCCCGCACCGCTCGGCCAGCCGCGGGCTGGGCCCCACCACACTGGGCTGGGCCGTGCCCCGCCAGGTTGGGCCATGCTTCATCGGGCCGGGCCGACCCCCCTGCTGGGTCGGAGCCGCCGAACCAGGTCGGGCCGACCCGCCAGCCCACTGGGCTTGACGGGCCGGGCCCGTTACACTTAAATGTGAATAACTTTAATACCGCGCATCCGATCAATACGCCATCTATGGCATTGTGATTATCGTGATGAGATGGTCCTTTTGAGATATTCTAAGTGAGTTTTGGATGACTTTGTAAAATGGCTGGGTTTGGAACGAGCGTAATTCCAACCGGGCCCCTGGAACGGAAAAGCCAATATCTCTCAAACCAGGCGTCCGATTAACGCCTCTTCTGTCGCGTTGGGTTCCTCGTGATAAGATGGAACTTAGGGATACATCACCTCTGGAATTAGTGATAGTTGATGTATCTACCCCTTGGCTTGAGGAGCGGACCCTCCCGAAATCGAGCGTGCTATGTGCGAGAACCCTTGAACTGGTTGCAACTACGACGACTACCGTACTGGAATCCTTTGTGGGTTCGACGACGAAGACTATCATACTGGAATCCTCCGTGGGTTCGATGATGATGACAACTATACTAGAATCATCCGTGAGTTCGACAGTGATGACTAATGTACTTGTATCCTAAGTGGGTCCGACAGTTTGACTTCTGTACTTGTATCCTGAGTGGGTTCGACAGAGTAGCTGGTATAGTATCCTACGTGGGTCCGACAGTTTAGCTGGCTTAGTATCCTACGTGGGTTCGACAACTTAGATGAATCGGTTACTACATCCGGTCATCTCTATCGCTATACGAAATATGTATACCTGTGTGAGTTGAGTCTTGACTTTCAATCATTATCATCGATGTGATTGACTTGCTTTCCTGTGTGGACTGGGTTGTGCTTGGGCTCTAGAGTTGGAGCCGAAATGAGATAGCTTAGGTATATAAATGGGCATATACCTAATTATAGTTGGTTGATACTTTGTGATTGTATCTTTCTTCTGTGGTTTTGCCTTCATGGATTCTGGGAGACCTTCGGGGGTCTCGGGGTCCGTACTGAGTATCGTATACTCACCCCTGCACGGGTTATGCCCGCACTACATTGTGTTGGATGCAGACGACGGACATCACTGATCGAGGTGGAGGCTTGGGGAGCGGGATGGTACCCGGAGGTGGACACTCGGCGAGACGTACACGGAGCGGACGGCCGGACCCGAGGTGCTGAGGAGGCCATATATACCCACCATTCAGGTGGGATTCCCGGAGGACGACTCAGTGGTTATTGTTTTAATTTACTATAGTTGTACTAGCTTTTCAGTTGTATTGTACTTACTGTTGGGCTTGTATTTCCGGCCCCTTTTTTTCATCACTTACTTTTGTATTCAGTGTTACTTAGTTCTTTCTTCTATTGCGTACTCTGTTGTGTTTGTTTACATTTATAAAGGCAATGCCTTCCCTTTTTATCAGGATTTATGCCTTTGGTGCTTGTCGCCATCCCCTGGCCTATAGAAGGTGGGCTTGGGGTAGTCACGACACAGGCCCCAAGGGATGGGTCTTGACAAAATAAATATTTTCAAATAAAATATTCTCATTTAAAATGCACAAAAAATGATTCCTCATCACAGGTACTAGTAAATGATTTCAATTTTTGCTGGTTTATAATGTGTTCATATGTATCTAGTGGGTGGGGGTTCACTTTCCCCTCAACATCCATATGTTTATGATTTTTTGGATGTGTCTGGAAGGCTCTATGATCTTTTTTAGTGGCCGTTATAAAAAATATTTTATGGATATCATCGAAAATAAATGGAATCTATAAGGGATAATGGAAATTAATTCAATGTTTCATTATACATTTTTATGGTAAAATTTATAAATTATGTCGTAACATTTCCCTAATATCTTCTAACATGGTTATATTCAATTAAATCGTGATAATATTCAACATATATATTAAAATTAGCACATACATTATTATTTTAACCCTAAATTAACTAATAAAAATTGAATTTTTGGGGTCAAACGTTGGATGTATTAATTCCATTCAACCCAAAATTTTAAACTTTTTGTTATTAACTTTATAAACTTATTTAACATAATTATTCTATGATGATCTTGTTTTCTTCATCCACATGTTGTTGATCCTCTAATAATTCCACATTTTCAGCATCGACAGTGGGTTCTTCCTCAAGATTAGTAACATCAACGTATAGAGAGTTCATTATCTGTATGGGTAGTTAAAAATTTAATTTATATTATGTAAATGTACTATAAAACACATAACATTAAGATAAAATCTTAGTATATTAAAAAACACATAAACATATACATTTAACTCTATTTCTTTTCTTTAACGATTGACGTGATTTGGATCATCTATCGAGTATCAAAATATCATCCTTGTGGTCCCCTTTATTGTATAATACACTCTCTACAATTGGAAACATAATGAAATTATTATTATCTACCAATAAATGGGTCATATTTAATTAAACTTCAATTGGACCCTGCATTTGTTTTAGTCACCAATTTTTTTAACAATTCCCTTTTACTAGATCTGGGACATATAATACATTAACTACTTGTAATGTCATTGCGAATATATTTTCCTTATACCCTTCCACACTAAAATTCATCTTAATGAAGCTCAATTTTTGGACTTTGAAAATATCTATATTTTCAACATATTTTTAATTAAAAATATTCACTTGAAATGACATATAATCTAACTTGTATATTTGTTCAATTATATTGATATATTATATATTCACATAAATTGGATTTCTATCCTTGGAACTAAATATGTGCATCACTCACACCATAATCCTAACTCAACTATTTTTTATCATACTATGTCCATATTTTTCCTTCATATATAATGTATAACCACTAATTACAAAAACAGTGTAAGAGATAAAATTTACATACGGTCTCCTCAATTTCCAATAAAGTTGTTCGTCAATAGAATTTGGATTTGAAGATAAATCCTTATCAATATGATATTAGAACCATCTTATAAACTATTTATTATGATAAATTAATATCTATATTTTATCCCTTGATGGATTCAAATGACTCTGAATTACTCGGTGGACTTCATCATATGAAGGAACCTCTGAAATGTTATTTAAAGTGTTAAGGTGAGTCTTCTCGCACTCTATAATGGTAATTTTGAAATAACCTATTCTATAAATTTCTTCTCTCATAAGTATTCTACTATGATGAGATTTTTGGAGACCAATGTTATCAACATGTGAGAGGTAATCGATATAGAATTCTACAGCTTCATTAATAATAAATCACTATTCAATGCAACATTCTAACTAACTTCGATTAATGATTTACCCCTTCAAAATCATCATATATCATTTAGTGGGGTACATATATCTATAATTTTCATGACCACATAGTTTAATCTATCTAACCCATTGAACCATCATGTGTACAATTATATCAAGTAGTAATGGTTGGAAGGATAACTCCACTTATCATAATATGATAGCAATTTCCTTATTCATGATTCGAAACTTCATAGGGTCTTACTTTTCTGCATATGGATTTGATAAGGTATAAAAGTTTTTTTAATGTATCTTGTACATTTTCAGGTAGAATGCAACATAATTATATCAGAATTAAATCTTTTATCAAAATATAACTATCATGTTATTGTAGTCCCAGTAAAATCAAATTATTAATTTAAATGATATTCTGGTTATTTTTTGGATACCCTTATAGAAATTTTACACCATTAATGATGTTTCATAATTGAAATTAATTTGTTTAAGATAGAGATTAAGTTGGTGGAGGAATATTATTTTTCTTTTCACCCTTTACTGGTGCCAACACATCCATTATCCCCATGTTATTTGTGTCCAATATTTCCTTAATTCCATATTTTGATATATCTAGTACATTTTGTAATGTGACGAAAACAATATCACTTATATATTTTTCAATGTATATGACATCAACAAAATAACTGACGTATAAATAATTCCAATATGGTAATTTGATGAAAATTCATTTATTTTTTCCATCCAAATTTTGTAATGTTTTCAAAAATGGTTTTCTAAAATTAGTACCAATATCTTTTAAATTCTTGAGAATTTGATTACTCATTAGTTGGGACCGTGTTTTACATAATTTTTTATTTCTATTGGAAGATGTCATATGAGATCATTATTTATGTCTTCATGGTAAAAATTTACAATTCCCTAAAAAATACTCTTTTTGGAATGTTTCAACCTTACTGATTTTGTACCATCTACACAAATGGGACACCCAAACATTCCATTAATGTTATAGCCTAAAAAATTCCCATAAGAAGGAAATTTAATTATTAACCTATAAAATATGGCTCTAAATGTGAAATATTCATTTATATGAGTCTCATAAAATGTAACAATTTTATTCTGTATAAATATTAGATCTTAAATAAATTAATCTAAATATATTTCAATATCATTATTGGGTTGTTTTTATCTATATTTAAACTAAGACAACATAATGTATTTGTGCTTTATGCATGACCATGGTGGAAAGCTATAAATTACCAACATAACTAGTCATGTAATTTGAGTACTTATTTTCACACCAATAGGAATTATTCCATATGTAGATAATTCAAGTCAAAGTTTTCTTGGCTTATTTCAAAATTAAAGATACTCATAATCAATTTTTATCCACTAAGGAGAGTTTGTTGGTTATCGTATTTTACCATCTTCAATTCCTGTAATGGCATGCCATTGGAAATTTTCTAACAGTTTCCTAACATCCACAGGGATATATAAACTTTGGAATGATAGGAAATAACCAAACAAATTTTTAAGTACTTAATTTATTTTTCTTGAATTGGTCTATGCCATACCCAGGGGATGTTACGAGTGATTCATGGTCCTTGAAAAAAATTATACAATCATTTGGGCATGCATGTATTTTTTTGAGATCATACCCATTAAACATATCATTCACTTAGAAAAACTAATTCTACAAGGAAGATTATTTTAATATGGTAGCATATCAATCTAGATACAAAGTAAATCAATAATCTTGTGTAACTCCATATGTTGCAAACTATCAAATTATATAACATTAATACAGTTTACAATGTTGTATATTTAGAAAAACCGGTATACAATGGTGTATGTTAATAGATATTTAACTTCTCAAACTACATTATAAAATCACAAAGTTCATATTGAATTATCATTTTCATTTCTTCCTCACGATCTATGCCATCATTATACACTAGAATTCCTATCAACTAATCCATAAATCCTAATATCATACCAATCATTATGTACATTCTTTTTTTCCTAACATTTAGTCCAACATTTATAGATTTGATCTATTTGGTGACAGACCAAATATTCTTAAAACTATTCCAAATGAATTCATCTTTAATAAGTGAAACTTAAACATGGATAAATGATTTAATAAGGTTCTTATGCATTCTCTATTGCAATCATGATGAACTTTTTTATGACATCCTCATACTATTTTTCCATAAAATTAACATCTATAGAGTTTTGATTTATATCCATCCTCTTATTTTCAATAATATTATTTTTGAAAAAAACTAAATAAATACACATAATTTATTAATAATAAATGGATAAAGTTATATATACTTTGATAAAATTTTATTATTTCTCTAAGATAAAATTTATACTCACTTTGGACACTCAATGAAGAAATAAATTTTTTTATAATGATAAAATGATAGAATTCAATGAAATTGGAATATTATACTCCTTATGAGAATGTTTCACATTGATAAACTCCTCTTAAATCAAGAATTTTGATTGTATAAAGCACTTTAAGATGGTGTGTGGTAGCATTAAAGTAGGAAATTGATGATGGATGAATTCTTTGAATTAGAGAGATCAATATTGAAGAAAAATAACTAAAATGGGATCCCACATGGGATAATAGCCACCATGATTTTGTTTTTACTTTTCGTATATTTTAATCATATTTAAATAATAATTACCATATTCAACTACTAAAGTTGAATGAATATTAACATTTGAATGTTATTGGTGTTGATTTTTAACAAGTTATATCTTTACAAATGGGTAACATGAAAATAAACAACCAACAGTGGTTGAAGGGTTATATGTTCCCTAAAAGAATGAATAAGTATTAGAAGGAACTTAATAAACCATTTAAGCTATATAAATCTATTTTCCTAAGATAATAATAGTCGAATTAAGTGTATTGATATTTTTTTATAGTAATGGAAATAATTTAAGGATGTGCTTGTGTTATATATAAAAAATTATGAAATATATAATTAAAATTTTATTTATTAAAAAACACAACCATCCACAATTTCCACTAAAAAAATTATTAATGGCTATCGGTTACTGTGAAATTCTGAAGGATAATGATGTTTATGGTGAGGAACCTGAAAAAATTATATGTTCTAAAAGTTATTTTTTTCTATATAATCAATTTTTGGTGACTATAACCGTCAAAATCAATTTTTGAGGAGTATAATGAATTAAAATTTCCACTAGACACAACATGATGTCATCTTAGTCAAGTATGAAGAACTTATTGTCTCTAAGAAACTTTTATGTAATTCATTTGAGATGCATTATGCACATAAAATTTACAAATATTGGTTTCAACATTGGTGGTGAACGTCATCATTTTTAGTAGGATCATTGCATTATAAGTAATGTTGGGAAGTGAAGACTATTTAGATCTATAAAAACTCAATAAGTTATTCATGGATTTTTTTTATTATTGGAAGAATCTAGGAAACATGAAGTTATCATTGATGTTTTTTAGACAAAAAAACAATATACAACAATTTAAAGATGGAAAATAATAAAATTCAACCAATAAGAAAAAAAATTGGAAGTAGACTTTGACATGTCATGGTCAAGTTATTAAAATAAAATTCTTTTATAAAAAATTTTCAATTATAAAATAACATGATCAAAAAAACATTTTTTAGGATGTTATTGCCTATAACTACTATACCAACATCAAGAATATCAAGATAGTGAAAAAAAATTAGTAATGGTGTGAATTAAGGTTTTATTAAAAAAACATATTAAATTTGGTTTTAAATGCATACAACCATTTTAATTTAAAATCATGCATTTATTCTCTCATTAGTGTTTTTTTATTCCCAGTGGACAAATTATTTGTGTTGGTATTACTATGTTGTTCCAGATTTGTTTTGTTTTTTTGTTTACTGTTGCAGGTATTACATGTTGGCAATCCATGATTTTTTGATACTCCCTTTCCCACTGTCAATTTTTGTTGTTTCCCATTATCATATGTTAGTCCATGTGTTCTAGGGAATTTTGGGCCATTGTGGGTTTGTTTGGCTAATCTATTATTCATTTCTTTGAGGCAGACCCATATTGGGCGTTCTATTTGAAGGTGTAGTCTCCGATAGGGGGTTTCATATCCCCTACATGGTATCTCTTTAGTGTAATTCATTCATCTTCCTTAGTTATCTCCTAGTAGCATTGTGATTTCAGTTTTATAGGAGAAATCCTAGCTTTCCATTCCTTCCACTTTCATTATAGAGCACTTTCCAGGCTTGTTATTCTCCCCAAATTTTCCTTGTGGTTATTCTATGGTGGAGGTGACATCTTCCTCATCAGAAGAAGTATAACCCCTTTAGGGACAACATATGGAACCTGTAAGGAGAATTTCAAGATGGAACCACCATATCTAGAAGCCCACGTGATCACCTTTTTTATAAAGACATGAGGACCACCGCACAACCTATTTTCTAGTGTTGTAAGTATAAAGTTTTTTGGTTTCATTCTTGTTTGAAACTTTTAATTATTTTACTCGGTTCTTGTTTATCTTTCATATCGTTGGTCTGCTTTCGTTTTATCATTTCTTTCTTGTTTAATTTTAGTTTCATAAAAAGTGTGTGTATTTGTGTGTTGGTGTGTGTGGTGTTCTTATCATGTAGTGAGACTCCAAAGGGACCAAATCATGTTAAATAACAGTGTTCATTTACTGATTTCTTAAATTTCTATATTTTGGTATTTGGTTCTGGTATTATAATTTTCAAACTTCACAATTCAATATTTGGTCCTTTTTAGTTCTATGGTTTCTTGGTTCGGTTTGTACTTCCCCTCTACCACAACAAGTCAAATCAGAGCCCCTCTAGCTTATTGTGGCCTTTGTTTTTTTCATAATTTCCAGTTTCTTTTATTTTGGTTTATTTATTTTTTCCACGTTTATTTCTCTATTTAATTCCTGCATGTTTAATGCATTTCTATTTGTTATTTATATCATTTTACCCACTTGAAACTCTCTTTATTCTGAATCTCATCGTATGTGTATACCAGGTGAGATTGGACAGTTCATGGGGGCGTATTCCTAACATTGTCCCCAACTACTCAACATTCACTCATCTGAATAAACATGTCTACTATGTGATACAAAATAGATAAATTCGATGCAGACAATGATTTCAGTCATTGGTGAATTAAAATGAGATCCTTGATCATACAACAAGGCTTAATTGATTCCCGATGTGGGCCCAAGAAACCCATTTTGACTATTAATGAGACTGGACAAACCATTGTAGAATACCAAGAAGTTCCTCCTGGAATACTTGTTAAGGAACATAGCTCCCTTTTACTTTCCTTGGGTGATAAGGGTCTTAGAGAAGTATCTTATGAGTCTATCGCTATAGGAATATGGCTTAAACGTGAAAAATTATACATGACTAGCTCATTAGTATAAAAAATTTACAAGAAACATCATATGTTTAATTTCAAAATGAATCCTGATACTAGTGAAGCCTCATTAGTAGGAAGACTTTAGACAAGTTTAATAAAGTCATGTCGAACTTAGCAAATATTAATGTTTCTGTACATTATTAAGATTAGGTAATTATCCTCTTAATCTATCTTGACAATAACTACAACACACTTGTTGAGACCATGATGTATGGTTGAGACACTTTAAATTTAGAAGAAGATAAATCATCCCTTATGTCTAAGAAACTTAATTCTATACCTAAGATAAAAGGTGATGCTATGAGTTTATTCACAAGGGTAAGACCTCAAACTAAAGGTAAGAAGAATAAATTCAACAGAGACAAAATTAATAGTGATAAAGAACCCAAACCTAGGACTAGTTCCAAGGATAGAAAAGTCATGTATTTTCACTATGGTAAACCTTATCACATTAAGCCTAATTGTAGGAATCGCAAGCATAAGTTAGAACACAAACAACCCACTCACGGGTCTCTTTTACATGACTCGAACTACGATACTGCTAAAGTCCTGAATGTGCCGATCTATACACTCAATCAGGAGTGGGTCCTCGATTCTGGTTGTTCTTTTCACATGTGTCCATATAGAGGGTCTTTTTTAGAGATGTTTGAGAAAGTGGAAGGGGGTGTCCTTTTAGGAAACAATAAGAGTTTCAAGGTTGATGTAGGAGGCCCTGTTATAATAGAGTTATATGATCCATACATCATCACATTACTTGATGTAAGGTGGGTCCCCATCCTTCAAAGAAACTTAATCTCCTTATGGGTCCTTGATTAAAAGTAATTTACCTCTAGATCAAAAGTGGGCTGTATAAATATCCCTAAAAGATCAAAAACGATCATAAAATTATCTCTCACAAATGGGTAATATATTTTGAATGAAAATACCCATTCAAGGAAATTGGGTAGTGTTTAAAATACAAAAACTGGAAATACTATGATATTGTATAGAAGATTGGTGCATTTTAGCTCCAAAGGCTTAGAGTAACTCAACAAGAAAGTCCTATTGAGTGACATTACACCTACTAATATTCCATTCTGTGAAGATTTTGTGATGCAAAAATCCAAAAGGGTGAGTTTCAATAGGTCATCCTTTAATAATTTCATCCCACTTGAGTACATCCGTTTTTATTTATGGGGGCTATAAAGGACCACCTCTCGTAGTGGAGGATCCTATTTTATCACCTTCATTGATGATTTCTCTAGGAATATTTGGATTTACATCTTACAAAATAAATATGATGTCTTCCAAACCTTCAAAACCTTGAAATCATCAGTTGAAACTCAAAATAGAAAGAAAATTAAAACCATGTGAATGGATAATGGGATAGAATATCTCTCTACAGAGTTCATTTAGTATTGTGAATATGAAGGGATTAAGTGGCACATAATTGTTAAGGAAACTCCCCAATATAATGGACTGGTAGAGAGGATGAATTGGATTATCTTTGAAAAAGTCAGGAGAATGCTTTCATGCTCAGGCCTCCCCAAATCATTTTGGGACGAGGCCACCAGCATTGTTGTATACCTTATCAATATGTGCCCCTCATCAATGAATCAATTCAAAACTCATAAATATCTGTGTATGGGTAATCCCATGTATTAATCTTACTTAAGAGTCTTAGGTTCTACATCCTATGATAATGTCAAGACTAAAAATTTAGAACCAGTAGCTATCAAATGCATTTTATTTGGTTATCCCAAGGCAGTTAAGGGATACAAACTCTGGGTAGCGAAACTGGGATACCATAAATGCATCATAAGTAGGGATGTGGTCTTTCACAAATCATATTATCCAAATACCAAGACCACCATGCTTGGTAATAGTGAACCAGGTGTTGATAAGGCTGGTGAAGTTGAGCCCCTAGCTCACTTTGAGGATGATATTTATCATACTCCACCTCCTGACTAGCCCACTGATGTGGATGAATCTGAGTCTAGTTCTGGTTTAGATTCAGACTTGGAATCTAGATCCACTCATCAAGATTATCTGTTGACATGTGATAGGAAAAGAAGAGTCCCTAGGCCTCCTTCCTACTTCATCCATATGACATGGCCTCGTATTCATTTCATGTACCCTAGGATATTATTAATGATAATCCTTAATCTTATAGGAAGGAATTAAAAGATAAAGACTCAATGTAATGGGTCATTACTATGAATGAATAAATGAAATCCTTAAGGAAGAACCATACTTGTGATTTTATAAACAAACCAATTAATGCTAAAGTAATTGGTTCTAAATGGATCTTCAAAAGAAAGGTAGACAACTCTAAGGGTAGTAAAATCAAATTTAAAGCTAGGTTATTTTCCAAGGGCTTCCTTCTAAAACATGTAATTGATTACTCTGAAATATTTTCCCCTATTTTTAAGAATTCCTCAAATTGGATTTTATTGTCCTTTTTCACTTATAATGAGTTTCATATATAGAAGTTAGATGTTAAGACTGCTTTCCTGAATGGTGATTTGAATGAAAATATTTATATGAAACCTCAAGGTGGTTATCCTACTAAATTCAAACCAAATAAAGTATTCATTTTGAATAAATCTCTATATGTCCTGAAACAAGCCTATGGGAAGTGGTACTCGATGTTTGATTCATTCATTCTAGCTAACAAGATCATTATGGATCATTATGATGCTTGTGTTAATTTTAAATCAACTAAAACATGCATCATTTATCATCTATTTTATGACTATGACATGATCATTATTTAGAAGGATATAAATATAATTTCTTCAGTTAAATACTAATTGAAAAGAAATTTTTAAATGAAGTACTTAGGTGAAACCAAGGAAATCCTAGGTGTTGAAATCAAAATAGACAGACCAAATAAATTACATTATCTATCTCAGCATTCTTATATTATAAAATATTTAAAGAGGTATATTTTTAAATACCTAAATCCTATTAATATCCCTCTTGCGCAAAATTTTAAATTGTCCTTGACACAATACCCTAGTGTTGTAGATGATATTGAATTTATGTCTAAAATTTCTTATACTAATATAGTTGGTAACGTAATGTATTTTATGATGTGTTCTCAACCTAATATTTAATTTTCTATCTACACTCTACGTAGGTTCATAGCCACTCCAGGGAAGCCACGTTAGCATGCCCTTAAGTGGCTCCATAGGTATCTTCCCTATAATTCTAATATTTCTTTGTGCTATGGTAGAAATATAGATACTACTGATCTTATTTGTGGTTTTGTTGATGTTGACTATGCGAGAAATGTTGACACTCATAAATCTTTAACCGGTTATGTGTTTACTTCTTTTGTAGGTGCCATTTCATGGATGTGCAATATGAAATCTGTTATTGCACTTTTAACCACAAAGTCTGAATACATTTCTTAAACTAAGGTAGATAAAGAATCCTTGTGAATCAAAGGTGTGTCTTATAAACTTAGCATTTACAGTTATTTTATCAATGTATATTATGATATTCAGTCACTAATTCATTTATCTAAAAATTAAGTTTTCCATGGTAATTCTAAGAACATATATATTAGATTATATTTAATTAGAGATGTTTCAGAATCCAGAAATGTGTGTATCAATAATGTTGTTTTTATGTTTTCAAAAATGACATTGTTGTTTCAGTTTCCATGAAAAATTAGGTGTTTTTTTGTTATTATTATTATGAAAATATTTTTGGGATGTCATGTTACCGGGCCTCCATGTAGTATTTTTTGTTTTCTAGACTTGGTTTAGACTCTAACCCACAGCTGTTTGGGGTGCCTATTTTGCTAGCCCACCTTGCCACCTCGTTGCCACCATGAAAATCCACATGTTGTTTCCCTACCTCATGATGGTCGTTGATATTTTGTGATCTAATGGATATAGATCCAATGTTTATGTTTCTTGGGTTTCTTAACCACTATCGCCCATTTTCCATTGGTCTTCTGCATGTCACGGTTTATGGGGGATTTGTTTCAATCGCCTAGATTTCTCGATCCTTCGGCTCGCCTTCCGCCTACTGCGGGGATCCTCATCCGTTATGTTGGTCAGGACATCCCTTCTATTTTTCCGCTACTATTATTTCATCCCCCCCTACGGCAGTTTTCATTTTCATGAGTGTGGTTCATTGTCATCTTCAGTTTTCTAAACTGAGAGAACTAAGAGAAAACCTTTACTGGTTTTGTTACCCACTGCTTTCATGCCGCCTTCTCAACGTTGTTTCAGTGACATCTGGTGGGGAGCTTGGCACCTTGTGAGCTATGTGATGACAGATTAGAGTCTCGATCCTATGAACCTACAGAGATATGTTCTTCAGTGATTCTATTTTGCGATCTTGTTCTTTTCTTTGTGTTTTTTAGCTTTGCATTGTTTGTTTTTTATTCTTCTATCAGTCTGGTTCTCAGTGCCTGGGGTTGTGTACGTGAGCCCATTCAGTTTGGAGGAGTACTTCGCTAACTCCGAGTGAGATTTCATCACTAGATATTGGGGTGAAGAGGTCTATGTTCTCAGATAGTTTCTTTGGTCTGTTTGTGTGGTTTGTTTTTATTTCACTTCTTTGCTTGTATGTGCTCAGTTGTTTTCATTTTTTATAACAATAATAAATACTGTGGTGGAGTTATTTTCGTGGAGTAGGAGAAAAAGGTCTGAACCACGTAAATACTTTTGTTCTATTTACTTTCCATCATTTTTGTTTTCTATTCTTCGACTTTGTTAATAAAACGTCTTATATCCCATTGAGATTACGTCGAACAAATCTTTGTAAATTGTACTGATTCTACAACAAGTGGTATCATGGCCTATTATTTGTTTTATTTATAATGTCTATCAAATTTTAAATTGAAAATTTTGATAGAGATAATGATTTTAATTTGTGAAGAGTTAAAATGCATTCTTTATTAGTTCACAATGGTTTTGATGATACTTTTCATGGTAACAAGAAACCTGTAGTGATCATCGCAGTCGATGTTCAGTCCACCACTTCTTTTGTAGATGTAGATCCTTGTATACTAAAAAATGCTCACTATACTCTTCTTTTAACCCTAGGTGATAAGGTTTTGCGTGAGGTTTCACATGAAACCACTAATAAATAAATTTGGATTAAACTCAAAAATCAGTATATGAATAAGTCTCTTCTTGGTCATCTGTATAAAAAGATTAAATTATACAGTTTTAAGATGTCCCCTAGTTCATCTGTCAGAGTCCATATTGATGAGTTTAAAAAAGTATTGTTAGATTTAGCTAATATTGATATAGAGGTTAAAGAATAGGGTTGTGGTTTAATTCTACTAACTTCTCTTGATGATTATTTTAGTTTGATAAAGGACTCCATGATGCATGGTAGGGATTCCATTAAGTTAGAAGATATTAAGTCAGTTGTTCTATCCTGTGACCTTCAAACACATGGTTAAAAGGAAGAGATGAGAACTGTTAAGAGTGAACCTCAGATTTTGTATACTATGTCTCCTATGAAAAACAAGGGTAAGAAAGACAAGATCCAATTTAAGTGTTTTCAGTTTTATGAGTGTGGTAATACCAACCATATAAAATTTTATTCTCCTAATCTAAAAGATAAGGATAGTATGGTCCAAACACATGTGGTATGTCCTGGTTATGACACTATTGAAGTCTTTTAGTTCACATCCCCTTCGTTATAACTAGGGATATGTTATGTGTAGTTGTTTTCTTGTGTTCCTGGGACTGGATCCACTTGTCTTTGTGGGGGAACTGTGGTTGAGAAAGAGGGTTTTGTGGGATGGTCTAAGCTGTTCGGGCATAGGTGGATAAATTTTTTCTTTTCCTGCTTGCTTCCTGTTTTAGGGTTGAAATGAATTGTTTCTACTATCTTCTGATTACTATTGTATTTATGAGTTTTTCTTTGTTTTATTATTTACTATATTTTACCCCAGGAAAGGCTATTTAAATTGTAGGTGTTGTATTTTTAATGGGCGAATCTATTCGGTTAAAACAAAGGTAATTTTGGGTAAGCTCTATTTTAATGCAGCTGCTTAGTAGGTTTAATTTCTGAACATGCTAAAATCTGTTAAGAAGTAGATGTGTAGTATTGGTAGAACATGTGCCACTACCAGAACATGCTAGGTGATATTCATGATGGGTGGATATTCCTAGACCCATGTTTTTTGGTTTTAAGAGAATTTTCCCACACTACTTAGGATGATGGTAGTTATTTTGTTTGTAAGAACACCATCAATATAATTTTATTTTAATATTTAAAAGGTGGAGATTTTTTGTTTTTAAGTTTTCAAAATTAAAATTTTTGTTTCGGTTTCTATGAAAAATTATGTTTGCTATTATTATTATTATTCTGTAAATATATTTTTTCTATTGGGTTGTTGTGTTATCGGGCCTCCATGTGGGATTTGTTGTTTGCTGGCCTTAGTATGGATTTTGAACAGTGACTGCTTGGGCTGCCTATTTCGCTGGCCCACCTTTCCACCCCATTACCACCGTGGCAATCCACCTGTTGTTGCCTCGCCTCATGTTGTTCGTTTATGTTTGGTGATCTGATGGTTGTGGATTCGTTGTTTGTGTTTCTTAGGGTGCTTATATGTTTTCGCCAATTTTCCTTTGATCTGCCGCATGTATCGGTTTTTGTGGGATTTGTTTCAACTGCCTGGATTTCTCAATCCTTTGGATCATCTTCTGCCTACCGCATGGTTCCTCGTCTGTTAAAACTGTCAGGGCGTCCCTTCTGGTGTACCACTACCATTATTTTATCCCCCCCCCAAATTTTTCATTTGCATGTTTGTGGTTATTTATCGTCGTCAGTTTCCTACACCGAGAGCACTAATAGATAACCTTCTCTGGTTCTGTGACCCGCTGTTTGCACGCCGCCTTCTCGATGTCATTCTGGTGACCTCCGGTGGAGAGCTCACCACCTTGCGAGCTCTGTGATGACATGTTAGATTATTGATCCTCCAAACCTGCACAACTATGTTCTTTGGTGCTTCTGTTTTGTGATCCTATTAATTTCTTTATTTGTTTATCTTGGCATTGTATGTTCTTGATTCTTATGTATGTCTAGTTCTCAATTTCTAGGGTTGTGTGCATGATTCTGTCCAGTTTGGGGGAGTACTTCGCTAACTCGGATTCAGATTTGGCTCTTGGGACGAAGAGGTCTCTGTTCTCATATAGTTTCTTTGGTCCATGTGTGTGGTTTATTTTTATTTCACTTCTCTGCTTGTATATTGACGAAGCATTGTCGTGCATGCTCTCAAAAATATTTATACTAAGTGCAGCACAGTGGCTGACCTAGGTCGATCTCTTGAGGAGCTTTTGCGGTCAATCCCTCACTACTTATAATTCACTAAATATATATATATGAAATAAAATGGACAGAAATATATATTTTAAAAATGAGAATGAAATACTAAAAGTAAATATGCAGATGCAATGCAAACACAATGAATGCAAACAGAATGATGTTATACAGAAATGAGATCCTCCCAAGAGATTATCCAGAGTGAACCTTCATCATCTCTTTTTTTAGTTTCCAATTTACTTAATGAAAATGCTCCATTGTATACACGAACATCCCCTTCTTCCTATGGTTGTGAACGTACGATACACTCAACGATCGTCGAGAACTATACATCTACCTCCTCGATCGAGGAAGAATGTGACAGAAGTGAAAGCTAAGCTTCGGGTGGAAAGTGGAGACACAAAGGTGTCTTGCCCACTAAGATCCCACTCAGCCTAAATCTAAGAAAATAAGAAACATAAAACATTAATGTTCAAAGATTTGGGTTTATCATTGGATTACTCCCCCAGGAACTTCCTAGGGTTAGCTACTCATGATCACGAGCATAAGAGTTCACAGTGGAAAGAAAACAGGGGAGGGAAAAAAAGAGAGAATAAAATGGAGAGAAAGAAGAACACTTGAATTAAAATATGAAATGTAATTACAGAATGAAAATAAAATAAAATAAAAACTAAACTACATAAAATGGCCAACAAAGGCTACCCCTAAGTTTCCAACCCTTTGAAATGAAAAAGAAACACTCTTTTATAGGGAGAGGGGATGACATTTGGCTCCAAAATTATTTTCCGAATGAATGCATGTGGATAGACTCATTAATGACAGAATTTGGAAATTGTCCCTTCTTGAAATTTTTTCCATTACTTATCCTATGTCGATCCACGAAATTTCATCTTTATTGGCCAAGTTTGGAGAGAGATATGGTCGCTTAGCTAATGACATTTAATCTGGCCATTATGACTGTTCGTATTCCAATACACCGAGTTCCAACATATTAATGGACTCTAAAATGAAATATCCAGATGAAGATATCTTAATTAAAGTTATTCCTCCGGATGTATTCCATATCCATGTAAAATTGCAGCTCATATGGGTTGGCCATTTATGATATATGGGCTCGACAATAAAATTATCCAGTTCTGTGCATAGTTTTCGAGGCCTGACTTGTGAGCTAGATTTGAGCTTCCAAATGATGGTTTTAGATTTGGGTCCAGAAGGATAAAATGAATCTCATCGAACATAGAAACCTATAAAAGAATAATTTTTCAATTTTGATCAGTGGAGAAAAATTTGTGGCCGAAACATTATAATAAATGAAAACTGTTTAAATCCAAAATATGTCATTTTCCAATTAAGCTCAAAAATACTCCTAAAACTATAAAATGTGACAATTTCCCTTAAAATAACACATTTTTGGGATTAAAAACATTTAAATTCAGAATAAAATAATTGAAAATATTTGTTCTATCAATTCTCCCACACTTAAACATTGCACTCCAGGGCAATCATCTTATACCATGGTCAAAACAAACTTCTCGAAGCATAAATGACAACACAGCTCAATTATCATATCAGAGAAAATATCATGCCTCCTACATGGATAAAAATTTCAGAACTCTTCAAAAATCATATGAATTCATTCAATATCATGTTAATCCTCACATGCATGTTGTACCTACCTCCATGGAAAAATATTTCTATCTTCACTCAAGGATATTTAATGTGGCGTTTTTCTCATTCTCAAAACATGTGTGATTTCAATAGGCTTGCTATCCTCCTAGTATCTCCACTTCATAGAATCAAAAATGTATCAATCATGAGATCATTTTCATGGGTTGTTCTGAGGCTGAGGGTTGGAAGGTTTTAAATGTAAAAACATTTGTGGCATAATGAGGAGGGTTAATCTCTAAAGTGAAGTAAATGCATGAAAATAGTTTTGCTCAATAATGGTGTGCTCCTCAATCAGCTAAAAAATTAAACACCTCCAAACACCTCTTATTTTGGGAAGTTCACACTTATAATTTCAGCTTCAATGATTTTCATCCCTCTTTTGCCTATTTGTAGCATTGTTTCAGCTTGAATTCAGATCTGGATTTCTCTTCAGAATCATGTTTTGGAGGAAAAGAGATGTAGCTTTTGATCTTCAAAAATTAATGAACACCCAAACCATATATGTAATGATATTTTGGTCCACCCATCTATCTTCCCATAATGACATTTCTTCCACCCAATCAGCAATAAATATGGAAATACTTTCAATTCATCTCCAAAATATTCTTCAAGAAAGCAAAACACAACCCATCTTCTCCCTCCCCCACACTTGAGTTTAACAATAATCATGCATTTAACTTCTAGGGAAGGTTGGAAAGGGATAAATGGCTTGTAATGTGGATTCATAACAAGGTATTTCATGGTTACTAGGGGATTAAATAAGGTCTGATGTAAAGGTAGGCCAAAATAAGAGTTGAATGAAAAAGGGGATTTCAAAGTGATGCCTCAATCATACTTGACACATTCTATAAACTCTAAAAGCTTTGAAAAGGAGAAAAATAGAAAGTTCTGGATCACACAACATGTCTCAAGTCTCTCAATAAAAAGAGAAATGTAAGAATATGTCAAATAGGTTAAGAGACATCTCAGGTTGGGCAAGATTTTCAAATTGGACAGTACTAGTGTACATGAGTTTCACAATCAATCAAACGTCATCAAATAAAAAGATCAGAAATCAGAAACAAAATACATTCAGAAATCACTTAATTCCTCAAATACTCAAATCAAGCAATGTGCCAAAAATACCAAGATATTTTGAATTTTCCCAATTATTCAATTCAGCTCAAGATTCCTAAAAACCCACCAAAAAAATGAAAAAGGAAAACAAGAAAATTTCAAAAAAAAAAACAAAATGAAAAATAAAATGAAAGCACAAAAAAATGACAACACATAGAAAAAATAAATAAAAATAAAGATAAAAGGTATATAAAAGGGATAATTCTTGGTTTGACCCCCAAGTGGATGCTAGGTTTTTACTTCCCCTAGTCAGGTAGTTGCAGTAGATTATCCCCAATCAGATGGTGGGTGTGGTTTCTTTGAGATAAACCACCACATGTGACTTTTTCCAGTATCCATCAGTAGAAACTAATATTGGAGAACCCCAAAGGAAATAAGAAAGTTACCAACTCCCAATAAATAAGATAGATCGAATTTGAGTTCAGGATTGGGAGGTAAAAGAAAATAGGGGTGCTCCCTGTGAACTTCTGTGGTGTCCTCCAAATAGTATGAAAGTTGTTATAGAGGAGGCAGTCACACCACCACCAGCTTCTTCGACTCTTATTCCTTAATAACCACCACTTCGGTGGTATCTTTTGTATCATCCAAGGTCTTCTTCATTTTTACTATATCATAAATTTCAGTAAAAGAGAAGTTAGAAAACAATTCAATTTGAATAAGATTAAAACATGATGAATTAATCAAGAAATCTTCCCATTCAAGTAAGTCAGCTTGGAAATTTATCTCTTCTAGGAAGACCATTGGAAACTCCATCTCAGCAGGTGCATATTATTCTTCATCTTCCAAAGCAAGAGAGAGGTCAAAATATACTGATTGTTCAATATCAATCATGGAAAGATCAAGTTTCAGGTTATCACCAACAAAGTGATTCTAGGATTCTTCAAAAAAATGTTGATCTCCCATAAGTGCATTAGATGGAATGTGTACATCAGGGACCTACTTGAGCAATGGATGAGTACGAGACGATATTACTAACTCCTTTAGAAGCTCCTTCTCACCCGCCTCAGGTTCTTTGACATAAAAAATGATCGGTGAAATCTCTTCCACCACTCGTTTTGGTTCTGGTTTTGGATCAGGATCAGGTTTAGGTTGCTCAATCAGTGAACAGATATATTCATCAAACCTTTTAGAATTTATCTTCAGTTTTTTAAGGTATTCATGAAGTTATTTCATATGATATTTTAGAATTTCATCTTCTTGTTTCACCTGAGATTCGTTATTCCATGCAGAATAATCACTATTGGAATACATCATGAACAAAAATGTTTTTTTTAGTTTTTGAAATTTATGATTTTTTGTTGTTTTTTTAAATGAAAGGAAGAAAAATAATTTAAAATAGGTGAGTAAAAATATTGAGTGAAGACCACTTAGCTCCCTGGCAATGGCGCCAATTTGATGAAGCATTGTCGTGCGTTCTCTCAAAAATATTTATACTAAGTGCGGCGCGGTGGTTGACCTAGGTCGATCTCTTGAAGAGCTTTTGCAGTCAATCCCTCACTACATATAATTCACTAAATATATATATGAAATAAAATGTACAGAAATATATATTTGAAAAATGAGAATGAAATACTAAAATTAAATATGCAGATGCAATGCAAACACAATGAATGCAAACAGAATGATGTTAGATAGAAGGAGATCCTCCCATGAGTTTATCTAGAGTGAACCTTCATCGTCTCTCTTTTTAGTTTCCAATTTACTTAATGAACATGATCCATAGTATGCATTAACATCCCATTATTCCTATGTTTTTGAACATATGATACACTCAACGATCACCGAGAGACCGTACATCCACCTCCTCGATCGAGGGAGAATGTGACAGAAGTGAAAACTAAGCTCCGGGTGGCAAGTGGAGACACAAAGGTGCCTTGCCCACTAAGATCCCCCTCATACTAACTCTAAGAAAATAAGAAACATAAAACATGAATTTTCAAAGACTTTGGTTCATCACTAGATTACTCCCCCAGGAACTTCCTCGGGTTAGCTACTCATGATCACAAGCATGAGAGTTCACAGTGGAAAGAAAATAGGGGAGGAAAACAAAAGACAGAATGAAATGGAGAGAAAGAAGAACACTTGAATTAAAATATGAAATTCAATTACAGAATGAAAATAAAATAAAATAAAAACTAAACTACATAAAATCAACAACAAAGGATACCCCTAAGTTGATAACCCTTTGAAATGAAAAGGAAACACTCATTTATAGGGAGAGGGGATGACATTTGGCTCCAAAATTCTTCCCCGAATGTACGCGCATGGATGGCCTCATTAATGACAGAATTTGGAAATTTTCCCTTCTTGAAAATTGTTCCATTACTTCTCCTTTGTAGATCCACGAAATTTAAGATTTATTGGCCAAGATTGGAGAGAGATATGGTTGCATCACTAATGACATTTTATCTGTCCAGGGTGATTATTCATATTCTAATACACCGAGTTCAAACGTATTAATGGTCTTGTAAATGAAATATCCAGACACAGATATCTTAATGAAAGTTATTCCTCAGGATTTCTTCCAGCTAAATGTAAAATAGTAGCTCAAATGAGTCATCCATTTATGAGATATGGGCCCAAAAATAAAATTATCCAGTTCTGTGCACAGTTTTTGAGGCCTGACTTGTGAGCTGGATTTGAGCTTCCAATTGATGGTTTGAGCTTTGGGTCTAGAAAGATAAAATGAAGCTCATCGAACATAGAAACCTATAAAAGAATAATTTTTCAATTTTGATCAGTGCAGAAAAAGTTATGACCGAAACATTATAATAAATGAAAATTGTCTAAATCCAAAATATGTCATTTTCCAATTAAGCTAAAAAATACTCCTAAAACTATAAAATGTGACAATTGCCCTTAAAATAAAACATTGGTGGGATTAAAAACATTGAAATTAAGAATAAAATAATTGAAAATATTTGTTCTATCATATATGATCTTTTGTTTTTGTTTTTCATAATAATAAGAAATATTGTGGTTGTATTTTTGTCGTGGAGTAGGACCAAAAGGTCTGAACCGCATAAATACTTTTTGTTTTCTTTCCATTTTTTTTGTTTTATGTTATTCGAATTTGTTAACAAAATTTCTTATATCTTGTTGAGTTTACTTCAAACAAATCTTTGTAAATTGTTCCGATTCCACAATAAATAAAATACACACTAACATAAACTCAACAAATAGTTTGACTGATGTCGTGGTTCTTTCCAAGTTTAAATTTTGTTTAGATAGACTAAACTTGGTTCCAGTTATATGGCCATTGGTGCACGAACATCACCAAATTTATTTGAAAATGGTGGTGATTTGTGAATTAAGTTATGCATAATTTTATTCATATTAAATTGGGTTTTAAATGCATACTTCCATTTTAATTTAGTCTCACGCATTTATTAGCACATTAGTTTTTTGTATTCTTGTTGGATATATTATTTGTGATGGGCCAGCTTTGTTATGTGTTTTTGTTTACTGTTGCGAGTATTACATGCTGGAAATTCATGTGTTTTGGATACTCCCTTTCCAACCATTGATTTCGTTGCCTCCCATTATCATCTTGTTGTCCAAGTGTTATGGGGCTGTTTGAGCTGGTGTTGGTTTGTTCGGATAATCTGTTATGCCTTGATTCATGGCGGCCTTGGATTGGTTGTTCTATTCGAAGGGGAAGTCGGTGACAGGGTGTTTCATCGCCCCTACACGGTGTCTCTTCCGTAGGAGAGGAATTCGGCTTAAAGGGATTTTTTTTGGTTTATGGTGTAGGGTTAAATTTATTTCGGGAAATGGGGTTGTCCAGCACCACTTGAAGTGGCGCTGACCCCTTCGGCTCCCCCAACCACCCATATATATATAATATTTATAATAAATTTATTTATTATAAATTACTAAAATAATATAATAAATATATAATTATATTCATTATATTTATTATATTTATATTTATTATATTAATGTTTATTATAGTTATATTTATTATATTAATTTTTATTATATTAAAATTATATTTTAATTATCTTTATAATTATATATTTATTATATTTATTTTAGTAATGATATTTACTATATTCATAAATATGTAATTAGTAATAAATATGTAATTATAATAAACATATAATTATAATAAATATCTAATTATAATAAATATATAACAATAAATATAATACATAATTATAATATATTTATTATATTTATAATTATACATTTATCATAACTATATATTTTTTATAATTATATATTTATTATATTTAATGTTATATATATATATTACAATCATATAATAGAATAAATATATAATTATAAATATAATAATTATGTAATTACAATAAATATTCAATTATAATAAATGTATAATAAAATGAATATATAAATATAATAAATATGAAATTACAATAATTTATATAATTATAAATATAACAAATCCATAATTATAATTAATATATAATTATAATAAATATCTAATTTTATAAATATATAAATATAATAATATAATAAATATACAATCATAAATATAATAATTATATAATTATAATAAATATGTAATTACAATAATTATATAAGATTTAAGAAGGTTTATTTATATAAAGATAAATAATTTTAATAATGTTTATTTAAATATAAATTTATAAATTTTAAATATAAGGTTTATTTATATATAATTATTTAAATACATAAATAAAACATATTATTTTTTTATAAATTTATATATATATATATATATAAACATTATTAAAATTATTTATATTTATTATATTTAATATAATATATTATAATTATATATTTATTATAATATTATTATTATGTATTAAATTTATAATTATGTATTATAATACATAAATAAACCATATTAAATTTATTTATATATATATATATATATAAACATTATTAAAATTATTTATATATATTATATATATTATAATATATTATAATTGTGTATATATTAAATTTATAATTTTGTATTTATTATAATATATTATAATATATTATAATGATCTATTTATATTATAATATATTATAATCATGTACTTATTATAATATATTATAATATATTACAATTATGTATTTATTAAATTTATAATTATGTATCTATTACAATATTAAATTTATAATTATGTATTTAAATATAAATAATTATATATATAATTATAATAATATATATCAAATTATTTATATTTAATAAGGTTTATTATAATAATTATAATATTATATATTTATAATTGTATATTTATTATAAATAAAACTTATTAAATATAAATACATAATTATAAATTTAATACATAATATAATATTATAATAAATACATAATTATAAATTTAATAAAAGAATAATTATAATATATTATAATAAATATAAATAATTTTAATATTGTTTATTTATATATATATAAATTTATAAATAAATTTAATGTTTTTTATTTATGTATTTAAATAATTATATATAAATTTATAAATTTATAAATAATTATATGTAAATAAACCTAATATTTAAAATTTATAACTTTATATTTAAATAAACATTATTAAAATTATTTATCTTTATATAAATAAACTTTATTAAATTTTTTATAATTATTATGATTACATATTTGTAATAATTATGTAATTACTATAATCATATATTTATTATATTTATAACCATATATTTATTATATTTTTAATTATATTTTTATTATATTTATAATTATAATGATATAATTATTATAATCATATCATTATATAAATAAACCTTATTAATTATATATATATATATATAATAAGTATATATTTACAATAATTGTATATTTACAATAATTATATATTTACAATAATTATATAATTATAATAATTATATAACTACAATAATTATATATTTATAATAATTATGTAATTACTCTAATTATATATTTATTATAATTATTACAATTATATAATTATTAATAATTATAACAATTATATAATTATTAATAATTATAATAATTATATTTATAATTATATATTTATTAGATTTATAATTATATATTTTTCATAATTATATAATAATTATAAGTGTATATTTATTATATTTATAATTATATAATTATTGTAATTATATAATTAATATAATTGTATATTTATTATAGTTATATGTTTATTCTATTTGTAATTATATAATTATTGTAGTTATATTTTTATTGTAATTGTATATTAATTATGATTATATAATTATTATATTCATAATTATATGTTTATTATAATTATATAATTTTTATAATTATATCTTTATTATATTTATAACTAGTACTCCGCCCGTGAAAATGCACGGGACTATTCAATTTTCTTTCAAATCATTTGGTTTTGTGTCATTCAAAAATAAATTGTATTATCGTTGTACTTAATATAATGTTTAGAATAAAACGATGATAATGAAGTTAGTAGGCTACCCGTGATTGAAGGAAATGAAGTCAAGACTAATTGTTATGGAGATAGAACATGGTGGAAGGGAAGAGGTAGAGATAAAGAAATAGATGAAATTGAAGGTGGAGGTCAGGGAAGAGGAGGAGGTGAGAGGTGAGATTACAATAAATGATGGAAGGAAAGCTAGAGAGAGTTTCAAGGTTTCTGGATTTTGACTGGAGTGGGTGGATGGGATTGTGAAGATGTTGGGGTGAGGATTAGTAGGAAACATGGTTGCATTCAGTGTGGTGTCTTTGAAAGATAATGTAGTTGAAAGTTCATATTTTTAACCTATCATCGTCATAAATAAATTTCACTTTTTGATACAAAATATTACCACACACCATTGATTTAATTTCAAAGGTTATTTTAACACTATATATATATATATATCTTGTTATGTCTAGAATAATACCTAAATATTCCAATTATAGGATTATTAGTTGGTAATGGAATCATGGTATCATCCATGAAAACAAATCTATAAAGTAAAATACATAAATAATATGAATAATTCATGAGTTCTTCTCCATGAATATTTATGAGTCATTGGTGTATATTGAACCTATGATAGTGGAAATAATAGACTATTTTGATCAATTCTAACCTAGAATCATCTAGAATATCTAGTTAATAAGAAATAAAATTGTTTAATGGTTCATACATATGGAATATTTTGCCTAAAAATAGCACTCACACATTGGCTTTCATGGTCACAAACATCCACTCGAATTCCCCCACGAACATGCTAAATCCAACAAATAACAAAAAATAAATTATTCTAATTTGGAAACCATAGTGAGAAATAAATTAATCCATAGCAGGAGATTCCAAAAAAAAATTAAGTTTAGACAAAAGAGTTCTGTAACAAATCTAATTAAAAATAGAATACTTGTAAATGTTTGTTCTTTCTTTCAGTATGTCGTCTCTTCCATGAATTCCATACATCATCCACCTATCAAACAAAAATCACATATAAGTTCAATAAATAAGTATCTACTCTTAAAAATTTAAAGATCACTGAATTGAGACAATCACCCATGCTAAGCAGCTTCAATAACCACTTTATAAGAGCTGACTAACATGAAATAGAATAAAAGAAATAGATGAAGATAGATTGAATGCAGCTGTTTCTTTTCTCAAGGTCAAGAGTGATGTGTTGTTGGTTTTAAGCAAATGATTTAGTGAAAAAAGCTAGAGTTTTCCATACTATTCAATTTCATCTATGAAACAGAAGATCACATGCAGGAGTTCAAATGTCCCACATTAAAATTTTCAAAACCAATCGATTCCAGGGTTTATCTCAGAAAATAAATCAAGGGTATATACTTGATAAATATACCAAGAATCATAGATCCAAGATAATAGAGAAGAGAATGAACCTCTTCATAGGAGAAATAAATTGCAGCAAGACCTCACTATCGATACTTCATCAGCTCGATGCGCAAAGCCATGGACTCTCCATGAGTATGTTGCTGATTATTTCTCCCGAAAACAATGTCTACACTTTATAAAAAAGGTATTGTCAAAAAAAATTAAAGTACCTCCATGAATTCGTGAACTAATTTCCACAAAATCAGCTTCTATGATAAATAGTGTTTTAATGGACTATTTCACTTCAATAGAATAGTAACTACTAGTGGTTAAATCAAATATAAGTAAATTTCAGGTTAAAGAGTTCAGTTATAGAAAGAGACAAGAGGGTACCTCACGGATTTATGTGGAAGAATTGGCAACCAACAATTTGTTTGATTAAACAGCCATCTTAGCAAGTATTACAACTTCCGGCCCAACATTAAGAATGGAGGGGGCTTGAATAATCATTCCACATAATGTTTTAGGACAACCTTCCTTGCCTGCAAGTTGTGGAACTGAAGCAATAAGAAAATATATTTTGGGCAGGAAACATATCTTATAAATATAAATAGAAATATGTGCTATAAGCAGTTTTTAGAATGTTTTGTCAAACATACCCTTACCTTTTTCATCCATACATTTACGCCCCAAAGAGAAATCAAAATAAAACTGCAACCTTCAAAAAAAGGGAGACCATCCTGAACAACCATCACCGCAACACAAGGGAGACCAATTCTACCAGGTGCATGTTTGATTTCCCATTATGCAAATATGTGGCTTCCCATGAACAACTAAGTCCTCTGATATTACTTGTTGGAGCTCTACCCTTCAGGGAAAGCACGTCAACAAACATAAATCCACTAAATGTGTTGGTGGCATTAAATCACACTAAAATCTGGAAGAAGACTGATGAATCCACTGGAGGAACAACTAACTCTACTGATCCACTGAGATTAGAGTCATCAATCAATAGGATTGACTATTCAGAAAAAAAAATTTGGAATCATACCTCTACTCTCAATCAATCTGCCTGACATTTGGGGCCTCTTGAAGAGCTGTAAGTGGTACAGAAACCACTACATTACGCATTCAAAAGATGTTGATGCCTCAGACTTGGTTCTCAGATATGTTTCATTCTAGGACATCAAGGCCCAATAATTGATTATAAGAGGTACACTCGTCTCATATGCAGTCTCCATTCTCTACTTTAAAAGGCTGACACAATTTCCAACTTAGCTAAAAAAACATTCAGTTAGGATCTTTTAGGCCTAGAATATATTCCTTGATATACAATACCTTGATGATGTTTGGGTGTGCCTTGAATTAGATCCTTGAAATTTTCCAGATTCAACCTGAACTCAGATATGTGCATCCTCCTCATTAAGGATCTGGATAGAAAAGGTTCCATCAACATTAAAATTACTCACTCCACCAACACACTTTAATGTATCATTAAGCTTCTCATCAAAATTAAATGTGACATTATCTGTTGGTGGTGGAGCAACATCCGACCTAGTTAGGCTGGTAGTTGGCTACACATCCTCAATGATGACCTCTCACTCTACTTTAAGAGACTCTAGAGACTGACTGGTCTTCTGTGATTTCCTTATTTTCATCCCACGCCATTTTAGAGGAACGGTGGTAGATGCATATGGGCAGCCTTTATGCTTTCTAGAGGAGTCAGTATTTGAGCTTAATCCAAAGACACCAGAACCACTTACAATGCCACTTACATAAAAATTCATAAAATATGATATAAATTTCTAAAATTAAGAAATGTAAAAAAAATCTTAAAATGATAATTTTAAAAATAAATCTAATTGAGAATGTCTAATTGAAATAACACAGACCAACATCAAAGAAAGAAACTTGGACATTAGTTCAGAACTAAAAAAATAAACTTAATAACATATTCAGTTGAAAAAAAATCAATAATATACAAAATATCCGTTCAAAAGTAATATGTTTCTAATATATACTACCATTATAGGTTTTTCAAATATATAAATTGTTTCTGCAATATAAAATTAATAATAAACAGAAGAAAAATTTATTCATTTTTTGTTGTTCCTTCATATCTTTCATCTGTTGTAACCTTGCATCTCTAGAGTTTGACAGAGAAGACATGTTTTTATTTTTTTACTTTATATTTAATTTTCAAGGTGTGCAATGAAATAAAATTATGCACAGTGGAATTTATAGTGAATGTAATGTACATTGAAAAGGAAAACCCCAAATTGGCTAAATTTGTAATTCCACAAGAGTATATGGTTGATGCAAAATGAAATTATATGATTGAATCAGTTTATGAACAGTCTAGTACTAAACTGTGATGTATAATACATATATATGGATCCATTTTCAGAAATCTGTGAAACCAGTTCATATGGTTGGGTGGTTTGCAACAGTGAACAGGTAAATACATGATCTAAAAAGTGATTCATGTATGTGAACTTATACACAACAGAATATTTTTAGTTTACATGTACATAGTAACTATTAAAATAAAATCTGGGTAAACTGGATTGTGTATAGTGGATATAAAATACACAATCCAAACTAAAAATATGCGAAAAAACCAATGGAATAAAATTTGGGTATACTCGAACGTAAGTTATTTTAAATAACCAAAAATAATATCTATTCCTTATAGTCCAAAAAAATGATTCCTTAGTTTTCGAAAAAGTAATTATCTTAGTTGACCCATACCCTAAAATATACTGAAAACATTAGTTGATTACTTTTCATTCATAAAAATCAAGAAGTCAGATAATGGAACACCTTAGACGCTCCCCTGTGCAGGCCTTCGGTCTCAGGTTGAGATCTCTTTACATTTTCTATCATCTCCTTAATTTGTTTATTTGATATATTCCAGGCTGACAAGTCTTCAACAGGCTGGAAAGGAACAACACCTCAAAATTTAGTGTGCCTTTCAATAAAAGGAAGTTGTGGGATGAGATCATTGGATGATATATGATGGAAAAAAGCTAAATAAAACAATTTATTTGAATATTTCCTTAGCTCAAGAACATGCAAGATAATTAATGTACCTTCCACTCAAGGCATCAGTCCAAAGGATAAGGTTGTAACCTTTTTTTGGGGAAAAATATCATAGTATAAAACATTACAATTGTTAGTATACAGTCACATAAATATAAGAAACATAGGGAAATATTCCAGTAGGAAACACATTGTTTATAGAAATCATAAACACTGGAACACTAAAATGGGATATGAGAGAACACACCTTTTTTCGAGCTCTGGATCTATATGGTTAGTGAGGACAGAAAGTTGTATAGTAATGGTGGTAGACCGAATGAAGTGAATCTATAATTTATGATTCCTGAATGCAGATGTATTATATAACAATAGTGAAATTTTGTATAAATTGACTTACATAAAAAAAATAAAGTGGAGCAAAAAGTTAGTCCACTATGCATATATTCTAAGACATTTTAAAAGAAATCAATGAACCGAACATGGAATCTTCATGAATGAAACTGGAAAAATTTATATTGAATGATATAATTTAAGCATTGCTAAATTGTAGGATTCTTTTATGTGTCAGAAGAAATCAATGTCATCAGTAAAAATAATTGATGATGTAAGCATGGCCAAGCAGAAGAAGCACATTCCGTAAATGGTGAATTGGAATAGGTGTTGTATAAAAATATTGTTTGAAAATGTACTATTAAACGGAAATTAATAAATCTTGGGGAGAAGGGAAAAAATTTCTAGAAATTGAGAAGAACACACCTTTTTCTTAGCGCTGGGTCTCTAGGGTCTCAGAAGACATACAATCGTATAAAAATGGCGGAAGACCGAACGTCGTGGATCCCTATTTACAGATTTGTGAATGCAGATGTATCATATTTCAGCATGTAAATTTGGTATGAATAGAGAGAAATGTGAAACATTGAAATGGAGGAAAATGTTAGAGATTTTATGAAAGAAAAATTACCATATGCGGGATCCATCTTTAACTGGTTCAATCTCCAGTTAGGTAAAATGTCTACCCATCGGTTAAATCTACGAAGCAAAAGAAAGATCTATTATTTCCATGATATCAAGAGAACATACTTGTTTCATAGATCCGGATCTATAGTCTCTCGGGATAAGGTATCATTGACGGTAATAGGGTTCGCGAAGATGTTGAAGGGTGTCCACTAGGACAGTTAACAATGAAATTAAAGCACATCCACGGCGATTGAGACCAGATAACCGACCAAGAAGGACTTGAAACCCTATATTTTAGAATCCGATTGTAGAAGCTTCTGAAACCCTAGTTTGTGGATATCTGAAGAGGTGAAGGCGGTGTGTCAAAAATCAGTGTCAGCCATAGCTTTCATAGAACGATCTTGGTGAAGACGTTGGACGACGATGAAGCAAAAACGATGGAGCTTTTCGAACCGGTGAATTGTAAGAGAGATGTCACAACGGGGAGGAGTTCCATAGATATGGAGATGATGTAGTGCAAGAGCGACGGGGGTGGATACTGGAAGATTGAAAGATGTAATAGGGAGATACGACCCAATTTTTTTGAATTGAGTTGCTGATTTCGGTGGAATTGTGTGATGAAGATGAAGATAGATCTACGGAGGGTTTGAAATTGTGGTCGTAGAGGAGGCAAGTCGCACGGGGGAGGTAGGGCAATGTGATGGAATGCGGGTAGATGGATATGGGTGGATGGAGTGAGTTGTTGTGGTAGTGACATGTGTCCAGAAAAATGCCTGCTTTAGTATATATATAGATATAGATTATATAATTATTGTAATTATAATTCTATATATATTATAATTATATAATTATTATATTTACAATTATATAATTATTGTAATTATTGTAATTGTATAATTATTATATTTATAATTATATATTTATTATAAATATACAATTATTATAATTATATATTTATTATATTTATAGTTTTTTAATTATTGTAATTATATAATTATTATAATTATATATTTATTATAATTATATATTTATTATAATTATATAATTTTTATAATTATAATAAACATTATTATAAATTTATTGTATTATTTTAGTTATTATATTTATTATAAATATATTTATTATAATTATAATTATATAAATATAAATAAGATATATTTATATATAGGGGTTGGGGAGGGGTTGGGTGGGATTTGGAAAAAAAACCCAAGAGTACCAAATGAATTGGTGCTCTAGGGTAAATGTGTCGAGCGTCAATTCATTTGGCGCTCGACACACCCATATTTCAAAATAAAAAAAACAGACCCTTTAAATTAAAAAAAAAACAAAAAGACTCCCTATCCTAAATCAGCCTCTGCATGATTCTTTGGGATTCCTCGACTGCATTTCAATGACGTTGTGCTTTCTATTTCACACGCGAAACCCTAGCTTCCCATTCCTTCCACTGTCTTACTGCTGCTCTGTCTATGCTTGTTGTCATCCCCGGCTTCACCTTGTGGTCGTTCTGTGGTGGAGGCGACATCCTTCCTCATCAGAAAAAGTGCAGCCCCTTTAGAGACAACTCCCGGAACTTGCAAGAAGGAGTTTGAGACCGAACCACTGGATCCAGGAGCCCCATGCAGTCAGCTTTTTCTTGAAGACACATGGACCGCAGGGCAACCAATTGTTTGGTGCATGCTGTAAGTATAAAGTTTTTTAGTTTCATTTTTGTTTTAAAGTTGTAATTCTTTTACTCAGTTCTTGTTTTTCTTTCTTATCGTCGGTCTGCATATGTGGTACCATTTGTTGCTTGTTTCTTTTAAGTTTAATAAAAAGCATTTATGTGTAGTGTTATTGACGTGTAGTAGGTCCCCTTGTTGGGGTGCAGTGGAGGTGCATGGTACCTCAAACACACAAAAAAGGAAGCAAACGGAGCAAACACAAGAATTAACATGGTTCGGCTATTTGCCTACATCCACGGGAGAAAACAGGGGGTGTTTTATTCTTTCCGTTTTCGTTGGAGGATCACTCAAGGATTACACAGATCTCACACACACCACATCTCTTACAAACAAAGGGATTCAATCCTGTTTAAATAGATGGGCATTCTTCTTAGCAAGAATTATTTCAGTAGGATAATTTCACTCTTCTTATAGAAGGATTAAATATTGGAGGATTCAAAATTTATGGCATTAAGATTTCCAATATTTAGCCAAGGATTAGCTCAGGACCCCACTACTCGTCGTATTTGGTTTGGTATTGCTACCGCACATGACTTCGAGAGTCATGATGATATTACTGAGGAACGTCTTTATAAGAGTATTTTTGCTTCTCACTTCGGACAATTAGCTATCATTTTTCTGTGGACCCCATTTTATTCATGGGGATAATTAACAATATTAGGAATTTGTGTGAACAATACAATAATTAATAGAGCAAAAATAGGTAAAAGAAAAGTTTTCATTTTTTTGTATCAGGTTTTGAAAGAAAAAAAGAAAGGATAGTCATCTGATAGATCATCAAATGATTATTGGGTCGAGCTGGATTTGAACTAGCGTAGACTATTGCCAACGAATTTACAGTCTGTCCCCATTAACCGCTCGTGCAACGACCCAGAAGGAATAATCAATCTTTTTGAGGCTTATAAACCTATGATCGAAGGAAACCCATTTTTTCTCCGGTTGTTGGAGGGTAGTTCATCTACCCTTGTCCTCCCACCAAAGGAGACTCCTCCTTGACGACAGAGGACTCTTCTCGCTGAAAAATTCACCCCACATTGGGAGTGGCCCCCACACCCCTAAGGGACCGAAGCACGTTAAATAAAAATGTTCATTTACTGCATTCTTCAATTTCTGCATTCTAGTATTTGGTTCTCGTGTTAGCATTGTCGAACTCCACAATTCCTAATTCGGCCCTTTGTAGTTCCATGCTTTGTTCTGTTTGCACGGCCCATCAACCACAACAAATAGATATTATTTGAAATTGAGAGAATAAGTCCTTTATGTGTCACAATGTGATTATGTTGATAATGTATTAAAGAGGTATCTGTTTCAACAACTCAAACTTTTAAGCATTCTTTTATGTCACCACTTAAACTATGGGTTACTCTATCTGTGTCTGTAGCCTTTATGAATGAAATTCATTTTGCCAATAAAGAACATAGGAGGTAGTGTTCTTATGGTAAGTGCAAATCGGGCTAAAGGAGGTTAAATACTTTGGTTCCTTTAGTTTTCTGGAGCTTGTGAATGGTGATATTCCAATGGACTTTTCATTGTGTTTCTGTAATCAAAGAAGCTTTATCAGTACAAACTCTAAGTATTGTTATAAGTAGGTGGCTCCTGCACACCCATGCAAGAGTGACCGCAATAAATACAATGAAATATTTATTATTATTATTATTATTATTATTATTATTATTATTATTATTATTATTATTATTATTATTATTTTGTTAGCTGTCGGTGAAGGAAAAATGGAGAAAATGATCCCACAAATAAGGCTTTATTTACTTTATGAAAAACAAGAATTGACCTCGCGGATCGTGCAGTCTTGGTCATTGGAATGGAAAGAATGAAAAACACAAATTCGCGACGACTTCTCTGTACGTAACTGTATACAAAATGGGGTTGCCACGCGGCGTACTGGTATTGGTGATAGCTGCCTATATATAAGCCCACCGCACCCCGCTGGGAATTGGCGGAGCACTCACCCAGGGTCTCTAGTTGTGTCAGTTCTGGATTCATTCCATAATGAAAACCGGTGGAGTTGGCATGGCTCTCCTGCTCGCGGTGGCAATCCTCTTCACCACCCTCGGCCACCCTTTTCTTGCTGAAGCATCCACCGACGCCGCTCCGCAGGCTGCTCCACCGATGACCACGCCGCCTTCCACATCGCCAGCAGGGGCGCCGCAGCTGGCGACGAGGCTGAATTACTATATTCCCACGGCTGCCCCAGCACCCGCGCCATGAACTTCTCAAGGATCGGGGGTGCCCCATGCATCTCCCGGCGGAGCAGCCTGATTTATATGTGTCCTCTCTTGGTTATACTGTGTTTTCCCTGTATGGGTTTTCCTGTTTTACTACTTCATCTCTGTGTTTTCTCACCTCCACCACAATGAATGAAGTTTAAACGTCGTTTCTGAGGTTGCTTGCTTTTATTTCTGTTTTAAAATTTGGCTCTTCTCTACTTTTTGTCTGAAATTTGTTTTCGGTCCAACAACGTTTTTAACAACATCAACGTTTCAAGTACCTGATCTATGTGTTTTCTTGCCCTAGCAGAGGGCTGTTTGTTTTTATATAATTTTTAATTTTTATTATTTTTCATTGTTGTTATTTTGTTATGTTGGGGTATATATATTGGTCAATAAATAAATTAATATTATCTTTTATATCTTATATATTAAATATAATTAGTAAAAATGCATATTTACTTATTAATCTTAATTAATAAATAAAACAATGAAATAAATAGTTTTTCAAAAACTATTATTAATTAATTAAAAAAATATTTAAATAAAAAAACTGTATTTAATGATATAATTAACATAAATCCGATTTAATCTAGTCGGGACCCTATTTGAAATTTTTCAATGCTTTATATATGAGCACAAATAGAGAAAGCACCTTTATCACGGCTAGAATGAATTTTGTCAAAGCCAAAATATGTGCACCCTTTAAAATAAATATATAATTACTATAATAAATATTTATTTATATAGTTATAATTAAATATTATTTAATATATAAATTACTATAATAAAAATTGAATTATAGCATCAAGGTTTAGGATTCGAGCGTATCGAGTCCTAAAAATTTATTAAGAAAAATAAATTTACAGATACAATAAGACAAATGAGTGCCGTAAAAAGCACCCCCGTGGCCAACCAACTCAGCCCCCGAGACACGAGAGCGAAATCCCCAAAAACATTAAAGAAAGGCACAAAAACCCTAATGTCCAACAATGAACACAAGGAAGCCTCATAAAATACACTCGATGCCGGGTTGGCGTAACAGTAGGACCCCCGCTTATTGCGGGGGTTGGCAGAACTGGCACTAGCAAATGGGTGCTTCGAATCAACAATGGGAGGGTGACGGCGGCAACAATCGAATGATGGGTTTGATGTTCAATACTGCCGGACAAGACGGTGCCCTTGCGGGAGCCGGATGGTGACGACCTTAGCCCTGACCACTTCAACAAGCGGGTCGTGATGCCGGGTTGCTGTGCTTGGGATGGCAACACGCCTGTAAGAGGAGCAGATCTACGGAGCTCTCACGGAGCTGGAGGATGCGAGGTGCGTCGCTTGGAAGTCGGCTGTTGACAGGCGACTGGGGCTGGGACACTTGGGTTTTTCCACGTCATGGTGGTGCTTGGTGTGCCACATTTTATGTAGACATTGTACTTTTGTTTTTTAATAAATTTTGAGGCCCTACACTCGGTGCCTAAACTTTCATGAGCCTGCACCACAATCCCAGCGTCCTTCACTACCTTCTTGCGACAATGAGCATCAATATGACCCTTCATCTCACATTTCTCACAAGAAATCTTTCTTCAACATGACTTCTGTAAGTGACCAACACCCATGCAAAAGTAACAAAAGTGTGGGTTCCTCTCATATTCCACGTCAATACAAATGTCATCAGTTGGGAGTAGAAAGATTAACCTTGTCAACGATGGTGGAGCTCAAATCGACATCCACTAACATCCTGAAAACGTGTCCAAATCACACCTGCACAGTTTCCTTTTTTAGGTGAATGGGTGTTCCAATTGTTGTAGCAATATCGTGCAAAATCTTCAGGTGCCGAAGGACCCAATTGAGTCAGTGCAGACGAACTCGTACATGAGAAAACACATTCCTTACCTGCAAGACATTGAAGTTCAAGGACCATTCATACAGCTAAAACCATCCTAGTTTCAAGAACAAATATCTCAAGCTCCACGCTGAAAGCCTAGATGCATCAGAGGAGAAGAGGCAGTGAAAAAAAACCCTTACCAAGCAAGACACACCTTCAATTTGAAAAGCCCCATATACATGAAGCCCTATGAACCAAATCAACAATCTTCCAAGACGCCACGCATCTGCTCGACGCACGCCCCCAGTGGCCCATGTCGTTCGCGCATCTGTAGAACAAGGCACGCCCCCTACGACAACCTATTTTCATGCATGTGCAGATCACGACACGCCCCCAGTGGCAACCACTGTTCGCGCATCTGCAGATCGAGGAACACCCCCAACAACCCGCGCCAAATCTGTTCGCGCATCTACATATCAAGGAACACCTAACCGACACTAGATCTTCCCCTCACCATCGGCTGAATGTTGGGACGGAAAAAAATGTTTGGCCCATGATGCAACAATAATCACGAGATAAAACTGAAGTGCAAAATGCAGAAAATAAATGACACCGGATGTAACGTGGAAAAACCCCCAAAATGGAAGGGGTAAAAAACCACAGACAAATAGAAGGATCACTATGGGTAAATATAGCTACACACTCCCTCACTATTACAAAGAGAACACCCTCGTAGTATTTCTCTTGAATAATTGGGAAAATGCCTCACTAAATACCGCACTCAAATGGTATTAAGAACCGGATGAAGGTGAGAGATGATATGCTGCAAATGGGATGAGGCTCCTGCCTCTTATAGGAAACCCTTACCCCTGTTGCTCCTCTCTCGCATGATCAATTGGCAGTGTTGGCTACCCACCAGCCACGCCTACCCCCTTTGACAATTAGTGGGGTGACACCATCCTGGAACAAACATCCACCAACACATATCCCACTTGGAGATTGATTGAGAACCAATCACATCTCCACACATCCTTTCTATCTACCAAACATGCTGCTCACATCTCTGCAAGACCGTTTGAGGATCTGCAACATCTGAACTTATCAGAGTCGACCGCCTTCGTCAGGAAATCTTCTTGATTTTCTTTAGTGTGAATCTTCTGCATGTCCACACTTCTTTCCTCCACAACATCTCAGACAAAGTGATATTGTACCCTAGTGTGCTTCATCCCGGAATGAAAATATGTATTCCTAGCAATGTGCAAGGCGCTCTTACTATCACAAAAAATTGGAATCTGCTCCTGTCTGTGCCCGAGCTCCTCCAACAACCTTCTCATCCAAATCACCTCTTTGCAAGATTGTGTAGCTGCCATGTACTCTACCACTGTCATGGATAAAGCCACAAATGACTGTAACTTTGAAATCCAGCTCATAGCTCCTCCTGCAAGAGTAAACACATAACCAGTAGTGGATTTCCTCTAGTTAGAATCACTTTCAAAAATCTGAATCAACATAGCCTCTGATAGTAAAATCTGATCCTCCATAACATAATACAACATCTGAGATCTCCTTTATGTAACTTAGTATCTTCTTTACTGTGATCCAATGCTCCCTTCCAAGATTCTCCATGTACCAACTAACTGCTACCACTACATGTGCAATGTTTGGTCTAGTAAAAACTATAGCAAACATCATACTTCCCACTGCTGATGCATACGGTACTCGAGACATTTCCATCTTCCCTGCTTCACTGCTATGACTCATCGTTGATGATAACTTGAAATTTATAGAAAGAGGGTTAGATATTGGCTTACAATCTTTCATGTTGAAGTGTTTCAAGACTCTATGTAAGTAACTCTTTTGTGATAGCAAAATCTTCCCATTATTTCTGTGTCGAAAAATCGGCATCCCAAGAATCTTGTTTGCTAGTCCAATGTCCTTCATACCAAACTCCCTAGCAAACTATGCATTAGTCTCCTGGATCTGATCTTTTTTGGGGTCTGCAACTAACATGTCATCCACATACAACAGAAGAATGATGACATCATTACCATCAGAATACCTGAAATATGCACAAGGATCTGAATGAAGTATATTGTATCCAAGACTCGTGATATAGGAATCAAATCTCTTATACCAACACCCCGATGCCTGCTTGATACCGTACAATTATTTGTTCAACATGCAAACCAAGTTCTCTTTACCTTCTTCTGAAAAACCTCTTGGTTGGAGCATTTAGATCTCCTCATCAAGATCACCATGGAAAAAACTAGTCTTCACATCCAACTACTCGAGATGTAAGCTATATGTAGCACACATCGCTAGAACTATCCAAACAGTCATCAGCCTAACAATAGGAGAAAATATTTAATTGAAATCAATACCTTCATTCTGATTAAATCCTTTAACCACCAGTCTTGCATGATATCATTCCACATGGTCATTTCCATCTCGCTTGATCTTAAAGACCCATTTGTTTCTGATAACCTTCCTTCCTTGAGGTAATGGAACAAGATCCCATGCCTTGTTTCTGTGCAGGGCTTCAAGTTCATCCAGCATCACCGCCATCCATGAGGGTACATCTGGAATCTAGGTCACATCTGTAAAAGAAGATGGATCCCCTGTCAATATGCAATACACAATATTGATCTCTCTAACATAGTATGAGTTCCATACTGGTGCTCTTTTCTCTCGATTTGACCATCATGGTCCAGACTCAACCAGTACTTGATCATCATTCTCAGGTAATGCATTAGATGAAACTGGTTCTTCCTTGGATTTTCCCTCTAATTCGATTGTCATAGTTTTTTTATTCTCCTTCTCCATGCCTTGATCAGTTTCATTTTCACCTTGTCTTCTGAAAAAATTACATCTCTTGCTGAGGATAAGTTTGCAGGAAGTGGGGTCCCACAAACGATACACCTTTACACCATCAGCGTACCCCAAGAAGATACATTTTCTGGATCTCGAATCCAACATCGATCTTTCCTGATCATTAAACAATGCATATACAGCACTTCCAAAAGTATGTAATTGAGAATAGTCAGTGAGTTTACCAGTCCACATCTCCATTGGTGTCTTCAGATCAATCACCATTAAAGAAGATCAGTTGATCACAAAACAATTGGTATTCACTACTTCTGCCCAAAATGTTTTGGCAATTCCTATAGTCTTCAACATTTCTCGTGTTCTATCCAATAGGGTTCTATTCATCCGCTCTTCCACTCTATTCTACTAAGGAGTGTATTCCACTATGAACTATTTTTTTATTCCATCATGCTGAAAAAGTATCAAACTCCTCTCTTGTATATTCTCCACCATTGTCAGTCCATAGACACTCGATCTTCTTTCCAGATTCAAGTTCTTTCCACGCTTTTAATGTTTTGAAGACTTCAAAAACATCCCCCTTCCTCTTGATTAGGTACACCCAACATATCCTAGAATAATCATCAATGAAGGATACAAAATACCTTGCTCCTCTCAGGGATATAACCGGTGGTTGCCAATGATCAGAATGGATTAACTCTAAGATCTCATGAATTCTTGCTATTGATGTCCCAAACAGTAACCTGTGTTGCTTTCTCAAAACACAATGTTCACAAAATGGTAAGGATATCTTTGTCATCCCATATAGAAAATTCTGATCCGTAATAATCTTGAGGCTTCGTTCTGACATATGGCCAAGCCTCAAATGACATAACGTCGCCAATGCTTCCGTCGAGGTAGTTAATGCAACAACTATCTCCACCTCCTTCTACGTTTCACCCATAAGCACATACAGGTTCTTGGAGATCTTCTCTGCCTTCATTACCACAAGTGATCCCATCACAATTCTTATCAATCCATTCTCAGTATGAGTCTTGCATCCGATTTCATCAAATTACCCCAAAAACAATATATTCTTTTTTCAGGACCTTCACTTGACGTACTCCTTGGATGGTCCATACTATGCCATCATGCATCTTCAGTTTAATGGTACTGAATCCAACGATCTTAAGGGTGTGATCGTTCCCCATGTACAGAAGTCATTTCGAGAAATTTTCAAATTGGTCAAACCATTCCCGTCGAGACATCGTGTGCCATGTTTCTCCTGAGTCAATAATTCATGCATCGTTGAGATGATGTCTACTTCCAATAGTCATCGCCACTTCACTGACTAGTATATCTTCATTTCTTGAAGTTCTCACCACATTCCCTTGAGATCTATTTTCACCACTCTTCTTATTCCAAAACTCCTTCTTGATGTGCCCCTTCTTGCCACAATTGAAACATGTGACATTATTCTTCTAACACATTGATTTGGACCTACCATGATTTGGGATCCCACAGAAACCACACTCTATCATCCTTCCTCTCTCCATTAATAGAGCCTCTGCCTGGTGTGAAGTTGTCTATCTGTCCTCCTTGTTCTTATGCTGACTTTCTTCTTCAAAAACTATGGCTGCAACATCATTGAAGGCCAACATATCCATCCAAATATTGTTGGTGTGGTTGATGATGAGTTGGTCATAAGAATCTGGAAAACTCTAGAGTAAAATCTCAGCACGTGAAATATCCACAATTTTATAGCTTAACACTGTGAGATGAGAGAATAGGGTATTATAGTTGTTGATGTGGTCAGTCACTGATGATGAATCCGCCATTCAAAGAGTGTACAATTTTTTCTTCAAGAATGTTTTATTGTGCAGTGACTTGGCCTCGTACAACTTCGTCAGAGTATTCAATATTTCCTTCACTGTCTTTTTCTCTACAATTCTTGACAGGACCTCGTCTGCCAAAGACAAATGGAAGTTGACAAAATAATTCCCATCCATGTCATTCCATTTTTACTTCATCACACCCGCCAAATTTTTACCAATTTCTAGTAGACAATTATCCTTCCACCGCACTGCCTACATCTTCATTTTTCACACCGAAAAATTATTGCTGTTGAATTTTTCGGTCTCAAATTTCACCGCTATCTGGACACACCATCAGTCCAGAACTTCATCCATTTCACAACGGTGTATTTAATAATTCCAATAATTTTTTTTCTGATGTGATAGATCAACTGGAGTTGTAATCATAGAACATACTCAAAGTAATGAAAATTATTAATACCTAAAAAAAGTGAACAGTACCGGGCCATAACCTTCCCTCTAATACCACTTTTTGGGACCAGGAAAATGTTTTTCCCATGATGTAGCAATAATAATTAGATAAAAATAAAGTTAAAAATGTGGAAAATAAATGACACAAGATGTAACTTGGACCCCCCCAATGGAAGGGGTAAAAAACCACGGGCAAATAGAAGGATCACTATGGGTAAAAATGGGTACACACTCCCTCACTATTACAAGGAGAACACCATCGTAATATCACTTTTGAATAATGGAAAAAAATCCCCACTAAATATCACACTCAAATGGTAATAAGAACCAGATGAAGGGGAGAGATGAGATGATGCAAATGGGATGATGCTCTTACCTTTTATAGGCAACCTTCACCCCTGCTGATCCTCTCTCACAGGATCAATTGGTGGTGTTAGCCACCCACCATCCATGCCTTCCCCCTTTGACAAATTGGGGGAGACACAATCATGGAACAAACATCCACCAACACTAAAGATCAGCCCAGCCTCAAACTCCCATCATTGACCTGTAGCATATCCGACATTCGAGCAAAAATGTTAACTCCACCTGAAAATGCCCCATCCCTCCCAGGAGCATCCTTGCCACCATTCAAGTGCACAGATATGAGGAAATGAGGAAGCAATATAGCTGAAAACCCTAGATCCTGATGGAGACCCCATTGAAGCAGAGCTCCCGAAACCAAGGCATCCTCCCATCAATTCGATATACTTATAATAAATATAAAAAATATTGAAATATAATATATATAATAAATATAATAAATATAATAAATATGATAAATATATAATTATAATAAATATATTAAATGCATAAATATTTTTTTAATGATATATTTATAATCATATAATTATAAAAATAATAAATATATTATAAATATTATAAATATATAATCAAAAATATAATAAATATATAATTATACATAAAATAAATATATATAATAAATATATAATTTTATATTAATAAATATATAATTTTAAATATTGTAAATAAGTTATAAATATAAAATAAATTTTTAAATATTTTTAAATATATATTTAATATTGAAATATATTTATTCTAATAAATATAAATATAATAAATATAAAAAATAATTAAAAATTTAATAATTAATTATTTATAAATATAATAAATAATAATTTAGAATTATATATTTATAAATATAATAAATAATATTTATAAATATAATAAATAATATTTATAAATATAATAAATAATATTTATAATAATATTTATAAATACATAATTATTAAAATAATTATAAATATTTATAAACTTACAATTATGTATTTATTATATTTATAAATATATAATTATTTATTATAATAGATATTTACAATTATATTTACTCTATTTATATTTATTATAATAAAAAATTATAAATATAATCGTAAATACATTTAAAGAATTATAAATATGTATTTATAAATTTAATTTTAAATAAAAATAAAAATAAATAATTATAAATAAAAAATATATTTATATAGTAATAAATATTTAATTATAAATATAATAAATATATTCATTATATTTATTATATTCATATATTTATTATGAGATGGTGAGTTTGTGGGAGCTCTTATCTAGGGTTGTCGATGGCGATTCAGGAGTTCTTCCTTGATTATGTTCGACCGATCTATAATTGCAGAATCTTTCCTAGTACAAGGAAGGTTTGATTCTCATATAGCTATTTTCAAAAGAGCATGGGGCTCATCCTCCTCTGATTGTCCTCTGAGAAAGCTGAAGGCAGAGAAGGAGTGTGAATCGTCTCGTTCATTCTTACTTTTTAAGGGATCTGCCCTAGGTGGTTTACGCCGAAAGGGAAGTGTCACTTATGTCAAAGAGAATCCAATTGTTGCCTTAGAGTGATTGGAAATTGGTAAGTTTTCATTAATCGCATGACTGATTTTTCCCAAAGGTTTCAAACCTTTGAAAATTCAAGAACCGATTGACTGTATATCATGGATCTAGGGATTTACCGATTGGAAGTGCGTCTCTATTGGACATGGGGTTATCATTTTTTGTTCCCTTCATAATATTTGAAGATGAGCGCATGGGGTATGGATTCGATTTCACTCAAACAGGGTGTTATTCACTTCCGTGAATGAGAATAGAGTCTTAATCCATTAGAGGTTAGCAGCTCTTGCGTCCAATTGTTGGATAAGGTCCATAGCTTGAATTGGGTTTGCTGGCATCCCTGAATTTTATATGACATTTTCTCAATGATAGGAATGCCTATAAATATAGACAAATAAACCAAATTGGAAATGTATGACCATTTCACACGCTTCATGGTGGAATTTGACCTATGCACTACTCCTATTGATAGAGTTTATCTTTCAAAAGTTGAGGATGAATTCAGTTTGCCCATTGATTATGAGAACATGCCCAATTTCTGTTCAGTTTGAAAAAGGATTTTTCATTAGGCTTCAAATGGTAGGAGTTGTTTGTTCTGTTTGTGTTGCTCTGGTAGAGGAGATGATGAAAGATTATGTTTCAAGAAGAATAAGATGGGGAAATTAGCTGGACTAGCTGGGGAAAGTGGGGCTATGGCTCCCTCCCAGTAGATGGTTAAGGAAATCATAGAGATAGGAAGTGGAGCTCCCACTTCTCTTCATGCTAGTGGAAAGATTTCTCATTATGGCGACATTGGAACAAACATTTAGCCTATTGGGTAAGCATGAGGTGAACCTATTATGACAGTGTTAGAATCCCCTAATGGGATGGAGGCTCAGTGAAAGTGGGATAAATCTTGGGCTGAAATATTTTAAGATGAGGAGAATGCTGCTAAAGAAGGTTTTACTGTCAAAGGAAATGATCAAGAACTAGCTTCCAGTGAGAAGAATTAAGATGAAATTCAAAGGGTGGATGACCAAAAATTCATGGATGAGCATGAGATTTCCTCAAGTCACTCCAAAGGCGAGCAAAAGTCAGATGTTACTTCTCTTGTGAAGCCTCAAATCAAGAAATCTCTCATGGATGTGGAGGGGTTCCAAATGGTCCCTACTCAGACAAAATCAAATGGAAAAAATGCTCCTTATTTTTATGTCCTTCCAGAGGACCAGACTCCTATTTCTATTTTTATTTCTCTTGTAGAGGGGAAGCATTTATTTACTAGATTACAGAGCATTGAAGGACAACCTCGTTGTTGAGAAAGAAGAATCTTGTCATCAAAAAACATGGAAATGAGGGAGGCATCCCAAAGGTTGTTGTTGGGGTCATAGGCATGATGTCTTGATTACATCATGGGGGAAGTCCACCAGACATTCTTCTAGGGATCAACTTTCACTGGAGCAGCAAAGGCTCAGGTAGGTTTATTCAGCGCTACTTAATCAAAAAAAATTTCCATCTGAGTGGGAGTTGGGTGATGATGATGCATCCTCTGGCTATGTCCATGGTGATGACATTGATCCTTTTGATATGTTGATTTTCCATTTGGGTGAACATTTGTCTTGTTTGTTGACCCCGTCTCTCTCATGATTTTTTTGTTTCATTTCTTTATATTTTAATAAATTGCTAGGAGCCTAGGTGTATAGCTAGACCAACATCATATATTTATGATATTTATTATTAGATATATATTAGGTGCTTGGGGTTACAATTACATTACACACACACACACACACACCATACACACAAGCCGAAAAGACAGGCCATAACCCCCTCAAGGGATAACTCACCCATCAAGCCTTATTTATTCAACATATGACCTATTCCCCCAGTGGGCATGAAGCCCATTATATGGGCCATAGAACAAAAATTGGATGGCCCAAAGTCCGTACATGTATATTGCCTATGTCAACGCCTACCCATGCCATGTCTGCATCACTGCCTGCTTGATGACCCGAAGCCCCAATCAAGATGAATAGTACTACTGGTATAGTACCCTACTACAACCGTAGCTACAGTACCACCCTACTATAGTACTACAGTGCCACTATAGTGCTTTCTACAACACTGCTACAATACCTGCAGAAATTCACCCCACCCAAATATGAACCCGGGTCTCATGCAGGATTACAGGGAGCCTTTGCACTAGGGTAAGCCACCTACTGCATATTTATGATTATATATTCATTATATTTATATTTATTAAATTAATGAATATATATTTATTATATTTATGATTATATATATATATATCATATATTTATAATTATATAAATTTATATAAATTTAAATTATATATAATTATTTATAATTATTAACTAGGTACCTTTTCTCATTTGAAATAGGATGTTTTATAAATATTTACTATAATAATTATATATTTATTTTTAAATATTTATAATTAAATATTAATTATAAATATTTATAATTAAATATTAATTATAAATATTAATTATAGTAATTTATATATTAAATAAGATTTATTTATAACTATATAAATATAGATTTATAAATATAGATTTATAATTATATAATTATAACTAAATTCCATCCAATGGCCTGAAGGCCTTCATTTTTTATTTATTTTTGATAATCCACCTTTTAAGGGGTGAGGTGGAACCCTTACAAATCCCATAGGCGTAAGTATTTCATGGCCCATAGGCCTTAGAGGAATTCATTTCCCATAGGCTTCAAACATTACATGCAACCCAAACTAAATACTTGGAACTGCTCATCCCCAACATCTTCATCATGAGATCAACTCTACACCATCTCATGGCTGTTAAGATAGGCTTTCCTGTGCATGCACAGGCTTGTCCCGATGGTAGGTGTCATACCCTCTCATTCTTGCAATCTGTTTAGCTTCTGTTATGGTGAAATCTCCTTACTCCTCCTCCTTCTAAAGCTTGTTCCTTATAGGTTGTATGGTTTGCATCTGCACTTAAGGTAGCCCAAAGGCCTTGATGTGGCCCAAAGGCCTTACTGACTCGAAGGCCTAGGTGGCCCGAAGGCATTAAAGGACTCAGGGACCAAATCAGTGGTTTGAAAGCCCAAACGATGGCATATTCTCAGCTGCTACAGTGCCAAACAATGTCTACTACAGTACCTGCTACAGTTCTGTACAGTTCCTACTACAGTACCTGCTATAGTACTGCTATAGTCCCTACTATAGTACTGCTACAATACTGCTACATTCCCTACTACAGTACTGCTATAGTACCCTCGGAAATTACCCCCCACCTGGATTTGATCCCAGTTCTCTTAGATGCACTTAAAGAGTCCACACCAACTGGGCTGAGGCTCATGTGCTAAATTCATTAAGGATTATTTATGTACATATAAATATATATTTATATAATTACAAATATATTTAAAGAATTTTAATTATATATTTATTTAATTTTTTTATAAATGTTGAGGTGCAACGACCTATTTTATTAAAATAAAAGATGTGCCAAAGGAGGAGAATTGTAACATCCCAAGTAAATATAGAATATGAACCTTTTCATATTTATTAATATTTGTGAATTAAATATTAATTTTACTTTAAAGGATATGCTATGTTCTATGACATACCTGACACGCAATAATGAGTTTTTCTTAAATCTTACGTTTCACACATCGTTCAGTTATACCGAAAAATAAGATAATAATATTATTATTTTAAATGGTAGTAAACTCATAGCAGTTGTATTGAAGAAAATGAACATAACTAACTATAATATGATTATACATGTTTTTAAATGTTTTCACATTTATCCAATAAATAATAGAGGCTTAAAATAAGAAAGAATCGAATTTTAAGCATAAATACTCTAATATTCTTTAAGGAGTCGATTTACCACCTTTTGATGGTAAACTATTTTTAAATCTAGTTTTTGTCACTTTTATAGGTTCTATTTGACAAAATAATATTTTTATTTAGAATCAATACATCTAAATTTACTTTGGATGGAATTTTTGTATTTTTCTGATAATGTTCATTTTTTAACGAATAATGAAAAATACTGTATTTTAATTCAGAACTATCTTTTAATCTAATTTATTTATATGGTTAGATTATCTTATTAATTCATTTTAAAGTGTAATTAGATTATATTTTTACCATTTAATCTATTTTTTTACATTGGAAGTAATTTCACTTTGAAATTGGACATAAACAAGTGTCAATATTTTGATAGTTATTATTCCTTAAATACAAACTTTTTTTTGACAACGGGAATTAATTTTACTATAATCTCTACCACTTATGTGTTTTGAATTTGAAAAAATGGATTCCAAATTTGGAATTAGGAGATACAAATTGTGTAAATACGTAACTTTTATTTTTAGAAATTAAGAATATTTACTTCAGTAAATATTTTATTTACCATGGTTAAATGGTAAATTTGGTAAATAAGGGTAAAAAAATATTATTATAATAATATTAAATTACCTTAACATGTGTCCTAATCCTATTGGATGATACGTGTCCGACTATGGACATCTTTGGGTCGATTTTGGGACCCCATGGAGTTACTTGTGAGTGATAATGACACAGTATATTAATTAATTTAAAGTAAAGAAAAAAATGACATAAACATATATCTTTTAGTAAATAAACTATTTCATGGGGTTATATAAATTATCTATTTGAATATAAATATTAATTTGAAAGCTAAAATTATTTCATACATCATAGTATTTTATTTATAATTTTTATACATCAAATAAATAAAATTATTTATGACACAATGATGATGTAGTGATTACCTTATTAATGAATGATTTAAATAAATGAGATTATAAAATTTAAATCAAATATCCAAAACCTATCCAATTCTTATTGGATGATTTTATTTTGAACAATATTCTTCCTATATTTTAATTCAATTAGTTTTTTACCTTTTGAAACAGAGAATCATTTTATAATAAAATAATACTTTCAAACTTTCCTAAAGAGCCCCTCCTCCCCCTTATAAAAGGCCATCACCTCTAACCCATTACTCACACCTATCAAGACCCTTGACTCATCCAAAATCTGCCCAATTAATCTCCCTAAACCCCTATCTTCCTCATAAAACCCTTCCTCTAAGCAGAAGACAATTCAAGTAAACCTTTTGGTTCAAACTGAAATGAGATACCCGATTTAAAGGTAACATATTCTCTTAAGTTTTTTCTTTTATTTTACTTATCCGTACCCCTAAACACTCTTTATTCCTTTATTTTATAAAAAAACAATATCTTAAATATAATAGTTTGTTTTTATGAGAATTATTCTAACTAAACTTTCACACACCTCCATCTAATGGATACAAACATACTATTTTTGTGGATGACGAACTACTGCCTCACAAAACGATGATTGCTCAAATATCTCCAAATGCACATCATGGTGGAAATTATGATGGAACTGTATTTATATGTTATTTATATTATATTTATATTGTCTCTATACTTATTTATTTTTCATTCATAGCATACTTTTATAGTTTCCATAATGTGTAAACACAATAATTTCATTTGAGGAAGTGCGGACTACCACCCCTCAAAGTGATATGAATTGTTCATGCCATACATGGAACGTATAAAGGATAGAGTTACTAAAATTATATATTATATTATACTGGAATTAAAATATACCTATGTATCATTATGTTTTCATTCCATTAAATACGAAATAGAAATGAAAGTAGCGTTCATGCGTACGTACGACTTACCGTCTCTATGAATGATGCATTTCATTTCTTACCTCCAAATGTTATGTACTATTATAAATACATATATATACTAGATATATATGATATATATTATATCTAAATCATTAATGTAAATCTTGAGATAATGAACTTTTTACCACATGAATAATTTGTAATTATAAGAAGTTCATTTTTGACTCAAGTACCAAATATCGACAAAACAACCGTTATTGACTTAAATGATTACATAATGTTTATAAAATTGAAATAAGTGATATAAAAGGAATAATTAACTTGAAAAAAGTTCTTAAGAAAGTATAAATTAAATTTAGTTTATTATTTAAGAGATTAAAGAATGAACAAGTCATGTCGGACATGAGGTAAGTGACTTTGTCTCAATCTCCTTTCATTGAGGCATATTTTGATTTATACACGACTTTATTTTATACGGTGTATAAATACCTTTGAATTTTAATTTCAATCAAAGGTAATACTTTTCTCTGAAATATTTTACTAAACAACCAAAATAATGTTTCTTTTTAACATACGCGGTGACAATGACCTTTCCGACACCATGAGCATTATTTGATTTTTGGCTTCCTTAACATGCCACAATGTTTTTTTAAAAGGAAAATAAATACCATATACTATTTTTACGTATTTTGGTATTAAAAATGGTTTTGATAATGTATTTATTATGTCAATATATTTAAATGATATATTGTGATTGTAATGTGGAAATGTTATCTTTCGTTTATGTTTGTTTCATGTGTTTTAAATATGTTGTGGTTCTTGGGAATTGTTTATGTATACGAGTGTTTCTATGATAAACCTATGGAAGGTGAGCCCGAGATAGCTCTCCAATACATTGGGTAACATGACAGAGGTAAACATTAATGTTTCATCTAAGAGATTTAAAGAATATACTATGATGGGTATTCCAAATGTAACTCCCTATGTAGCTGTAAAGGCTACAATGTAAGTATGTTTTATATGCCACATGTTAACTTATGATTTATGATTTCCATGTGTTATTCATAAATATTAATATCTTGTGTGGTATGTTTAAGACTGAAAAGTACGATTTTTTTGACTTGAATGTATTAATGGACAAATGTTTTATTTCCTTGTTTTATAACCCTTACTGAGCTTTTTATACACATCCCAAGTTTTTGAAATATTTTTCAGAGGAATTAAAGATTAATAGGGTCAAGGTTGGGATCAAGGAAAATCCATGCTATCTAAAACATGGAACTAGACATGGTTCTTTTTTTCAAGAGTTTTAATTTTATGGAAAAAATGGATACTGTGTAGAAGTGTCTACATGAAATATTCAAGTTGTTATGTATATGTTATGACCTAATTCTCTAAATCTATAAACTTGAATAGATCCTCGAGGTGAATTATTAACTTAATTCAAGATAATGTAATATTTAATACCAGGTCCTTATAATTGGTATTAGAGGTCAGTTTAGATAAAATTTGGAGTTAGAATATTGTTAAATTAATATCCATAAATTTATTTATGTTAAGATTAAAATGATATAGATTACCATGTTGCTTAGCCTATGATATTTTTGTGTTCAGAATGGTTGTCCACAGAGGAAACATGGCAGATATGATGGGACGACATCAACAGGAAGACAACCTTATAAATTAGAAACCTTAGATGGTCGGAATCAGAACTGAATAGTTTGTTGCAGGGATGAAGTAGTTGACCTAGGCTATAAATAGTGGTGGTATCCATGCACGAGATCAACCAGATCAACCACATAGAAACATGTCAGTATTGAATCATTTCATAAGGCAACATCCCCCATCATTCAGAGGATCATCTGACCCTATGCGTGATGAATGGTGGATTAAAGCACTGGAGAAGATTTTTGATGTCATAGGGTGTTTATAACATTAAAAGGTCAGTCTTTCTTTTTACTATTATGAAGGTGAATCCAATCAGTGGTTGTTGATGGTGAAAAATATCAAGGATAGTGAGGAGATTGATGCTCTTTATTGGGATGAATTCAAAGGTATGTTTTTTGAGAAATATTTTCTTAAGGTGGTTCATCTTATGATGGAAAAAAATTCTTGGAATTGCGGTAGGAGGATGACTCAGTGTCTTCTTATGAAGAAAAATTCACTCGATTGGAAATGTATGCTCTAAATTTCATATGAGATATTGATAATAAAATCAACCGTTTTTTACTTAGGATTAAATACAAAGTATTGAATAGATTTAGATTTTTGTGAGTTCAAAAGTTATGAAAAACTTGTTCAATGTGCGAATAAGGTGGAAATGTTGTTTTCTGATGATCATGTATTCTTTGAAAAACAAAAAAATAAGAGGTCGAGGTGAAAGACGAAAGGGAATAACTATTCAAAAAATTCTGATGGTAATAAACTTATGTTTATAGTTTGTAAAAAATGCAGTAAAAATCATATTGGGGAATGGATTTTGAATTCTGGTAAGTGCTACTGATGTGGTAAAATGGGGCATAAGGCTTGTAATTTCATTGAAAAAGATGAATGTAATGGTAAGAAAAAATATGATTTACAGTCAGTAAAATGTTTTAAGTGCAATGAAATGGGTCATTATAAAAATGAGTGTCCAAAGAAGAACTCAACTGAGTGAAAGAAGCTAGAATAAAAGTAGAAAATGGTGGTGAAATCCTTTTCAACTACTTCAGTAGATGTTGGGCCATCGAATGAAGTAGTATCAGGAACACTGTTTGTTTATTCTGATTATGGCAATGTGTTTTTTTATCCAGGGTCTACATACTCGTTCATTTATGAGAAGTTTTCTGGTAAATTAGGAATTCAATCTCAAGACATGAATCCTGAAATTTTGGTAAAAACACTGGGAGGAAATGTTAAGACAAAAAAGTTATAAGAACCTTCTTGTCCTTGTGTGCTGAAATAATCTACCTACAAACCTTATTGTTTTTCCTCTAGTAGAGTTTGATGTTATTTTGGGTATGGATTGGATTTATATTTATCATGCTGAGATTGATTGTAGAGAAAAAGAGGTTTCTTTTCAGAAAGGATTTCAGTTTGTGTATAAGAATGAACCCTTACTTTTGATAACATATCAGGAAGCTGAGAAACTAGTAAAAGATGGGAATGAATGTTACCATGCATATATTGTTGAAAAAAAAGAACTATTCATATTAATGATAGCCCAGTGATAATTGAGTATCTTGATGTTTTTTCTGATGAGTTTTCTGATATAATACCTGATTAGAAAGTTGAATTTACTGTTCACTTAGTTCTTGATGGTAATCCAATTTCAAAACTCCCTTTTCAAATGGATCAAATTGAACTTTTAGAGTTAAAGAATCAATTACAGGAGTTATTTGATAAAGGATTCATTTGAACTAGCACATCACCATGGGGTGCTCCTATCTTGTTTGTTAAAAAGAAATATGGTTCAATGAGACTTTTCATTGATTATAGAGCCATGAATAACATCACCATTATAAAAATGTATCCTTTACCTCATATCAATGATTTATTTGATCAGCTCTAGGGAGATTGGTATTTTTCAAAGATTGACATGAGATTGGTGTACCATCAGTTTAATGTAAAGGAAGTAGACATTATAAAGATCTCATTTCATACTAGATATGGCCATTATGAATTAGTAGTTATGCCATTTGTGTTAACAAATGCACCTGATGTATTCAGGGATCTTATGAATAAAATTTTATGTGAATTCTTGGATAAGTTTGTAGTGGTGTTCATTGATGATAATTTGTTTTTTTTCCAAAAGTAAGGAGGAATAAAAAATTCATTTAAGGGTTTTCATAAAAGCATTAAAAGAAAATAAACTGTATGGGAAATTTAGTAAGTGTTAGTTTCAGTTACAATATTTTTTTTCTTGGTTACATTGTTTCAAAAAATGGAATAACTATTTATCCTGCTAAAAAAAAGTTATTGAATAATGGAAAATACCTACCAATATCACATAGATCTATAGTTTTCTTGGTTTAGAAGGTTATTACCAAAGGTTTATGGAAAAAATTTTACGGTTATCTAGCTGACTGAATAAGTTAACTCGAAATGGTGTTAAGTTCATTTGGAAAAAAGAATGTGATTATGGTTTTCAGGAATTGAAAAGAAGATTGGGGAATGCTCTAGATTTGGCACTACCTTCCAGAAATGGTGAGTTTATTATTTACAGTGATGCTTCGTTAAAAGGAATTGTTTTGTTCTAATATAGAACGATCAGGTAATTACTTATGCTTTACATCAGTTGAAATCTCATGAGATAAGTTACCCTACACATGATTTGGAATTAACTGCTGTTGTTTTTTGCTTTAAAAATTTGGAGGAATCATCTGTATGAAGTAAAATGTGAAATATATACTGACCACAAAAGTTTGAATTACATATTTACTTAGAAATAATTGAATATGATTCAGAGGAGAAGGCTAGAATTAATCAAGGATTATGATTGCACGATCCATTACCATCTGAAAAAGGTGAATAAAGTGGATGATGCTTTGAGTCAAAAGAGTAATGCAACATTAACCATGTTACATTTGGAAAAAGATCCTATAATTAATGATTTGATGAAATTTGGCATAGAAGTTGTTGGTGTAGGAAATTCCTCTGATTTGTTTCATGTTTCAGTGAAATCATCTCTATTAAATAGAATTAATCAAGCGCAGAAGGAAGACAATGAGTTACAAAAAAGGTAGAGTTGGTTTAGAAGGGTATGTTTCCTGAATTTAACATCGATAATGATTGTATTTTTAGATTTGGAAAGAGATTATGCATTCCATGTAATTCATAGTTAAAGAAAGAATTGTTATATAAAGATCATAGTTCTCAATTTTCAGTTAATCCTGGAAGTACTAAGATGTATAGAGATCTTTGGGAGTATTACTGGTGGTATAGAATGAAAATAGATATTGCTGACTTTACTGTGAAGTGTTTGACTTCACAACAGGTTAAAACAGAGCGGCAGTTACCGAAAGGGGTACTTCAGTCTTTACCAGTACCATAGTGGAAATAGGAAAATATATCCATGGATTTCATTATGGGATTACTAAAAAAATCTCGAGGTACCAACGCAATCTATGTTATTATTGATCGATTGACTAAATCTACTCATTTCCTTTCTATTTGAGATACTTTTTTTCTAGATCAACTATATCATTAGTATGTTAAAGAGATAATCAGGTTACATGGAGTTATCCTCTCCATTGTATCTTACTGTGATCTGAGGTTCACTTCTAAATTTTTGAAAGGCCTTCAGAAGTCATTGGGAACTGAATTAAATTTTAGTACAACTTTTCATCCTCAATCAGATGGGCAGTCAGAACGAACATTTCAGACCATGGAGGATATATTGCGTGCTTGTTCAATAGATTACCAGGGAAGTTGGGACTAACATCTTTCTTTGGTTGAATTTTCTTATAATAAAAGTTTTCATTCTAGTATATAGATGGCTCCATTTGAGGTATTATATGGAAATAGGTGTCGAAATATAGCTTTTTGGGATGAAGTAGGTGAAATAAAATGGATGGGACCAGAATTGGTAGAAGAGATGGTAGATAAATTTCAGTTGATTCAGAAGAACATGATAATAGCTCAGAGTAGGCAGAAAGGTTATGTAGATAACCGGAGGAAGGATCTTTCATTTGAGGTAGGTGATCAGGTCTTTCTCAATGTTCTCTATGAAAAGGTGTGATGCGTTTTGGAAAGAAGGGAAAGCTGAGTCCAAGGTTCATTGGACCCTATGAAATTCTGGAAAAAGATGGATCAGTTGCATATAGAGTTTCCTTACCTCCAAGTTTTTCCCAGGTATATAATGTTTTTTATGTTTCAATGTTGAGAAAGTATTTTCTGGATCCATCTCATGTTTTGATCACAAAAGTAGTTAAGTTGGAAGAGAATCTCTCTTATGAGGAACAACCAATCTAGATTCTTGATCGAAGAGAGAAAGTGTAGTGGAATAAAGTAATTAATCAGGTAAAGGTTTTGTGAAAAAACATATGGTTGAAGAGGAAACATGGGAACTTGAGAATGAAATGAGGGATAAATACCCCCATTTATTTGATAAGTGAATAAAATTGTGAGAACTCAATTTCCAAAAGTGAGGAAGGTTGCAACATCCTAGGTAAATAAAGAATATGAACTTTTTCATATTTATAAATATTTGTGAATTAAATATTAATTTTACTTTAAAGGGGATGATTTTTATGATGGCGTACCCAACATAAAACAATGAGTTTTTTTGAAATCTTACATTGCGCACAACGTTGAGTTATACCGAAAAATAATATAATAAAATTATTATTTTAAATGGTAGTTAACTCATAGACGTTGTATTGGAGGGAATGAATAGAACTAACTACAGTATGATTATAGATGTTTTTTAAATGTTTTTACATTTATCCAATAAATTTTAGAGGCTTAAACTAAGAAATAATCCAATTTTAAGCATAAATACTCTAATATTTTTTAAGGAGTCGATTTACCACCTTTTGATGAAAAACTGTTTTCAAATATAGTTTTTTTTCACTTTTATTTGTTATATTTAACAAAATAATATTCTTCTTTACAATCAGAACATCGAAATTTATTTTGGATGAAATTTTGGTATTTTTCTGATAATGTTCATTTTTTAATGAATAGTAAAAAATACTGTATTTTAATTCGAAACTGTCTTTTAATCTAATTTATTTATATGGTTATATTATATTTTTTGTTGTTTTTAAATTTTAATTAGATTATATTTTTACCATTTAATACAATTATGTTCATTGGAAGTAATTTCACTTGGAAATTGGACATAAACAAGTGTCAATATTTTGATAGTTATTATTTCTTAAAAACGCGCTTTTTGTTTTGACAAAGGGAATTAATTTTAAATTAATTACTACCAATTTTGTGTTTTGAAATTAAAAAAATGGATTCCATATTTAGAATCAGGTGAACCAAATTGTGTAAATTGGTAACTTTTATTTTTATACATTATGAATATTTACTTCAGTAAATATTTTATTTACCATGGTTAAAGGGTAAATCTTGTAAATAAGGGTAAAAAAATATTATTATAATAATATTAAATTACCCTAACATATGTCCTAATACTATTGGTTGATATATTTCTGTCCATGGGAAACCTTGAGTCGATTTTGAGACCCCATAGAGCCACTTGGGAGTGATAATGACACTTTATATTAATTAATTTAAGGTAAAGACAAAAATGACATAAACATATATATTTTAGTAAATCAATTATTACATGGGTTTATATAAGTTATCTATTAGACTATAAATATTAATTTGAAATATAAAATTATTTATTACATCATGGTATTTTATTTATAATTTTTAGACCTCGGATAAAAAAATTATTTATGACACAACGATGATGCAATTATTACTTTATTAATGAATGATTTAAATAAATGAGATTATAAAATTTAAAAAAAAATCCAAAACCTATCCAATTAATATTGGATGATTTTATTTCAATAAATATTTATCTTATATTATAATTAAATGAGTTTTGGATCTTTTGAAAATGAGAATAATTTTATAATAAAATAATACTTTCAAGCTTTCCTAAAAAGCCACTCCTCCCACTTATAAAAAACCACCACCTCTAACCCATTACTCACACCTCTCCATCCCCTTGGATCATCAAAAATCTGCCCAATTAATCTACCTACATACCTGTCTTCCTTATAAAATCATTTCCCTCGTCATAAGGAAATTCAAGTAAACCTTTTGGTTCAAACCAAAGGGAGATACCCAATTTAAAGGTAACGTCTTCTCTTAAGTTATTTTATTTTATTTTACATCTCCGACCCTTTAACCTCTTTTTATTCTTTTCTTTTTTAACAAAAATAGTATCATCAATATACTAGGTTTTTTAGGAGATATATTCGAAATACACTTCCACACATCTTCTGTAATGCCTCGACCCCAATTACCTAGAGTCGGTGCATTATTTTAATACATTGGCATGATTACAAAGAATCAAGTCTCGAAGGACCGATCAGTTTAGCAGTCTTGGAAAATAGATTACATACATGAACGTTACATTACATTATAAAATGTAAAATAACAACAAAATTGTCTTCAATGACCACATTCATATTCCATAGACTATCCCTATAGGTAAGTCATAATATACTTCTTCGCATCCTGGAAAAAATAAAACACAGAAAGGGGTGATCTCAAATTCTTAGTAAGGGTAAATAATACAGTGGAAGATAACATAAATATTAAGCATAGTGAATAATTTAAAACACATTCCTTTACCAATAACAAATAAGAACACTTTTATGGTATGAATATGAGATGAGTAAATAATGCCATAATAAAACATAATCATGGGTATTCTACTAGTCTAATGACCACATGAACCATCAATATTATTTTCATAATGAGGGAATTTATAATGCCGGACATTCTGAAACATTTTGTCAAGGCCTCTACCAAGACGTCTAAAAATGATTAAGGCCTCGACCAAAACCATATATCAAATTAGGAAAGGCCTCGACCAATTCCACATCTAATTGTATCATGAGACCTACTGATGCATCGAAGAGCTATAACAGGCTCCACCCATCACTTACTAAGTCTAATACATTCATCATATGAAAAGGTTGAAATATAACATAAACATTCATATTAAAACTAGCATAAAAAATGTCAATACTTTAACCATAAACCACGAATGGTATAAAAATAACATATCCACAATCAAACATATCACAAAACCTTCAATACAATATGGAATATTTTTATCATAATAAATCAACCTCAAATAAGTTTAAAATCCATCAAAGTATGTTGACATAGATGAAAATGATTTGTAAAACTCTTTGAGAGAAATATCAATTTTCATGAAAACATTTAAAAGCCACACAATTTAGAAAGGAAGACATTTAAATACATTTTTGAATTAAAGTGTCCCATTCCACTTTGAAACTTTTGAAAGGAATTAACATTTTTAAAACATTCATGTCCATATAAATAAATCCTTAAAAACCATTTTGAAAACATGGACATTAATGAGAATGATTTAGAAGAATAAACATTTAAAACATTTAAAATGATGTTTTAGTAAAAAAGTCCCTTAAAAATAATCCCTTTGAAAACTATTTTATGAAACATTGACAGGGATAATAAATATCTCCTAGTAGATACTTACATAAAAACAATCTTGAATAATAAAAAGATTGTGAAATTAACCCTTACCTTGCACTTTACTTTGGTCGAGGGTACGTTTAACCTCATGTATAATGACCATTGTATGTTATTAGATTATAACAGAACCATATTAAGATTTATTATATCATACATGATTCATTTATGACTTTATACTACCCATTTAATAATGATTTTCATGTTAAATTAACATTTCAGGTAATAATCGTTTTCTTTATCGTACGTATTTTAACTTGTTATTCTTGATCGTATCATTTAGATAATGATTTAAATAATTACAGAATATAAACCTTTATTTATATATAATATATATTTAGAATATAAATATTTATTATAGATAGATATATGAAATGGAAAACACCCTTTATGGAGATGGTAGACCGTACGTACGCATAAACTCTGTTTCTGTTTTCATATCCTATTGAACGGAAGTAAGTGAATAAAATATATGTAAGTACATAAATAAATACACACACACACACACACACACACACACATATATATATATATATATATATATATATCTCCAGTATCATTATTATTTCAAATATTACATACTTATTAGTAATATATATTTTTATAATCGTCGATGAATGGTGAATGTGGAAATGAATCTCATCGCGTTGTGGAGACGATAATCCGTACGTATGCACGAGCGACAATATCATTTCCTTAAAGGTGTGGAACTGGATGGTATATTTATTTTACAGAGAAATTATCATGTTATTTTCATTATTTATATATATATTACTCATCGTTATATCCATCCAAATAACGCAGTTTTGAATAACAAATTACACCACGACGTTGAGACGGTAAGCCGTACGCACGCACGCATGGTGACATTATCATTCATAGGCTGGATAGAATAATGAATATGGTTTTTCCATATTTATAATAAAATCACAGTATATATAAGGTACTATATTTATTATTTTGGTATGGTAATAACAAAGAAAGAGTAAGTGGAAGAAGAAAAGAACTTAAAAGAGGGTGGTGATATCATTACCTCTTCTCTGGGTTCTTCCTTCTGATTTGATCAAAAGGGATCCTTAGGTTGGCTTTATGACCAAAGTAAGGCATCTAAAATAAAGGTAGGATATTTGGGAGGATATTTAGGTAGGTTTTGGCCGATCCAAATGGCTTTGAAGGTGTGAATTTGAGTGAAGGGGAAGTTCCCTTTTATAAGAGGGGTGAGAGGCACCTTAGGAAAAGATTGAAATATTATTTTATAATAAAATAATTTTCGGTTTATAATGGATCCAAAATAAATTAAATAAAGTATAAGTTGGGTATGGGTCTAAAGAAACTCAACCAATAGGTTTTATATAGATTTGGGTCACTATATTAACCTTATATTTTAGATTTAACTATTAGTTAAATAGTTTGACATTTACCATGTCTCTTTGTATTTTTATATTATATAGTTAATAAACATACTATAAACTTAAAAGATAATCCCATGTGGTTAATTAATGATACACCTATCATTATATAAGTCCTTTTTCAGAACTTTATATTTTTATGATTATTATATCAACCAATAATATTGTATTTTTTAAAAAACTCATTTATGTCAATTTTGACATTATTTAATAATTGATTTTTGTTAGAGTCTTAACAAATTTATTACTTCAAACTAAATACAATTTATCAACACTAACATGTCATATTCACCTATAAATTTTTTTTATGGAATCAAAACTTTCAAATTATATTTATTTTAGTATTTATAATATCATTTATTTGATTGTTTCATTAATAAGGAAAATACTGCATCATTATTGTGTCATATATAAATATATTTATTTTATGTCTAAAAATTATAAATAAAGTATCATGAGGTAATAAATATTTTTATATTTATAATGACTATTTTTAGTCTAATATATCAATTATATAACCTCATATAAAAATAGTTTTACTAAAAGATATTTTATTTTGTTATTTTTGTATTTACATTAGATTATTTAATATAAAATGTCATAATCACTCCCAAGTGGCTCCATGGGGTCCCAAAATCGACCCAAGGATACCCATGGTCGGACATGTATCCGCCAATAGGCTTAGGACACATGTTAGGGTAATTTAATATTATTATAATATTATTTTTTAACCTTATCTACTGGATTTATCCCTTTAACCACGGTAAATAAAATATTTACTGAAGTAAATATTCCTCATGTCTAAAAATAAAAGTTACCTATATATAAAATTTGGACCTCCTGATTTGAAATATGGAATCCTTTTTTCCAAATTCAAAACATATAAGTGGCAGAAATTAATTTAAAATTAATTCCCGTTGTCAAAACAAAAAGCATGTTTTTATGAAATAATAACTATCAAAAGATTGACACTTGTTTATGTAAAATTTAAAAGTGAAATTACTTATAATGACCTAGATTGTATTAAAAGATAAAAATATAATCTAATTATACTTCCAAAACATTCAAATTCATAATTTATCACTATTAATTATTTCTATTAAAAAAGTTGTTTTTAATTAAATTTTAGTAATTTTCACTATTCATCAAAATATGAAAGTTATCAGAAAAGTACCAAAAATTTATCCAAACTAAATTTTTATGTACCAATTCAAATTTATAATTTAATTTCATTAAATTGGATATATTACATTTTCAAATATTGGTTTTAAAAAGGGTTCGCTATTAAAAGTCATAAAACTGCATTTTTTGAAAAATACCTCTTTTATCTTAAAAATTGAATTTTTCTTATATAATTTATAAGAAACACATAATATGGATGTTAAATTTATATAGAGTATATAAGAATTAAAATGTAGTTAATAATATTCATAATCTCGTTTTGAACGACTAGTTTGGTAAGTTGTGATGTGCTCGAACTCGTTGTTGCGTGTATAGCAAGTTACTGAATTAAATTGAAGATATAACATAATATGAAATCTTGGGGTGTTACAACTCCATCTAATGGATATGAACATTCTATTTTTGTGGACAGTGAACTACGGCCTCACGAAATGATGATTGTTCAAATATCTCCAACCGCCTCTCATGGTGGCCATTATGATGGAACTTAATTTATATGTGACATATTTAATATTTATATTGTCTCTATACTTCTGTATTTTTTATTTATATCATACCTTTATGGTTTCCATAATGGGTAAACATGATAATTTTATTTGAAGAAGTGCGGACTACCACCCTCTCAAAGTGATATGACTCATTCATGCCATACATGGAACGTATAAAAGATGGAGTTATTGAAATTATATATGATATTATAAGGGAATTATAATATACCTATGTATAATTATTTTTTCATTCCATTAAATATGAAATATAAATGAAAATAGCATTCATGCGTACGTACGAATTACTATCTCCATGAACAGTGCATTTCATTTCTTACCTCCAAATGTTATATACTATTATAAATACATATATATATATACACAGGATATATATGATATATATGATATCTAAATCGTGAATATCATTCTGGAGATAATATAATTTTGACCACATGAACAACTTGCAATTATAAGAAGTTCATTTTTGACTCAAGTACCAAATATCGACAAAATGTTCGTTATTAACTTAAATGATTACATAATGTTTATAACATGGTAATAAGTCATATAATAGGAATAATAAACTTGAAAAATGTTCTTAATAAAGTATAAATTACCTTTAGTTTATTATTCAAGATATTAAGGAATGAACGAGTGAAGTCAGGCATGAGGTGATAGACTTTGTCTCAATCTCCTTTCATTGAGGCATATTTTGATTTATACACGAATTTCTTTTATATGTTGTATAAACAACTTTTAATTTTCATTTCATTCAATAGGAATATTTTTCTATGAAGCGTTTTACTAAACGAAAAAAGAATGTTTCTTTTTAACGTTTGCAGTGACAATGACCTTTCCGCCGCCGCGAGCATTATTTGATTTTTGGATTCCTTAACAAGCTGTAATGTTTTTTAAAAGAACAATAAATACCATATAACCTTTTTATGTATTTTGGTATTGAAAATGGTTTTGATAATGGATTGGTTATGTCAATATATTTAAATGATATATTTTGATTTCAATGTGGAAATGTTATCTTTTCTTTATGATTGTTTTATGTTTTGTGAATATGTTATGGTTCTTGAGAATTGTTTATGTATACAGGTGGTTCTGTGATAAACATAGGGCGGGTGAGACTGAGATAGATCTCCAATGCATTGGATAACATGACATAGGTAAATATTAATGTTTCTCCTAATAGATTTATGTAATATACTGTGATGGGTATTGAAAACGTAACTCCCTATGTAGTTGTGAAGGCTACAATGTAAGTATGTTATGTGTGACACAAGTTACCTTTATGATTTATGATTTCAATGTGTTATTCATAAATCTTATAATCTTGTGTGGTATGCTAATGATTGAAATGTATGATTTATTAGACTTGTATGTATTAATGGACTAATATTTTCTTTACTTGTTTTATAACCCTCACTGAGATTTTTATGCTAATCCCAAGTTTTTGAAATGTTTTTCACACGACTTAAAGATGAACATGGTCGAGGTTGGGATCAAGGAAAAGTCATGCAGTCTAAAACATAGAACTAGACATGGTTCTTTTTTTAAGAGTTTTTATTTTATGAAAAAATGGATATTTTGTAAAAGTTTCTACATGTAATATTTAAGTTGTTATGTATATGTTATGACCTAATTCTCTAAAGCTCTAAATTTAAAAAGATCCTCGATGTGAATTATTAACATAATTCAAGATTATGTAATGTTTACGGCTGAGTCCTTATAAGAATACAGAAAAAAAGTGCACCTAATAGAAAAAAAGTAGCAGGGCAAGACATTTAAAGTCCCTATAGATCTTTTTCTCATATTATGATATGGGAGTAACGTCAACCCCTTCCACAGGGATGTTTACCTCTCTACCAAGTTTTCTCCTCCAGCCATGGCCCCCTTCATCATTTGCGACGACATCTACATTTACCTTTATGACATGTACTCCATGAATATCTTCTAGTCATGGGCCTTCTTCTTCACAGCTTCCAGAGGCCAAAAATCCAAAAGAGTTATGTGTACTAACCTTTGTAATCTATTTATCTTTTGAAAGTGGATTCAAAATAGAAACAATTGGCACATCAACAATATTTTGGTCATATCTTTCCTTAGAATGATGGGAGAACCATCCCAAGAATCATTGTAGTGCTGGAAACATGGGTGTTTTCAAGACATCATATTGACTTCTTTGTATGAATTGTGCTTCATAAGATCTAGGTACTTTAGTGTGTGTTGCCTTCCCTTCCAAAGGTTGAGTATCTACCCTCAATAGTGTCCTAACCCGAGCATTTTTGAATTCCATCACAACTTCTGGCACACTAGTAGTGGACACAGGGCATTATAAATTTATTATATTTATAAATATTTATTACTGTAATTATATATATTTTATAAATATTTTTTATATGAATTTATATATTAAATAAGGTTTATTTATAACTATATAAAAAAATACTTATTATAGTAATTATATATTTAATATATATTTATTATATTAACTATATATTAATTATATATATAATCATATAATTATTTTATATTTATTATATTTATTATACTTATTTATAATTGTTAACATATAATTATATATTTGTATATATAGAGGGGAGGTGGGGTGAGGAGTGGGCGGGGGGGGGGGGGGGGGGTAAAGAGCCACTTGAATTGGCATTTTGGGGATGAACCTAAAAACACAAATTCAACTAGTGATAAGAAACCTCATTTTCCAAATAAATGTTTCCCTAACCCTCTTTAATTAAAAAAAATTACCCCACCTACAAATTTTACTAGGGAAATTCCCCCTATTATGTTAAGGAAGGTCTTCAGAGTCTCTGCATCGATGAGAGGTTTCTACTAGGATATCTATAGTTTAGGAACTCCTAGGTTTTCTTAGTCTGGGTGTTGTTTTAGCAGTATTGTGACGTTTCATATTCCTTGTCCGTCCCCACCCATCGATCTATTCAGTCTCCATTTTTACCTTTGTTTCGATGAAAAAAATCTCCCATTGATGCCAATATAGATGATGACCCCTTATTGGTTTGTAGAATGTGTCTTTTAATGGTGGATAAAATCATTGATAGCAGACTATTCAACCTGAATGTGATAAAAAACCCACTAAAATATGTTTGTCGCCTGGAAGAAGGTGTTTCCATAAGAGTAGGATCATGCCACCTGATCATCAAATTCTTATGTGACAAATATAAGTGAAAGGTTCTACTCAAAAGGACCCAGTCATTCAACAATCACCGAATCACAATGAAGGAACTAAAAAATGATTCTGATTTCCTGAGTATCACCTTCACTATAACAATTTTATGGGTCCACCTTAAAAACATCCCCTTTAGTGGAAGATCCGAATAAAATTTTTAGAATATCAATAGATGCATAAAATTTTATTTATTAGGATCACTCAAATCCAATGCTTTGGTGCACATACAAGCATATCAGAGTACTCATCGATGTGACACAACCTTTTTTGAGTGGTGCGTTTCTTTCCATGGAGGATCGTTAGCTATTGATCTCATTCATATAGGAAAAAATTCATATCTTTGGATTTTTTTGGATGGATCAGATATGTAGAATATGAGTGCATCTTTTGGGAAATAGATTCTGATGGTAACATCATCATCTAGTATGGTCCCTGACTCCATGTGAATAAAGAGATGATTCCCTTCATCCTAGAAGTAGAAAGACAATTGGATATAGAAACGTTTTCAAAGGACTTTAGTTTGGGATCAACCTCGAATCACTAAAAGGATTTCATGCTACGAAATCTACCTCCTATGATAGATCTAATACACCTTGATCACCCAAAAAATCAAAAATAGCCAAAGAACCATCCATGTGCCTAAAATCCCATTGATACCTCATGATCTCATGGAAAAACCTTCATCAAGGACTACCACCCCTATTACCTACTCCCCCCCCCAACTAGAGAATGTCACCCCATTCCCCCACCTTGCACAAAACACATCCACCATGAACCACCAAACCCCCTTGAGACTTCCCCTACCACTTTCACATTTTACACCAACTTTTCTTAACATAATCCTCTTCGAACTAACTACATATGGCCTAAAAAATTACCGAACATTGAAGAAAAAATTTATAGGTGAATACGAAATCTACCTTTTTGTGCTGAATCCCAGTGACTCCAAAAAAAGCCTCAAGGCTTGACTTGATTGTGAAAGACTACCTTAGATATGGAAGATATCAGAGAATGGTTCTTTTATCGAATATACATAGGTGGTTTTTTTTCTCTATACATCCATACCTATTCTAATGAAAATATTTTGTTAGAACTAACAAATGATTCTCAACCTATAGATAGTTCGAATCCATCAGCATCAAAGTAAAAAAAGTGGCCCTATCTTGCTTTTTCTATCAGAATCCATGATCGAAAATAAGGACATGTACAAAATCATTTCCATGGTGAGATTTCATGGATATTTCTTAGTGACTCTCCAAGATCATGCTGAAAAACTCTGCCTCTTACATAAGGATGAGATGGATATTAGGATTACAAGCTTCTATACAAACAATATTGCTCCCTCTATCCACTGGTCTAACACACCCACCTATTATTTTGTGGGTTTCTATGGGAGAACCTAAAAAAATACAATTTAATGTCCTAGTATCTCCAAAGGTTGATTAAGAGAGTTCCTCTGGGGCCTCTTCTCATCGGTGGGGAATTCAAAAAAATTATGTTTCGAAGAGAAAAGAAAGGGGGTTCCTGTAGATCATCTGCTCATATGAGTGACTTCTTATACATAGTTCATGTTAGAGTTCTCTCTAACCTGAGATATGATGGTATCCATTTCACTTGGTTCCATGGGTTATTAAATAACACACTCATTGTAGAAAAATTGGACAGCTTCTTGGATTCTTCTAATTGGATCACCATCTTCAACCTCTTCCATGTTTCTCATCTTACTCTAGCCATGTTGGACCACCAACATATTATCATCATCCATAATACTGAACATAATAATATAATTCAAGATATAATTTTTAGATTATAAAGCTACAAGATTATATAAAGATATTGGATTGATGTGATTAAATAAAGATGGAATTTGTAAGGACTTGATTTTCACAATAAAATCCACTAGGTCTCCTCTATCCTTATGAAGTGGAGTTGTAGTTGGTTCTACTAACTGGGTCATGAATTAATTTCTATCAAATGAAGGAATGAGAATATTAACTCCCTTCTTACCTCATGGTCAACCCTCTCTAGAATGGCCTCCTTGGAAACTGATCTTAATAATTGTTTTAAAAGGAAAGAAAGCTACATGCTATTGTGTGTGTGAAACATCCACATTAATGTGAGTGATACAAATACACATTATTTCCATCAAAAACTATATGAGATGAAATTTAAGAACTTTATTTCTTTATTAACATCACTATAATGGGATTCCATCTCAAATGAGAATGATATACATGGCCTTATCTTGCACTTTCTTCTAGGATCTCTACTTGAATAGTGAATCTTCCATCCCAAATGAGATTGACTCATGTATCAAGCCAGTAGTGATCTACTCTATGAACCACTACATCACCCTTGAAATAATTGATTCATAAATCTTTATTTCACTCATGAAAATCCATTCCACCAAATCCCTTCCCCCTGATGGATTCCACACCCTATTCTTTAAAAAAATTTATAATATCATAGGACAAAATATTTCATTCCTGATATGAGACTTGTTCACAAAAAATTGAACCTCTCCTCCATCAATGAACCACTCATTACTCTCATTCTCGAAGTCTAAAAAAACTATTTGGTATCTAATTATAGGTTAATAAGTCTTTTTAATGAAACCAAAAAAATCTTCTCAAATATTCTGGTAAACCTCTTGTGCCTCTGGCTCCCTTATATTATCTTAGAAAACAAAATCACTTTCATACCCAATAATATTATTTTAGTAAATACCATTATTTACAATAAAAAATTTCATTCCATGAAAACCTAAACTATGACCAAAATTTTATCATTTTCTAGAAACTAAACATGAAAAAAATCCCTTGACAGAGTGGAATGACCCTTCTTCAAGTTCATGCGATGCAAGATGGCCATCTGCTTTAGATTGGTTGACATGGTTATGAAATGTAACTCTTATATCTCCTTTAAAATTCACATAAATGGTAGAATAATGTAACATATTATTAATTATTGCATTTACATATCAAACACTCTTTTTATCATTCATTTTTGGGTCTCATTTTGGGGTGCTTCGGGTGAAATATTGAAAATTTTGGAAGGTTTTTTGGCTGTGTACGGTTGGCACACAATTTTCCCAAACTATGTTCCCTTATAGCTAAAACCATGAAAACCCAAACAGAGTGAGGGTTTTAATAGTTGGCACATAGTTTTAAAACCCATTCCCACACCAAGTAAAAATTTCTCACCCTTTTAGAGGGGCACATGGTCAGGGCACACAGTTTGACAAACTGTGATGCCCACTATAGGAAACCGTGCAGGAGGAATTTTATAATAATAAATTTTTTAAAAAAATTTATGAACCCCCAATTAGACGGCCTATTGACCCTAAATTAGGGTTGGATGATTTCATGTTTATTTGGTGGTCCCATGAACCACTTTTTTATCCTCTAAATCATCTACACAATGGATCAAAGTTAGGAAATCATCATTCGATCCTTTCTCGGTAAGAATTATTTCCTCGTTCCTTCTCTCTTGATCACTTATTCTATCCTCCATATGGTTTGTTATATATATGTGTTTTTAGAGGATCTAAACTCTACTTTTTTGGATATTTAATATATGATTTATTCTTAGAGATGTATTTTAGAATTTTTTCCATTGGAGTTTCCCATTACAAGTGTTGGGAGATGTGATCTATTTGTTTCAATAGGTTGTTCTGTTTAATATTGGTAATTTCATTAAACCCTAAATTCCATGTTTTAAATTAATTTTATTTTAATTTTGTAATGAAAAAACCAATTCACATCAAATTGGGATTTTAATTTTTTTGCATGAAATTTGGGGAAAATCCCAAATTCCAATGAATTGTGGCTTGATTGTAGAATTTGATGGAAATTGTGAAATAAAAATGTGGAATTAAAATTGTAAATTTATTTGTTACAATTTATTTCAAATATTTTTTGAGAAAAATTGATTAATTTTTTTTGATAATAACCCACTGGTTTTATCCAAGAAAAATTTATGAATTGATTAAAAACCCATGTATTTGTTTTTAAAGATAAATTAGAATTTTGTAATGGGAAATGAGTTAATTGTATTTTGAACAATTTTGAGATAAATTTACCATTATTGATTTCTATTTAAGCACATTAAAGCCTAGATAGTTAGTATGTTCTTTGGGACAACAAACTATTGACTATTTACAACTATAACAAAACATTATGAAGCAGGTCACATCCTCAATGAGATGGTAATGAGTCCTATTTGACAAGTGTGTAAGGGACATGTGTACACATATTGTCGTGATCACCCATTCGAGTGTGTGAGGATCCCATAAATTTGAACTATCATACCTCTTGGAAGATGAACATGTTGATCTTTTGTGATTATTTTGATATATGTGCCATTGTTTGTAAACCATAACTACATATTCCTTGTGAATTTATATATTTTTTTATATAAAATGTATATTAATCCATTGTTTTGAAATGTGTCCATCAATTTAAAAGAATGTATTTTTTAAACATGCAGGTGTATTTTCATTCTTATTTTATTAAAATTTGAAAGAATCACTTGATTAATTATTGTGGAATCTTATTATGAAATCCATGTTGAGACCCTATTGGGATTTATCTCAAACCCAACTTATATCTTTGGGTGTTTGTAAATTTTATTCTACCTAGTTTGAGAAAGGTAAAAGCACCACCTAGAGGTGGTGGTTGTTGATCTTTGGGCTTAGAGAGCTATGTCCATTGGGACCTGGGTTGTTTATCTTTCTTTTTTCTGGTACATTGTGGTGATACTTTGGGATTATAAACCTATTTGAATTCTGGTACTATTTTCCCTATAGAGTTTCCCTTTGAGCATACTGTATTATATCTGTTTCTTTCACTGGTTGTGTGGTAAAATCATTCTCACCATTATCTAGTATGATTCCAGGTGCTAGTCATCAACATGTGGCGATTAGATACACGCTTTGGGCCATGTCAGGACGATCTTGGTTGATATGGTACCAAGGTATTCATGATGGTTTGTGAAAAAGTGGTATTCAAAGGTATAAGTTAATCATATTTCCTTTATTTTGGTATGAATTTGTGTTATCCTGTCAGAAGTTAAGAGGCTGTTGCGAGTGAATGCCTATCCATCTGTCACCAAAATGAGCCTTATGTCACCAGAGGTGATTTTGGAAATATGTATTGAGGATTTGTTATTGTCTATTCCCTTATTTTTATTTAGACATATTAAAATACCAATATTGATTATCTATTTGGTGGTTTTAATTTTTCTTATTTCTCATATTTGAGTGTTGATATGAGTAACCTTTATGAATTATTCAATGTCATTTTTTGTTTTTTTCAGCAATATTCCTTCAATAAGATGTGTGGATCGAATATCAGAGGATGCTATTGATGAAACACAAAAGAAAATCCTCTCATGGACCAAAATGTAGTTGTGGTTGTTGTGAATGTTGTCCAAGATATAGGACAATCACCTAATCCTATTCCTGTTTAGGCTCTATTTTTGGAACCATATGGGGATGAATTTAGGATTCATGATCAATAATTCATTCCCCAAAATCTACCAGCATTATAAGGTTCAAATTATCCCTAAGAGGTTGAGTATTGGTTGATGAGGGTTGAAATTTAATTTTAGTTACTGGAAATTCCTAATTCTATCATGGTGAAATGTGCCACCTATAATCTAGAGGGACCCAGAAAGAGATGTTGGGACACTATGGTGATGGAAATGATGTAATAGGGATTAAAGTGTAAGGAATTTAAATCTCTCTTCACTGAATAGTTCTATCTAGAGTCTATGGTGTTGGCCAAGGCTATTGAGTTTTTCAAACACGTGCATACTGACCAGACCATGAATGAATATTAAAATATATTTGTTGTTCTTGTACAGTTCATACCTAATATTCAATAGAATGAGAAGATGAATACTAGAATGTTCAAGATGGGACTTTGATAATATATTTGTTCTCAGTTTCTATTGATGAATATCCCTTCTTATGTTGATTTACAAGATAGAGCATTGATGGTTGGGATGGACCTAACTAGAATGTCATGGGTGAAGGGAGTTCCATTTTCTTATAGTGGTATTTTTATGAGTTCCCATAAAGGTATGAGGAATCATTATTATTCTCATATAGGTTCTTAACAACTGAGTTCTTCTAGATGAACCACACAGTTTGGAAGTGGCCCTTTAACATGATACCAGTGTGACAAGTTTGGGCGCTCAAATCTGTTTTATGAGGTAGCCAAGGTATGTGGCTCATGTGGAAACTCAAGTCACTTGCAGAAGATCCTATGGACACTCGAGTCATGTGTTCAAAGTATACTTATTGGTGATAGGGTAATTCTAGGGTTTCTTGGGTTTGGAAACTCATAGGTTTTCCTAGCTTGGGTGTTGTTTTAGTAGTGATGCGGTATTTCATCTTCCCTGTTTATCCACCCCTTTCCATCTATTCAGTCCTCATTTCCACCTATGTTTTGATGGAAAAACCACCTATTAACTCCAACATAGATGATTATCTCATATTAGTTCATATTATATCTCTTTTAATAGTGGGTAAACTCATTGAAAAATGACCATTCGACCTGAATGCGCTAGAAACACTACCATCTGTTTGGTGCATGAAAAAAGGCACGACCATAAGAAAAGTAGGATTAGGCCACCTAATCTTTGAATTCTTCTATAAAAAAGATAAGCAAAAGGTTTTACTTGAAATACTGTGGTCATTCAACAATAACCTAATCTTAATGCAGGACCTAAAAAATGAATTCAATTTCCCAAGTATATCTTTCAAAAATATAGTCTTATGCATCCTTAAAAACATCCCCTTCAGTGGAATATCAAAACAAAATTTTCAAACTATTGGCAGCCACATCAAAAGCATTATTAATTTGGATTACTCAGATCCAATCCTCAGTGGGATATACATGCAGATCAAAGTAGTCATCAATTTGACACTGCCTCTTATGAGGGGAGAATTTATTTCCATGAAGGATCATTGGATATGGATACCATTCAAATATTAAAAAAGTCAAATCTTCATCTTTTTTGTGTGGATGTATCAAACATGCGGAAAACGAGTGCATCTATAGGGAAACTGATGATAAAGGAAACATCATCATCCACTATGGCCTACAAATCTATTCAAATAAATTAATGATTCCAATCATTATATAATTATAATGATAATTTGATAGGGAAAATATTTCCAAGGAATTTAGTTTGTATTCAACCCTGTCTCCAGGGAAGTAGATGCCGAAGGTAACATGATCCACCTATATAGACCATGTATTTTTGCGAATAAAGTAAGGATTCCATTTTTTCAAGAAGTAGAAATACAATTGGATTTAGAAAATATTTCTAAGGCCTTTAGTTTTCAATAATCCTTGAATCTCTTAAAATAATTAATTCTAGATACTCTTCCTACTATCATAAAACAAATATACTTTGATCACCCCAAAATATCTATATCCAAACAACCAACCCCATGCCTGAAATCCCAGAGATATCTTATAGTTTCATAAAAAAACCTTCATCAAGTACTACCACCACTCTTACCTTGTCCCTCTAATCACTAAATGTCACCCTGTGCCCCCACCTAGCCCAAAACCCATTCACCATAAACCATCAGACCCCTAAGACTTTCCCAGTAATATTTACACCTTTTCCACCCACTTTTCTTTGTAAAATCTCATTCAAACCAACTAAAAATGGACCAAAAAAATTATTTACCATAGAGGAATAAATTTATAGGCGAATATGACATCGACCTCCCTATGTTGGAACCTAGTGAATCCAAAAGAATACTCAGAACTTCACTTGCCTAAAAATGACTACTAAACAGATGGAAGATGGCAGAGGATGGCTATTTTATCTAATAAACACATGTGGATTTTGTATCAATCCATCACCTTCCATCTTAATGAAAATATTGGGCACGAATTTCTAATGGGCTTTACAACCTATAGAAAATTCTAATGCTTTTGCACCAGAGTGGTAAAAGTGGTCCTAGCATGATTTTTCTCTCCGAATCCTTGTTAAAAAAATATGGAAATGTGTGGAATAATTTCCAAGGAGGGGTTTCAAGGATATTTACTAGTCACACTCTAAGGACACACTGGTAACCTCTACCTCCTATCTAAGGAGTAGGATATTAGGATTACAAGCTTCACTCCAAACAATATTGCCACCTCTATCCACTAGGCTGGTGTGCCCTTATGGGATTTTGTGGGTATCCATCATTGGCCCTCAAAAAAATACAATTTATTGTCATGGTATATCCAATGGTCAATTATAAGTGTTATTTTGGGGCCTATTCTTATGGGTGGGGACTTAAATGAAATTATGCTCCATCAAGAAAAGAGAGTGGGTTCCTATAGATCCTACGCTCAAATGAGTGACTATTAATAGGTGGTTGAAGTGACCCATCTCTCTAAAATGGGACATGATTGTATCTCTTTTACATGGTTCCATGGGTGCTCAGAGAATACACACATTATGAATAATTTGGATATATTATTGGATTCTTCTAATTGGATCACCATCTTCAACCTCTTTTATGTTTCTCATCTTACCCTATCCATATGGACCACTAACCTATTATCATCAACAAAAATAATGACCACAATTATATGAGACTAGAGAAGAATTTTATACTTGAAATATATATGATGATGGAAAGAGACTATGCTGATGTGTTTAAATCAAGATGGAATATGGAAGGCCCTAGTTTTCACAATAAAAATCCCCCAAGTCTTCTATAACCTTATGTAGTGGAGTTGTAGTCGGTTTCACCAAAAAGATCATCAATAAATTTCTATTAATAGAACACCTAAGAATCTTTACTCATTTCCTCCATCATGTAAAACCCTCTATAGAATTCCAAACTCGGAAAATGATCTTAATAATGATCTCAAAATGAAATAAATCTATTGGCTAATGTGTGTGTGTGACATCCACATTAAAGATGATGACACAAATACACATTATTTCCATCAAAAATCATTTGGGAGGTGATGTATGAACATCATTTATTGTATAAACTCTCTATAAGGGAATACTATCTCAAAGGAGGATGATATCCATGGCCTTATCTTGTGCGTTTTCTTTGATATCTACTGTAATGGATGAAAATTGTATAAAAAAATTCCCCTATAATTTTAATCAAATGTATCATTATATATTATGGATATAGACAAAACATGCACTTCTTTGGTTTTATTTTATCCTATCAGATTTAAATGACTACTAAGAATCTTTACTATTGACAATATAGTTGATTACCATTGATCATGTTATTAGTATAAATATAGGGTTTCGATTAATCCAATTGACACAAACAAAGGATGTGATGTCCTGAACTATTAAGATCATAACACATAAAGCCCAAATATCATAGGTTTTGATGGAGATAAAATCTATAGTATTTTCTCTTGATCACACCCAAGATTATATACAACAAATTAATCATGAATGAAACCATTTATGGGAGAATTTCAAGCTCATCAAGATCATTACCCAAACCATGTATGCTAGAACTACCCCAAGAAAGTCTAATCATCACTCACCTTACCCTTAGGGAGTTTTTTGGTGTATTAAAGGTCTATGTATCAAGACCATAATAATATCAATATGTATATTGTATTTTAAATAAAATAATGTAAATATTTTATCCATATCATTACTTTATAAGTGATTTTGATTTTTATACAATTGGATAGAAAAACTATTTCCAAGGCCTTTATTTTTTAATCATCCTCGAATCTCTCAAAAGATCTCATTCTGGTACTCTTCCTACTATCACAGATCAAATCTACCTTGATCACCCAAAAATACCTATATCCAAAAAACCAACCCCATGCCTAAAATCCCATTGATACCTCATATTTTTTTTTTAAAAAAAATTCATCAATGACTACCACCCATCTTACCTTCTCCCCCCAATCGATAAATGTCTCCCTATTCCCCCACCTAGCCCAAAACCCATTCATCATGAACCATCAAACCCCTAAGACATCCACACTAATACTTACACCTTTTCCACCCACTATTCATAATAAAATCCCTTTCAAACTGACTACAAATGGACCAAAAATTTACTAACCATAGAGGAGGGAATTGAAAGGTGAATATGACATCGACCTCCCTATAATGGAACCTATTGAATCCAAAAGAACACCAAAGACTTAACTTTCATAGAAATGAATACTGAAGAGATGGAAGATGGTAGAGGATTGTTATTTTATTTAATAAAAATTGGTGGATGTTGTCTCAATCCACCCCTACAATCTTAATGAAAATGTTGTGCTGGAATTACAATGGGCTTTGAAAACTATAGACAGTTCAAATGCTTCTGTGCCAGAGCAGTAAAAGTTGTCCTAGAATGAATTTTCTCTCTGAATACATGCTAATAAATAAAGAAATATCTGGAATATCTTAAATGGAGGGTTTTAAAGGATATTTACTAGTCACTCTTTAAGGACACATTGATATCCTCTACCTCCAATGGAAAGAGGAGGATATCAGGAATACAGGCTTTACTTCAAAAAATATTATCGCCTTTATTCATTGGCCTAGGGCTACCACCAGAGATTTTGTGGGTATACATTAGTGGACTTAAAAAAGAAAATTTTATGTCTTGGTATCTCCAATGGTTTATTGGAAGTGTTATTTTTGGGACTCTTCTCATGAGTGGGGACTTTAATGAAATTATGCTCCATAGAGAAAAGAGAGGGGGTTCCTGCAGATCCTCCACTCATATGGGTGAATTTTTATAGGAGGTTGAAGTCACTGATGTCTCTAACACGTGACATTATGGTAACCCTTTCACATGGGTTCATGGGTTCTTGGAGAACACCCGCATTATAGATTATTTGGATATATTATTGGATTCTTCCAATTGGATCACTATCTTCAGCCTCTTCCTTGTTTCTCATCTTACGCCATCCATATATAACACAAACCTATTCTCATAAAACATAATACCAACCACAATTATATGAGACAAGAGATAACTTTTAGATTTGAAAGCTACAAGATGATGTAAAGAGACTGTGATGATGTGATTAAATTAGGATGGAATATGGAAGGCCCTGGTTTTCACAATAAAAATCCACCAGGTCTCTTCTAACCTTAAGTAGTGGAGTTGTAGTGAGTTTCACCAACCAAATCATCATTTCATTGCTATTAATTTAAGGATCAAGAATATTTACTCCCTTCCTCCTTCATGTCAAACCCTCTAATGAATACCCGACCCAGAAAATGACCTTAACAATGCTCTCAAAATGAAATAAATCTACTAGCTAATGTGTGTGTGTGGCATCCACATTAAATAAAGTGACACAAATACACATTATTTCCATAAAAAAATCATCTTGGAGGTGATTTATGAACTTCATTTCTTATTTAACCTCTCCATAAGGGAATTATTTCTTGAAGGAGGATGATATCCATGGTATTATCTTGTTCTTTTCCTTAGAACTCTATTATAATGGATTGAACTTTTATAAATATAATCCCCCTATTATTTTAATCAAATATATTATTATATATTATGGATATAGAAAATAAATGCACTTCTTTGGTTTTATTTTATCCTATCATATTTAATGACTGGTAAGTATCTTTATTATTGATAATATAGTTATTGATCATTGATCATGTGATAAGTATAAATATAGGGTTTTGATAAATCCAATTCCCATAGACAAAGGATGTGATGGACTAAAATAGTATTATAATACCATATTAATCCCAAATATCATATCCTTTAATGAGATAACATCTCTAGGATTTTTTCTTGACCACACCCAAGATTAGATCCAACAAATTAAGCATGAACAAGACCATTTATGGGAGAAGTTCAAGCTCATCAAGATGATGACCCAAACCTTTTATGCCAGAACCACCCCATGAAAGTCTCATCATCATGAACCTTACCCTTATGCATTTTTCTTGTGTATTAAAGGAATATTTATCAATAGAATAATAATATGAATATGTATATTGTATTTTTAATAGAATAATGTAAATATTTTCTTCTTATTATTACATTATAAATGTTTTCTATTTTTATATGATAAAACAAAAATTTTATTATTAATTAGTATTTAGTTTCATCTAAGAATATTATTTTGATGAATAAATGGATTTTTAAATAAATAATAAAATATTTTTTAAAATAATTTTTACTAAATATAAATGGTCATATGATTTTTATGAAGTCAAATGCAATTTTTGTAATGATTCAAAAAATGTTATTGTCAAAAACCCCCATCATTTCTCAATAAATGTAGATTTTATTTAGAAATAGAAAATTCAGATATTTAGAAAAATATTTAGTGAAAATAAATATTATTTTTAGAATCAGAACTTTGAAATTATCCAATAGTGAATTTTTCACAATTTTCAGAGACAGTCCAATTTCTAGGTAAAAATTAAATACAATATAAATACAGTGTGTATTATAACATCACAATGACCAAAAAAGGATGTAATTAATAATATAAATAAAATAAATGACAAAATATTAGTTTTACATTTAAAATAAAGTTATTATATTTTTATTTTATTTATTCTATAAAGCTTTTATGAATCCTCGAAAACCATTAATATATTTTATAGTTTTAAAATCATTTCTTTAAGAGTATGAGTCACTTCTACACAAGAAAGGGTATTATTTTATTATTTTTGTCCATTTACATTATAATATAATGAAAATATTCTTTATTTAGAAGAAACTATGGGCAAAAAAAATGATAAGTTTTGTGGTTTATTTTATTTTGTTACATAGTATCCAAAATCAATTTTTGAGAAATAATAAAGATTTCCCAAATAATATCCTGTATAAACCCACCTAATATCCCATTTATCTTCACTCAAATTCCATGAATAATTTCATTACTCATCCCTACCTTATCTAGGGACTGCAAGGTTCCCCAATCTCTCGAGAATCCCCTCACAAGCATTTGGAGTCACATTCTTAAGGCAACTGTTCTTTTCTCTCTACTATTTATTCAAGTATATTAATTATCATATGCCTATTATATCCCTTTTATAATATTGGGATGTGTTTTTCCATACCCACAATAATTACCATTTTATTTATAAATAATTATAAACCCATTTCTCTCTCATTATGTCCTCCCATAAACAATTCTATGCCCCCATTATGTTGCTGAAATTTCATCGTGATTTCTCATGCCAAAAAATTGTGTATTGAATAACCATACCCATTTCTTGTCAAGGGTGTTCTCCTTTATTAACATAATGTTATTGATTAGGAAATCACATGTATTTATTATAAACTCCTTAATCAAGGAATAAAATATGATAAAGAATGAGTCTATGTAGTATGATCTATATGGCACACTTAAGTATGAGAATGAAATGAATGTTATGGGTGCACCCAAAATTATATGTCTCTCTAATGCATTGAGTAATGTTTAGTGTCATGAGATTTAATTATGGGATAGGGAGTAAAAATATTTCTTTTATGGGAATTTTTCCATCATTATTTCTTGGTAGTTATCCATGACCTATGTTTATGATGCTGTGTTTTAAGTTGTTTCCACATTTCCCATGTTGCCTTTATGATTATCATGTTATATTATGCCTCATTGTTCATGCTTATGATTCATAATACTTTTATTCCCCATTTATATGCTTATGGTCATATGTGTATTATTCTATTCATTTTACACCATGTTTATTCCCTTACCAGGCATTATATCTCACCCCTTTATTATGTATGTCCCCAGGCTATCCCATGCAGTTTTAAGTACTTGCATATTAATGAAGTCTTTAATAAAGAAGATGTATTCCTTGTTTTATGTTGTCATATAATGTACCTAATCCCCAAATACACTATACTTACCAATCTTATGGGCTATAATAAGTTTAATTTTATGTAATAAAGCATGTATCAATGTGAAATATAGATCTGGGTTTCCATAGTTTCCATCAAAGGAAATTTTTATTTTTATTTTTGGGATTAGAATTATAAAACTAAATCCAAAGACTTGAGGATAAGACAAAGTATGAGAAAACATTTATAAATTCTGTTAAGAATATATTAAATGGTTTATCAAGAAAAAACATCCTTATTTGGATACATTAAGTGGTTATGGATCTGGAACATATGTACATAGGGGTAAAATCCAAAAACATTGTATTGATCTAGACTTGACTGAGAAATGGTTCACAACAATAGGCCTTGGTGCACACCTTGTATGACACTCTCAATGGATATTCTTTTTATAATTCACAAGTTTATTATAAAAAATTATTAAGGGGAAAAATACCCCTAAGAATATATGTTAACAAATAGATCATGGATAAAATATATTTAATCCTATAAATTCATAATTCAAGAAAATATATTTAATTTTTAAGTTATCTCTTTAATGTCATTGGATTCTTGTTTATATGCATAACAGTTTAAAAACAATCATCCTTAATTTTTCCTTTATTCTATCCAATGGTAAGAAATATGGGGACTTAGGTAAACAATCAATGTGACAGTCATTGTGATGACTATACTAATGAGATTCCCAACTTGATGGGAGAGGGAATCATGAACTTTGTGATGATACTGTCTCAACTAACTCAGGTTCTGAATAGAAACATAGATCAAGAGGATCACCCAAACACTTCTAATAAAGAAAAATATGCAATTGAGAGATTTATATGACAAAGGCCCCCTGACATTCAACATATAATCTGATCCATTAATCATGGAACAATGAATTATCTCCATTGATAAGATCTTCTCCACCCTTCAATGATATGAGTAAGAGAAGGTTTTACTAGCTGTTTATCATATGGGGGGAGAAGATGATCAGTGGTGGACATTGATCAAGAATACAAATAATTAATAAGAGATCAAAGTGGTGGGGAGTAAAGAATTACAGAAGATGTTTTTTGAAAAATACTTTCCTTGCACATTATGAATTAAAATGGAAAGGGATTTCCTTTCCATAAAGAAAAAATATGACTAATCTATTAGGGCATACGTGGAAAATATCACAAGATATGAATGATATTCCTTTGGAATTTTTTGCCCCTGAATGAAAGGTTTACCACTTATTATGTGGGTTAAAACCTAATCCTTGAAAATCCCTTCCAATCTAAGACTTTGATCTTATGAGGAAATTGTATGAAGTGACATCATTGTTGAAATAAAGATCTACGAATCTTAGGGGTATCATGGATTTGAGAATCAGGAAGTGTAGTTTAATTATGGATGTCTGATTGAGAAATCTAATGATTTCATGAAAATTTCAACATCCTACATTCCAAATGTGCAAAAATAAGCTTCCCAAAAATTACCTAAGGGGGATAAGGAAATGATTTAGGTGCTGGAAATAAGGGAACCTAGATTGTGATTAGCGATAGGAGAATCCCACCAATGAAATAGTGGAATAAAATCCTCTGGTCCCCCCTCTGTGAATTGTTCATTACTTTAAATGCAAGTAAACATGGAAAATTCCAAACCAGTGCACTAAGCCAAGGGTATTTGGTGACAACCAACGACCTGTAAGGAAGAAAGGGAGAGATTTTTTCAACACAATTGTTGAGGTGGACCCCAAAAATGAAGAGGTGACATGTACACTAGTTAATATTTAAATAATATTAAACATACGTTTTGATTCTGGTTCTACGCATTACTTAATATCTCAAAATTTTAGTAGAACTATTGAAACACCACCACAAAGCATGAAAGTAGAGATGTCAGCTAAAATAGAAAATGGGGAAATTATTTCTTATTTAATATATAACTCCTCTCCTGTCAAAATTTGTGGGCATAACATCCCACTAAACCTTTTCATATCCCCTTTGGTGTAATTTTATTCATTTATGCATATGGATTGGTATTTCCTGTATATAGCCAAAATAAATTAACTCAAGAGGGAAATCACTCTCGATATCATGAATCATCCTCCAATTATATACAAGTAAAAGGAGAAGGACGAATCTTCTTTAGCACCCACATATAAAAAATGAATATTATTTCCCTACAAGAATGAATATCTAGATCAAATTATTGAGTCAAAGGAAATAATCATCCTTGAATACATGCCCATTGTGAGGGAATTTGCTGACGTGTTTCCTGAGTAATTTTCTAGTCTTCCTCATAGCTAAGAGGTTGGATTTTCAATCAAGATTATAACTAGGGTGTAAAAAATATCCAAGAATCTATACAGAATGACTATTTTAGAACTTGAAGAGTAGAAGAAACAACTATAGAAAAATTATCATTAAGGGTTCATAGGCTTAAGTGATTCACCAAGGGGTGCACTAGTCAAATTATTCAAGAAGAAGGATGGGTCAATGCATCATTAAATTGATTAACATGATCACAACAAGATCACAATGGAGAACATGTATATTTTATAATGGATTTATGACTTGTTTTATCAGCTATGTGGAGGAAAATACTTCACCAAGGTGGATTTGTGGATGAGGTATTACCAAGTTTGGGTGAATAATGAGGATATCCCTAAGATTACTTTTTGAAAAAGGTACTAGAACAATGTATTCATAGTAATTCTATTCAGACTCACTATTGCTCACTAAATATTTATGGGCATGATTAATAGAGTATTTATGGATTACCTCAACAAATTTATGGTATTCTTTATATATGATATTCTAATATACCTTAAAATAAAGGAGGAGCATGATGAGCATTTGAGAACTGTGCTAAAGACCTTGAGAAGCTTTATACAATGTAAATAAAATGTGAGTTATTGTTTAAGGAAGTCTCATTATTGTTCTATATCATGAAAAGAAATTAGATATCCATGGAACCTTCAGTGGAAAAATAAATTTAAGGATGCACGAGGCTAACATCTATGTTAGATATAGAAAGATTCCATGGATTAACTGGGTACTATCATCATTTTTTGAGAAATTTCTCATGATTATCAAACCCATTAAATAAGATAAATTAGAAGGGAGTCAAGTTTTCTTGGAATGATGAATGTGAAGAGAGATTCAAGGAGTTGAAAATGAGGCTTATCATTTCACCCATAATCACACTACCCACAAATGAAAAACATTTCATGGAATTCAGTGATTCTTTGAAGAAGGTACTGGGCTGTGTGTTAATGAAAAATGAAAAAGTAATAGCCTATGATTCAAGAAAGATTAAATTTCAGGAATAGAACTACCCAACATATGATCTTGTGTTGGCTCTAGTGACCGTCACTTTGACAATATGGCAGAATTATCTCTTTGGGAAGAAGTGTGAAATATAGACTGATCTCAAAATCCTCAAGTATATATTCACATAGAAAGATATGAATATGCAACAAAGAAGATTTTTAGAGATGAATAAGGAATATAAATGCTCAATTCACCACCTTATTGGGAAAGTGAATAATATGTATGATTTTTAATTATAAAGGATATAGAAATTATTTCATTGGATAAAATTGAGAAGGAGCCGATCTTCTTATATTAAAAATATATTGACATGGGAATCATAAATGAAGGAAAATAATCAATCCTTTCAAAAATAATTACTCACCTACCACATCTGGATAAGAAAATAGAGGCTCATAAAGATGATGTGGGAATTTAGAAAAACGTGGAAGTAATAAGAAAAGGGAAATTCTCAGAATTCAATATTAATGAAGATGGAGATGTAATATTTGGGTCATGGATATGTGTACCATCAAATACCATGTTAAAGAAGGGGTTATTGGATGATGTACAGAGTTTGAATTTCTCCATCCATCTAGGAAGCACATAGATGTATCAGGATATTTGAGAGATCTATTAGTGGGACAACATGAAGAAGAATATCGTAGCATATACATAAATATGTATTGTATGAAAAAAGTGAAGGATAAAAGGAAAAAATACATGGGGATGATGAAACCATTACCCATACCAACATGAAAATGGGAAAAAATAACCATAAACGTTTTCACTGGTATTATGAAGACATAAAGAGGAAATTATGGTATCTAGGTTATGTTGAATCATATTAAAAATACTAAAAAATTCATTAAAATTCAAGAGGAATTATTTCTTGATCAACATGAAAGGATATACATTAGAGAAGTGGTGAGGATATATGGATGTCTAATATCGATTGTATCTGATCGAGACCCAATATTTACCTCTATGTGCAAGAAGATAATCCAACATTGTCTAAATAAAGTATCAAACTTCAACATATATTATCAACCTCAAACTAATGGAAAATTCTAGCATACTATTCCGACACTTGTGGACATATTGAAAGGATTATCAATTAACATCGAAGGATGATGGGACCAATAACATCCCATGGACATGTTCTCATACAATAACAGTTTCCACTTTATCATTCAAATAGATCCCTATGAATCTTTTTATTGGAAGTGGTTCATAAAACCTATATGTTGGGATGAAGTTGGGGAATAAAAACTGCTAGGTCCTGAAATGGTTACGGAAATAGTGGAAAAGGTTAATACTCTTTAGCAGTACATCAAGGATGCTTAGAGTAAAAAAAAGTGATATGATGAAAATAATTGAAGAGGCCTACAGTTTGATGTTAGAAACATGGTATTCATCTACATATCTCCATTGAATAAATTCATGAGATTTTGGAATAAAGGAAATCATAGTTCAATATACATCATCCCCTTTGAGATCCTTGATTACATTAGAGTGGTGGATTATCAATTAGAACTCCCACCTAACTTATCTCAAGTACATGATATATTCCTTGTATCTCTATTTAATAATTACATACCCTAACATGTACTCAATCCAAAGGTGGTACCATTGGATAATGATCTCTCATACGAGGATCATCTAGTGAAGATCTTAGATTGTAGAGACAAAGTTCAAAAAAAAGGCAATAAACATTGTCAAAGTGTTGTGGAGAGACCAGATGTTTGAAAAAGTGATGTTGGAACTAGATTAAGTTATGAAACAAAATTACTGTAATATATTTTAGTGTGGGTAAAATAAAAATTCTAGAGGTAAATGTTTAAAGTGGAATGATTTTAATGACCCATACTTTTATAAATAAAATTCCACTTGAATTTTTATTAAATGTATTATTATATATTATGGATACAAAAAACTCATACACTTATTTAGTTTTATTTTATCATATTAGATTTAAAATAATGTTAATCATTTTTATAATATATAATATGGATATTGAATAGTGATCATATGATTAGTATAAATATAGGGTTTTGATAAATCCAATTATTGCAGACAAAGGATGTGATGGACTCAACTAGTTAGATCATACCATATGAAACCAATTTATCAAATATTCTAAGGGAGAAAGCATCTATAGTATTTTCCCATGACCAAGCCCATGACAAGATCCAATAACTTCAGAATGATAGAAACTATTTACAGGATATTTTCAATCTCATTGAGATCATGACCTAACCATGTATGCCGAACCACCCCATGAAAGTATCACCATTTCACACCATACCCTTAAGGAATTTTATAGTGTATTAAATGGATATGTATCGAAAACCTAATAATGTGAATATGTATATTTTATTTTTAAAAGAACAATGTTCATATTTTCTTTTTATCATTACTTTATAAATGATTTCTATTTTTAAACAATAAAACACAAATTGTATTGTTAATTAGAATTCAATTTCAAATAAGATGATTATTTTGAATAATTAATATATTTTTGAAATAAATAATAAAATATTATTTTTAAATAAATTTTATTAAATATAAATGATCATATAATTTTTATGAAGTCAAATTTATATTATATAAGGGTTCAAAAACTGTTATTGTAAAAAAAATCAACATTTCTCAATAAAAGTTGATTTTATTTTAAAATAAAAAATTCCCATATTTATATAATTATTTGGTTAAAATAAATTTTAAATTTTTAATATTAACGTTAAAATTATCCAATGGTGAATTTTTCAAAATTTTCCGAGACAATCAAATTTTTGGGTAAAAATTAAACACCGTATAAATATATTGTGTGTATTATGACATCATAATGACCCAAAAGTGTTGTAATAAATAAAATAAATGGTATGAAAGAACAAATGTATGTTTTTATTTTAAAATAATTTTATTTTATGTTTATTTTATTAATTTTTAAATCGTTTATGAATGCTGGAAAACTATTAACATATTTTATGGTTTTAAAATCATTTCTTTAAGAGTATGACTCACTTCCACATCAGAAAAAATATTATTTTTTTATGTTCAGACCTTTTCCGTATGAAATAATTAAATACAATCCATTTTTGTAGAAACCATAGTTGAAAACCATGGTATGGTTTGTGTTTTTTGGTTAGATTAATATATAGAGTCCAAAACATAAGTTGGAGAAATAATAAAGAATTCCCCCCTCATTTCCTATATATACCCACCCATGATACCATTTATCTTAAAAAAAATTGTTTTATAAGGTAATTACTCTTTTATCCCCTCTTTAGAGTCTTCCCATGGAGAAACATGCTCCCAATAATCCCGTCCCAATCATTTGGAGTCAATGTCTCAAGGTAAGGGTTCCTTTCCTTGTCTTCTTTATTCAAGTATCATCATTATATTATGCCTCTAATATCCATTTTATAGAATTGGGATATGTTATTTCATATACCCCTTAATACCCTAATGATGTATAAATAATGAGATACCCATTTCTATCTCAATAATCACTCCCATGAACATCTATACTCCCCCGTTATGCTGTTGAAAGTTCACTATGATTTTTAATGACAAACAATTGTATAGTGAATTCCCTTACCCATTTCATATCAAGGGTGTTACTATTTATATAATTATACTTATTTAATGTGGAGTTTCAAGTATTTATTCCACACTCCCTAATCATGGAATAAAATATAATGATGAATGAGTCCATGTTGTATAATCTATGTGACACACTTAATCCTGATAATGAAATGAATGTGATGGGTGAGCCCTACATTATATAGAACTCTAATGAATTGGGTAATTTTTAGCACCATGAGACATAATTTTGGGACAAAGAATAAACCTTATTCCTTTATGGTAATTTTTCCATCATGATTTCTTGGTAGTTATCCATGACCTATGTTTATGATGTAGTGTTTTATGTAGTTTCCACATTTCCCATGCTACCTTTATGATTATCATTATATATCATGTCTCACTATTCATGTTTATGATTCATACTCCTTTTTTGAACCATTTATATACCAATATTATAACACGTATTATGATCTTTTTTTATACCATGTTTATTCCCTTACTGGAATTTATAGTTTACCCCTTTCGTATGTATATACCTAGATTATCACATGTAGTTTTAAGTGAGAATATGTTATAGAACTTTTCAATAAATATGATATATTACTTATTTTATATTTTATTAAATTTAACTAATTCCGAGAGAAACTAGAATTATCTATCTTCTAGGTGTATTAAATGTAAATTTATGTAACAAATCATGTATTAATGTGAAATAATGAGCATGGTTGTCATATATACTTGGCTGGTGAATCTTACATCCCCACTAAGATTTCCAGATGTATCAAGACAATAGTGAAGAACTATATAAATCTCAATATCACCCTCTAAATCATATATTAATAAATACATATCACACTCATGAAAATTCATTCCAAAAAATCCTCGAACCCTGATGGATTCGACACCGTATTCTTTAAAAAATTCTAGAATATCATAAGACCAGATATTTCGGGCTTGATAATATAATTGTGGAAAAGAAAAGATAACCACTCCCCCATCAATGAAACACTCATTAATATCATTAAAAAATATCATAAAACCTTTCTAGTATCTAATTTTAGGCTAATAAGTCTTTTCAATCTTACATACAAAATATTCTCAAATATTCTGGTAAACCACTTATGCATATGGTTTCTTATCATTATCTAAGAAAACCAAAGTGCTTTCATCACCAACAAGATTATTTTGGGAATTAAAATTATTTTCAATGAAACCTTTAATTCCAAGTAAACCTATAAAACATCCAAAAATGGTATCATTTTCAAGATTCTAGATAATAAAAAATCCTTCTATAAAGTGGAATGGACCTTCCTTGGGTTTGTGCTGATCAAGATGGGAATCTTCTCTAGATGGGTTAATATGGTTATTCAATGTGTATCTTATATCTACTTAAAAATACACATAAATGGAGGAATAACATGGATATTATCTACCACCATGGTCCTTCCCTAGGGTGAACCTCTTTCCCCTTCCCTATAAATTTTAACGGATGATGTGTTTTCTATTATAATTTCAATAGTAGTGAAGGATAATCTCATTCCTAGGGCGAATTCCTATATTTGGGGGTCTCCCATATCTCACCTCTTCTTCATAGATGATTGTATACTCTTCTCTAGGTCCACATATGAAGAATTCAAGGATATTTATCTTATAATTATCCCTTATGATAATGTGTTGGGGTAACCGGTCAAACTCTCTATGGAAGTAACCTTAAACATAGAAATTACCTCTTGTAGGAAGAGAACCTCCAACATGTATTTGGTATTCAGATGGTCAAAAAACAACAAAATTATCTCAAACCTATTATGATTTTTGGATGCTCAAAACAAGGTATTCTTTAGAATACATGAATGATTGAAAAAAAATTAAATGGTGGAATTTCAAAATGGTTTCCAATGTAGGAAAATTTTTTTGAATTAAGACAGTTAGATAGTCCATCCCCACCTATTTTATGAACATCTTCATATTACCCAAAATAATCATCAAACAAATCCATTCATGTATCACCAAATTATGGGGGGGATCAACTATAGGGTAATTAATATTCCCAAGATAGTAGGGTAAAATATCTAGAAACCCAAAGTTATGGGATAATGGGGTTCAAGTATCTATATCTCTACAATGACTGAGCTTGTTGGATTCCCTAGGCCCCCACCCTTGCTTCTTCTAGTCCAACATGTATAGTTCACACTAGATCCTTATGAGGTGGATTTTATAGACAATTGGTTATAAATCATTTTTTAAGTTTTGAAAAGTCTAATGGATAAGAAATAATAATGGAAATAATGAAACTTACCTTACCATTGAAGACCCAAAAGATTCAATTATCATATATTTACTCAATGTGTCCTGTAATGGTTGGTGTGATGAGAAAATATTATTATATTTTAACTATAGAGAGAGTAATATTATCTAGAGATTCCTGATTATGAGAGATATGGGTGCATATCACCTCCACTTAAGTATAGAAAGAACATGAAACTATAATGTAAAATCTAGTTACTCTCTAGAAATTTGTGCATCAGTTTCAGAGGACAATTTTATATAGAAAACCATATGAAACCTCATGATCCCATCCAAAGCATGGTATTTCTAGTGGCATTCCTGTTTAAGGAGCCTCTACCTTATATGGAGTTCCTTGCATTTCACCATGGAAAGGAGAACCCAATGTGTACAATATGCATGAACATGGATGAATCATACATGAATTCCATCATTACTGTACCAAAACCAAGGAAATCTGGCATGCCTAAAATCCTAATTTTGATCAACTCCTATATATGGACCCTAGATTCACTTCTATTATCACAAAATGGTCATAACTTCTCCCATTTTAGGACCTGAGTTTAATTTTTAGAGTATAATTGATTTTATGGGTTAGAAGGAATGAAATTATCTTTAACTAGGTTTTCATAACTTGAACCTCTTGGATCAGTGATCCTACCCAATGGTTATATATGTGGATCTATAATGATCATCATATTGAAGACCTATGGTTATGCCTGATCCATGCACCTAGAACCCTACCATAATAGGAATCCATGAAATTAACGTTGACACATCACCCCCAGACAAAGGTGTCACCATTTCTGGTGTAGTTTTCCATAACTCTTCTGGAATGATTGCTGATGAATTAAACATTCTTTCAGGGAATAATTCTCACTAGTAGTGATTAAATCACAAGAAATAATAATTATCATGGAATTTTATATTGAGTGTAGGTGGTATTCTATCACCCTTGAGTCAGACTACGTTACAAATATTAACGCTATCTCTTATTTAGAGTTCAAACTCCAGCCAGTAGATCTATTAGCCTTGAATATCCTTTCCCTACAATGTTGCTTCGCATATTGGTCTATCTTTTTTACCAAAAGTCATGGTAATATAGAGGCTCATTATTTGGATACCATGATTATTACAAACAATCCTCATGTATGGCTGGATATTTTTCCCTATTTGGCTAACATACTATAGTGTACATGAACTATGATATCTTAATAAATGAGTCCTATTTTTTCCTAAAAAAATGGTTAAGGTAGTTGTTGAAAAATATGAAATTCTACATCAGCCTTAGAATATAACTAGATTATAAACAACAAAATTATAGTAGAATAAAAATATTTTTTAAAAGAAGAACGAAATAATAATATCATTTCAATTCAAAATTTCTATAAAAAATATTTTCACTGAAGTGATATTTAAAATTAATTAAAAAAAAATTACAATCCAAAATAAAAAACACTTATAACATGCTTTTTTCAAAAATCAACCTACATAAAAAATATTGTCCCTATAATAAAACCAATGGGTTTTTAGTAACAATACATACAAAATAATCAAATTTTAATTTTTATATAATTTACATATGAAAAATTATATTGTTAATTACCAAATATAGTAATGATTACCCACTATTAGTGCTTGGTGGTAAGGGTTGGGAGGGGGAGGTAGGGCATGTCATAGGGTGAAGTCCCTAGGCTTGCCTGTTTACATCAATTTTCTTTCTTGTTTTGTGTTCCGCAGTGAGGAGTGTAATCAACAAATTACTAAACATGTTAATTCTATAATAAGTTATTCTATTAATCATATAATTAGTGATTATATTTTTAATTTTTAATTTATTATTAATTATTAATTATTCTATTAATTATTAATTATATTATGAATTATTAAATAAATATTTCATTTGTAATCTATATAAATTCTATTTTTTATAAATGATTATAATAATGATATTATCAATTATTAATTAATTTAAGTACTTAAATAGTTTTTAATAATTATATCATGAAACTAAAATGACATTATTTTAACGAGGACACACACTTTGAGTCATATTGGGAACATTATGTTTGGATTGATGTGCAGTAGGTTATGAACCATCACAAAAGAATTATGGATCATTAACATAAAGTTTAAAAAAATATGAGTTTTTTTCTTGGTTTTGAAAATATAAATTATGTTTTAAACTAAAATAAAAATATAATATTGAAAAAACATAGTTGGAGTCATACCATCCACATCATTTATCAGATTTATGTGTGGTCGATTCCTAAACTTAAAAAATGAATTATGGATTGTTGTCTTAAAATTTAAAAATAATCAGATATCATTTACTTTATGTTGATAATTTGATGACTGTTTAAAACTAAAATGACACCTTTATATTGGAAACAAAAACTTTGATTCCTACTAACCACATCATGTGTTAGAAAGACGTGTGGTTAATTTCTATACATAAAAAATTAATTATGAATCATTTTCTTAAATTCTAAAAAAATTGGAATTTCTTTTCTCATTTTTGACTCTGTGATGCACATTTTAAAATAAAATTACACTTTTATATTTAAATCAAACTCTTTTTGTCAAAATGAAAACATCATCTGTTAAATTGGTGTGAAGCCTATTCCTACACATCACAAATGAATAATGGATCATTTTCCTAATGTTTAAAAATAGTATGATCTTGTTCTCTCACTTCTGTAAATGTGATGCATGTTTTAATCTGAAATGACACTTTTAAATTTAAAACATGCACTTAGAGTTATAAAAACCACTTTATGTGATAGATTCAAAATTTATTACTCATATATTTCACAAATGAACTAGGGATCATTATCGTAAATTTTCAGAAATACCGAAGCTTAGTTTCTTGGTTTTGACAATGTGACATCTTTTGAAAAACTAAAATTCCACTTTTATATTAAAAACATTCAATTTGATTCATATTGACCACATGATGCATCATATTATCATCTAGTATAATTATATACATAAAAAATGAATTATGTATCATCATCATAATGTTACCAAAAAAATTTAGCATTTTTCTTGATTTTGACTATGTGATCCATGTTTTAAACTAAAATTACACCTTTATATTGAAAATAAACACTTTGATTCGTACCAACCACATCATGTTTTAGATTTATGTGAGGTTAATAACCATACATAAAAAAATATATATGGATCATTTTATTAATGTTCAATATTAATTTGAGATCATTTTATTTGTTTTTTCTATGTAACATATGTTTTAAAAAATAATTACACTTTTAAATTGAAAATGAAAATTGGGAGTTATACCAACCACATAGTGTGTTAGTTGAATATGTGGTCAATTCCTAGATGTAAAAAACAAGTTATGGAATTTTTATATGAAGATTAAAAATAATAAAACTTCTTTATCTATATTTTGATTCATAAGACACATTTTAAACTAAAATGAAAATACACACATCAAGTCATACGGGCCACATCATGTGTCAGATTGATGAGCGGTTGATTCCTATAAAAAAATGAATTATGGATTGTTTTTTTAATGTTTTTAAAATAATATGAGATTGTTTTCTAACATTTTCCTATGTAACAAGTGATTTAAACTAAAATAAAACTTTTTTTTAAACATTCACCTTGAGTCATATCGACCACATCATGAGTGATTTTCACACATACGATTTCTATAAATTTAAAATAATTATAGATCCCTTTTCTAATGTTTAAAAACAATATTATTTTTTTATTATTTTTGGATATGTGACACATGTTTTAAAAAATGACACGTTTTTATTGAAAACAAACACTTTCATTCATATTGGACACATAATGTGTTTGATTAACATGTGGTTCATCCATGGTCTATTACTACATGTCACAAATGAAATTTGGAACATTTACCTAATGTTTGAAAAAAATATGACCTTGTTTAATTTTTTTTGGTAGTGTGATCTGTTATTTAAACTAAAAAAACACTTTTATGTTGCAAACAAACACTTTGAATCACAACGAACCAATCATGTGTTAGATTAGCATGAAGTTGATTTATATATATCTAAAATGAATTGAAACTATTTTCATAATGTTTGAAGATAATATGAGATTTTTTATCTGTTTTCTCTTTTTGACAAGCATTAAAAAATTGACACTTTTATATTGAAAATGTGAAGTTTGAGTCATAATAATCAAAATGTGTGTTAGATTGATGCGAGGTCAATTCTTACACATAAAAAATGAATTACCAATCATTTTATTAATGTTTCAAAATAGGCTAATATTCTATTCCTACTTTTGTTAGTGTGATACATATATTTAACTAAAATAGAACTTTTATTTTAAAAACACACACTTAGAGTCATATCATCCACATCATGTGTTGGGTTGATGTACAATCGATTATTATATTACAAAAATGAATTATGGATCGTTATCCTAAATATTCAAGACAATATGAGCTCATGTACTTAGTTATGGCCATGTGACATGATTTTTACCCTAATTTAACAATTGAAAATACAAACTTTGTGTCATGCCTACTAAATCATATGTTATGTTTACATGAATTCAGTTCCTATATCTCAAAAATAAACTTTGGATCATTTTACTAAGGATTGAAGACAATAAATGCTTGTTTTATTAGTTTTGTCTATGAGACACATGTTTTAAACTAAAATGACACTATTATATTCAAAACATAAACTTTTATTTATACTTTCCACATCATTTTTATGAATAAATTCTTGTTGATTTTTACATATTACACAGGAATTATGGATCGTTTTCTTATGTTATGAAAATAATACAAGTTTTTCTTGGTTTTGGACATGTGATGTGATTTTTAATCTAAAATAAAAATTTTATATTAAGAAAATGAATTTTTATCTTACTAAAAAAATATTGCATCAAATTGACGTGTGGCCAATTCGTAGATGTCACAAATGAAATTTGGATAATTTTTTTTAAAATTTTAGAACATTATAATCTCACATTCTTTATTTCCTCTATGTGATGTGCACTTAAAACTAGACAACAGTTTCATATTGAAAACACACACTTTGAGTCATATAGACCTCATTTTGTTGCAGATTAACATTAATTCAATTGTTATATGTCTCAAATGAATTAGTAATCATTTTCCTAATGTTTTAAAAATATATTATCTTATTTTCCCTATTTTGGCTATGTTACAAGAATTATAAACTAAAATGAAACTTTTATAATGAAAATGTGATCTTTGAATCCTACTGATCACATCTTGTGGTAGATTTATGAGAGGTCAATTCCTATACATCAAAAATTAATTATGGAACATTTTCATATTTTTGTAAAATAAGATAAAATCATTTTATCTTTTTGTTTAGTGTGACATAAGTTTGAAACTGAACTGAAATTCTATAATAAAACACCCATTTGGAATCATACCATCCAGATCATGTTTTGGATTGATGTGAAGTCAATTATTACATTCCAAAAATTAATTATGGAACATTTTTGTTAAATATTCAAGATAATATAATCTCATTTACTCTGTTTTAGCTTTATGACTTATGTCTTAAACTATTTTGACACTTGAAAACATGCACTTTGAGTAATATTGGACACATCGTGTGTCAAATTTACATGAATTCAATTACAACACATAAAAAATTATTTTTTGATCATTTCAATAATGATTAAAAATAATAAAAGTTTATTTTCAAGGTTTTGTATATGTGATGCACATTTTAAACTAAAACAAAACTTTATATTAAAAACATGCACTTTCAATCATATTTTCTAAATCATGTGTCAGATTGTTGTAATATCTATTCCTACAAGTCACATATTAATCATGGATCATTTTAGTGTTTAAAAAAACATGATCTCATTTTATCAATTTGGGATATGTGACAAGTGTTGAAAACTTAAAGGATAATTTGGTATTGAAAATAAGAATATTGAGTCATATCATCTACATCATGTGTTTTATTGATGCGCGTTCAATTCCTACACACCATTAACAAATTTTAGATCATTTTATTAAATTATAAAGAAAATATTATCTTGTTTTCTTTTTTTTTGGATATGTGATTCATTTTTTAAACTAAAATGAAACTTTTACTATAAAACACACACATTTTGTGTCATATGATCCATGTCATGTGTAAAATTGATGCATGATCAATTCCTATATGTCAAAAATTAATTATGGATCATTGTGATAATATTTGGCCAAATAGATAAAGTGTTGTAGAATAAGCTAATTCACCAGGTTAAGGTTTTGTAGAAAAACCATATGGCTGAAGAGGCAATGTGGGAATCTGAAAATTCTATGAGGGATAAATACTCCCACTTATTTGATAAGTGAATAAAAAATGCGAGGAAGCAATTTTCAAAAGGATAAAAGGATGTAACATCCCTTGTAAATAAATAATAATACCTTTTCATAACTATTAATATTTGTGAATTAAATAATAATTTTACTTTAAAGGGGTTTCTGTGTCTGATTGCGTACCCGATACACAACAACGAGTTTCTTTGAAATATTATGTTGCACAATAATAATATAATATTATTATTTTAAAAGGTAGTTAAAGCCTAGAATTTTTATTTGATGGAATGAATAGACCTATATAAAATATCATTATACATGTCTGTTAAATGTTTTAATATTTATCCAATAAAAGTTACAGGCTTAAAATGTGAATGAATATAATTTTAAGCATAATTTATTATAAAAGGTTGATTTATCACATTTTGAGGGAAAAACATCTTTAAATATAGTTTTGGTCACTTTTATATGTTCTATTTGACCAAATCAAATTCTTCTTTAGAATTGGGACATCACAATTAACTTTGGGTAAAATTTTGGTATTTTTCTGATAAAATTCAATTTTTAATGAAAAGTGAAAAATACTGTATTTTAGTTCACGACTCCCTTTTAATATAATTTATTTATATGGATATATTATCTTTTTAATTGGGTTTAAATTGTAATTATATTATATTTTTACCATTTAATACAATTTTTGTCATTGGAATTAATTTCACTATGAAATTTGACATAAACAAGTGTCTATCTTTTGACAGTTAATATTTCTTAAAAACACGTTTTTTATTTTGACAACAGGAATTAATTTTAAAATAAATTAATCCACATTCTATATTTTTAATTTGGTACAGTAGATATAATTTTTGAATTAGGAATATCAAATATATCTTAAGCTGAATTTTTGGTATTTTTCTGAAAAACATCAATTTTTGATAAATAGTGAAACCACTAAGTAGTAGTTAAAAACTGAATTTTTCATTTAAATAAAAATTTTATGCTTCTGTGAATTGAATTTTGAAAATATGACATAAATGGTTGTTATTAGTAAGTAAAATTTCATTCAATAATATGAAAATAATTTTGGTGAATAGTAACTTTTGACATTTATTTACCGCAGTTAGAGGTAAATTGGGTAATTCAAGGTGAAAAGAATATCATAATAATAAAACATTACCTTAACAATTGTCCTAACCTTATTTTAAGAGTCATGTATGACCATGGGCATCCTTGGGTCTATTTTGGGACCCCATGGAGCCACTTAAGAGTGATAATGACACTTTATTTTAATTAACTTAAAGTAAAGACAAAAATGAGAAAAAAAAAATATTTTTTAGTAAATTAATTTTTATATAAGGTTATATAAGTTATCTTTTAGACTATAAATATTATTTTTAAAAATAAACTTATTTACTACATTATCGTATTTTTTTTTTAAAATTTTTAGACATCAAATAAATTAAATTATGTATGACACAATAATGATACAGTGTTGACCTCATTAATAAATGATTTAAATAAATATGATTATAATGATTAAAATAATATGAAAAACCTGTCCAATTCTTACTGGATAATTTTATTTCGACCATGATTCACCATATATTTGACTTTAATATGTTATGGACATTTATAAACTAAAAATAATTATATAATAAAATAATATTTTCACACTTTCCTAAATAGCCTCTCCTCCCCCTTATAATAAGTCCTCACCTCTAACACATTACTCACACCTCTCAAGCCCCTTGGATCATCCAAACTCTACCCAAATAATCTCTCAAGATCCCTATCTACCTCCTAGAAGCCATACCTTAGACAGAAATAACTTCGAGAAACCCTTTTGGTTCAAACCAAAGAGAGTTACCCGATCGAAATGTAACATCTTCTCTTAAGTTCTTTTGTTTTATTTTCCTTCTATAACCACCTAAACTCTTTTTATTCTTTTCTTTTATAACAACACCAGTATCTTCGATATTCTAGGTTGTTTTTATGAGAATTATTTGTACTAAACTTATACACACCTTCATCTAATGGGTAAAGAACATACTGTTTCTATAGACGACGAACTACTGCCTCACAAAACGATGATTGTTCAAATATCTCCAACTGCCTCTCATGGTGTAAATTATGATGGAAATATGTTTTATATATGATATATATTATGTTTATGTTTTTTTATGATTCTTTATTTTCCATTTATATCATAGATTTTTGGTTTTCATTATGGGTAAACATGATAATTTAATTTTAGGAAGTGCGGACTACCACCCCCTCAAAGTGATATGACTAATTAATTCCATATGTAGGAAGTATAAAGGATTGAGTTAATGATATTATATTTGATATTATACTGGAATTATAATATAACTATGTATCATTATGTTTTAATTCCATTAAAATAAGAAATAGAAATGAAAGTAGCGTTAATGTGTACGTACGACTTACCGTCTCCATGAACGGTGCATTTCATTTATTACCTCCAAATGTTATGTAATTTTATAAATACATATATGTACTAGATATATAATATGTATATTATTTCTAAATCATTAATATAATTCTAGAGAAAATGACTTTTGACCACATAAACAACTTGTAAATATAAGAAGTTCATTTTTGACTCAAGTACAAAATATTGACAAAACGACCGCTATTAACATAAATGATTTCATAATGTTTATAACATGGTAATATGTGATATAAAAGGAATAATAAACTTCAAAAATGTTCTTATGATAGTATATATTAACTTTAGTTTATTATTCATCAAATTAATGAACGAACGAGTCTAGTTAGACACGAGGTAAGGGACTTTGTCTCAATCTCCTTTCATTGAGGCATATTTTGCTTTAATACACGACTTTATTTTATACGTTGTATAAACATATTTGACTTTTCATTTCATTCAAAGGGGATATTTTTCTATAAAGCGCTTTACTAAATGACAAGAAAGAATGTTTCTTTTTAATGTAAGTGGTGACAATGAACTTTTTGCTGCCGCTAGTATTATTTGATCATGGCTTCCTTAACAAGATGTAATGTTTTCAAAAGGAAAGTAAATAAAATTTACTCTTCTATCGAATATTGGTATTGAAAATGGATTTGTTATGTCAAAATATTTAGATGATATATTGTGATTGAAATGTGGACGTGTTATCTTTCATTTATGTTTGTTTTATGTGTTGTGATTATGTTATGGTTCTTGGGCATTGTTTACGTATACAGGTTGTTCTGTGATTTACCTTGGGTGGGTGAGCCCGAGACAACTCTCTAATGCATTGGGTAATTTTATGGAGGTAAAAATTAATGTTTCTCCTAAGATATTTAGGGAATATACTGTAATGGGTATTCCAAATTTAACTCCCTATGTAGTTGTGAAAGCTATAACCTAAGTATGTTATGGATTCTACAAGTTACCTTTATGATTTGTGTTTACTATGTAAATCTTATTATTTCATGAGGTATGTTAATGAGCTTATGTTATGTATGTAATGATGAACTAATATTTTCTTTCTTTGTTTTATAACCCTTACTGAGCTTTTTATTTTCATCCCAAGTTCTGAAATGTTTTTCCCAGGGCTGAAAGATGAATACGACCAAGGATGAGATCAAGGAAAAGTCATGCTGTCTAAAACATGAGACTAGACATGGCTATTTTTTTAAGAGTTTTTATTTTATGAAAAAATGTAAACTCAGTAGAAGTGTCTACCTTGTAATTTTTGAGATGTAATGTATTATTTATGGCATAATTCTCTAAAAATATAAACTTGAAAAGATACTCAATGGGAATTATTCATTTAATTCAAGATTATGTAATATTTAAGGAAAGGTCTTTATAGTTTGTATCAGAGGTCGGTTTAGATAAATTTTGAAGTTAGGATATTGTTAAATTAAATTCCATAAATTAATTTATAGTGATATTGATGTGATATAGCATTTGGAGATTACCATGTTGCGTTGCCTAAGATATTTCTGTGTTCAGAATGGTTTTCCGTAGAGGAAACAAGGAAGCTATGATGGGATGAAATCAAGAGGAAGACGAACTTCCAAATCTGCAACCTGAGATGGTCAGAATCAGAACTGAACAGTTTGTTGCAGTGATGGAATAGTTGAATCAGGCTATAAATGGTGGTGGTATCGATGCATGAGATCAGCCAGATCAGCCACATAGGAACATGTCAGTAGTGGAGCCTTTCATGAGGCAACATCCCCCATATTTCAAAGGATCATCTAACCCTGTTCTATCTAAAGGGTGGATTAAATCACTGGATAAGATATTTAAAATTATGGGGTGTTTAGAGCATCAAAATGTTAGTCTTTATATTTTCTATTTTGAAGGTGAAGTTGATCAGTGGTGGTCGATGGTGAAAAATATCAGGGATAGTGAGGAGATTGGTGCTCTTGATTGAGATGAATTCAAAGGTATGTTTCTTGAGAAATATTTTCCTAATATGGTTAATCTTAGTATAGACAAATAGTTCATAGAATTGAGGTAGGAGGACGACTCACTGGCTGCTTATGAAGAAAATTTCACTCGATTGGCAAGGTATGCTCAAAATTTCAAACGAGATCTCGATAGTAAAATATACTCTTTTTAATCAGGATTAAAGCCAAAGTATCAAATGGATTTAGCTTCTTGTGAGTTCCAAACTTATGAAAAAATTGTTCGATGTGCGAAGAAGGTGGAAATGGATTTTACTAATGATTAGGTCTTTCTTAAAAACAAAATAATAAGAGGTCAAGGTGGTCGGTGAAAGGTAATAACTCTTCAAAAAAGTATGATGGTAAGAAACTTAAGTTTAGAGTTTGTGAAAATTGTGGTAAAAATCATGTTGGGGAATGTATTTGTTATTTTGGTAAGTGGAACCGATGTGGTAAAAGTGGACATAAATCTCTTAATTGCACTAAAAAAGATCAAGGTAATGGTAATACAAAATCTTATTTACAGTCAATAAAATGTTTTAAGTGTAATGAAATGGGTCATTATGCAAATGAGTGTCCAATGAAGAACTCGACTGAGGGAAAGCTACTAGACTACAAGCAGAAAGGGGTGGTGAAATCCTTTTCAACTACTTGAGAAGATTTTGGGCCATCAAATTAATTAGTATCAAGAACACTGTTTGTTTTTTCAGATTATTCTATTGTGTTGTTTGATTCGGGGTCTACACATTCATTCATTTCTGTGATGTTTTTTAGCAAATTGGGAATTCCATCTCAAGATATGAATCCTGAACTTATGTTAAAAACACCAAGAGGGAATGTTGAGACACAAAGAAATTATAGAAACCTTCCTATCCTTGTGTGCAGAAAGAATATACCAATAAACCTTATTGTTTTGCCTCACGTAGAGTTTGATGTTATTTTGGGTATGGATTGGATTTCTGTTTATCATGCTAAGATTGATGGTAGAGATAAAGTGGGTTATTTTCAGAAATATTTTCATTTTGTGTACAATAATGAACCCTTACTTTTGATAACATATCGGGAAGCTAAGAAACTTATAAAAGATAGAAATGAAGGTTACGATGCACATATTGTTGAAAATAAAATTACTTTTCAGATTAATGATGTGGCATTGGTAAATGAGTACCTTGATGTTTTTAATAAGGAGTTGCCTTGTATTATAACAGTTCAGAAAGTTGAATTTACTTTTGATTTAGTTCTTAATGCTAAGCCAATTTCAAAACCCCCTTATCGAATGACTCAAATTAAACATTTAGAGTTAAAGAAGAAATTGCAGGAGTTAATAGATAAATGTTTCTTTTGACCTTGCACATTACCATTGTGTGCCCTTATATTATTTGTTAAAAAGAAAGATGGTTCAATGAGAATTTTCATTGATTATAGATCATTTAATGACATCATTGTTAAGAAAAATTATCCTTTGCCTCATATCGATGATTTTTTTGATCAGCTCTAGGGTGCTCGGTATTTTTGAAAGATTGACTTGAGGTCGGGGTACCATCAGTTGAAATTAAAGGAAGCAGACATTCTGAAGACTGCATTTTGTACTAGATATTTCCATTATGAATTTGTAGTTATGCCTTTTGGGTTAACCATTCCAACTACTAAATTCATGGATCTTATGAATAGAATTTTCCATGACATATTGGATATGTTTTTGGTTGTGTTAATTAATGATATTTTGGTTTATTATATAAGTAAATAGAAGCATTAAAGTCATTTAAGGGTTATCTATCAAACCTTAAAAGAAAATAAACTGTGTGGGAAATTCAGAAAATGTGAGTTTTGGTTACAATAAATTTCTTTTTTTGGTCACATTATTTCAAAAAATGTCCTAACTATTGTTCCTGCTAAAACAAAAGTTGTTGAAGAATGGAAAAGTCAAACAAATATAACTGAGATCTGTAGTTTTCTTTGTTTGGAAGGTTATTACGGGAGGTTTGTTGAAAAATTTTCACGGTTATCTAGTCTAATGACTATGTTAACTCTAAAAGTTGTTAAGTTCACATGGACAAAATAATGGGATGATTTTTTTAGGAATTGAAAAGAATATTGGTGAATGATCCAGTTTTCGCACTACCTTCCATAAATGGTGAGTTTGTTATCTAAAATGTTTTTTTTGAAAAGACTTGGCTGTGTTATTATGTAGAATGATCTGGTAATTGGTTATGCTTCACGTCAGTTGAAACCTCATGAGTAAAATTACCCTACACATGATTTGGAATGAACTACTATTGTTTTTGCTTTAAAAATTTGGAGGTATCAATTGTATGGAGTAAAATGTGAAATATATACTAAAAAAAAAGTTTAATGTATATATTCACTCAGAAATAATTAAACATGAGATAGAGGAGATGGAAGGAATTAATCTAGGATTATGATTTCATGATCTTTTACCATCCGAGAAAGGCAAATAAAGTGGCTGATGCTTTGAGTCGGGAAAGTAATTCTAAATTAACCATGATACGTTTGGAACAAGATCCTTTGGTTTTTGATTTGATGAAATTTGGCATAAAAGTTTTTGGGGCAGGACATTATTATGTTTTGTTTCAGGTGTTAGTGAAATTATCTCTCTCAGAAAGAATTAAGCAAGTGCAAAAGGAAGACAGTGAGTGTCAGCAAAAGTTCAGGAGATTCAGAAGCACATGATAACAGCTCAGAGCAGGATGAAAAGTTATGTGGATAATCATAGGAAGTATATTTCTTTTAAGTGATCATGTCTTTCTCAATGTTTCTCCATGGAAAAGTGTGATTCATTTTGGTAAGAAGGGAATGTTGAGTGTGAGGTTCATTGGACCTTATGAAATTCTAGAAAAAGTTAGATCATTTGTGTACAAAGTGGATTTACCTCTATGTTTATCCTAGGTACACAATTTTTTTCATGTTTCAATGTTGAGAATGTATATGCCAGATCCATCTCATGTTTTGAGCCCAAAGATAGTTCAGTTGGAAGAGAATCTCTCTTTGGAGGAACAAATAGTCCAGAGTCTTGACCGAAGAGAGCAAGTGTTGCAGAATAAAATAATTCACCAAGTAAAGGTTTTGTAGAAAAACCATATGGTTGAAGAGGCAGCATGGGAATCTGAAAATTCTATGAGGGATAAATACCCCACTTATTTGATAAGTGAATAAAAATTATGAGGAAGCAATTTTCAAAAGGGGAAAAGGATGTAACATCCCGAGTAAATAAAGAGTAATACATTTTCATAATTATTAATATTTTTGAATTAAATATTAATTTTACTTTAAAGGGGTTTCTGTGTTCGATGGCATACCTGATATGCAACAACGAGTTTCTTTGAAATCTTACATTGCACAATAATAATAATAATATTATTATTTTAAATGGTAGTTAACGCCTAGCCATTGTATTGGTGGGAATGAATATAACTAACTAAAATATGATTATACATGTATATTAAATGTTTTAACATTTATCCAATAAAATTTAGAGGCTTAAAATGTGAATGAATCTAATTTTAAGCATAATTTACTATAAAAGGTTGATTTACCGCCTTTTGATAGAGAACCCTCTTTAAATATAGTTTTGGTCACTTTTATATGTTATATTTTACCAAATCAAAATCTTATTTAGAATTGGAACATCACAATTTACTTTGGGTAAAATTATGGTATTTTTATGATAAAATTCAATTTTTAATGAAAAGTGAAAAATACTGTATTTTAATTCAAAACCGACTTTTAATAAAATTTATTTATATGGTTAGATTATTTTTTTAGTTGGTTTTAATGTGTAATTAGATGATATTATTACCATTTAATCTAATTTTGGTCATTGTAATTAATTTCACTTTGAAATTGGACATAAACAAGTGTCTATCTTTCGACAGTTAATATTTCTTAAAAACACATTTTTTGTTTTGACAACGGGAATTAATTTTAAATTTATTAATCAAACTTCTATGTTTTGAATTTGGTAAAATAATAATTATTTTTGAATTTATAATATCAAATATATCTTAGGCTGATTTCTTGAAATTTTTATGAAAAACTTCAATTTTTGATAAATAGTAAAACCACTATGTAGTTGTTAAAAACTGACCCTTTCATTTAAATGAAAATTTTCCACTTCTTTGAATTGAATTTTGAAAATCCAACATACATGGTTTTTATTTTTAAGTAAAATTTTATTCAATAAGATCAAAATAATTTTTGGTGAATAGTAACTTTTGACTTTTATTTACCGCAGTTAGAGGTAAATTGGGCAATTCAAGGTAAAAAGAAAATCATAATAATAAGAAATTACTTTAACACTTGTCCTAACATTATTGGATGAGTCATGAACGACGATGGGTATCCTTGGGTCTTTTTTGGGACCCCATGTCACCACTTAAGAGTGATAATGACACTTTATTTTAATTAACATAAAGTAAAGGGAAAAATGACATAAACAAATATCTTTTAGTAAATTAATTTTTACATAAGGTTATATAAGTTATATTTTCAACTATAAATTTTTTTGGAATGATAAACAAATTTCATACATTATGGTATTTTTTTTATAATTTTTAGACATCAAATAAATTAAATTATATATGGAAGAATAATGATATAATGTTTACCTCATTAATAAATGATTTAAATAAATAAGATTATAAAGATTAAAATAATATCCAAAACCTGTCCAATTATTACTGGATGATTTTATTTCGACCACGAGTCACCATATATATGACTTTAATAGGTTTTTAACCTTTATAAACTTGACATCATTATATAATAAAATAATATTTTCACATTTTCTTAAAGAGCCCCTCCTCCCCCTCATAAGAAGCCCTCACATCTAACCAATTACTCAAACCTCTCAAGCCCCTTGGATCGTCCAAACTCTACCCAAATAAGCTCTAAATAACCATATCTCCCTCTTATAAGCCTTACCTTAGGAATAAGGCACTTCAAGAAACCCTTTTGGTTCGAACCAAATGGAGTTACCCGATCGAATGGTAACATCTTCTCTTAAGTTATTTTGTGTTATTTTCCATCTCTAACCACCTAAACTCGATTTATAATTTTATTTTATAAAAAAAGTATCTTCAATATACTAGGTTGTTTTTAGGAGAAGTATTTAAACTACACATACACACACCTCCATCTAATCGGTAAAGAACATACTGTTTCTATGGACGGCGAACTACCGCCTCACGAAACAATGACTGTTCAAAACTCTCCAACCACCTCTCATGGTGGCCATTATGATGGAAATATATTTATATATGATATATATTATGTTTATTTTTTCATTATGCTTCTGTATTTTCCATTTATAGCATACCTTTATGGTTTCCATTATGGGTAAACACGACAATTTCATTTTAGGATGTGCGAAATACCAACCTCTCAAAGTGATATGACTCATTAATGCCATATGTGGAACGTATAAAGGATGGATTTAATGATATTATATATGATATTATATAGTAATTATAATATACCTATGTATCATTATGTTTTAATTCCATTAAAATAAGAAATATAAATTAAAGTAGCGTTCAGGCGTACGTACGACTTTCCGTCTCCATGAATGGTGCATTTCATTTCTTACCTCCAAATGTTATGTACTATTATAAATAAATATATATAATGGATATATAAGATATATGTGAAATATAAATCATTAATATCATTATAGAGATAATGGACTTATGACCACATACAAAACTTGTAAATATAAGAAGTTCATTTTTGACTCAAGTACCAAATATCGACAAAACAACCGCTATTAACTTAAATGATTACATAATGTTTATAACTTGGTAATATGTGATATAAAAGGAATAATAAACTTGAAAAATGTTCTTAATCAAGTATAAATTAACTTTAGTTTATTATTTAAGAGATTAACGAATGAACAAGTCTAGTCAGACACGAGGTAACGGACTTCGTCTCAATCTCCTTTTATTGAGGCATAGTTTGTTTTAATACAAAAATTTATTTTATACACTGTATAAACACCTAAGACTTTTCATTTAATTCAAATAGAATCTTTTTATGAAGATTTTTACTAAATGACAAAAAAGAATGTTTCTTTTTAACGTAAGCAGTGACAATGACCTTTCTGCTGTTGCTAGTATTATTTGATCTTGGCTTCCTTAACAAGCCGTAATGTATTTAAAAGGAATGTAAATATCATTTAATCTTTTATCATATATTGGTATTTAAAATGGTTTTGATAATTGATTTTTTATGTCAATATATTTAGATGATATATTGTGATTGAAATGTAGAAATGTTATCTTTCCTTTATGTTTGTTTTATGTGTTATGATTATGTTATGGTTCATAAGAATTTGTTACGTATATGGGTAGTTTCATGATTTACCTAGGGCGGGTGAGCCCGAAATAGCTCTCCAATGCACTGGGTAATGCGAGGGAGGTAAACATGATTGTTTCTCTTAATATATTTAGGGAATATATTGTGATGCGTATTCCAAATGTTACTCCCTATGTAGTTGTGAAACCTACAATGTAAGTATGTTATGGATGCCAGAAGTTACCTTTATGATTTGTGTTTATGATGTAAATCTTATGATTTTATAAGGTATGTGAAGATCTTATGTTTTCTAAGTATTGATGAACTAATGTTTTATTTCTTTGTTTTATAACCCCTACTAAGATTTTTGTGCTCATCCCAAGTTATGAAGTGTTTTTCCCAGGACTTAAAGATGAATAGGGTCAAGGATGGGATTAAGGAAAAGTCATGCTGTCTAAAACATGAGACATGACATGACTATTTTTTAAGAGTTTTTATTTTATGAAAAAATGGAATCTTAGTAGAAGTGTCTACCTTGTAATTTTTGAGATATAATGTAATAGTTATGGCATAATTCTCTAAAACTCTAAACCTGAAAAGATCCTCAATGTGAATAATTCATTTAATTCAAGATTATGTAATGTTTAAGGTCGGGTCCTTATAGTTTATCTCAGAGGTTAGTTTAGATAACATTTCAAGTTAGGATATTGTTAAATTAATTTCCATAAATTAATTTATGGTGATATTGAAGTGATATAGAATTTGTAGATTACCATGTTGCGTTGCCTAAGATATTTCTGTGTTCAGAATGGTTTTCCACAGAGGAAACATGTTAGCTATGATGGGATGGCATCAGGAGGAAGACAACCTTCCAAATCAGAAACCTTAGATAGTCAGAATCAGAACTAAATAGTTTTTTTACAATGATGGCCCTATTGACTCAGGCTATAAATGGTGGTGGTATCCATGCATGAGATCAGCCAGATCAACCAAAAAGGAACATGTCAGTATTAGATCATTTCATGAGGCAACATCCACATATTTTAGAGGATCATATAACCATATTCTATCTAAAGGGTGGATTAAAGCACTGGATAAGATATTTTAAATTATAGGGTGTTCAAATCATCAAAATTTTAGTCTCACTATTTACTATTTTGAAGGTGAAGTTGATCAGTGGTGTTCGACTGTGAAAAATATCAGGGATAGTGAGGATATTGTTGCTCTTGATTAGGATAAATTAAAAAGTATGTTTCTTGAGAAATATTTTTCTAAGGTGGTTTGTCTTAGGTTGGAAAAAATATTCCTAGAATTTAGGTAAGAGGATAACTCAGTAGCTGCTTATGAAGCAAAATTCACTCGATTGGCAAGGTATGCTCAAAATTTCAGATGATATTTCGATAGAAAAATCAACCATTTTTACTCAGGATTAATGTCAAAGTATCGAATATATTTAGCTTATCGTGAGTTACAATGTTATTAAAAACTTGTTCAATGTGCGGAGAAGGTCGGAATAGAGGTTTCCGATGATCTTGTATTCATTAATAAACAATAGAACAAGAGGTCGAGGTGGTAGGAGAAAGGGAAGAACTATTCAGAAAAGTATGATGATAAGAAACTTAAGTTTACAGTTTGTGAAAATTGTGGTAAAAAGCATACTGGAGAATGTATTTTGAATTCTTGTAAGTGCTATCGACGTAGTAAAATGGGACATAATTCTCAAAATTGTATTGAAAAATATTAGGGTAATGGAAAGAAAACATCTAATTTACAGTTAGTAGAATGTTTTAAGTGCAATGAAATAGGTCATTATGAAAATGAGTGTCCAACGAAGAACTCAATCGAGGGAAAGATTCCAGAATATAAGAAGAAAGGGGTGGTGAAATCCTTTACAAATACTTCAGCAGATGCTGGGCCATCAAATGAAGTAGTATCAGGTACACTGTTTTTTTGTTTAGATTATGTCAATGTGTTATTTGATTCAGGGTCTACACATTTGTTCATTTCTGAGAAGTTTTTTAGTAAATTGGGAATTCCATATTAAGATATTAATTCTTAAATTATTTTAAAAACACCGAGGGAAAATGTTGAGACAAAAAGAAATTATAAAAACCTTCATATCCTTGTGTGCGGAAAGAATCTACATACACACCTTATTGTTTTTCCTCTAGTAAAGTTTGATGTTATTTTGGGTATGGATTGAATTTCTGTTTATCATGCTAAGATTGACTGTAGAGATAAAGAGGTTTCTTTTAAAAAATATTTTCATTTAGTGTACATGAATGAACCTTTAATTTTGATAACATATAAGGAAGCTGAGAAAATAGTAAAATATGGAAATGAATGTTACCTTGAACATATTGTTGAAAATAATGGAACTGTTCCGATTAATGATGTGCTAGTGGTAAATGAGTACCATGATGTTTTTCTTGATGAGTTTCCTAGTATTATACCTGACTGAGAAGTTGAATTTACTATTGACATAGTTACTGATGCTAAGCCAATTTCAAAATAACCTTATCGAATGGATCAAATTGAACTTTTAGAGTTAAAGAACCAATTGCAAGAGTTATTAGATAAAGTTTTCATTCGACCTAATACATCACCATGGGGTGCTCATATCTTATTTGTTAAAAAGAAAGACGGTTCAATGAGACTTTTCATTGATTATAGAGCATTTACTAACATCACTGTTAAAAACAATTATCCTTTGCCTCATATCAATGATTAGTTTGATCAGCTCTAGGGAGCTCAGTATTTTTTGAAGATTGACTCGATGTTAGGATACCATCAGTTGAAATTAAATAAGCAAACATTCTGAAGACCGTGTTTCATACTAGATATGGCCATTATGAATTTGTAGGTATGCCTTTTGGGTTAACCAATCCACCTGCTGTATTCATGGATCTTATGAATTGAATTATCCATGATTTCATGGATAAGTTTTTGGTTGTGTTCATTGATGATATTTTGGTTTATTCTAAAAGTAAAGAGGTACAAGAAAGTTATTTAAGGGTTGTCTTGCAAACCATAAAAGAAAAAAAACTGTATGGGAAATTCAGAAAGTGTGAGTTTTGGTTATAACAAATTTCTTTCCTTGGTCACATTATTTCAAAAAATGGCACAACTGTTGATTCCGATAAAACAAAAGTAATTGATGAATGGAAAATACAATAAAATATAACCAAAATCCGTAGATTTCTTAGTTTTAAAGTTTATTACTGGAGGATTGTTGAAATTTTTTCACAGTTATCTAGTCCAATGACTAGGTTAACTCGAAAATGTGTTAATTTCATCTGGACAAAATAATGTGATGATTGTTTTCAAGAATTGAAAAGAAGATTAGTAAATGCTCTAGTTTTGGCACTACCTTCCAGAAATGGTGAGTTTGTTATCTACAATGATTCTTGGTTGAAATGACCTGGTTTTGTCCTTATACATAATGATTAGGTAATTGCTTATGCTTAATGTCAGTTGAAACCTCATGAGTTAAATTACCCTACACATAATTGGGAATTAGCTGTTGTTGTTTTTTCTTTAAAAATTTTTGAGGCATCATTTGTATCGAGTAAAATGTGAAATATATACTGTCCAAAAAAGTTTAAAGTATATATTCACTTAGAAATAATTAAACATGAGATAGAAGAGATGGCTGAAATGAATCAAGGATTATGATTGCACGGTCCTTTACCATTCGGGAAAGGTAAATAAAGTGGCTGATGCTTTGAGTCAAAAAAGTAATGCTACATTAACCATGATACATTTGTAATGAGATCCTTTGGTTTTTGATTTGATGAAATTTGGCATAGAAGTTGTTGGTGCCGGAAATTATTCTATTTTGTTTCAGGTGTCAGTAAAATAATCTCTCTCCATCAGAATTAAGAAAGCACAGAAGGAAGACAATGACTGGCAGAAAAAGTTCAGTTGATTTAGAAGCACAAGATAATAGCTCAGAGCTGATAAAAAATTTATGCAGATAATCGGAGGAAGGATATTTCTTTTGAGGTAGGTGATCATGTCTTTCTCAAGGTTTCTCCATAGAAAAGTGCAATGCATTTTGGTAATAAGGATAACTTGAGTCCAAGGTTTATTGGACCATATGAAATCCTGGACAAAGTTGGATTAGTTGCATATATAGTGGCTTTAACTCCATATTTATTCTAGGTACACAATGTTTTTCATGTTTCAATGTTGAGAAAGTATATTCCAGATCCATCTCATGTTTTGAGCCCAGAGATAGTTTAGTTGAAAGAGAATCTCTCTTATGAGGAACAACCTATCCAGATTCTTGACCAAAGAGAGAAAATGTTGTGGAATAAGGTAATTCACCAAGTAATGGTTTTTTGAAAAAACCATATGGTTTAAGAGGCAACATGGGAATCTTAAAATGCTATGAGGGATAAATACCTCCACTAATTTGATAAATGCATGAAACTCGCGAGGACACAATTTCCAAAGGGGGGGGGGGGAAGGATGTAACATCCCAAGTAAATAAGAAATAATAAATTTTTATAATCATTAATATTTTTGAATTAAATATCAATTTTACTTCAAAGGGGTTACTATGTTTGATGGCGTACCCGATACATAACAACGAGTTTCTTTGAAATCTTATGTTCCACAATAATAATATAATATTACTATTTTAAATGGTAGTTAACCCCTAGCCATTGTATTGGAAGTAATGAACAAAAATAACTACAATATGATTATACATGTTTGTTAAATTTTTTTACATTTATCCAAGAATATTTAGAGGCTTAAAATGTGAATGAATCTAATTTTAAGCATAATTTACTTTAAAAGGTCGATTTACCACCTTTTTGATGGAGAACACTCTATAAATCTAGTTTTGGTCACTTTTATATGTTCTATTTGACCAAATAAAATTATTATTTAGAATCAGTACATCAAAATTCACTTTGGGTAAAATTTTGGTATTTTTCTGATAAAATTCAATTTTTAATGAAAAGTGAAAAACACTGTATTTTAATTCAAAACTGGATTTTAATATAGTTTTTTTATATGGTTAGATTATTTTTATAAATTGTATTAAAGTGAAATTAGATTATATTTTTACCATTTAATCCAATTTTGTTCTTTTGAATTAATTTCACATTGAAATTGGACATAAATAAGTGTCAATCTTTTGATAGTTAATAGTTCTTAAAAACACGCTTTTTTGTTTGGACAATGGGAATTGATTTTAAATTAATTAATCCAAATTCTATTTTTTGAATTTGGTAAAATAGAAATTATTTTTTAAATTGGAATATCAAATATATCTTAGGCTGATGTTTTGGTATTTTTTGGAAAAACGTCAATTTTTAATGAATAGTGAAACCACTAAGTAGTAGTTAAAAACTAACTTTTTCAATTAAATGAAATTTCACCACTTCTGTGAATTGAATTTTGAAAATACAATATACATGGTTGTTATTAGTAAGTAAAATTTGGTTTAATAAGATGAAAATAGTTTTTGGTGAATAGTAACTTTTGACTTTTATTTACCGCGATTAAAGGTTAATAGAGTAATTCAAGGTAAAAAGAATATCATAATAATAAAATATTACCTTAAAACTTATACTAACCTTATTGTATGAGTCATGTCCAACCATGAGCATCCTTAGGTCTATTTTGGGACCCCATGGAGCCACTTAAGAGTGATAATGACACTTTATTTTAATTAACTTAAAGTAAAGGCAATAATGACATAAACAAATTTCTTTTAGTAAACTAATTTTTACATAGGGTTATATATGTTATCTTTTCAACTATAAATATTATTTGGAAAGATAAACAGATTTCCTAAATTATGGTAGATTTTTTATAATTTTTAGACATAAAATATATAAAAATTGTGTATGACACCATAATGATGCACTGTTTATCTCATTAATAAATGATTTAAATAAATAAGATTATAAAAATTAAAATAAAATTAAAAACCTATCCAATTCTTATTGGATGATTTCATTTCGACCATGAGTCATCTTATCTTCGACCTTAATATGTTTTGGATCTTTAGAAACCAAAAATTATTATATAATAAAATAATATTTTCACACTTTCCTAAAGAGACCCTCCTCCCCCTTATAAGAAGCCCTCACCTCTAACCCATTACTAAAACCTCTCAAGCCCCTTCTATTGTCCAACCACTTCCCAAATAATCTCTCAAGATCCCTCTCTTCCTCCTAGAATCCTTACCTTAGGCATAAGGCACTTCAAGAAACCCTTTTGTTTCAAACCAAAGGGAGTTACCCGATTTGAAGGTAATATCTTCTTTTAAGTTCTTTTGTTTTATTTTCCTTTTCTAACCACCTAAACACTTATTATTATTATTTTTATAACAAAAAAAGTATGCTAAATATACTAGGTTTTTTTTATGAGAAGGATTATAACTAGACTTACACACACCTACATCTAATGGGTAAAGAACATACTGTTTATGTGGATGAAGAACCACTGCCTCATGAAACAATGATTGTTCAAATATCTCCAACCGCTACTCATGGTCGCCATTATGATGGAACTATATTTATATATGATATATATTATGTTTATGTTTTCTTTATGCTTCTGTATTTTCCATTTATAGCATACCTTTATGGTTTCCATTATGGGTAAACGTGATAATTTCATTTTAGGAAGTGCGGACTACCACCCCCTCAAAGTGACATGACTCGTTAATATCATATGTGATATGTATAAAGGATAGATTAAATGATATTATTTATTATATTATACTATAATTATAATATACCTATGTATCATTATGTTTTAATTCCATTATATTAAGAAATAGGAATGAAAGTAGCGTTAATGCGTATGTACGGCTTACCGTCTTCATGAACGGTGCATTTCATTTCTTACCTCCAAATGTTATATACTGTTATAATTATAGATATATACTAGATATATAAGATATATATGACATCTAAATAATTAGTATCATTATGGAGATAATGTACTTTTGACCACATAGACAACTTGTAAATATAAGAAGTTCATTTTTGACTCAAGTACCAAATATCGACAAAATGACCGTTATTAATATAAATGATCACATCATGTTTATAACATGGTAACATGTGATATAAAAGGCATAATAAACATGAAAAAAGTTATTAAGAAATTAGAAATTAACTTTAGTTTATTATTTAGGAGATTAAAGAATGAATGAGTCAAGTCGAACACGAGGTAAGGGACTTCGTCTCAATCTCCTTTCAATGAGGCATATTTTGTTTTAATACACGACTTTATTTTATACGCTGTATAAACACCTTTGACTTTTGATTTAATTCAAAGGGAATATTTTTCTAGGAACCATTTTACTAAATGACAAAAAATAATTTTTCTTTTTAACATAAGCAGTGACAATGACCTTTCCACTGCCACGAGTATTTTTTGATCTTGACTTCCTTAACGAGCCGTAATGTTTTTAAAAGGAAAGTGAATAACATTTAATCTTTTTACGTATATTGGTATTGAAAATGGTTTTGTTAATGGATTTGTTATGTCAATATATTTATATGATATATTGTGATTAAAATGTGGAAATTTTATCTTTCCTTTATGTTTCTTTTATGTGTTATGATTATGTTATGGTTCTTGGGAATTGTTTACCTATAAGGGTGGTTCCGTGATAAACCTAGGGTGGGTGAGCCTGAGATAGCTCTCTAATGCCTTGGGTAACATGAAGGAGTTAAACGTGAATTTTTATCCTAAGAGATTTAGGTAATATACTGTTATGGGTATTCCAAATGGAACTCCCTACGTAGATGTGAAAGCTACCATGTAATTTTGTCATGGATGCCACAAGTTACATTTTTTATTTGTGTTTACTATTTAAATCTTATGATTTCACGAGGTATGTTAAAGAGATTATGTTATGTTTGTATTGATGAACTAATGTTTTCTTTCTTTGTTTTATAACCCTTATTGAGCTTTTTATGCTCATCCCATGTTTTGAAATGTTTTTCACAGGACATAAAGATGAACAAGGTCAAGGATGGGATCAAGGAAAAGTCATGCGGCCTAAAAATGGGACTAGACATGACTCTTTTTTTAAGAGTTTTTATTTTATGAAAAAAATGGAAACTGAGTAGAACTATCTACCTTGTAATTTTTGAGATGAAATGTAATAGTTACGATCTAATTCTCTAAAAATCTAAACCAGAAAATATCTTCAATGTGAATTATTCATTTAATTCAATATTTTGTAATGTTTAAGGCCAAGTCCTTATAAGATTAGTTTGGAAGAGTGTATCCAAACATTGGACAAGATGACCTACAATTTTTAAGACCTCATAAAGGTTGACTTGGACATGAAGGCTACTCCTCTTCAATGGAGGTTATACAAAGGTAAGGTTACTGATAGACTTAAACATGATTTCAATGATTTAGTGATTTCAAATAGTTTTTGTTGATTAAATGTTCTGAACATGGAATGTTTCCCACTTTTTCAATAAAAGTTCCTTCCATAATAAAAATTTAATTTTCAATCAGCTTTTAAAGACTATATAATATAAATTATAAAATATCAAATGAATATATATTTAAAATGAATAAATAAAAAATAAGGTAAAAATTAATTAACATTCGTAATGAATAGATAATGTTAAATAAATGAATGTAATAAATGAGTGAAATGTAATAAATAAAAATTAATAGACTTCAAAATTATTCAAAAAATGCACGTGTTTTATTAATTATATGAATTATTAAAAAATAACAGTGAATATATATTGAAATGAAATGAATACATATTAAATATGTACATTTCAACCATATTAGAAAACTTCAATGCTGAAGAATAAATATGTATAAATAAATATTAAAAATAAATACATAACAATATTATTAAAACTAAATAAATTATAATTTTTTTTAAAAACAAATAAAATTTCTAGTGAATAAATAGTACTAAATTATATTAATTGAATGAATGTTAAAAAAGAGTGAAATTAAATAATTAAAACTACGTAGACTGCGAAAATATTAAAAAATGAAAAAATATTATTAATTATTTAAATTATTAAAAATAGTAAAAATAAGTATATGATAAAATGAAAATGAATATATTTTAATTATATAAATTACAACCATATTAAAATCATTTAATATGAATGAATAAACAAAAAATAATAAATATTTAAATTGGTTAAAATTAAAAAAATTAACATTGAAACTTGGAAAATTAAAAAATTGAAAAAAATTAATAAAAATAAGATTATTATTGATTAGATAATATATAAAATTAATACATTTAAAAAAATATTTTAATGTAATAAATAGTATATTTTTAACAAAAATATAAATAATTAATAATATATTCTGATTAAAATTAATATATTTATACATATTTATAATGTAGTATATTAATAAGTATAATTATAAAATAAATATTAAAAATTGAATAAATTTAATAAATATTATGTGTTTGTATGTTGAATATAAAAATGAATTAATTCATATAGTACGTGTCAAATTAATGTAACACAAATTTGATACACGTTTAATTGAACAAAATCACATTTAATTGAATGTCCATTACTTGATAAAATTACTTTATATTTTTAATTAATATTAATTTTTAATTATAAACCATTTTCCACTAAGTATATGACTCATTTAATTGAAATATACATATTCTGTATTATATAAATCATATATAAATAAATATTATATATTTTGATATATATATATATGAATATATTTCAATATTAAAAACTTTATATACATTAATGCACAATTATGTATAAAGAGAGTAAAGATTAATAAATTAAAAAATATTAAATAAAAAATATATAGGATCAATAAAATATAAAAGATTAAAAAAAACATTATTGCTAAAAATGAATGCAACCTTTATTTATGAACACTAATATAGAAATCACATTCATTAGGGATAAAATGGGTTTTTCATTTCTAGAAAAGCATGCAACATTTATCATCACTAATAAAGGACCCCTATATTAGTGCTAATAATGGACCCCTTTATTAGCATTTTTATTAGTATTGGTAAAGGCCACGACATGTGGTAAAAATATGCAGTCCTGCACAATCCATATAACACAACCAGATTAGAAAGATAAAATAAAATTGGAATATAAATATTATAGAAATCTAAAATGAAGTATAAATATTACATTGCACTATCATTTGATTTCTAAATTTACATACAAAATATTTTCATTTATATGATATTTACAATTAATTAAATAAAATTAAAATCCATTATACAAAATAAAAAATTGTATAGCATGATTTTTTCAACAATAATCCCCTTGAAAAACCTTATCCCTACAATATAAACAATTTTTTTAGTAAATGTACATAATAAAATAATTTTTTTTGATTTTAATATTATACTCATATGATAAATTATATTTTTAATTACTCTGTAAGTCAATGATATTACCGGTAATAATATTAATTTTATTATTAGTTATTTTATTGTTAATTTTATATTAGTTAATATTTATTAAATATACCATTACTTTATAATTATATTATAAATTATATATTAAATTTTTAATTAATAATAAAAATAAATTATATTGTTAATTAAATAATATTTTAATGATTGTATCATTTATCAAATATTTTAATTGCCAAAATTATTGTAAAAAATTATATTATTAAAAAAATAAACATTTTTAAATTTAAAGCATGCACTTTGATAATACTTAGCACATTGTGTGTCAGATTGATGTGCGAGCAATTCTTACAGGTCATTAATTATTTACAGATCATTGTCCTAATGTTTGAAAATAATATGATCTCATTTACTCTATTTTGACAATGTGACACATATTTTAAATAGAAACGAATCTTTTATTTTGAAAGCAGTTAGTTGGAGTCATACTAGCCACATCATATGCCATATTGACCTGAAGTTGATTCTTATACGTCCTAAATGATTTATAGACCATCTTGCTAAAATTTTAAAATAATTGGATCCCATTTACTCGATTATGATAATATGATTCTCATCTAAAAAAATAAATCATTTATATTTAAAATAAAAACTTTGAGTCATATTGAAAACAAAATGTGTCAAATTTATATGTGGTTGATTCATATACTTCCAAAAGTAATTATGGATCATCATCCTAATGTTTGAAAATAATCTATTTGTTTTTCTTAGTTTTGGCTATGTGATGTCTGTTTTGAACTAAAATTACTCTTTTACATTTAAAAGAAACACATTGATTCACACGGAGCACATTGTGTGTTGGATTTATGTGTTATCGTTTTATATAATCATAAATGAATTATTGATCATTTTTTAATTGATAAAAATATTCAATGACTTTTTTATCATGATTTTGGCTATGTGATGGGCCTTTTAAACTAAAATACCAATTTTATATTTAAATAAATAAATTAGAACCATGATGTAAATATTGTGTTTCATATTAACTTGTGGTTTATTACAACATGTCACATATGGATTATGGATCATTTTCCTATTGTTTAAAAATAATCAAATCTCATTTTCATAATTTTGGGTATGTGACGGGTGTTTTAAACTAAGATGACACTTTAATATCGAAAACATATATGTTGAGTCATAAAGACCATATCATGAGTCTCATTGGAATGTAGTATATTACTATACATCATAAATGTATTATGGTTTGTTTTACTGATATTTTTTAAAAATTATATCTTTATTTATCGGTTTTGGATTAGTGGCATGCCTTTTAAACTAAAATGACACATTTATGTTGAAAACATACAATTTGAGTCATATCAATCACATCATTTTTCCAATTTATGTGTGGTCAATTCCAACTCATCAAAAATTAATTTTTGAACATTTTTTAAAATTTTGAATATAATCCAATCTCATTTTCTTGGTTTTGACAATGTGAAACACATTTTAGGCTAAAATGACACTTTTATTTTGAATACATTCCCTTTTAGTCATACTGTCAAAAGTGTGCATCAGAATGATGTGCAGTCAATTTCTAAATAACAAAAATGAATTATGGATAATTTTACTAATGAATTAATGAAATCATAGCTCAATTTTCTATTTATTCTACATGACATGTGTTTTATACTAAAATGAAACTTTTATATCAAAAAAATAAAATTGAGTCATATCAGCCACATTGTGTGTCAGATTAACATTTGATTTATTAATAAATGTCACAAATGAAATATGGATCTTTTCCTTAATTATTGAAAAAAATATAAGATCATTTTCTCATTTATGGCTATCTGACATGCGTCTAAACTAAAATTACACTTTTATATTGAAAAATACACTATGAGTCATACCAACCACATCGTGTGTTGGGTTGACATAAAGTCAAATTATATATTTCAAAAATGAATTATGGATGATTTCTAAAATGTTATAAAAAATCATTGATTGTTTTCTCTATTTTGGATATGTGATGCATATTTTTAACTAAAATAACAAATTTATATTGAAAATGAACACTTTGAGTCATAAAAACTATGTAATGTGTTGGATAGATGTATGATAAATTCATACGCAATAAAAAATGAATTATTTGTCATTTTCCTAAAGATTGAAATTAATTTGAGCTCGTTTTCTTCATTTTCATATTGTGATGCACACATTAAACTAAAATGCCACATTTCTATTGAAGACACACACTTGGAGTCATAAGAGATACATCATGTATTATACTAACATGTGATATACTATTACATGATGAAAATGAATCATGGATCATTTTCCAGAAGTCTCAAGACAATATGAGCTTGTTTATATAGTTTTGTCTATGTGATGCATGTGTTACACTTAAATGACACATAAAAACATGATATTTGTGTAATACCAGACACATAATGTCTCAGATTTATATGCATTCAATTATTATAGTCATGAATGAATTATAGATCATTTATATAAGGTTTGAGAATAATAAAACTCTATTTCCATAGTTTTGTCTATGTGATGTGCTATTTAAAATAAAATAACACTTTTACATTGAAAACACGTAGTTTCAGTCATATCAACCACCTTGTGTGTTAGCATCACATGTATTAAATTATTATATGTACCACATCAAATATGTATTGTAATCATAAGGTTTGAAAAAAACTCATGTTTTTCCATTTTTTTGGTTAAGTGAAGCAAGTTTTAGACAAAAATGACACTTTTATAATGAATACATGCACATTAAGTCGTACTGGACACATCATGTGTTGGATTAAAATTTAGTTGATTTATAAAAATGAAAAATTAATTATATATAATTTTCATGAATTATCAAGACAATATTATATCATATTCTCATATTGTTTTTGATATGTGTTTTTTAAACTAAAATGACACTTTTAATGAGAATAAAATTTGATTTTAATCATACCATCCACATCTTATGTCATATTGATGCGTGGTAAATTACTACATGTCAAAAATAAATTATGGATAATTTTTCTAATGATTGAAAAAAATATGAGATTTTTTTCTCAATTTCTACAATATGATGTTTTTAATCTGAAATGACACCTTTTTGTTGAAAACACACAACTAGAGTCATTTGGGTCATATCATGTTTTAGATATACCTTCGGTCAATTACTATACATAAACAATTAATTATGGATTATTTTTCAAATGTTTTTTCATTTTTTGATCTCATTTAATTATTTTTTTGATATGTGATGTTTTTATTGTGAAATGATACTTTTAATGTGAAGACATTCACTTTGATTCATAATGGATACATCGTGTGTCAGGTTGATTTGCAACTGATTCCTACACATCACAAATAAATTATCGATCCTTTTCTCAATGTTCGAAAAAAATATAATCTCATTTTTTTGGTATTAAAAATGTGTTTTTTATTTTAAACTAAAATAACAATGTTTTATTAAAAACACACTCTTAAGTCATACAAAAAACATTTTGTGTCAGATTGATGTGTATTAAATTTCTACTTATCAAAAATTAATTATGGATTGTTTTGAATTTTTTTGAAAATAATATAATCTCATTTGTTTATTTTTGAAAATGTGATAAGCATTTTAAACTGAAATGAAACTTTTATATTAAAAACATGAAATTTGAATCATTCTAGCTATATCATATATAAGATTGATATGTGATCGACTCCAACTCATCATAAACAATTATGGATCATTTCCCAAAATTTTGAAAATAATCTAAGTTCATTTTATATATTTTGAAAATCTGACATGTTTTTTAAACTAAATTACCTTGTATAGATATATCATACAAGAAACATTTTCACTTAAAACCTTCATTTACATTCCTTACAAAATAATTCCATGATTTTACTTTTAGTATTGGATCATAATATCAGAGAGCAATCACTATTAGTCTTTATAGTAACTTTCATCGGCATGTATTTGTTTGAATAAAATGTGAATGTAATGGAATTGATTTAAAATATTCATCATGGTTATAGAATTGATTACAAAAGAACTGGGACCCTTTTTACATAATCATAAAAAGACAACAAGACACAAAATGAAAATGATAAGACTAGGAGAATGGAATTACCTTCCCTATAATTTGGTAATATTACTTCAGATTTATAGGTGAAATTATCCTTTACCCCTTTCCCAATCAATATTATCTTTACTATAGCCTCAATGTATAATCTGTCATAAGAAAAAGTAGCTTCATGAAGGTTTCTAACTAAACCAGAATTTGTATAGTGTAACCCTCCTTGATACATCTTCTTCAGAAATAACTCAAATCATTATTTTTTTAAATATCCATCCCTAAATCATTTTGCAGTGCAACAAACTCAAACTAAAACATAAAGGAAGGAAACTAGTGAAATGTTGAAAATAAATTCATAGAAAATTGGGGAGTGATAATATAACTTTTAAAATAATTGAATAATTATAGTAACAATGTAATGAATGAATTTATCACATGCGATGCTATTTTAGTAAATATATCATACCTGAAGAATTGAATTTATACTGCATTTATAGATACAAGTGGATTTGAATGTATTTAAAATTATTTCCCATCATGTTGTGTCCTATTATAAAGATGCTTTTTCTATTTTTCCAAGATGTAACACCCTCAATCAAAACATGTATAATATTTTTATCAGGAATAAGAACCATATGTGTGGGAGGATTATCAAATCTATAACCTTACTTAGGATTGAAAAAAATATATATGGTGGGGTTCAAAATTATTTAAAATTATGGGAGGTTAAAATTATAAAAAAAATATTTGTATGATAATAAGAAATGTATGTTTATAATTAATATATTACTAAAATATTTCCAGTAGTATATGAAATTTATTTTAGAGAATGTAATTTATATTTATTAAGATAATGATGTTTCAAATAATAAATGTATCTCTAATTTCATAACATGTATAAGATCACATACATAATCTAAAATCACCACAAATTGATGTGAAAAATCATTCTGACACTATGTACTCTACCCACTCACCTCTAAATTTATTTTCTTTTTATTATGTATAAATTTAGTTACCGAGGTTTTAATTATAAAATATAAACAAAAAAAGTGTTAAAAATATTTTAATTTAAATTTTAATTACCTTGGAAAATTAAATTTTTGAGGATTCTAGTTTGTTGATGGTATATAATATCCTATATAATTTTTAAAATATAATATAAAAAACTATAGTTATTTTCTTTTGGGTGCTATAGAAACATTGAACAAAATAAGTAAATAGTTTTCAAATATGTTTTGATAGATAAATATTACTATATAAACCATAATCTATTTCCATTTGAAAAAAATACTCAAACTTATTATTTTTAATTCATGAAATCATACCATGATTTAGCTGATATTTATAGATCAAACTATCATAAGAAAACATCTTATTATAATAAAAATTAGAACAAATAAATTTAATTTTTTCTATAATATATTGGTTGTAGTGTATTACAATTTCACAATTGACATCACGTGTGGTTATTTTGATGGAAATGCACGATTTGGATCTAAAAAATAAAAATTTGGTGTATCATATTTGACTTATATTATCATCCATTTCTTCTTAATAAAATAAAATAATTAATGAAATATATGTATATATATATTTTATATGACTATATTTCATAGTTTTACACCTACATTTTAGCCATCAAGAGAAGTTTGTCGTTTGTTATTTTCTTTTCAAACACCGTGATTATTTCCTAATTTTTCTTCTTATTTGTTTCTTATTACAAATATTTTTACATATAAATGATAGATTTATTAATGATTTCATCTCTTAATTCATAGAGTTTTCCCTTTATATAATAGTAATATATACAATTATTGAAAATATATAAAGTAATTAACTATAATGAACATAATATATCATTTTTAGGAAAAAATAATATGAAAATATACCTCATTTATGTTAGAGTTGGTGTCCTAAAAACAAATTTTTGTTCTTTTATTACATGTATATTCAATTTATTTAATAATAATTAAACTTATTATTACATATTTTTCAATATTGTACAAAAATTAAATGTTACTATTTCCAAAAATATATGTCACCTTGATAAAGTAGTTTAAGATCCCCACTATGATGAGAACCTTGAAGTGCTGTGATAGTATTCTTAATATAGTTTTGTGGTTAGATAAAATTCTATGATGGGAAACATAATATATAGACTATAAAATAATATTACTCCTAAGAAGACGAGGATTATTCTTATAATGTTCGCACAAGGTAATCTCAATGATGGGAGATTATGAAAACAGAACCACCAATTAGAATTTAACATGTTTTGGTGACACAAAATATTCATATTTGCGAGCATGTATAATGGTCCTTAGACATTAATATTATCATTAATGCATGTCATGACTAGCACACTTAGATATTCTGATTAAATCTCTGATAACATATTTTCGCAGTGAGGTTGGGTTGGTTGTGTGTGTCATGATTGACATGTCATTAATGGATAAGTCAAGGATGTAATTTTACCTTCCATATTTATGGAAGTTGATATATGGGAACTTTTATTAGAATATAACCGTTGTCCTAAGTTCCATTGAAATGGTGTAACAACATGTTTATTCCAAATATACCAAGAAAGACATATCAAGCATATAGTTTGGGGACATAGATATGAAACCTTCTTGATGAGATATTGTGAAAAGGGATAATATAACACAGTGATCATTCATATGTGGTTTTAATCATTTTTAAATTATGATTTTTCCCTTGGGTTCTTTGACCCATTCCTAGACAATAATTTTGGACTTTTGGCATGCCCTACTAATGGCAATGATAAAAATCTTATAGGGTCACACAATTTGTTTTTTCATAGATTTTAATTAAATTATATTAGAATTTTATTAATGGAATAAATTTTATTCTAAGGTAGGGGAATAATATTTATTCAAAATTTATTTATCAAATAAATTAAATAAATATTTATTCACCAGATTGCGAAAAGAATATCTTTATTTATTTTACATAATATTTAGGAAATATTTATTTACTAGTTTTTGAATAAAATATTTATCAAAGCGAATATATTATTTTATTTGGGTATTCAATAAAATCTATAGGATTTAAAACCGACTAAGACTACATTCAATGACAAATATTAATTAAGAAGCTAGTTAAATAATACTTTTTATTTTAAAAGTTGGATTTCTCTAGAAGAATATTATTATTTTATTATGTGAAATGGTGTTTATGAATAGTTATTATATAATTTAATATCTAAAAAGCATTAAATATTTTTTTAACCTAAACCATTTTATTATAAGTAGATGATTGTGACTATTGTGTATAATATCAATTAGTGTAACCAAAATAGATAATTTTTGAACACAACTAATTCTACATCAACTCCTCTTTCTACATTATTCTCTAGAACAAAATTGAAAGAGATATTTTATTCAATATTAAAAAACGAGTGGTCAAGAATGAACAAAACAAGTTATTTGATTCTCTGTACTAGCACATGAAGATTGAGTGGCATTGAACAGAGATCATAAGGGAACATGTTGATCACTATAATAGTTTCCTTAGATCCTTAGAGTGAAATGAAAGAAATACAAAAAGGTTTTTCAGAATGTAACCATTAATCCACGAAGAAATATCTTAAACATAGGTATTCATTTCTTCAAATTTTAAACAAAATAAATTATAAATTTTATGTGAAATATCTTCACTCATTGTTTTAGGAAATTATAATTAAAATAAATTTTAATTTATCTTCCACTACTGCACGCTTCTGGTATATCTAGAACCATAAAGTTGTATCAATGTGGTCACATTTAAATATATAATTATTTATTTATTTTTTGATATATACATAATAGTTGTTATATTTTCATTTCGTATTAATAATTCATTAATTATATTTAAGTTAACACTCTTCAACATATTTATCATGATTAATTAATTATTTCATTTTCATAAAAGTTTTTGAATAGATGATGAATGATAAAATATTCTACTAGAAAACTGCTATTTTTTTTCAGTAAGACTGGGTTACACAAAGTGTAATACGAATTACACATCAGGTACCATAGAGAGCTATATCTGGATAAACTGATGGATTCATAGTGTTCCATATAGTAATTACATGTGGTGTATTCTGCATATTGACTGGACAACCTGAGACATGGTTATCATATTACATGACTTGTATCAGTTTACACATTATGGAGTATACATGGGTTAGCGGTGTAAATCAAACAATATGTGTGGTTATTAAACAAGGTAAAAACCATATGAGACTAAAAATTGAGAGCATTTATGATATACACGGCATGTATGCGATGTATAGAGTGTGAAGTTCAACAATTCCCACATCTAAAATACACACCAAATACCCAGGCATGCATCCCAAACACATGGAAAGTGGAATACACAATGTGTAACTAGTCTGTACTCACCATATTGTTTATACGAGGTACACACTAAATACCTTAGCATGTACCCTGGATAGACAACAACTGAGATACACATTATGTGGATGGACTGTACATTCCATATAGTATACTATTAAAGGAAATAATTAAATATTATATTAAATTGATAATTACAACATTAAAATCTTATTTTATTGATTGGAACACCGCAGTGTTTTTAAAAATTTAATAATGTTTTTAAAAAATATTTAATGATCAATGAATTTATTGTAATTAATATTTTATTATTATTTATACCATTTATTTTCCACGAGTTCCATAAATTATGGGTATCACTAATTACATTAGGATAATCATTAATATAAAAGGGGACTTATTAATTATTTTATTAATTAATTAATGAAAGTAGATTCTATTTAATAATAAAGAGAGAACAATAAAATTAATTCTATCTAGTTAATTTTGTGTATTCATAGCATGTATGACCATTCATGAGCTTGGCCAAGACCTGTGTATGTGTTGGATGTTTTATTTTAGTTTATTTCATGGGTTTTAAATTATCTATTATTAAATTAAATATGATGGCCTATGAATCATCCCTCCCTCCATTATTATGTAGGACCTATGTGTCTAAGTATATTTTTGTAATCCCCTTTTAAATTATCTTTTTGTTTCCCTCTCTTACATATGAGACATATATACATTTAATTGATGGATTATCCAAAAGGGGTGTTGTGGCAGATCAAAATAGAACCATAATGTTTCTAACTATGTGGATATACAGGTGGAAAAGAGGATTGAAATTACTCATTCCATGACTGGAAATAGAAGTTATTTCCACTAGGTCAAAGATTGATTTAATGTATTCTCATTAAATAAACCATTTAATAAAGCTCATGAATGGGTCATTTTATTATTTTTTATTTATTTCAATCCAATTATTTATTTTATGGATGCAAGTTCATGATCACATAAATAAATTATTTGATGTTAAAAAAATGAAATTAAATAAATTAATTATGTGTAAAATTTTTATCCATCATGGTTAATTAATTATGTAACATATAATTAATATTAAAAAGACATGTAAAGGATAAAACAAGATAAAAATTTATTCATAATTATTTAAAATCCATTTATTAAATATTTGTTCAAAATTTATCTTTTATTACATGATTCAAAATAAATTAATTGAAATTAAGTGTTTTAAAATCCCTCATTGTGACACTTACTTTTAATAAGGAGTTCATATAAAGGTTGTGGGTTGTCTTAACCATCTTACATCATGAGAAGTAGCACTCACTAGACTTGATATAACGTGGAGGAAAGTGTTGAGGAAATCCAGGCCATGATTTCATGACAAGGGAGTCAACTTAATGGATCTGGGAGCTGCAGGCCCATAGTTGGAAAATATCTTGGTACCTACAAACCCTCAAGTAGCTTGACCATCCCACATTGGGGTTACATGAAAGGGAATATGGATCCATTATACTATACTTTTATAGAAACTAGAAATTCCAAGTTCAATGGTGATGGATATTAAGACCTTATGAAATAGTTTTATATTTAATAAAAATTAATAAAATCAAATGATTTTTTTTCTGAAAACAATTTTAATCAATAAAGATACTAATAATTTACTCATTTAATTATAGAATAATATGGTAATATCATCGTCCACATTATCACTATAATTAATATTTGATAAATACTACCACCACACATTCAGGAACATCCACGAGTAGTTTAGATGCCATTGGGTTATGCTACACCATGTTTAGAAATAATAAATTCTAGAATCCTCAATGCCCGATGACTTATAATGAGGTGGGTGATGATGATTTCTTGTTATATAAAAATCATTTGAGAGACGTGTTCGATGTTCTATGTTCGATGATTTTTTAAATGTTAAGTGAACTCATGAATTCTCAAGAAAACATGTATTTATGTAAAATTCTTAAAAACCCGTATAGTATTTACCCTAATATAGATAGAAATGAATGTTTTGAGATATCCAAAGCACTCTTTCCAATAATATTAAAAAGAGTTCCCTAGTTGCAGTTTAGGTAGTCAATATCATTGGATACATTGAGTGCCTAAGGGTTCTAGGGTTTAAACTATCTATATAACTGTGTATCAACATTATTTTAGGATCACTACCTAAGAGCTTACATATATTTTTTATAAATTTTAATATGAAATAATTTGAAAATTTTCTAGTATATCTACTAACTCTCCTTCACCATGTCGATAATGATATGAATTATGAAAATCATTCCATACTTATAGTGAAAAAACTGAATGGGAAATAGGAGATCACTAAACTGAACTCTTCTTCATATGCTTCTAAGAAGAATAATTTCAAGGGGAATGAAAGGGAACATGATGTTTACTATTTCGCATGTGGAAAGAAGGTCCACTGGAAGGAAAAAAACACCCAACCAAATAAGTAAGGTGAAGCTTAAGGCATTTTTGTTATCATGTGAAATCTTAATATTTCGACAAATTGGGTATTAGAAACATCTTGTGGTTCTCACATATGTATTAAAATATAGGAACTAAGTAGATTCAGGTAAATTTATTGAGTTTAGGCTAATCTATAAGACACCAACAGAGCTAAAATTTATGTTTTAGATATTAGTGACTACCGCCTCACATTTCCCAAAGGGATGAACTTGGTATTAATGATTTTTTATGTGACTTGAGATACCAAAAAAATTATATCATTATCAAGACTAGATGAAGATGGTTTTATTTTTAACTGAGGAAATAATGGTTACTTCTTTAATAAAATTAAAAAATTTTATGGTAAGGAATAATTAAATAATAGTTTTTATTTGTTGGACTGCACAAACCAAGTAATTTCAATAGATAAGAAAGCTAACTCTCATAACTTAGACCACACCCAACATTGACATCATCAGCTAGGTCAAGTAAATTATAATAACTTGATTATATTTCCTCAATATGGATATTTAGATTCTTTTGAACTAAAACCACATGTTTTATATCACTCATGTTTATATGGTAAAATTACCAAATCCCCATTTAGTGGAAAATGTGAATGGGCTAAAGAGATTAATGAATCTTTTCTTACCGATGTGTGTGGATAATTTTATATTTAATCGAGGGATGATTAATCATACATCATAAATTTTACTAATGATTTTAGTAGGTATGGATATGTATACATAATGAGTTATAGGTTAGATTCTATTGGTAAATTGAAGGAATACAAGAATGAAGATAAGAAACATGCTGGTATGAAGATTAAAAACCCCCACTCAAACTATAGTGTATAATATCTTAATCAAAACTTTATTTATTATTTATGGGAGTTCAAGATACTATCTCAACTCAATCCTCTTTATATGACTCAGTGGAATGGTGTATGATAAAGTAAGAACTACACCTTATTGGAAATGGTGAGATCAAGGAAGATACATGTGAGTCTTCTATTATCATTTTAGGGATACACATTACAAAAAGAAATAAAAATACTAAAAAAAGGTCCAAATAATGATGTATATTGTATACTTTACCAATTATGGAATGGAAAAAAACTCATGTTTTTATAATTGAAAGTGCAGGGTTTTAAAGAATTATTTATGGAATATTTAGTTAACAAACTTGGACCGTATGGCCCAAAGAATACCTTTATAGAATATCCTTAAGACATAAGGGGATATTATCAACAAAAACCGTTAGAAAAAATATTATAGTGAAAAGATATACCTTCTTCCTTTAGGGGGATTATATCTTCAGAAGATATAGTAGGAGTGAGATAGAATTCCATGAATTTGAGGCTCAAGGTACACAATATTTGGTACAAGAATGGATTCCACAAAGAAAAATGGAAGAATAAACTATTACAGAAACACATGTACTATGTAAGAGTACAATAGAGGTTAGATAACGTGAAAGTTCAGTATTTTTAGCCACTATATATTGTGATTCATTATTAGTTAATAATAATGACCCTCTAACTGATAATGAAGCATTAAGTATCACATATGTTTCTAAGTGGAAAGAATCAAATAATTCTAAAATAGATTCCATATACCAAAAACAAATCATGATTTTGGTAGATCCTTAGATATATGTAAGGAATGTTGGATGAAAATGGGTATTCAATAAGAAATTGGACCTAGAAGGACCAGTTAGTAACTATAATTGATGAATTGTTTCAAAACAATTTAAATACTAGAAAACCATTGACTATGATGAATCCTTTTCACTAGTTTTAATGAAAAAATCCATTTGAATTATATTTGACATTGCATCTTTCCATGACAATGTGATTTGGAAAATAGATGTTAAAACAACCTTCCTTAAGGGGATCCTTCATGAAGATGTCTATATGACAAAACCTGAAAGGTTTGTGACTCCAAAGTATGGATGTAAGATATGAAAATTGAAAACAAAAATCTATTTAGTGATTAATGAAAGCATCTCTACCATGGAACAATCATTTTGATAAATCCATAATTTTTTTTATATTGAATGATTTTGTGTCTTTTATCTACAAAGGATTTAGTTGGAGTACAATCATTTTGTTAATAGTACATGTAAATAACATATTACTAATTGGAATCGAAATACCAGTCCGATAGAATGTTAAATAATAGTTTAATAAATTCTTCTCTATGATGGACATGGGAGAGGTAACATATATACTTGGGACTGGGATTCATCATGATAGATCCAAGAGGGTTCTCACCCAAATTCAAAGTATACACTTTGAAAATATACTAAAGATATTTAGTATTGTACAATCCAAGAGGGGATTGTTTTCAGCATCAAATGATTTATTCTTTTCTAGGAAACGTTTCCTCAGACAGATGAGGAAATAAATAGAATAGAAAGGATTTCATATGAATAAGTGTTTGGGTCATTCATATATGATATGTTATGTACTATTCTAGATGTTTAATACACATTATGTGAGGTAGTAAAATATCAAGTTAATCCATGTTACCCCTATTTGATGGTAGTCAATACTATCATTATTCATTTCAAGCATATTAAGGATGTGTTCCTAGTTTATAGATGAGAAGAAGAACTAGAAATTAGTGGATATGAAGATTCTTGTTTCCAAACTGATCATGGTGATTCCACCAACGAGATAACTCCAAATCAATTTTTTCATTTTTTTAATAAACCACATTATGTTTGAGTGGGAACCTTACAATAAAATATTTCAAATACCAAATTTTAAAAACCAGAATGATAAATGGAATAAAAGATTCAAAATATACCACAAAACATCAAAATTCAACCTCATAGTTCAAATTCAAATACACATTAAAAAAAGACACATGTTAACACATCAAGCCGCATATTCCTTAATCCACGCTCCCTGAATCATTACACAGATTCAAAATCAAACCATTTCTAACATCAAAATCGCTGGAAATTCAAATGGATTAGAGAAGATCATCATTTAAATTAGAAAAAATGAAATACCTTTAAGATAAGAAGGGGAAATCTCCACTAAACTAGTAAACATTACATATGATAACCAGTAACAAACAAAATCAAAATCATCAAGAACTACAAACTCAGGGAAATTTATTAACCATTTGAACTCACATATAAATACACCTTGAAAATCACTAGGATTATATGACTGTGGGGAGTGCGGTGGAATCATGGGGCATGAGTAGAGTAGGAACAAACATGGTCAAGAAAAAACACCAACACTGAAAATTTCTATTATCATAGAGGATGAAAGCCATGAAAAAAATCTAAAACATCATGATTCCAAATATCAATCATGATTTAAAAACAAACCCCGATCAAAATACCTCTAAATAATATAATGAAAAAAATTCAACCATTGAAGGGGAATAAAATCAAATTGCGGGAGAGAACCAACATGAATTGTGGCTCCTGAAAAACCAATAACTAGCCACCAACACATCCCAAACCCCCCATAAGAGACACTACATAAAACCAAAATGGTTTCTCATGTAATAGATCTGGTAGTACGAGAAGATATTGAGATGAACAAGGCCTCAGTAGTGATCCACGACCATGGAGAGACAGAAACACCCAAACGAGACATATGGAAAGAGATCAGAAGAGAGAAGCGAAGAAAAGCCAGAGAGAGAAACCCTGGATAAAAACAAGGTCTTCGAATGAGAGAAACCCATTCAAAAAATTTAATCAATAAATATAGTATAAAACCTGAAATAAAACAAAGAGTCAGGGAACCAGATGGAGAAAAAAGAAGCATCTGAAGCTGGAAGAGGATGAACTATCACCAGGGGAAGAAACCATAGATGACAGAGAGGCCCGGTATGCTTCGAAGAGATCAAAGTAGGATTCATTCATAGATTCTATTGAATATTCCATGTATACCATGTATTATATGTTTTATAAAGAATCATTATTAATTTACAACTTAAATCAAGATCATGATGTGATACCTAGATGTAAAAATAGTATCACACTCTACTATGATAATAATGTAGTGGTGGATCTTTCAAAAGAGACAAGGTAACATCATCAGACAAAGAACATACTTTGTAAGTGTTATATCTTGATGGATTTTTGTAAGATAGTTTAGGTTTAATTGATATGTATTTATGTAGAATAAAAAAAGGTATACCCTTTGAATAAAGCCTTGAATCAGAAAAAAATAATTATCATGTGACGTCTAGTGAACTGAAATTTTAGGTAGTTGGTTCTATTCCATGTGGGGTTTTTTTAGAGTTGATGTCCTAGGACTAACTATTTGTACATTGATTACATGTATATTTGATGTATTGAATATTAATTAAACATATTATTACTAATTTCTCTATGTTTGAAATCTATTTAATGTAATAATGTCTAAGAGTATTTTTCACATTGATACGGTATAGTAGTTCCCCTATATGATGAGAAACATTGAGTGATATGAAAATATTCTTAATATAGTTCTATGGTTGGATAACATACTATGATGAGAAAAATTGTATTAAAATTGTTAGGTATGGGTACTTATAAGCTGATGATGCTTCTTCTCATGAAGATATCACATGGAAATCTCTAAGAAGGGAGATTATGGGAACATTACTGCTAAAATGAATTCTGCATGTTTTTGTGTCATCCAGTATTTCTATTAGCGATCATGTGTAATGATACAAAGACTTTAATATTATCATTAATGAATTTCAGGATTCATGTAATTATATTTTTTTGATTAAAAACATGATGACATATGTTCATGGTGAGGTAGGGTGTGTTGGGTGAATCATGATTGACACATCATTAATGGATATGTCGATGAAAGATTTTTCACTTCCATATTTATGGAAGTTGCTATATCAATCCTTTTATTGGAGTAGAAATAACTCCCTAAATTCTATGTCCATTATTCAATGACATGTTGATTCCAGATATTCAGAGATTGTCATATCAAGAATATAAGTTGGTGATATGGATGTGCAACCTTCATGATTAGATATTGTGAAAAGTGATTATATTAAACAGTGAGAATTTTTATGTGGTTTTCATCATTTAAAAATTGCGTTCTATCTATGGGGTGGCTTGAACCATTTCTAGATATTAGTCTTCGAAATTAATCTATCCTTCCTAATTCCAATGAGAAATAATATTAGAGGTTCACACACTATTTGATTTCATTGATCCCTATTATATTTAATTGGAATTTAATTAATGTATTAAATATTAATCTCAAGACTAAAGAATAATTTTTACTCAAGTTTTATTGATCAAATAAATTAAATAAATATTTATTAATCGTATTGTGAATAAAATATATTCATTTATTTTAATGAATATTTATATAACAGTTATTTACAAGTTTATGAATAAAATATTTATTTAAGTGAATAAAATAATTTATTTGGGTATTCAATAAATTTTAGAGGAGTTCTAGTTGATCAAGAAAATATCTAGTGAAAAATATTTATTAAAAAGTTGATTGAATAATACTAGTTATTTCCAAAGTTTGCGTGCACTAAAAACTATTATTATTATTATTTTATTATGTGGAATGGGGTTTACAAAAGGTTATTATATTATTTAATGGATGACATGATTTAAATAGTTTTTTATCCTAAATCCTAGATCTATAAATAGACGGTTAATTCTATTTTTTTAGAGTATTGATCAATGGAATCAAAATAGATAATTTTTGGGTAAAATGAATTCCCACTCGACTCCTTCTCTCTATCTCTCAAGAACAAGAAATGTAAAAGATAATTCTTCAAGAAAAAATAATTAGAGATCAAGAGAAAATAATCCAACACATTTGATTCACTGTGATAGAACCGAGGGATCAAGTTGCATTGCTCGAGGATCATATGAGCACATGTGTATCCCAACTAGAAGGATCTGATCATTGGATCTTCACAGTGTAATGAAGGAAATCTTGAAGGGCCTTTATGGACAATCAATATTCATCAATGAAAAAATATCGTAATTCTAGGTATTCAATTTTTAGATATTAAATAAATAAAATTTAAGTTCAATATACAATATCCTTTCTCATGGTTTTAGGCTACAATAATTAAGATAAATTTCAATTTATCTCCCACCACCGCATACATCCACTGCACCTGAAACCAATAAAGTATGTATCCATAGCTGAGACACCTTGCTATTAAAACATCAAAATTTCATTTATATTCTTGAGACCAACCACATTTTTAATGGACTATCCAATTTTTTTCTTTATATTAAATATAGGACATAATTTCACCATTGAATGTTGTATCATCACGAACACGTATTATTAATATATGACTATGTGGAAATAGTGGGGTGAATGTTATATCAAAAGGTATTTTTGATTCCTCAATTGATTTACATGATTTTCTTTATCAGAACTTTTGATTCCACTTTGTTTTTTATTTCTACAATACCATAACTCATGTTATACCTTTTTCATCTATTTTAAAATGTTTTTCATTTGAAATTTTTTATATGGAAATTAATCATGTATCATTATAAAATTACATGACAATGCTATTGAAGTCCCAATAATATTATTGACTTTTATAACATCTAGATCTTCTAAGGGAACATGAAACTCAATTCTCGGCTCATGTGATACCTAAATTCAAAATACCATGTGATATTTTGGTATTTTTTATTAGATTTAATATATCATGGGACACTTTATACCATACACCACGCAAAAAGGTGATTTGTGGGAGTTGATAGATTAAAATCTCATAAAATTTCACCCTATGGAATTTTAGTGATATAAAGTTATTACATGTTTCTTGATTGACATTTTGGAGAAAGAGGTATGATAAAATTAATTATCTTAGTTGGGTAATGTAGTTGATGGGAATGTCTCTCATTAAATCTAGTGGGGTCATGCGGCTCTTCATGAACTGATCATTCTTCTACTATTAGTTCAAATTGATCCTTTCTCATATACAAGTTTGAAAAACCAAAATAAACTATAATATCTTTTAATGTAACTATCTATTTCTAAATTCCATTCATCATCTCATTTGTATCTCCATGTGTCTTTATATTCTTGAAATATGTAATAGGAGACACTCTAAAACCTAAACCATTAATGTGACTATATTGTTCCAGTAGATTCAAAGCTATTTAATGTAGTTTTTTGTTAGGTAAAATCAACGTTGACTCTTGTGTATAAATATTATAAAAACCATATGATCATAAATATATATTTCTATGTAGTACTATTATATATAATTAAAAATTATTATTATATCATACTTATACATGGTTCTCATAAATATTATCTGTTTTCATCTACTAATTTTCCTACTATTTATATGGGTCTCCTTCCATTATACATAATGTAGGATAAAAGTGTCATTGAATTCAGATTCATCAATCTTCATATAAAAAAATTAGTCTTTTTAGTTTTATATCACCAAAATATTTTTCTAAAGATTTAAAATACATAAATTTTTATTTTTGAGTAAAGTGTACCCCTTCGTTATTTTACGGTAGGGTATATTGGTTTTGAAGCACAATACTTATTTTAATAAATCCCTTTTTGATTAAAAAATTATCATGTTTGATTCAAAATTGATAATATAAATATTTTCACATAAAATATTCTCAATTACAATAAAAAAAATTGATTCCTCATCATGGTGACTAATGAATTATTTCAATTTTTGATGGTTTATAATGTGTTCACACATATCTAGTGGGCAGGGTTTACTTTCCCCACAACAACCATATGATTATGATTTTTTAGACGTGTCAGGAGTACTCTACAATCCTTTCTAGTGACCATTATAAAAAATCTTATATAGAAATCATCTAAAACAAATAAAATCTAAGAGGGATAATGAAAATTAATTTAATGATTAAATAAATATATATATATATATATATATATATATATATATATATATATATATGCTAAAAAGGATAAAGTATATCAAAAAATTTACCCAATATCTTCCCATATGGTTATCTTTAATGAAATAATTATATTTTCCACATATCTATGACAATTAGAACATAAATTCTTGTTGTAACCCCAAATTAAATAATACAAATGGAATTTTTGGGGTCAAAAGGCTGGCCACATTGATTCCACCCAACCTAAAATTATAATCATTTTATTTTTACCTTGATAACTTTTGTTAAAAATGTGATTATTTGCTACTCTTTTTTTTCATCCACATGCTGTTGATCCCCTAATAATTTCAAAATTTGAGAATCGATGATGTGTTCTTCCAAAATATTGGTAACATGAGCCTGCGGAGAATACATTATATTCACGGTTACTTAAAAATTTAATTTATATTATATAAATTTATTAGATAAAACATAATATTATATTTAAAATCATAGTATATTAAAAAACACATTACCCAATTTATTTAATTCCCTTTTTATTTTTTATAGATTGATTGGATTTGGATCATCTATTGAGTATCCAAATCCCATCATTTTTGTCCCATTTAATGTAAAAGACATTCTATACATTAGGACCTTCATGAATTTATTATGATCTCCCAATAAATGGTCATGTTTAGTTAAATTTTCATCTGACCCTGTAGTTATTTTAGTTACTAAAAAAAGACCAATTTACTCTTACTAGATCTATGATATAAAATATGTTCACTACTTGTGATGTAATTATGAATGGTTCATCCTTATACCCTTACACACTAAAATTCACCTACACTAATCTCAATTGGTTGACTTTAAATATAGATATATTATAAAATTGACTTGAGATGTTGTATTATCTTACTCGTATATTTGTTCAATTATACTGAAATACGACATATTAAAAAAAATGATCTTCTATAATTATAAATGAATACATTCATCACTTCTTCTATAACCCTATATCATTTATTTGGAATAACACTTTGTTAATCATGTTCCTTTATAAATAATTTATAACCATTAATTAAAAAACCCGTGTATGAGATTATATTTACATTTGGTCCCCTAGATATCCAATGAAGTTATCCAGTAAAAGAATTGGGATTTACAAATAAATCCTTATAGAAATGAACCTAGAACAATGATATAAACTATTGATTATCTGTAATTGATATCCATATTTCATCTCTTGATGAATTAAAATGTCTACAAATTACTCTACGGGATTAATCATATGGAGGAAACACTAACCTATTCTTTAAAATGTAATAATGAGTCTGCTCATTCTTTGTAATGGTAATTGTAACAACAAATCTTCCATAAATTTATTATCTTATATGGTTTCCAATATAATTAGATTTTGGGAGACCAATGCACTCAACATCTGGGAGGTAATCAGTACAGAGTTCAACAACTTCATCAACAATAAACCACTCTTCCATAAAACCCTCTAACTAACTTCAATTCATGATTAACCCCTTAAAAATATTCTCATATCATTCAATGGGGGTACATCCATCAATAATTTTTATGACCACATAGATGAATCTATCTAACCTAGTGAACATCAGGTGGATATTATATCAATAAATTATAGTTGTAATAATTACTCCACATATCATAATATGACAATAATTTCCATATTAATGATTGGAAACATCATAGGGTCTATTACTTTATCTCATATGGATTTTAAAATGAAGAAAAGTTTGGATAATATATGTTTTACATTTTTAGGTATAATTCAACATAATTCTATAAGAATTAAATCTTCATAAGAACATGAAAGTCATGTTCTTGTATTCCAAGTAACATAAAATTATTCATTTAATGATATTATTGATATTTTATGGATACCCCTCTAGCACTTTTACACTATTAAGGAAGCTTCATAATTGAAATTGTTCTAGTAATGATAGAGTGTAATCTAGTGGAAGAATAATAGTTTTAATTTCACCCTTCCCTGGTGCCAACACATCCCTTATCCCCATGTTAGTCATGTAAAACATTTCATTAATTCCATATTTTATTATCTCAAGTATATTTTGTAACATGACAATTCCAATATCACTTATATATTTTTATATGTTCATGAAATCAAAAAAATATAGAATGTATAAACAATTTCAGAATGGTAATTCAATGAAAATTCATCAATTTTTCCAACAATATATTATAAGGTTTTTAAAAAATGGTTTTCCAAAATTAGTATCAATATAATTTACTTTCTAGAGAAGTTGATCACTCATTAATTGGGATAGTTATTTTACATTATTCTATAATTCCATTGAATGATGTTGTCTATGATAGGTATTTATGTCTTCAGGGTGAAAATTTAAAATGGCCTAAAATCATTGTCATCAAGGAATGTTTCAACCTAACAGACTATATACCATCTATACAAATGGGACACCCAAACATTCCATTAATGTTATAGCCTAAAAAATATCCATAAAAAGAAATATAAATTATCAAACTATAAAACACGACTCTCAATATGAAATATTCAATTATACGAGTCCAATAAAATGTAACTGTCATGACCCCCTCCCCACAATGTGTACCCCTCCTGGGCTGGCAATGTGAGAAGGGAGATAATGACCCCCTGAGTCCTGCCTCCAGTAGGCCCCGAGTTGGCGACAAGCACTGAGGGTATAGTAAACACACAAATAAGAGACATTACCCTCTAAGATAAAACATGTGGAAGAGAGAGATAAGATAGACACCAACCAAATCCAACTCAACCAGTAAGATGAAAGAAATACCAAGTACACATATGAAATTTTCATGAAAAACCACTACAACTGGAAGATGAAAAGCTGCAAGTACCCAAAAAGGAAGTAAAAGAGTAGCAACCACAATTCCGTACAGCTCCTACAACCCCAGGCTAGTAGAAACCACCTTGATCTCCAACCTGCTCCAAGTGACCTGAAAAAAAGTTTATATATACATAGGGTGAGTATAACAGTGTACTCAATAGGATCCTCCCTGGATCCTCTTGGGAAAAAGTAAAGAAAGCAAGCTAAAGCACAATGAACAACAAGTGAAACTAACTCGTCACCTAAATCGGTATACTATGTTTCTAACCTCACCATGGATACTCTCACCAAGTATCACATACATGAATATATAATACAATAAAAAATATCAAGGGTACCCCCTACTACTTCCCCACTAGTTTTTCCGCTTTTCCCCAACGTCGTACATCCTAAGCATCTCTCTCCAAAAAGGATTTCCCACAGACACCTGGGCGAAGCACCACAATATGCACATCATGCAACAAAACCACCACGTTCATGCCAGAAAGTAACAATGTAGTTTCAAGGATCCACCACAACTTGCATAATGTGTATCATACTTCAGGTGTTATACCTCAAGCCATTACAACCCATACACTGAGTAAGGATCCTCAATCCATCACATCCTATAAACGTTACACCTATATATGTCCATAGAATACTATATCCAAAATATATGTGTGTGAATAACCACATTCCATTACACCCCTCTACACACATAGATGGGGAAAACTAACCGCTGTGCCTATCAGCACAAGTAACTGTAATGAGAATAGAGCTAGGCCAAAGGGGGTAGTCATCCATCCATCCTCCCACCAGAATGTTGGGTAAAACACCCCCAGGGCTCAGAATCCTCGGAGTGTCAGTTGCCCTTACTGATATGGCAGAGTAGCGTATATAAACACAAAAGTATAGAATATACTATATCTCACAACCACACTATGGGCATAACCTAGTCTTAGACACAACTACAGCTAACGTCTCTCAGACTCCCGACCGCCACTTCTAAGACTAGGTATCCTATAAGAACCCAACCAATTAAAGAGATTAATTACATTACGTCATTAAATTTTTATTAGTTTTACTTCACGTTAATTAATTCTTTAAGCAATATTTAACCAAAAACAATTCCAAATTAAATTTCATTAGCATCACACCCCAAGTCCACTATCCCTTTAAAATTAAAACCTCATCATTATGTTCCAGCAAACTCCAACCCCATGGGTTAGCACCATTTATTCAATTATTCATTATAGAATTACTTTCCCACATTCCCAGGTATTCTAGAAAAACATTCTATGCTACTAAACACAAGGGGGATAAACATGGTGAGTAGATGTACTGCCCATAAAGTCTTTGTCGCCTATAGCAAGAGCGTTGACCCATCCTCCATTGAGAAGCTAAACATTGAAGTCATGTGGCATACCCCATGCATCTTCTCCTCTTTTAGATGAAGGGAAAGAAAGACCAGATGCCTTAGGTAGTGGGGAAATATAAAACAGATAATCAACCAAAAAGAAATAGAAAACATCCAAAAATCACGTCTATCCCATTCCATCACCCCTAGTGTCCTCCCCGACACCCACATGCATAAACTAATGCATCTCACTACCCTAGGCATCATTTTATGCCACAACCCAAAGGCCTCCATGCCCCATATATCACAATAGCCATCCATGATCACATAACAACACAACCAACAGGAAGAAAACTTCTTAACAATTAGCTCTTGGCCCTTAAAAAATCAAGAGGGTAACTCAAAACCCTTTATAGAATTATCAAACAAATAATCCCTTTTTAATTAACCGATTTATTATACGTAGGTTCCACATTCGGGAGACCTAAATAGTAAGCTATCAAAAATAAGTTAAACATGCTTACTGCACCATTTTGACTAACATCAAAATTACAACAAAAAGAACCATATTCACTTAAATTCTTCTTTATCTTCAGCGAAACAATTATCAATTAATTATGGTTTACGTACTTTTCCAATTTACATCTAGAAATAACAGCTATATGAAGTAAGCGTAGATATCACACTATCTAGAAAAACAAGTGGCAATAACATACGATCAATATCAATTTATTTATCTGGTTAAAATATTTACTATTTGAATTCCATTGTCATCCAGTGGGTAAAAACATACTAACAATATAGTTTCAGGTAAAATAAAAGAGAAGCAACAAATCCCCTACCTAAAATAGTTCTTGACGTTATTTATATGAGAATGGGCCACACAACATGTTATGATCTCCTCCCCCCGTGACAACTGTTTCCACATGAGGATATAGAGACACCACCACACTAGTCAACACATAAGAAAATACCATTAGGAACATGGGCGTAAAATTTAATCAAAAGGTGAGGAGAAAAAGAAGGAGATAAACCCAAAATAATAACGATAGATCATACCTTATATCAAAGATTGATCGATATTGCTTGGTTGCATAAAAAATAGAGCAGAACCAATCCTATGAGTAAGTTTGATTATGAAACTCCTACAGAATAGAATGAAAGGTTCTAGCATCTCATAGTCGAGAACAAAGAGGAATAATTAGGGAGGAAGATATCCCGTCCCTTTAAAAGATTTAACAGAGCGACAGTTTAAGATACACCAGATTTCCCATTAGAAGAAAATCACATTAAACCATACATTTTGACCAAGTAAAAAAACATCCTGATCCATAGGATAAACTAAAATAGGAGTTATGGCCTTTTAATCGGCCTTAGAGTCCCTAAAATAAGGCTTTAAATTCATTTTACGTCAAATGAAACGTCAAAGGGGCGAAACTATAGGAAACTAGAAACACTATTCATGAACTCAAAATTTGGAAAAGGAAAAACACTATTCATGAACCTCACTATTAAAACATCACCGATAGAACATTGTTCATGAACCCCACCGATAGAAAACTATTCATGAGCCTCATAGATAGAACACTCTTCATGAACCTCACCGTTAGAACACTATTCATGAACCTCGCCGTTAGAACCCCACCGATAGAACACAGTTCATGAACCTCATTGATAGAACACTGTTCATAGAATTGGAAATTTTGAAAAGGAAAGAGAGGTTACTGATAGAACTGTTCACCGATGGAACTGTTCATAGAATTTTAAATTTGGAAATGGAAAGAGAGGTTACTGGTAGAGGATACCAATAGAACTGTTCACCAATGAAACTGTTCCTATAATTGTAAATTTGAAAAGCAAAGAGAGGATACCATTAGAGGTTACCGATAGAACTGTTCACCGATAGAACTATTCATAGAATTAGAAATTTGGAAAAGGAAAGAGAGGTTACCGTTAGAGGTTTCCGATAAAACTGTTCATAGAATTGGAAATTTGGAAAAGGAAAGAGAGGTTACCATTAGAAGTTACCAATAGAACTATTCACCGATGGAACTGTTTCTATAATGGGAAATTTAGAAAAGGAAAGAGAGGTTACCATTGGACCTCACCGTTAGCACTATTCACAGAAGGTTACTAATGCACTGTTCACAACTGTCTACCGTTGAAACTATTCACTGAGGGTCCCCGATGCCACTATTCATAGATGGTTACCAATGCACTGTTCACAACTGTCTACTTTTGGAATTGTTCACCGATGTAACTTTTTACAGAAAGGGAAAATTGGCATAGTGTTGGGGATAAGTCAACTTGACCTCCTGGAACACCTCAAACACCATATTTTCACAAAGAAATGGACCAAAGATATCCATGCCATTACATCAGATACCTCCCAAAACATTCTCATCCCTGAGAATTCAAAACCCACCTAAAGTGAAAACAAAATGGGGTCCGAACAACCACCCATAGAGATACCTCCCAAAAGAGAGCAAGCCACAAAATCAAAAAAAGGAAACCATCTCACAAACATGGAAGGTGTATAATCACAAAGGCTACATCGATACATGAAAAGAGTTAAACATCAACCAACCCTGGGTACTGAGCATGTATTTGTGACTCACATTCCCAAGTAATCTATTCCATTCCACCGTGTCTCTATAAGACACGAACCAAGAAGATAGAACACCCACACAACACCTTCTCATTGCAATCTTGGATCTCCAAAGGTCACTCCTCAAAGGTTGTATCATCATCAATATCAATCTATCCCCAATAAATGATGTGATAGTCATCATGAAGATAACGATAGAGCTGTGATATGTGGAAAACATCATGTATATGAATCATCTGAAGGGGAAGTGCTACTCGATACGCTACAACTCCAACTTGTGATAAGACCTTGAAAGTCCCAACAAATTGAAGAGAAATCTTACTCCCATGACCAAAACTTCACTGCCCATGGTGGGGAGTCACCTTCAGAAACACGTGATCCCTAACATCAAACTCTAAGGGCATCCTTGTTTGATCGGAATATGATTTCTAATGATCTTTCGCTGTCTTAATCCTCTCACGAATCACCTGAACCATCTCTGTTGTATTCTACACCAGTTCTAGTTAGATAATTGAAGACTCTCCGACCCCAGTCCAATACAACAGAGAACAGAATGGTTGGCCATACAAGACTTCAAAATGTGCCATACTGATGGTGGAGTGAAAACTATTGTTGTGAGAAAACTCCACCAAGGGTAAGTGCCTCATCCATGAACCTCCAAAATCTAGGACACAAGAGCATAACATGTATTCAGAAGTTTGGACGGTTCGCTCTATCTGACCATCCATTTGAGGATGAAAAGCAGTTCTAAGGCATAGCTGATAACCAAAATCATAATTAAGACATATTCACACCCTAAAATTAAAGCAAGGAACTCGGTCATAAATGATCATCCTTTGGACTCCATGAAGTCTCACCACCTCCTCCATATATTTACTTGACAAAACTTCCACTGAGAACGACTCCTTGATTGCTATAAAGTGAGCCGATTTTGTTAAGCGATCCACTACCACCCAAATAGAATCATGTCCTCCAAAAGCTCGAGGGAAAATTTTAACAAAGTCCATTGATATGTCCTCCCACTTCTACTGAGGAATCACTAATGGATAAAGAAGACCACTAGGAACATGGTGTTCGGCCTTCACCTTCTGGAAGACCAAACATTGATACACAAACTCCGCAACCGCACGCTTCATCCCAGGAAACCAAAATTGGCACCTCAAGGCTCGTTACATATATGTCATGCCATGATGTAACACTAAATGAGATCTATGAAACTCTCTGAGAACCATCTTGCGCATCGTCAAAGGAACAAAAAGCCTTCTGTGATAGAACACTCGGGGTTGTTCATCCTCTAACCAACCATCCGGGGCCTCACCACAAAGAACTTGGTCTCTCCACAACTCCATATCAAGATCGCCCAACTGGGGAATCTTCCACTTTCTTCACGAGAGATGACTACACCATCATCTGAAAAAGACAACCTCTACCCCCAACTTCTCCCATATCAACACGTAATTCTGAAATCTCTTGCATTACTCTCGTAGAATCACCAAATTCACACACAACATCACTACGTGACATTCGACTCAGCGCATCAGCTACAACATTACCTTTTCCAAATGTATATGATATATCAAATTCATATTCCTATAATAACTCCATCCACTGATGTTGTTGTATGTTCAAGTCACACTGAGAGAAAACATACCTAAAACTCTCAGGATTAGTGAAAACCACAAAGCGCTCGCCAATGAGGTAATGTCTCCACAACATCAGAGTAAACACCACAGCTGCCAACTCAAGATCATGGGTGGAATAGTTACATTCATGGGGACACAACTTCTAAGACCCATAAGAAACAACTGATCTCTATTGCATCAGAACACAACCTAGCCCCAGATGTGAAGTGTCGAAGAAAACATCAAACTGAACTCCCTCACCTAGAAGAAAATGAACTAGAGCACTTACTAACTTCTTTTATAGATACATGAAAGCTGTATGACACCAATCGGTCCATATAAATGCTTGGTACTTCTTAGTCAAAGTTGTCAGAGGATTCACAACTCATGAGAAATTGGCTATGAACCTCCTGTAGTAGCCTGAGAGACCAAGGAAACATCGTACATCTGACACAGTCTTGGGGGCTTCCCAAGACAAAACTTCTTCTCTCTTCGATGGAACCACATCTACTCCCTACTGGGACACAACATGCCCCAATAAATGGACTTATCAAGCCCAAAAATCACACTTCGGAAACTTCCCAATCAACTGATATTGACGAAGAACTCCTAAAAGATCATGTAGATATTCTGCATGGTCCTCCTCGGACGTGGAGTACACAAGGATGTCATTGATGAAAACTACCATGAACTTGTCCTGAAAATCACAGAACACAACATTCATAAAGATATATACATAAATCTTTTAACTCAAAAGGGGCCATCCTATATGGAGACATAGATAAGGGAGATGCTCCTGGTTGTAGCTCAATCCCAAACTCGATCTCTCGTCGAGGGGGTAATGCTACAACCTATTCTGGAAAGACATCAGGGTACTCTTCTACGACCCTGGGAAATTCCAACTATTGAACCTCTGAAGAACTCAACATCATCTCAGCCATTATGGATGATAAGGATGGAATGTGTCTATGACCCATCCGAGGATCTCTCTCACCAACAAATACCACCAGCGCTCCATCCGCACCAAAGAAAACGACTTTCTTCCTAATGAAATCCATGATAGCCTAAACTGAATACAACCAATCCATGCCAAGGATGACATCATATTGCTGTATTCTAAAACCTAGGAAATCTCCCCAAGAGGGGTGCTACCCCAACAGTAGCTCATAGTTTCTACATACTTCAAACAAGTCAGCTCGACCTCCAACTGGCGTAGTCAACACCAAGGGCACTGGAAGCCTCTTTACCTCAAGACCCAAATCATGGAAAAGGGCAGGTGATATGAAGGAATGTGTCACTCTTTAATCAAACAAGGAATACACCAAGGTAGAAAACAAGAAAAGGGTACCTCGAACGATGTATGGCTCACCTGGAGATGGCAATGCTAGAGCATGAAGCTGACCACGCCCTCCTCCACGACCCCTCTGACCCTGATCACAAACACCACCATGGCTGCGCTCTGCTCTCTAAGGATGGGGAGCATCATGGGGCTATCCTATGCCTACCCCATCTACCCTCTGCGGATCTAAATAAGGTGAAACCTGCTATTGCTGCTCGGCTGGAACGACCTCAATAAAGGAACTTGGAGTGGAGCACCTGGTGCATGATGACTGCTCTGAAAGGTCAGTCACTTCCGCTACCGATGACCTCTACCACCATAAGAAAATCAAGCACCTGATCCCTTGGCATAGGCCTAAGAGTTGATTCCTCATAGAAACGAGATGTGAAGGGCTGGGACCTACCCCTGGCCAAACTAAACTCTTCTGCCCTGAAAACTAGGAACCCCAAACCACTTCTGTACTTTGTGTGGAATCACGATGACTCCCCTCTCTTGATGATCTAGTTCTGGACAAAGTCCTCTTGACAACCTCTGCCCTCTCCAAATCCTCAAGATATGTCTTCATCATAAATGGGGTGACCTAGTGATGGATATCTGGATGCAAAGCCTCCTCAGAATTCCTCGCCTTAGCCTCCTCATCTAGAAATAGGTCCAAAGCATATCATAAAAGGTTCCTGAAACGGATTCCAAACTCTCGCATACTATACCTCCCCTGTCGAAGGGTAAGAAGATCCTGGCGACTGGATGCCTTTGCGGTCGAAGAAAGAAAATCAACTCTAAACTTGTCTCAAAACTCCTCCCATGAGATCTCTAACTCCTTTCAATCCCCAAGGAACAAGAACCACCACTTCCTATCTGATCCACACAGAATCATCACAACCAATGAAACCCAGTGCTCCTTCCGACAACGGATTGAACTGAAGCCTATCTCGACCTCCTCCAACCAGTCTTCTATGACTGTATCTGAAATGGATGCCTCTTACATCTGTAGACTTTGGTGCTGAAACTCTCAGAGTTTCCTCCTCTACGTGTCATCATAATCGACCTCTACCCTGCATCGATTTTCTAGCACAGCCTTCTGGACATCGCTTATGCGATCCTGACGAGGACGTCGTCCTAGAGACATACCTGAAAAATAAAAAACAGTTACAGCTGATGAACCTAGAATATGTAAGACTCAACATTAATTAATTAATTGTTTTATTTTATTAATTTTAGGTTAACCTATCCCAAGGTCTACCTATAACATCCCAGTTCCGGTATCCACCCAGAGATGCCTCGTACCCGGTTGGTCACATGGCCTCAATCGCATTTCCCCAAATGCTAGAGGTTGCTGACTAGCAGCGAGGGCCTTGGGTGTGATATTAGAGGAACTATTCCCTCATTAGAAGAGTAACATAATGGAAGTAAACAAATACACACAAGAGAAGAAGCAGTAATAACATCATACCGACAATAAATGGCTGAAAACTACTAGAATAAACTGAAACACATATATATAATGATGCATGATACATATGTCTAGGAAAATAGCGAAACAACACAATGATGAAGTATAGTACTAAACCAATTACAAAAAAAATAGTAATCAGCCCCACAACATCTCAAGCCTATGCTTTGTCTCGTGCTCTCCAGCTCCACAACATGTCAACTACCTGAAGTATAAGGGCGCTTTCCCTTGTCTATATCTACAACAATATAATCTGTTTGGGCCCAAAAGCATGGCCCAAACAATGTGTGAGACTAATCCCAGTAGGCAACCACCACGAGATCCGTTCCTAACAGTCAGTGAGTATATGGCATGTAAAAGTACAGGAAACAGTAAACAAGAAGCTACTCAATAGTAAACAACCTAGAGTTTCAATATCAAGCAACAACTAAAAAAGAAGATAAACAAAACGGGCAACCCATTTGGAATAACACTCAGTCTAACCCCTCTGGTCATACCTAGAAAGTACAAGCAACCCACTAGGCAATACATTTAGTCTAACCCCTCTGGTTCAGATTAAGCATAGACTCTTTGAGGAAGCACTCACCATCAATTCCACCTATAGTACCATATCTTAACTAAAGGATCTATAGGGAAGCAATTATGTCACATTCCCTCTGTGGCCCATGTTGAGGAACTAGAGACACTCTGAGGAAGCACTCAACGTTAATTCCCCCTATGGTCTCTCATCGTAAAATTATAAAGACACTTTGGAGAAGCCCTCAACGTCCATTCTACCTATGGTCTATACACCCGGTTCTCATGGCCCTGTGTAAGTCAAGCTAGTGTAGAAGAACATATCGGCCAAGGTAAATCTCAAGAACTACTTGGATAGAATCCTATAGCATAACACTATAACAAAACAATAGCCACACCATCCTACAATACTAGGCATGGGAAATTAAACAACCGCATAACAGGAAAACTAGACCCAAAGGTAAAAACAGGAAAACCATGCATGGGAAACACAACCAAAGCACAAAAATCCTCCCAATTCACAATTAGTTATCATCTACTCAAGCATACAAGCATAGAAGGAAAAAAATAGGGCTAAAACGGTAAATGTGAAATACACCATTCATGGGTATTGGGATGTTTTTCACATAAAACTCAAGGACATTCAACCGAAAGGCACAAACCACCTACCTCGGCGTTAGGAGATCAATATAAGTGAACCTCGAAGCTTCAATATTCTTAGAACATAGATGATCTATACAAACTTCTAAAACATTCAACCTAGAACATCTCAGAAGAGAGGATAAATCAGAAGATGGTGCTTTAGGAGAAGAGAGAAATCACCATTGTGATTCCAACACAACATACAGTGTTCTATTCGGAGGAAGGATACACGCTCAGGGGTTAGTCGATGATCTATTTCTATACATAGCTCTCAGTTGAATGAGACCTAAATAAGGAGTGTTACGGTGATTAGACATGACCCCGATGCGTTTAATGAAGAAAAAGAAAATACACAGTGTGTACTTTTGAAGTACACGACATGTACTTTCCTTTTCTATACTCCTCTTTAGGTAGCCTCTAGGTCACCCCCACATGGCCGTGTGCATGGACACTACATGGCCAACACATGGAATGTACTCATAAAGTACACGGCGTGTACTTAAAAAATTTCCAGATATTCCTATTTTTATAAAAAATGACCAAAAAAGGAAAACATACCTGAAAAGAAGATCCAGGTTCTTAAAAACTTCCCCCCTTAATGAAATTTTTCCCTGAATTTCTCTAGCGCAGTGTAGAAGAAGAAACCCTGAATAGCTCCGGCCACTGGGCTTGTACATCGACCTCCCTCTCCCAAGTCTCGTTCTGTACCCACCCGTGCTTCCATAACACTCATACCAGAGGAACAGACCGACCATAGAGAACCTTTGTACTGTGATCAACAATCGGGATAGGATACTCCTCGAATGACGCATCCACTTCGAGCTCAACCTCCTCAGGTTGAAAGACATGAGACAGGTCTGAAAAGTAACGTCAGAGATGAGAAACTTGAAAAATATCATGCATATCCCGGTTCCTGTGAGGTAACTGCAACCGATAGGAAACCATCCCGACTCTCTCCGACACCTTAAATGGCCCGACGTACCTTGGTGAAATCTTACCCTATATCCGGATCCTCCCGTGCCCTAACCTCGGTGTGGTACACATGAAAACCTGATCCCTGACCTCGAACTCCTGAGGTCATCTCCGCTGATCAGCATAAGACTTCTGTCGAGACTGTGCAGTAGAAATCCTCTTTCGAATCAACTCTATCTACTCTGTGGTCTCCTGGACAAGATGAGGTCCCAGCAAAGCTGCCTCTCCTGCCTCTATCCAACATAAGGGTGATCGACATAGCCTACTTTACAAAGCCTCATAAGGTGACATCTGAATAGTTTCTTGAAAACTATTTTTGTAGGAAAAATCCAAAATAGGTATATGCTTCTCCCAAGAACCTCCAAAATCTAGGATTCATGCTTGAAGCATGTCCTCAAGCACCTGAATCGTATGCTTAGACTGTCCATCTGTCTGGGGGTAGTAAGCTGTACTCAAAAGTACCTACATACCCAAAGCCTTCTGAAGACTCTTCCATACCCGAGAGGTAAAATGAGAATCTCTGTCTAAAAAAATGGAATGTTGAACTCCATGTAGACGTACAATCTCTAGGATGTACAACCATCCAAACTCATCAACACCGAAGGTATCCTTGATAGTCAAGAAGTGGGAAACCTTCGTGAGTCTGTCAATGACAACCCAAACTGCAACATTCCATTGAGGCGACCTCAGTAAAACTGTCACGAAATACATCGCGACATCATTACACTTCCACTCAAGAATATGAAACTGCTGTAAAAGACCTGATAGTCGATGATTATCCACCTTCAACTGCTGATAGGTGGAACACCTTATGAAGAAGCCTGCAACGTCCCTCTTCATACCTGGCGACCAATACTGACGATGTAGATCACGATACATCATGGTGACACCAGAATGAACTGAAAAAATGGAGGAATGAAAGTCCCACATCATCTCCTCACGTATGTCTGTTGGAACCCATACACGCCCCTGGAAATGCAGGATTTCATCCTCACCTATGGTTCATCCGAGAATAGGGTCCCCTCCGGACACACTTTCCCACAGGACCAGGCCTTCAGAATCTGATTGCTACCACATTCGTACCCGATCAACAAGGGTAGGGGTAACAACTACAGAAGAAAGGAATGTATGTCCCTCTATGTCGTGCACCTCTAAATGCATCTCAAATAATAAAGACATAAGATGCCACTCATTACTGGCCTCCTAAACAGCCTGTATCTGAGTCCTCTTGCTCAACACATCAGCTACCACGTTGCCTTTCCTAGGCGTGTATGAAATCTCAAAGTCGAAGGACTGTAGGTACTCAACCCACCTTCGCTGTCTCAAATTCAGATCATGCTAAGTGAAGATGTAATTGAGACTCTTTTTGTCCGTGAAAACTACAAAATGATCTCCCAGAAGATAATGTCTCCAACAGCGTAATGCATGAACAACCACATCCAACTCAAGATCATGCATCAGGTAGTTCCACTCATGTGCTCGCAACTGCCGAGACCCATACACAACAACTCCTTCCACCTGCATAAGCAAAACTCCCAGACCGATACCTAAATCATCACAATACACATCATATCTCTTTCCCAGCTTTGGAAATACTAGTATCAGTGCTGAAGTCAACCTCCCCTTTAGCTATTGAAAGGTTGAATCTCAAGAATCGGACCACAAGAACTTTACACCCTTATTAGTCAGACTCGTTAGCGGTGCTGCTAAGCATGAAAAGTCTTGTATGAAGCATATTTAGTATCCAACCAACCTAAGAAAACTCTGAACCTCAATGACGTTCTTCGGCAGATCCCAGAAGACTACTTCTCTCACTTTCTCTGGCTCTACTGACACTCTTGTCTCTGAGATAACATGACCGAAGAAGTGAATCTGATCCATCCAAAAGTGACATTTTGAGAGCTTAGCATATAACAAATGCTCTCTCAGTGTACTCAAAATGATCTCAATATGGGTAGCATGGTCGTGTCGAGTGTGATAGTACACCAAGATATCATCCACAAAGACCACCATAAAGGAATATAAGTATGTATGGATCACTCGGTTCATCAGTTCCATGAAAACTACATGCGCGTTTGTGAGACCGAACAACATAACCATATACTCGTACAAACCATACCTACTACGGAAGGCTGTGGGAGGTATATCAGATGGTCTAACGTGCAACTGATGTTAACCGGACCTCTAGTAAATCTTCAAGAACACCCAGGCACCTCAAAACTGATCAAAGAGATCATCAATCCTTGGTAAAGGATATCAGTTCATGACTTTCAACTGGTTAAACTTACGATAATCCACACAAAGCATGAGGCTACTGTCTGCCTTCTTCACAAATAGGACATGCGAACCCCCATGGAGAAGTACTCGGTCGGATGAAACCCTTTGACTGTAACTCCTCCAATGGATTTTGTGCTCCTGCAACTCTAGTGTAGCCATTCTATAAGGATGAATGGACACCAGTGCCACTCCTAGCAGAAGATCAGTAGAAAAGTCTACCTCACACTTCAGAGGATAACCTAAAAAGTACTCTGGAAAGACGTCCCTAAAACAATCCACCATTGGAGTAAAGTCTAACTGAAAAGTACACTGATCATCCAGATATAAACTAGAAATCTTGGCTGTAACTCCTTCTAACCCATGATTCTCTGGACCCACTCTGCTCTCCTAGACATCCCACTCACCCTTATAAATAAACAATACGCCCTCTGGTAGTGTGAAACTCACCCTGCGGTGATAACAGTCGGCGACTTCCTAGAAGGGAAAAGCCAGTCCATTCTGAGAATGACATCATAGATTGTCATCTGTAGAACATAGAGTTCCCATAAAAAGTTACACCCACCTACCTCTAGAGGGAACTCTTTACACTGACATACAATCACCATTATAGTCTACAACGGAGTGTCTAGTGTCAAGATAACAGTATAAGAAAAGATGTATATCCCAAGGCTCTCCACAACCGCAACAGATATAAAGCTATGGGAAAATCCTATATAGAAAAGAGCAGAATATAAAACTGAGGCAACTAAGATTGTACCTCGAACTGCAGAAGGTCCAAGATCCTGCTCTTGCTGGGTCTACTCCACTACAAAAGTCTATCTTGCTCCATGGCCCTGTAACCCTTCCTGACCACTCTGATAAGATCCACTCTGCTGTCACTAAAAGACTGGCGACTGACCACCATAACCACGACCTCCACCTTGGCATGAACGGATAGAAGAACTCCAGTTCCCTAACAGGTGAGAAACTGGTGGTGCTGATCCTGAACTCAGAGTCATAGAAGAATTCCTGTCACCAGCTAATAGTGAGAAGATGTGATAGAAGCGCATAAGGTGACCCATCTTTCCGCAATATTGGCACTCCACTGGGTCTCTCGGGCACTGCATCCTTGTATGTCCACTCCTCCCACACTAGTGTCACACCACCTAAATACCAGAAGAAGTGTCTTGCCTCCTTGGATCACTATGCGAAAACTTCCTGTGGTGCTTCCTACTATCAGTAGGAGGGGTTCTAACTCCAGATTTGTCTTTGTAACATCCTGGTTTCGGAATCCACCTAGAGACTCCCCATACCTGGTTGGTCACATGGCCTCAAGCGCATTTCCACAAATGTCAGAGGCTGAAGACTAGCAGTGAGGGCCTTGGGTGCCATAGTGGGGAAACTATGCCCTCATTGGTAGAGTAACACAACAGAAGTTAACAAATACACACAAGAGAAGAAGTAGTAATAACATCATACTAACAATAAAAAGTGGAAAACTACTAGAATAAACTGGAGAACATATATATAATGATGCCCGATACATATGTCTAGGAAAATAGCGAAACAAAACAATGATGAAATATAGTACTAAACCAACTACAAATGAAAAGCAGTAATCATCTCCATAGTATCACAAGCCTAAGATTGGTCCCGTTCTATCTAGCTCCACATCATGTTAAGTACCTGAAGTAGAAGGGCGCTTGCCCTTGTCTATACCTGTAACAATATAATCTGTTTGGGCCCAAAACCATGGCCCAAACAGGGTGTGAGACTAATCCAAGTAGGTAACCAACACAAGATCCGTGACTTACAGTCATTGAGTATATAGGAGGTAAAAGTACAGAAAATAGTAAACATGAAGGTACTCAATAGTAATCAATCCACAGTTTGAATATCAAGAAACAAATAAACAGGAAGATAAACACAATAAGTAACATTCTGGGAAGCACACTCAGTCTAACCCCTTTGGTCCTACCTAACAAGTACAAACAACCCTATGGGTAATACACTCAGTCTAACCCCTCCAGTTTAACTTAAGCATAGACTCTCTGAGGAAGCACTCACAGTCAATTCCCCCTATAGTCTAATATCATAACTAAAAACACTCTAGGGAAGAACTTACATCACATTCCCTCTATGGCCCACGTTGAGGAACTACAGACACATCAAGGAAGCACTCAAAGTCAATTCCCCCTGTGGTTTCACATTGTAATATTATAGAGACACTCTAGAGAAGCCCTCAACATCCATTCACCCTATGGTCTCTACACCAGGTTCTCACGGCCCTTTGTAAGTCAATCTAGTGTATCAAAGCGTATCAGCCAAGGTAAATCTCAAGAACTACTTGGATAGCATTCTAAAAAATAATAGTATAACAGAACAACAATCACACCACCCTACATTAATAGGCATGAGAAAGTAAATAGCTGCCTAATAGGCAAACTAGACCCAAAGGTCAAAATAGTAAAAACATGCATGGTCATAATAGAAAAATCACATCAATTCTCCCTATTCACAATCAGTTATCATCTACTCAAGCATACAAGCATAGCAGGCAAAAAATAGGTCTAAGACGGTAACCGTGAAATACCCCATTCTTGGGTATTGGGAAATTTTGCACATAAAACTCAAGGAATTTCAACCAAAAGGCACAAACCACTTACTTCGGTATTAGGAGATCGATATAAGTGAACCTCGAAGATTAAATCTTTTTAGAACATTGAAGATCTACAAAAATGTCTAAAAATTTCAACCCACGATATTTCACGAGAGAGGAGAAATCATAAGATGGTGCTCTAGGAGAAGAGAGAACTCACCGATGCGTTTCCAACGCAATAGACGGTGTTCGATTTGGAGGACGGGCGTATGGAGGTCTCGGTTGAACGAGACCTAAAAGAGGAGTGTTCTGGAAATTAGACGTAGCCCCGATGTATTTAATGAAAAAAAAGAAAATACAAGGCATGTAATTTTGAAGTACACGGTGTGTACTTGTTTTTTCCGTACTCCCCTTTAGGTGGCCTCCTGGTCACCCCCACATGGTCATGTGCATGGATGCTACACGTGTAACAACCTGAGATTTTATGACGATTATTCTTTTTAATTTCATTGATGTCTTGTGTTGTACGCTACACAAAGATTATCTTTCCCTATACGCAACACCGTATTAGCTTGAAGTATAAGCAACACTATTCTTGGATTGTGTTACACACAATTTCAAGTTCGTTTGATAGTAGTCATTCTACGCAACATTGAGTGTATATATATATATATTCAATGTAAAATAAAATATGGTTGGATTCTGTTATACAAAACAATGAAGGAGTCTTTCACAACACGCAACCCTGACTTGGCTTACATTACACGCAATTGCGACCCTCCATGATAGCGTGTGTTGTACGCAATACCGAGTTTCACTAAACAAAGATATACTTTTAAAATATTATATAAACTAGCTGTTATGAATAGTAATACCCACTTTTTGTAATTTTATAAATTTTATATTTTAAAATGTACATCATTATTTTATTCAGAATATCAAAATTAGCCTAGAGAGAATTTTTGGTATTTTTCTGAAAACTTTCAATTTTTGATGAATATTGAAAACACTGGGTTACTTTTTAAAAACCGACTTTTTATTTAAATAATTATTTATTTTATTTAAATTTATTTTATGTCAAAATTGATACATAATACCTATATAAGTTCAATTAAATTCATTGGAGTCATTTTATAATAATTTTGGATATATAAAAATTTTATTGAAATTTTCACCGTCTTTTACCCACCTCCTAGGAGAATTTGGAAATTCATATAAAACTTAATTTTACCACTTCTATGAGGGGAATTTCGAAAATCCAAGAGACATGGTTAATATCAAGGACTAAAATGTGGTTCAATGAGATGAAAATAATTTTTGGTGAATAGTAACTTTTTACTTTTATTTACAACGGTTAAAAGTAAATAGGGTAATTAAGGGTAAAAATGATATTATTATTACCCTAAAACATGTCCTAATTATATTGGATAAGTGTAATTCGACCAGAAACAACCTTAGTAATAAAATATGACCATTTAGGTTCAATTGGATTAGATTAGGACACTTGTTATTATTTTATTTAAAGAATAGTTAAAATAGTTAAAATCAAAGTTTAATAAATAAAACATTTTTAATATAGGGTTATACATAAGATAAATTAGACTATAAATATTAATTAGAAAGCTAAAACTATTTAATACATAATGGTATTTAATTTATAATTTTTAGACATTATATAATGTAATTTATATTTGACACAATGATGATGCAGTAATTACCTTATTAATGAAATATTAACATAATTGATGTTATAAATACCCAAATAAATGTAATTTGAGACTTTTTATGAATTACACTAATTTTATAGGTTAATATGACATGTTAGTATTTATTTAATTACCTTTTTTTGAACTAATCATGTTTTTATTATTTTTACAAAAATCATGTACCAAATAGTGTCAAAATTGACATAAAATAGTTTTTAAAACAAATATTATATTATTAATTGTTATTTTATTCTTAAAAATCTAAGGTTTGGAAAAATGACTTAGATAAGGATATATATATATATTAATAATAAACCACTTGAGGTTATTTTGGCTTGTTATAGTAAGTTTATTAACCATATAGTGTAAGAAAACAAAAAGACACGGTAAAAGTTAAATTATTTAACATAGAGTTAAATCTAAATGATAAGGATAAAATAGTAACGAAAACTTGTTTAAAACCTATTTTATGAGATTATTTCGACCCATAAACACCTTATATTATAAATAAATCAATTTTTAACTATTAAAAACCTAATATGACTTTTTTATAAAATAATATTTTAAGTTTTCCTAAGGTGCCCCTCTCCTCCCTTATAAAAAGGGCACCCCTTCCCTCTTCTCTTCACACCCTTTTGAGCATTGAATCTCGGCCAAACCCTTCCCATTTCTCTTCTACACTTTCCTATAAACATTTTTGAGGTTAGGGTTTTCTTAAAATACCAACTCTACTTCCTCAAGAAGAATCTTAAAGGAGGTGCGTCGAAGAAGAGGTAATCTCTTCTTCCAATTTTCTCAAGTTTCTTTCTTCTTCTTCTACTTATTCTTATTTAGTTGTATAATTATAAATTAATAACATAAGTATTAATTATACAATTATATGTCATTATAAATATGAAACAACCCTATTTCACCTTCTATCTATCCTACGGAAAAAGAAATCACCACGCGTGCGTACGTACGAAATACCGTCTCCACTCCGTGGTGTAATCTGTTTTCCACCACCACCTTACTTGGATGGGTATAATGGTGTAAATAATAAATATATATGATTATTGTAAAGTTATATTTATTATGAAATATTATACATACACTTAAATACAATTCCACGATCATGGGAATGATATCATCGCTCGTGCGTACGTACGGACTACCGTCTCCACGACGTGATGAGATTCATTCTCCATGTTAACCACTAATGAATGATTATAAAGAATATATAATGAATAATAATGAAATATATGACATAATAAAGATACTGGATTTATTTATATATATATTTATGTCATCTACTTAATTCCATTCAATTCAATAAGGAAACAAAAATAGCGTTCATGCGTACGTACGACCTACCGTCTCCATGAATGATGTATTTCATTCCATTTATCGATCTATAATATATATTTATATGATGAATATATATTATATAAAAATAATTTTTTACATTCTGGAATTATTAAAATCAGGATACAAGTAATAATATCAAGAACAACAAGTTGAAACTCGTACGATAAATGAAACGATTTAACCCAAAACAGTGGTTTAACATGGAATTTACAAAAGAACGGGTAATATAAAGTCGTATGTGAACCATATATGATATAATAACAATGAATATGATTCTATAATTAGTCAATGAAATTATTTAAATCATTATACAGGAGGTTCGGAAACATACGAATCATATTAGACATAAGGTAAGGGAAAATCTCACAATCTCATTTTTATCTGAGATTGTTTATACTTTGGTATTTACTGGGGTGTATTTATCACCCACATCCATGTTTCCTCAATATGTAATATTATTTCTATTCTCCTAAAATTTTTTAAATCTAATTTTATCCATTGGTAAGTTTTTAGTAAAAGATATGAAAGGAATCTTTTGTCATTTTTAGTACGAGGTACTTTTTTGACTTTTTCAGCCAAAGTACGAGAAGAATATTTTTTAACTTATACGACATGAATGGATTTTTATGATTTCATAGAACATTATTTCCATAAATATTCCTTTACAAGTTTTCACGTTTATTTTTAATCAACTTCTTTTAGTTTAAAATTGTATGATATGTTAAGAAAGTAAAATGTTTTTTTGAAGTAGAAAGAATATTTTTCTCATGAATAGAGTTCAAGTGTTTTATCAAAATTATTTTCCATCTAAGATAATATAGGGTTCTATTTATATTCCTATTTTTACATTTATTTGATTATGTTATGATGAAATTAATTTTATGATGTCATTTTATCTTATATGGATTATGTTTTGATGGCATGATGTTTAAGAATCCCATTTTTATTACATGGGTTATGCTATGATGTATGAATTATGATTTTGTGGAACACATAAGAATGGTTTCATTATGAGATGGGTGGGACCTATATCTACCTCCAATGCATTGGGTATAGATTTATATCTCATGCGATAGATATGGCCGGAACGGTAAGTTAATCCGGTTCAGTAATACAGGACTGGAATGAGGAGTGAACTCAATTCAGAAAGGGACTTTGTCCACTAAGATGGTCTTGGCAGCAATGCCTTGGCTACCATGGAAATAATATCATGTGCTTAATGGTTTCCACAATAAAATGTTTTATTCCCATGCTATTTTATCATGATTGATGTTCCCTTATGATATATGCCTTACATACTTCCAAGATTCATGTATTTGCACAAGATTTTAATGTTTAGATTTTATGTTCAAGTTTTTGCATTCAAATGTTTATGGATTGTTTTATGTTATCTATGTTTACCCTTACTGGGCATTTTAGATCACCCCTTTTTATGTTTTCTTTTCCCCAGGATTTAAATAAAGTTTTTAGGTAAGAAAAGAAAAGGGGAAGATCTTTATGGGAGATTGTGAAGATATTTCACCAAGATTAGAAGATTATATTCCGAGTTTCCAAATAAACTGAACTATTACAGTACTTTGGTGTCTGGTTTTTTATGTATTAAGTATTCCACAAAAGTAATGTACTGTCCATGTATGTCAATATTTGGGTCTCTACAGTTGGTATCAGAGGGAGGTTTAGTTAACCTTTGGAAACTAGGATGTGAAAACTTTAGTGAGATCCCTAGAGATATTTTAATGTATGTCTAGGGATGTACCTAAGGTTAAGTATACGTATATGTTATAGTCCTAGAATTACAGAAAAGATATTAGAATTAAACCTAAAATGTTAGATATCTAAGGTAATCCCCCTTTATTATGTTGTTTTCCCTAGCATAATGTTTTCCACTCACACTATTCTTTTTGGGTTTTAGACGATGGCTGGAACCCGAAGGAACCGTGTTGATCAACATAATAGACAATTCAATGATTTTCCTCCTGAAAAAACCAATGTTATGGGATATGGAGTGAAAAATCTTATTTCTATACTTACAAAAAATATGAATCATTCTGGACTTCCAAATGAGAAGAGAAGGGAACAATATTCTATTGAGTCCTTCATGAGGCAACGTCCACCTTCTTTCAATGGGTCTTCTAATCCACTTGTTGCTGAAAAATGGATTAGTACCATTAAAAAGGTATTTTCCATACTTCTCTATTCAAAACATGAAAAAGTCATTCTGGCTATTTATCGTTTAAAAGGTGAAGCAGATCAATGGTGGAATCTAATTAAGAATATGAGGCCCCGAGATGAAATTGAATCCATGGAATGGGATGAGTTCAAGAACTTATTTTTCAATAAGTACTTCCCTCGTATTCTTCGAATAAAGATGGAAAAGTATTTCCTTGAGCTTAAGTAGAAGGATGATGAATCTGTTGGTATATACAAAGCCAATTTTACAAGGCTTGCAAGGTTTGCATCTGGATTTATCATCCAACCTGAAAGTAAAGTTGATCGATTCTTTAGTGGCTTAAAACCAAGTCTTCGAAGGGCATTGGCTATAAGAGACTTCAGTAGCTATGAAGAAATTGTGCGTTGTTCTATCAAGGTTGAAATGGAAGTTGGTGTTACATATCCATCTCATGGTTTGGACAAGAAACAAAATATGGAGTTCAAGGAGAAATCTCAGAATAAGGGTGAAAAGAAGAAATTTTTTTTATGCTCAAAGTGTGGAAAGAAGCATGGTGGAGATTGTCTTAAAGGGAATAAAAAATGTTTTAAGTGTAGAAAATAAGGTCATCGAGAAGCTGAGTGTCAAAGTAATGCAAAAAGGTTTGCTAATGATGTGAATAAAGAAAAGACTGTAGAGAACACACCACCAAAAATTCAATTCTTCAAGTGCAAGGAAATGGGGAATTATGCTAATCAATGCCCTAATCCAAGGGTTAATGATGATCGAAATGAGCAACCACTTAAGGAAAAGGACAAAGGGAAGTCACATGCGATCACTATTGGTGATGTTGAATATGACAACGATGTGGTGGAATGATTACGTGTTTATGTAATGGGATTCCAAAATAATGTTGTATATAGTATCGTGGAATACTGGAATATTTATGTATTGGTATATTGTGGTTTTCAATAATTTTATGGTACCGGTAACCATGGAAAGTGTTTGAGATATTTTTGGAAAGAAGATGATATGCACATAATGAAGGGATAAGGAGAAAATGAAATGTTTGACAGTATTCATGATCTCATGACTGATATAAGGAAAAAGTTATATCATGGTTTGAGTATATTGAATTTTTGGATTTTGGTATGTGGAAAGAGTTATCTTTTGACTGCATTCATGTTTTCTCTAAGATTCAATGGGTATTAATTTTTCAAGAGAATACATGATTAAGGTATTTACATATTTGTAATGTGACCAACAAGATATATCTTATATGGGGGATAAATGATGGTATTCACATGCTCGGTAGATGACATTTCTAGTAATTGTTTTCTTTATACTATAAGATTGGACAGAAGTATTTTGGATAAGCCTAAAGATTGGAATGGATTATTTTAGACATAAGTTAGTATTGAATAAGGATATAACTTTTTCGATATTATTAATCGAATTCTATAATAATATATTTTTAGAAAAAGGACAACCTACATGACGGGTGACAACCCATTGCGTCAGACAAGGCTGTGGGAATCGAACCCACAACCAAAGTGCGACAGGACTTTATCGCCTACCACTGGCGAACAGGAAGTCCCTAGTTATTAGATACTAGTTTTATTATATTAAATGATATGATAGATGAAGTATAAGTCTATTTTTGAAGTCATATATGATTAAACTCACCATATATGGACTTATGTATATTTGATAACTTTTGATAATATTTTGTTTGAGACAGATGGAATGACCCATCATTCTATCACATGATCTGCTAACACCCCACGAATGAAAAATTCAACTTCATTTCTTTAAGAGATGAAGTGGAAATTGTTCAAGGCATGAAAAACTGTGAGATTTTACCGAAATAAAGTAAGAATTTCTTCTAATTCAAAATTTTAAACTTTAGGGAAATGATCTTGAAAATCATAAATGTTGTCCTAGTGCCCTTATATCCGATGAATCAGATGGTACCTTAGATCATCACAAATTTATGGCTATGTGATTATTGGATTTTTCATAGCCATGTTCTCTACCAATCACCATCAGAACATGATGGTTAGATTTATCTTCCATATCCATATTTTCACCTATGTTCTCCTATGTGGAAACCCAATGATTAGTTAATTTGGGTAACCGTTACGTTTTATACTTTAGTTTTTAAAGATAAGTTTTGGTATTCCTTTTTACGATGTGGGTTTTTATTAAAGAAACATTCGAGTAGTAAACCATTTATAACCCTGACAATTTTCGAGTTCGAAATTCATTTTAAGGGGGGTAGAATGTAACAACCTGAGATTTTATGAGGATTATTCTTTTTAATTTCATTGATGTCTTGTGTTGTACGCTACACCAAGATTATCTTAAACTATAATCAACACCGTATTATCTTGCAGTATACACGATACTATTCTTGGATTATGTTACACACAATTTCAAGTTCATTTGATAGTAGTCATTCTACGCAACATTGAGTATATATATATATATTCAATGTATATATGAAATACGGTTGGATTCTATTATACAAAAAAATTAAGGAGTATTTCACAACACGCAACCCTGACTTGGCTTACATTACACGCAATCACAAACTTCCATGATAGCGTGTGTTGTATGGAATACCGAGTTTCACTAAACAAAGATATACTATTAAAATATTATATAAACTAGAAAATGAATAGTAATACCCAATTTTTGGAATTTGATAAATTTTATATTTCAAAATGGATTTCATTTTTGGATTCAGAATATCTAAATTAGACTAGGGTGAATTCTTGGTATTTTTCTGAAAACCTTCAATTTTTGATGAATAGTGAAAACACTGGGTTACTATTTAAAAACCGACTTTTTATTTAAATAACTATTTATTTTATTTAAATTTATTTTAGGTCAAAATTGATACATAATACCTATATAAGTTTAATGAAATTCATTGGAGTCATTTTATAATAATTTTAGATATATAAAAAGTTTATTGAACTTTTCACCGTCTTTTACCCACCTACTAGGAGAATTTGGAAATTCACATAAAACTTAATTTTACCGCTTCTGTGAGGGGACTTTAGAAACTCCGAGAGACATGGTTAATATCAAGGTTTAAAATGTGGTTCAATGAGATGAAAATAATTTTTGGTGAATAGTAACTTTTAACTTTTATTTACAACGGTTAAAAGTAAATAGGGTAATTAAGGGAAAAAATGATATTATTATTACTATAACACATGTCCTAATTCTATTAGATAAGTGTAATTCGACCAAAAAAAACCTTAGGAATAAAATAGGACCATTTATGTCCACTTGGATTAGATTAGGACAATTATTATTATTTTATTTAAAGAAGAGTTAAAATAGTTAAAATCAAAGTTTAATAACTAAAACATTTTTAATATAGGGTTATACATAAGATAAATTTGACTATAAATATTAATTAGAAATCTAATACTATTTCATATATAATGGTATTTTATTTAGAATTTTTAGACATTAAATACTTTAATTTATTTAGGACACAATGATGATGCAATAATTACCTTATTAATGAAATATTAACATAATTGATGTTATAAATATCCAAATAAATTTAATTTGAGACTTTTTATGAATTAAAATAATTTTATAGGTTAATATGACATGTTAGTATTGATGTAATTAACTTTGTTTGAACTAATCATGCTGTTATAATTTTTAAAAAAAATCAAGTACCTAATAGTGTCAAAATGAACATACAATAGTTTTTTTAAAAAAATATTATATTATTAATTTTAATTTTATTCTTAAAAATATAAGGTTCATCCAAATGACTTATATAAGGATATATATATTAATAATTAACCACTTGGGGTTCGTTTGGCTTGTTATAGTATGTTTATTAACCATATAGTGTAAGAAAACAAAAAGACACGATAAAAATTAAATTATTTAGCATAGAGTTAAATCTAAATTATAAGGATAAAATAGAAACCTAAACTTGTCTAAAACATATTTTATGAGATTATGTAGTCCCATTCACACCATAACTTTGAAATAAATCAATTTGGAGCTATCAAAAATCTAATATGAATTTTTTATAAAATAATATTTTAAGTTTTCCTAAGGTGCCCCTCTCCTCCCTTATAAAAAGGGAACCCCTTACCTCTTCTCTTCACACCATTTTGAGCCTTGAATCTCGGACAAACGCTACCCATTTCTCTTATAAACTTACCTAGAAACATTCTGGAGGTTCTTGTCTTCTCAAAAGACTAACACTACTTCCTTAAGGGGAAGCTTAAAGGAGGTACATCGAAGAAGAGGTAATCTCTTCTTCCGATTTTCTCAAGTTTATTTCTTCTTCTACTTCTTATTCTTTAGTTGTATCATTATAAAGTAATAACATAAGTATTACTTATATAATTATTTGTTATTATAAATATTAAACAAACCTATTTCACCTTCTATCCATCCTACGGAAAAAGAAATCACCGCGCGTGCGTACGTACGAAATACCGTCTCCACGCCGTGGTGTAATCTGTTTTCCACCACCACCTTACTTGGATGGGTATAATGGTGTAAAGAATAACTATATATGATTATTTTAAAGTGATATTGATTATGAAATAGTATACATACACTTCAATAAAATTCCACGATCATGGGAATGATATCATCGCTCGTGCGTACGTACGGACTACTGTCTCCACGACACGATGAGATTCATTCTCCATGTTAACCATTCATGAATGATTATAAAGTATATATAATGAATAATAATGAAATATATGACATAATAATGATAATGGATTTATGTATATATATATTTATGTCATATACTTAGATCCATTCAATTCAATAAGGAAACGAAAACAACGTTCATGCGTACGTACAACCAACCATCTCCATGAACGGTGTATTTCATTCCATTTATCGATCTATCGTATATATTTATATGCTGAATATATATTATAAATAAATAATGTTTTAAATTATAGAATTATGTAAATCAGGATACAAGTAAAAATATCAAGAACAACAAGTCTAAGCTCGTACGATAAATGAAATGATTTTACCCAAAACTGTACTTTAACATAGAATTTACAAAAGAACGGGTAATTTAAAGTCATAAGTGAACCATATATGATATAATAACAATTAATATGATTATATAATAAGTCAATGACATTAGTTAAATAATTATACAGGAGGTTCGGAAACATACGAAGCATATCAGACATAAGGTAATAGAAAATCTCACAATCTCATTTTTATCCGAGATTGTTTATACTTAGGTATTTACTGGGGTGTATTTATCAACCACATCCTTGTTTCCTCAATATATAATATTATTTATATCCTCCTACAATTTTTTAAATATAATTTTACCCATTGGTATGTTTTTAGTAAAAGATATGAAAGGAATCTTTTTTCTTTTTTAGTACGAGGTACTTTTTTTACTTTTTCGGCCAATGTACGAGAAGAATGTTTTTTTAACTTGTACGACATGAATGGATTTTTATGATTTCCTAGAAAATTATTTCCATAAAGCTTACTTTACAAGTTTTCAAGTTTATTTTTAATCAACTTGTTTTATTTTAAAATTGTATGACATGTTAAGAAAGTAAAATGTTTTTTTGAAGTAGAAAGGATATTTTCCTCAAAAATGGAGTTCAAGTGTTTTATCAAAATTATTTTCCATATAAGATAATATAGGGTTATGTTTCTATCCCTATTTTTAAATTGATTTTATTATGTTATGATGGAATTAATTTTTTGATGTCCTTTTATATTATATGGATTATGTTTTGATGGCATGATGTTTAAGAATCCCATTTTTATTACATGGGTTATGCTATGATGTATGATTTATGATTTTGTGGCACACATAAGAATGGTTTCCTTATGAGATGGGTGGGACCTATATCTCCCTCCAATGCATTGGGTAAAGATTTATATCTCATGATATAGACATGGACGGAATGGTAAGTTAATCCAGTTCATTAATACCGGACTGGAATGAGGAGTGAACTCGATTCAGAAAGGGACTTTGTCCACTAAGATGATCTTGGCAGCAATGCCTTGGATACCATGGAAATCATATCATGTGCTTAATGGTTGCCACAATCACATGTTTTATTCCCATTCTATTTTATCATGATTGATGTTCCCTTATGATATATGCCTTACGTACTTCCAAGATTCATGTCTTTGCTCAAGATTTTGAGGTTTAGATTTTAAGTTCAAGTTTTTGCATTCAAATGTTTATGGATTGTTTTATGTTCTCTATGTTTACCCTTAATGGGCATTTGATCTCACCCCTTTTTATGATTTATTTTCCCCAAGATTTAAATAAAAATTTTAGGTAAGAAAATAAAAGGGGAAGATATTTATGAGAGATGTTGAAGATCTTTCACCAAGATTAAAAGATTATATTCCAAGTTTCCAAAGACACTAAACTATTATGTTCATTTGGTGTCTATTTTGTTATGTGTTAAGTATTTCGGAAAAGTAATGTAATGTCCATGTACGTCATTATTTGGTTCTATACAACATGGCAAAACACACAGCTACCTGCGGTAACTGAGTACATGACGTTTACTTCGAAAATTTCTAGAAATTCCACTTTTCTCAAAAACAACCAGAAAAGGAAAACATACCTGAAAAGAAGATCTAGGTTCTTACACTACCCATTAAAACACAGGCACAACGAAGAATGATGCATGATCCTTTCCTAGGTCTCTGACCAGCAACTAGTATCACCTTGTTTAGTAGCCATTGTAAACTTAAAGGTATATACATCAGATCACAGGGGGTCCGAAACCCCTATGTCTCAGCTGGTCTCTTGTGTTTACATCACTTGATAAACATGAATGACATTGTTTCCCTACCAACCCATGCAACATCGCTTGTGCTTAACACCAATCTCCATCCTATCCCTCAACCAGACCTTTGATACCAATCTGTCAAGACCCCCTCCCCACAATGTGTACCCCTCCTGGGCCAGAAATGTGAGAAGGGAGATAATGACCCCCAAGTCCCACCTTCAGTAGGCCCCAGCTTGGTGACTAGCACCGAGGGTATAATAAACACAGAAATGGGAGGCATTACACTCTAAGAGAACACATGCTGAAGAGATAGATAAGATAGACACCAACCAACTCCAAATCAACCAGTAAGATGAAAGAAACCCTAAGTACACATATGAAATGTCATGAAAAACCACTACAACTAGAAGGGGAAAAACTACAAGTACCCAAAAAAGAAAGTAAAACATCATGAACCACAAGCCCAAACAGCTATTGTAACTCGAAGCTCGTGGAAACCAGCTTGATCTCCAACCTTATCCAAGTGAAATGGTAATCAGTTTATATATACATATGGTGAGTATAAAAGTATACTTAGTCGGATCCTCCCCAAAGCCTCTCATGCAAAATTAAAGAAAGCATGCTAAATCACAGTGAACAATAAGTGAAACTAACTCGTCACCTAAACATGTATACTAAGTTCCCAAACTCACCATGGATACTCTCACCAAGTAATGCATATAAGAATATATAATATAATAAATAATATCAAGGATACCCCTATAGCATCCCGCCTTTTTAACACATAAACTTTCATTACATTTTACAAAACCGAGGATCTTTAAGGTTTAGTGTCTTGGAAACCAGGAACTTAAAACATGAAAACATAAAACATTCTTTTTAAACACTTGAAAGGATTCTACTCATGTTCACCCTAGGTTCATTACTACATCTCATAACCTAGGGACATAAATCAAAAGAAAGGGTGAGCAGAAGGCCTAGTAAGGGAAACAAGAGAAACATTTTACATGTGAACTTGAGATACTTCAATAAGGCCATTAGAAGAACATTAAGGCATGAGAAAGAAATCATGAGATATATCATAATAAAAATAACATTTTTCATAAATTGAAGATGTGGATACAACATTTAATATTGACAATAATTTCATTTCACCAAGGTCCATCCCCAAGGTGTCATTAAAAATTACTGAGGTTATTCACCAAGGTATCAGTCTAAAAAGTCATCTCTAGAGATTAAGTCTTTACCCAATGCATTGGAGCGCTATCTGGGCGCACCCTTGAAATGTCATTATTATCATGTGAGACACATATATCATCATCAATCATTTCATAAACAACCCATGTGGAATAAAAGAAATGGGTTTCATTTCATAATCATAACGTTTTAAAAACTTCTTTAAAGACATGATCTTTATGTCAATTTAAACCCACGGAAAGGGAAAGCGGGTTTCATGTATGTAAATCCCAGAAATTAAAATAGAACATTTTGATATATATGTGAATACCACTATAGAAATAAGATCTTTGAGTATTCACTTAATAACATAAAATAATTTTGAGATAAAGAGGGAGGCGTTTTGAGACGAATATTAAGCAACATAACGACTATGATACATGGTTTTAGAAAACATTGAAAAGAGAGGGGACATGGGTCAAACATTCATAAATGACCCATAAAACAGTAAAGGTACAGAATAAGAAGGATATATAAACATGGTAATGAAATTTTAAGGACATACCATTTTAAATGAAAAACATGGAAGGAAGACAAAAAAATAAGATTTCTCTTATGAGAATTCAGCAGCCTAATGACGTCACTTAAAACTTCAAAAAATGGATTGACGAGATCAAATAGGGTCTCTAATCATATGAACATAAATTATCAGTATTTTAGATATAGATATCATACCCCAACATAATGAAATGGAACTTGAAAGACTTGACCACAAAATATAACTTGAAAAAGAGAAGGGTGAACGAATCCCTTAAAAAATTCGGCAGCCTAACCACGCCACTTAAACTTCAAAAAAATGAATTGAAGAGATCAAATAGGGTCTCTCATCATATGAAAATAAAAGATCAGTATGATAGATATATAGATAATACCCCAAAATAACAAAAAAAAACTTGAAAGAATTGACATGAAAGTAGAACTTCAAAACGAGAAGGGTGAAGAACCACTTAAAAATTCGGCAGCCTAACGACGCCACTTAAAACTTCAAAATACTGAATAGAAGAGATCAAATGGGGTCTCTCATCATATGATCATAAAATATCAGTACTATAAATTTAGAGATAATACCCCAACATAATAAAAAGGAATTTGAAATACTTTACATGAAAATAGATCTTGAAAAATGAGAAGGGAGAAAGAATCTGTTACAAAAATTTCGGCAGCCTAACGGTGCCACTTAAAACTTCATAAAACGAAATAATGAGAGTAAGAGGGGATCTCTCATTATGTGAACATGGAAAGGGCAGTAAGAGGAATATAAAAGAACATCCTCCCACATAAGAACATGGAGCATGAAAGGAATGACATAAAAGATATTTCTTGAAAAGAAAGAGAGAGATTGGATCCCTTACCTTAAAACATAACTCTTAAAACTCAAAGGTTGGGACCTTGAGGGATTGGGGGAACCTTGGGAGGACTCCTTTGGAGGTAATGAGACCATAACTTTGTTGGGGGAGGGTGGGGAGTCGAAATGGATGAGAGGATGGCTTGGTATTTATAGGGAAATTGAGGGGACAGGGCATTAATGGCCAAGGGATACCTCAAAAGTGGTTTTCTCAAAACCATGTGCTCTCCCAAGATATTTCCCATGAAGTTAGGCCACATGGGCCCCACATACAATAATTCATCACCTTTGGTCGACCATCCATTAAAATATCTCATGATATCATCATGACACAGTTATGATGTCATTAAACATACCGAAACCCTAAAACTGTATTTTTACTATTCACTGAAAATTCAACTTTCTCAGAAAGATCCCAAAATTTCACCTTAATCAAATATCAGTGCTCTGATTTCAAAAATGAACTCCATTTTATAAAAATAATTTTCTAAATATTTTTAATTTATTTTTTTAAATAAATACACTATTCACCGAAAATTCATTTTTTCAGAAAAAACCCCAAAAATTACCATAACATAATATCGGTGCTCTGAGTTCAAAAATGAAATCCATTTTATAGAAATAATTTTTTATATATTTTTAATTTAATTTTTAATTAAAAAACACTATTCACTCGAAAAAACTAATACTTGAATAATAATTTATGAAACCGTTATTTAACCATTTTATTGAATCACATTACTTAATCAAGGTGCCTAGATTATATTAATACTTTCTTTAAGTGAGATTACTAATCCGTTTGGACAAATTACTAATCCTAATCATAAAATCACTATTCATATTTTACTATTCATCAAAAATTAAGTTGATCTTAATAGACTCTAAATTTCATACCGAACATAATTGTAGAAGACCATTTTTTGAAAATCATTACACATTTTTAATTATTTAAGGTTTACAAAAACATTTTTAAAATATACTTTTTCTAAAATTCATCAAAAATATGCATACTATATTTATCCGGTCATTTGAAAATTCATAAACTTCATTATAAGAAGAAATCCCAATTTTTATTTAAAACAAAGGATTACACAAGGCAGTTACGGTCTCCTTACATATCCCCTTATCACACCAGCATATGACCTAAGTGTAAGGTGTGCTAAGGTGAGAGAATCTGAGGGAGGCTCGGCCAACATTGCCCAAGTAGTAATTTCTATCAGTTTGAACTTCTCGCGAAGGCGATCCCGTTCCAGCTTCACACGATTAAGTTCAGCTTGGGTTTGGTCCAGAGCAATGCCCAGTGGTGCTACCTCCTTCCCAAGTTCTGTTAGATGGGCTTCGATCGGTCCAAGACTACTGGGTGAGGCCATCAAATCTTCTTTCTATATTAATTAACCAAGATTACTTGTATTTAGAGAAAATAATCAAAACATTTAGTTTCTAGCGGTTATATTGACCAATGGTCTTATAACAGTCAAAACCCAATGGTCTCATTTTAATTATACTCATGTAATCAAATGAAACATTTTTGTTGAGTATAAAAATAAAATAAAATAACACATAAAATTAGGAAACAATATTTATTCAAAATTTCGGGTCGTTACAACCCCGCTACTACTTGCCTACTGGTTTTCCACTTTGCCCTAATGTCGTACGTCCTAAGAATCTCTCTCCAAATAGGCTTTCCCGTAGACACCTGGGTGAAGCACCACAATATGCACCTTGTGTAGTAAAACCACCATGTCCATGAAAGAAAGTAACCAAGTAGTTTTTGGGAGCCACCACAACTCGCATAACGTGTATCTTATGTCAATTATTATACCTCAAGCCATTACATCCCATACACCGAGTAAGGATCCTATAGCCATCACAGCCTATACGTGTTACACCTATAGTAGTCCTTAGGATATTATATCCAGAATATATGTGTGTGAATAACCACAAGCCATTACAACCCTCTACACACTTATATGGGGAAAATTAACTGCTGTGCCTATCAGCACAAGTAACTTCCAAGAGAAGAGAGTGGGGACGAAGGGGGTAGTCAACCATCCATCCTCCCACCAGAATGTTAGGGAAAACACCCCCAGGGCTCAGAATCCTCAGGGTGTCAGTTTCCCTTACTGACAGGGTGGAGTAGCGTATAGAAACACAAAAAGTATATAATATACTATAAATCACAACCACACTATGGGCATAACCTAGTCGTAGACACAACTACATCTAACATCTCTCAGACTCCCGACTTCCACTTCTAATACTAGGTATCCTATAAGCACACATCCATTTAAAGAGATTAATTACATTACTTCATTACCTTTTTTTAGTTTCACTTTATGTTAATTAATTATTTAAAAATTAATTAACCAAAAAAAATTCCACATTAAATTACATTAGCATCACACCCAAAGTCCACTGTCCCTTTAAAATTACAACCTCATTATTATGTTCTAGCAAACTCCAACCCCATGGGTTAACACCATATATTAAATTATTCATTACAGAATTACATTCCCACATTCCCAGGCATTCGAGAAAAATATTCTATGATACTAAATACAGGGGGGCTCGACACAGTGAGTAGATGTACTACCCGTCGAGTCATTGCCACCTATAGTAAGAGCGTAGACCCATCATCCCTTGAGAATCTAAATATGGAAAGCACATGGAATACCCCATGCATCTTCGCCTCTTTCAGAAGAAGGGTAAGTAAGACTTGCTGCCTTAGGAAGTGGGGAAAAGTAAAACATATAATCAACCAAAAAGAAAGAGAAAGCATCCAACAATCACATTCATCCCATTTCATCATCCCTAGTGTCCTCCCCGACACCCACATGCATAAACTGATGCATCTTTCCACCCTAGGCATCATTTTCTACCACAACCAAAAGGCCTTGATGCCCCCACATATCACAACAGCCATCCAGGATCACATCACAACACAAGCAGTAGGAAAACAAACATCTCAATTGGCTCTTGGCCCTTAAAAAATAATGATGGTAACTAAGAAACCTTCAAGAAATTATCAAACAAATAATCTGTTTTCAATTAACCGATTTATTATATGTAGGTTCCACATTTGTTGAACCTAAATAGTAAGATATCACAAATAAATTAAACATGCTTACTGCATCATTTTTATTAACATCAAAATTACAACAAAAAGAACCCGATTCATTTACATGCCTCTTTATCTTTTTCCAAACAATTATCAATTAATTCTGGTTTACGTTCTTTACCAATTTATATTAAGAACAAAAAGATATATGAAGCAAGAATAAATATCACACTATCTAGAAAAACAAAAGGCAATAACATACAATCGATATCAATATATTTATCCAGTTCAAATATTTATTATGACAATTCCATTGTCATACAGTGGGATAAAACATACTAACAATACAATTGCACATAAAATAAAAGAGAAGCAACGAATCCCCTACCTCAAACAGTTCTTGATGTTCATTATACGAGAATGGGCCACACAACAGGTTATGATCTCCTCCCCCATGACAATTGTATCCACCCGAGGATGCAGAGACACCACCACACAGGTCAACACATAAGAAAATCCCACTTGGAACGTGGGGGTAAAATTCCATAAAAGGGCGAGGAGAAACAAAAGGAGATGAACCCAAAAGAATGACGATATAAAATACCTTATATCGAAGATTGATCGATACTTCTTGGTTGCAAAAAAAAAACAGAGAGGAACCAATCCTAGGAGTAAGTTTGATTATGAAACTCCTACAAAATAGAATGAATGGTTCTAGCATCTCATAGCTGATAAAAAAGACGAAGAATTAGGTAGGAAGTTATCCCTTCCCTTTAGAGTATTTAACAGAGCGGCAGTTTAAGATACATCAGATTTCCCATAAAAAACGGATCGCATTAAACCATGCGGTTTGACCAAGTAAAAACATCATGAGACTTAGGATACATTAATATAGGATTTATGGCTTTTGAACCAGTCTTATAGTCCCTAAAATAAGGTTTTAAATGCATTTTACATCAAAGGAAATGTCAAAGGGGCGAAACTGTAGGAAACACAAAAACACTATTCATGAACTCAAAATTTGGAAAAAGAAAAACACTGGTCATGTACCTCACCATTAGAACCTCACCGATAGAGCACTATTCATGAACATCACCGATTGAATGATGTTCATGAAACTCACTGATACAACACTGTTCATGAACCTCACTGATAGAACACTATTCATGAACTTCACCATTAGAACACTATTCATGAAGCTCACCATTAGAACCTCACCAATATAACACTATTTATAAACCTCACCGTTAAAACACTATTCATGAACATCAATGTTAGAACACTATTCATGAACCAGGCTGATAGAACACTATTCATATAATCGGAAATTTTCCAAAGGAAAGTGAGGTTACCATTAGAGGTTACTGATAGAACTGTTCACCGATTGAACTGTTCCTAGAATTAGAAATTTGGAAAAGGAAAGAGAGGTTACCGTTAGAGGTTACCGATCAAACTATTCACTGATGGAACTATTCATAGAATTGAAAATTTGGAAAAGGAAAGGGAGGTTGCTAATAGAACTGTTCATCGATGGTACTGTTCATAGAATTAGAAATTTGAAAAGGAAAGAGAGGTTAACGTTAGAGGTTACCGAGAGAACTGTTCACCAATGGAACTATTTATAGAATTTGAAATTTGGAAAAGCAAAGAGAGGTTACCGTTAGAGGGTACCGATAGAACTATTCACTGATGGAACTATTCCTATAATTAGAAATTTGGAAAAGAAAAGAGGGGTTACCATTGGACCTCACCGTTGGCACTGTTCACAGAAGGTTTCTGATGTACTGTTCATAATTGTCTACCATTGGAACTATTCACTGAGGTTCACCGATGACACTATTCATAGAATGTTACTGATGCACTATTCACAACTCTCTACTGTTGGAACATTTCACCGATGGAACAGTTCAAAAAAGGGAAAATTGGAAAGGTGTTGGGGATAAGTCACCTTGACCTCCCAGAACACCTCAAACACCATATTTTAACAAAGGAATGGACCGAATAGGTCCGGGAAATTACAGTTTCACTTGTATCCCATGTCAATTTCAGATCATCAATCAATGAATCCAAATAGATATCAATATCATTAGCTTATTGTTTTTGTATTGATATAAACAAAAAAACCATAATGTATTTGTGCTTCATGCATTAACACAGTGGAAAACTAAAAATTACCAACATAAATAAACATGTAATGTGATTAATAATTTTCAAACCAATATGATTTATTCAATAAATAGATAACACAAGTCAAAGGTTTCTTGTCTTGTTTCCAAATTCCGGATACTCACAATCATTTTTCATTCACTGAGGAGAGTTTGTTTGGTGGAATATTTTACTATCTTTAATTCCTATATTTTATGACCTAAAAATTTTCTAATAGTTTTCTGACATCCATAGAGATGTCTATACATTGGGATGATAGGAAAGTACTGTACACATTTTAACTACTTGATTTAATTTTCTTATATCGATCTGTACAAAACCCAGTATAATTTTATGAGTGATTAATGATCCTTATAAAAAATATACAATCAATTAGACATGCAAGTATTTTTTTAGAGATCATAACCCTTTAGGATATAATTATCTTAACACCATCTATTCTAAATGTAAGATCATTTTCTTCTGGTAACATATCAATGTGGTTACCAAGTAAATCAGTAATGATGGTGTCACTGCTTCAAATTACAGCATTATAATTATATAACATTAATACAATTAACAATGTTGTATATTTAGTAAAAATGGTATAAAATGGTGTATTTTAATAGATATTTAACTTCTCAACCAATATTGTAAAATCATAAAGGTCACATTTAATTGTCATTTTGATTTTTTCCATATGATCTCCATTATTATTTACACTAGCATTCATATTAAATGATCCATAAATCAAAATATCATACCAATCTGTATGCACATTATTTTTTCCAGTTTTTTAGTCCAATATTTATATATTTGATTTATTTCATATAAAATCAATAATCATTACAACTCTTATAATTTAATTTATCTTGAATAACAACATTGTAAATGTGGATAATTGATTTGAGAAAGGTCAAATGCATGCTCTATTGCAATCTTGAAGAACTTTTTGATTCCATCATCATAATCCCTTTTCATATGATTATCATACATCCAGTTTTTATTCATATCCATAATATTATGTTCAGTAATACTAATTTTGTAAAAAAATTAATATATACACCTAAGGTATTGATAATAAAAGGATAATGTTATTGATACTTTGAAAACATTTGATAATTTTCCAAAGAAAAAACTTATACTCACCTTTGACACACGATGAATAAATAAAAAAAAGTAATGGTAAAATGATATAATCTATTGAAATAGGAATATTAGACACCTTATAAGAATGTTTCACATTGATAAAATCTAATTAAAACAATAATTTTGAGTGTTTGAGATAGAGTAGGATGGTGTGTGTAGCATTAAAGCAGGAAATTGATGATGGATGAAAGCATTGAATCAATGTGGTCAAGGTTGAAGAAAAATTAAAATAATGGTAAACCACATGAGATGATATCCACCATGATTCAGTTTCCCCATTTGGGTGATTATAATATTTATTGTATAATAATGATCATACCAGGCTACTAAAGTTGAATAAATCTTAACATGCCAATGTCATTGGTGATGATTCCTAAAAAGTTTTATTTTTACAAAATGGTAACATTAAAAGGAAAATATTACAATGGTTGAAGGGTTATAATTAACCGAATAGAGGAAATTAGTATGAGAACACTCTTAATGAATCATTTATGCTATATGAAGTTACTGTTATAAGATATTAAGAGTCGAATTATGTATATTTAGATTGGTTTTTGTTGGTGTAAATCACTTATGGAAAGGAATGTGTTATATCTATAAAATTATTAAGAGTATAATTATGTTTTCATCTATTGAAAAATGCAGAGATCAACAATGTTCACTCACCAAATTATTAATGGTTATTATTCAGTATAAAATTGTAAAGGATAATGATGTTAGTGGTGAAAACCCTTAAAAAATTTTATGTACCAAAAATAAATTTTATTTATATACAATTGATTAAAGGTTATTATAACACTCAAGATAAATTTTTGAGGATTATAATAAATTAAAATTTCCACTTGACACTACATGATGTCATCTTAGTCAAGTATGAAACACCTAATATCTCTAAGAAAAAATTACGTAATTAATTTAATTTTCATTATGCATGGAAAATTTATAAATATTTGTCAGAACATTACTGGAGGAAATGATCATTTTTAGTAGGATCATTTCATTATAGATTATTCAGGGAATTGAAAATTATTTAGGGCAATAAAAACTCAATAAGTTATTCATGGATTGTTTTAATTATTAGAAGAATATAGGAAAAAAAGAATTCATTAATTTTTTGTTTGACCAAAAACAATGTACAAAGATTTAAAGATGGAAACAAAAAATATTCAACCAATACAAAAATTTATTTGGGTAGTTTAATTCCATACGTGATGTTCAAATTATTCAATAAAATTGTTTTGTAAACAATTTTCAATTAAATAATAACCTGATCACAAAATTGTTTTTAGGATGTTGTTACCTACAACTGCTAATCCAACATCAATAATATATAGATAGTGAAAAAAAGTTATTAGGATTGGATATTATCTGAATTTGAGAGACTAAAGTCAATTATGTGTCATAATGTTATTATATTAATAATGTATTAATGTGGTACTTGCATGAACATATAAAAAATTTAAGCATTTTTTTATGTCACCACTTTAATACATTAGTTACCCTAGCCAATAAGTATTATTGTGTCATATCCTTTATGAATAATATTACTTATGATAACAAAGAAAATAGGAGGTGGGGTTCTTATGGTTGGTGTAGGTCCAAATTGGGCTAAAGGACATTAAATACATCAGTTCCTTCCTTTAGTTTTCTGGAGCTTGTGAATGGTCATTTTCTAGTAGACATTTCATTGTGTTTTTGTAATCAAATAATATTTATATTTAATTTTTTTAAAAATTAATATAAGTAGGTGGATCCTTTTTGAAAACCCATGCAAAGATTTCCTTAAGCAATTCATGGTTCCCCACCCTATCACACAGTTGTTTGTTTTTATATATTTTTTAATTCTTATTATTTTTTGTTCTAATTCTTTTGTTATATCAGTTTTTATATACAAGTTAATAACATAATTAATATTATATATTATATATTATATATTATATATTATATATTATATCTTTTATGTTAAATATTAAATATTAAATTTTATATTTTTGATATTATATATTATAAATTACATATTATATATTATATATTATATATTATATGTTATATATTATATATTATATATTATATATTATATATTATATATTATATGTTGTATATTATATATTATATGTTGTATATTATATATTATATATTATATTTTAGATATTATATATTATATATTACATATTATATATTATATATAATTAGTACCAATTTATATCTACTTATTAATCATAACAAATAAATAAAAAAATTGACAAAAATAGTATTTGAAAAATAAAATCAATTTATTAATAACATTTTTAAATAAAAAAAATATATTTAGTAATATCATTAATAGTAATCCGATTTAATCGAGCTGGGTATCCTTTAAATAGGTACCCATTGTTTGTTTTAATTTTGATTTATGAAGACATCATTAGTTGAGAAGTGTTTTGGTTGTTTATTTTGAATATTAAAATATATCCCATTACTGAATAAATTTAAATTTCAATATGGGATATTTGAAATTTCTCAATGTTTTATTTTTTAACACTATAATAGAAATGACAATTTATCAAGGAAAGAATGGTATTTTTCAACACTAAAAAACATATAACTTTTATATAGAGAAAAACACCCCTTTTATGTTAGCATTGATGAAGGCTAAGGTAGGTTTTCAGAGTCTCTCTGCCACTGAGAGGGTGCTCTTTGGGTTTCTAGGGATTGGAAACTCCTAGGTTCTCCAAGGTTGGGTGTTGTTTTAGTGGTTCTATGACATTATATCTTCCCTGTCCGTAATCCCCCATAAATCTATTCAATCCCCATTTCCCCCTATTTTTTGGTAGAAAAATCAAACATTAACTCCAATTTCTAGAGTATCACCTTCACAATATAAGTCTTATAGGTCTTGGTTAAAAATTACCCCTTTATTAGAATATTAAAACAAAATTTTTAGAATATCGATAATCACGCCAAAAGATATATTAATAGGGATCACTAAGATCCAATCCTTTGAGGACCATACATGCTGATCAAAGTACTCATTGATTTTACACAACCTCTTATGATGGAATCATTTCTTTCCATGTATGATCATCAGCTATAAATCCCGCTTAAAAAGAAAAAACTTTATATCTAATGTTTTTTTGTGGATGGATCAAACATGTGGAAAAAGAGTGCATCTTCAAGGAAGTAGATGCTGAAGGTAACATCATTCTTCTATAATGACCCATTGTTTTATCAAAGGAAATTCCATTCTTATAATTATGTCATAAAATCACATTAAATCACAACATAATGAATTACAAAGTACAATGTTACCTTTAAACATAATATTGTCACCTATGTGATTTGAATTTTGAAAATATGACATACACAGTTGCAATCAATATGATGTTTGGAGTCTGATAAGACTAAATTAATTTTAGGTGAATTATAACTGACCCTTATGAATATTAATGTTACCATAATGAATAGTAATATGATCTTTATGAGTAGTAAATCATCCAAATGAATAGAACCACACCCACGAATGTACAAATAAAATTTATGTATCTTATAAGTGATAATATGACCATAGTAAAAGTATTGGTATTTTTTTATGTCATAAATAATTAATTTCAAATAATTAATTAATTTAAAATAAAATTTATTTTGTAAAATTTTTCATAAATTAACAACTTTATGCCTTCTGTTTTTAAAATAATTTTATAAGAATTTATGTAATTTTTGAAAGTATTATAAAATCAATTATAGTTTTAAAATCTACATTTTCAAGTAAATTATGATTTTAATTAAAAATTAAATTAATAATACATATAAAATTATTTTTGAAAAATGGATTTCATTTTTTTATTCTTCTATGGTTAGGGTGAATTTTTGGGATTTTTCTGAAATACCTGAATTTTTGATGAATAGTAAAATATGATAATTCACAATAAATACTAAAACCTAAATTTATGAATCATTCTTGAGTAATGGATGATGTAAATGGCCATTGGTTTAAAAAAACAAGCACATATTACTATTTTTTTGAGAATAATAATTACTATTTCTTATATAATGAAAAAATAATAAACTAATGATTAAAATGTTAAAAAACCCTCCTCCCCTCCACTATAAAAACCAACCACACTCCCCTATTCACTTTACTCATATAAAGGCTGTTACTTACTTAAATTCTACCCAAATAACTCCCCAAGATCTAACATCACATTTAGAAGCCCTATCTCTCCTAAAAAGACCAAATCCACTCCTCTTAAGAGGCTCTCATGGAAGATTAAATCAAGAGGTAAATTCCTCTCTTCTTTTCTTTAATTTTCTTTTCATGTTCCTTTGTTATATTTTCTTTCCTAACCTATCCTAATTGAAATGGTATGAAAAATATAGTACCATAAATTTACTATAATTATTTTATTCTAATGGTATAATTCATTATCATCTCTCCTTTCCCATTATTTTATATGAAAGAAACAAAAACCCCGTCCAAGGTGTGTTAATTTATCACATTCAAAGATGAAAATTTATAAATTTAAATTACCATATTAAATTCTGGTCATGAAACCATTTTTATGGTTTAACAAGACTACTAAATATGTTTTTTATCTTATGTGTTGTTCAATAATTCTTTTTCACACATGATTTAAAATAATAATACAAAACAAGTTAATTATGAGAAAAATCTCCAAATTAATCCAAGCGTTTATCATTAATGATTTATATAATGATTCACCTTCACTCCAAATAACCAAATGAATTTTAAAACCATGTAATTTTATATATGTTCACTATTATCATATAACTTGAATCCTGGACAACCACTTTCATCAAACATGTTCATTCGAACATGAATATAAGTGAACTGATCATTAAAACCAAGGAAGCAAACGCTACCAAACAATGAAATTGAACATCATAACCAAAAAAAAAGCCTATGAATGAAGTAAAAATAGTTATAATAAATCATTTACATGTAAAAAATGTTCTTGGAGTTATTAATTAATAAATTTAATTTTATTATTCAGTTCATTAAGATGTTTTGAAGAACACCATCAGATTTATGGTAAGGGATCCTCTCTTTCTCACGTTTATTCAAGAATATAATCTATGTTACGTCCTTTTATATTTAAATACTAATGAAGGGTTATGATTTCAAAACCATCCCCATACTTCCCTTATGATGTATAAAAGATGTTAAAACCATTTATTTCTCATTAATCCCTCTTGTGTACACCTGATACCATGCTGATATTCAGTAAGGGATTATACCCTAACATCCATTATTCCTTTAGGTTATTCTTACTCTTTTTTACCCAAATGAAATCTTATATTATTTTAATATAAATATTAAAATTCCTGATTATATTTCCAAAATCATGTATTAGGTTCCAATCATAATTCCTTTTCGATGATATGCATGTTTTTAAGTGGTTCCCTCCTCAATGCTTCGTGAAAAGCAAACCCCTTTCATGGAACTTCCCTAATTCATACCCAATTTCAAGTTCACTCTACCATATGTTTTATTCCACCATTGTTTTTATAATTTTTTTTATTATGAAAACCATCTTGGATCACTTCTGGTTTTATATAAAATATTATTCCCCTTTCAATTTTAAATTCTCATTAGTATTTTCTTTAAAACAACACTAAAATGTTCTAAAGATAAAATTTCTTATATAATATGATTAAATGTTTTGAATTATAATTGACATCAGTTACCCTAATAAATAATTATTTTACCTTATTAATGTTTATAATTTTTTTAATTCATGTGTTTCATGGAATCTTTTATGATTTACTCATTCATTATTCCTTATGCCATGATTATGATACCCATTTCTTTCCATGGCTACCCTTATATTTATGTATGATTGATTATGTATGATTCTTAATATGGCAGTCATATTCATGAACATGTTAAGATGGGTGTCCCTAGATAACTCTCCAATGATTTTGTTAAAGTTTAGTCACATGAGACGTAATGTGAAACAGTTGTGGCCGTTAGCCTTGACTCATGGTACCAAGTGGAACAGTTGTGGTGGTTAACCTTGAATTCTACTCCTCTATGTGCAATCATCCTAGAATCATGCTAAAGTCGTGATTTATTTTTTTGCAACATTTCTATGATTTAATGTTTATATGATCCCGTGTTTATATTTTATGATTCTATATTCCATTTTATATAATTATGCCATGCCTCCTAACCCATGTGTTAAATCGAGAATACTATGTTTTTTCCCATACTAGGCTTTTAGCTCATCCATTTTTCAGGTTATCTCTAGGTTATCCTATGTTGATGTGTGAGCATAGTGGAATATAAGATCTTATTATAGCGATTAAATAAAAAGTTGTTCTTATAATGTTTATTATATACCTAGTCTTCCAAGACACTAGACTTCACAATCCATAACTTCTTTTCTGATGTATAATTATTCCTAAAATCATGAAATGTTATGTGTAAAAGGTTATGGTAACTATATTCGTTATAATATGATGGTCTAGTTATTTTTGGAGATTAGGAATAGATAAATTTCATAAGAACCTTAAGGTTGAGACTATGTATATGAGAACACCCCTAATTTTTGGTAATTATAAAGTAAGTGGTTTATCAAAAAAATACATACCTTTTTGGATACAAATATGTAGAGGTGGATATGTCACATATTTATCTAGCGGTAAAACCTGAAAACAGCTCTTTGATATAGACTCGAATGGGAAATGGTGCATGAAAACAGGAGTTGCTGCACACTTGGTTTGACACTCCTGGGGGATGTGCTTTGGTAAATTCATGAGCTTGGTACAAACCATTATTAATGGAAGGAAAAAAGCCCAAAAAAACATAAGTTAAGTGATAGATCAAGGATAAACTAGATTCAAACATTAGGAATCACAAGTTAGGATATACTTCTCATTTACAATTTTATCCTCTTATATTCATAGTTTCATTTCAATGCTCAATAGCTATGTATTGAAGCCCTCTAATTGTACATTATTTTTCATAGTTAATGGCTAGAAATAGAAGAACGCGTGCCAAAAATCAATGTGATAGGGAATTTGAAGAATTATTTAATGATTTGCATAATATGACGGGAACTGGTGATTATAACTTCATGAAATTACTTTATCAGCTGTCTCAAATTATGAATAATAACTTGAATCATGTGAAACAACCTCCTCCACCAAAGAAAGAGATTATTTTTGTTGAATACTTCATATAGAAAAGGCCAAGCATGTATAGTGGATATTCTGATCCCCCCCATAGAAGAGTGGATTAACTCCATTGAAAATATATTCTCTATCCTCTAGTGCTTAGAAGTAGAGAAAGTCATCCTGGAGTTCTATACTTTTGATGGGGAAGCTGATTAGTGGTGGACACTGATCTAGAATACAATGCCCCAAGAAGAAATTGATTCCATGGATTGGGAGGAATTCAGGAGAATGTTTTTCAATAAATATTTTCCTTGAACCCTCCATCACAAGATGGAAAGAGAGTCCCTCAGACTCAAGTAGATGAAAGATGATTATATTGGGGAGTATGAAGAAAAATTTACAAGGATTGCAAGGTATGGCTCTGGATTTTTCATGACACCGAAAGAAAGGTGGAATGATTGTTCTGAAGACTGAAGCTGAGTCTATGAAAAGCATTGGTGATTTGAGAATTCAATAGTGACGAGGAGAATGTATGTTGCACCGTTATGGTTGAAATGTATATCAGATACTCTCAGTGTTATTGTGGGACCCATTAAAAAATAGGAAATTGGAATCTAATATGAAAAGTTCCACAAATAAATTCCATGATAGAATGAAGCCCGATTATCCCACATGAAAAAATTGATGGAAGAAGAATCATGGGAACTATCTAAAGGGAACCAGGAGTTGAATCAATTGTTGAAAGATGGGACGTTTGGCTAAAAACCGTTGAAGAGATATAAAAAATCCGACTAATGCGGAAGAAGAACAGATGGTTAATATCAACACTCATCCTGTAATGTAGTGTCACAACTGTGAGGAGCATGAGCATTATAGGAATAATTTCCCTAAGCCAAGGGTTGTCATATCCAATAAACAAAAACCACGAAAGAAACAAGTAATGGATTTTGTTATCACTACTACTAAGGAGGATCCTAACAATAATGTGGTTACAGGTACACTAGTTATTCATTCAAGAATAGATAATGTACTATTTGTTTTTTATTCTACACCTTATTTCATATCTTGAAAGTTTAGTAGAACTATTAAAACACAAACTCAAAATTTGGAGGATAAGTTATTTGTGAGAACAACTAATGGGGAAATTGTTTCATCAATGGTTTATAACTCCTCCATGGATAACATTTTTGGACTGAACCTCTGAGAAAATATCATCATAGTTCCTTTAGTGGAGTTCGACGCTATCTTGGGCATGTACTGGCTATCTTTATACAAATACAACATCAACTACAGGGAAATGGAGATTACTCATCATATCTCAAAGTATCCTCAAATTCATTAAAAGTGTAAGGGGGAAGATAAATCTCCTTTAGAATCATTGGATCAAGTATGGATATTAATTCTTTATGAGAAAACATGTCTAGCTCAAATGATTGAGACAAAGGAGAGAATCCTTCTTGAAGACATGCCCATCAAGAGGGATTATATTGATGTATTCCCTGAAGAGTTTCTAGGTCTTCCTTCTGATCAAGAGGTTGAGTTCTCAATTGAACTTATTACTGTATCTATTAGTATATCAAATACAATTTATAGAATTTCTACAGTAGAGCTAGAGGAGATGAAGAAGCAGTTACAAGATAACCTAGAGAAGAGTTTTATACACCCGAGTGCTTCACCATGGGGTTCAAAAATCCTCTTCATCAAGAAGAAGGATGGATTAATGCACCTATGTGTTGATTAACAGGAGGTCAATAAAATCACGATGATGAACAAGTATCCCTAACCACGAATAGATGACTTGTTAAATCATCAACATGGGGCTAGTTACTTCTCTAAGGTGGACTTCAGTTAGGATATAACCAATTAATAGTGAGGAATGAAGATATTCCCAAGACTACCTTTAGAATAAGGTATAGACACTATGAGTTCATAGTGATGGCCTTTAGACTCACTAATGCTCCAACAATTTTCATGTATTTCATGAATACATTTTTGAGATATTAACTCAATTTTTTTTATGGGATTATTTTTTAAAGATATTCTGATATACTCAAAGAGCAAGGAGGAACATGAGGATAATTTGAATACTATGTTAAAGAATTTGAGAAGGGATAAGATGTATGAAAAGTAGAGTAAATGTGAGTTCTGGATTGAGGAAGAATCATTCTTGGGGCATGTTATCACCAAAAAAGGGATATCTGTGAATACTTCTAAGACAAAGGAGAATGAAGAGTAGAACATGCCAATATCTATAATGGAGATCCTAATATTTCTGGGTCTATCTAGGTATTATCAATGGTTTTTGAAGATTTTATAATTATTTTCAAACACAATGACCAAGCTGGCACTGAAGGGAGTGAAGTTTGTCTAGACTTAAGAATGTGAAGACTGATTTAAGGAGTAGAAAAAGAGGCTAATCACTATGCCAATAATCACACTCCCAACAAGTGGAGAACTCTTTGTGGTGTATAGTGACGATTCAAAGAAGAGATTAGGTTGTGTGAAGATGAAAACTAATAAAGTGATAGACTATGCCTCAATCTAGCTAAAACTCCATGAGAAAAACTATCCTACGCATGATCTGGAGTTGGAGGCTATAATATTTGCGTTAAAAATCTGGCAACATTTTCTCTATGGGGAGAATTGTGAGATATATACTGATCACAAGAGTCTCAAATATATATTCACATAAAAATAGGATAATATTCTCTAGTGAATATGGATAGATCTCATCAAGGATTATGACTGTTTAATCCATTACCATCCCTGTAAGGAAAATAAGGTAGAAAATTCTCTTAGTAGAAAGGATCTTACATCTTTATCAATAATGAGAATTGAAAAGGGTCTAATCTTCTTAGATTTTTAGAGGATAGAAATGGGAATTATTAAGGGGGAGAAATCATCAATCCTTTCTCAAGTTATTGCTGAACTATCCCTCATGGAAGAAATAAAGGATGCTCAATGAAAAGATGTGTAAATTCAGAAAAGGGTGGAAACCATTAAAAATGGGAAACCCTATATGTTCATGATTGATGAATAAGGAGTTCTAATATTTTTTTCACAATTATATGTACCATCCAGTCTAGAGATAAAAAAGGATATTTTTAAAGACACACATATCTCAACCTTCTCTATTTACCTAGGGAGCACAAAGATGTATTGAGATCTCCAAGAGAACGTTTTGTGGGACTATATAAAGATGGAGATTGATGAGTATACATCAACATTATTGATTTTTCAAAAAGTTAATTACTAAAGATATAAGTATAAGGGGATGATGAAACCACTACCCATAACAACATGGATGTGGGAGAAAATCACCGTGTAATTTTTCATTGTACTTCCAAGGAAACCCAGAGGAAAAAATGCTATATGGGTCACTGTGGATCATCTTATAAAGACAACTCACTTTATAGAAATTCGAGAGGACTTATCATTAGATCAACTATCATAGATATATATCAAATTGGTGGAAAGGTTGCATGGAGTACCACTATCTATTGCAACCAATAGAGATCCGTGATTCTCCTCGAAGTTCTGGAAAAGCCTCCAACATGCTCTAAGAACAACACTGAACTTTAATACGACCTATTATCCTCAAACTGATGGAAAATATGAGTGAACTATTCAGACACTAGAAGATATGTTGAGAGTATGTTCTATAGACTTCAAAGGTGGATGAGACCAACATCTTCCATAGGGTCTAATGCTTCTTTAATTATAGCTTCCACGCGAGCATCTGAATAGAACCATACGAATCCCTTTATGGGAAAATGTGAAGAACACCTGCATGTTGGGATAAATTTGGTGAGTATAAGCATATAGAAACTAAAATGGTCAATGAAATGGTGGAAAAGGTGAAAAACATTCAGCTTCACATCAAGACAACCCAATGTTGACAAAAGAGTTATGCAGACAATCGTTGATGAGTCCTTGAGTTCAAAGTTGGAGATTTGTTATTTCAATGCATATCTCCATGGAAGAAGGTCACGAGGTTTGGGAAGAAAGGAAAACTAAGTTGCAGGTACATCAAAACCATAGAGAATATTTATTGTGTTGGAGCTGTGGACTGTCGACTAAGACTTCCACCTACCATTTCCAAAGTACACGATGTATTTCATGTATCCCTCTTAAGAAAGTATATACCGGACCCTTCACATGTACTATCTTCATAGGCGTTACAATTAGAGAATGATCTTTCTTATGAGGAGCATCCAATGAAGATATTGGATCATAGAGATAATGTTCTATGTAACAAAACTACTCACCTAGTCAAAGTACTGTGGCAGAACCATAAGTACGATGAGGAAACATGGGAACTAGAGGAGGAAATGAAGGAAAATTACCCACCCCATTTTATGGCATAGAATGTAAAAATAAATTTTGAGCATGAAATTTCATAAGGGGTGGGATAATGTAATGACCCAATGTTTTATCAAATGAAATTAAATTATTATAATTATTTCATATAATCACATGAAATCAAAACAAAAAGAACAACTAAGCACTATGTGACCTTTACAAATAAAATTTTCACCTCTGTGATTTGAATTTCAAAAATCTAACATACACGGTTGTGATCAGTAAGATTCCTGAAGTCTGATAAGAAAAACATAATATTTGGTGAATAGTAACTGACCCTTATGAATAGTAATGTTACCCTTAGGAATAGTAATATGACCCTTATGAATATTAAAACATCCAAAATAATAGTAACCTCACCAATGAATATATAAATAATATATAAGCATCTTATAAGTGATAATATGATCGTAGTAATAATATTGGTTTTTTTGTAAGTCATAAATAATTAATTCAAATTAATTAATTAATTTAAATGAAAATTTATTTTTTTAAAAGGTGTTTATAAATTTAAAAATTTATTTCGTCTAGTTTTAAGATAATTTTATAAGACCTTATGTATTTTTTGAAAGCATTATAAAATCATTTAGAGTTTTAAAATCTGTATTTTCAATTAAATTATGATTTTAATTAAAAATTAAATTATTCATATTTAGAAAATTATGTTTGAAAAATGAATTTCATTTTTGGATTCTACACATCGAAAAATGGTAAGGGTGATTTTTTTGGATTTTTCTAAAATACTTGAATTTTTCATGAATAGTAAAATACGTTAATTCACGATAAATGCTAAAACCTGAATTTATGCATCATGCTTGAGTCGTGGATTATTTAAATGGACATTGGTTTTGAACTCACATGCAAATATAACTTCTTTTGGTCATAATAATCATTACTAATCTTAGAGTTATGGCCTTCAGACTCACTAATGCTCCAACAATTTTCATGTATTTCATGAATACATTTATAAGATATTACCTCAATTTTTTATGGTAGTCTTTTTTAAAGATATTCTGATATACTCAAAGAGCAAGGAGGAACATGAGGAGCATTTTAATACTATGTTAAAGAATTTGAGAAGGGATAAGCTATATGAAAAGTAGAGTAAATGTGAGTTCTGGATTGAGGAAGAATCATTCTTGGGGCATGTTATCACCAACAAAGGGATATCTGTGAACACTTCTAAGACAAAGGCAAATAAAGAGTAGAACATGCCAATATCTATAATGGAGATCCGAAGATTTCTGAGTCTATCAAGGTATTATCAATGGTTTTTGAAGATTTTATAATTATTTTCAAACACAATGACCAAGCTGACACTGAAGGGAGTGAAGTTTGTCTAGACTTAAGAATGTGAAGACTGCTTTAAGGAGTTGAAAAAGAGGCTAATCACTATGCCAATACTCACACTCCCAACAAGTGGAGAACTCTTTGTGGTATATAGTGATGATTAAAAGAAGATATTAGGTTGTGTGCAGATGAAAACTAATAAAGTGATAGACAATGCCTCAAGCTAGCTAAAAATCCATGAGAAAAACTATCCTACGCATGATCTAGAGTTGGAGGCTATGATATTTGCGTTAAAAATCTGGAAGCATTTTCACTATGGGGAGAAGTGTGAGATATATACTGATCACAAGAGTCTCAAATATATATTCACATAAAAATAGGATAATATACTCTATTGAATATGGATAGATCTCATTAAGGATTATGACTAATCAATCCATTACCATCCCTGTAAGGATAATAAGGTGGAAAATGCCATTAGTACAAAGGATCTTGCATCTTTATCAATAATGAGAATTGAAAAGGGTCTAATCCTCTTAGATTTTTAGAGGATAGAAATGGGAATTATTAAGGGGGGGAAATCATCAATCCTTTCTCAAGTTATTTCTGAATTATCCCTCATGGAAGAAATAAAGGATGCTCAATGAAAAGATGTGTAAATTCAGAAAAGGGTGGAAACCATTAAAAATGGGAAATCCTATATGTTCATGATTGATGAATAAGGAGTTCTAATATTTGTGTCACAATTATATGTACCATCCAATCTAGAGATAAAAAAGGATCTTTTGAAAGACACACATATCTCAACCTTTTCTATTTACCTAGGGAGCACAAAGATGTATTGAGATCTCCAAAAGAATGTTTTGTGGGACTATATAAATATAGAGACTGATGAGTATACATCAACATTACTGATTTGTAAAAAATTTAATTCCTAAAGCTATAAGTCTAAGGGGATTATGCAACCACTACCCATAACAACATGGATGTGGGAGAAAATCACCATGGAATTTTTCATTGGACTTCCAAGGACACCCAGTGGAAACAATGCTATATGGGTCATTGTGGATCATCTTATAAAGACAACTCACTTTATAGAAATTCGAGAGGACTTCTCATTGGATCAAATATCATAGATATATATCAAATAGGTGGTAAGGTTTCATGGAGTACCATTATCTATTACAACCAATAGAGATTCGTGATTCTCCTCAAAGTTCAGGAAAAGCCTCCAACATGCTCTAAGAACAACACTGAACTTTAATACGACCTATTATCCTCAAACTGATTGAAAATATGATTGAACTATTTAGACACTAAAAGATATGTTGAGAGTATTTTCTATAGACTTGAAAGGTGGATGAAACTAACATCTTCTATATGGTCTAATGATTCTTCAATTATAGCTTCCACACAAGCATCTGAAAAGAACCATACGAAGCCCTTTATGGGAAAATGTGAAGAACACCGGCGTGTTGGGATAAATTTAGTGAGTATAAGCATCTAGAAACTAAAATGGTCAATGAAATGGTGGAAAATGTGAAAAACATTCAGCTTCACATCAAGACAACCCAAAGTTGACAAAAGAGTTATGCAGACAATCGTTGATGAGTCCTTGAGTTCAAAGTTGGAGATTTGTTATTTCAATGCATATCTCCATGGAAGAAGGTCATGAGGTTTGGGAAGAAAGGAAACCTAATTTATAGGTACATCAAAACCATAGAGAATATTGATTGTGTGGGAGCTGTGGCCTATTGACTAACACTTCCACCTACCATTTCCAAAGTACACGATGTATTTCATATATCCCTCTTAAGAAAGTATATACCAGACCCTTCACATGTACTATCTTCATAGGCGTTACAATTGGAGAATGATCTTTCTTATGAGGAGCAGCCAATGAAGATATTGGATCATAGAGATAATGTTCTATGTAACAAAACTACTCACCTAGTCAAAGTACTGTGGCAGAACTATAAGTACGATGAGGAAACATGGGAACTGGAGGAGGAAATGAAGGAAAATTACCCACACCATTTTATGGCATAGAATGTAAAAATAAATTTTGAGGGTGAAATTTATTTAGGGGTGGGATAATGTAATGACCCAATGTTTTATCAAATGAAATTAAATTATTATAATTATTTCATATAATCACATGAAATCAAAACAAAAAGAACTGCTAAGCACTATGTGACCTTTACAAATAAAATTTTCACCTCTGTGATTTGAATTTCAAAAATCTAACATACACGGTTGTGATCAGTAAGATGTTTTAAGTCTGATAAGAAAAACATAATATTTGGTGAATAGTAACTGACCCTTATGAATAGTTATGCTACCCTTATGAATTGTAATATAACCCTTATGAATATTAAATCATCCAAAATAATAGTAACCTCACCAATGAATATATTAATAATATATAAGCATCTTATAAGTGATAATATGATCATAGTAATAATATTAATTTTTTTGTAAGTAATAAATAATTAATTCAAATTAATTAATTAATTTAAATGAAAATTTACTATTTTAAAAGGTGTTTATAAATTAAAAAATTTATTTCTTATAGTTTTAAGATAATTTTATAAGACCTTATGTATTTTTTGAAGGCATTATTAAATTAGTTAGAGTTTCAAAATCTGTATTTTCAATTAAATTATGATATTAATTAAAAATTAAATTATTCATATTTAGAAAATTATGTTTGAAAAGTAGATTTCATTTTTGGATTCTACACATCGAAAAATGGTAAGGGTGATTTTTTGGATTTTTCTAAAATACTTGAATTTTTCATGAATAGTAAAATACGTTAATTCACGATAAATGCTAAAACCTGAATTTATGCATCATGCTTGAGTCGTGGATGATTTAAATGGACATTGGTTTTGAACTCACATGCAAATATAACTTTTTTTGGGTCATAATAATCATTAATATTTCATTTCTTATATAGAAATAATAAACTACAGATTAAAATATTAAGAGAACCCTCTTCCCCTCCACTATAAAAACCACCCACACTCCCCTCTTCTATTCACTCCACCCAAACCCCAAGCCTTCCCTAAATTATTCCCAAATATCTCCACAAGAACATCCTCCATGTCCATCAGCCCCTAGTCTCATAAATATACCAAATACTCTCCCCTTAAGTGGCTCTCAAGAAAGAATAATTCAATAGGTAAATTCCTCTCTTCTTTTATTTTATTTTCTTCTCTTGTCCCTTTGTTCTCTTTTCTTTCTTAACCTCTCATATTCCAAATGTTATGAACAATACAATACTATAAATATACTGGAATTTTTTTATCTTAATGGGATAATTAATTATCATCTACCCTTTCACCTTCTTTTATACGAAAGAAACAAAAACACCGTCTGAGATGTGTTGATTTATCTCATTAAAGGATGATGGTTTGTCAGTTTCTATTGCCATATAAAATTCTTGTCATGAAACCATTTTTATGGTTAAACCAGATTATTATATATTTTTTTTATCTTATTTTTTTTCTAAAATAACTTTTCACACCTGATGTAAAATAATAATACAAAAAAAGTTAATTATGAGAAAAAATACCGAATTAATCCAAGAATTTATAATTAATGTTTTAAATAATGATTAAACTTCACTCAGAATAATAAAATTTATTTTATAACCATGTAAAATTATTTTTGTTCACTAATGTCTTATAACTTCAATCCTAGACAACCACTTTTATAACACATGTTCACCCGAACATGATTATAAGTGAACCGATCCTTAAAACCAAGGAAGAAAACGCTCCCAAACAATGAAATTAAACCTCATAACCAAAAAAGGCAATTAATAAACTCTAAAAGGTTATAATAAATCATTTACATGTAAAATAGGTTATGAAATTATTAATTAATGAACCTAATTTTTATATTCAGGTCATTAAGATCAAGAAAAGTACACCATCAGACTTAAGGTAAGGGATTCTATCTTTCTCACGTTTATTCAAGAATATCTTATATATTTTGTCCTTTTATGTGTAATTAATAATGATGGTGTATGATTTCTAAAAATCCCCATAGTTTATTTTTTTCCTAATCTTAGAGCCCATATTTCTCTCTTCTTCAAGCATGTCATTCCAATTTAAACTTCGACTACACCCACAACTGTGACCTCTAGAGAAACATTCTTCCAATAAGTTTTCTTATTTTAGGAGGGTTTCAATGTCAGTGTCATCAGAATAAGAATCAACAATTGGTTGCGGGTATTTTTTTATTAGAATTCCAATATACATGCCCCCATCCTCTACCTTGACTCTGAGGATGAAGACCCCACATCCATGTTTTTATTTGTTTCCAAGTCCCTCTTGGTTCTTTTTTTAAGGATCAGTCATCACCTTATGCTCGTGGTCATCCTTTCTCACCAAAGTGTCACTTTGTTCCTTTCCTTCTTTGACATTATTACTTGCATATTTAATATGAGGGGATGTTGAATTATCCTTCACACTCTGATGAGAGTAACTTCATGTTGCAATGGAATCAACATTAAAGATATGTTGAGGTACATACATTTCATTTTCCTCTTAAATAGAAACTACAGAAGCAGGTGCCTGCTCTTTGCTGGATTCACCCCCAACAATAGGCTCAATTTATACAATTGTATCAGCCACTATGTTGGTAGGATAAGTGGAAAATGAGATTTTGCTGCATACTTCATAATTTTATTATCATTTCATTTTGCAACAAGCTATTCAAGACTCATGCAAGGTGAATTCTGGACCGTATTTCTAGATACACCCACAACAACAACCTCAGTTTTAAAATCTGGAGTAGCCACAATAGACATAGGATGAGTAGGAGGATCATAAACCTCCTGAATGACCTTTGAATTCTTTGATAGTACCATATGAAAGTAGTCTTTATCAACCACCTTGGCCTTGACTTTTCCTATATAATTGATATTATGTTCTTACCTCATTTCCCTATCCACTTCATATTGGATTTCAGCCTCTAGATTAGCTTTATGCTCATCATCCGATGCAATCTCATCCCATGAGGTGGAAGATAAAGCTCCTTCTATAGACTTATTCTATATAGTAGTAGGCCCTTTAGAGTAGCTTTTATTAGTTGCATGCCCACTTGTTTCCCCTCTTCTAGTCCCCGACTTGATAATTTCAACAAAATACACACTTATAATTATAAATATTGACTTATATATGTTAATAATCATAATTATATTTATTTATAATTATATAATTATAAATATATATTTATGAACCAATATTTATAAGGCTTGATGGGTGGGCTATCTTATTAGGGGGGAAGGGGGGGGGGGTGACTTACCTTTTTAGCCAATGTGTGAGGTGTGTGTGTGTTTGATGTAATTGTACCCCAAACAACACCAAATATATATATATAATTATATTTACAGTTATATTTATATTTTTATAATTATAAATCAATAATTATTAATATATTCTTATATAGTTCTAAATATATATTTATAAATAATTTTTAAATATTATTAAACATATAATAAATTGTCAATAACAACATTATTATAAAAAATTATATTTTTTATATTACTAATTTAATTAATATTTATTTTTAAATATATAAGTATAAATATTTATAATAAATATTTCATTACTATCATAAATATTTATAAAATATTTATAATAAATATATAATTTTAAATACTTATAATAAATATATCATTAAAAATATTCCTAATAAATATAAAATTATAAATATTCAAAATAAATACATAATTATAAATATTGAAAATAAATATAAAATTATAAATATTTACAATTATATAATTATAAATCTATGTTTATATATTTATAAATAGTTTTAAATATTTATTATAAATATTTATACTTATATATTTTTTTATAAATTTTTATTATAAATTTTTATTTTTTAATTATATATTTATTATAAATATCTATAAATATATATTTATTATAAATATTTATTATAGTAATTTATATATTAAATATGGTTTATTTATATTTAAATAAATATAGATTTATAAATGAAGATTTATAATTTTAAAATTATAAATAAATTTAATAAAAATTATATATATATATATCAATATTTATATAATTATAAATATATTTAAATAATTGTAATCATATATTTATTATATTTATAAATGTTCATTATAGTATTATATATTTATAATAGATATTTATTATATTAATTTATATATTAAATAAAGTCTATTTTTAACTATATTAATAAATATTTGAAATAGTAATTATATTTTAATTATAGTAATTATATATTAACTATATTTATAATGTTATATTTATTATATTTATATTTATATATTTAATATATATTTAATATATTTAATAGAAATATTTATTATAGTAAATATATATTTATTATAATTATTTATAATTAGTAATATATAATTATATAATTATATATGTTAGGGGAGGTGGGGTGTGGCGTTGGTGGTGGGTGGGGCCAAAAAACAAATTGAATCGGTGTTTTATAGACCCATATACCAAAATAATAAAGACCTAACCCCCTTAATTTTTTTAAAAAGAAAAAACCCCTCTAGGAAATTTTTCCCAACTCAAAGATACCTTTATCACCAAAAAATCCCTATATCCAAAAATTATCCCCATGCCGAAAATCCCATATATACCTCATAATCGGATAAAAAACTTTCATCAAGGACTACCACCCCTCTTAACTACTCCCCCAACCAACTAAAGTCCCAGCATTCCCCCACCTAGCCAAAAAACCATTCACCATGATGCATCATACCCCCCCTGAGAATTCCCCACTAATACTTCCACCTTTTCTACCAACTATTTTGAACCCAATACCATTCAAACTGACTAAAAATTTCTTTAAAAATAACATACCATGGAAGAGGAAATTTAGAGGTGAATATGGCATCGACCTCCCTATGTCAGAAAGTAGTGAATCCAAAAGAAACCTTGAGTCTTTATTTTCATGAAAATGACTACTAATGAGATGGAAGATGACAGATGATAGTTATTTTATCTAATACACATAGGTGGATATTGTTTCGATCCAGACCACCTATATAAATGAAAATATTGTGATGGAATTTCCATGGTCTTTACAACCTATTGACATTTCTAATGATCTAGCACCAGAGCGGTAAAAGTGTCCTAATCATGGTTCATCTATACAAATAAATTCTAAAAAATAATTGTATGCATGGAATTTCTTCCAATGAGAGTTTTCAAGGGAATTTCCCTTTCATTATCCAAGGTGATGCTCACATCCTTTTCCTCCTATAGATGTAGGATGATATTAGTATTACAAGCTTCACTCTGAACAATATTGCTACTTCATACAAATGGCTCGGCATGCCTGCCTGGTTGTTTGGGGGATTCCATCAGTGGCCCTAAAAAAATGCAATTTATTGTCCTGGGATCTCTAATGGTTGATTAAGAGTGTTCTTTTGGGTCCTATTCTCATGGATGGGGAAATCAATGAAATTAAGTTTCATAGAGAAAAAATAGGAGTTTCCTGCAGATCCTCCGCTCATATGGGTGACTTATTGTAGGTGGTTCAAGTTATGGGTATCTCTGACATGGGACATGTTAGTGTCCCTATCAAATGGTTGTATCGTTGCTCAAAGACCGCATTAATTGTAGAGTGTTTGGATATATTCTTGGCTTCTTCCAATTGGCTCCCCATCTTCAATTTCTTCTATGTTTCTCATCTTACCCTAGCCTTGTGGACCTATGACCTACTCTCATAAACCATATTACTGACCATAGTAATATGAGGAAAGAGAAGAATTTTTGATTTGAAAGCTACATGATGATGGAAATAGATTGTGATGATGTGATTATAAATCTAGATAGAATATATAAGGACATGGTGTTTACAATAAAATATACCATGTCTTCTCTAATCTTATGTAGTAGAGTTGTAATTGGTTTCACCAACCGAATCATCAATGATTTGCTATCGATAGAAGGCTCGAGACTCATCACTCATTTCCACCCTCATGTGAAACCCTCTCTAGAATAGTCTCTAAGGAAAATTATATTCATAATGATATAAAAAGGAAATAAAGTTACTGGATAATGTGTGCGTGGAACATCCACATTAAAGAGGGTGATATAAATACACAATATTTCATAAATAATCATTTGGGAGGTGATGTAAGAACTTTATTTCTTGTCTGACCTCTCCAAAAGGGAATACTATAACAACTGGGCCCTACCCACCAGTTTCCCCACAGACATGTGGTCCCCACCCTGGGTCCCACCCATGTGCCTGAATGGGTCATATGACAAATGATTGTTCCCATAGGCCAACACATGTCTTTTTCAGTGTTCTTATTTTTTAAGTTCCTTGTACTTTGCAATTGGGCTTGTATTTACAGCCCCTTTTACTTTTCAACACATTTTTGTTATACAGTTTACTTAGTGTTTTTTATCCAGCTGTGTGCTTTGTTGTGTGTGTTTCAGGTTATAAATGCAATGCCTTCCCAGTTTTAGGGAATTTCACCTTTGGTGCTAGTCGCCCACCCCAGGCCTATGGAAGGCGAGCTTGGGGTAGTCACGACATGAACCCCAGAGGTTGGGTCCTGACAAATTTGTATCAAAGGAGATGGTTCTATGGAATAACTTAGGACTCTAATATTTTCTATGAAGCAATAGTGTTAAGGGTACTGAGTGTGGTTTTTAGTTCAAGGAGTCCAGTGTTGGTGTGGCGGCTGACATATCCATACACCAAGAACCTGACATCTTATTTCCAACTCAGTGCATGAAATCACTGATTGTGTGTGTGTTTCCAAAAGTTTTCTTTATGTCATATTAACCAGGTCAGCACACCAGGTTTAATATTTTGACCGTGTCGCATCTATTTCCTTCAGTATGCCTCCCCGCGGATGTCTAACTAGAGTCCCGAGAGTTGTACGCATAGATAGCCCACCAAGAGACGAGGCCTTGGTGCAAGGCCCTTTTCTAGTGGAGGCACCAGTGGTACCACTTTGTGTTGGGACACCGATGCCACTGGCCCCAGCAGCAGATGATGCACGCCTCTTGAGCACGTTGCTTGATTTCCAACGCCAGAGGCCACCCAGGTTCAGGGGAGAGATAGACCCACAGGTGGATGAGGATTGGCTGGAGGCTGTGGTGAGAGCTTTCCAAGTGGTAGGAACACCAACAGACTTAATGGTGATTCTTGCTACTATCCTCTTACAGGCAGTAGCTGGCAGATGGTGGAGCTTGATGCTCCAGGTCCTCGACAAGATCACACTTCTTTGGGAAGACTTCAAGAGCCTATTTCGGGCAGTGATTGTCCCAACGACTCTTCGCGCAATGCGCATACATGAGCGACTTCATCTGTATAAGGGCATCATGACTATAGCTTAGTACACATAGAGGTTCATAGACCTCTCACGCTACTCCACCGATATGGTACGAGACCCTTTTTCAGGGCACAAACCTTCGATCAGGGACTCAGGTTGGAGATCAGAGATTCGGGGATCTCACTCAGCATCCCAACGCAAGAAGGGGTGTTAGAGAGAGCCCTCCTAGTGGAGAGTTTCCTTGCTGAGCAGTCTCCTGCAGAGAGATCCCCTACTGGTTGAAATGTAGCAGAGTCTTCTGCTGCAGGAAGCATACATATTCCACAGAGGTCCAAGAGGACCAGACCTATAGGTGGACGACCGCATGAGTCAGGATCAATTGTTCGTTGCAACCAGAGTAGAGATATACATTTCAATAGAGGGTAATGTTTCACATACCGTAGGCTGAGTCACATGGATTGTGACTGTCTGACCCACCGTTCAGATGATCAGCAGATTGTCAAAGGACCGTCCAATAAGAGACATAGATTCGATTGAGGCGGTTCGTAGGGCGCAGACAGACGAGGAAGAGGAGCTGGCCATGTAGCTGGTGGTGGATGAAGTTACGAGCTGTTACCACCACCACCACCAGGAGGTCCACCATGACCTCAGGGAGAAGGTGGACAGGAGAGTGCTCAGCTCCAGGCAGCTAAGGCTTACAATCATGGTGCTCCAGAGATGATTCGAGGTACGATTTGTGTCTACTATACCATAGATGTAGTACTTATAGACACAGGTGCCAGTCATTCTTTCATTTACATTACCCTCGTTTGGATCTCGGAGATTCCGATGGAGCCGTTAGCTCAATCCTTACGGAAAGAGACTTCGATGGGAGAAGATTCGACGATTACGCACTGGTGTTGGTAGTGTGAGCTTACTCTAGGAGGCGAGATCTTCAGCTGGGATCTCCTAGTAGTGGCGTTGAGGCCTTACAACGTCATATTGGATATGTACTGGTTATCTATAGTCCATGCTCAGATTGACTATATTAGGCACAAAGTGCGGTGTGTCTGCATAGATGGGACCAGTTTTACCTTCACCAACGAGAAGGGAGTCTTTGGAGCATAGGATGGACTTACCCAGAAGAGGGTGCAACTGATCAATCATCAGTTGGCCTGCCTTATACTCGGAGCAGTTGATGTGGAGAGTCCAAGCTATCATGTAGTGGTGGAAAAGTATGAGGATGTTTTCCATGATGTTGTTATAGGTCTACCTACTCACAGAGAGGTTGAATTTTGAATTTACTTGTACCTCGAGATGAAACTGATATCTACTCCAGCGTATCATATGGCTCCCAAGAAGCTTTGCGAGCTGTGGGTAGAGCTGAAGGACTTGTAGGGATGTGGATTCATCTGGCCTAGTGTTTTCCCTGAGCATCCCCAATTCTGTTTGCCAAGAAGGCGGATGGGAGCTTGAGGCTTTGTGTTGACTACCGGTGCCTAAACCAGGTGATCGTGAAGAACAAGAACCCACTATTGTGGATTGAAAACCTCTTTGATCAGCTAAAGGGAGCACAATAGTTCTCGAAGATAGACCTCAGATCGGGCTATCACCAGCTCCGAGTTCGAGATGAGGATGTCCATAAGATGACCTTCAGGTGTCGGTATGACCCCTATGAGTTCTTGGTTATGCCATTCAGTGTAACCAACACTCCAGTAGTGTTTATGGGACTCATGCACATGATCTTTAGGCCGTACCTTGATTTCTTTGTCGTAGTATTCATTGACAACATTTTGATCTACTCGACTACTAAGGAGGAGCATGCCTACCATTTTCAGGTAGTACTAGACACACTCCGAGAGCACCAGCTTTATGGTAAGCTCTCGAAGTGCCAGTTTGGGATCTAGGAGGTTTACTTTCTAGGACATGTCAAATCCAAGGCTGGAGATATAGTGGATCTAGAGAAGATTGAGGTGGTACTTTCTTGGGAGTCACCCAGGAGTGTGACAGAGGTATGGAGTTTCCTGGGTTTAGTTGAATATTACCAGAGATTTGTGCCAGATTTTTCCAGAGTTGCAGCACCACTATAATCCTTGATGAAGAAGGGGAAACCCTTCTGCTCATGCTGTCTCATCTGTCGTCAACCATAAGTGATCACTGCTCATTCATACATCAGGACACATCCGAGTCCGGTCCCTGATCTGTCTCAATAGACTACGTACCCTATGCCTTCCTCTGAAAGACTCAAGATGCCAGTATATCTTTCGGGAGGTAATTTAGAGGCTTACCAGTGCCCTCATCTTCAGTCTTTATGAGGAAGGTGTAGGGTACGTAGTCTATTGTGAGAGATTAGGGACCGGACTCAGATGTGTCTTGATGCAGGAGTGACTAGTGATCTCTTATGGTTGATGACAACTGAGATAGTATGAGAAGAACTATGCTCCCCATGACCTAGAGTTAGCATCAGTGGTCTTAAAATTGAAGATGTGGAGACACTATGTGATGAGTGAGCATTTTACCGTGTACTCTGATCACAAGAGTCTTAGGTATATCTTCTCTCAGAAGCACCTAAACCTGAGATAACGACGTTGGGTTGAGTTCCTCTAGGACTATAACTTCGAGATAGTCTATACTCATTGGAAGGGGAATGTTGTTGCAGATGTGCTCAGCAAGAGATATGGTATACAACTGCTAGGTGAGGTAACAGAGAAACTGTTTTCTTTATAGATATCCTTTGTGGATAGAGATGGTGCAGCCTTTCTTCAATCTCTTACGGTAACTCCCCCACTTATTCAGTGAGTCAGGGAGGTGCATCATGGGGACGCTGACTGTGAGACTTGACATGCTCAGATATCTATAGGGCATGCACCTGATAGATTTTATAAAGGTGGGGAGCATGCCATCTTCTTTAGAGGATGTACCATGGTACCAGTGTCACTTCAAGAGGAAGTGCTGAGGGAGTTCCACACATCCCCTCTAGCGGTACATCCAGGAGTGGTAAAGATGTATCAGGATCTCCGATGATAGCACTGGTGGCTGGGAATGAAGAAGGTAGTTGTAGAGTTTGTCTCATGATGCCTCACTTATTAGAAAGTGAAGGCAAAGCATCAGGTACCAGTAGGCTTGGTTCAAACTTTAGAGGTTCCAGAGTGGATGTGGGATAGAATATACATGGACTTCATTATAGGTCTTCCATGTACATTGAGAGGTCATGACTCTATTTGGGTGATCGTTGACAGACTCACCAAGTCGGCCCACTTCCTATCGATCAGAGAGCAAGGTTTAGTAGAGAGCTTGGGATGCCTCTATGTACAGGATATTGTGTGGATATATGGAGTAACTTCTTCTATTGTCTTTGATCGCAAAGCACGATTTACTTCTCGACTATGGAAGGTGTTGCAAGAGGCTTTCAGGACGCTGCTTTGTCTGAGCACCACCTTCCATCATCAGACGGATGGTTATACCAAGTGGACCATTTATACCCTTGAGGACATGTTGTGTGCTTGTGTCCTCGACTTCAGTCACAACTGGAAGGATCACTTAACTTTGGAGGAGTTTTCATACAAAATATCTATCACTCCACCATTGGGATGGTACCTTTTGTGGCATTATACATGCGACTTTGTAGATCACCTCTGTGATGGACTGACCCAAGGGAGTCAGCACTCATGGGACCAGAGATGGTACTGGTTACCACAAAGAAGGTGCAGATCATCCAAGAGCAGATGAAGACTGCCTAGAGCAGACCGAAGTCGTATGATGATAGGATATGGAGACCTCTGGAGTTCGAGGATGGCGATTAAGTCTTTTTACAAGTCCCACCTCAATGAAGTTTACAGAGATTTGGCTGAGGTGGCAAGTTATCCGCAAGATTCATTGGATCTTTTCAGGTGCTCAGCAGTGTTGGAGAGGTGGCATACTGCTTATCTCTTCACCCTCAGTTGCACCAAGTGCATGAAATCTTCCACGTATCGTAGCTGAGGAGATACGTGTACGACCCTTCTCACATCATCGACTATGGTGAGCTAGACTTCAATGGTGAGGAAAATTTTACGGAGGTTCCAGTGGAGATTGAGGATCGACAGGAGTGGGTCCTACATGGACGATCGATACCTCTGGTGCGTGTTCACTGGTAGCATGGGAACCTCCAGGAGAGCACAAGGGAGTGGGAGGCTTAGATGCATGATCAATACCCCCACTTGTTACTTTAGTTCGAGTTGTAGCTTATGGGGACGTAAATCCCTGAGATGGAGAGAATGTAAAGACATGGAATTTCCATGGAAAAGTTTTCCTTAAATACATGAGAATTTTGTGAGTCCATAAAAATTGATGGTGCGTGATTCTGAGGCCCGGTGTGCACGGAATAAATTTCTGGAGTTTTGTTCGAGTACATTCAGTAAACGTATGAGCATGTTTTTATAAATTTTGAACTGGTGCTTGGAATCGAAATCTGATGGCACCGTTGAACTCGCAGCATTGATATTTGCTTAAGGATACTTTCACCTCGATGACAGTGGGTTGAGAATAAAAGATAGTTTTTGGGTTTTTAGTGGTGGGGCCCACCTGAACCTAATGTCATCTTCATGTTTATTATGATGGGTACCACCCGGGTTTTTAGCCCGCATGAAACCCCCCATTAATGGGGAGAAACCCTCAAACTTCTATTAAGTGTAGGGGAGCCTCTTCAACTCCCCTAACACTTAATTATGCCAAATTCGCTTCACTAATTTTTTGAGCCAAAACTTTCAATTAATTGTTTAACCCATTTGAGTTTTGTGCCAATAATTAAATAATAGATAAACTTAATCTATTATTTTGGCTTGGAATATTCATCTTGGTGGAACTTTGGAGAGGAGAGTGCTTAGGGAGAAAAGCTCCCACCAATGAAGAACGATGAACGCATTCTTCCAACGAAGAATGCCAGTGAGGAGCAGCTTCGACTTTTTTCCTCGAAACCTCCTTCGATTTATGATGTATTCGACTACAACTAGCCGGCACAAAAATTGACGATCAAGTAGGGGATTAATTTCTTTTAATTTCCATGTTCTTCTTTTCTTTCAAAATGAAGAACGAGAATGTTTTCATTTTGTGGGTGGGTTGTTGTGCTTCCTTCTTATGAACTGATTGCTATCACCATAAATACGGAGGGTGCGTGCCAAACTAACATGGCCCGTCTCCCTCCGTCGATCTCTTTTGTGATGTTATTCGGCATGTCGATGAAATGACGAGGAGACGAAGGTGACAGAAAAAAACCACGCTACCCACGATCTCTATAACCCATGCCACCCCTGCAGTGCTTTGGCCGAACAGGCCTCTTGGCTCCCGGCCTCCCACCGGCCTCCCGACTGCCCAACCGCCTACCGATCTCCCAGCTCCTGGCCGCCCGCTCGCCTCCTGGATTCCAGACCGAGTCGCCAGAGCCGCGCCCCTCATTGCGTCCGGCTGAGCCGGACTTCCGGGCCGAGCCGCCCGAGCCATGCCCCTCGCGGCGCCCCAGCTAAGTCAGCCTCCCGCGCCCCTCACAGTGCTCCGGCCAAACTGGTTCCACGCCACCGGGATGAGCCGCCTACGCGGACCCCCTTTGTGCTGAACCACCCTTGCGGCCTGCTGTGCTAGGAGAAACAGGCCGGCCAAACCCAATGGGCCGTGCCAGACCCAACGGGTCAGGTCGGGTCGCCCAGAACTAGCCCAACCCAGACTAGGTCAGGCTGGGTCGGTTCGACCGGGTCAGACTGGACCGAGGCCTATTACCGACCCTTTACTTTATTTTTTCCATATCTTTGGAACTGGACGTCCATTTGTCGAACCATCATCGATGCCGGTAATCTTGGAGCATATAGGTCCATTTGAGTATACCCCACTGGAGTTTAGGGTATCGTTAATATATGGTCAGGTTGGATTGTGCACGAATCCAACCGAGCCCCTAGGACTAAAAGCCTAATAACTCACAGACCGGGTGTCCGATTAACACGCCGTTTGTTATGTTAAGACTTCTATGACGTTGCGGACCTTTGAGATACTTCTTTGTGGTACTTCGTGATGGTTGGAGTTTTGACCAGTAGCTTGTGGAGAGGATCATTCCAGTGACGAGCGAGCAGAGTGCAGAGACATAGTATATGCCTGAGACTTGACGACTGATGACTGATTGACTTGGAGTGAATCGACTAGCCCAGTGGGGAGCACCTTGGTGTCGCAGAAGACCCACGGTGGAGGAGCGCCTGGTTGTGGCCGTAGACCCGTGGTACTCTATAGGAGGAGTACCTCTGCAGGATATTAGAGAAAGTTCCTGGTTGTGGCGGCAGACCCACGGTGGGGAGTGCCATGGTGACGCAGCAGACCCATGGTACTCGATAGGAGGAGTACCCCAGTAGTCCAAGGTTTGTGGGAAGTGCCTTGGTGTCACGGCAGACCCACTGTACTCGATAGAGGAGGAGTTATCCAGCAGTCGTGCTTTCGATAATGTGAATAAAAATCCTAGTTGAGCTGAGTCAGTAACTTTTGTGTTTCCCTCATGATTGAGATGGATTACTTGATAACATAGGTATATGTATGAGAACATACCTAAGTGGGGTTATCTGTTGATTTCTACATTATGGTTTATCCTTGTTAAATTTTGTGAGACCTTGAGGGTCATGGGGTCCCTACTGAGTATCGTTATACTCACCCCTGCACGGGCTATGCCCGCACCTCATTCTGTTGGTTGCAGACGACAGACATCACTGACTGAGGCTGAGAGTACCAGGACTAGACAGAACCCGGAGGTGGACCTTACAATGAGTCGGTACACAGAGGAGACTGATAGATGTGGAGTTCTGAGGAGGATATCTGTACCTACCTTTCAGGTAGGAATCCCGGAGGACGACCCATCAACTATTTTTCCTTTCTTCAGTTGTACTTGTATTTCTAGTTCCTTGTACTTTATAGTTGGGCTTGTATTTCTGACCCCTTTTACTTTTCAACACTCTTTTGTTATATAGTTTACATAGTTTTTTGTATCTAGTTGTGTGCTCTTTTGTGTGCGTTTTAAGTTATAAAGGAAATGCCTTCCCAATTTTAGGGAGTTTCTCTTTTGGTGCTAGTCACCAGCCCCTGGCCTATGGAAGGTAGTCTTGGGGTAGTCACGACATGGGTCCCGGGGGATGGGTCATGACAAATACCTCTTTGAAGGAGGATGATATCCATGGACATATCTTGAATTTTTTCTAGGATCTCTATTGCAATGACATTTAGATTTATAAATAAAATTCCCCATACATTTATTCAAATGCCTCATTATATTTTATGGATGTAGAAAACACACACACTTATTTGGTTTTATTTTATACTATTGGATTTAAATAACTATTAAACATCTTTAACATTGATAATATATTCATTTAATAGTGATCTAATTATTCGTATAAATATAGGGTTTTGATAAATCTGAATTGACATAGAGAAATCATGTGTTGGCCTTAACCCGTAGGATCATTCCATATGAAGCCCAATTATCAGAGATTTTGAGAGATATAACATATATGATATTTTCTTTTGACCATGCTCAAGCTGATATCCAACAACTTATGCATGAGAAAAATCATTTATTGGATAATTTGAAGCTCATCAAGACCATGGATCAAACCATGTCTCCCGATCCACCCCATAAAAGTCTCACCATCTCACACCTTGCCCTTAGAGAGTTTTATGGTGAATTAAAGTGATATTTATAAAGACCATTATAATTTGAATATGTATATTGTATTTTTAATATAATGATGATCATATTTTATTCTTATCATTACATTATAAATGATGTAGATTTTTATACAATAAAACAAAAATTTTATTATTAATTAGTATTCAATTTCAAATAATATGTTTATTTTCGTTAATTAATGTATTTTTGAAATATATAATAAAATATTATTTTAATGATTATTTATTAAATATAAATGATTATATAAATTCTATAAAGTGAAAATATAATTTTTTGTAAGGGTTCGAAAACTGTTATTGTAAAAAATGCAGCATTTCTAAATAAATGTCAATTTCACTTTAAAATAGTAAAATACACATATTTATAAAATTATTTTTTAAAAATAAATTTTAATTTTGGATTTATAGCATTGAAATTATCCAATGGAAATTTTTTCATAATTTCATGCGACAATCAATTTTTTGAGAAAAATCAAATACTGTATAAATATATGATGTGTATTATTACATCATAATAATGAAAAATTGATGTAATAAATACTATTAATGGTATAAATGACCTTATATATTTTTTACCTTTAAAATAATTTTATTTTATTTTTACATGATTAATTTTCTAAAGCCTTTATGAATCCTCTAAAACCATTAATATATTTTATGGTTTTAAAATTGTTTCTTTTAGAGTATGTTCCACTTCCACATAAGTAATGGTACTATTTATTAGGTTAGGATATTATACATATAATATAATTAAAAACACACTTATTTGGTAGAATCCATGGGAAAAAATCATGATATTGTTTTTGGTTTTGGTTATTTTATTACATAGATTCTAAACATATGATTGAGAAATAATAAATAATTCCCCACTCATGTCATATATAAAACCACACAATATCCCATTAATATTTAGTCAAAATACATGGTTCAAGTTCTAAATATTCCATAACCTCTCTATAGTCCTCCCAAGGTTCTCTAATCTTTCAAGAAGCCCCTACCAAGCATTTGGATTCACACTATCAATGTAAGGATTCTTTTTCTCCTCCTCTCTATTCAAGTATCTTCATTAATTTATGCCTATTATATACATTTTATAACATTGGTATATGTTATTTCCTATCCCCTTACCTACCTTATGATTTATTAATAATTATAGAACCCTTTATCTATCATTATGACCTCCCCTAAAAATTTATATGTCCCCCATTATGCGGTGAAATTTCACCGCGGTTTTTATGCCCAACAGTTGTGTAGTGAATAACCATACCCATTTCTTATCAAGGGTGTTCACCTTAATGAAATTTTACTTATTTATTTGGTACTTAGTATTTACTATACACACCATTAATTTTAAATACAATATGATGACGAATGAATCCATGTGGCACACTTAAGTATGAGAGTGAAGTCAAATCGATGGGTGTGCCTATAATTATATAGCTATCCATTGAAATGGGTAATTATTATTCTCATGAGATGTCATATTGTGAAAGGGAGTATAACTTATTCCTAGATGGGACTTTTCACATCATTATCTCTAAGAAGTTATCCTTGACCTATATTTATGATGCTGTGTTTTATGTTATTTCCCCATTTCCCATGTGGCCTTTTTGATTATCATGATATATCATGTTTGATTGTTCATGTCTATGATTTCTAATCCTTTTATAAACCATTGATATACCTATGGTCTAACATGGATTATTCTCTTCATTTAAATCCATGTTTATTACTTTTCTGGGATTTATTGCTCACCCCATTCTTATGTATGTACCAAGTATATCCCATGCAGTTTTAAGTACAATCATATTAATGAAGTTTTCAATAAAGGTTAGGTATTCATTGTTTAAAGTTGTTATATAATGTACCGAATTCCAAATATAAACTAGAGTTAAAAATATTAAGGGTTTTATTAAGTATAATGTTATGTAATAAATCATGTATCAATGTGAAATAAATATCAGGGTTTCCATAGTTGGCATTAAAGGAAAAAATTTAGTTATTTTTAGGATTAGGATTATAAAACTCTAGCCAAAACTTTTTGGATAATAATATGTATGAGAAAACATACCTAGATTTTTATAAGATTATAAGAAGTGTTTTATCAATAAAATACATCCCTTATTTTATACTACAAGTGGATGTGGCTCTGAAAAATATGTATATTGGGGTAAAACCCAAAAACACAATGTTGAGCAACCATCAACCAAGAACTGGTCCATGAAAACAGGCTTTGCTGCACAACTGGTTTGACACACTTAGTGGATATCCTTTTTTAATTCATATTTTCATTAAAAACCAATATTAATGTAAAATATACCGATAATAATATATGTTAGGAAATAGATCCTAGATAAAATATATTGAAGAATAGAAATTCAAAAGTTAAGAAAATGAATGTAATTTATAAGTTATATCATTACTATAACATGATTTGAATTTATATGTTTAATAGTTCAAAATAACCCTTCCCTAATTTTCTATTTATTTTATCTAATGTCCTGAAATAAAAGGAATTAGGTAAAAAAATAAATGTTATGGGCAATGTGATGAATGCCCTAATGATATTCTCAACTTGATGGGAGTGGGAATCACAAACATTGTGATGATACTGTCTCAGATGACTCAGGTTCTGAATAAAATCTCAAATCAATAGGAGCACCCAAATACTACTAAGAGTGAACAAGAATAAATTGATAGCTTTATGTGAAAAAGTACCTTGACATTCAATAGATCATCTGATCCATTAATCACAGAACAATGAATCAACTCTATTGAGATGATACTCTCCATCCTGCAATGATATGAACAAGAGATGTTTTTTTACATTCTATTTTTCATATGGAGGGAGAATTTTACCAGTGGAAGACATTGATAAAAAATTAAAATATTGGGGAAGGTATCTAAGTAGTGGGGTGGAGGGAATTTGAAAATATGTTTTTGATAATTGTTTCCCTCACACTCTTTGACTTAAAATTTAAATGGATTATCATTACCTCAAGAAAAAAGATAGAAAATATATTTGGGAATATGTGGAAAACATAAAAATACATGCATTATACAAATATTTTTTTCCCCTGAATGAAAGGTTGGACACTTCTTCGGCGGGTTAAAAATTTGTCTATGAAAAGCCCTAGATATCTAATAGATTGATTACTATGAGGAAATTGAAAGATGTTCCCTCAAAGTCAAAATAGATATCTAAGAATCTCAAGGGTATCATAGGGATAAGAAATAAAAAGTGGAGTTTACTTAATGTGCTCTGATAGAGAAATGTGATAATTCCATGAAATTTCAACATCATAATTTCCAAATGTGATTTAAAATGTACCCCATAAATTTCCTAAGGGGAATGAAAAAATGGATTGGGTGCTGGGTAGAAGGGAACCTAGCTAGTGATTGTCGATAGGAGAAACCCACCAATGTGATAGTGGAAAGATATTTACTGGTAAACCCTCATCACATTTTCTATTACATCAAATACAAGTAACCATGGATATTCTCAAACCAGTTCACTAATCCAAGGGTATTCTAAGTCAAAAAAAAACCTCCAAGGCATAGAGCGAGAGCTTTATCCATCACAACCACTAAGGTGGATCCAAAAAATGAATTGGAGAAAGGTAAACTAGTTATTAATTCAATTATAGTTAATTTACTTTTTTATTATAATTCTATGAATTTCTTCATATAATGAAATTTTAGTAAAACTATTACAACCCCACCAAAAAACTTAGATGTAGAGTTTTCGGTGAAAGAAACGGGGAAATTATTTCACCCTAAGAATATAACTCCTCCCCTATCAAAATTTATATTATGAAATTCCAAAAAAAACTTGTATAATCCATTTGGTGGAGTTTAATGCAATTATGGGTATGGATTGGATTTCCTTATATATATCTAACCAAAATTGCCTTAAGAAGGAAAATCACTCTTTGTATCACGAACCGTCCTCCAGTCCTATACATGTGAATAGAGGAAGGTAAATCTTCATTAGCACCCACATCTAAAGAATGTATATAATTTCCCTATGAAAAATCATATCTATATCAAATGATTGAGTCTAAGGAAATAATCATCCATGAATACATTCACATTGTGAGTGAAAACATTGATGTGTTTCCTAAGGAATTTTTTGGTCTTCCTCCTAGTGGAGAGGTTTAATTATCAATCGAGCTTATATATTGGGAATTAACATTATCCAAGACTCTATATAGAATTTATTTTTTTGGATCTTGAATAGATGAAGAAAAAAATACAGAAGAATATAGATAATGGGTTCATACACCCAAGTACTTCAGCATGGGGTGTATTAGTACTCTTCATCAAGAAGATGATGGGATAATACGACTATTCATTTATTATCATGATCTAAAAAAGATCATAAAAATGAAAAAGTATCCTATACCATAGATTTATGAATTTTTAAATCTGATATGTGGAGCACAATACTTCACCAAGGTTGATCTGAGGTTATGATATTACTATATTTTGGTGAAGGAGGAGGATATTAGCATGATTGCTTTCTGCACAAGGTACTGGAACAATGATTTTATCATAATGCCATTATGACTCACTAATTATTTAGAAATATTTATGGACATGATTAATATAGTATTTAGGGACTAACTAAAAAAATTTATGGTAGTCTTTATGATGACATTCTAATACACTGTAAAATAAAATAGAAGCATGATGAGTATCTGACCACTGTGCTAAAGAAATTAAAGATATTTATGAAATGAATATAAAATGTGATTTATTTTTGAATAAAGTATAATTATTGGTGAATATCATCACAAGAAATGGGATATATGTGGACTCTTTAAAGATAGAAGGAATTGAATGATTGATGAGGCCAACATATGTGTCAGATATACATAGTTTCCTTGGATTATCTGGTTATTATCATTTATTTCTGAGAAATTTATGGTGATTATCAAACCCTATAACCATGATAACATGGAACATATTCATGTTTTAATGTAATGATTAATGTGGAAATAAATTGAAGGAGTTAAAAAATAGACATATCGCTAAACATTTACTCACACTACCCAAAATTGGTGAACTTTTAATGGAATTAAATGATTCTTTGAAGAATAAATTGGGATGTGTGTTAATGAAAAATGAAAAATTGATATCCTATACTTAAAAAAATTGAAATTTCTTGAATAGAACTACCCAATGCATGATCTTGAGTTTTCTGTAGTTATCTTCACATTGAAAATATGGCAGCATTTTCTCTTTGGAGGTAAGTGTGAATTATATATGGATATCAAAATCCTCAATTATATATTCATACAGAAAGAGATGAATGTGTGACAATTATGATGGTTAGATCTGATCAAGGAATATGACTACTCAATTCACAACTACCCTGAGAATACAAATAAAGTAGAATATTTTCTAAGTATAAAGGATCCAATAACTCTATCCTTTATGAAAATTGAGAAGGATCCTATCTTAACAGATTTGAAATGGATGAACATGGTAATAATAAAGGAAAGAACATCATCAATCCTTTCACAAATTATTAATCAACTGCCCATTATAAAGAAGAAAAAGAGGCTCAAAGGAATGATATGAGAATTTAGAAAATAGTTAAAGCTATAATAAAAGGGAAATTATGATACCTCAAAATTAATAAAAAATGATTTGAAAGATTTGGGTCTTATATATGTCTACCATAAAATCCAATGTTATAGAATGAGTTATTGGATGATTCATATAGTCTTACTTTCTCTATACATATAGGAAGCACAATTATGTATCAATATCTCTGAGGGATCTATTTTTGGGAAAAAAGGATGAAAGAGATCACAAGAATATACATCAAGATTTATTGTATATCATAAAGTGAAGGATGAAAGTAATAAATTAAAGGGGATGATACAAACATTAACCATACATACATTGAAATGGGAAAAAATCACCATATACATTGTCATCAATCTTAGGAAATGATAAAGAGAAAATAATGCTATCTAGTTTGTGGTGGATCATATTACAAATATTGCATAGTTCTTTACAATTCAAGAAAAATTCTCACTAGATAAATACGAAAGGATATACATTAGAGGTGTGGTGAGGCTGCATGGAATACAAATATAAATTGTATCTGATAGAGACCCAGGATTTACCTATTTGTTCTAGAAGATTCTACAACATGATCTAAATAAAGAGTTTAACTTCATCATATATTATCACCCTCAAACCAAATTCCAATCTGAGCGGACTACTCAAACACTTATGGACATGTTGAGAGAATTCTCAACTCTAAAAGCAGATGGTAAGAACTTCTTCCTCTAGTCAAGTTCTCATACAATAACAATTTTCACTGAACCATAAAAATGGATCCATATCAAGCCCTTAATGATATGATGAATAGAACGCCTATATATGGGGATGATGTTGGGGAACAAAAAATGATAGATCATGAAATGGTTAAGGAAATGGTGGAAAAGGCTATGACCATTCAGTATCACATCAAGGCTTCTAAGATTCAAAAGAAGATCTTTGCTAGAAATCATTGATGAGACCTAGAGTTTGATGTTAGAAACATGGTATTCTTCTATACATATCCATGGAAGAAGTTCATGATATTTTTGAAGAAGGTAAATCTTAGTTCAAGATACATCATTCCCTTTGAGATGCCTGGTCGCATTGAAGCAATGGATTATCGACTATAACTCCCACCTAACCGATCCGAAGTATGTGATATATTCCATGTATACCTCTTGAATAAGTACATACTAGACCAATCACCTGTACTCAATCCATAGGTCATACCATTGGAGAATGATATCTCATATAAGGAGAATATGGTGAAGATATTATATTGTAGAGACAAATTTATATGAAATAAGATAATTCACTTTATCAATGTGTTATAGAGAGAACATAAGTTTGAAGAACTGATGTGGAAACAAGAGGAAGTGATGAATAAAATTACCCTAATAAATTTTAGTGACGGGGAAAGGAAATTTCTAGGATGAAATTTCTGAAGGGGGGAAGAGTGTAATGATGGTAACGTTAATAAATAAAATTCCCCTTGAAATTTAATCAAATGTATTATTATACATTATGGATATAAAAAAAATGCACTTAAATATTTTTATTATATCCTATCAAATTTGAAATACAGTTAAGCATATTTACCAATGATTATATATTTTCTGAATAGTCACCATATGATTAGTATAAATATAGGGTATTGATAAATCCAATTGACATATATAAAGTATTTAACAACCTCAACTAGTAGGATCATACCCTATGAAGCTCATTTATTAGAGATTCAAAGGGATATAGAATCTCTAGGATTTTACCATGACTAAGCCTATGATTAGAACCAATAACATAAGAATGAGAGAAACTATTTATAGGAGAAGTTCAATATTTTTGAGATCACGACCCAAACCATGTATGCCGAACAACCCCATGAAAGTATCACCACCACACACAATACTATTAGGGAGTTTTCTGGGGTATTAAATGGATACGTATCAACACTATAATAATATGAATATGTATATTTTATTTTTAATAGAATAATGTTCATATTTTCATCTTATCATTACTTTATAAATGATTTTCATTTTTATACCAGAAACACAAATTGTATTGTTAATTAGTATTCAATTTCAAATAATATGTTTATTTTGATAAGTTAATTGATATTTGAAATAAATAATAAAATATTATTTTTAATTAATTTTTATTAAATATAAATGATCATATAATTTCTTTAAAGTCAAATTTAAATTTCATAAGAGTTAAAAAACTGTTATTGTCAAAAAAACCCAATATTTCTCAATAAATTTTAATTTTATTTTAAAATTAAAAAAGTAAAAATTTATAATTTTTTTTAAAATAAATATAATTTTTGGAATCCAAACATCAAAATTATCCAACAATTAATTATTCACAATTTTTTGAGGCTAAAATGTTTTAGCTAAAGATTAAATTCCTTATAAATATACAGTTTGTATTATGACACCGTAATGATAAAAAGACCTTGTAATTATCACACCCCGGTCTTGGACTTCCCTGAGGCCAGGAAAGAGTTGAAATAAAACATATTGTGTAACTTTTTGGTAAAAATTACATATGAAAACACACATCATGTTCCACTAGAGTGGATCATTTTGGTTTAGGTCCTGGAGAATCAGATACAATTGTTAGATTTCTTTCAAAACTATAAGAGGAACAAACTCCACAAAGCTTCCACTGAAAAAATTAACTCAAATATACTAAAACTATAAAAAATTTAAATTGAAACCTAGGGTGAGCAATCAAATTCCTAGTAAAGGGTTTTAAAAATAAAATAATGCTGAAATTTAAACCTCTTAAAAACATTCATTTAAAATTATTTATAAATTTTTTTGATAAGGAATGAATGACAATGCATTTGATCACAAAATACAAGTGAACATTTCATGATATATTAATAGGGTTATAATGAAACATATTCCAGTCATAGTAATGATCATTCAAAACATAGGGTGTGAAAAATATAAAGTAAGAGTCATTCTATTTTTAACAGGTATGAGATGCATAAGTACAAGTGCCAAATTCACAACTGGAAGAAATACATGATCATAGTTGCGCATAAAATAATAACTTCAATTTCTTTCCTTACAAATTGTGAGCCATAAATTGGAAAATTAATCTCTGAGGGAAGAATACACATTATGCCATAAGCATTTACTTCTTCTGGTACTCATAATTACATGCTCTTATCCTTGAATATTCTACTAGTAGAATATCCACTTGGTTAATTAATTATCATAATCATAATGAAGGAATGTATAATTAAAGAAAACATAACCAAAATGTTAAGGCCTCATGCCAAAACAATAAATAATCATTTTTCTATGACCTTGTGCCAAGACCGTAGTTTGTCCCATGAGACCTACCTATGCACTAAGGGGATATAGCGGGCCCCACATGACACTTAATATGTCCAATACATTCCTCATATGCAGAGTAAGGTAGTATGTTAAATTTGTCTCATACTACTTTGAATATTTAATTTCACAATTCAAATTATTCAAAGTGTCCCATACCACTTTGAATAATCTAGTTCTTAATTCCACAGAAGGTTAATTGGGTTTTATTACATTATCTATCATTTATATTTTCATAAGTGTTAATAACAATACTAAAAATTGAATGCCTATGGTAATAAATGACATGTATGATAGGAATATTACAACATAAGTGATGAAAACTAATGTATAAAAGGAAATACAGATTTTGTCACATAAAATATTAACCCTAAATTAAAAAATATTATTATTAAAATACATATTGGGAATTAATCATGGTTTGGATACCTAACTAATTTAAATGAGAAAAATATATTTCATGTGGGGTATAAAACACATAGATGTCCAAACATTTATTACCTATATGATCATGTATAACTTATCACAAGGGTACTCTAAATTAGTTTCACACAATGCTAAGAATAAAAAGCATGAATATCAACCATAACTAATACCATTTAATATTTATGAAAATATTTGAATCATACATATGTGAATAAGAGTAGAAAACCCCAAAAATTATACTCATTAATTCTCCATAATTACTAAATGATTAGGGTTTAGTGTTGTGTCAATCGTTTATACACAAGGGTGTATTTAAAAAATTGTATAAAAAAAATTTAATATTAAAAAAAAAACATTTTACATTAATTAACATCAATATTAGAAAATATAAATTATATTTAGAATCCAAATTTATATATATATATATATATATATATAAATGTATAACCGAATATACATGGTGTATATAAGATACTTACACCAAACCTTTAATGGCTCGTACATGTCTTTGGTATATGATGAACATTAGTTAAACATGGGTTCATTAATTTGAAATTGTTCCATATGATATAAAGGGTTCAGTTATGAAACATATAAATATATATACTTATGTTTATGTTGGCATATATATATATATATATATATATATATATATATACACCAAACACATAAAAAGACTCAAACCCTTGCTCGATGATGTTTTAAAGCATACTTAAGATCAAGAATCCACCATATCAAGAAGAACCATGGGGTCATATTCATAACTGTATATATATATATACTTGTATTTAATTATATATATATACACAAAAGGACCAGGAGAAAGTCAAGCTCACCCCTACCAAATTTTATTAAAAAAGGAGAAGACAATCATCATTACAAGGGAGGTTTATATAACCTAGTAAAAAATGTTCCCCTCGCATCTGGCTCAATAAGATGCTTGCAGCAATCCGGAATATGAAAAGACCAATCTGAAGATGATTCCACAATAGATTTCTTTGATAAGGCATCAACAACCTGATTAGCCTCCCTGTAAACATGTGTCACATCAAGAATGAGACCACCAAAAAGTTTCAAACACTCAATCCAAGAAGGTAACATCACCCATGGAACATCCCCGGACCGGCGTCTAAGAATATCAACAGCCACCATTGAGTCTGATTCCAGCCAAAGAAAATGCCAACCATGATGTACCGCATAAGTAATCACCTTGATCATCGCCCATAACTCTGATTCAATGGCATTGCCCTGTCCAATATAGTGATAAAACAAACCTTAATGAAGCCATTATATATATATATATATATTTGCAAACCGAAACAAAGAATGACAACTTATGACCCTTACCTGGTTCAAAGGAGGAGAGATGGTTCAGATAAGATCACTGGAGGCTGGAGAGGAGAGAACAACAATGAGGTTAGTGGTAAAAAAGGATTGTATATATAAACTATATATTACATAAATTATATAAAAATATTTTTAATTCCACTTGGTTGAAAACTGAGACCCTCGATTTAAAATAAGAATAGGGTGTTGGTCATTGTGGAAAACGAGAGACAATAGGGGCCACCTAAGGTCACAGGTGTAGAAAAATAGTGAAAAGAAAGTTGAAGAATCCATTAGTACGGCACATGCGGAGGAAGAATACGTAGAGGGAGAGAAAAACTGAGAAAACAACAGACGACTAAGATCTAATGTGGAAAAGATCAGATGGCCACAGGTGATGCAATGATTTAAAAAGAGATGGACAGTCTAGATTAGATTGCATGTGATCTTACAGCTATGAGCGATGCAAGATTTTAAAAATAAAGGAACGATCGCGATTAGATCCGTCAGGATCAGACGATGCACAAAAAACACGGTTGACATACCGCTGCCGCGGGGGTTCGATAGCCAAACCGATTGAATGTATCAGATTGTGTGCGACATGATCAGATGGCCCATATCTGCTCCCAACTGAGAAACCGTCATCCCACATTGAAATGGTGAGGCTTATGAGGCTCCTTTATATGATCGGATCTCCTGAAACATGCTAGAAATCCCCCACCCCTCCTCGATACCAACCCGTACTAGGTCTTCTGTGGGTGCGCTCCTGTGCCCACCCTTTCCACCATGACACCCCACATAGTGGAACACTCTGGTTACTTGAACACACACTCATGAATTCTTATGGATTTCTAGTCCCCCTGTGCACATGACCTAGCATGCACCATGCATGCACATCGCCGCCCTGGGCCATTGCCAGGGGTTGTGGGTGAGATGCCCATCAAGGCTTTGAGTGGCTGCCTAAAAGGAGGCCCTCACCTTGGTGGGGTACTCACCTATATTTTAGCATGCTAGGGTTATTAATTTATGATGTTTATAAACACTTGAGTTTTTAAAACATAAAATTATAAATTAAAGTTTAGAAACCCTTATACTAGTATTATATTTCAAAATCCAAAACATATTTTGAGTTAAGACTTTGTTTTAAACATCCGAGGGTGAAAACATTTATAAAATCTTTTTAAAACATTTTAAACATTTAAATGTATATTAATCAAAATGTATAGCTAATATATGGGGGAGCGAGAAGCGATGGAGCGTGCAGCGATGGAACCCTAGCGGATGAATGAAGATGATTCCCCCCCTTCCTGGAGGTGGGAAGGGGGAGGATGGTATTGGGATGCAGCCTCCAAGGTCGCAAACCCCCTTTGTACCCTTCACCACCCCTAATTATCTTCTAGTGTTCCCAATGATTACTTTAACCCTGAAGGTGCCTGATCTTCACCTTGGTGATCCTCATCTCCCGCTCTCGGTGTCCGATTTCTCTGAAGCGACGAGTTTCATGGACCTGATGTTGGTGGCTCGATTCAACTTCCAACAGCTGTCGGTTGGTGAATTTGATATATTTGTTTTTGGAAAATGGGATTTGTGTGATCGTGCGATCAACGACCTTCTGGATAATCTAAATTTAATGATTCGATTTACATCAGAAGAAGATCTGTCTCGTGCGTGGTCTAGTGCTCCTCAGCGATGAAAAGGGTGCAAATTCTTTCTCCTCCGGTGGACGATAAATTTCTGTATGAATCGCGACCCAGCTTCCATACCGATTTGGGTAAGTCTTCCTCATCTCCCCTTACCCTTTCAAAACCCTACAATTATACGTATGCTTGGAAATCTAGTTGGCCGGTTCCGGTGTTCTGATATTCGTACGACCACTGTGAGTCATCCGATCAATCCTAGAATCTGTGTTGAGGTGGATGTTTCACGAACTCCGGTGGAATGGATTTAGATTTCAGCGGGTGAAGAATTCAGATGGATTCAGGTTATCGTTTATGAATCTTGGACTGATTATTGTTCAATATGCAAGAAATTGGGGCACATCGACTTGAAATGTAACTCTGGAGACATGAGCACGAGGGCAACGGGTCCTGGGAAGTGACTAGGAAGTGATAGGAGGCCTGCTGTGATTGATAGCATGGCAAATGGTCGAGGATCTCAGGTTGCACTGGCTGTGGAAAAACATGAAACAACTTCTTCTAATCCACTGGTGTCTAAGGTGCTGGCTCGGTTGAGACAGGACTTGAACCGGGGGAATGGTGGAGAGGAAAAGGTCTCCATGGGCGCTGGTTGTGGCGGTGCGGCATGCCCTTAAGTGATTGAAGGGGGTAATGAGCAAGAGCCTCAGTTAACTTCTCAGGCCACTACTCAACAAGAACTAACTCCTGTGGGAACCATAGAGGATAATGATGTTGTGGCTACGCAAAGGACGGAGAGTAGCAATGGCAATGTGAATAAGGGAGGACTGGGGTCTGCTATGGCTGCTTCTGAGGAAAATAGGCGATCTGCTGTGACGATGGAGTTGGAGTCTGCTGCATGTGATGTTAGTATGTTTGTGGGTTCATAAAAGGTGGCTGTTGATCGGTACAGTGGGCCGGCCACTAGTGATGGTGGTCTGGTAGTCACAGTTCCCACATGGAATCAGTTTCATGTGATGGGGCATGCAGATGTGGAGAAGTCCCCTCCAATGCTAGATGCTAAGTCTCCATAGGATGTTGCAGTGGGAAGAATAATAAAAGATGGGGCATATGCAGATCAAGAAATGGTGGAGCACCCGCATTGCCTTGCCATGACTGACACAAATGGTTAGCAGGAGAGATTAGTGCGGTACCAAGTGATGCAGGTTTCTAGAAAATGGGGGGATGTTTCTGACAGTGGTAAGGAAAATAATGGTGACATGATCAAGTCCTCACATAGTATAATATCCCTATGGGGGAGAAGAGTGACAAAGAAATCGTTAATGCTATCCCCAAACAGTCCTACATTGATATTGTGAGAGGCGAAGAGAATAAGGTGTCTGCAAGTGATGGCGGTATGAATTCTCCACCAAGAAGAAGACCGAGGAACGATTTTTCTTACCTACCGAAGTCGATGTCTACCAGATCATCCTACAAGATGGAGAATTGTTCCAGGGCTACCTATGGTTTGAAAAAGGGAACGTTATCCTCTAAGGAATTTATTTCACTGGAAAATTTGAATTTAATAAAGAAATATTCCAAGATTCTGAAGCATTATGAAAGCTCAGAGTGGGAGTCGACCTCTGCAGATGAAGTAGCTTATCATCAGTATGGTGATGGGTATGATGTTTTCTGATATGTTGTTGTCTTCCAGGTGTGTTGTACTATTTTGCTACTCTTTTCATTTATTTTAATAAATGGTCAGAGGTCTTCCTCTGACTGAGCTTTCCTGGTATAGCTAATATATCAAATATAGAATTAATATTATTTTTATTTTTCCAAAGTACAATTTCAAACTCAAAATATGATTCTTTCTACCAAAACGGAGTACATACTTCTCTTGGTATTAAAAAAAAGGGCTATGATTCAAACCCATCTTAAACATTAAATATATATCCTTTTTAATTTTTTTAAAAAGATTTTATATGTTTAAAGTTATAATTTCAATACATACCTTAAATATTTTGGAAAACTAATTATACCTAGATATTTTAAATTAAACCAACAGAATGACCAAAGGCTATACTTATATCCATTAGAAACTCAACGGTCACCTAAAGGAGGTCACGTTTGGATATATTAAGGACCTTATAAAAAATGCATTAGTTTGTGCCAAATTCAAGATGATTAAATGAAGATGGTTCTTATCATCCCACTAATTCTCAATACAAATGTCGTGGTTCTGGCCGTGATGTTTTTGGTTCTTGACTGACCTGAAGGATCTTCACTATTTAATGGGTCTCGTTTTTGTGTTAGGTGGCCTCCAAGTGGCTCTGATTGGGATTTTATTAGTTATTTTTGGTTATTTGGAGAAATTTATCCATTTCTAGTCTTCAATGAATAAAGGATGTATTGTGTTCATTTGGAACTATTGTTTAGATAGTATATAAATTAAATTATTTAATACCATAAAACATTGTTATTACATAAGAAATGAGTTTGGGGAATCACAATATTACCCCTACAATGAATTGAATCCTCACAATTATAAAATATTCGTACAAAACCCACTAGAAAAACTAGACTCACATCACCACCCATATCCCCTCACAAAGTAGGCCAACATAGTCAATCTTCGGAATACCCCCAAGTGGATCCCTAGATTGGATACCGGTCCCTCGACTTCCTTGACCAAAATAAACCGAGATCACTGAGAGTAGCTAAGATTGTTCCTATGCATAAGAAATTCGAGTTTCCATAGGAAGGCTTTTGCAGTGTGAATATCAAAGAACTGAGAGTAGACTAGATCTCTATAAATTCCTTGAACTATACCATGCTTGAAAATTTGGATGTCTTGGAGCATCCCATATGTAGAAAAACATAGTCTTTGGTTCATATAGTCTGCTCGATGGACACCCTCCAAAGAAGTTTCTTAAAATTTCATCAATGCTTGATAGTTCTCAGATACAGTTAAACATAAGAAAAGTCTCTCATAGTACTTTCCCCTTTGCCCAAATTCTGCAAATTGAGTTATTGCAAAAAATGGTAGATGTAGCTTTCCCCGTTGTAGGAATGGAGAATATTCAAGCTGAGGGATACATTATAAAATTGTTTTCAAGTCAGGAGTAGGTTCACAAAAGGTTCATAGTCTTCTGAACATGCCTCAACAATTATGCGTTCTAGTAATTCAGTATGGAGAGATAAGATGTTAGTTGGTGAACTCATGTATTCTATCTGAAAATTTCAAGAGATATTTTTTATTCAGAAATGCATAACCATAGAAAAATAGAGAATTTATTGGAAAAATATATTAAAGTATCAATACATATTACATTATTTAGTTATACAAAGTTCATGAACCCAAGGTGTTACATGACTACTCGCTCACTCTCACAATGCTAGTATGGATTATCTAACATCCTCATTTACCAGGTCCACCATCATGGAAGACATTCTTGGTAGGTTCTTATAGTTATATTAATCCCCAAAATGTTCTTAAATTCTTCAATTTCAATTGCCCAGATACACTTCTCATAGATTGAGTCAAACTCATGTGGGAAATAGTAGGTCCTTGAAAGGGTGGCATGAGTGGTGTATAGTCTGTAGATATCAGAATGAACGTGGTTCCGATAGACCAATCAGATGACTTGGTTTTCTAAAAACTAGATGTTTTAAAGCCTCCCATACCTACTAAAACTCAAGACTTTGAACATATAAGCCACGTGGGGGTTACCCGCCTCTGCAGCTTTCTAGAAGTTCTCTAGGTCCAGATAACCCTCAAATAGGTTGAAATAAAGGAAGAGGCCTTTATAGTAACTTATTTTGTGTGCATAAAAAGAAAGATGTGCTTGCGACATGAGGTAGTAAATGTGACTCGATCCTTGTCAATGTAGAAGGATATTTGGGTTTCTAGACACTTGATAAAGGTGTTTACAGGTTAGATGTGGGTTCACAAAGGTAAAGTACATCTCTAAACATGTCTAAAAAATTATATGTTCTAGTAGCTCGATGGGGTGAGACAACATACTTGTTGTAGGATCGAAATAATGATGTAGATGCTCAATATACAAGAGGGGGGGGGTGAATTGTACACTTTAAAAATTTCCTTAAACAAAGGAAAGAGCTACGTTTAACAAAGTTAAACTAAGAAAATTCACAACACCTCTAACAAAAATTGAAAAAACGGAATAAGGAAAGAAGTTATAAACTTCAAGTTCTATGTACTTGCTTAAAATTGGAAAGTGATTCTGAAAGTAGGTTACAGAAATATGGATCTGGAAATTGAAACTTAACTAAAGATTACAATATGAGATTCTACCTTACAGCGTATAGAATCTAAATGAAACAGAGTACAAGTAGGGAAGTATAAGAAATTTATACTTTCCTTACAATAAAATATACAGTGGAAACAAACAAGTAGTAAAACTATAAGTAACAAGATATAAGTCTTTTAACCCAAAGAGAAGGGTATCCACCAACCTTGGATAAAGGTCCCTTGATTTATACTTTCAAGCAAGTCTGTCTTACCCACACCAGGGTAGGCCCTCGATACGAAGATCAGAGTCTCTGTCTTGCTATCCCCGCAAGCCCTCAACTTCAAGGTAGTTAGAACCTATGTATTCCTCAGCAAGGAAGCCCTCAAAATTTATGGTAGTCGGCACCTATGTCTTCCTATCCCCGAAAGTCCTCGAATTTAATCACCAACATTCGGAGTCGCACGAATATTTGAGAGTTAATAAGAGCATCTCTCTCTAGAAATCACTTCAATAGCATGTGTGAACAATGTCGAAGAAGTTTTCTATCAGTCTGGAGCTCTTTAAAATGAGCTCATATTTATAGTCTCGGTCGACCTCCTTTCCAAAAGTCATATCTTCCTTAAAAATTGGAGGGACCTGTACACGTGTCAATTAACCAATGGTTAGTTTATAATAGAATAGAGGACATCGTTTTATAAAAAAACAAGTGTAACAAAATGTACGACATCGTTTTAAGTCTAACTCAAAAGTTCGGAGTGAAGGTTTGGAGTGTAAACAAAATTTCAAAGAGTGGACAAATTATAAAAGTGTAAGAAAAATGAAAGTTTGGAGCCTAAAAAAAAATAATATTCAGTCTAAATAAATTCAGAGTGTATAATGCAAAGATGATCAGATTCTGTTTAATAGGTGAATTTGGAATTAGAAGTCGGAATGAAAATTCGTCATCAAAATTCATAATGAGAATTCATAATCAGGATTTGTCATCAGATTTCGGTGTCAATCTTTATGAGAGTTTGTATCCAGAATTTGGAGTAGAACATTATCAGATTTCGTATCTAGAATTCAGAGTAGAACTTCATTACAGTTCTCATCCAGAATTTGGAGCCTAAAACAGAATGCTTCATATCAAATTTTTAAACGATTTTTAGAATATAGAAATGAATCCGATTCTTATACTTAAGAAATATATAGATAATGAAAATATGATAAGGATAAGTTTCCTCAAAAAAGCGATCTTCCTTATAAAAGTGACTTTCCTTATAAAAGCAATTTTCCTTATAAAAGCGTTTTTTCTTATAAAAGCGATTTTCCTTATAAAAGCGATTTTCCTTATAAATAAGTTGTTTGTGATTTTCAAAACAAGAAGGAAAGGAAAAGTCATAAGGAAAATCTTATTGACTCAAAAATCTCCCCCTTTTTGGAAAGCACAAACATCCTTACGAAAAATAAAGTCTAAGAAGAAAGAAAACATTAAGGCTTATCTCCCTTTGCTTATGGATGTTGATGAATACGACTAACTCCCCCTTAGGCTTTGAAACTCTAAGGATCATATTCTAGATTTTTGGAATGATATTTCATTAAGAATAAGAATGTCTTCTTTAATGAAAAACTCCCCCTTAGATAAACTATATTAGAGTTCTTTTTCATTCTCACCCTTTGTTAGAGTTCTTTTTCCTTCTCCCCCTTTGTGATTTTCAAAAAGAATTCGAGGGAATAGAAAATATAATAAAGTACCTGAAAAATTAGTAACAACAACAAAAAAGATGAGCAAAAAAATTTTTCATTAAGATTTAAAGTTAAAAAACAAGGAAATCTAAGATACAACAAAAGATTGAATTTGTCTATTTTGGATCTTTTTCCTTTGACATAAGACCATTAATAATAGTCTTTATCTTCTTCAAGTCTTTATGGTCTTCCTCAGCTTGCTTCTCTAACACAACTATTCTTGCACTTTGAGCTTAAATCTTTTCTTCCTGGGCTTTAAGCTTTTATTCCTGAGCCTTTAAGATTTGTTCTTGCTTTAACAACTTCTCTTCAAACTCAATCTGATAATCCCTTTCATACCTCCGGTTTTGAGCAACAGAATTCAGCTTCCCATTCAGATCTCTGTTTTTTTGAATCTGGGAATTCTTCTCAGCTGTCAACTTTTCTTTAAAGGAAGAAGTAAGTTCATTTATCTTCCTGTATTATTTCTCAAAAGCATCCTTAACATTATCTTGGAATTCATCAAAAAGCCTCATCTCTTCTACAGTTTTCCTCGACTAACTCGTCATTCTATTACAAGACCTTTTGTGGGCTTCATAGCCGACAAAAAAAGTTTTGAACTGACCCTCCATCTCAACACATTTGTCCATAACCATGGATACGAAGTCTGTTTTCTAATTCAAAGAATGTTGAAGCATCTCGCATCTTGAATCAATACTTGATAAGGTCATAATAGAACCCATTAACTTCTTTAATGACTGAACAAAAAAGTCATGCCCTAATGAAGATGACTCCGAATCCGAGACATTTCTTGGAGAATTTTATTCTCCAATTTTCTCAAGATTTCTCTTTGAAGAACTACCAACTTCCCTTCTGTTTACAACCACTATGCTCAGGGTATCAACAACAAGTTGCTTTCCCTTGTCCTTTTTTGGAATGGAGTCCTGTTCCGAAGTTCTCTTTTCACTATCAGACATTTGAACAACATTGTCTTCATCATCAATAAATTTTTGAGCACCATCCTCTACATTCTCCATTTGAGCAATATCCTGTAGAAGTTTTTCTTCCTCTGCATGATAAGCTACTTATTTTTATCCTTTCTCCTCATCCTTTCCTGGAGTGACTAAATTAGAGGACTCAGCTTCTGAAGTTCGGAGCAACAAATGTTCAGAAGGTGTCCCCTTATAATCGTCTACTTGCTTCAAAAGATCTCCGGTCTCACCATTACCTTCAGCAACTACTTCTTCCTCTTCCACTTACTCAATTTTCTCAACTTCCTCAATAGGCTTAGAAACTGCCTCTTCTGGAGTGACATAGTTTCTTCCTGGAGTCTCAGGTAGAGATTCCAAAGAAAAAGATCTCGGAACGGAAATGTTTGCAGAAACCATCTCATTAAACTTCAACAAAGTCTGAGCTACCTCAGCTTCAGACATCTTCTTCTTAAGATTATTTTATTTCATTTGTTTTTATAATTCATCCGCTGTTTTTTCCTTCAAGGCCTTAGCCTCCGCAGGATCCAAGCCAAACTGTGGCTCCCCATGCACTCTCTTCTCTTTGATTTCCCTCCACTTAGCAACTACCTCATCAGGATAAGCTTTCTTCTTCTTTTGTTTTGGAGGTGCGGAATGAACTTCCTTAGATTTGGGATTCCCTGCTTCAACTTCAACTTCTTTCAACTTTCTCTTCTTCACTGGCTTAGAAGATTCAGGTTCAGCAACTTTTAGAACCGCATCTTCTTGAACTGGTAAATCAAAGAACTCAACAGTCTTATTGTCAAAGGCAACATCCATCTTTTTGAGAGTACCATCACTCACCAACATAATTTTTCAAACACTTGGCTTAGAATTTAAATCCTCCTTGAAAGACTCAAGGCACCAAACTATTAACTTCGAGATGATTTCTAGATACATTATGATCTGAGCTCTCAGATACCCTTTCTTAACATTGTCAATGGTAATAAGAATGTGTTTCATCAGATTAAACTTCCTTAGATTTATCAGAAAATCTAGAATATAGATCTCGCTCTTCTTCAAACTATCTTTGTCACCCTTTCTCGGTACGATAAAGACTTGTACCCATAATTCTAGAATCCTAAAATCCGTAGACAGAGTAGCAATCTTTGGAGCCTTATCATCTGCCAGTCCGAGAGTTTCCAATGCCTTTTCCTTGTTGAAGCTTCCTTTTGAATATGGTAAAACATGAGAGATGAACTCGGCTTCTCCTTCATAGGTTAGCCCTACCAAGCTAGCTGCCTTTACATAAGAAAGCTTATAAGTCTTTCCATAAGACTTAAATGAAAATTTCTCCCTATCATTTTCCTTAAAGAAGGAAACTGTCTCATAGAACTCTATAAGCAACTCCGAATATACTTCATCTTGATTTCCGGGCTTAGACACAGCAACATCTTCCCATTTGTTAAGATTTATGTTCTTGGATATAATAGAATCATATTTGTTGAAGAAATCAGGATGAACCAACCTTTCTCTATATACTAACCACTTGGAAATCGGCTTAGAGGTTGACATGTCTTGAGAAGCTGCTTCCACAGACATTCGGATCTGAAGACTTCTGAGAAGTTCGGAATGGAGAATGATGGAGATCGGAATGTCCTTAAAACAGAGAGACAGAGCTTCAGGACGCTGGAGCTTGAAAAAAAACTGATATGGGACGACCATTTGGTTCCCCTTTATATAGGCAATGAAATGACGGTTCATCTTCCTCGGTTGATCAAATGGTTGTAAAGATCTGAGATCAGATCTGACGGTTGAAAACCAATTCTCAAGAAAACTTGAATCCGATCTTTTTGAGGTTTTTATTAAAACAAGGATTTAAGAAAAATTATAAACTGAAAACAAAATATAAGAAAATACCAGCTAATAAAATATGATTATGAAAACATGAGTAAGGAAATCATACCTTTCAGATTAGCTTAGGAGGATTATTCATAATGGGTAATATTCTTTTTGAATATAAAAGATAAAAAAAACTTTATTTAGAAAAGACATAGTTCACAAAATTCACTACGAAAAACAAACTCAGTATGGAAAACCCAGTACAAAAAGAATAAAAAACGAAAAAATTCATTATAAGAATTTCAGCATTTCATTACAAAAGTTTGAATACGAAAAGCTCATTATGAAAGTCTCGGTACGAAAATCTCGTTACAGAAACACCAGTACAAAATTTTCCATTCCAGAAGTTTTCAATATAAAAATTTCCATTCCAGAAGTTTTCTATACGAAAATATCCATTCTAAAAAATTTTAGTTCTGGAAATTCCCATTCCGGAAATGTTAGTTCCGAAAAGTTTGACAAACTAACTAAGAAAAATTTAGTTACTCTAACAATCAAATGTACTCCCTCTATGAAAAGGAGTTTATTACTGTAAGGAGACTTTTTCAACAGAAAGTTAATTAAGAAAGATTACCTTATGGTTATCATTCCTTACTTCTGTTTAATGTATTCAAATCTATTAGAAGGAAAATATTTTGTGACAATATCAGCAATTTGATCTTGTGTTCTGATAAACTGAAGAATAATATCTCCTTTTAGTGTGTGATCCCTAAGAAAGTGATGCCTAATATCTATGTGTTTTGCATGAGAGTGATGTGCTGGGTTTTTACTTATGGCAATGGAACTTGTGTTGTCACACAAAATTTTAGTTTTAGTAAAACTCAATCCATAGTCTGTGAGTGTGTGTTGCATCCACAACACTTGAGAACAGCAACATCCGCTGCTACATTTTCAGCTTCAGTAGTGGAAAGTGCTAGAGAATGTTTCTTCTTGTAGGACCAAGAAATTAATGAATCTTCTAAGAAATGACAAGTTCTGGATGTACTCTTTCTATCCATTCTACATCCACCAAAGTCAGCATCAGAAAATATTTTTAGAACTAAATCATTTCCAGAAGTATAAAATAATCCTAGATCCATGGTTCCCTTAAGGTAGTGAAAAATTATTTTTACTACTTTTAAGTGAGATTCCTTAGGATTGGATTGATATCTTGCACATAAGCATACTTAGAACATTAATTATGGTCAACTAGCTGGTAAATAAAGTAAAATTCCTATCATACCTCTAAAAGATGTTTGATCTACTGGTTTCCCAACTTCATCAAGATCTAAAGAGTTTGAGGTACCAATGGGGGTACTTATACTATTAGTGTGGTCATAACCATACTATTTTAGAAGATCTTTAATATACTTATATTGAGATATATAGATTCTTTCTGGTTTTTGAGAAATTTGAAAACCAAGGAAAAAAGTTAACTCACCCATCATACTCATTTCAAACTCAGATTTCATTAGACTTGCAAAAGAGTCGGTTAAGGATTGCTGAGTTGAACCAAATATAATTTCATCAACATAAATTTGAACAATCAAAAAATTATTCTTATCTTTCTTTATAAAAAGGGTTGGATCTGAATTTCCATTAACATAGTTATTTTGATGCAAAAATCCAGTGAGTCTATCATACCATGCTCGTGGGGCTTGTTTAAGACCATACAGAGCTTTGGTAAGTCTAAAAACATGATCAGGATGTTTTTTATCTTCAAAGACAGGAGGTTGTTCAACAAAAACTTCCTCTTCGACATAACCGTTAAGAAAAGCACATTTTACATCCATTTGAAAAATTTTAAAATTAAAGAATGCTGCAAAGACACATAGAATATGGATAGATTCAAGTCTAGCTATTGGAGCGTAGGTTTCTTCATAGTCTATTCCCTCTTGCTGATTATAGCCTTTAGCAACAAGTCTAGCTTTGTTTCTTTCTGTGACTCCATTTTCATCACATTTGTTTCTGAAGACCCATTTTACTCCAATAACAGAAGTTTCCATAGGTATTTCAACCAAGATCCAGACTTTGTTCCTTTCAAATTCATTTAGTTCATCTTTCATAGCTTTGATCCAATCATCATCACCTAAAGCTTCATCAGTGATTTTTGGTTCTAATTAGGAAAGAAATGCTAGATGTTCTACTTCATTTATCAAGGAACTTCTAGTCCTTACTGGTTGATTTACATCACCAATGATACTATCACTGGGATGATTCTTAATAAACACCTGATTTGGGTTTTGAAAAGCCAGTTCATCAACATAGGGTAGAAAGTCTTCTGGGGTAAATGTTTCAAAAGTATCTTCTTGAACATTTTCTTTATCAGAAGGATATTCTATAAAAGGTTGATAATCAGTTTTTGAAAACACATCCGAGGATGTAGGTTGGGATGGTTTAAAAACAAAAGGACCAGACTCATCAAATTTTACATGTACTATTTCTTCAACATGACAAGTATTTTTATTGAAAACTCTATATGCCTTAGAAGTTGTGGAGTAGCCTAAGAAAATTCCTTCATCAGATTTTGGTGCGAATTTATGTAGATTATATTTAGTATTAAGAATGAACACTTTTCAACCAAAAACATTGAAGTAGGAAAGTCTTGGTTTTCTACCATTCCATAACTCATAAGGTGTTTTATTAAGAAAAGGTCTTATCAAAACTCGATTTATAGTATAACAAGCAGTACTTACAGCTTCATCCCAAAAATGTCTAGCTATAGAATATTCACTCAACATGTTTCTAGTTATCTCTTTAAGAATTCTATTTCTTCTCTCAACTACACCATTCTGCTGAGGAGTTATAGGTGATGAAAAATTGTGAGTAATACCTTTTCTACTAAAAAAGTTTCAAAATCAGAATTTTGAAATTCTCCTCCATGATCACTATGAATAGTTTTTAATGGAAGGTTTTTCTCATTTTTAACATGAGCTCTAAATCTTTTGAAATAAGAAAAAGCATTAGACTTATTTGCTAGAAAATAAACCCAAGTAAATCTAGTGTAATCATCAACTAGAACAAACACATAGTATTTGCCTCCAATACTTCCAGTTTGTGTTGGACCAAAAAGATCCATGTGCACTAACTGTAATGTATTAGTTGTTGAGTCTTCACTGATTGATTTAAAACTAGATTTATGTTGCTTTCCATATTGACAAGGATCAAAAACTTTTGAAGAATCAAATCTAAGCTCCGGTAGATCCTTAACTAGTTTCTTCCTAGAGAGTTTACATAAGTTTCTAAGGTTACAGTGACCTAGTCTTCTATGCCATAACCAGGAATGATCTTCCATTGCACTTAGGCAAGGTAAATCTTGACTCCTGAGGTCTTCTAAATTTAAGGTTTAAACATTCTCATGCCTATTGGATGAGAGAATAAATTCTTCCTTGGAATTGTGAACTAAGCACTTATCATTCCTAAAATTCACAAGGTAACCTTCATAACATAACTGACTTATGCTATTGAGGTTGTGCTTAGGACCCTTAACAAAAAGAACATTTGAAATAAAAGTTTTACCTAGAAGAACAATATTACCAATACCAACAATCTCTCCCTTATCATTATCTCCGAAAGTTACCTTTCCTCCTTTCATTTTGATAATATTTTCAAAATAGATTTTGTTACCAGTCATGTGCCAGGAACATACACCATCCATGTACCATGTGTTGCTACTGGTACTCTCTTTATTTTCCTGAAATCAAGAAGAAAATTAGACTTTCGGAATCCAAACATTTTTGGATCCAAGATTTGCAGATAACAAAATTTAAGGTACCCACATCTTCTTAGAGAAATAATCTTTGTGAAATCATAGAGATTGGGTTTTGTTTAAGGAAATATTGTTTGCCCAGTGACCACCACATTGACACTTGGTACAAAATGGGGCACTATGAGGAACCAAATAATTGTTACTAAAAATAGGTTTTGCATGGATATAACCAAATCCGGATTTATTTCTTAGAGGTCGTATTTGGGAATACATTTTATCAAAATTTTCTTTACTATGGGTAAAGTTTGATAAACACTTCTTTAAGGAAACAATTTCAGAATTGAGTTTTATAACCAAGTTTTTATCTTCAAAATCATTATATTTAGAACTAGGGATAGGCTCAAAAACATTTTTCTTAGAGATTATGTTTTCTAACTCTTTAGAAAGTTTTTTCTTTTCAGAATTTACTTCCTCAAGATTTTTTGAAATACTTTCAAAATCAGCATTTTTCCTATCAAGATCATTAGAAAGATCTGATATTTCTTTCATAAGAATAGAATTCCTAGAGTTTGATTTATCAAGTTTCTTATTGAGTTTAGAGTACTCGATCTCTAGAAGTTCATCAAACCTAGAAACTTCTTTATAGGTAGGTGAAATATTTTCTTCATCAGAAGAGGATTCTTCATCAGAAGAGTTTTAATACTTACTATCATTAGAATTTATAGATACATTGGTCAATGATTCAGCATTTCGTACCTTATCCATAAAACAATGATTGTCAAAAGGTATTCTGGCTATAAGACCAAGATTATTCTTTCCTAAAGATTCATAATCAGAAGATTCATCTAAAGAGTCACCACCACTGGCACTCCAGGTATCACTAGTTTTTAGAACCTTTTTAGCTTTGGCTTTATAATACTTCTTTCTGTTCCTGTCTGAATGCCTTTCTTTCCTTTCTTTCTTTTTGAGTAGAGGACAATCTGGTCTAATATGTCCAGCTCTCTTGCATTTATAACACGTTATTTCTCCATCTTTTCTATCTTTCCTTTCCTTTTTATTATACTTGGATTGGAAACTTCTTTGAGCAGCTATCTTGTTCATCCTTCAAGCAAGATTTTCTAACTCATTTTCTGAGATTTCACTTTCACTAGAATCTGATTGGATAATAACTTTATTAGACTTGGATCTGGTTACTCTCTCAGGAGTCTTAGCTTTCATATGATTTGATGTTGTTGTAAAAGCAACAATACCATTTCCATTTTTCTTTTTGATGTTGTCAGCATCTCTCTTCATTCTGGATTTATGTTGGAGAAGAGTTCTGAATAACTCATCAAGATAAATTTGAGTGACCTTTCTGTTCTCATCTATAGCAGTTCTCTTAAATTCCCACTCATTGGTCATAATATCAATTATCTTATCCACAAGTTATTCATCATCTAACCCTTTCTCTCCCAGAGACTGTAAACTGTTGACTATAGTCATAAATCTTTGTTGAACTTTGCAGATTGGTTCATCATAAGGAAAATTGAATCCATGGTATTCAGCTCTAAGCATAGATATCCTAGTCTCAATCACTTTAGAAGTTCCAAAGTGTGTAACCTCTAACTTCATCCAGATACAATTAGCTTCTTCACAAGAAGAAATTTGGCTATATATATTTCTATTCATTGAACATAGTAAGATATTGCATACCTTATAATTGAGTTGATACTCTTGATTTTCCTGGTTAGTGAAAGTTCTAACTTCCTTATCAGGAATTTTATAATCTTCGGTAAGCATAACAAAGTTGTCCACTCCAGTATTAATAACAAAAGTCTTCATTCGATCTATCCAGTACTCATAGTCATTACCATCAAATATTGGTGGTCTTGTAGGATTTAGATTATCAATGGAACCAACATTGACTCCTACCATACTTAAAATAACCTTCGGCACACAAACTTGTTAGTAGAAAAAATTCGTAATTACAAAGTTCGGAATGACAAAGTTTCGGAATGACAAAGTATGGAATGACAAATTACTTTCTAAGAAAGTAAGAATAATAAAGGAAAATGAATAAGAAAAACTTATATGTGAGTATAAGTATTTCAGATTCCTGCTCTGATACCAACTGTAGGATCGAAATAATGATGTAGATGCTCAATATACAAGAGGGGGGGGGGGGGTGAATTGTACACTTTAAAAATTTCCTTAAACAAAGGAAAGAGCTAAGTTTAACAAAGTTAAACTAAGAAAATTCACAACACCTCTAATACCAATTGAAAAAATGGAATAATGAAATAAGTTATAAACTTCCAGTTCTATGTAATTTCTTAAAACTGGAAAGAGATTCCGAAAGAAGGTTCCGGAAATATGGATTTGGAAACTGAAACTTAACTAAAGATTAAAATATGAGATTCTACCTTACAACGTATATAATCTAAATGAAATAGTGTACAAGTAGGGAAGTATAAGAAAGTTATACTTTCCTTACAATACAATGTACAACGGAAACAAACAAGTAGTAAAACTACAAGTAACAAGATATAAGTCTTTTAACCCAAAGAGAAGGGTATCCAACAACCTTGGATAAAGGTCCCTTGATTTATACTTTCAAGAAAGTCTGTCTTACCGACACCAGGGTAAGCCCTCGATACGAAGATCAGAGTCTCTGTCTTGCTATCCCCGCAAGCCCTCAACTTCAAGGTAGTTGGAACCTCTATCTTCCTCAGCAAGGAAGCCCTCAAACTTTAAGGTAGTCGGCACCTCTTTCTTCATATCCCCAGAAGTCCTCGAATGTAATCACCAAAATTCGGAGTTGAACGAAGATTTAAGAGTTAATACGAGACTCTCTCTCTAGATATCACTTCAAAAACATGTGTGAACAATGTCGAAGAAGTTGTCTATCAGTTTGGAGCTCTTTCAAATGAGCTCCTATTTATAGGCTCGGTCGACCTCCTTTCCAACGGTCATATCTTCCTTAAAAATCGGAGGGACATGTACACGTGTCACTTAACTAATAGTTAGTTTATAACAGAATAGACGACATCGTTTTATAACAAAACAAGTGTAACATAATTTACGACATCGTTTTAAGTCTAACTCAAAAGTTCGGAGTGAAGGTTCGGAGTGTAAAAAAAAAGTCAAAGAGTAGAAAAATTATAAAAGTGTAAGAAAAATGAAAGTTCGGAGCCTAAAAGAAAATAATATTCAGAGTCTAAATAAATTTGGATTGTATAAAGCAAATATGATCAGATTCTATTTAATAGGAGAATTTGGAATCAGAATTCAGAATGACAATTTGTCATCAGAATTCGTAATGAGAATTCGTAATCAAGATTTGTCATTAGATTTCAGTGTCAATATTTATGAGAGTTCGTATCCAGAATTTGGAGTAGAACTTTATCTGAGTTCATATCCAGAATTCGGAGTGGAACTTCATTACAGTTCTCATCCAGAATTCAGAGCCTAAAACAGAATGCTTCATATCAAAGTTTTAAATGATTCTGAGAATATATAAATGAATCCAATTATTATACTTAAGAAATATATAGATAATGAAAATATGATAAGGATAATTTTCCTTACAAAAGTGATCTTCCTTATAAAAGTGACTTTCCTTATAAAAGAAATTTTCCTTATAAAAGTGATTTTCCTTATAAAAGTGATTTTCCTTATAAATAAGATGTTTGTGATTTTCAAAACAAGAAGGAATGGAAAAGTCATAAGGAAAACCTTATTGAATCAACACTTGTTTGATCTAACACCTGAAAATTTTAAGAAATCTTATACTTAGTGAGACATAAATATGTTTTTAGTATTGTTATAATTATCTAGGGTTTTCTAAACCAATCCTCTGATATCAACTGTCATGCCCAATCCCCAGACTGGCCTGAGGCTGGTGCAGAGTTGATATAAAACATGGTGTGTATTTTTTTTTGTAAAAATGAAAGTTAGAAACCCACATCATGTTCCACTAGAGAAACATTTTTTTTAGGACATAGAGAATTAAATAAAATTATTACATTTCTTTCAGAACTGGAAGAGGAAGAAACTCCACAAAGCATCCACTCAACAAAGTAACTCAAATCTACTAAACCAGTAAAAAATTTAAATTGAAATGTAGGCTGAGAATATGAATGCCTAGTAAGGGGTTTTAAAAATAAAATAATTCTGAAATTTAATCCTCTGGAAGAAATTACATTAAAATTATTTATAAATCATTTTCATAAGTAAATAATAACATGACATTTTATCACAAAATAAAAGTGAAAATTTCAAGGAATATTAATAGGGTTATAATGAAACATATTCCAATAATAGGAATTATCATAAAAAACATAAAGTGTGAAACATATAAAGGAAGAGTCATTTTAACTTTAACAGGTATGAAATGCGGAAGTAAAAGTTTCAAATTCACAACTGGAAGCAATACACGATCATAGTTGCGCATAAAATAATAACTTCAATTTCTGTCCTTACTAATTGTGAGTCATAAATTGGCAAATGAATCTCTAAGGGAAGAATAAGAATTATGCCATAAGCATTTACTTTTTCTGGTACTCATAAGTACATTATCCTAACCATGAATATTCCACCGCGGTGTGCCGCCTACCTACCACGACTGCTCGGTATGCCTGGTCGGGCAGAACCCTGCAAGGTGGCCCCGTCCATCATAGGCATAGAATCAGATCTCTTCTTCCTGCCCCGGTGATCCACGTCGCCACTACGGTGTATGACCCTGGCCTTGTGTCTACTCGTGGAAGGGCCTCCTCAACCGAGGCTCTCCTCTGTGCCACCTGCCTGCCACCGAGGACTCTCCTCTAAAGCGGGAACTTCTAGGCACTGTTAGCTTGCTCCCCTCAGCCAAGAATCTCTCCATCACGAACACTCACTCTAGCACCCCAACATAAGTGGGGATGCACATGGGTACTACACTAGCACGAATCTCCCTGCGAAGACCCTGCTCAAAATTCTACGCTCGAAAGTAAGTATCATGGATCATATCCTACGAGTAGCATGTCAGATAGGTAAATCGGGCTGAGTACTACGCCATAATCATTCCCACTGCATCAGCTCCATAAGAATATGAATCCGAACGGAGCGTAAGCAGGAAGGGGAGTACTCCTCTCCGAAGAGCTGCAAGAATCTATCCCATGTGAGAGACGACTCGTCGTGGGTTTGTATAACCAACCCCCACCAACGCCCGACCATCCCGAGGAAAAGGCTGGTAGCTAGGGCTACTATCTAGTCTGCTTGCGTCCGTACCATCATAAAAAGTCCGTCCACAGACTCCAGCCTGTCTTCTGCTTCCTGGGGACCCGGGTCTCCCCAGAACTTCTGCGGGTGATAACGCTGAAAGTCTCAAAGCGCACTCAGCCTACGCTCAACCTCGACCTGTGCTACCGATACTAACTGCCGATATCCAAGTGGAGGTTCCACTACTAAAGCACTAGGAAGAATGGGATCACTTGAGGGTCCCTGAACTGACGCCTCATCGATCACAAGGTCGTCATCACAAACTAGAGAGGGTAACCTGGATAGATGCTATCATGGGGGCATCCTAAAAATCATCAGGGATTACCGCGATCAGATGAGCATATATATATATATATATATATATATCAGTAATAAAAATGGGGAGCTGACTCAAAAAGGACAGTCAATGACTCAATCCTACTGGATGCATGTTCCAATGTTCCCTGCAGCAAGTGTCTCAGCATGCCGAGTCGACAAGCGGGTTATCATGGTCCTGGTGAATGGATACGTTGGCCACCGTACCATCACTAGACTCCTTGGCCTAAGAGCTGCTTTCAAGAAACGTCGACACTATTTCCCTAAATCCCAACCAATTAATTTTTAGGGACGTTTGATCAACACCCCAAGGAACGAACCACCTATGATACCACTTTGTCACGACCCGACCCTACTAGTCTCGAGCCACAACTACCCCAGGCCTGCCTCCATAGGCCAGGGGCTAGTGACATGTGCCGAAGGAATAACAATCTCTGGGGAGGCCTTTGCCTAAGTACCTGTACAGACCCACGCAGCCCACTCAATGCAGAAGTGAAGAGTAAAAGAAAACCAAAGGACAAGCAACTATAACCCAACCACAGTCATGAATCTACCTCTAAATAGGAAAAAGTAAAGTGCCGAAAAGTAGTGAAAGATAGTGAATAGAAAAAGGGGAAAAACACGCGCCCGACCTGAAGGGTTCCACAACCCGACAATAGGTAAACAAAAGTAAATAGTTGGCTTCTCACTCATGGAAGTCCTACTACATCCAATGAATGCAGCCCAAGCTCATGTGTCCTCTACGCTCCTCCGTAGTCTCGATCGACCTGTCCGTTGTCTGCAAGGGTACACCAAGTGTAGGAAAATCCCAATTAGGGGTGAGTATAAGGATACTCAGTAGGATGGCCCAAAATCTCGAGGGACCAACAAAGGAAATACCAAAAACAGTGAGAAATAGAGAGAACAAGGAACAATGAAAGAGTACAGTAAATAGAATGCAGCTCAACCCAATAGAAGAAAGAAAGTAGACTCGTCTAACCAAGAGGAACTAGACACGGAAAGCACGTGGCAAACCCCGTGTGTCTTCATGCTTTTTAGAAGAAGATTAACTGAACCCTAGGAGTGTGAAAAAAGTAGGGTGTATATATATATATGCTCAACAAGAAAATCAAATGAGTGCATAAGGGGATCTATATCTCCAAGATCAGCCTAGGAAAAGTTGCCAAACATTCTAAGGATATCCATCACTGATGCCCAGTAGTCCCGCACGTCAAAGTCACCTAATTGCTAAGCCGTACCACCAAAAATCCCGCTCCCGTAATCACGGAGAAAAACCACTGACTAGCCTCATAGGAAGGGCTAAGTCTAAAAGGAGTAGTTGGGTAACCCACTGCCCAACCCAACTAGAGGGTAAACCCCAAAAGGTCATCAGGTGACCCACTGCCCAGCCCTGCTAGAGGGTAAACCCTAAAAAGGTTGTCGGGTGACCCACTGCCCAGCTTTTATGGTGGGTAAACCCTAAAGTCAATGAGTAACCCACTGCCCAGCCCCGCTAGAGGGTAAACCCTAAAATTCCAGTGGGTAACCCACTGCCCAACCCCGTTAGAGGGTAAACACTAAACTGGTCCGACAACTCCGCGTTGCCTGTGCCATCACTGGGTGTCGATAACATCGCGACCGTGCGGTGGGTCAGAGTGTGTCAAAGGAACCTCTGACAAACACCATTTAATGATTCCACAATTAATGGGATCTTTAAAGGTGCTCCACACTCCCAAACAGATTACACCATTGTAATCCTCACGGAAAAACACGCGAGATAGACTACTTACTCGCTGGAAACTGACACCTGAAGAAAAAGTTATTCAACACCGCTTTATGCCCATACGACATCTCGTGGGGCCCACACGTCTGTCTCAAAATAGGTTGGGAAATCTGGGCCATCATAATTCCCTCAGAAAAACTTGGAAAAATGACTACTCATTCAGCCCGATCGGACGTCTGATGGAAAAGTCTCAAAACGCTACTCACAGTATAAAAGACGGCCCATAGGGCCCACGCACGAACTCCAACATCAATGCTTGAAGCCACCTAGGACCACTTCGTCTCGACGCCAGGGTCACAATGCCACTGACGATGCCTTAAACGGACTCTGGATGTTTTGGCGCCATCAGAAGGAAGAATCCCTACATAGTACTTAACGCGGGTGATGCGCCACTGAGCCCCTGTCCCGAGAATTAAAATTTCCCAAGACCATTGGAAAATCTTCTTCTTGAGCTGAGGATTGCATTGCCGCAGACGGCACGCAAAACAAACACCCATAGGGAATGTTACGGGTGTTTGAAATCAGGGGATGAACCCCCTTTGGCTGGACCGGCCCGGTCCGGCCGGTCCACAGCGCCGGCCCGCGACTCTTCCATGTGGCCCGCCTGTGGGCCCTCAGTCCATCGTGCCGACCGACCCTCGTGGCCAGTATCTGGTCCATATGGATACCTACCTTCGGCAGGTCTCTCTCTCCCAGGTGGGGTCACGCTCCGCTACCCCTGGTCCACCCAACCGACGAACTCCCCCCGGGGACCGCCGCCTGGATCCCGCCACGCCACGCGAAGCCACCGCCGCTGAGGAGCCCACCGACGCGCTGAGGAGCCTGCCACTACACTACCATCCCTGAAACTGCCGGCACCACTGGGAACCCACCGGACCGCCGCTAAGACTGCCGGACCACCCCTGGAATCACCGAAAAAAGAAGAAAACGGCCAGAAAACTTCCTAGGGCCACCCCGGACACCCCGATACTCAAAAATTCGATCCTAAAGGATTTCTGGGAAGATAAAATCGACCCTTACCCAACTATGGGATTCTCCCGATGATCAGACATCATTTCGATGCAAATAATTGAATTTGAATGGGTTGCGGGAATTAAAATCGAAAATGCACGATCCTACCTCACTGGGCGTAGCCCGACGCTTCACCAACAATCCGTCGGAGCCTCCACTCACCTTGGACTGGGAGAGGGAAGCTTGAAGGAAGTTCCCCCATGTTGGGAATAACTTGCACCATGGTAATGAACAAGGGGGAGAAGAGGGTGGGGGTGGTGTGTTTAAATAGTAAACACTTAAACCCCCCGCCCATAGGCCCCGTACCCGAACATTCAGCGGGGTCGGGGTTAAGCCGCCATTAGGGTAAAATTCACATTCTGAGCGCAACAGAGGTCTCATTATTTTAATCCAAGCCTTCATTCAGAAGTTATAAAGTACACGCTCGAGGCCACCAAATTACAAAAACACCCCTGGTGGCGTTTTCCACAGAAGGGCTGCGCCCGCAAAAGTTACACCTATCCTTGGGTAAACAACACGTTCTAGACTCAATGGTGCCCTCATTTTTCCAATCTGAGAAACATTTTAGGCGTTATTATGTTTATTTGCCATGTCTAGTCTGAATGCACTTAAAATTTAATTCCGACCGCACCGGTGCTCGGAATCACATGCCGTCTAAACTCCCTACTCTAGAATAACATCAAGAAAATTTCAATGTCTTACAGGATTAAAACTCGGGTTCTTAAAAAAGCATACTAAATAGAAAAAACTTCTAAGACATATGATAAACCATCTACATAACCGTTTTTTCAAAACAAACTCCACAATTTTTCAACTAAAAACACTTTTGATAAAAAACTAACTTGGTGGATTTTCACATTCACCAATGGTGTTTCATCAGGTCTTACTCACATGAACATTTACGCACCACCCCAGACACTCCAAAAACATCCCATATAGGCCATCCTTCCAGATATCAATAAAACCATGCATGTGAGAACCCATGAAAACACCAAAGGCTAAAACAAAACAACATCATTCCAAAAATCCTGTACCGTCAAAAGGAACACCAATCACCATGTCAAAAATTCATTTCATATTACACAAAACAAACCAAACATCATCAAGAGACATTTGATTAAAAAAACAATCCATTTCATTTAATAGAACATACAAAAACAACCATTCTATTCCAAATAGCCCTTTCCCATTTTTAAAGAAAATTCTGCATGGTATCTTTTCATAATCTGACAACCACAAAGGCCAAAACCCCTTTCCCGAAATACATCATCCTCAAAAAACCGAATTTCCAAAACCTATTAATCAGATTCAAACACTTTTTAATATCCCATAACACCCCATTTAAAACAAAATTTCAAAATTACTTTAAAATGATTCACACTTTCAAATATTTTATTTCAAAAAACCAAAAGTTTAGATTAGGGAAAATCCAATCCCGTGAAATCATTTCCACTTCCTCCCGAAAATTTGTTTAAAAAAAACACAAACTTCCCAAAAAAATTATTATATTTAATTTTTGAAAAACCCTTTTCTAATTTCAATCCTTCCTTTAAAATCCACTTCCATAATTCTCACACATGGATTTTCAAATCAAAAATTTAGAATTTATGAAAGGTCCAAGTAACCCACAAAAGGGAACTAGTGTTGGTGGGTGACTTGACCATATGGTTGGAGGCCATATGTCAAACGCACCACCAACACAGAGAGACTTATTAGGAATATACCCCACCTCCACATGGATTTCCAGGACCTGTGAGCTCACAGATGCCATTAGTCAAACTCCCCTTGTCATATACCAACACCAAACAATCAGCAAGAATAAAGGACCCTAATAAAACTAGACTTCCCATGGAAACCCGATGATCAGAATGAGCAATATTTTGCGACCCTCTTCCCGCACATACCCCTAAATTCCCAAAAATTATAATCTATATACCTTGACATCCCCAAATAATAAGGGCACTCAAAAAAGAATGTTCTGCTAAGATCCGACCTCCTATGATACTATTTTGTCAAGAACCAGCCCGAGTTGACCCTGAACAAGTCACCTAGGCCAGCCCACGACAAGTCCCAAGAGGCATTCTTGATCCTCCCAGGATGATGAAAAGAACCAAGGGAATCAATAGGGTACACAAGGGAATGATTTATCCCATATATAAACAATCAAACAAACTACAGAATTAAGTGGACAACCAAAAATACATTAATATAAAAATGGAATTGAACATTATTTGTTCAAGAAAATAAAAGTACAAAAAAACCAAGAACTCAACTGACCCAAATTTTAACCAACTAACTCTATGTGACCCTGATGGTCACTCTCCAAAAAAATGATCACACTTCACCCAAGGTGATCGAACTCCAGCTGAAACCTTCACAAGGGATAAAAACAGAAGAAGACTATAGGCGTGAGTATTAAAACTCAGTAGGTTATCCCGATATTCTATTCCTAATGCACATATTTTAAAATAAAAGAAACATAAATTTTAAGTATAAAATACAAATATAACGGTATGTTTTCCAAATTAAGTCCCATGCTATACAAAAATTTACCAGACAAAAACCTGCATGTTTTATAAACAAAAATGCTAGTTACAATTTTCAAAGAGGTGCAACATAAAAATGAAAAAAGTTTTGAAGAGGGATGATTTAAAGAATTTAAAATTTTAAATAAATCACACATACTACTGAATTTACCAACCAAACACACCGTATGCTGGCGGTGAGTACAAAATAGCCAATGATGACAAGTCACAGGAACACCCCTAGGCACTAGTTAGTTGTGTACCCCAGGTACCTTGTATCTCGGTGTAAGTAACCACAATAAATATCCATTCTCGTGGACACGATCCACTAGTAGGGATCATAACCGTAACCTAGTGGTCCTCTAACATCATCATCATAATTTTTTAGTTAGTGTTGTCATCGTCAATTTTTCTATGTGAAAGAAGGGCCAAACCCCACAGAATCACTAGTATAGTAGTACACATCCTCCCACCTAGACAACCAGGATTCCCTTTAGTTCTCAATAATGTTACACATATTATAAAATACAATTTTCACATAAAAATTCCATTACCAAACCATAATCACACAAACAACCTGCAAACATGCTTCACATTTCCTTCACGAATCACTAAACCACTTAAAAGCTTCATAAAATAATCTCAAGGAGTATAATGAGGCCTTGCACATAAAATCCATTCAAAAATGCTTTTAAGGCCACAAAACCATAAATAAAATTTAAACCCATAATTTTCATCCCCAAAACAATTAATAAATCAATTTCATGGACTATAAAATGGCCCCAAAAGATAGAACATAAAATACACATGGAAACCGTTTTTAAAAAAATGCCAAACATGCCTTTAAGGATTTCTCAAAACTAACATTTGACAAAGGTATGCATTTCAATTTTATTAATGATGTGTATAAACACCATTTACAGACGCAAACCACATTCATAAATTTATTTTAATACTCAGGTTACATATTCAAAATATAACCATTTTCGTCAAGATGTGAAACAGTCCATTTTCAGGCAACTCGGGCCAAAATATGTTGTAAACCGAAACCCATTTGTTTGTAAAAACAAATCCAAATTGGAAATCCATATAAGGACAAAAAAATAACATTTTCCATTCTTAAAATACATTTATAAATACAATAAAATAATTTTTAAATCACACTTAACACATGAAATCCAACTGGGCAATTTACCGAACACATGACATGCTATTTTAAACAAAACAATTTATTTTAAGAACATAACAAGGAATAAAACCCCAATTGAATGACATATTTTATTATAGATTCTGAAAAATGTTAAAAATACATTAAAACAAGTTCTTAACCTCACAAAACAAGTGTGAAAGATAACGGAACATTTAAACAAAATCTTGGTGAGCACATTCATGACAAAAGAACAATAACTTTCAAAAAACAAGGCTTAAACAACCATTTTGAACACCAAGAAAATTATAAAAATTTATTAAAGACAATAATAAACATATATTTCAGTTGAGGAAAATATTAAAATGATGAAACTTGAATGGTGAAGGCTTTTTCAAGTGATATACTACCTCAAATATTTTCCATAATAGAAACACACACCCAAAATCACCATCCGAGGGTTTACAAACCCTAAACCTATGAAGACCAGACCCAAATAAATCAAAACCACATAAAAAATCATGTAATAATATAACCCTATGTCTAATAGGAATAAGTGATATTATAAAACCAAGAAATAATGAAAGGAGGAAGAATATGGAGGATAAAAGAGAAAGAATCTCACCTTTTCAACTAGAAAACTATTCATATTCCATTAGATCTGCACCCTTAAATAAAAGGGAATGACCTGAAAATTATTGGAGAGATTCATAATGTCTGGAATAAATGGGGATGAATATTGGTGAAAAAACCTAAAAATTGAATTATTTATGAATGATACAATTTACCTTGTCAATTCTGGACTATTTGAGAGGCATTGAGAATGTTTCCCCACTACACGACTATTATGAGATCCAAAGAGTTCACATAAATAATGGGAGTGAGGATAGGGATATTGATTTCATGTGGGAGGTGTAATCACCAAAAAATATTAAATATTGAATTAGATATAAAAGAAATAAATTATTATTTTTAAACTAAAAATGGGCCAATGGGATGGCCAAATACCTAAATAATTAACCCAAATTCACCATGATTATGAATAATTAAGTGCTAAAAAAGGATATTTAAGTTCTAATATGTCAGTATAAGACAAGTAGGAAGTTAAATGGGTGAAAAATGATGAATAAAAGGAGTTATAAAAGAAACCAATTCAGGTTTTAGAACTGGAAATGGGCTCACAGTTGGCCCAAATCATGAAGTAACCACCGTTTCTTAAAAAACTTCTAAACAACAATGGGGAACCAAAATTATAGTGATTAGACATATATGAAACTTCAAAACACAACATTCATCCCCCCAAATACCTATGAAAATGACCGGGATTTCCAATGGACCGAATCGAAACATAGGCATGAAAAACCAGGTGTGACATGTATGTATATTTTTTATATTTAATTTCATTTTGTTAGAAAACTTGTTTTCTCATTTAATTATTTATATATTTTTCTATTTTTTATAGGAATAATTTAAAGGTAAAGAAATATTTTATAGAAAAAAAATTCAAATTTTCCTTACTTCAGATACAGATTCCACTTGTCTTGATCGATTCTCAACATGCTCTTATTTTTTATTTGGTGTATATGAGATTCCATTTGATGCTGCTATTTTTTAGACTGAAATGATTGTGAACCTTTTTAAAAGTGATATCATGGAACTTGTGGCTATAGAGAAATTTACTATCAACAGGATGAAAGTTGTTTTCCACATAAGTCAATTAAATTTTTTCATTCAATTAAATTATAGGAAATTTATAACTATGTATGCTTTGTATTAGGTATCTATATAAAATTTTTACAGAGCGTGACACAATATATGTGTATGGATTTATAGAACCACAATTTTTTTATCCAACAAATAAAACAATAACTGATGCTCAAAGAACAATTTATATAGCTGGAATATTTCAGCATAATTTCATCATTCAGTATTGTATGTTTCAATATCTTGAAAGGTATTAAATATTTTTTCTAAAAAAGTGTTATATAGCACTTACAATATTAAAAACTCATATTAATTTTTCTTTTTATATCAATGGTCATTGGATTTTGGTATTTTTTTGTCTAAGAGAGAGGAAATTATATTGGCTATGCTATATCCATAGTGATGTTAGAGAAATTTTAAGAATATATTGAACATGTATTTTTTATTATTTTAATAAAAGCTTATATTATAATGAATAAAATTTATTAATGTACATATTATTTTAAAACATGTCCTGATATTTGTTTAGCTAGACAACAAAAAAGAAAAGCATCAAGACTTATAAGATCAAATATGTATAAGATAATGTGAATTATCATTTACAATTACTAAATTTTGGATATATTATTTAAAAATGTTATTTTGAAATAAAATATATTTGAAATAGTGTCATAAAAAATAAGGTGGAACTGAATGTGAACAATGTTTTTTAAGATTATTGTACGAAATAATTTCAATAGGTACATTTTCAATGTTTCATAAGGTTAGATTTATTTATTAAGATTTTTGAAATATTTAATATGTTTTATTGAAAATTAAAATCAAATGATTTCTATATTATTTTGGTATATTTTTTATCATGCTCAGGCATATAGTGTAAATGAGTTGGGAAATTTAAAAATTAAATTGAAAAATCATTTTACAGGTTTGATAGTTTTTTTGTTTATTTTAATGTTCAATGTATTGTGTATTTTTCTGGATTTTGGGCTTCTTCTTGTGTTGATTTCTCGTTTTTGATGGTGGAGGAGCTGAATAAATGTACATTGGTTGTAAGTGTATTTGAAACACCAATGATTTGTGTATTTTTCTGCATTTTCTATGTTTTTCCTCTTGTGCTATATTCTTCAATATTACTATTTGTTTTCTGTTTCTTCCTACTGCTGGAGGAGGAGAAGAATCAATGTACCATTTAAAAAATATATTGATTTTCACGTTCGTTATTGGATAAACAATGTCAGAAATACATGTGAGCTATTTTTCACATCGGTTATTCAATAACGGAGGTGAAAAACCATTTATCACATCAGTTATTCAATATAAACGACATGATAAATGGTTCATAATATATTTTTCACATTGGATATTTGATAATCAAAATGAAAACAAATTTATCATGTCGGTTATTTTTAATAACCGATGTGATAAGTGGTTCATACTATGTTTTTTAGGTCTGTTATTGGATAACCGACAAGAAACGTCAACTTCAATAATTATTTATAATGTCAATTTTATGTAACTGATGTGAATTTTTTTTACTACATCCTATATAACCAAACATCTAAAAACCTATGTGAAAAACAATAAAAAGCTCACGTGAAAACCCTTTATGCAATAGTGTGTGCTCTAATACCTACTATATGGACTTCACCTTACACATTACATATTCTAGTTAATTCCATAGACATCACTTATTACATTACCAAATCTATTTACAGTTTGGATTTTTAATAAGATCGGACATAACTAATACATATCAACCCACAAGAATACAAGGTGGGTAACACTAAAATAATATCCATTTATTCTAATACATAAAACATTTAAAAAAAATATTATTTCTTTGAAAAATCTTTGTAACACTTAACATGACCACATTATTTCTCCTACACATCCTTATAAACTGTGAAATGACATTTAAAAACATGGGATGAGAATAAAAATATCAGTAAGGGATATAAAAAGAAGGAATGAAACCATTAGTCTATGAATACATATGAAATCATTTCACAAAGACATACTCCTCACTCAAAAGTACCATAAACTTACTTTTTGAAATATGAGATTTACATAAACATAAAAAACAGGAATATAGAATAAAGGCATCTTAGGTCATTAATTACATAATTTTATTACCCTCATGACTACCTTATGATTTCTAACTCTCACAACTACCTTATATTGTAACACTCATGACTACCTTATGGCGTGACCATCATAGTTACAACTGATGTAACCATATGCCTGACCTCCAACAAACACATACCTAATGAATTAGAGGGAGATATAGGTCCCAAATTTCATCATAAACAATTCCCAAGAACAATAAAATAATTATAAAATAGTAATTATTTCCTAAGAACATTACTTTTGAATTTTGTGAAATAGATTTTTAGAAAAATGATTTTTAAAGGAAAGTCCCTTACAGATATCATATAATTGATTTGATAAATTAATATAATGAAAGTAATATCTGTATAAAATATAAATAAAAATTATAATACATAATATAATAAAAAATTAATCAAATAAATAATCTTATTACCACATAATAAATAATGTGGAAGGTTAACCCAATGAATGGAAATTGGGTTAAAATTCCCTTACCTAAGATTTTTCTTACTTGAAACATGTTTAAACCACCTATATAATGGTTAAAAAAGTGTTATTAATATCTTAGAGAAAAATATTTATGTTTATAACACCTTATATGATCATGTTATAACATCATATCACCCATTAATTATTAATATTTTTCTCTTTCCATTGTTTCAGGTGTATTCTTTACATGATTTTCATGGCCGGTTCGTAAAGTATTTTCTTGTTGAATGTAAGAGAAATACCTGAAGTATAATGAAATGGAATTAATATTTTTTCATAATATTTAATGATTCCATAAATCAATTTGTTTACATTACATTATAATAAATAATTAGATAAATCATTAGTGATACTCGTTTAGATCAATTTGGCGGTTCTTTGATAAACATGTACTAGTTTCATTATATAACATAATATTATATATATTTGTGTGTGTGTTAACAATAGAACATAAAATATGATATATAATAAATTTTAAAATATTTTTAAAAAATTAAAATGGTTTTATGATCATATTTAAAGTAAGTAATGGATATTGAAAACACATTGTCCTCAGTTTTAGTAAATCTGCACATAATGAATGATGTTTTAATTTTTTGGAATGAGGGAAAGAGGAGGGTAAGAATGACGATGAATTTTTTCCATAAATATTATAATATCCAGAATATATATAATAATCTAGAGCTTTTATTTCTCTTGTATATGGTTTGTAGAATAGATTATATGAAAAGAAAAGTAATTGAAAAGAAAACACAAGAAAATGAAAGAGGATTCTTACCTCTAGATCTCTTCTATATGAGATGCTTCATAAGGCCTTTGGTTTTGGTATTTTTCTAAGACCAGAAGGTATTGAATTTGGGTAATATATTTAGGAATGTTTTTTAGTATAATGTATAAAATTAACAAATATTGAGATGTGTGAGAAGATTGGGGGGGTGACGGTTGTATTTATAGTGCAGGAGAGGAGGGGATTTCCATTATTTTAATAATTAGTTTTATATTTTTTGTCAAGGATATGAATAATATTGATTCATGTTACAAAAATAGTAATAAGTTAGTGTGAGTTATAATAAATGTCCATTTACTTTAGGCATGAATCAAGCATGATTCCAAAATTCCTTTATTTATCATTTTTCATAAATTATCGAATTTAACTATTCACAAAAAATTGAAGTATTTTAGAAAAATACCAAAAATTAACCCTAACATATTTATTTTTATGTATAATTAAAAAATTTAATCCATTTTTTGAAAATAATTTTCTTCATATGAATAAGTTTATTTTTAAATAGAATAATATTTTATTCCAAAAATAACAATTATAAAACTATAACTGTTTTTATAAATCACCATGAAAAATTAAACAATATATCAGTATCATATAACCATAATAAAATAAAATAAAAAAATTATTTACTTTTCATAAGGGTCATATTACAATTCGTATTACTATTAATAGGAGTATGTTACTATCCACCAAAAAACAATTCAGTTTTATCATACTCTAAATAACTTACTAATTACAACCATTGATGTCCATTTTTCAAAATTAAAATCCTAGAAGTAAATAAATTAAGTTTAACAGATAATTTATAACTATATCTTAAAAAAGTTTAATTATGTATATAATTGGTGTTTAAGGCATTTCAAATTATATTAAAAACCGTGGGGGTGTTACATGAAGTGCACTTTAAGCTAAAAAAACACTTTCATATTGAAATCACACAATTTCAGTCATATAGACTACATTGTATTTTATATTGACATGATAGTGATTACAATATGTATCAAATAAAATTTAATCATTTTAATAATTTTTGAAAATAATCTAATATTATTTTCCCTATTTTTTTATCTGACATTTGTTTTAAACTAAAATGAAACTTTTATAATGAAGTCGTTCAATTTGAGTTATACTAATCACATCATGAGGTAGATAGATGTGAGTTCATTTCCTATAGATCAAAAATGAATTACCGATCATTTTTATAATGTTTGAAAATAAGATAATATTGTTTTATCTTTCTCTATAGTTTGACACTAGTTTTAATCTAAAATGAAACTTTTATAATAAAACATGCACTTTGAATTCTACTTTACAGATCAAGGGTTGGATTGATTTGAAGTCAATTATTACATTTCAAAAATAAATTATGAATATTTTTCCTAAATATTTAGGATAATATGATCTTGCTTACTCAGTTTTGGATATGTGACATGGGTGTTAAACTAATTTGACACTTGAAAACATGCAATTTGAGTAATATTGAACAGATTGTGTGTTAAATTTACATGCTTTCAATTCTTACAGAGACATTTTTTTGAATTTTTTACTAATTAATTAAGAGAATCATAGGTAATATTCATTGTTTTATCTATGTGACATGATTTTAAACAAAAATGAAACTTTTATATCGACAACAAGCACTTTCTATGGTATTTTTGAAATCGTGTGCCAGAGCGATGTGCAGTTGATTCCTACAAGTCACATATTAATTATAGATCATTTTAAAGTTTGATAATAATTTAGCCTAATTTTCATGGTTTTGTATATGTTAAATGTGTTGTAAACTAAAATGATATATTTATATTAAAAACACACACGTTGAGTCATATTGTCCACATCATGTATGGGATTGATGGGTGTTCAATTCCTACAAACCAATAATGAATTATAGATTATTTTTTTAAATTATGAAGACAATATAATCCTATTTTCGTTGTTTTGGATATTTAATTCATTTTTAAACTAGAATGAAACCTTTACTATAAAAAACACACTTTTTGTCATATGATCCATGTCATGTGTTAGATTGATGCACAATCAATTCCTATATATCAAAATGAATTTTGGATCATTGTGATAAATTATTAAAAAAAATCTTTGTTTTTACATGGGTTTTAAAATGTGACATGTGTTTTAAACTAAAATTAAACATTTATATTAAAAACATGTACATGGATTCATTCTGGTCAAATTTTGAGTCATATTTATTTGCAGTTGATTCGTACACCTCAAAATAAATTATGTATTATTTTCTAATTTTTTTTGAAATACATTCTAGCTTTATCAGTTATGGAAATTTAATGTTTGTTTTATAGTAAAGTGATACTTTTTATGTGAAGACATGAAAATTGAGTCATTCTAACCACATCATGTACTAGATTGATGTGAAATCAATTCCAATACATCACACAATAATTGTGGAGTATTTTATTAATGTTTGAAAACAATATGATCTCATTTTATTAATATTGATAACAAGATGTACTTTTTAAACTAATATAACACATTTATATTGAAAACAAGTACATTGAGTCATAATGATCACATTGTGCTCCAAATTGGTGTGTGGTTATTTATTATACATCGATAATTAATTACAGACACTTCTCTAGAATTTTTTAAACAAATTGAACTCATTTCCTTAGTTTTGACAATTTGAAGTGTATAATAAACTAAAACGATAGTTTTATATTAAGAACATGAAATTTGAGCCGTACTAGCCACATAATATGTTGCATTGATTTCTGGAGGATCCTTACAGGTCACAAATAAATTATGAATCATTTTCCTAATTTTTGAGAACAATATAACTTCATTTGATCAGTTTTGGAAATGTGGTAAATTTTTTAAAATAATTTCCTTGTAGAGATCAACTGATCTATAAAAGTTTTTAAATTCCAACCCTTGTAAAACTTCATTCTCTACTAATGCAGCACTTATACATTGTTAATTATATTAGGTTATAATTTTTCTATCTTCATTTATATTTATAGTGTCTTTAATTTCATGAATTTTGTTAAATCAAACATGAATGTAAAGAAATTCAACTTGATTCTTCATCATGGGTGAGGAAGAGATTATAAAAGCATCCATACTGTTTTTAAAAAATCATCAAAATATATAAAGAAAAAAAATGAAAATGAAAATGCTTTTTTCATGGAAGTACCTTCCCCAAAAGTTGGAAATATTTCATTATATTTGTGGGTAGAGGGATCCTTGACTTATTTCTCTCTCAGTATTATCTCATTTGTTACCTAAAATCCCAATATGTCATGAGACCAAGAAGATTATGAAATGATACTAGATCTACCAGAATCTATTGATCATAACCCCCCATGGTACTTTTCCTTGATAAATTTCTCAAATATTAATTTATTTTAAGCTCATCACCAAAGAATTTTGAAGTTTCTACCAACTCATATGAACCCCTAAAAGAATTAAATTAGTTAAAAGTTGAATTGAAATGCATGGTCAATTGTGGAATGAGAATATACACGTTAAAATAATTTAAATATTATAGTAACAATATTAAAATAAATTTCATAACAAAATATAGAGTTTTAGTAAATGCATTAGATATGTTGAATTAAAAATGGATTACAAACATATATATTGGTAGATTGGAATGTATCTGAAATAATTTTCCATCATGTTTGAGATTGTTTTGAGATGATTTTTTTTGTTTCTCTAAGATGAAACATCTTCAATAAAATATTTTATATTATTGTCATTAGGTAGAGGAACCATAGGCTTGGAGTATCACCAACTGTATATCCTTTCTTGAGAGGGGAAACCAATCTATGGTGGTGTTCAAATATCATTGGATTGATGGGAGGATAAAATCTCAAAAGATGTTTTGATTTTAATTACAAATTTATGATTATATTAAAAATATAACTTAAAAATTTTAAATAGTACTTGAATTTTATTTTATGAAAAATAATATATATGCACAACAATGTTAATTCTTAACATCCCAAATGTATCTTTAAGTACATAGCCTTTATTAGATCACAAAAATAATAGGTAACCACTTCAACTTGATGTCGAAAAATATTCTAACACCGTGTACTTTACCAGTTGATCCATAACAAATATTACTTTTTATTTTGAGAATATAGGCATTTGGATGTCCTGGTAGTACATAGAAAATATAAAAAAAGTATTAAAAATATTATATTTTAAATTTTAATTACCTTCTGTAATACCATATCTTATTCTATGCATTTTTATATCAAATTATAATGGTTTTTGATTTGAAATTTTTTAAATACATACATCATCTATATTTATAATATTGAATGGAAATTCAATTAATGCTACAATATCATTATCAACCATGGTAACAAACATGACATCAAGAGGAATTAGAAACTCGATGCTCAGCTTTTGAGCTACTTTAATCCAAAATATCATGTGTTCTTTTGGAATTTTTTTATCATGTAACATGTATACTATGATATTATATAATATAAACCTCACAACAAGGCGATGTGTGTGTTTTGATAGATATAAATCACATACAATTTTACAATGTGGATTTTTAATAATATAAAGCTATTATAATTTGTTCAATTCACATTTATGATAAAGTGTTATGATAAAATTGGTTACCTTAGGTAAGGAAATAATTTGTGGTGATTGGAAAGCCTCAAAGCTTATGGGGTTATGTATATCATCTTGTATTGATAATTCTTTTGGTAATAGTTCATATTGATACATTTATATATACTATTCCACAAAAATAGACTAAAAAATAATATCTCTGTAATCATCTACTTTTTCCTAAATTCCCATTGTCATCTCATATGTATCTCTTAGAGGCATTATATTTTCAAAATATGTTTAAGGAGACACTATATATCCTACACCTCTAAGTAATTCATATTTTTCTGAATGATTCAAATCTATTGAAAATAGTTATTATTCAGGTAAAATCAATATTAATCATGTGTCTAAGTAACATAAAAACATATGTAAGATAATATATATATTTTATATAATACTATTATAAATAATTAATAATTATTAATATTCCATACTTACACATGATTCTTATACTACTTTTGGGTTTTCTTCTACTAGTTTCCCTACAAATTTATACAAGCCTCCATTAATAATACATGACGTGGGACTGAAGTGACTTTGATATCCGATTCATAAATTTATATATAAATAATATAACCTATATTGATTCATATCACATAATATATTTTCTATATATTAAAAATAAACACTATTTTGTCAAGTTATGAATACCCCACCCTTTATTTACAGTAGGGGTACAAAGGTTTTTATTAACACCACTTATTTTCAATTGTCCATTGTTGTTTCATAAATAGAAAATTTTAAATTAAAGCAGATAAAAAAAATATTTTCAAAAAAATATTTTCAATAAAAATTAACATGAAAGGATTCCTCAACATGAATAGTAATGGATGATTTACATGTGTCTTGGTTTATAATGTGTGAACACATTGTGTGTGGGTGATGGTTTACATTCCCCCAACATAAATTTTATCATTATTTATTATAAGTGTTCATAAATATCAATGAGATTTTCTAGTGACTAGTAAGATTTTTTTATTTAAAAAATCTAAATTAAAAAAAAATCTGCAAGGGAAAATGAAAATTAAATGAATGTTTCATTATATAATTTTTTGGTCAAAATGAGAAAGTATATTGTAACATTTATACAATATCATCCAAAATGGTTGTCTTCAATAATGGAATGGAATTATTCCATTCATTTATATCAATTTGAAAAATAATTCTCATTGTGAAACTAATGTTACTAATGATCATTAACATGATGGCATAAATAGGATGGACTCATTGATTCCATCCAACCTCAAACTTCATACCCTTTATTATTTCATTGATAACTTTAGTTAACATAGTTATGCTATAGTAGTCTTGTTTTTTCATCCACATGTTCTTGATCCCCACATAATTCTGTAGCATCAACATTTGATCTTGTTTTATTCCTTGATATTCATAACATCAACATGTGGATAAATCATTGTCTACATGAGTAGTTAAAAATTTAATTTATATTATGTAACAGAAGTAAAGAACACATAATATTTTGAGGAAAAATGTAGTATATTAAAAACACATTAACCAATTCACTAAAATACCTACATTTTATTTTGAAGGTTTAAGGGATTTGTATCCTTTATTGAATATACAAATCCCCTCCTAATGTTCCACTCTAATGTACATGTCATAGTCTACACTGTAACCACTATCAAATGATTAAGATATTTCAATGAAATGATCATCCTAAATTTAATTTTATTCTAAACCTATAGTTTTTGTCTCCAATAAAATAATTTACCAATTCTTGATTGTGGGATATGGGACATAAAATACTTGCACTACTTGTAACTCCATTATGAAAATTTTTACTTACACCCTTCCACTCTAAAATTTACCATTATGAAGATAAATTAGTGAACTTTAACTACAATTATATTGTCAAATAATATTATATTGAAAATTAAAACTTGAAATTTATTATAATATAACCCATATATATGTTTGATGATTATTATGTTTTATGTATTTGGATAAATTCGATTTCTATCCATGTAACCGGATATATGGATCAATTTCTTCATAATATTAACTCCATTTTTTTAATCATAAAATGATAAATTTATTCATTAAAATATAATATATTACCATAAATTAAAAAACATGTTTAAGGGATAACATTTATATTTTGTCTCATAGATTGAGAATGAAGCCATTTGGTAATTGAAATCAAATGTGGAGATGAATCCTTATAAATATGTTCCCAGAACCATGTTACAAACTACTAAATATGGTATTTGGTATTCATTATTTATCCAATGATGGAATCAAATGTATATCACTTAATTTATGGGATTAAATTTTTAGATAAACTTTTATACTATTATGTGAAATGTAAAGGTGATTCATATCCTTCTTAGTAATGGTAATTGTAATAACACCTCTTATAGAAATTCCCTTTCCAATATATATTCCAATGTAATGAGATTTTGGGATATGAATTCTATAAATTTCTAATAGGTAATTGGTATGGAATTTAATAAATTATTTAATAATATATTTATCTAAAATAAAACCTTCTGGATGAATTTGATTCTAGATATACCCTTTAAAAATATTCATATATCATTCAATAAGGAATGTCTTTATTTAATGGACAAGATCACATAATTGAATCTCTATAATAGAGTTTACATTTTTTTGTTATATTTTATAAAATAATTATGGTGGGAATATTATAAAAAATTAACACAATATAACTAAAAGTTCATCATTCATGATTGAAAACATTATGTGGACTATAACAGTACTGTATAAAACTTTGGAAAAGTGAAAAGTATGGTTTATGTATATCATGCATTCTTTTTAAGAGTGAAAAAAAATTCTATAAGAATTAAATCCTTCATCAAGACATGAATATCATGTTATTTTAGACCATGTATCTTCAAAATATTCATTTAGATGATATTCCTGATATTTAATGAATACCCATCAAGAGGTTCCACACCTTAAAAGAGATTTTGTAATTGAATTTTCTTTGTCAAGATAGATGTAAGCTACTAGAGGAAGATAACTTCATATTTCACCAGTCACTAGGGAAAACTCTCCCCTTATCTACAAGTCAATTATGCCCAAAATTTCTTTAATTCCATATTTTTTATCTCTGTTAAATTTATTGACCTATTAGTAATACTATCACATATATATATTTTCTATGTGCATGACTTTAAGAAAACATCTGATGTAAAAAAATTATAATATAGTAATTAAAAGAAAATCTATCCCTTTTTCCAAACATATTTCATAATGTTTTTTGACAATTTTTTTCCAAAATTAGTGTCAATGTATTTTAATTTCTTGAATAGTTTGTCAATCGTTAATTGAGATTGTAGTTTACATTATTATGGATTTCCATAAAATGAGGTCATGCATGGTTGATATTTCTTTCTTAAAAGTACAAATTTTAGATGACCTAAAAACATAGTCTTTAAGGAATGATTCAACCCAAATGTGTGAGTAACATCTTCACAAATGGGACACCCCAACATTCCATTAATGTTATTTTCTAAAAAAAGTTCAATAGGTAGGAAAATCAGTTATTGTCCAGTAAAAAATTTCTCTTAATGTGAATTCTTTACTTCTACGAGCTTTATAAAATGTAAAAATTGTAAACCATGTCAATTTAATATCTTAAATGAATTGGGACAGTTAGAAATCAATGCGATTACAATTTTTTTTGGTTTTGATAAAAGTAGATAAAACATATTGTTTTTTCACTTCATGTAAAAACATGATGTAATGTTATAAATTAACATCAAAACTATCCATGTTCTGTGTTTACTAGTTTTTACACTAGTAGGATTTAGTCCATCTATTTATTACACTAGATAAAGGTTTCTTAGATAACTTTAAAATTTATGATACCTCAAAAAATTCCTTCCACTCAGGAGAGTCTTTTGATTGATTTACTGTCTTATATTTGATTATTATATTTGAATTCCATTAATATTTTATATAGTTTTCTTGAAATACATATAGTCATCATTAAATTTTAATTATTGGAAATTACCATAAATTTTTTAAAGGACATGATTCATCTTTCTTTAATAAATCTATTCCAAATATAAGGAATTTTGTGAGTGAAACATATCACGTGAAACGTAAGTCATTGTGTCATCCTTGTGAGTATGTGCATACTATTTTTCCTAATAGTTTAATACAATATTTATTGATTTGATCTATAATATTAAAAATTGAAATCTTATATCAACTATTTTAGATAAATTTAACTTTAATAACAATAATTTTGATAGAGAAAAAGGATCTAAGAAGGGTCATATGATATCTCTATTGAAAATTCAATATAATCTTTAACTCTATAATCATACTCCACTCTCATATAATTAACTTCCTCCCATTTCTGATTCATATCTTTACTTTTAGGATTAATAATTTTTATTTAAAAAACAAATAAATAAATACCCATTTGATATAAATTATCAAAGGAGAAACTTATAAATAATTTGAATAAATTTTATCATTTTCTTAATGAAAATGTAATACCCAGTTCGGACACTCAATGAAGCAATAAAATCAAAAGTTGCAATAAAAAAGGATATAATTAATTTAAATTTAAATATTATAGTCTTTATAAGAAAGATTCACATTGATATCTTCCTCTTAATAAAAATTATTTTATGTGTATCAAATAAAGTAGGACTGTGTTTTGTAGAATTGAAGTTGGAAATTGATTATGGACAATGAGATTAATGTCAAGAGATCACGATTGAGGATAAATTCCCTATAAGGGGAACCCACATGGGATGATATCGACTATGATTCCTTTTTTACCTTTGGTAGATTTTATTCTTAATTGAATAATAATGATCATATTGGAATAATATAGCTGAATGAATGTCAAAATTTGAATGTTATTGTTGATGATTCTGAAAAAATTATCATTTTACACAAGGGTAACATGAAAAGAAAAAATTGATACCAATTGAAGGGTTATATGAACCACAAAACAATTAATAAGTATTATAAAATTATAAAAGAATAATTTAACCTACATAAATACAATTTTCTAAGATAATAATTTCTTAATGATGTGTATTTATATTGTTTTGTAGTGGTGGTAATAATTGTTTGAAGGTAATGTGTGATATATATAAAGTTATAAAGATTCTAACTAAAGTTTATCTATTGGAATACAGAGATACAAACTCTTCCCACTCACCAAATTATTAATGGTTATAAATTAGGATGAAATTGTAAATGATAATGATGTTTTTGGTGATAAACCTTATAAAATTATATGTGGTAAATGTTAATTTATTTATATATAATTGATTACTGATATCATTAAAAGTAAAAATCAATTTTTTGAGTATAGTTAATTAAAATTTCCACTAGACTAAAAATTATGTCATCGTAGAAAATATTACAACACCTATTGGATATAATAAACTTTTATATACATTATTTGAGATACATTATACAATGTAAATTTACACATATTGGTCTCAAAATTGGTGGATAACAACATATTTTTTAGAATAATAATTCCATTATAGGTAATTCAAGGATGTTTTAATTATTTGGAGATGTTAAAACTCAATATGTTATAGATGGATTAATATTATTATTGGTGGAAACTCAAAAACATGAAGTAATAATTGATGTTTACTTAGAAAAAAATAATGTCCAATGATTTAAAATAGGAAAATATGAAAATTCAATCAAAAATAAAATTTACATTGGTTGTAGATTTAAATATTTTATGATATTGTTATTAAAATAAAATAGTTTTATAATTTTTTTAGAAAATTACATGTTCTAAAAATAGTTTATAAGATTTTTGTTCCTAAAAATAGTGTACTAATAGGAATTATATCTATATTGTACAAAAAAATATTTAGAATTGTATTTCTTTTGAAATAGGGAGGAAAAATTCATGTATGTGGAAAAATGTGATTATGTTAATAATTTATTAACATTAGAGTTATTGGGGAATCTTAAAATTTTATGCATTCCTTTTGGTCACCAATTTAATCTTTCCTTTAACATATCAGATAACTGTTAAATCTATTCTATCCCTTATGAATAATATTTATTATTTCAATATTTTCAACACTATTATATATGTTTTATTTTTTCTATAAATGAGTCTAGGTATTGAGAACCAATACTATAAGTGAGTTTTTTCCATTATCACAGTTATTTCTATTGTAATATTGTGTAAGATTTCTGCTTTCGGTGAATTTTATTAATTTTTCCCAGAAGAGTGGGAGGTTGACTTTTTGTAGTGGGTTTGATCACCATGACCCATATCAGTGAGGGTTGTTTTTTCAGATATCTTATTTTTTCCTTTACTTCTTTTGAGTTTCTTTTATTCTGATTATTTTATTTTCTATAATAAAGAGTACAAGAGGTGATATTTTTATCATTGATGAAGATCCAAATCAGAAAAAAGAATTTAAATAGTTTTAATCCTTCTTTTATATTCCTAAATCTTGTAAATTAATATATTCTATTCAACTCTTCTTTACATATTTGTTTTATTTTATCTTTAAAAATTGTAATGGTTGTTATACACCAGTTTCTCTTTTTTGCACACCCATGAATGTCTATCCACAAAAAATAAAATGAAATCATTATTTATGTTAATATTTTCCAAAATTTGGATGGTTTTTTAATGACAAAAATATTTAAAAGAATGATCCCAAAAAATGAAGATTTATTTAAATTTTTTAAAAAATTATTGTCCTCATAAATCATGAAGTTTTGGTATATAGTATAAAAATAATAATTTTTTGATGAATTCTCTGTAACTATTTAAAAAATCGGGGTTCCATAGGACATACTGCTATATGTGATAACATCTTATATAATCTCCCGCACCTGATGGGGTTTAACAACACACACACACAAACACAATATAGTTGTGCTATTCCATGATTCCTTTCATGATGTATATTGGTAGAGTTTCCATGGACCTACTACTCACTATGGACCTCCTCACCACAAACACCATCCAAACCTCTCTTGCTGATGCATCCACCACTGTTGCTGTACTTGATTCTACACCATTAGCTATATAACCATAGAACTCACCAGTAGAGGTTCCAAAACTAGCAATGAGGTGCAATTACTAATTTTCCACCCCACACTAGTACCCAAAAAATTAAATTGTAATGGATCGATATATTCCCATGCATCTTCTGGATAATCAGCTAAATTTATATGTCCTATATTGGTTGTTCTATGTTTTCCATGTATTAAATTTTTTTGGTTTTCTTGTCTTACTACCTATTGTCTTTGTTTTCACCCCTATCCAAGAATGAAAGATTAAATTTTGAAGGAGTATTCTCTAGTTTTTATTTTCTTTATGATTAAAAATATTCTTATTTTTTTAACAACTACAATAACTGAGGTCATTAATATGACTAGAAATGGTATTTTCAATTGAAAAAGTGCTGGGAATATAAACAATAATAAAGTCGGGAAAAATTTTTAGTTCTAAGAACAACACTGATAAAAGACCATTTAATAACAAAAAAATAAAGTTATATTAATGGCCCCCTTTATCAAACCTAAAATAAAATGATTATAAAGGGGTCCTTTATCAATATCTTATTTTAGTTATTATATTGTGGGTGTTTATTAGTGATTTATTTTAGAATTTATAAAGGGTTCCATTTTTGATTCATTTACATCATTGATCAATATTACCTTTATATATGCTTTTGGTGTCACTAATAAAGACCATTAAACTATTGAAAAGATGCAATATCCATACATCAACTCTATAAAATCAAACCCAATCAGAAACCAAATAGATATAAGTAAAAATATAATGAAAAACTTATTAAAAAACATAACATTTCACTATCACTTCAATTCCAAAATTATATACAAAATATTTATATTTAAGTGTTCCATACAATTAATCACATAAATTAAAACTAATATAAAAAATAGTAACTCTTATTTTATGATTTCTCCAAATATCAAGCTCTCTATAGAAGCCTTCCCTATCATAAAAATGAATGTTGACTTTAGTAATAGTAAATTAAAAATGAAAAAATTATATTTTTATTGGTTTATAATCTACATATGATAAATTATATTTTTAATTACTATATATATATTAAAAATATTATTATTTAATCATGCATCAAATAGATGTGTAGTAAATTCCACCACTTTAAAAATAAATTATGGACCATTTTATTAATGTTTGATAACAATACGAACTTATTTTATTGTATTTGGATATGTGATAATAGATTTAAATTAAAATGAAACTTCTATATTGAAAAAAAGGACATTGATTCATACTAACCACAACATGTGTTGGATTGAAAATTTGTAAATTAATAAATATAATAAAGGAATTATTGATCATAGTCCATAAGTTTAAAAAAATGAGCATATTTTCTCTGTTTTGACTATGTGACACACACATTAATATAAAATGGGTTTTCTATTAAAAACATACACTTCAGGTCATACCAAACACATCACATTTTGGATTAATGTGAGACTCAATCTAAAATTTTAAAAATGAATTATGGATAATTGTATTAGTGTTTTAAGAAAATATAATATTGTTTTCTCATTTTTCTGATGATGCAAATTTAAACTGAAATGATACTTGTATATTGAAAACATGTACATCGAGTCATGTTGAGCACATCATGCATCCGATATTCATTATCCCAATTCATATACATCATAGACAAGTTATAGATCATTTTCACAATGATGGAAAAACTTTTGAGCTCATTTTATTAGTTTTTTCTTTGTGATTCATGTTTTAAAATAGAGTATAAAATATATATGTATAATCCCCACACATCAGGTCATACTGACCACATCATGTGTCATATTGATGTTAAGTCAATTCCTATATATCAAAAATGAATTATAGAGAATTTTACAAACGTCTAAAAAAATATAAGCTCATTTTCTATTTTTGTCTTATGAGGTGTGATTTAAAATAAAATGAAACATTAAGATAAAATACACATAATTTTTGTTATAGAAGTAAAATCTTGAATCATATTGTTGTGTGGTCAATTCCCACACATAAAAATTGAATTATGGATTGTTTTCCAAATTTTTTAAAATAACCTCTACTCATTTTCTTGGTTTTGGAATTATGATGACTGTTTTATTCAAAAATGACACATTTATATTGAAATCACAAAATTTGACTCATACCAACCACATCACATGTTGTATTGACATGTGGTAGATTCCTAAATTTCATAATTAAATTATGGACCATTTTACTAATGTTTTATAATAATCCAAAATTATTTTTAAGGATTTGTCTCTCTAATGTGAATCTTAAACAATAATGTACCATTTATATTGAAAATATGAAATTCGATTCAAACCAACTCCATTATGTACCATAATATTATGCAGTCAATTAAAATCTTTCAAAAATGAATTATCAGTCACTTTCATTATGTTTGATAACAATCCAGGATCTTTTTCTCAGGTTTTCCTATGTAATTATTATTTTAAACTAAAATAAAAAATCAATATTGAAAATAGGAACTTCAAGTCATAAAAGCCACATTATCTTTTAGATTGAAATATGGTTGGTTACTACATGTCTAAAATGCAATATGGATATTTTTTCTAATGTTTGAAAACAATGTTATCTCATTTTCTCACTTTCTTCTATGTGACACATTTTGAACTAAAATGAAATTTTACATTGAAAACATGTAATTCATTTCATACAGACCACATCATGTATCATTTTGATGTCCAGATGATTCTATTATATCACAAATGAGATATAGATTGTTTTCTTAATGTTTTAAAATAATTCAAAATACTTGTCTCAATTTTCGCTGTGTGATGTGCGTTTTAAATGAAAATGGTACTTTTATATTGAAAATAGGAACTTCATGTCATACCAGACACATAAACTTTTGGATTTATAAAAGGTTCATTCTTACATGTCACAAATGACTTATGGATTATTTTACTAAAGTATCAAAACAATATTAATGTTTTGTCTTATATTTGAGTATGTATTGTGTGTTTTTCACTAAAATGTCAATTTTAAGTTAAATATCCACATTTCATGTCATATTGGTCATACCATGTATCAAATGGATGTGAAATCAACTCCTAAACATCAAATATAAAATATGTATCATTTTCATAATGATTGAAAACAACATAATCTCATTTTATATGTTTTGGTGATGTGATATGTGTTTTATACTTAAAAGGAAACTATATATTGAAAACATTTACTTCAATTCATACCATTAACATAATGTTCTAAATTGATATGTGAACAATTCACATACATAAAAAATTAATTATGTATCATTTTTCAAATGTTTGGGAAATATTTGAGATTGTATTCCCATTTTTTCTTAATGATTCTTGTTTTAACCTAAAATGAAACTTATATATTGAAAACATGTACTTAGAGTCATACTGACTAAATCATGTGTTGGATCGACATTCCATCAGTTCTATACATCATAAATAAATTATGTATCATTCCCAGAAATATTGAAATTAGATTCTGTCTGTTTGTTTATTTTTTTCTAGTGACATGTGTTTTAAACTGAAATGGAACATTTATATTCGGAACAAATACATGGAGTAGAACCATCCACATCATATCTTTGATTGATGTGTGCTCAATTATTACATTAAAAAAATTAATCATGAATCATTTTCCTAATGTTTTAGGATATTATGATATTTTTACTCAGTTTCGGCTATATGACACATGTGTTACATGAAAAGGAATCTAAAAAAATGATCTTTGAGTCATATCGACCACATTATGTGTCAAATTTATGTGTTGTCATTTAAAATACAAGAAGAATGAATTATAGATCATTTTACTAAGGGTTGAATAAAATCAGAGATTTTTTCTTAGTTTTCTCTAGGAGACGCATGTTTTTATCTAAAAGGAAAATTTAAAATTAAAAAGAATAACTTTCAGTATTACTGGACACATATTATGTCAGATTGACCTATGGTAGATTCCTCAATTTCACACATGTCATACGGATCATTATCATAATTTTACGAAAAGGGAGTTTTTTCTTAGTCATGGAAATTTGGCAGGTGTTTTAAACTAAAATTATACATATATATTAAAAACATGCACATTAATTCATTCTGGCCACATCATGTGTCAGATTTTTGTTCATTCAATTCATACAGACCAAAAATGAATTATAGATATTTTTTTTTGGAATTTTCAAGAAAATATGAGTTTTTATCTTAGTTTTCTCTATGTGACACATTTTAAAACTAAAATAACAAATTTTAATTTGAGGAATATGATCATTGAGTCATTCAATCCAAATAGTATGCCAAATTGATACACGGTTGATTCCTAGATGTCAATAATGAATTTTTTTATTATTTTCCAAAATTTTGAATACAATATGGTATTGTTTACTTGGTTTTGAGAATGTTTTGTGAATTGTAATATAAAATGACACTTTTGTATTTAAAAAAACTTGTAGTTATTATCTTCACATCATGTGTCAGATTTATGTCCAATTGATTCCTACACATCAAAAATTAAATAAAGATTAATTTTATAATTTTTTAGGATAATCAGATCTCATTATAAGGCCCCAGACATAAACATCACATAATCTTGATTTAAGTCAAGAATTCACATTGAGTATATTTTTAGGTTTATAGTTTTAGATAATTAGGCCATAACTATTACATTACATCTAAAATATTACAAAGCAGCCACTTCTACCCAGTATCTATTTTTTCCTAAAATAAAAACTCTTTAAAAAAACAAGAATTCCTTTATTGATATAAATCTTGTTGAATTATTCCTTTATCTGACCTAACCTGATACTGTATGAAAAAAATTTCAAAAACATGGGATGATCTTAAAAAGAACAGTAAGGGTTATGAAATAAAGAAAGAAAACATTAGTCGATCAATACATACAATACAAAATCTCTTAAACATACCTAATGAAATCATATGATTTGTGAATAACACATAGAAATCATAAATCATAATGGTAACCTATGACATCTATAACGTACATACATTGTAGCTTTCACATCTACAAAAGGAGTTATGTTGGAAGACTCATCAGAGTATATTCCCCAAATCTCATAGGATAAATCTTAACCTTTACCTCCGTCAGGTTACCCAATGCATTGGAGAGCTATCTCAGGCTCACCCACCCTAGGTTTATCATGAAACCACATGTATTTGGTTTATAACATAACCACCCACCAAATAACCAAGTACCATTAGATAATAAAAACACAAAAAAGATCAATATTTTACTCATCAATCATAGGAAATCAATTCAAGATATTTAAATATTCAATTCGTTTTCAAAACTATATAAAACATTTAATAAAGATATTTTTGAATCAAAGTGTCCCATAACACATAGAAACTATTAAAGTAATTAAAATTTTAAAACATTAATGTTCATATAAATAAATCCTAAAATCCATTTTTAAATCACGAACATTAATGAAAAATAGTTAGAATAATAAATCTTTAAAACATTTAAAACAATGTTATAGTTAAAGAGTCACTTACCACTTGAGAAAATATTTGAATAATTATAGAATAACATTAGAAAAAGATTATAATATCATAATAATAAGGAGATTCACGATATTATATATCAAAGGGAATTATGTACACCATATAAAATTTAATTGGTGTATAACAAAAAATAATTCTCAATGTAATGTAAGTTTAGACAAAATCCCTTACAATGATCATATAAATGACATAAGAATTTAGAAATGGGGTGATTATGTGTTTTAAAAGTATATCCACACAAAATAAATTGGAATCTAAATCATAAATAAATAAATATTGATTCAACACATAATATTGGCATAATATAATCAACTATTTATGAATAAAACCCAAAGAGTAGAAATCGAGTTTAGAAATTCCTTTAGAAAAATTCGGCAGCCTAACAATGTCACAAAAAATTTAGAAAATGAATTCATGAGAGAGAAAAGGGTCTCTCATCATGTGGATATATAATTTAAATCAATAAGGATATTTTAGAACATTTCCCAACATAATAAAATGGGAATTAAAATACATAACATTAAAGAATACATTGACTAAAAGTGGAGGGTGAAAGGTTTCCTTACCTTGAGTCTGACTTATTTCGTATGTTCCTTGATCTTCCTAAATAATATATGTAATTTAATTTATAAATGATTCATAACCTTTTTAATGTATATTTTTCCTTTTAAATCACTTATAACATTGATATAAAATTTAGTTAATTATTTGTGTTCATATTAGACATTTTATCGTTGTTCGGTACATGAGTCAAGAATGAATTTATTATAATTAAAAATTGCCCATGTGGTCAAAATTATATTATATCCAGAATTATATTCATGATTTATATATTATATATATCATATATATCTAGTATAAATGTATTTATAATAGTCCATATCATTTGGATATAAGAAATGAAAAGCATCGTTCATGGAGATGGTAAGCCGTACAAACGCACTAACAGTACTTTCATTTATTTTTAATATTTTAAGGAATGAAATATAAATAATACATAGGTATATTATAATTCCATAATAATATCATATTTTATATAGGTTACATAATTTCATTAAATAATTCTTTTATACGTTCCATATATGGCATGCACGAGTCATATCACTTTGAGGGGGCGGTAGTCCGCACTTCCTCGAATGAAATTATCTTATATATACAACAGGAAATGCATAAAGGTATGTTATAAATGATAATTAGAGAAATATTTACATAAAATAAATATCATAAATATAATATATATTTACACTGATATCATAATGGCCACCAAAATATGTGGTAGGGGAAATCGAAAAATCATGGTTTCGTGAGGCAGTAGTTCGCCATCCACAGAAACAGTATGTTCTAAATCCATTAGATAGAGGTGTGTGTAATAATAGTTTCAATAATTCTAAAAAAACAACATAGTATATTGAGGGCAGTGGTTTTTTTATTTAAACAGAGAAAAAAATATAATATGGAGTGAAGAAGTAGAATTATTAAACCGAATTTTTAGAGAAGACACTACCTCTTAAAACATGTAACTCTCTTTGAATGGAGTCGAAAGGTATTCTTGAATTGACTTATGATTAGGGGAAATATTCTATGAGGGTGGTTTATATTTTTTAGAGTTTCTTTGAGAATATTTTTTATGATAAAAGGGAATTTAGATGTGTGTGTAATGGGTTATAGGTGGTGGCATTTTATAAGAGGGAGGATGAGATCTTTTTTAGAATGTTTGAATATATTAATTTATTATAAAATAATTTTTGGTTTTTAAAGGTCCTAAGCTCATTAAATTAAAATATAAGATGAATATAAGTAGAAATAAAATCATCCAATAAGAAATAGATTGGTTTTTTTATATTTTTTAATTCTTATCATTTTTATTTCACCCGTTTTATCGTTACCGTTTTATCGAGAATTTTACACTTTGAGAATAAAAATAGTTACCAAAACCTGAAAAATATCAAATTAAAGAGTCAATAATAATATTTTAGACTTATTATAAGTATTTTACCAAATATAATATTTTTTTGGTATTTATAATATTTAATAAAATATTTTATATTTTAAAATAATAATTATGTAAATTTTGACACTATTCCTATCATGACTTTTTAAAAATCAAACCAAAATTGATTGATTCAAAAAAGGTTCATTAATATAAGGAAAACATGTAACTATCATCTATAAAATTATTTTATTACAACAAAATAACCAAATTTCATTTATTTTAACATTTATAATATCCTTTATTTGAATCCTTTATTAATGAAGTAATCACTGCATCACTATTGTATTAAAATTAAATTTATTTATTTAATGTCTAAAAACTAGAAATAAAATAACATAAAGTAGGAAATCATTATATTTTTATAATTAATATCTATAGTTGAAAATATCAATTTTATAACCACATATAATGTTTTTTTACTAAAATATATATGTTTATGTTACATTCTCCTTAAATTTAAATAAATTTTTATAAAATTTCATTTTGACTTAAAAGTGGCTCCATGTGGTCCCAAAAATGACCCAAGGATGCCCATGGTAGGAACCATATCATTAAATAGGGTTAGGAAATGTGTTAGGGTAATTTAATATTATTATAATATTATTTTTTACCCTTATTTATCAGATTTACCCTTTAACCATGATAAATAAAATATTTATTAAAGTTTCTATTCATAATGTCTAAAAATAAAATTTACCTATTTACACAATTTAGAACTCCTAAGTAATAATATGGTCTCCATTTTTCTAAATTCAAAATATAGAGTTTGTATAAATTAATTTAAAATTTATTCTTGTTGTCAAAAAAATCATGTTTTTAAGAAATAAAAACTACCAAAAGATAACCACAAACTTATAATGGGTTAAAAAATGATTGGTTTCCCATTAGGAAGAGTAAAAAGACAATGTTTTTTGATTTATGTTTCATTTAATATACTTGGAGAATTTATTTATGAGACTGACTAAAGAAATAAGTAAATATTCTTACTTTTCAACTAGAGTTTCATCCTTAAATAAGTTTCTACCAAAATCCATATTTTCTACAAACGATGAGTATTCAAGATTACTTGGTCACACCTGAAGCGCTGGAATCATCATCTCGATAATTACATAATCCAAAAAAAGATAATCTATATATTTCCCCTATATTTAGACATTAACCAACACCAAAATGGTTTGTAAAATATTAGATAATCCCCCAAAATTATAATCATTTTATAAAAGGAAATACTACTCATAATCTCCAAAATTGAACAAACAATACCCAAATTTCAATAAAGACCATTTAATAAACAATTGTCCTTAAAATCCATCAATATAATGAAAAATAATATTGAAACCCAATACTTATAATAATTTAATCACATAGTCTTCCATAATAAATATTTACATTTATATCCAAAAAACATCGACTACTCTTAATGTCACAAACTAAAGTGTAATTAACCAAATCACATATTCTTTATGATAGGTTAATCATTTCCATAAATTAACCAAATATCCATATTTCCACAATAAAAACGTATATTCCTCCAAAATAAAATTTTAACCATTACTCCACAAATGAAATCTCATATCATTCTATTTTCCTTAGGCATGTAGTGTTCCCAAAAGATAAAATGTCTTAAAAAACCATTTTCACTTAATCACTAAATCTTTTTATTATAATATGGATATCCATTTGATTAAAGATAATTTCCCAAAATCAACTTATTATAAATCCATAAAATCATTTATCTAAAAAGAATAATTCATACTAACCAGAGGCTTCATATAGGCCAGTGGTAGGGGATCTGCCCTTATCTCCCTTTAGTTGTTGGTTTTATTCCTGCAACTTTGTCTGATGCGATGGGTTGTCACCCATCTTATGGGTTGTCCTTTCTATAAAATTTAAAAATAACCCTAACAGGTTTTAACATCAATTGTTGTCTTATACCTATCATTTAAATCGCAACTCATAATGACGTCAATATATTAATTCATGAAGTCTTATATATATTGAATTTTTTTACCGCCATAAAATAACACTATTCCTGAAGAAAGAACATCGTACCTTGATCATGGTATCCACATGGTTTCATCATCATCTTGTTCACGTATATAGATGGTCTATGAATTGAAATAATTATTTAGAAATATTTCAAAATCATCTGCTATTTTATCCAAATACACCTTGTATAACATGAGACATATGTGTGTTCATAGAAAAACAGTTTCAGAAAATAATCATGTATGACATATAATTTCAAAACATCTGAAAAAAATTGCTTTTTATAAAACAATCAGACCAAGTTTGAGTTGAAAAATTCAATCAATGTTCTTTTTAAATACAATAAGTATGTGCTGAAAGAATATATTTTAAAAGAAAATATAAATAGTTTGCGAAATGGTCTTCTTCTTCAGCACCTTTTTCTAAATCATAATATGCTTAAATATCTTGTGATAAGGTAAAATATTTGAAGATGACCTGATAATATTTACCTTTCTTGAAAATATGAGAATATTGAGAAAATTGTTTTTGATGAAATACAAACCCTGATCCACAATGGTATCGAGTCATAGAGAAGGTGTTTGATATCAAAAAAAATTGCATGCAAGTGAGTTGTATGTTAGAAAATGTTTTAGATTTGTTTGGACATGACTTTGCAATAATCTTTCATGAAAGTCATCAGGAATAGATATGAATGACGTTTGAGATCCTCCTCTTCCATTTGTAACATAATTTTCTTGATATGAAAAAGTTTCAAAATAAGGATTTAACTTAAAGAGTATACATAGAGACTAACCATGTGTATAACAAACACTCATAATCTCTAAAGATATATAAACTGACCTTTGATACCAACTATAAGGCCCCAACGTTAAAAATTATATATTCTTGAATTAAGTCAAGAATTCACATTGAGGATATTTTCAGGTTTACAGTTTTAAAAAATTTGGCCATAACTTTTATATTACATCTCAAGTATTACCAAGTAGACACTTATACTAATTATACTTTTTTTTCATAACCAAAAAACACATAAAAATGGATTCTTTTCTTGATATAAATATTCTTGAATTCTTCCTTTCACAAACCCTGCCTTATACCCTGTGAAAAAAATTTCAAAAACATGGGGTGAGTATAAAAATCTCAGTAAGGTTTATAAAATAAAGTATGAAAAAACCATTTCATCAATACATACCAAACATAATCTCTTTAACATACCTTATGAAATCATAATATTTATGAATAACACATACAAATCATAAATTATAAAAGAAACTTGTGGCATCCATAACCTACTTACATTGTAGCTTTCACACCTTCATATGGAGTTACATTGGAATAGCCATCAAAATATATTCTCTAACTCTCTTAGGAGAAGCATTAATGTTTACCACTGTCACATTACCCACTACATTGGTGATCTATCTCAGGTTCACACACCCTAGGATTATCATGGAACCACCTCTATTTGGTTTATTATGTAACCACCTGTCAAATAACCTTGTACCATTACATAATCAAAACACAAAAAATATCAAAATTTTACTCATCAAAAACAAGAAAAAAATTCAAGATATTGAAATATTAAATCCATTTCCAAAACTATTTAAAACATTTAATAAATATATTTTTGAGCCAAAGTATCCCACAACACTTTTAAACTATTAAAGGAATTAACATTTTGAAACATTAATGTCCACATAAATCAATCCTTAAAACCATTTTGAAATCACAAGGCCCAAGACCTACAACATTACATAATCTTGAGTTATGTTAATAATTCTACATTGAGGATATTTTTAGGTTTATAGTTTTAGATAATTAGGCCATAAATGTTACATTAAATCTCCAACATTAAAAGGTAGACACTTCTAATCCAACCAATTTTTTTACAACAATAGACCACCTTAAATAAAAAAAGAATTATTTTCTTGATATAAATCTTCTTGAATTAATTATTTCTCTTACCCTTCATTATACCCTGTGAAAAACTTTTTAAAAACGTTGGATAAGAATAAAAAGATCAGTAAGGGTTATAAAATAAATAAAGAACATATTAGTCCATCAATACATACAAATCAATGAAACCACACTTCTCAATCATAAAACATAACCCCTTTAACATACCTCATGAAATCATAATATTTTTGAATAACAAATAGAAATCATAAATCATAAAGTTAACTTGTGTCATTCATAACATACTTACATTGTAGCTTTAAAAGCTACATATGGAGTTATTTTTGGAATACTCAGCACAATATATTCTCAAAATCTCTTAGGAGAAACATTAATGTTTACTTCTGTCACGTTACCCAATGCATTGGAGAGCTATCTCTGGCTCAGTGTAACAGACCAAGGTTTTTAAATAAAATAAATGGAAATTCATGAAATTTGGTTTGAAGTAGATATTTTTATTAAACCTTTAAAAATAAATTTTCCACTTATATGTTTTAAATTTAGAAAAATGGTCATCAAAAATCGTGTTCAGTATGTTATTTAGTGCCAAATGGAACCAACTTGTTCTTTTGATGAATAATAATAGACCCTTATGAATAATTATATGAATAGTAATATGACCCTAATGAAAAGTAAATTATAATATTATTTTATTTTCTTAAGTCTTGAAGATAATGAAATTTTGGTTAATTTTTCAATGTGAAATAAAAGCAGTTATAGTTTTAAAATTGATAAATTTTGAATTAAGAATGATTTTATTTAAAAATTAAATTAATAATATTTAGTAAATTATTTTCAAAAAATGTTATTCAATTTTGAACTCTAAACGTTGAGAAATGGTAAGGGTGATTTTTGGTATTTTTTATGAAATTCTGGAATTTTTGATGAATAGTGAAATATAGTAAAATCCCGTATATTCAAATTATTAGTAAAATGAACTATTTATGACTTATTAAGTGATTTAAGGCCACTTGGTTAGAACTAAAATTCCATTACTACTATTTGGGGTTACATGAATTAAAATTATTCATAGTCTTGTTCAAAAATATTTTAATAATGATTAAAATAAGGAAATATACCCCCTCTCCTCCACTATAAATACCACCCTAATTCCCCTCTTCCTCCCACACCTCTCAATCCATAATCCTTGCCTACGTTCAGCCCAATACTCCAACCTAAGATCTTCCCCACGTTCTAGAGCATCTGGACTCATGAAAAGGCCAAAACCAAAGGCTTTAAGAGGGATCTCAAGGAGAAGAGATCAAGAGGTAATCATCCCCATTCATTTTATTTCATTACTTTAATTTTTTGTTATTATTTTTCATTCAAATTAAATTATTTTGGGATATTTCATTCCATATCCCCCTTAATTTCAATTTTAGGTATTTATGACGAGCGACCCATTTCCTTTCATCAGAATATTTTATGAAAATTTAAATGACGCCATTAGGATGTCGAATTTTCGTAAAGAATTTCTCAAATTTTCTTTCATTTTGAGTTCCTTTTTACTTTTTCCTCACCTCATATTATCCAAGAGGATTTAAAGATATAGAATATCTTATATTATTTATTTTATCATGTTCATGGAAAATCACTCATCAATATTCTTCTCCTCTCTCACTTATTCAAGGAATCAAAATACAGTCTGTGATGTGTCGATTTACCGACATCATGGACGGTGTGATTTAATTTTCTTTTTCATCCTTAAAGTCTAGTAATAAAACCATTTTTATGGTTTTAGATGGTCATAATATATGTATTATATTTCATCCATGGTTCTAGATTTTTTTTACACATGGTTTTAAATTATAAAACAAAATGAGGTCGTTATTATCAAAGAATCACTATAATGATCTAAACAAACATCATTAATGTTTTAAGTTATGAATCATCATAATGTAAGAATTAAAAATGATAAATGGTATAATTTATGGTTTTTTAAATATATAGATACTAATCCATTCCAATTCTGGAGTTTCACTTCCAATAGACAAGAACAACCATCATGAACCAATCATGGAAATCATATAAAGAACTCCACCAAAAAAGTGAAAGGAACAAAATACTAACAATTAATGGGTGAAATAATGTAATGAAATGATAATATGAGGTATTATAAAGATGTATATGTTTTTTTAATATATTAATAACACTATTTTAACCATTATACAGAAGGTTTAAACAAGTTTGACGTAAGAATAACCCAAGGTAAGGGAATCCTTAACCAGATTTCCATTCTTTTGGTTAAAAATCGACTATGTTATTTACATGGTATTATAATTGTTTGTGTGATGGGTTTTGTTTATATTATGTTTAATTATGTGTATTTATAGAGCATATATATATTCCATCCACACTATTCAGCATTACCTCAACTATATGAGTTATGTAAGGGGATTTTCTTTTAAAATCCTCTTTTAAAATTCTGTTTTACGATATTTCAAAGGCAATATTTTTATATAATTATTCATGTTGTATAATTGTGTTATTGTTATTGGTAAATGTTTATGATTAATTATGGGACATATATTTACCACCAATTCATTTGGTATGTATATGTTGGAGGTCAGCCGTATGGTTACTCCAAGTGTAACTGCGATGGTTACACAAATTGTATGGTAGCTGTGAGGGTTACAAATTATAAGGTAGCTAGAAGGATTACAAGATTATGTAAGTAATTACCCAATATACCTTTATTGTTATATTTATGTTCTTATTTTTTGTGTAAATATTTTGGAAATATCATGTTTCACAAAGTAAGTATATATGTGTGACAATTATGTCTTTTGAAAATGTTTTCATACGTTACAAGTATTCATGGACTAATGTGCTCTTTCCTTATTTTACATCACTTACTGAGATTTTAGTGATCATCCAATGTTTTTTTAAATTATTTTCATAGTTCATAAGGATTTGTAAGACAAATAAGGAAGAAAAGTTAAATTTTTTAAGAATAGTAAATGAAATCATGTTATAAGATTTAATGTTTTATATTTTGAAAAAAATGGAAACTGTTTTTATGGTATACAATCTGTAACAATGTGTAATGTTATAAATGTATTGTGTCCCAATTCTATAAAGCTCTATACTTTAAAAGATTCTAAATTTAAAAGGATGTGATTTCTTTACTAAAATCATGATTATGTAATGCAATAAGGTAGGGTCTTTATAGTTGGTATCATAGGATGGTTTAGATAACATTAGGGGTTAAGTTGATGTTAAAAGAATACCATAAATGATTTTAACTATATGATTAATTTGAAATGTTATAGAATTTAAATATTAACATGTTTATTCATCTAATATATGTTTATTCATAATTGTTTACCGTAGAAGAAACAGGGAAGCTGAAGAGATGTGGCACCAATAGAACGACATCCTTCTGAATCTACAGCCCGTAATGGTAGGGATTGGAACTGAGTAGTTTGTGACAGTACTAGCTCAGTTAACCTAGGAAATAAATGGGGGTGGAATATATTCAAGATAACAACCAAATGTCCAAAAAGTAACATGACAATAGTGGAACATTTTATGAGACAACACCCTGCTGCTTTCAATGGATCTTCTGAACTTGTAGCGAATGAAGGATGGATTAAATCTCTTGAGAAGATATTCGATGTTATGGAATGTTAAGGCAATAAAAAGTTAATTACTACCATTTATTATTTTAAAGGTGAAGATGACAAGTGGTGGTAAATGTTAATGAATATCAGGGATAGAGTGGATAATTATTCCATAGAGTGGGATGAATTTAAATGTCTTTTCCTTGAAAAATATTTTCATAAGGTGGTGCGCCATAGGATAGAGAAGAAATTCCTTGAATTGAAATAGAAGGAGAAAGATTTAGTGGCCATGTATGAAGTGAAATTCAAATTATAGTCGAGGTATAATCCAAATATTATTATGAATCTTGATAGAAAAATCAATCAATTTTACTCAAGAATGTAGCCAAGGTATCGAATGGCGTTGGACTCCCGTGAATTCAAAAGTTATGAGAAACCTGTCTGATATGATGAGTGGGTAGAGATGGAGTTTGTTGATGATCATGTAAACTTTGGGAACAATGAGAAGAAGATGTATGGATGGGAAGCGATGAGTAAGAATCAACTAAATAAATCTGATGGTAAGGAAATCTAATTTCTAGTTTATGAAAATGTGGAAAAAGAACCATGGGGAATGTCTTAGAAAAGCTGGAAAGTGTTTTAAATGTGGTAAGATTGGACATATGGTCTGAGATTATAATGAAAATGATCCTAAGGCATATCTTGATAAGAAAACTATAAAGTGTTTTTAAATGTGGTGAGATGGGTCATTATACAAATGCCTACCCAAAGAGAGATCCAAATGATTTAAAGAACCAATACTATAAGTAGAAAGGTGTAGTGAGATCAATTGCGACTACTTCAGGAGATGCCGAGCCATCCAATGAAGTTGTATCAGGTACTTTGTTTGTTCACTCATATTTTTCTAATGTTTTGTTTGATACATGGTATATAGATTCCTTCATCTATGAGGAATTTTCCGGTAAATTAGAAATATCACCTCAACCAACAAGACTAGTACTTTTTGTTAAAATAACAGGGGGAAATATTATAGAAAATAGGAATTATATGAATCTTTATATTGTGTTCTATTTTAAATAATTTACTTGAAAACCATATTTTTTTACCCTTAGTCGAGTTTGATGTTATTCTGAGAATGGATTGGCTTTCTGTTTATCATGCTAAGATTGATTGTAGTGCTAAAGAACTTGTTTTCAGAAAGAATTTCAGTTTGTATAGAATAATGAACCCATATAATTGATTACATATCTAGAAGCTGAGAAACAATTGAAATATAGAAATGAAAGTTATCTTGCTCATATTGTTGAAAACAGGGGAACTGTTCAGATTGATGAAGCGCCTATGGTAAATAAATACCTTGATGTTTTCCTCTTGTGTTACCTGATGTCATACTTGATCGAGATGTTGAGTTCAAAATTGACCCTATTCCCAATGAGAAGATATTTTCAAAACCCCCATATCGTATGGCTCAAATAGAATTTGTTGAATTGAAAAATTTGTTATAGGGTTTTCTTGATAAATGCTTCAATCTTCCAAGCACTTCACCATAAGGAGATCCTATATCATTCATTAAAAAGAAATATGTTTTCATTATACATTTCATTGATTATAGAACATTGAATAACATCATTATTAAAAACATATATCCTTTTCCTCACATCGATGACTTGTTAGATCGGCTCCAGTGAGCTTAGTTATTTTCCAATATTGACATGAGATCCGAATACCATCAACTGAAGGTGAAGGAGGATGACATACCAAAAACAATCTTTCATACTATATACATGAATTTTGAATTTGTTGTTATTCTATTTGGGTTAACTAATGCACCTACTGTATTCATGAATCTTATGAATAGAATATTTCATGAGATCTTGGATAAGTTTGTGGTTTTTTATTGATGACATTCTGGTATTTTCTTAAAATAATGCAGAGAATGAAAAATATCTAAGGGTTTTTTTACAAACCATAAAAGAAAAGAAACTGTATGGAAAATTCAACAAGTGTGAATTTTGGTTGCAAAATATTTCTTTTTCTTGGGAACATTTTAAATATGTATGGAATAACAGTTGATCCTTCCAAAAAAAAGTGGTTGATGAAGGGCCAAGACCTAAAAATGTTACATATATTTTTACTTTACTGGGATTAACATGTTATTACTGATGTTTTGTTAATAACTTTGGACAGTTATCTAGCCCGATAACTAAGATAACACAAAAATGGGTTAAATTTTTTTTGGATATAAGAATGCGATGTTTGTTTTTAGGAGTTGAATATGAGATTGGTGAATTCTCCAATTTCAACCTTGCCTTCCCAAAATGGTGAGTTTTTCATCTACAATGATGATTCTTTAATGGGACTTGGTTTTGTTTTGATATAGAATGATCAAGTAATTTATTATACTTTAAGAAAACGTAAAAATCATGAGTTAAATTATCCCACACATGATTTGGAATTGGATGTTGTGGTTTTTGTATGCAAAATTTGGAGGCATAATTTATATAGAGCCAAATGTCAAATATATGTTGACCATAAAAGTCTGAAGTATATATTAAAATAGAAGGAATTAAACATGAGGCAGAGAAGATGGGTTGAATTTATAAAGGATTATGATTTCATGATCAATTAACATCTCAGAAAAGAAAACAAAGTGGCAGATTTTTTGAGTTGAAAACATCATGCATCATTAACAATGTTACGTTTGGAAAATGATCCCTTGATTAATGATTGATGAATTTTGGATTAGAAGTTGATGGTGTAGGAAATAAATCTGTTTTTTCAAAGGTTTTAGTGCATTCATCATTACCAAATAGAATTAAGAATGAAAAGAAGGAAGACCATGAGCTATATAAAAAGGTAGAATTGGTTAAAATGGGTAAGTTTCCAGAATTTAACCTTGATAAAGATTGTGTTTTATGATTTGGAAAAAGGTTTTGTGTGCCTTTTAATTATCATTTAAAGAAGGATTTGTTGGGTGAAGTTCATAGTTCTCCATTATCAGTTCTTCCTGGAAGTACTAAGATGTATAGAGACCTTTGGGAGTATTATTGGTGGGATGGAATGAAAAGTGATATTGCTGATTTTACTATGAAATGTTTGACATGTCAAAAGGCTAAAGTAGAGCGGCAGTTACCGAAGGGGATTATTCAGCCTTTTTCAGTGCCAGAGTGGAAATGGGATAATGTATCTATGGACCTCATGGTGAGAATACCAAAGAATACTCGAGGTAATAATTCAATTTGGGTTATTTTTGATCGGCTGACAAAATCTGCACATTTTCTTTCTATTTGAGATACAATGCTTTTGGATCAGATTTCTCAACTATACCTCAAAGATATTGTCAGGCTATATAGAGGTCCTTAATACATTGTATCTGACTGGGATCCTAAGTTCACTTCAATCTCTTGGAAGGTACTTCAGAAGTCATTCAACAAAAAATTAAATTTCAGTACAACTTTTCATCTTTAATAAGATGGGAAATCATAATGAATGATTCAATCTTTGGAGGATATGCTTTGGGCTTGTTCAATGGAATATCAAAGAATTTGGGATCAACATCTATCTATATTTTCATTTTTTTAATAATAACAGTTTTCATTATTGTATAAAGATGGAACCTTTTGAGGCATTGTATAGAAATTATTTTCGGACTTCAGTGTTTTGGGATGAAGTTGGTGAAAGAAAGTTGATGGGACCAGAATTAGTAGAGTAAGTGGCTTAGAATATAAAGATGATCTAGTAGCAAAGGAGGATAGCTTAGAGAATGAGGAAAATTTATGTAGATAACAGAAGGAAAGACTTCTCTTTAGAGGTAGGTGACCATGTTTTCCTTAAAATCACTCTGTGGAAATGTGTGACGTGTTTCGGTAAGAATGTAAAGCTACGTCCACAGTTCATCGGTCCTTTTGAAATCCTAGAGAAAGTTGGAATAGTTTCATATCGATTATATTTTCCTACGAGTTTGGCTCAGGTACATAATGTTTTCATGTTTCTATGTTGAGGAAATACGTGCCAGATTCGACTCTTGTTTTTAGCCCCTAAGCAGTTCAACTGGAAGAGAACCATTCCAATGAAGATAAAGCAGTTCAGATCCTTGATCGAAGGGAACATGTATTTCCGAATAAGTTAATCCACTAGGTAAAGGTTTTGTGGAGAAACCACATTGTATAGAAATCAACATGGGAGTCTAAAAATAATTTGAGAGAAATGTACCCTCACTTGTTTAACAAGTAAATAAAATTGTGAGGACACAATTTTCAGAAGGTGGGGATAATGTAACACCTCACTGTTTCTTTAAAAAAATAAATGGAAATGCATGAAATTTTTTTAAGTTGATATTTATAACTATCCTTTAAAAATAATGTTTCCACTTTTATGTTTTGAATTTTGAAAAACGGTCATCTATAATTTTGTTTAGTGAGTTATTTAAAGCCTAAGGGAACCAGCTTGTTATTTTGGTGAATAGAAAAACACCCTTATGAATAATAATATAAATAGTAATATGACCCAAATGAATAGTAAATTTTAATATTATTTTAATTTATTAAGCCTTGAAGATAATGACATTTTGGTTAATTTTTCAATGTGATATAAAAGTAGTGATAGTTTCAAAATTGTTAATTTTTGAATTAAGTATGATTTTATTTAAATATTAAATTAATAATATTTAGAAACATATTTTTAAAAAATGTACTATATTTTTTAATTCTACACATCTAGGAATAGTATGAGTGAATTTTTGGAATTTTTTTGAAATTCTTGAATTTTTGATGAATAGTGAAATACTGTAAAATAATGTATATTCAAATTATCAGTAAAATACACTATTTATGACATCATAAGTTATTTATGGTGGCTTGGTTCAAACTCACATTACATTATTACTATTTTGGGTCACATAAATTAACATTATTCACAGTCTTGAGGAAAAATATTATAATAATGATTAAAATAATGAAAAATTCCCCCTCTCCTCCACTATAAATACAACCCTCATTCCCCTCTTCCTCCCACATCTCTAAAGCCTTGAGACTTACCTATGTTCGTACCAATACTCCTCCTAATGATCTTTCACACGTACTAGAGAATTTGGTGTCACCAAAGTCTAAAACTAAAGGCCTTAAGGGGGATCTCAAGAAGAATATATCAAGAGTTAAATATCCTATTTTATTTTCTTCCATTCCTTTAATTTTATATTATTCTTTTTCATTACCTTTGGATTACGATGGGATATTTCATTAAATATCCCCCTTACTTCCCATATTATATAGAATTTATTATAGATCTATTTTTTACATCAAATTATTTTATCAAAATTTAAACGACACCATTAGGCTGTCGAATTTTTGTATGGAATTTCACAAATTTTCTTTTATTTTGGGTTCATTTCTTATTTTTACTCACATACTCTTATCTAAGAGGCAGGAAATTTCCAAAATCTTATATATTATGGATGATTTCATGTTCATGGAAAATTCCTCATCAATATTCTTCTCTTCTAACACTTATTCATCGAATCAAAACACTGTATGTGATGTGTCGATTTACCGACATCATGGACGATGTGATTTCAATTTGTTTTTCTTCCTTTACGTATAGTCATGGAACAAATTTTATGGTTGAACCAAGTTATAATTTATTTATTATGTATCATACAAGGTTTTTGAATTATTTTTTACAAATCATTTTAAATGATTAAACAAAATCTGGTTGTTTTAATAAAGAATCACTAAAAGGATATAAACGAACATCATTAATGTTTTAACTTATGAATCATACTAATGTAAGATTTAAAAATTATAATTTGTAAAATTTATGGTTTTGGAAATTTTTAAATACTACTCCATTCCAATTCAGGAGTTTCACTTCTTATCTACAAAAACACCCATCATGAACCAATCATGGAAATCCTGTAAAGAACTCACCCAAAAATAGTGCAAGGAACAAAATAATAACAATTAAAGGGTTAAATGATGTAACAAAATGATAAGATAAACTATTATAATGATTTATATGTTTCATTAAGATATTAATAACACTCCTTTGACCATTATAATGTTTTTTTAAACATGTTTGAAGTATGAAAAACCCGAGGTAACAGAATTCTTAACCCGGTTTCCATTCTTTGGGTTAAACATCTACTACGTTATTTATATAGTATTAGAATTTATTGTGTGAGGTGTTTTGTTTATATTATGTTAAATTATGTTTATTTACAGTTTATATAAATATTCCATTTAATCTATTATGTCTCACTTCAATTATATGATTTATGCAAGGGGATTTTCTTTTAAAATCCTCTTTTAAAATTCTGTTTTATGAAATTTCAAAGGCAATATTTTTATGAAATTACTCATGTTGTGTGATTGTTTTATGGTTAATGGGAATTTTTTAGGATGAATGGTGGGACATATATTTACTTATAATTCCTTAGGTATGTGTATGTTGGAGGTTGGCTGTATAGTTACTCCAAGTATAACTGCAATGGTTACAAAAATTGTATGGTAATCGTGACAGTTAAAATTTATAAGGCAGCCAAGAGGTTTACAAGATTATGTAAGTATTTCCACAAGATAATTTTTTTTATATTTATGTTCTTATCTATTGTGTAAATCTTGTGAAAATCTCATGTTTCACAACATAAGTATATATGAGTGACAATTATGTCCTTTGAAAATGTTTTCATACATTAAAAGTATTCATGGACTAATGTGCTCTTTCTTTATTTTACAACCCTTAATGAGATTTTTGTGCTCATCCCAAGTTTTTATTAATTATTTTCATAGTTAATAAGTATGTGTAAGAAAAATAAGTAATCCAAGTTAAATTTTTGAACAATTGTCACAGAAATTATGTTTTAATCTTTAATGTTTAATATTTTGAAAAAAATGGAAACAATTTTTCGGGTATACAATCTGTAAAAATGTTTAATGTTATTATTGTTTTATGTCCCAATTATATAAATATCTAAACATGAAATGATCCTGAATTTAAAAGAAAGTTATTTCCTGACTAAAATCAAGATTATGTAATGAAATATTGTCGGGTCATTATACTCACCTTCCCTAGGTTTATCATGGAACCATTAATATACATAAACAATTCCCATGAACTATCACATAATAATAACACATAAAATAGCTATAAAGGAAATAGAATATTTCCACATTGGAATCACAATACATCATTTGAGATATTGATATAATCAATTCATATTAAAAATTCAAAACAAAAAGAATTTTGAATAAAAGTATCCCATACCATTTTGAATCTTTTGAAAAGAATTTACACTTTAAAACACTAATTTCTATATAAATAAATCCTTAAAATCATTTCTAAAACATGGAAATTAAAGAAAGGGATTTAGAAGATTAAATCTTTAAAACATTTAAAATGATGTTTTAGTTAAAGAATACATTAATACTTGAGAAACACTTGAATAAAAATAATTAAAGAATGACATAAAAAGAAAACTATAAATATCATGATAATATAGAAATTCATGATATAAAATGTCAAAAGGGTTGTATATAAACCTCATAGGAATATAAAAGTGCACAATATCAAGATATTCCTCAATAAAAGGATATTGAGACTTATTCCCTTACAAAGATCATATAAATGACATAAGAATTTAGAAATGGGGTGATTATGTGTTTCAAAAGTATATCGAAAAAAGGGAAGTGTAATATACAACATAAATAAACAAACATTTATTCCACACATAATATTGGAATAATATAATCAACTATGTATGCATAAAACCCAAAGTGTATAAATTGAGTTTAGAAATTTCCTAAGGAAAATTCGGCAGCCTAAGGTAATCACTTAAAAATTTAGAAAATGAATTGATGAAAGAGAAAAGGGTCTCCAATCACATGGAAATAAAATTTAAAGAAATAAAGAAATATAATAAAATATCCCAACATAGTAAAATTTAAATTAAAATACATAACATAAAATAAGTCTTTGACTAAAAGAGGAGGGTGAATGGTTTCCTTACCTCGAGTTTGACTTATCTTGTATGTTCTTTGTTATTACTAAATAATAAACATAAGCTAATTTATACTTGCTTAAAAATATTTTTAATTTTTATTATTACTTTTATATCACTAATTACCTTTCAACAACAAATAGTTAATTATTTGAGTTAATATCGAACATTTTTTTGATGTTCGGTACATGAGTCAAAAATGACCATGTTATAATTACAAATTGTGAATGTGGTCAGAACTATATTATCTAAAAAATGACATTCATGATTTATATATCATGTATATCACATATATACAGTATATATGTATTTATAATAGTCCATATCATTTGGATATAAGAAATAAAAAGCACCGTTCATGGAGATGGTAGGCCGTACGTACGCATGAACACTACTTTAATTATTTTTCCTATTTTAAGGAATGAAAAATTAAGGATACATAGGAATATTATAATTAAAGTATAATATAATATTTTATATATGTTATATATTTTCATTTAAACCTTCCTTTATACGTTCCATGTATGGGATGAACAAGTCATATCATTTTGAGGGGGAGGTAGTCCGGAGTTCTCAAATAAAATTATCGTATATATACAACATGAAAAGAATAAAGGTATATTATAAATGATAATTACAGAAGTATAAAGATAAAATAAATATTATATATATCATATATTATCACTTTTCTATCATAATGGAAACCATATAAGGTGGTAGGGGAAATCGGACAATCATCGTTTCGTGAGGCAGTAGTTCACCGTCCATAGAAACATAATGTTCTAAATTCATCAGATGGCGGGGTGTGTAAGTGTATTTTGAATAATTCTCATAATAGAAACCTAGAATACTATGGATACTGGATTTTTTATATAATTGAAGAAAAATAATAGAATATGGATTGAATAAGTAGAATAATGGAAAGGAATTTTAGAGAATACACTACCTCTTAAAAAGTGTAACTCTATTTGATTTGAGAAAAAAAGATTTCTTGAATTGCCTTATGCCTATGGGAAAGATTCTAGGAGGAATGAGGGTATGTTTAGAGCTTTTCTTAGTAGTTTTAGGATGATATATGTGGCTTTAGAGGTTTGTGTAATGGGTTATAGGTGGTTTCCTTTTATAAGAGGGAGAAGGGGTTCTTTAGGAATGTTTGAATGTATTATTTTATTATAAAATACTTTTTTTATTTTAAAAGATATAAAACTCAATAAAATAGAAGATAAGATGAGTAGAAGTCGAAAAAAATCATCAAATAATAATTAGACTTGTTTTGATATTTTTAAATCCTTCTCTTTTTTTAACATTTTTTACTCTTACTGTTTTATGATGAATTTAACACTTTGAGAATTTACATATTTACTAAAACATGAAAAATATCCAGTTAAAGACTCAATAATAAATTTTAAAAAAATTATAAATATTTGGAGGAATATTATTTTTTTTTAATTTTATTATATTTAATAATATATATTATATTTTAAAAAATAAATTATGTCAATTTTTACATGATTCATATCATGACATTTTTAAAAATACAAAACAACTTGATTGATTTGAAAAAATTTACTAATACAAAGATAACATATAACTAAAATCCATAAAATTAGTTAATGACATCATAATAACCAAATTTTATTTATTTTAGCATTTTTAATATCATTTATTTCAATCCTTTATTAATGATTCAATCACTGCATCACCGTTGTGTGATAATTAAATTTATTTATTTAATGTCTAAAAATTATAAATAAAAATAAATGATGTAGTAAATCATTTTATATTTCTAATGAATATTTATATTCTAAAATACCACTTATATAACCCCATATAATATTTTTTTACTAAAATATATATGTTTATGTTACATTTTCCTTAACATTAAATTAATTTTTATAAAATGTCATTTTCACTTACAAGTGGCTTTATGAGGTCCACAAATCGACCCATGGATTCCCATGGTCGGACATGTATCATCCAATAGGGTTAGAATATTTTTTAGGGTAATTTAATTTTAATATAATATTATTGTTTTACCCTTATTTAAAGGATTTACATTTTAACCATGGTAAATAAAATAGTTACTGAAGTTACTATTCATAATGTCTAAAAATAAAAGTTACATATTCACAAAATTTATAACTCATGATTCCAAATATTGAATCTATTTTTCCTAATTCAAAACACAGAAGTTGGATAAATTAATTTAAAATTAATCCCCATTGTCAAAACAAAAAACCATGTTTTTAAGAAGTAAAAACTACCAAATGATTGTCAAGTGTTTATGTGCAATTTCAAAGTGAAATTATTTTAAATGAGAAAAGTTGAATTAAATGATAAAAATATAATCTAATTACCATTTAAAACTAATTAAAAGGTCCATATAATCATATAAATAAATTATATTAAAAGGTAGTTTGGAATTAAAATGTAGTATTTTTCATTATTTATAAAAAAATGAAATTCGTCAAAAAAATACCAAAATTTTACCCAAAGTAAATTTTGATGTCCCGATTATAAATAAGAAGTTTATATTGTGAAATGAAACATATAAAAGTGACAAAAACTATATTTAAAAAGTTTTCTTCATCAAAATTCAGTAAATCATCCTTTTAAAGAATATTAGAGTATTTCATGCTTAAAATCAGATTCATTCTTATTTTAAGCCTCTAAAATTTATTGGATAAAATTTAAAACATTTAACAAACAAGTGTAATAATATTGTAGTTAGTTCTGTTTATTCCTTCCAATACAATGGCTTGGCGTTAACTACCTATTGAAATAATAATATTATATTATTATTTTTTCGCATAACTCAATGTTGTGTGCACCGTAATATTTCAATGAATCATATTGTTGTGGGTTGAGTACGATATCATACATAGAATCCCCTTGAAAGTAAAATTAATATTTAATTATCAAATATTAATGAATATGAAAATGTCATATTCTTTATTTCCCTAGGATTTTACACTCGTATACTCTCTTTTAGACAAGTGTTATTTGTAGTGTAAAATGATACTTGTAATTTGAGGACATGAATGTTGACTCATACTAGCTAGATCATGTGTCATATTGAGCTGTAGTTGATTTATACCCATCCCACTTGAATTAGGGATCATTATTCTCATGTTTGAGACCAATATGATCTTGTTTTCTTGGTATTTATAATTTGATTCATGTTTTAAACTAAAAGAAAACATTATTATTGAAAACATACACTTTATATCATACCAAAAACATCATGGTGTAAATTTATTTTCAAACAATTCCTACACATCAAAAATAAATTATAGATTAAATTACAGAATTCTGAAAACAATATGAACTTATTTGATTTTTTTTGAAAATGTTACACAATTTTTTGAAAAAAACGGAACTTTTATAATAAAAAAATGAACTTTGAGCCATATAATCAACAAAATATGTCAGATTTATTTGTGTTTGAATCATACACATCAAAAATAAGATCACTCACACATTTCAAATCTTTTAGGAAAATAAAAAACAACCAAATAAGAACTAATTTTTTTGAAATATTAAAAGATGTTGAACTGATGATCAAAAGTAAAAAAATGTGGGTTTTAAAGTGTTGGGTTTTCCACGGAGTTCAAGGGATTGAAACAACAATGTTTCAGTTCCAAGAGAGCATAAACAACATGAGGGATGCAGTCCTCTATTGGGGTTCTATTTAAAACATTGTAATGGTTTTATCAATGTTTTTTAAAAAACATTAATAAAGACCCATATTTACCAGAATTAAAATAAAAATTGAAGATAAAACCACTTTGTATAAGTTATAACTCAAAGCGATGATAAATATAGTATTTTATCATCACATTCAATAAAAATATGATGAAAATTGGTTTTTTACATAATTTCAATTTTAACATTGAAAAAATCTATATTTTTAAGAAATATTTGGAACGAGATAATAATGTGAAAATTTTCTTAGCCTAGGTGGTAATGGACAATGAGCTTGTCCCTCCCACTATTGAGTGGGAAGGACCAATATCGTCCATTAAGGGAACTCAACCTATCTCATTATTTCTCTTCTATATTCATGATTTCCTTTTTTCTTTCCCTCAGATATTGTTTTTCCTTAAAGTTATATATTTGTATGATGGATTCCCAAAACTTTTTCTCGCATCCTCAGAGTTTAATGATGTCTCATTGGTTCTGAATCTAATGTTGATTACATGTTTGAGAAAACATCATCCATTGGTGGATTCAATTTACCAGTTTGTTTTCAAATATTATGGACTACAAGAATGATTAACTATGGTTTTTTCTTAATAACATGCACATCAAGATTCAGTTATCATTAGTAAATGATTTTTTCTACCCTATTCTAGTTCCCCCTACATCTACAATATATCTTGTTTATCCTTATATAGATGGAATTATGGTTTCCACATGTAAGGATATACCTCGACTATGAAGACTTGGGTTATATTTTCGAACCACCCTCTTCCTTTTAAGAATCCTTCCATCATTCAAATTTAAGGTAATTTGGTTGGTAGATATTTATGTTTTGAGAGTAAAACTAGAACTATTTTCTTTCCCATTTCATTAGAAATTTTCATTCAATTCAATGATTTAAGAATGCTAATAGAGAATTTTTTATTGTAGTTATGGAAGAAATATGATAAAGGAAACCTACATCTTTTGAGTCATAAATTGGTTTTTTCTCTTTATTCAAGAAAATATATTACTTGATGTCATTGCATAAACATGGGTTCATGAATCACTACCAGAAGATAGATGCAATATGGGGATTTAGTGTTAAGGGTATGGTTCCCATTTATTGTGCAGGTCTGAGGGAACGTGTTCAAATTGGTGTTTAATTGACTGATGCAGTAATATAGAGGTAGTTCACTTTGGATCATTTAAGGGTGGGAATTCGAATAGGGAAAAACTTTATACTAGTCTCACATCCAATAAGTCATCTCAGAATGGATCATAAAAGGTTTTCACCATAGAGAAAGAGGAAATTATATTAATCCTTTATTCATGAGTAGTTGACATATATGGTTGATTGAGATGTGAATTTGAGGGGGGTGTGTGCAACATAGCCCATGGAAATTAAGATAAATGTAGCTGAGGAGGCATCAAAAGTGGGGAAAGTGAGAATTTGTGATGAATTTGCACATACGGAGGTGTTATAGGTGGTGGGTGAGGAAGATGCAATGGTCTGTATAACCAACAGAGGTAGTTGGGTTAGGTTTAATGAAACATATAGGGTGAGGCTGAGAGGGACTAGATCAAATATTAATATTAGTAATCGCATTAATGATCCATAAATTTAAGGCTTGTTTTATGTAAAAGGGGATCACATACATGAAAAAATGGGCCTCAGATCCCCAATACAAGCATATAACTTATCTGATAGTCAAAACCATTAAGGGATAGATTAGGAGGAAGATATAGATTTCCATGTTTTAGTGGACAATGTTAATGGAGTGCTTGTAATACGCCTATAAAACCCAAGGAAGTGGTAGGAGATGAATGGAAAAAGATAATATGGAGGATGCATTGTGTTAAAGGGAATGTGGTCTAAATTACCTAATGGCTACCCCCGATTACCTAAGATGACAGAAACAATTTTAGAAAAAAGAATATGTTTATGGATTGTGAACTCTTGCATCATGGCTAGGAAGGAAAGAAGAGTCCAAATCTTCATAGTGGAAATTAATTAATGTTGTGTGGTGAGGACAAGGAACAAGAACATGGTGGTGGTATAATGGAAGACTTGATTTTGGAACAAGAGGTATATAATATAAAGTTCAGGGCTGCAGATAATTAAGATGGGAAAATGGGGAGGCATGGGACCTTATTATTCTTTTCAATGAAGAATGGTTAGAGGAGGCATTTTAGATCAATGATACAAAAGAGGAGGTCCATAATATGAATGATAGGATGATTCAAGTGGACAATAATGAGGAAAAATGTGTATGGATCATTAATCAAGATTGTATTTTGATATGTGGGTTTAATAAAAAGAAGATTATTGTGGAAAAGTTTATCCAATCTTTCGAAATGGAGGCCTACAGTTTTGAAGATCACATCATGGATGACATGGACACAAAGGACAACTCTCTTCAATTGAGGTTATAGAGAGGTAATGTTTCTAATAGATTTAAAATCAATTTCAATGATTTATTTATTTCTTATGGTGTCTGTTGATTACATGTTCACAACTTGAAAGGTTTCCCACTTTTTCCATAAATGTTCTTTTCATTATAAAAAGATAATTTTCTGTCCGCTGATAAAGTATATATAAAATACATATAAAATATTAAATGAATATATATTAAAAATTAATAAATCATAAAAAAGGAAAAAATTAATTGACATTATTAATGAAAAAATAATCTTAAGTGCATGAATATAATAAATGAGTGAAATTAAATAAATTAACATTAAAATACTTCAAAATTATTAAAAAATGCATGAGTTATATAAATTTTATAAATTATTAAAAAGTTATAATGAATATATGTTAAATTAAATGACTACATATTAAATGTGTACATTGCAACAATATTAGATACCTTAAATGTTAAAGAATAAAAATGAATAAATAAGAATTAAAAATTAAGAAATTATAATAATATTAAAAGAATAAATATTAAAACTGAATAAATTATAAAGAAAAGTAAAAAAAGTAACATTAGTTTTGAATGAATAATAATAAATAATATTAATTCAATGAATGTTAAAAAATCACGAAATTCAATAATTAAATAATCTGTAGATTGTAAGAAGTTTAAAAAATGAAAATGTATTATTAATTATTTAAATTATTTAAGAAATTAAAAAGGAATATCTGATAAAATGAAAATGAATAAATATTAATTATATAAATTACAAAAATATTAAAATAATTTAAACTTAATGAATAATCATATATAAATATATATTAAAAATGGTTAAAATTACAAAACAAATTTCAAAATTAATCTTTGAAAATGAATGATTTAATTTTTTGTAAAATAATAATATTATAATTAGATAATATTTAAATTGTATAAATTTGGGAAATTTATTTAAGAGTAATAAATAGAATATTTTTTACAATAATATTAAAAATGAATAATATTTACTAATTAAAAATAATATTTATATATAATATAATTGGTGATGAATTAAATTCAATAATAAATATTAAAAATCAAATAAATTAAATAAATATTATGTGTGTGTACATTATTTATAATAATGAATTAATTACATATATGTGTGTTTTAAATTAATGTAACACACATTTAATATATGTTAAATTAAAAAAATCACATTTCCTTTAATGTCCATTACCTGATAAAATTTGTTTTTATTTTTAATTAATAATAATTGTTATTTATAACCCATTTTCACTATGTATATGTCTTATTTAAGGTAAATCAACATATTAGGTATTATATAAATCATATATAAGGAAATATTATATATATATTGATATATATATATATTTATGTAAATATATTTAAATATTAAAAAGAAGAAATATTTTAATTAACAATTATTTATAAAGAAAGTAATGATTAATTTGTTAAAAAAAATTAAATAAAAAATTTCTAATAATAATAAATTATAAAAAAATCGAAAAAATAAACATTATTGCTAAAAAATAAGGAAACTTTTATTTATGAACATTAATGTAAAAAACACATTCATTAGGGATAAAACTTGATTTTTCATTTCTAAAATGACATGCAACCATTATCATCACAGATAAAGGACCCCTTTATCAGCACTGATAAATGACCCCTTTATTAGCACTAGTAATGACCCCATTATTGGATATTTTTTTTCAGTAAAGGTAAAGTCCATAGAAGCTGGTGAACAACATATAGTCTTACACCATCCCTATAACATAACCAGATTAGAGACATAAAATCAAAATGGAATATAAATATTATTGAAATCCAAAATGAAATGTAAATTTTACAATGCACTATAATTTCAAATCAAAATTTACATACATGATATTTTCATTGTTGTGACACTTAAAATTTATTAAATAAAATTACAATACAATATAAAAAATCAAAACTTTTATGACATTCTTTTTTCAACAATAAACCTCCATAAAAACCTTGTCCCTATAACAAAACCAATGTTTTTTGAAAACTGTACATAAAAAAATAGAAAAATTATTATTTTAATATAATATATATATGATAAATTATACTTTTAATTACTATGTATTCTAATGGTGTTATCAGTTATCCTATTAATTATATTATTAATTATTATATTTTAAATCTTATATTAGTTAGCATTAATTAAATATACCATTAATTAATGATAATATTATGAATTATTAGTTACATTCATAATTAATAATCTTAATAAATTATATTTTTAATTACATAATATTTTAATGATTTTATGAGTCACTAAATATTTTAATTACTTAAATTATTGTTAAAAATAATATCATTAAAAAAATTAACATTTTTAAATTAAAAACATGATCTTTTATAATACATGGAACATTGTCTGTTAGATTGATGTGCGATCAATTATTACATGTCATTAATAATTTACAGATCATTTTCTAATGATTGACAATAATATTGTCCAATTTACTCTATTATGACAATGTGAAACAAGTTTTAAACTCTAATAAATCTTTTATATTAGAAACACTCATTTGGAGTCGTACCAGCCACATAATATGTCAGATTGATAGGCTGTTGATTCTTATATGTCATAAATAAATTATGAGACATCTTGCTAAAATTTTAAATTATTTGAGCTCATTTAATCAATTGTTAAAATTTGATACAAATTTAAGAAAAATACAATATTTATATTTAAAATAGAAACATTGAGTCATACTGACAACAACATGCATCAAATTTACATGAGGTTGATTCCTATACATCAAGAATGAAATATGGATCATCATCCTCATGTTTGAAAATAAAATGGATTTGTTTTCTCAATTTTGGCTATGTGATGTATGTCTTAAACTAAAATTAAACTTTTATACTGAAAAAAATGAGTCATACAAAACATATCATGTGTCAGATTAACATGTGATCATTTAAAATAATAAATAATTAATTATAGATCATTTTTCTAATGTTAAAATATATTCAATGATTTTTTTCATAATTTTGGCTATGTGGAATGAATTTTAAACTAAAATTACACTTTTATATTGAATTAACTAAATTAGAGTCATGATGGACACATCGTGTGTCATATTAACATGCGGTTGATTCCAATAAGTCATGTATGAATTATGGATTGATTTCAAAGTGCTTAAAAATAATGAAAAGTCATTTGCTAAATTTTGGAAACATGACATGTTTTTTTAAACTAGAATTAAAATTTTATATTAAAAAATTATTTTTGAGTCATAAAGACCATATCAAAAGTCTGATTGACATGAAGTCCATTACTATATATCTTAAATGTATTTTGGTTTTTACTAATGTTTAAAAAAAATCAGAGCGTTTTTCTGGGTTTTTTCTTTGTGACTCGTTTATTAAAATAAAATGAAAATTTTATATTGAAAAAACACAATTTTAATTATATCAAGAACTCAATGTCTCATATTTATGGGTGGTCGATTTAACTCATCAAAAATTAATTATGAATCATTTTATAAAATTTTGAAAATAGCTGAATTTAATTTTCTTTATTCTGACATTATGACACACGTTTTAAGATAATATGAATTGTTTATATTCAATAAATTATCTTGGAGTCATACTGACCAAATGGTGTTTTGGAATGATGTGTAGTCAATTTCTACCCATCAAAAATGAATTTGGACCTTTTTACTATTTTTTTTGAAAATTAGAACTTATTTGTCTATTGTTTCTATGTGACATGTGTTTTAAACTAAAATGAATTTTTTATATTTAAAAAATGAACTTTGAGTCACATAGGGAACATAATGTGATGGATTAACATGTGATGGATTCATAAATGTAACAAATAAAATATACATCTTTTCCCTATTGTTTGAAAATAATCTTAGATCATTTTATAAATTTTGGACATGTGGCATGAGTTTAAAAATAAAATTACACTTTTATATTGAAAACACACACTAACAGTGATACCAACCACATAATGTTTCAGGATGAAATTAAGTCAAATGATACATTTCTTAGATGAATTATGGATCATTTTCAAAATGTCATAAAACAAACATATCTTTTTTCCTTCTTTTTTTAGATATGTGACACATGTTTTTAACTAAAATAACTAATTTATAATGAAAAAATGTACATTTTGTCATACCAACTATATTATGTGTCAGATTAATGTGCAATGAATTACAAAAAAAACAAAAATATATTATTTATCATTTTAATAAAGTTTTAAATTTTATCGAACATGTTTTTTCAATTTTTATAGTGTGAGGAGTTTTTTAAACAAAAATGACACATTTCTATTGAAAACACACACTTGGAGTCATACTGAAAAAATCATGTATTATATTAATATGTGATCCATTATTAACTTACAAGAATGAATCATGGATCATTTTAAAAATGATCCAAGATAATATGAGATTTTTATATAGTTTTCTCTATGTGTTTCATGTGTTATACTAAAATTACACTTAAATACACCAACTTTGTGTAATACCAGACACATCTTGTGTCAGATTTAGGTATAGTAAATTATTACATGTCACATTTAATTATGGATCATTTAATTGTTTTTCAAAATAATTAGAAACTATTTTCTTAATTTATTATATGTGACATGCGATCTAACCTAAAATGACACTTTTATATTGAATACACATACTTTTAGTCATACCAGATACATCATGTGTTAGCTTGACATATAGTCAATTCATATATATAACACATGAAATATGTATTGTAACCATAAGTTTTAAAAACAATTGGAGATCTTTTATATGGTTTTCAATAAGATACTCTTGTTTTAAACTAAAATGACACTTTTGTATTGAAAACCCAAACATTAAGTCATACTAGATCCATCATGCATTGGATTGAAAATTAGTCAATTAATACGCACCAAAAATTAATTTTTGATTATTTTCTTGAATTATCAAGAAAATATAAAATCATATTCTCATATTTGGATATAATATGTGTTTTTTAAACTAAAATGTCAATTTTAATGAGAAAAAGATGAACTTGGAGTCATATTATCCACATCTTGTGTCGGATTATTGTGCGGTGAATTCCTATATATACAAAATAAATTATGGATCATTTTCCAAATGTTTGAAAATAATATGAGATATTTTCAAAAATACTTTTACAATATGATGTCTGTTTTAATATAAAGTGAGTCTTTTATAATTTGAACACACACGTGGAGTCATTAAGGTCACATCATGTGTCAAATGAACCTTAGGTAAATTCATACACATCAAAAATTAATTATGGATTTTTTTCATAATGTTTTTGGATTGTTTTATCTCTTTTAATTGTTTTTGGATATGTGGATTTTTTAGAGTGAAATGACACTTTTAATGTTAACCCGTGCACATTTATTCATAATGGCCACATCATATGTCTGGTTTATTGGTAGTTGATTCCTACACCTCCCACATGAATTATCAATCATTTTCATAGGGTTTTAAAACAATATAAGCTTTTTTTATTGGTATTGATAATGGTATTTTCATTTTAATCTAAAATGTAAATGTTATATTGAAAACATTCACATTGAGACCTACCAACCACATTGTGTTTCATATTTATGAACATTAAATTCATAATTTTCCAAAATTAAATATGGATTGTTGACTATAATTTTGAAAACAATAAAAGTCATTTGTTTTTTTTAAAATGTGATATAAATTTTAAACTAAAATTACACTTTTATATTGAAAACATGGTCTTTAAATCATTCTAGACATATTATATGTATGATCGATACAAGATCAATTCCTACAAATCATAAAAAAATTAGTAAATCATTTCGTTAAATTTTGAAAATAATACTTGTTTGTTTTCTATGTTTGGACAATGTGACAGTTGTTTTAAAATAAATTACCATATAGAGATCAATTGTCAACACAAAAATTTCAACTTCCAACCCACATTTTGATTCCTTCAAATATGATTTCATGATTCTACTTTGATAATTCGATTAGAATATATAAGAGAAATCGCTATTTTTATTTACAGTATTATAAATTATCATGTATTCCGTTGAATAAAATGAGAATGTGAAGTAATTCATATTGAATTTTCATCACGGTTGTTAATGTGATTATAATAGAGCCAAGACTATTTTAACATACTCATTAAAATAAAGAAAGACATAAATTGAAAATGATACATCTAGGAGCAAGAATGTATCTTCCCTAGAATTTTGTAAAATAAATTAAAATTTTTTGTTAGAAGGATCATTTATCCATTTTCTTCTAGAGATTATTTTTACAATAGCCTCACTATAAAATTTATTATAATAAAGAGTTGCTTCATGCATGTCACCTGATCAACTAGAATTTTTATAGTATAACCATCCATGATATACCTCCTTGAGAAATTTCTCAAATCATTCATTCTTTACAGCTTCATCACTAAAGCATTTTTCACTTTCAACCAACTCAAAATAATAACTAAAGGAAGGAAATTATTGAAAAGTTTAAAAGAAATTAATTTCCAAAAGGGAAATTATAATCTACACTTTAGAATTATTTAGGAGTTATGGTTACAATGGTATGATTGAATTCATGATATGAGATGCAGGTTTAGTAAATATAGCATACATGTTGAATTGAAGTTGGACTGCTTTTATAGATTCATGTAGATTTGAATGTATCTAAAATTATAACTCATCATGTTGGGGCCTGTTATAAATATGTGTTTCCTATTTATTATAGATTCACCAACCATGGTCAAAAATTTCATACTATTTTCATCAAACATAAGAACCATATGTGCGGGAAGATCATTAACACTACAGCCTCATTCAAGAGTGAAACAATATCTATGTTGCGGTTTAAATTTCTATGGAATGATGGGTGAATAAAATCATAAAAAAATGTTTGTACGGTAATTAAAATTGTATATTTACAATATATATATATAAATAAAATATTATTAATATTATATGAAATTTATATTTGGGAATGAAATTTATATGTATCATGATCGTCCCACTTCAAATCCCAATTGTATATCAAATTTCATAACATGTACAATATTACATACATAATCACTAATCACCTCAACTTGATGTCAAAAATCAGTTTGACAGCATGTACTCTAACCACTCACAACAAAACAATATTTTTTAGTATGTAGAAATTTATGTTATCATGGTATTAAAGACAAAATATAGACAAAAAACTATTAAGAATATTTTTATTGATATTATAATTACCTATAAAATTATATGTTTGGGGATTCCATTTTGTTGATTGTATACAAACCATCAAATTATTCACCTTTACGAAGCTCAATTTGTGGACTTTAAATATAACTATTTTTTATACCCATTTTAATTAAATATATTCACTTGATATGTTATATTATCTAACTCCTTTGTTTGTTCAATTATGATTATTTACGAAATATTCACATAAATTGGATTTTAATCCTTAGAATTGAATACGTGCATCACATCTATCATTATCCTAACTCAACTATTTCAGATCATACTATGTTCATCATGTTACTTCATATAGAATATATAACCATTAATTATAAAACTAGTGTAAGAGATAACATTTACATTTAGTCCCCTAGATAGACAATGAAGTTTTTGGGAAATAGATTTGGGATTTGTAGATAAATCTTTATAAATATGATTATAGAACCATCTTATCAACTATTAATTATGGGTAATTTATATCCATATTTTTGACCTTTATTTATTCAAATGTCTAATAATTAATCTATGGGATTCATAATATAGAGGAAACTATAAACTATTATTTTAAATATAATGGTGAGTCTTCTTGTGCTCTATAATCATAATTCTAATAACACATCTTTGAGAAATTTCTTCTCCCATAAGTCTTCCAATGTTATGAGATTATGGGAGACAAATTCTATCAATATATGGGAGGTAATTAGTACAGAGTTCAATAGCTTCCTGAAAAATAAATTTAACTTCTATACAACCTTCTAACTAACTTCAATTCATGATGTACCACTTAAAAATTTTCATATATCATTTAGTGGGGTATATCAATAAATAATGTTCACGACCACATAGTTTAATCTTTATAAACTATTGAAACCCTTGGTGGAAAATTATATCATTGAATTATGGTTGAAAGAATAAATCCACTAATCATAATATGACATCAATTGTTTTATACATTATTGGAAGCATTATAGGGTTTATTTCATTACTACATATGGATTTGAAAAGGAAGAAAATTTTGGTTTATATATGTTTTATAGTTTTAGGAATACTTCATTATAATGATATAAGAATTAAATCTTCATCAAAACATGACTATCATGTTATTGTAGTACATGTAACCTCAAATTATTCATTTAAATTACATTATTTATATTTGATAGATATTAAACTATAATTTTTATACCATTAATGAAGATTAATAATTGAAAATTTTCTTTTCCAGATAGAGTGTAAGCTAGTAGAGGAATAGTAGTTTTCCTTTCACCTTTCACCAGTGCCAACACATCCCTTATCCCAATGTTAGTCATTTACAACATATTATTAATTCCATATTTTTTTTATATACAGTAAATTTTGCAACGTGAAAATAACAATATAACATATATATTTTTCTATGTTCATGATATCAAAAAAATATTTGACATATAAACAATTACAGTATGATAATTCAAAGAAAAATTCGTCTATTTTTTCCAATCATACTTTTCATGTTTTTTCAAAAATTAATTTACAAAATTAGTGTCATTAAATTTTACTTTCATGAGAATTCGATCACTCGTTAATTTGGACAATGCTATACATTGTTCATATTTTTCATTTAATGATGTCCTCTGAGATCGGTATGTATATATTCAGGGTAAAAATGTACAATGACATAAAATCATAGTATTCAAGGAAATTTTCAACCAAACTTAGTGTAGTTTAATATTAATTTTCACACCAATAAAAATTATTCCATATCTAGATAACAGAAGTCAAATTTTTCTTGGCTTGTTTCAAAAATCAAGAAACTCTTAATAAATTTTCATCTAATGAGGAGAGTTCATTGGGTGTCCTATTTTTCCATCATTAATTGTTGTATCAACATGCCGAGAAAATATTCTAATGGTTTCCTATCATCCATAGAGATTTATAAAATTTTTAATTATTGGAAAGTAAAATACATATTTTGATGTACATGATTTATTTTTCTGTTATCGATATGTGCAAAACCCTATAAATGTTATGGGTGATTCATGGTCTTTGAAAAAAATACAATCTTTTGGACATTCTTTAATTTTTTTAGAGATAATACCCGTTTAATGTAGAATTAGATCAGTGAAATCTATTTTATAAGAAATATCATTTTCTTCAGGTAACATATCAATCAGGATACTGAGTAAATCAGTAAATATGGTTTCACTCATTTTTTTTCCTATACTAAAATAATATAACATTAATACAACTGCTAATTTTGTAAAATTTTCATAACCAGTATAAAATGGTGTATATTCATAGATAATAAAATTATAAAAAAACAATGTACATTAATGAATTTTGTCTTAAATTGTTATTTTAATTTCATCCATATTATCTCTATCATGATTTACATTAGCATTCATATCAACTGATCCATAAATCATAGTATCATACTAGTCAGTATGTACATTATTTTCCCGATGTTTACTCCATAATTAATATATTTGATATATTTTTTGATAAATAAAATTTTATTGAAACTCTTATAAGTGAATTAATCTTGGGGAAGAACAATGTAAATAAGGATACATGATTTTTAATGTTCATATGCATTCCTTATTGCAATATTGATAAACGTTTTGATGCCATACTCATACTCCAGTTTGATATAATTTACATCCATCTGATTTTGATTCAAATCCATCGTATTATGTTAAATAATATTCATTTTGTACATAAATAAATAAGTATAGATAAGGTGTTAATAATCAAATGATAATGTTATATATACTTTGATGAAATTTGATAATTTTCCTAAGAAACAATTTATACTCACTTTGGACACTCAATAAAAATGTTGTCATGATAAAAAGATAGAATTAATTGAAATTGGAATATTAGAATCCTTATGAGAATTTTTCACATTGATAACCTATAACTGAAACAAGAATTATGATTGTCTAAACAATGAAGGATGGAGTGTATAGAATTGAATAAGGTGGTTGATGATGGGTAAAAGCATTGATGCAAATAGGTTAATGTTGAAGAAAAATTCCAATAAGGGGAACCCACATCAGATGATTTTCACCACGATGTTGTTTATATCATTGGTAGATGGTAATATTGATTATATAATAATCATCATACTCGACTACTAAAGTTTAATGAATCTAAAAATTCTAATGTTATTAGTGATGATTCCTAATATGTTATATTTTTACAAAATAATAACATTAAATGAAACTACATATGGTGGTTGAAGGGTTATAATCTCCCACATAGAGGGAATACGTATTAGAAAACTCTTAAAGAATAATTTAATCTAAATAAAGTTATTGTTATATGATAATAACAGTTGAATTATGTGTATTGAGATTTTTTTTACTGGTGGAAATCATTTATGGAAGGGAAAGTGTTATGTATATAATGTTATGAAGAGTATAATTAAATTAACATCTATTGAAAAAGAAAAATATAAAAAAATTTCACTCACCAAATTATTAAGGGTTATTAGATATTGAAAAATTTGATGGATAATGATGTTTGTGGTGAGAATCATTAAAACATTATATGTTCTAAAGATTAATTTAATTTATATATAATTGATTAAAGGTTAATACAACCAAATAATTTGGGAAAATTAAAACCCCAAATAAATACTAAAAATGTTTAAATAATGAATGCGATTTAATATATGATCATAGTAAAAAACCTTGGGGTTTTAAAATGTTTATTTGTCCATGAAATTAAGGGGAGAGTGGTGAAAAAGTATCTGTTCCATGAGAGCTTGAATGACATGAGGGATATGGTTTTCTACTAGGATTATATTTAAAATTTAGTAAAGGTTTTATTAGTTAATTTATAAAAAATTGATAAAGACACATATTTATTAGCACTAAAATTGAAATAGGTGATAAAACCACTATTTATGAGTTTTAACACTTATCACAGATAAAGATGGGATTTTATCATCACTTTTTAGAAAAACTTGATAAAGAAATATTTTGAATGTAATTTATATTTTAATGAAGAAAGAACATATATTTATTAGTAATCTTGGGTAGTTGATAATGTTACCAATTTCTTCACCTAGGAGGTGATTGTCATTGAACCTATCCCTCCCCCTATGGAGTGGGAGGGACCTCTATCATTCTTTATGGGAACTTGACCTCTCTCTTTATCCCCATTTTATATCCCCAGTTTTCTTCCTTATTTCACATAGATATTTCTTATCCCTAAGGTTTAATATTTGTTTTATGTATTCCAGAAACTTTTTTTCCCTTCCTCAGAGTTCACTGATGCCTCATTACTTCTAAACCTAATGTTGATAGTATATTTCAAACAATTTCATCCATCTGTGGATTCATTTGACTGGTTTGTTTTCAGATATTGGGGACTATAAGAACAATTAACTATGGGTATTATCAACAATTGGAACATCCTGATTCATTTCCCTTTGGAGAATGTCTTGGTCCATACTTGGTCTAGTCCTCCCTACTTCTACAATGGATATTGTTTCTCTTTATTCTGGTGGATTTATGAGTTCTTCATAATATAAGATACCATGAATTTGGTAATTTTGGTTAGTTTTCTACAAAACCCTATTATTTTTCAGAATCCTTCCATTATTAAAATGTAAGGAAATTTGGTTGGTTGATATTTAGGGTCTAAAAGTATAACTAGAACTATTTTCTATTATATTTCTCTATAAATTTTTGTTGATGTCTCTTGTTTAAGATTTCCATCTCAGAATGTTTTGATTATAGTTGGGAAATATTTCTACTATAAAAAACCTAATTCTTTTTGTTCATGAATTGATTTTTTCTCTTCATTCAAAAAAATGTGTCACTTTATGGGAGTGGGTAGTAATGGGTGAATGAATCATTACTAGAGGACATATGAAAGACTGAGATTCAATGGTAAGGGTATGATGTCCATTTCTTGTGCAAGTTAGAATAAAAAGATTCAAATTGGGTTTTCTATTGACTGAAGTAGTAATTCAAAGTTAGAGAATATTAGATTACTAGGGGGAGGGGTGTTGAATGGGGAAAACTGCATGATGGCCTCATAAACAAATAGTTTACTCTGAACATAAAAAAAATGTTTGTCACTATATAGAAGGAGGAATGGCTATTAAATCATCATTTGATTGTAATAAAAATAAATGGTATATATAGTTGTGAATTTGAGGAGGTTTGTGCTATAAGGCCCGTGGAAATTAAAATAAATGAATCTAAGGAGGCATCAAATGAGGAGGCAGTGAGAATTGGTGATGAAGCTAAACCAATAGTAGTTTTATAAGAAGTTGGTGAGGAAGATGAAATAATGTTTATAACTAGTGGAGGCATCTGGGGATGGGTGGATGAAACTAGAAGGGTAAACTTGAGAGGTACTATCTCGACTATTAATGTTAGTAATCACATTAATGACCTAGAGGCTAAATGTCCAGTTTGGGGATAATGGGATTAAATAAAAGCTGGAATGGGAATCCAAACCCAAATACCTGCAGATAACTTCTCTCATAGAAAAATCCATTTTGGGAAAGATTAGGACGAGAAGATATCTATCCATGTTTTGGTGGAAAATGTCTATGGAGTTCATGTAATACACATATACAACCCAAGGAGAAGGAAGGGATAACAAGGAAAAGGGATTTAGGGTAATAAATTGTGTTAAAGGGAATGAGTTATAAAGGACTTTAGGACTACTCACAGTTACCAAAGTTGATGGGTAAAATTCAACCAAAATGAATATGGTGGTGGATAGTGAACCCATGTCTCATGGCCAGGAAGGTAAACAGAGATTGAATCATCATAGTGAAAATTAAATAATGGAGTGTAGAGAGGAAAATGAAATAGAATAGGGTGGTGGTATAATGGAAGATCTGATTTAGGAATGAAGGAATCTAATAGCAATGTTAAGGTAGAAGATAAAGAGGTTAGGGAAAAAGTGGAGGCGTTGGAGCTAATTATCCATTTCAATGAAGAAATGTGAGAATAGGTGTCTGATATCAATGCTACATAGGATGAGGTCCACATGATGAATTAGAGGACAATTCATGTGGACTCTAATAAGGAACAATGCATATGGATCAATAATCAAAGTAATATTTTGATACATAGATTCAACAAATGGTTTATTACTGTGGATGAGTATATCCAAACTTTTGACAAGACGTCCTACAATTTTGAAGTCCTCATCGAGGATTACTCGGAAACGATGGCCATTGATCATTAATGGAGGTTATATAGAGGTAATGGTTTTAATAGACATGTACTCAAATTCAATTATTTAGTGATTTATTATGGTTTTTTTAATTTCATGTTCTGAACTTTAAAGGTTTCCCACTTTTCCCACAAAAGTTATTTGCATAAGAAAATTTTAATTTTCAGTCAACTGATAAAAACTATATAAAATAAATTATAAAATATGAAAAGAATATATTTTAAAAATAAATATATAATAAAAAGGTAAAAATTAATTAACATTATTAATGAAAATATAATTTTAAATGAATGAATATAATAAATGAGTAAAATTTAATAACTAAAAAAGAATAAACTTTAAATTTTTTAAAAAATTCATGTGTTTTATAAATTATATAAATTATAATAAAATGAAAATGAATATATATTAAAATTAAATGAATACTTATTAAATATGTACATTGAAACCATATTAGAGACCTTAAATTAAAAAGAATAAATATTTATAAATAAATATTAAAAAGAAATAAATTAAAATAATATTAAAATAATAAATATTAAAACAAAATAAATTATAATGAAAAAATAAAAATAAGTAACCTTAGTATTGAATAAATAATAGTAAATAACATTGATTGAATGAAGGTTAAAAAAAGTGATATTCAGGAATTAAATGTTGGTGGATTATAAAAATATTAAAAAATGACCAAGTATTATTAATTATTTATATTATAAAAAAAGTAAAATTTAATATTTGATAAAATGAAAATGAATAAATATTAATTATATAAATTGAAAAAATATTTAAATCCTTAAATATTAATGAATAATAATATAGAAAGAAATATTAAAAATCGAATAAATTATAAAAAAAATTAACAATGAAACTTTGAAAACGAATAAATTAATTTTTTTTGAAAATAAAGATTATTATTGACTAGATAAAATATAAAATGAATAATATTTTGTAGATGAGGCTTGGATTAGTGGTGAGCACCCTCCAATACTTCCTCAAAAACATGGTATCAAATCTAGGCTGCATCAAATAATTTGAGGATTAAAAGTGGCTGTTATGCCCAATTGTTGCAGTGGAGGTGGGCCATGAGTGGTGTGTGGGGAAGCTTAGTGAGGTGATGAAATAGTGGCTGGGGCATGTGGGGTGGCTCGCTCAGTAGATGGGAATCATGACAGGGGCGTGATGCAGGGCATGTGAGGCAATGACCATCATAGAGACTCCTCAGGTGGACAGTTATGATGAAAAAAATAGTTATAGGTTTCGGGAACCTCGACTATAGGCTTCATAATGGTCTTCATGTCAATGATGCCTTTATTCCATAAAAAATGAATGGGTTATCCCTTGGGGTGGTGGGTGGTTATGATCCACCTATTGGGTTTCTTGTGTTGTATTTCTATGTTTTAAAATTATACCCCTAAGTACCTATAATATAAAATGAATAAATTTCAAAAAATATTTCAAAGGAATAAATAAAATATTTTTAATAATATCATATTGGCGGAATAATATTTTCTAATTAAAAACAAAATATATAATATATTATGTTAATAAATATAATTGTAAAATATATATTAAAAATGGAATAAACAAAACAAATATTATTTTTTTGTATGTTCTATATATAAATGAATTAATTACAGATATGTATGTGTCAAATTAATGTAACACACATTTATTTTTTGTTAAATTGAAAAAAATCACCTTTAATTAAATGTATATTACTTGATAAAATTAACTTATATAATTAATTAATATTAATAGTTAATAATGAACAATTTTTCACTATGTATGTGACTTATTTATTGTAAATATACATATTTTGTATTATATGAATCATATATAAGGAATTATTATATATAATGACATATATATATATAATAATATATTTCAATATTAAGAAGTTTATATATATTAATGAATAATTATGTATAATGAAATTAATGATTATAAAATTATAAAAAATATTAAATAAAAAATATTTAAAATCAATAAATTATAAAAAATTTAAAAATAAAAATTATTTCTAAAGAATCATGAAACCTTTATTTATGAAAACTAATATAGAAATAAAATTCATTAGGGATGAAATTTTTCTTTTTATTTATAAAAAAATAATGCAACCTTTATCATCACTAATAAATGACCCCTTTATTAGCGCTGAAAAATGATCCCTTCAATGGAAATTTTGATAGAATTGGTAAATACCATGAAAACTAGTGAAAATACATCCCTATAACATTAGTATATTAGAAAAATAAAATCAAATTGGAATATTTATATTATAAAAAACCATAATGAAATATAAATATTACATTGCACTGTTATTTCAAATAAAAATTTACATATGATATATTTTCATTAATGTGATATTTACAATTATTAAAATGAAATTAAAATCAAATATACAAAATCAAAACATTTATACCATACTTTTTTTAACAATCATCCTCTATAAAAATCATTTACCTACAATAAAACCAATGTTTTTAGTAACCGTACATAAGAAAATTAAAATATTATGATTTTACTTTAATACATATATGATGAATTATATTCATAATTATGATGTATGTTAATGATAGTATTATTTATACTATTAATTTAATTATTAGTTATTTTATTTTTTATTTTTATTATTTAATATTTATGAAATATACAATTATTTAATAATTATATTTTTAATTATTAATTACATTGTTGATTAATAATATAAATAAATCATATTGTTAATTATATAACATTATAATGATATTTTTAGTTATTAAATATTTTAATTTTCTTAATTATTATTAAAAATTATATCACTAAACAAAATTGTCATTTTTATATTGAAAACATACACTTTGATAATGCCAAACACATTGTGTGTCAAATTGAGGAGTAGTTAATTCTTATAGGTCATTAATTTGTTATGGATCATTGTAATAATGTTTGAAAGTAATATGAACTCATTTAATCTATTTTGAAAATGTAAAATATCTTTTAATCATTAATGAATCATTTACAATGAGAACACTTAGTTGGAGTCATATTGACTGCAATATATGTCCGATTGATGTGAAGTTGATTCCTACAGTTCATAAAGGAATTATGTAAAACCTTGATAAATTTTAAAAATAACTGGAGCTCATTTACTCGATTGTGATAATATGATGCTCATTTAAAAATGAAAATAAAACATTTATATTTAAGACACACACTTTTGTTTATACAAACAACAATATGTGTCAGAGGTCGATTCCTACACATCAAGAATGAATTATGGATCATCTTCCTAACATTTGAAAACAATTTGAGTTTGTTTTCTTAGTTTTAGCTATGTGATATATGTTTTAAAAAAAATTACACTTTTATAAAAAAAACGGGAGTCGTACAGACCACATTGTGGGTCAGATTTATGTGTAATTGTTTACTATAATCAAAAATGATTTATCGATACTTTTAATAATGTTAAAAAATATTCAGTTATTTTTTTCATTTTTTTCAAATTTTGAAGCGAATTTTAAACTAAAATGCTAGTTTTATATAGAAATCACTAAATTAGAGTCATTATAGACACATCTTATGTCAGATTGACATGTGGTTGATTCTAATATCTCACATATGAATTCTGGACAATTTACTTAATTGTTAAAAATAATCAAAGGTCATTTGGTCATTTTTCTCTATGTGACACATGTTTCAAACTGAAATAACACTATTATATTGAAAACATGGATGTTTAGTCATAAAGGCCATATCATGAGTCTGAAATGAATTCCAGTACTATACATATTAAATGTAATATGGTTTGTTTACTAATGTTTGAAAACATTATTGGATTTTCCTTGGTTTTGGATCTGTGAACACGTGTTGTAAACTATAATGAAACCTTTATATTGAAAGTATATAATATGAATCATTTTGAGAATATCATGTTTCAGATTGACATGTGGCAGATTATAACAAAAAAATAATCATGTTTTATTTTCTAAAATTTTGAAAATAATCCGATCTCATTTGATTGGTTTTGACTATATTACACAATTTTTATGATAAAATTACTCTTTTACATTGAATATATTCCTAGAAGTCATAATCCCCAAATTTTGGGCTAAATTTATGTGTAGTCAATTTCGACACATAAAAAATGAATTCTGTATTATTGTACTAATTTTTTTAATAAAATCATAGCTTATTTGTCAGTTTTTTTCTATTTGACATGCATTTTAAACTAAAATAATACTTTTATATTGAAAAATGAACTTTGAGTCATATTGGCCACATCGTGTTTTTGATTGACATGTGATTGATTCATAAATATCACAAATGTAATATGGATATTTTTCCTATTTTTTGAAAATAATCCTAGGTCATTTTCTCATTTTTGGCTACGTGACATTCATTTTATACTAATATTACACTTTTATTTTTAAAAAAGACTCTATGAGTCAAACCAACCACATCACATGTCAGGTTGACCTAAATTCAATTTATATATTCCGAAGTAGAATTATGGATAATTTTTATTTTGGTATATAAAAACCAGATATATTTTATCTATTTTCGATAGGTGATGCATGTTTTTAACTAAAATAACAATTTATATTGAAAAATTGCACTAGGATTCATACCAACTACATCATGTTTTGGAATGATTTAAGATCAATCCATACACAAAAAAAGAATTATTTATCATTTTCCTAAATTTTGAAAACAATTTGATCTCATTTTCTCAGTTTTTATAGTTTGGTGCATGTTTTAAACATAAATGACACATTCTTTTTGAAAACACACACTTGGAGTCATACTAGACACATTATGTATTATATTATTATGTGATCGATTATTACATGAAAAAAATGAATCATTCATAATTTTCTTAATCTTACAAGACAATATGATATTTTTTATATAGTTTTGTCTATGTGATGGGTGTGTTTCACTAAAATGACTCCTAAAAATATGCACTTTGAGTAATACAAGACACGTCATGGGTCAGATTTATATGCAATAAATTATTACATGTCACAAATGAATTTTGAATCATTTCAACATGGGTTGAAAATAATCAAAGACTGTTTTATTTGTTTTTTCTATTTGATGTGCAATCTGAACTGAAATGACACTTTTATTTTGAAAACACATAGTTTTAGTAATACTGACCACATCATGTGTTACCTTGACATATACTCAATTCTTATATGTCACACATAAAATATTTATTTTAATCATAAGGTTTGAAAACAATTCAATATTTTTTAAATGATTTTGGACAAGTGATGCATGTTTTAAACTAAAATTACACTTTTATAACGAAAACTCACACATTAAGTCTCACTAGACACATCATGTGTTAGATTGAAATTATTTAGATTCATACACACTAAAATGAATTATATATCATTTTCTTAAATTATGAAGACAATCTAAGATCATATTCACATTTTGGGCTGTGATATGTGTTTTTTAAACTAAAATGACACTTTTAATGAGAAAAAGATTCACTTTGATTTATACCATCCACATTGTGTATTATATTGATGTGATGTTAATTCATATATGTCAAAAACAAATTATGGATCATTTTCCTATAGTTTGAAATCAAATATGAGACTTTTTACTCATTTTTTAAATATGATACGTTTTTTATCTAAAATGACTCTTTAATATTGAAAACAAACACATGGAGTCATTCCGGTCACATAATGTTTCATATTAACCTTTGGTCAATTCTTATACATCAATAATTAATTATGTATTATTTTTCTAACGTTTTTGTAAAATTCTATCTCATTTACTTGGTTTAATATTTGTGACATTTTTAGAGTAAAATGATACTTTTAATGTGAATATGTGAAACTTGATTCATAATGGCCACATCGTGTGTCAGGTAAATATTCAGTTGACTCCTACACAACTCACATGAATTATGGATTATTTTCATAATTTTCGAAAACAATATAAGATCTTTTTCTTAATATTGATAATGTGATTTTCTTTTTTAAACTAAATTGAAAAAGTGATATTAAAAACACACTCATTGAGTCACACCATGCACATTATGTGTTACATTGATGTGAATTAAATTCCTACGTATGAAAAATTAAATATGTATTATTTTCATGAATTTTGAAAAGAATATGAACTTGTTTGTTAAATTTTGAAAATGTGAAATGTGTTTTAAACTAAAATAAATCATTTATATTGAAAAACATATATTTGAATCATTCTATCAATATCATATATAAGATTGATAGATGATCGATTCATAATCCTAGTAAATAAATTATTGGTCATTTCCCTAAATTTTGAAAACAATACATGTTTGTTTTATATGTTTTGACAATCTGACATTTGTTTTAAAATTTATTACCTTATAAAGATCAATCTTCCACAAAACATTTTCAACTTACAACCCTCATTCAACATAATTCACATCTAATTTCATGATTTTACTCTACGGATTGGATCATAATATTAGAGAAGAATCACTATTAATATTTAATGTTACTTTCATTGGTGTCTATTTGGATGAATAAAATGGCAATTTAAAGGAATTCATCTTTCATTTTCATCATGGATGTTGAAGTGATTATAAAAGGGTCAGGAGCTTTTTTACATTCTCATAAAAAGACAACATCATATAAAATGAAAATGATAAGTCTAGGATCATGGAATTACCTTCCCTAGAATTTGGTAGTATTAAATCATATTTGGGGTAAAAGGTTCCTCTACACATTTCCCTCTAACCATTATCATTATTTCAGCCTCAATGTACAATCTATCATAAGAAAAAGTTTATTCATGCATTTTACTAGCTCAATCAGAATTTGTATAATGTTACCCTTCCTAATACATATACTTAAGAAATAAAACAAATCATTATTTCTTTTTATTTTCATCACTAAATGATTTTTTAGTTTCAACCAATTCAAAATAACTCCTAAAGTATAGAAATTAGTGAAATGTTTAAAGTAAATGCATTACTAATCAGGGAGTTATAATATTTCCTTTAAAATTATTTAAAAATTATAATAACAATGGTATGATTAAATTTATAAAGTTATATATAGGTTTGGTAAATATATCATACATTTTAAATTGAAGTTGGAATTAATCTATAGATTCATGTGAATTTGAATGTGTCAGAAATTATTTCCCATTAATTTGGGGCCTCTTATAAAGATTCTATTTCTATTTCTACTATATGAAACACCCCTAATCAAAAAATTCACAATATTTTCATTTTTATGAGGAACCATATATGTGGGAGGATGATCAACTCTATAGACTCACTCAATAGTGGAAATATATATGGTACGGTCCAAATTTCTTTGGAATGATGGGAGGGTCAAATTAGAAAAAACCTATTGGTATGGTAGAAGAAAATGTTTTTTATAATAAATATATAACTCAAATATTTCCAATATTATATGAAATTTATTTTAGGGAAATTATTTTTATGTATCACAGTGATGATTCTTTAAATATAAAATGTATCATTAAGGTAATAACTTTTACAAGATCATATACACAATCCAAATTCACCTCAACTTGATGTCAATAATCATTCTGACATGATGTGCTCTGCCCACTAACCTCTAAAAAAATTATTTATTATTTTCAGAATATAGAAATTAGTTTATCTTGGTATTAATGAGAAAATATATTCAAAAAATATACTAAAAAATATTTTATCTGAAATTTTAATTATCTTGTAGAATTACAGGTTTGGGGATGCTTGTTTGTTGATGGTATATAATATCCTATATAAATTTTCAAAAATAATATCAATTTTTTTTTGTTATTTTGTTTTATATGATCTATAAAAATTAAAAAAATATTTAAATACTTTTAAAATATGTTTTTAGAGATAAATATTATTATATTAACCATAATATATTTCCATTTGAAGAAATTCGTAAGATTTTTATGTTAACTTCATGGCCTCATACTTAGATTTAGCTGATATTTATAGATCAACCTATTATTAAAAAATTTATTGAAAAAACATTAAGACGAATAATTTGAATTTTATCTATAAAATATTTATTGTAGTGAATTAGAAATTCAAAATTGACATCATTTGTAGTTATTTTGATGGAAATACATGCTTAATATCTAAAAAATAAACATTCAGTGTATCCATTTTTTTTGATTATCATCTAGTGATTAATAAAAAAAATAATTAATAAAATATATGTATATATATAGTTTATATTATTATATTTTAGAGTTTTTCCAATGATGTTTAGCCATCAAGAGATGTTCACCGACTGTTATTTTTTTCAAATACTGTGCTTAATTCAGCCTATTAATTATTAGGTTCTTCTTATAAATTTATTTTTCTATGTAAATGATAAAGGTATTAATGATTTTGACTCCAACATCGGATATTTTTCCCTTTATATAATAGTAATATATACACAAGTTGAAAATATGAATAGTTATTAATTATAATAGAAAAGTATGTCATTTTTTTGGACAAAAATAATATGAAAATATACCTCATTTGTGTTGGAGTTGGTGTCGTAAGACCAAATCTTTATACATTGATTGCCCATATATTTAAATTATTGAATACTAATCACACATCTTATTACATGTTATTCAATATTCTTAATGAATTTAATGTAATAATGTCCAAGAGTATTTCTCTTATTGATAAGGTCAAAGAAGTTCCCCACTTTGATGAGGAACCTAAAATGATATGACAATATTCATAATATAGTTTGGTGGTTGTATAACGTACTATGATGGGAAACATAGTATTTCTACCATCAAGTGTGAGTACTCTTAAGAAGATGAGGATTATTCTTATAATTTTTTCACATGGTAATCTCCAATATGGGAGATTATAAAAATAGAACAACTAATTGAAATTTCTCATATTTTGGTGTCATCGAATATTCCTATTTTTTATTGTGTGTAATGATACTTAGATTTTAATAAAATATTTAGTTCATGTCAGGACTTGCACACTTAAATTTTCTGATGAAAACTAGGAAAACATATATTCGTAGTGAGTTAGGGTATGTCAGGTGCATCACGATTGACATCTCATTAATGGATAAGTCAAGGAAGTATTTTTACCTTCCACCATTATAGAAGATTATATTTGGGATATATGATTAGAATATAAATTATGATTTAAATTCCATGGCAGTGGCATAACAATATGTTTATTCCAAATGGACAAAGAAATATATATCAGGCATATAGTTTGGTGACATGGATGTGAAACCTTCATGATGAGATATTGTGATTAGGGGATTATATTACACAGTGATAATTCATATGTGGTTTTCATCGCTGCAAAATTAAGATACTTCTATTGTGTTTCTTGAACCATTACTAGAGAACAATTTTAGACATTATGGAATCCCTCCAAATGACAATTGGAAAGAATACTAGAGGGTCAAACACTAGTTTTTTTTGTTAATAATGATTATATTATATTTGAATTTAATTTATGGAATAAATATTATTCTCAAGAGTGAGAAACAATTTTTATTCACATTTTACTGACCACATAAGTTAAATAAATACTTATTCACCCAATTGTGAATAATATCATTATTTATTTTATTTAATATTTAATAAATATTTATTTACTATTTTGTGAATAAATTATTTATACAAGAGAATAAAATATGTTATTCGTGTATTTTATAAATTATAGAGGAGTTCAAACCGACCATGATTGCATTCAGTGACAAATATGAATTAACAATATGCTTCAATAATACATTTTATTACTCAAGTTGGAATGTTCTATAAAATAATGATTATAATATTTTATTATGTGTCATGGTGTTTATTAATGATTGTTATATTATATAATGTATGAAAATAATTAAAAACTATTTTAAACTAAACCCTTTCACTATAAATATATAATTATTCCTATTGTGTATTGTATCGATTAATGTAATTGAAATAGATAATTATTGCACAAAACTAATTCCCTCTCAAATACACCTTTTATATTCCTCTCATGAATGATGAATGAAAGATATATTTTTTTCAACACTAAAGAATGAGCTGTTAAGAAAGAACAACACAAGGTATTTGATTTTCTGTACTAACACTCAGAGATTGAGTGGCATTGCGTGAAGATCATAAGAGCAAGTGTGGATCACCATTAGAGTATCCTTAGATCCTCAGAGTGCATTAATGGAAATACAAAAAGGTCTTTTCAGATAGTCATCATTAATCAATGAAGAATAAACCTAAGCCTAGTTATTATTTTCATCAGATATTAGATAAGTAAATTATAAATTTGAGGTGAATGATCCTTGTTCATGGTTTCAATAAATGATAATTAAAATAAATTTTAATTTATCACGCACCATTAAATAATTATTCTACCTCTGGAACCAAAATGTTGTATTAGAGTGGTCATATTTAAATTTACAATTATTTATATGATTGTTGATATATACAGATTTGTGGTTAGAATTTCATTTCATATTATTCATTATTTAATTCAATTTAAATTAAAACTTTTCCACATATTTATAAAAGATTAATTTAGTGATTCATTTTCAGAACGTAATTATAATAGATGACAAGTGGAAAAAGTATCCATTGTGAAACGACTATTTTATTCAGTTAAGACAGGGTTACAAATAATGTACTCTAAATTACATGTCGTGTAGCCTAGGCAGCTATATCTAGATTCACCAAGGGATTCATAGTGTTCCATAAATTAATTACATGTGGTGTATAAGGCACATTGACTGGACAATAAGGGATATTTTTGATGGATCACATGGTGTTTATTAGTGTTAACATTTTGTAGTATACATGGGTTAGCGGCGTAAATCTTGCAATCTGTGTGGTCATTATATTTAGTAAAAACTGTATGAGACTAACGACTAGGAGCATTTATTATACAAATGACATGTATGTGGTGTACACACTATGTAGTTCATCAATTAACACATCTGAAACACACACAAAATACCCAGAAGTGAATCACAGACACATGGAAAGTGGAACACATAGTGTGTAGCCGGTATGTACTCACCGTTTTATTCAAATGATGTACACATTGAAAACCCAGGCATGTTCCCTAGATACACAACAACCTAGATACAATTCTAGTGGATGGTCTGTATATGCAATGTATTATACCATTAATGGGGAAATATTAAATATTAAATTAAATTGATAATTAAATCAGTAAAACCTTATTTTATTTATCATCACAATAATTTGTGTTTGAAAAATTATTAATGTTTTTTAAAAATATTAAATTTTCAATTATTTTATTATAGTTAATATGTCATTATTATTACTTCCATTTCTTCCATTATTTACATAAATTATGCATATCTCTAATTTTTTTGGATAATCATTAAGATGAAAGAATACTTATTAATTATTTTATTAATTAATTAATTTAAGTGTATTATCATTAATAATAAAAACAAATAATAAAATGAATGCTAGCTAGTTACTTTTTACTATTTATTGCACATATGAACAATCATGAGATTAACCGAGACCTATAAATGAGTTGTATTTTTTATCTTAATTTATTTTATGGTGTTGCAATTATTTATTATTAAATTAAATATTATGGCCTATGAGTCATCCCTCCCTCCATTATTATATAGGACCTTCCTATATAAGGACATTTATATAATCCCCTTTTATCTTGTCCTTTGGTTCCCCTCACCAATGTGTGAGTCATAAAGACATGTAATTGATGGTGTATCCAATTACTTGTGGAGACTATGAAAGATAGAACCATTATGTTACTGATTCTAGTGATACACAAGTGGATAGGTATAATGTAATAATTCATTCCATGACCGAGAGTAGAAGTTATTTCTCATAGGTTAAAGGTTGATATAATATTTTCTCGTTAAATCAACCCATGTATAAATCTCATTAATGGATCATTCAATTATTATTATTATTTAATTCTGTATAACTATATGTTTTATGGATGTAAGTTCATGATAACATAAATAAATTATTTAAAATGAAAATAAATAAATTAAAAAATATAATTATGTGTAAAAACATTATCCATCATGGGTTATTAATTAAGTAACATCCACTTAATAGCAATAATACATATAAAGGTTAAGATATGATAAAAATTTATTCATAATTAATTAAAATATATTAACTAAATATTATTTTATAATTGGTCTTGTATTAATTTAAAAGTAATAAAATCATTGAAACTATGTCATTTAACAACCCTCATTGGGGAACCTACTTTTAATATGGAGTCCTTATGAACAATATGAGTTGACTTATCTATCTAACATCAAGAAAAGTATCCCTTACTAGGCTTTATGTAACTTTGAGGCCAGTGTTGAGGAAATAAAAGTAATAATTTCATGATATGGGAGTCCACTCAATGGATTATGGAACTGTAATCCCATGGTTGGAAAAGGCCAGGCTACCTAAAAACATTCAAGTATCTTAACCATCCAACATTGTGGTTATGAAAAGGGTAATATGGATCCTTTCTGCAGAAATTTCCTAAAACTAGAAATTCCATGTTCAATGGTGGTGGATATTAAAACTTGATATAATAGTTTAAGATTTAATAAAACTAAGTAAAATCAATTTAATTTATTTTTTTCTGACACAGTTTTTTATCAAGAAAGGTACTAATAATATACTTTTTCAATTTAAGAATAAAATTGTATGCTCATCATCTACATTTTCCCTATAATCAATATTTGAGAAATACAACCACCTCACTTGTAGTCACATCAAAGTTTGGTTTAGACACCTTCGGGTTCTCCTACACCATGTACATAAATAATTCATTCTAGATTCTTTAATTCCCCATCTTCCTACTAAATAGGTGAGGGATGAAGAGTTCTAGGTCTATAAAAAACATTTTAGAGACATGATTGATGTTCTATGTCTCATGCTTTTGTATATGCCTAGTGAACTCATAATGTCACATGAAAACATGTTTGTGTATAAAATTCATGATAACCTCTATTGAATTTGACATTAAATAGATATAAAGGAATGGTTTGAGATATACAAGGCACTCTTTAAAAGAAATCTTGGACAGGGTACCCCAACTAGGCCTCACGTAGTCAATCTCATTGGATACATTGAGTGACGAGAGGTTCTAGGGTTTAAAGTCTCTAATGAATTGAGAACTCATATCATTCTGGAATAACTCCCTAATAGATTCTATTTTTTTGTAAATTATAATATGAATGACATTGATAAGTCTATTCCATATCTACTAACTTTCATTCACCTTTTCTATAAGGATACAAAGAACAAAATGTCTTTCGTCCTTATGCTAAAAAAACTGAATTGAATGGGGAGATCTTCTAACCTAAATCTTCTTCATACGTTTCCAAGAAGAATAATATCTAGGGGAACAATATTTAAAAGGAATTTTAATATTTCACAAGTGACAAGAAGGTCCTTTAGAAGAAAAACAACACCCAACCAAAGAAGCAAGGTGATGCTTCAGTTGTGTTTGTTATCAAGTGAAATTATTATATTTCTACTAATTAGGTATTATATATATCTTGTGTTTCTAACATATATATTCAAATATAAGAACTTATTAGATTTAGGATGATTTATTTAGGGTTGGATGATGTTTGAGAATACAACATAACTGAACTTGATGTTGTATCTATTAGTGACTGCCACCTCAAATTGCCAAATGGGTTGATTTGGTATTAATTAATTTTATTATGTGACTTCAGTGAAAAAACATTATATGATAATTCATACTATATGTAGATAGTTTCATTTTAATATTAAGAAATAATTATTTTTTATTTTATAAAAATAATATTTTTATGGTATGAAACAATTAAACAAACAATCTTTATGTGTTGGGCTAGACAAACCAAGTAATTTCAGTAGAAAAAGAAACTAACTCACATGACTAAGACCACAACTACAATATTCATTAATGGATATGTCATGTAAATGAAAATTTCTAAACTAAACTACATAAAGAAATATATTTATATTATTTGTAACTAAACCCACCTATTGTTTATCAATCATGTTTATAAGGTAAAATGACCAAATCCCTATTTAGTGGGAAAAATGAAAGGGATAAATAGATTCATGAATTAGTTCATATCAATGTTTGTGTACCATTTCTTATTTATGAAAGGGGTGATTACTCATACATCCTAAATTTTATTGATGATTTTAGTAGATATGGATATGTATACAAAATGAGTTATAAGTCCCATTGTATTGATAAATTTAAGGAATGCATGAATTAATTTGAGAACCATCTTTTGTAAGAAGATTAAAAAACTCCACTCAGACCATGGTCGAGAATATATATATTAATCATGAATTCATTGATTATTTATGGGAGTTTGAGATACTATCTCAAGTCACTCCTCCTTATATGCCCCAATGGTATGGTATAAGAGAGAGGAAGAACATCACCTTGTTGAAAATGGTGAGATAAAGGAAGATCCATGTGAGTCTTCAATTATCTTTTTGGGGATACACATTACAAATAAAAAACTAAAAAATTAAAATCACGATCCAACTATGAAATTTATGTTATACTATACCAATTATGGAATGTAATGAAACTTGTGTTGTCATACTTGAATGTGTGGGGTTGTGATGAATTCGTTACGGCATATTTAATAAACAAACATGGAACATATTACATAAACTAAACCATTATAGGTTATCCTAAAGACCCAAGGGGATATTAACTATATGAACCCTCATATAAAAAGGTTATAGTGATAAGAAAAACCTTATTCCTTGAGAGGGAGATCATCTCTAGTTGATATTATATGAGTGAGATAAACTTCTATGAAATTGTGGTTCAAGGTAAACTAGAGTTCCTAAAAGAATAAATTCCACAGAAACCACCAAAAGAAGAAACTATTCCATATGCACAAGTATTATGTAAGATTACAACAGAGGTTAGTGTAATTGAATTTTATGTATTTTTAGTCACTGAGGATGGTGACTCATTAATAGTTGAAAATAATGATCCTATAACCAATAATGAATAATTAACTGAAAAATATGTTTCCCAGTAGAAAAAATACATGAATATAATATGGATTCCTTTTACCAAAAAAAAATTTGGATTTTGGTATATCATTCAGTGGATGTAAGTAAAATTGGATGAAAATGGGTCCACAATAAAAAACTGGACATGGATGGAAAAGTTACTTCATATAAGGCAATAATTTTTTCAAAAATATTTAAATAGTTTAAAGTCATTTACTATGATCGAACCTTTTCTATAGTTTTAATAAATAAACTATCATTATTATATGTGAAATTGTAGCATACCATAACTATGATATTTGTAAAATAGATTTCAAAACATATTTCCATAAGGGGATCCTTCAGGTTGATGACTATAAGAAAAAGCCCGAAGGGTTTGTAACTCCAAATTATGGAAGTAAGATATGAAAATCGAAAAAACCATTTATTTTATAATGAAATAATATCAGTCATGGAACATTAATTTTGATGAATCCATATCATTTTAGTAATGAACAAGTGAATCTTGTATATACAAATAGTTTAGTTAATTTGTAGTTATTTTTTTAACAGTATATATTGATAACATATTACTGATTGGAATAGAAAAACCATTCATAAAGTATGTTAAATCATTTTTGAATAAATTATTATCTATGATTGGCCTGGAAGAGGCAACATATATACTTGGGATCAGGATCCATCATGATAGATTCAAGAGGTTTCTTATCCTAGTTCAACTTATACATTTTTACAAGATACTTAATATATTTAGTATGAAAAAACACAAGAAAGGATTGTTTTCCACATAAAATGGAATTCATCTTTCTAGGAAAACGTGTCCTCAGAAAAATGAGGAATGAAACATATTGGAAATGATTTCATATGAATCAGCGATTAGATCATTCATGTATTCAATGTTATGTAATATGTTATATGTTTCCTATGCATTAAGTGTGGTAGAAAGATATCAAGTTAATCTGGGTGACCTCTATTAGATGTAATTCAAGACTATCATTATGTGTCTCCTTAATATTAATGATATATTCATAGTTTATAGATGATTTGAGGTTTCAATAATATTATGATATAAAGATGCTAGTATCCAAATTTATCAAGGTAACATGTTGTCAAAAATAGGATAACTCAAAGTATCCTTTCTTTTAATTTTCTACATAAACCACTTTAAAGTTGAGTGGGAACCTCACAATAAAATTTAAAAAATGTAAAATCTTAAAAATCACAATCATAAATGGAGTAAAATAATTAAAAATCCATCGTAAAACATCAACACATAACTTCATATTTCAAATTAAAATACACATTAAAAAAACACACATCAACACCTCATGCCACTTCCGACTTGAGCCACACTCCCTGAAACATAATCCTAATTGACAATAAAAACATATTTGAAATCAAAATATCTGAAAATAAGAATACATTAGATCAGATCATCATCATCATTATCAACATTTTAATACCTATGAGATATGCATGGGATATCTCCCTTGAACCAACAAATAGAACATCTGATAACCAGATACAAAAAAAAATCAAAATCAGTAGGCTATGTGACCTCCTGGAAAGATTTCAAACATTCAAACTCGCCTCCCAAGACACCCTGAAAACAACCGCCACAACTCAACTAGTAGGTGAGTAGAGGAAACCTAGTGCAAGAGCAGGGTAGAAACATACAACATCAAGTAGATACACCAACACTGAAAACTTCTGATGTCATTGAGGATGAAGGCCATAAACAAATCTAGAACTTGATGAGTCCAAAGATCAATCATGATTGAAAAATACCACCATCATCAAAATACTTCCAAATAAAAGAAATTCCTAAAATTAAACTAATGAAAAGGACTAAATCTTTAAGATGGGTGAGTACCAACATGAATCACATCTCTTAGAAAACTTATGAATCTTAACCAACACACCCCAAACCCCCATGAGCGCCACTACATCAGACCAAAATAGTGTATAGTGAAATAGATAAAGAAGAATGAGTAGATATAGAGATGAACAAGTAATTGGAAGGGATATATGATTGTGGAGAGACATGAACACTAAAACAAGATAGATGAAAAGACATCTAAAGAGATCATTGAAGAAAATATAAAGAGAGAAACGCTAGAGAGAAAATAGGTCACTAAAGGAGAGAAAACCAACTATGAAATTAGATCACGAATGAAATGTGAAACCTAGAATAGAATCAATGAAGAAGGGAACCACATAGAGGAAAAATTATTATCTAATGTTTGAAGAATAAGTACCATCATGAGGGGAAGAAACAAAAGATGAAGGAGAGGTTTAGTGTACTCAAAAGAGCTCATAATGGTATGTAGTCATAGATTATAGATAAGATTACAAGTATAATGTTTCTTCTTATTTTTCTAAATAAGCAGTATTGATGTGAAACTTCATCCAAGATAATGATGTTGATCTTATAAGTAATAATCTTATCACACTCTACAGTGATAATAATGGAGTGGTAGCTATTGAAAAGGATCCTGGTCACATCATCCGAGGAAGCACTTACTTTGAGAGTATCAATTTTTGGTATATTTTTATAAGAGAGGTCAGTTTTCAGTGAGAAGTATTTATATTGAGTAAAATATGGTGGACCTCTTGAATAATTCATTGAATCAATAGAAACATGATTATCATGTGAGGTATAGAGGACTAAAATTTATAGGTAGTTGACTCTAGTCTATGTGGGTTTTTTTTGGAGTTGGTGTCCTAAGACCAACTATTTTTTCATTGATTACATGTATATTTGATGTATTTAATATTAATTAAACATCTTATTACTTATTTTTCTATGTTCATCATATATTTAATGTAATAATGTCTAAGATTATTTTTCACATTAACACGGTCAAAGCTATTCTACACTATGTTGAGAAACACAAAATGCTGTGACAATATTATTAATATTGTATTATGATTTGATATCATATAATGGAAAGAAATATAGTATTTAGACCAATAGGTGTGAGTACTCATAAGTGGACGGGGCTTCTTCTCATGAAGTTATCACATGGTAATCTACAATATGTGAGATTGTGAGAACATAAATGCCTGCATGAATTCTATGTGTTTTGGTGTCATTGAGTATTCCTATTATCAAGAATGTGTTATGGTACATTGTCATTAAGATTATCATTATTTCATGTAATGAAACTTTCACTTATATTTTTTGTTGAAATCCATGATGACTTATGTTCATGGTGAGTTAGCATACATTGGGTGAATCCTGATTGACATTTCATTAATGGAAATTATGAGTAAGGATCTTCACTTCCATCTATATGGAAGTTGATATCTCGACCCTTTTATTGAAATAGAACTATCTACCCATATTTAATGGACATGGTGTAACAATATATTTATTCTAGATAGAAAAATAAAGGCATATCAAGAATATAGGTTGGATACATGGATGTTCAACCTTTTTGATGAGATATTGTGAAACAGTGATTATATTATATAGTGATAATTTTTATGTTATTTTTATCTTTTTGAAATTAAATTATTTTTCAAGGGTGCTTTGACCCATCATTGGATAATAATATTGGAATTAATGCAAGCCAACCTAGTTACAAATGGGAAATGATCCTAGAGGGTCTATGTGTTTTCATTTATTTCTAATATATTCAACAGTAATTTAATTAATGGAATATAAACTATTCTTAAGACTAAGTAATAAAATTTACCCATGTTTTATTGGTCAAATAAATTAAATAAATATTTATTCAGCAGATTTTGAATAAAATATATTCATTTATTTTATTGAATATTTAATAAATATTTGTTTACTAGTTTATGAATAAAATATTTATTTATGTGAATAAAATATTTTTTTTGGGGATTAAATAAATTCTAGAGGACTTTGAATGGACTAAGACCATGTTCGGTGAGAAATATTAATTAATAAGTTGACTGAATAATACATTTCTTTTCCCAAGCTGGAATACACCATATATTAAAATTATTATTATTTTACTATGTGGAATGTGGTTTATTAAAGGATATTATATTATTTAATGTCTGGAATGCATTAAATAGTTATTTTATCCTAAACTATAGATCTATAAAAAATTTTCTATGTCTATTGTTTAGATTATCAATTAGTGAAATCGAAATAGAGAATTTTTGCAAACAATGAATTCTCTCTTGAATCCGTTTTATATATCCCTCTCAAGAACAAGAATTGTAATTGGGATTTCTTTAAGTCCAAATAATGAGTGATAAATAGAAATCAATATGAGACATTCAATTCACTATTCTTTCCCCAAAAGTTCAAGTGGCATTGCTTGGAGATCATACGGGCATACGTGGATCACCACTAGAAGGATTTTATCATTGAATCCTCACAGTGTAACAAATGAAATCTAGAAGGGTATATTCAGATGATCAACATTCATCAAAGAAGTAATATAATAACAGTAGGTGTTATTTTTTAGATATTAAATTAATAAAATATATGTTTGACATACAATATCCACAATTATGTTTTTAGGAAAAATTTATTCAATGAAATTTTAATTTATATCTCACCATCACATACATCCACTGCACTCGGAACAAAAAAAGTATGTATCCATAACTGATACTCCTAGCCATCCAAAAATAATAATTTCATTTATATTCCTCAGTTGAACCACATTTTTAATTGCCACTACAAATTTTTATTATTTATATTAAATGTAGGACATAATTTTACTCTAGAATGTCATATCTTCATGAAATTGTAATGTCAATATATATTGATGTGAAACTAGTGGGGTGGATGTACACATAGAGGGTCTTTTTAATTTCATGGTTGATTTATATGATTATCTCGATCTAAACTTTTATATTCCCTTTTTTATAACTATATTACCATAACTCATTTCACACCCTTTTCATCAATTTTAAAATGTTTTTCATTTTAAGAAAAAATGTTAAGGGAATTAATCATGTATCATTATAAGATTACATGACTATGCAATGGATGTACGAACAATATTATCGATTGTTGTAATATCTTGATCTTCAAGAGGAATAAAAAACCCAACGGCCGGATCATGGGATACATAAACCCACACTCTCAAGAGATATTTTGGTAGTTTTTATTTTATTTCATGTCACTTGGGATACATTACAATATTCACCATACAATAATGTTATTTGTGGGTGTTTATGTCTATAAATCTTATAAAATTTCACCCAATGTAATTTTAGTAATATAATTTTAGCACATGTTTTTTGATTCCCATTGAGGATAAATATGTATGATAATAATAATTATCTCAGATAAGGAATGTTGTATATGGGCATGGATAACCTTATATCTAGTGGGGTCATGTGGCTCTTCATGAACTGATAATTGGTCTACAATTAGTCGACATTGATCCTTTTGTATATACTAGTTTTGTAATACAAACTAAACTATATATATTTTAATGTATCTATCAATCCTTGCATTCCTTTCATAATCTCATACGTATCTCATTGTAGATTTATTTTATCTAAATATGTAAGGTGACACTTCAGAACCAAAACCATTAATGCATGCATATTATTCTTAATGATTCGTAGTTATTGAAAGTAATTTTTCTTTTAGTATAATCAATTTTAAATCCTTTATGTAAATATTATAAAAATCATATGAACATAAATTTATATATTTTTAGTGATATTATAAATCAAAAAAAATTCATCTAATTTTATACTTAGACACGATTCTCATACTTTTTTTTGTGTTTTCATCCACTACATTTCCCTCTATTTATATTAGCCTCCTTCCATTAAACACAATGTCAGATGGAATTGTCTCAAATTTAGATTCATAAATATTCATAGAAATAATGCATCCTATGTTCTTTATATCAAAAAAAATCCTTTTCTGTATATTTAAAAGATATACCATTTCCCTTTTCAGTATTGGGTACCCCTTACTAATTTTATGGAAAGGGTAAATTGTGTTTGATGCACACTACTTATTTTCATAAATCTATTTTCATTTTATAAATTATCATTTTTTATTCAAAATACATAAAAAATAAATATATTAAAATAAAATATTCTCAATTATAATAAATAATAAATGTTTCTTCATCACGATGACTTATAAATTATTTCAATTTTTATGGTTTATAATACGTGCATACATATCTAGTGGGTGGGGGTTCACTTTCCCCACAACAACCATATGATTATGATTTCTTAGATGTGTTAGGAGGACTCTATAATATTATCTACTGACCATTATGAATAATATCTTATAAAAATCATCTAAAATAAATAAATTCTACAAGGGAAAATGGAAATTAATTCAATGTTTCATTATATATATTTTTTGGTGAAATAGATAAATTGTATCATATCATTTCTCTAATTTCTCCCCACTTGGTTATCTTCAATTAAAGCGTGACATTATTCTACATATCTTTGACAATTAGAACCTACATTCTTTTTGTAACCCCATATTAACTAATAAACATTTATTTACCAGGGTCAAATGGTTGACCATGTCGATTCTACCCAACCTAAAATCTTGAATCTTTTACTCTTACATTGACAACATTAGTTAAAACGATGATTCTATACTACCCATGTTTTTTTTCATCCACTTGTGTTGATCCCCTAATAATTCCACATTTTTAGCATCGACGATGTGTTATTCCTAGGGATTGGTGACATTAGTATATGGAGAATTCATTTTCTACAAAGTTAGTTCAAAATTTAATTTATATTATATAATTATATTAGAGAAAACACAATATTATAATGAAAACCACAAAATATTAAGAAACACATAAACCTAATAATTGAACTATCATTCATTTCATTAAATATGTATTGGATTGGGATCATCTAGTTAGTATCAGAATCCCATCCTAGTGGTCCCCAATAATGTATAATACAATATCTACATTGGTATCTTAATAAAATTATTATTATCTCAAAATAAGTGGGTTGTATTCAATTAAATTTTAATTAGACCCTACCGTAGTTTTTTTCACCAACAAAAATTGATCAATTCCATTTTACTAGATGTAAGACATATAATACATGAATTTCATGTTATGTAATCATGAATTGTTTGTCATTATACCCTTCCACAATAAAATTCACCTTCATGAAGCTCAATTTGTTGAATTTAACTATAGATCTATTCTGAACCCATTTTAAATTAAAAATATTCACTTGAAATGTCTTGTTATCTAACTCAAATATTTGTTCAATTATGTTGGATCATGAAATATTCACATAAATTGTATTTCTATATTTGGAACTGAATATGCACTTCAAATTTTCTAAAACCCCAACTAAACTATTTTTCATCATACTATGTTTATTATATTCATTCATATAGAATATATAACAATTAATTACAAAACCAGTGTGAGAGATAACATTTACATTTGTCCCCTTGAATAGCCAATGAATTTGTTCAGTAGTATAAATTGGATTTATATATTGATCCTTATAAATATGAAATGAAAACCATCTTATAAATTATTGATTATAGGTAATTGTGATCCATTTTCAGCCCTTGATGGATTCAAATGTTTAAGAATTACTCTGTGTGATACATCATATGGAGGAAAATTTATACAATAATTTAAAATGTAAAGGTTAGTCATCTTGTTCTGTGTAATGTTAATTATAACAACACATGTTCCAAAAATTTCTTCTCTCATAAGGATTCCACTTTTCTTTGACGTATGGAGACCATTGTGTCAACATCTAGCAGGTAATAGGTTCAGAATTCAACAGCTTCAACAACAGTAAATCACTCATAAATACAACATTCTAACTAACTTCAATTCATTTTGTACCCCTTAAAAATATCCATATAGAATTAATTGGGGGTATATCCATCAATAATGTTCATGACCAAATAATTTAATATATCTAACCAAGTGAACCATCAGGTGGACAAATATATCCATGAATTATGGTTGGAAGGATTACTCCACTTATCATAACACGACAACGATTTATTTATTAATGATTCGAATATTCATAGGGTCTATTAACTTAATAAACATAGATATAAAAAGGAATCGTTGTTTGGTTAATATATGTTGTGAATTTTTAGGCAGAATACAATGTAATTCTATAAGAATTAAATAATCATCAAAATATGTCTATCATGTTATTATAGTCCCCAGTTAGATATAATTATTTGTTATAAAGATATTATTGATATTTTATGGATACCCCTATGTAAAATTTACACCATTATAGAAGTTTAATAATTTAAATATAACTTTTCATGAAAGAGTGTAAGCTGGTGTAGGAATAATTGTTTTCTTTTCACCCTCTTCTGGTTCCAACACATACCTTATTCACATGTTAGTATTGTCCAATATTTTTTAATTCCTTATTTTATTTTATGTATTTAATTTTTCAACGTCACAATAAAAATACCACTTATATAATTTTCTATGTCCATGAAATCAAAAAATATACGACTTATAAATATTTCTCGTATGGTAAGTCAATGAAAATCCATGAGTTGTTTTCATCCCTATTTTTATGTTTTTTCAAAAATTGTTTTCCAAAAATAGTGTCATTATATTTTACATTCTTGAGAAGTTGATGTCTCATTAATTTGGAAAACCATTTACATTGATATGTATTTCCATTCAATTATGTCTTCCAAGATCGATATTTTGGTCTTCAGGGTAAAAATTCACAATGTTCTAAAAACATAGTCCTTGAAGAATGTTTCAACCAAACTAAGTTTGTATCATCTACACAATTGGGACACCCAAACATTCTATTAATGTTATAACCAAAATAATTTTCATAATAAGTAATTTCAATTATCAATCTATAAAACATGGCTCTCAGTCTGAAATCCTTAACTATACAAGCCTCATAATATGTAACACATGTATCCCACATTAATTTCAGATATTTAATCAATGAAGCCACATCAATATCAATATAATTAATGAGTTTTTTTTCAAAATATAAATAGGGACATCATAATATATTTTTTCTTCATTCATGACCATGGTAGAAAGCTATAAATTACTAACATAACTAACCATGTAATGTGAGTACTAATTCTTACTCCAATAGGACTTATTCTATCTATAGATAACACTAGACTGGGATTCCTATATTGTTTTCAAGTTCAGGATACTCATTATAATTTTTCATCCACCGAGGAGAGTCCATTGGGTGTCTTATTAAATGTTTCCTGGAATCTATAGAGATGTCTGAACATTGTAATGATAGGAAAGTACCATACACATTTTGAGAAACATGATTTTTTTCTTTTATCAATATACACCTAACCCAATAAGTGTTATGAGTAATTCATGGTTATTTTAAAAAAATTTAAATAATTTTTACATGCCTTTATTTTTTAGAGATCATACCTAGTGAACATAGAATTCAATTAACACAAAATATTCTACATGGAAGACTATTTTCCTCTTGAAACATATCAATCAGGAGACCAAGTATATCCGTAAAGCTGCTGTGACTCCTTCCACCAACATTCAAATTATATAACATTAATACAACTAAAAAAATTGTATATTTAGTACAACTTGTATACAATGGTTCCTTTTTATAGATATTTAACTACTCAAACAAAATTGTACAATCATGATGGTCATCTGAAATTATCATTTTCATTTATTCCATATGATCTCTATCATAATTTACTCGAGAATTCATATCAAATCATCTATAAATCACAATATTATACCAGTCAGTATGTAAATTCTTTTTTCCTTACATTTAGTCTAAATTTTATTAGATTTTATCTATTTCATGGAAAATAAAATATTATTTCAATGTTTTGCGTGAATTAATCTTTAATAACAATAATATAAACATGGATAAATGATTTGAGAAGGGTCAAATTCATGGTGTATAACATTCTTGATGATTTATTTTACGCCATACTAAGAATCATTTTTCATCAAATTAGTATCCAACCAATTTTGATTCATATCCATCCTATTATATTTAATAATATTAATTTTGTACAAAAAAAAAATAAAAACACATAAGGTATTAAGAATCAAAAGAAAAATTTACAGATACTTCAAAATAATTTGATAATTTTATTATAAAAAATTTACATTCACTTTGGATTCCCAATGAAGAAATAAAAAAATGTGGTAATGATAAAATAATAGAATTCATTTAAATTGGAATATTAGACTCCTTATGAGAATGCTTCACATTGATAACCTCCAATTAAAATAATAATTTTGATTGTTTGAAACAATTTAGGATGGAATGTGTATCATTAAATTTGGAAATTAATGATGGATAAAATATTTGAATAAAATTGGTCATGGTTGAAGCTAAATTCCAATTTGGGGAACCCACATGGAATGATAGACACCATTATGAGGTTTCCCCCTTTGGTAGATTGTAATCTTGATTGTGTAATAATGATCATACCAGACCACCAATGTTGAATGATTCTCAACTTTCCAATGTTATTAGTGATGAATACTAACAATTTATATTTTTAGAAATAGTAACAAGAAAAAAACAACCTGCGGTGGTGGATGGGGTTATACATTCCACAATATAGGGAATAAGTATTAGAACACTCTTAAAGAATCATTTAATATACATGAAGTTATTTTTCTAAGATAATAAGTGTTAAGTTTTGTGTATTTAGATTGTTTTGTAGTGGTAGAAATTGTTTATGGAAGGGAATTTATTATATCCATAATGTTATGAAGAGCATAATTATGTTTTATTCTACTGAAATAAACTGAGTTCAATAATGTTCACTCACAAAATTATTAATGGTTATTAGTTAGTGTTAAATTGTGAATGATAATGATGTTTGTGGTGAGAATCCTTAAAACATTATTTGAGATAAAAAATAATTTTATTTCCTTATAATTGATTTAAGGATATTATAGCCATCAGAATCAATTTTTGTGGAGTATAATGAAATAATTTTTTTAGTCAACACTAAATGATGTCATATTAGTCATGTATGCTTCACCTACTTGCTCTAAGAAACTTTTATGTAACTCATTTGAGATGCATTATACATATACAATTTTAAAATATTGGTTATAACCTTAGTGTTGGACATCATATTTTTTATTTTGATCATTTCATTATAATCAATGTGGGGATGTGACAATTATTTGGAGCTATATAAACACAAAAAGTTATCCATGGATTTTTTTATTATTGGAATACTGTAGGAAACAAGAAGCATTCATAAATTTTTTTAGACCAAAAATAATGTACGTCAATTTAATGATGGAATGGAAAAAAGTTCATCAAATAAAAAAATTTATTTGGGTAGTAGACTTCTATATGTCGTGGCCACCTTATTTAAATAAAATCCTTTTATAAAAAAATTTCAATTAGAAAATAACATGATCAAAAAATTGTTTTTAGGATGGTACATCATTCAACTACTTCACTATCACCAAGAATATCTATATAGTGTAGAAAAGTTAATATGAATGGATATTATTGGAAATTGAGTGACTAAAGTCATTTATGATAGATTAATCATAGAATTGAGTTTCTTGATGATACTATTAGAGGATTTTTTTTCCAATATGGTAGAGCTCCCTCTTTAGTTAAAGAGGTGATGGTGGTGGTATGAGATTTGGGGCCAAACCACCAAACACACTGGTGGGAGAGATGTACAAGGGGTGAGGATTGCCTATAAAAGGAAAGAGACTCATCCCATTTCAACATCTCATTCCATCCCATCAACTTCACCTCTCATCATCTCCAAAAAGTTATTTGAGCGATATATGTGAGTTGTTTTCCCCAGATATTCAAGAGGTATTTTACATGGGTTTTTCACATTGTAATAGTGAGGGAGTTTGTACCCACTATTACCCATAGTGACACTTCTATTTTCCTGTATTTTTTACCTTTTCCATTTGGTGGTTTTTCCACATCACATATAGTGTCCACTTTAATTTAGAAGTTTTAACATCATTTTATCTCATGATTATTACTGCACTATGGTCCAATAATTTTTTCAGTCTCAACAAGTGGCATCAGAGTGATGTTCTGTCCATGTTCTATTCACTTTTTTCAGTTATTAAAAATTCTCATAAATTTGAGTATGCACTATGATTGCGAGTCATGTTTATCTTATGTAATTTTTTTATTGTGATTATTAAATAAAAATTTGTGAAACAAAGGTGGTTCTGGACTTACGGTGTGTCCAGATGGAAAAAAAATTCATGATCAAAAAAAATTAACAGGATTAATTTCTCAATGTAGGGAAATGAAGATGCTGAAAATGTTGTAGAATGATAATTGTCAACTGAAAATTAGTGAAAGACCAACAGATGTGATGATAGAATGTGGTTCTAGTGGGATTCATAATCATGAAATCGGAAATTTTTTGGTGAGTACATATAGAGAAGGATATAAACTATTCAATAGGGTGATGACGACTGTTGGAAGAAGGAATCATCTCAACGATGTATGGATAATTGACTATAGAGTTACATGGATCAGGAAGTCTCTATGGGAATGGTTTGAAAAACACAAAACTATCATATAAGGCTCATGTACATGGGGAACGATACCAACATAAAGATCATTGGAGTTGGTACCATCAAAATAAAGATGCATGATGGTATTGTTCAAACCATACAAGGAGTTCGCCATGTAAGGGCTTGAAGAAGAACATAGTGACTTTGGGACATGTCCATGATATCAGATGCAATACATGCATAGAGAATGGAGTGATGATAATTTTGAAGGGAGATCTAGTGGTAATAATGTTTAGAATATGTCAATAAACATGTATGTGATTTTGTGTGAGATGTATAAGGAGGCATAGATAGCGGTCACATCAAATACCTCGATAGAAGCATTGGCGATCTTATGGCATTAGAATTTCATCCAAATATTAGAATGAGGCTGGAATATTATAGAGGATCCGAAGTTACTTCCTGGGATTACAAAGGTATCCTTACAATTAATGTGAATTGTGTATTGAACAAGCAACACATGGTAAAGTTTGGGACGTCTAGAGTAATAAGTCCATAGATATTAGAGTTGATCCATTCTGATGCTTGAAAAGCACTGGTTATATCCCTTGGGGGAGCAAGTTTTTTTGTATCCTTAAATAATTATTTTTTCATGATATGTTTGGTGTACCCAATAAACAGTAACGTAGATGTTTTTGAAGTCATAAAAACATGCAAAGTGCAGAGTGAACTTGAATATGGAAAGAAAATCAAGCGTTTTAGGCTAAAAATAAAAGAGGATATAAAAGAGAGGAGTTTGATACAAATTTTACACAAGAAGGAATCAAGATACCGTTCACTATGGTGTAAAATATTCTACAGAATGGATTGGTGGAGCAGATGAATAGAATCATATTGGATAAAACAGGGGAGATATTCATGACGGTAAGAATTGCCAAAAAAATTTGGGTAGAAGCATTGAATAACGTCTGTTATGTGGTCAACCGATTTCCTTTAATGATGATTGATCTGAATACACCGATGGAGATGTGAAATGGTAAACCAGATGAATATTATCAGTTACATACTTTTTAAAGTCCATTATATGAAAATTTTAATGTATAGGAATGGTCAAAGTTGGATTCAAGATCTAGGAAATGTATTTTCTTAGGGTATGCTGATTGTGTGAAGGGGTATCATTCATGGGATCCCACTACCTGTAGACATATCATTATAAAATATTTTATTTTTTTAGAAGACATGGTGTAAATTACAATTGATAGTGACATGTATAATGAGAATATAGAAACTAAAAATTAAAAGTCAAGGAAAAAATACAAGGAAGAACCCATTTCCTCTATGGCATTACATGAGCATGATGATCATGTACCAATTGATTCTTGACCACGATAGTCAACTCGAGAGTAAAGAACACTAGTATGGTAGTAAAACTATGTCACTGAGAGAAATATTACATACTCATTATTGATGATGGATAAAGATACATCCTCTTTTTTTGGGGAGACCGAGAGTCCATATGTGTTCTCATGGATGGCAGTGATGAAGGGGAACTTGAAGACCTATAAAATAACAAGACATGTGATCTTGTTCCATTAACTCATGAAAGGAAGGATATCTAAAACAAATGGGTCTTTAAGATCTAATAGTATTAAATGGACAAGGTGGAAATATATCATGCAAGACTAGTGGTCAAAAGATATGCTCAGAAGGAAGGTATTTATTTCAATTAAATATTTTCTCTTATTGTCACATTGATTACTATTCAGATAGTTCTGGTGATGTATGCTACATACAACTTAAATATTGAGTATTAGGATTTAAGTTCTACATGTTTTCATGGTGATCTTGATTTAGAGATCTATATCCTCTAACCAAAATATTTTTCATAAGAAGGGAAAAAGAACATGGTTTTTCAGTTGAACATATCTTTGTAAGGTATCAAGTAGGTGTCGATGTGTGGGTAGAAGAGATTTTGTTCCATTATCATGAGTGATGGATATAAAAGACTTAATTCAGATCCTAGTGCATATTTCAAGGATTTTTATGGTAATGATTGCATCATTTATTTATTGTATGTAGATGAAATGTTGGTTGTATGCCTGAATAATGATTAGATCCAGGAGACGAATGCATTGTTGGCTATGGAGTTTTATATGAAGGGATTTGGAATTGAAAACAAGATTCTTGGGATGTTGATTTAATAAGATAGTAATAATAGTAATATTTTGATATTATAGAATAATTTCTTATAGAGAGTCTTGAAATTATTCAATATGAAATATTGTAAGCCAATATCTATCCCTATTCCCATTAATTTCAAGTTATCCTCAGCGATGAGTTGTAGTAGTGAAGTAGAGAAGATGAAAGTGTATCATGTACCATGGGCATAAATAGTGGATAGCCTAATGTTTAATATGGTTTGTAATAGACTAGACATTGCACATGCAGTGGGGTAGTCAGTCGGTACATGGAGAATCTTGAACAGTAGTATTGGAGAACAGTGAAGAGGATCCTAAGATACATCAAGGTGACCTCAAAGTTTCATTATATTATGGAGGATCAGATTTCACTATGAGAGGCTATGTTGATTCAAATTTTGTAGAGGATTTTAACTGGAAAAAATCTACTACTCGTTATGTGTTACCCTTCTATGAGGAGCTGTGAGCTGGATTTTAAAGTAACAGTCAGTTGTGGATTTATTTAGGATAGATTTAGAGTACATAGAATCCACATATACTTCTAAAAATTTTACATGGATGAGAATGTTATTAGAGGAACTCAAGAAGACACATGAGAAGATACCATTTTTCTGGGACAATAATAACACCTTTCAATTTGAAAGGAATCCATATTTTTATTTCTAGATGAAGAAAATTGTGGTAAAATATCAATTTCTATAAGATGTGGGGGAAAAATGAAGTGTGGACATTCATAAAATTCACATTGAAATTTTTTTGACAGATTTATTGATGAAGGCAGTTGATTCTGATATGTTTAGATGGTGAAGATCCTTGTGTGGCCTTAAAGATACTTGAGAAACATGTTTGGAAGATAGAAAGGATGTGTGAAGATAAGATTGGTTCTCAATCGAATCTCCATGTGGGAGATTTGTTAGAAGAGTTTTCTCTAGGATAGCACCACCCCCTCCTTTCTCAAAGAGGGAAAGGTGGTGGTAAGTGGTTAGTGGTTGACCCACCAAAGAAAAGAGTGGGAGAGGATCATCAGTGGGTGAGTCTTTGTTATTAAAGGTAAGAGCCTTATCCCATTTAAAAATCTCATCTCATCCCATTAACTTCACCTCTCATAATCTTCTATCAGTTTTTCTAGTGGTATTTGTGAGGTCTTTTCCTCACATATTAAAGAGAGATTTTATGAGGGTTTTCTCCTTGTAATAGTGAGTGTGTTTGTACCCACATTTACCCACGGTGATCCTTTTATTTTCTTGTTGTTTTTACCCCTTCCATTTGGGGGTTTTCTACATTATATGTGATGTCCATTTTATATCTTCATTTTCCACTTCATTTTATCTCATTATTATTGTTGCACAATGGGCCAATAATTTCAATATCAATAGTTACTTTAATTAATATGTATCTTAATATTTGGTTGATTACCTATTTTTTTCATTGGAATATATTTTTTGGCCCCAAAAATGTGTTTTTAACAACATCAACATTTTATGTACCTTATCACTATGTTTTCTCTCCCAAACACATGACCACTTGTTTGTATGTATATTTTCTAATTATTATTATTCTTTATTGTTTTTTAGTTACTTAGGTGCATATATATATATATATATGTTAGTAACATAATTAATATTAATATATTATATTATATGTTTAGTATAATTAGTAAGAATTCATATTCACTTATTAAACATAATTAATAATAAACAAAAAAATAACTTTTCAAAATTAAAATTATTTTATTAATAAAATATTTATGTAAATAATAATAATAAAATTAATAATATCATTAATATGAATCTTATTTAATTGATTCACGTACCCTTTAAATAGTATCAGGCCACCTAATCCACAAATTCATCCTTGATAAAGATAATTGGAAGGTTGTACTCAAAAGACCCCAATAATACAACAATCACATAATATTAATGATGGAACTAAAAAATAATTCTATTTCCAAAGTATCACCTTCAAAAAAGAAGTCTTATTGGCCCTCCATCAAAAAATCCACTTCAGCGGAAGATATAAGAAAAATTTTCTGAATATCCATATACACATGAAATTTTTTATTAATTGGGATCGATCAGATCCAATATTCAGAGACCATACGTGTGGATCAAAGTACTGATCGACGCGACACAACCTCTTATGAGGGGATCATTTATTTCCATGGAGAATTATCAACTATGTATCCCATTTAAATAGAAAAAACATCGTATTTGTTTTTTGAATCGAATAGAAATTCAAGAAATGAGTGAATCTCCATGGAAGAGAAGCTAAAGTTAACAACATCCTCTAGTATGGCCCATGGGACCATGAAAATAAAGAAATTATTACCTAAAATCCAAAAACAAAAAATAAAATTGGATAAAAATATTATTCCCATGTCCCTTAGTTTGAAATCTACCCAGAATCTCTGAAAATATTTCATTCTAAGTACTCCATCTACAATTACAGATCAAAGCAACCATGATCACAAAAAAATTACTCTATCCAAAAAACCAACCTCATGCATGAAATCCAAGATATACCTCATAATCACATCCACAAAGCCTCCTTAAGGATTACCACCCTATAACCTGCTCCTCCTTACTAAATAATTTCACCCCAAGCCCCCACCCAGCCCAAAACACATTCATCATTAACCATAAGACCCCCCGATACATCCCCACTAATACTTCCACCTTTTACACCCACTGCTCTTTACAAAATCCCATTCAAATAAACTACAAATGGCCCTAAAAATCATGCAACATGGAAGATGAAATTTAAATATAAATATGACATTGACCTCCCTGTATCGGAACCCAATTAATCAAAATTACCCCTGAGACATCACTTGCAAGGAAACAAATACCAATGAGATGAAAGATGAAAAAGGATGGTTGTATTATATAATATAGATTGGTGGATGTTTTATCTATTCATACTCAGATATCTTAATGAAAATATTGTTCTAGGATTTCCATGGCCTTTGCAACCCATAGATAGTTTGAATGGTTCAGTGATGGAGTGGTAAAAGTGGCACTATAATGGGATTTCTATCCGAATCCATGCTAATAAATAAGAAAATGTTTGGAATCCCTTTTAAGGAGGGTTTTCAAGGATATTTCCCAATTTCTTCCCAAGGACATGCTGATAGCCACTGCCTCCTATAGAAGGAGGTGGATATTATAATTACAAGATTTACTCCCAACTATATCACTCTCTCTATCCACTAGTCTAGTGTGCCCGCCAAGGATTTTGAGGGTTGTTTTTTGGGTTTACTAAAAAAACAATTTAATTTCCTAATATCGACAATAGTTGATTTCTAGTGTTCATTTTGTGACTATTATCATAGGTGTGGAATTTAATGATATTATGCTTCATAGAGAAAGGAGTGGGTGTTCCTACTGAACCTCCGCTCATATGAATGGCCTTTTATAGGTGGTTCATGTCCCTTGTCTCTCTGAAATTGGCCATGATGGCATCCGTTTCACATTTTACTATTGAGATTCATCAATTTTTTTATGATAGAGGAAAATTGGTATGGAGGAGATTTATATCACCATTAATTGAGGATTTTCTCCCAACATTAAAAGATATTTAATTCTCAATTTAAATAGATGGAATAATGGATGTTGAATGCATTAATTGATGATTATAAACATGGTGTATATATAAAAAGTATTCAGAAACATATTTTGGGGGTGTGTTCCAGCAAGATGTATTTAGAAAGGGAGACCCAGAAAGGGGGTTATCGCATTTGAGGTGAACCATGTGACATGAAGACGACGATACAATTATCTCGTATGTTTGGATAGGTTATTAGAAATATGTTCAAAATGTTGTCCACCAGGAGAAAGAAGGGAGTTATCACATCATTGGTTTCATGTTCGACACATCGGTGTTTAATAGGAGTGAAGTAGCGGCGAGGGAATTGATGACCGGGGTGACGTATGAAATGTCTTCCTAATAGTGTTTCTGTGGTGGCATGTCCCGATTGAATATTGGATGTACATCATGATGGTGAGATCATTCAAGTAGCACAAGATGGTATGAGGATGACACATGTTCGTGTGAATATCTCTGAGGTAGTGTCATTTTTTCGATAGAACAATTATGTTTTTTTTTCACAAATTGATCTTCTGATACATGGCATCAGTAGGATGTTTATTAGAGAGATGGTAGAGGCGTATAGAGGTGTGGTTTTCACATTAGGTTTTCTACACTCTCTCATTTTTAATACAAGTTTGGTCATTACTAGGATTCTTGTATTCTCTGATTCATAGTAGATATTTGGGAATTTTTCCTGTGGGTTTTTAATCCTCCACATGGGAGGGTTTTTCACATTAAAAATCATGCGTGTTGATATCTTTATTATTCTTATATCGCTTCCATATTTTGTTGGGTTTCTCATGATATTTTTGGAAAGAAAAGTTTTATCTTGGAATCAGGATTCTCCCCGACAAGTGGTATCAGGGGATGTTGGTTTATGATTGAAAATTTTCTTGACAGTTATGATGTTTTGGATATGATCACTGATGCCTGCGCAGAGCAGAATCAGGTTTGGAAATTAAAGTAGGTTGAGAGAGGTGATGCACATATCCTTTCATGGGATGTTTATAAGGGGAAGCAGTTTATTTCATGCAGTTTCTCTAGATCATGTGGTAATCATTGTTATAGGGGAGCCATATATTTTTTCTTTTGGTCTCATTCAGCAGAAAGGTGAAGATATAAATGTGACAAAGATTTCAGTGAATGTTTGTTTGTAGGGGGAGCTAATATTTTTTTATCATAATTACAAAAGGACATCATCATATATTTTGACGATGATGATGGTTGGTATGATACTGACATATTTTCTTTCTAACTAGGTTTTTTGGACGGTCCCATTCATTAATGTGTTGACGGGGGAGATTGTTCGGATTCATCACATTTATTGATAAGAGAGAAAAATTAGTAATGAGGAGATTTATATCACCATTATTTTAGGATTTTCTCCCCACCTTAATTTATATTTAACTCTCAATATTAATGGATGAAATAATGGATGCTTACTGCATTAGTTTATGATTATGTGCTTGGTGTCTTTATAAAGAGGATGCAACAACATATTTTAGGGGTGTGTGCCAATATGATGTAGTCAACAAGGGAGACCCAAAAAAATGGTTGTCGTGTTTGCGGTGACCCATATGACACGATGGCGATGACACATGTATCTTGTACATGTATAGTGGTTATTGGAAATATGTTTATGATGTTGTACACCGGGAGCAAGAAGGGGGTTACCGCATCAGTAGTATCATGTATGGTGTGTTGTCATTTAACAGGTGTGGTGTAGCGGTGACACAATTGATGATCAGGGCCACATATCAAAAGTCTTCCTAATAGTGGTAATCGTGTGGAATTCCTGATTGATGATCGTTGGTACATCATGATGGATAGATCATTTGGGTGTCGCAAGATGGTGCAAGGTTAATGCATGTTCGGGTGAAGATCTATGAGGTAGTGATGTTTCGTCGACATAAGGGTGAAATTTGGTTATAGATTGATCTTTCTATACATGGAATCAGTGGGATGTTTTTCAAAGAGATGGAGGAGGCGTATCAAGGTGTGGTTTTAAAATAGGTTTTCTATGCTCTCTCATTTGTAATTAAAGTTTGGGGATTACTTGGATTCTTGTATTCTCTAATTCATAGTTTATATTTTGGAATTTCCACATGGTTTTTTAATCCGCTTCATGGGAGGGGTTTTCATGTTAAAAATTATGTGTGTTGATATCTTTATTCTACTTATATCACTTCCATATTTCGTTGAGTTTATCACGATATTTTTGGTAAGCAATTTTTCCGCCTGGAATTGGGATTCTCCCTAACAAGTTGTATCATAATAGGTTGGTTCATGGTTTCAATTTTTTATGATAATTATTGATGTTTCAGAGAGGATGAATGATTTGTGCATAGTGTAGAATATTGTTTAGAAATTAAAGTATGTTGAGTGAGGTGATACAAATTTCCACTCAGGGGATGTTGAGCTGGGGAAGCAGTTCATTCATATAGGTTCTCTAGATTAGGTGGTAATCATTACTATGGGGGAGCCATATATTTCTTGTTATGGTCTTGTTCGGTCGGATGGTGCAGATACAAATGTAATGAATATTTCGGCATTTGTTTTATTTTGCAGGGGGTGCTGATATTTTTTTATAAGAAGTGAAAAAAGACTTAATCATATTTTCTATAGATGATTATGGTTGGTGTGATACAGACCCATTGTATTTCCAACTAGGTTTTTTGGATGGTTTGATTCATTAATGTGTTCAAGGGGGAGATTGTTGGGATTCATTACATTTATTAATGATAGAGGAAAATTATTAATGAGGAGATTTATATCTCTATTAATTTAGGATTTTATCCCACCATTAATCGATATTTATTTCCCAATATTAATGGATAGAATAATGGATGTAGACAATATTAATTGATGATTATGGGATTTTTTTCTATATAAAGATTATGCATCAACATATTTTGGGGGTGTGTCCCATCAAGATTTAGTCAGAAAGGGTGACCTAAAAAGGGGTTTCTACATATACGGTGAACAATGTGACACAATGATGACATAATTATGTTGTACGTGTGGAGAGGTTCTTGGAAAGATGTTCAAGATGTTTTCCACTAGGAGAAAGAAGAGGGTCACCGCATTGACGGTAGCATGTGCGGCGCGTTGTCCATTAATAGGTACAGAGTAGTAGTGACACAATTTATGATTGGGGACACGTATCAAAAGTATTATTAATAGTAGTTATCAAGTGGCGTGACCCAAATAATGATCAGTGGCAGATCATGATGGAGTGATTATTCGGGTATTGCAAGCTGGTGCAAGGATGAAGCATGTTTGGGTGAAGATATCTGAGGTAGTGAAATATTTTTGATAAAAGGGTGACGTTTTTTCATAGATTGTCCTTCTGATAAAAGGCTTCAGTGGGTTTTTTATCAGAGAGATGGTAGAGGCGTATCAGGCTGTGGTTTCCAGATAGTTTTTCTACTCTCAGTCATTTTGAGTTAATGTTTTGGAATTACCTAGATTCTTGTATTCAATGATTCATAGCGGATATTTGGGAATTTCCTAGTGAATTTTTAATCCTCTACATGGGAGGGTTTTTCATGTTAAAAATCATGTATGTTGATATCTTTATTCTTCTTATATCACTTCTATATTTCGATGGGTTTCTCATAATATTTTTGGAAGGAATTTTTTCGGACAAGAATTGGGATTCTCCCAAACATGTGGTATCAGAGGAGGTTTGTTCCTGCTTGCAAAGTTTCTTGAGAATTATGGATGTTTCGAAGAGGATCCCTGATGCGTGCATGGAGTAGAATAAGGTTTGAAAATTAAAGAAGGTTGAGAGAGGTGATACACATGTCCACTCATGAGATGTTGAGCATGGGAAGCAGTTTATTCCTACAGCTTCTCCAGATTATGTGGTAATCATTAATATGGGGTAGTCAGATGTTTCTGGTTCTGGTTTTTTTAGTAGGATGGTGCAGATGCAAATGTGATGAAGATTTTTCCATTTGTTTTTTTGAAGTGGGAGCTCATATTTTTTTAACTGATATGTAAAAATACATCGTCATATTTTTTAAAGATGACGATGGTTGGTGTGATACCAAAATATTTTTTCCAACTGGGTTTGTTGGATGGTTTCATTAATTAATGTGTTGAAGTGAGAGATTATTGGGATTCATCACATTTATTTATGAGAGAGGAAAATTATTAATTAGGGGATTTATATCACCATTAATTGAGGACTTTATCCCAACATTGATTGATATTTAATTATCAATTTTAATCGATGGAATAATGGACGTTGACTGCTTTAATTGATGATTATGGAATTTGTGTCTATATAATGTAGATACATGAACATATTTTGGGGGTGTGTTCCAGCAATATGTAGTCAAGAATGGAGACCCATAAAGGGAGTTTCTATGTTTACGGTGACCCATGGGACATGATGAAGATGGCCCAATTATCTTGTACATGTGGAGAGGTTCTTGGAAAGATGTTCGATATCTTGTAAACCAGGAGCAAGAAAGGGGTTACAGCATCAGCGATAGCATGTGCATCATGTCATCATATAATAGGTGTGGAGAATAAGTGATGTAATTTATGATCGGGGCCACATATCGAAAGTTTTAATAATTGTTGTGATCAAGTGATGTGTCCTGATTAAATATCAGTTGTACATTATGATGGTGAGATCATTCGAGTGTTGCAACTTGGTGCGAGTATGATGCATGTTCAGGTGAAGATCTCTGAGTTAGTAATATTTCATTGATTTAAGGGTGACGTTTTGTCATATATTGATCTTCAGATACATGGAGTATGTGGTTTGTTTATCAGAGAGATTGCAGAGGCGTATTGGGGTGTGGTTTTCACAAACATTTTCTACACTCTCTCATTTGTAATTAATTTTTGGGAATTATTTGGATACTATTATTCTATGATTAATAGTGGATATTGAGGAATTTACCTAGGGGTTTTTAATCCTCTGAATGTGAGGGGTTTTTATGTTAGAAATTATATGTGTTTATATCTTAATTCTTCTTGTATCGCTTCAATATTTTGATAGGATTATCATGATATTTGTGGCAACAAATTTTTTGGCTCCGAATCGGGATTCTCCCCAACATGCTGTATCAGAGTAGGTTGATTCATGATATAAATTTTTCTTGATAATTGTGGATGTTTCAAGTAGGATTGCTGATGCATGCATGTAACAGAATAAGGGTTGTAAATTAAAGTAGTTTGAGAGAAGTGATACACATGTCCTCTCATAGGATGTTGAGCAGGTGAAGGAGTTTATTTTTTAAAGTTATCTAGATTATGTGGTAATCATTGTTATGGGGGAGATATATGTTTCTGGTTATGTTCTTTTTTATAAGGACGATGTTGATACAAATATGATGAAGTTTTCAGAATATGTTTTTTTATTGCAGGGGGAGATGATATTTTTTTATCAGAAGTGAAAAAGGACGTCATCATACTTTTTATAGATGATGATCTTTGGTGTGATTCAAACCTATTTTCTTTCCAACTGGGTTTATAAGATTGTTCCATCCATTAATGTGTTGAAGGGGGGGATTTTTTGGATTCATCACATTTATTGATGAAAGAGGAAAATTATTAATGAGGATATTAATACCACCATTAATTGTCAATTTTCTCCCAACAATAATTTACAATTAATTCTCAAAATTAATCGATGGAATAATGGATGTTTACTACATTAACTGATGATTATGGACTTGGGGTCTATATAAAGAGGATGCAACAACATATTTTGGGGGTGGGTTTCAGTATGATGTTGTTTTCAAGGGATACCCAAATAGGGGTTTTCTGCGTTTGCGGTGACCCATTTGAAACGATGGGGATGAAAAAATTATCCTTTAGGTTTGTAGAGGTTTTTATAAAGAAGTGAAATATGTTTTCCACGAGAGAAATAATCTAATTACCATGCCGATGGTAGCATGTGCGGCGGGTCGACATTTAATAGGTGGAGAGAAATGGTGACATAATTGATGACTAGGGCCATGTATCAAACATCTTTTTGATAGTAGTGATTATGTGGCGTGTCCCGATTGAAGATTCGTCGTACATCATGATGGAGAGATCATTCTGGTGCCACAAGATGGTGTAAGGTTGAAACATGTTCAAGTGATGATCTTCGAGGTAGTGACATTTAATCGGCAGAAGGGTGAAATTTTGTCACACATTAATCTTATAATATATGGCATCAGTGGGATGTTTATCAGAGAGATGGAAGAGTATTATCGAGGTGTGGTTTTCACACAGGTTTTCTATGATATTTTATTTTTAATTCATGTTTGGGCATTACCTGGATTCTTGTATTCTATGATTTATAGTGGATCTTTAGGAATTCACCGTGGATTTTTTAATCCATTTCATGGGACAATTATTCACGTTAAAAATCCATCATGTTGATATCTTTTTTCTCCCTATATCGCTTCCATATATCGATGGGGATTTTCAAAATATTTTTGGAAAGAAATTTTTCATCCATGAATTGGGATTATGCCCAACAGGTTCGATGGGTGCTCAAAGAACACCAACATTATAGAGAGTTTTGGTATATTCTAGGCTTGTTCCTATTAGATCACCATAATCAACCACTTACTTGGTTCTCATCTTACCCTATCCATGTGTACCGATTACCTATTATCATCAACCATAATAATGACCGCAATAATATGATACAAGGGAGGACTTCTAGATTTGAAATATATAGGATGATGGAAATATATTGTGATGGCGGGATAAAACTAGGATGGAATATGAAAGGCCATAGTGTTCACAATAAAAACCACTAGGTATCCTCTAACCATAGGTAGCAGAGTTGTAGTCAATTTCACAAACCACATCATCAATGCATTGATATCGATATAAAGCTCGATAAAAAAAGAATTTCGGAGGTGATATAAGAAATTAATTTATTGTATGACCTCCCAAGAAGGGAATAATATCCCAAAAGAGGTTGATATTCAAGGAATTATCTTACGCTTTATCCAATATCCCTACTATAAGGTCCTGAATATTTATAAATAAAATTCCCCATTCATTTTAATCAAATTTATTATTTTATATTATGGATATTTAAAAAACATCAAATTATTTGGTTTTATATTAACCTATCAGATTTAAATTACCATTAAGAATATTTACCATTGATAATATAACCTTTTAACATTTATCATATGATTAGTAGAAATATAGGGTTTTGATAAATACAATTAACAGAGACAAAGCTTATGATGGAATCAACAAGAAGTATCATTATATATAAATACCAACTATCAAATATTTTAAGGAAGATAACATATATGGTCTTTTCTCTTGACCACACCAAAGATTAGATCTAATAACATAAGCCTAAGAGAAATTGTTTACATGAGAATTTCAAGATCATCGAGATAACAAATCAAACTATGTACACTGAACCACTCTATGAAAGTATCATCATTGTGAACCTAACCCTTAGAATGTTTGTAAATGTATTAAAGGGATATGTATCAATAGAATAAGAATATAAATATTTATATACATTATTTTTAATATAATAATGTTTATATTTTCTTTTTGTCATTACTTTATAAATGATTTTGATTTTTATATAAAAAAATTTAACTGTTAATTAGTATTCAATTTCAAATAAGAAGTTTACCTTGATAAATTAATGGATTTTTGAAATAATTAATAATATATTATTTTTATATAATTATTATTAAATATAAATGATCATATAATTTTTATGAACTCAAAATATAATTTTTTATAGGGGTTCAAAAATTGTAAATGAAAAAAAAGAAAGCATTTCTCAATAATTGTCAAATTTATTTAATTCTAAAAATTCACATATAATAAAGTTATTTTTTCTAAAATAAATATAATTTTTTGAATTATAACATTAAAATCATCCAATGATGAATTTTTAATAATTTCATGAGATAGTCAAATTTTCGGGAAAAAATTAAATACCATATAAATTTACGGTGTGTTTTATGACACCCTAATGAACCAAAAGTGATGTAATAAATACTATAAATGGTATCCATGACTATATATATTTTTTACCTTTAAAATAATATGAATTTCATTTTATTTGATTAATTTTATAAATCTTTTATGAATCCTTCAAAACCATTAATATATTTTATGATATTAAAATTATTTCATAAAGTGTATGACTATCTTGAACATAGTAAAGGGTATTAGTTTATTAAATTAGGACCTTGTAATTATAATATAATTAAAACCATTCATATTTGGTATAAACCATGGGAAAAAACCATGTTAAGGTTTGTAGTTTTGGTTATTTTATTACATAGAGTCCAAAACCTATGTTTGAGAAATCATAAAAAATTCCCCACCATGTCCAATATAAAAACACCCAATATCCCATTTATAATCAATAAAAATATATGGATCACATCCTTATACTTACTTCATCTCTTTAGAGTACTCCCAAGGTTCCTTAATCTCTCAAGAATCCCTCTCAATAATTTAGAGTCACACTCTCAAGGTAAGTGTTTTTTCTTCTCCTCTTTAGTCAAGTATCTTCATTATCTTATGCTTTATATATCTATTTTATAACATTGGGATATTTTATTCCACATCTCCATTACTTACCTTATTATTTATAAATAATAACATAACCCTTTCTCTCTCATTAAAACCTCCCGTGAACATTTATACGCCCATATTATGCTGCCTAAATTTCCCCATGATTTTTTCATGCCGAACAATCATGTAGTGAATAACCATACACAATTCATATCAAGGGGGTTCACATTTAGGCACTTATAATTACATATTTTGGAATTACACGTATTTATTATACAATCCTTGATCATGGAATAAAATATTATGATGAATGAATCAATGGTGTATGATTCATGTGGCACCCTTAAGTATGAGAATTAAATGAAAGTAACATGTATGCCATGAATTATATAGTTCTCCAATGCAATGGGTAATTATTAGTCTCATGAAGTGTCATGTTGGGACAAGGGTTAAACTTTTTTCTCTATGATACTTTTCCCATCATTATTTTCTAGCAGTTATCCTTGAACCTTGTTTCTGATGCAATTTTTAAATGTTGTTTACACATTTACCACATTTTCTTTAGGATTATTATGCTATAACACATCTCATTATTTAGGTTTTTGATTACTAATACATTTATGGCCCATTGATAGAGTATTTTCTAAAATGTATTATTCAATTCATGTTGCTCCTGGTTTATCCCCTTACTGGGCTTCATAGATCACCACATTTTTATGTATATCCCTAGGTTATCCCATGAAGATGTAAGTACAAGCACATTAAGGATGTTTTAAATAAAGATTACTTATTCCCTATTTCAAGTTGTTATATAATGTACCTAATAACAAAATAAATTTGGCTTACCAATCTTCTAGGTTGTATTATGTTTAATTGAATGTAATAAATAATGTATTAATGTGAAATAATGATCATGGTTTCCATAGTTGGAATCAGAGGAATATTTTTTTTATTATTTTTGGGATTAGGATTAGAAAACTCTAGATAAATCATTTGGGATAAGTCTATTTATGATAAAACATCACCAAATATCGGTAAGAATATAATATGAATTTAATGAAGAAAATAAATCCTGATTTTGATACTAAAATAAGTTGTGTCTCTGGTACAGATGAACATAATGGTAAAACCCAAAAACACTCTGTTGAGATAGAATCAATCGAGAACTAGTGCAAAAAAATAGGCCTTGCAACACACCTTTTTGGACACCCTCGGTGGAAATACTTTTCATAATTCATTAGTTCATTAAAAAATATTATCGACGGAGAAAATAACCATAAGAATATATGTTAGGAAATAGATCATGGATAACATATATTGAAGCCTTAAAATTCATAAGTGAAGAAAATACATATAATTTATAAGTTATATCATTAATTTCATTGGATTCCCCTTTATATGATTAATAGTTTTAAAAAACTCATCCTTAATTTTCTCTTTATTCTACATAATTGATAAAAAATTAGAGGAATTAGTTATACAAAGAATATAATGGTAAATGAGATGATTTCCCCAATGAGATTTCCAAATAAATGGGAGTAGGAATATCGAACATTATTATGATACTATCTCATCTGAATCAGGTTTTGAATGGAAACCTGGATTAAGAGGAGCACCCAAACACTCATAGGAATGAACAATATGCAATTTATAACTTTATGCAGCAAATGAGCCCTAATAACAAATGGATCATCTGATCCATTTATTTCAGAACAATAGATCAACTCCATTGAGAAGATCTCCTCCATTCTTTAATTATTTAAGCAAGATAAGGTTTTATATGATGTTTATCATATGGAGGGAAAACATTATCAATGTTGGACATAGATCCAAAATACCAATTTTGAGAAAGAGATCAAAGTGATGTGGTGGATGGAATTACGACATATGTTATTGGATAAATATTTTCCTCAGACTCTCTGAATTAAAATGGAAAGGGATTTATTTTCGGTTAAGAGAAATAATGATTAATCTATTAATTAGTACATGGAAAAAATCACAATACTAGCATAATATTCATCCTACTTTGTTGTTTCCCTAGAATTAATGGTTTACCACTTCTTTGGTTGGTTAAAAATTAGTCTATTAAAATCTATATTAATATGAGACTTTTATAGCTATGGGAAAATTGTACAACATTCTTTAAAAGATGAAATAAAGATCTATGAAAATCATGGGTATTATAGCGATATGAATAGGAAATTTTAATTTAATTATGGATTTCCAATGGGGAAATCAAATGGTGTCGATAAATTTAAACATCAAACTTTCCAAATGTGATGAAAAAAGAACCCCACAAATTTTCTATGGGTGAGGAAATGATTTACATGTAGGAAGGAAGGGAACTCATTTAGCGAATTATTATAGGAGAAAATCACCAATGAAATGGAGTAAAAAAATCTTATGGTCAACCCTCAGTGCATTTTTCAATACATAAACTACATGAAACCATGGAAATTTTCAAATTATTACACTAATCCAAGGGTATTAAGGGACAACCAACAAACTCCAAGGTAGAAAGAGGGATCATTCATTATCAAAATTGTTAATGAGCATCCAAAAAATGAAGTTTTGATAGGTAAAATAATTATTCATTCAACAATAGTGAACAAACATTTTTATTCTGGTTCTAGTAATTCATTCATATCAAAAATTTTTGTAGAACTATTCAAACACCACAGAAAATCATGTTAGTATAGTTGTTGGTAAAAATAAAAAGTGGGGAATTTATTGAATCCTTAGTATATAAATCCTCTCTTATCAAAATTTGTTGGATGAACATCCTGGTGGACCATGTCATACTCCATTTGGAGGAATTTGATGCAATTTTGTCTACGGATTGGCTTTCCCTGTATAGATTTAACATAAATTGCTTCAAGAAGGAAATCAATCCCCATATTTTGAATTTTCCTCCAATTATATACATGTGATAGGAAAAGGATGAATCTTATTTAGCACCCACATAACAAGAAAATATATTATTTCCCTACTAGGAATAATATCAAGCTCAAATGATTGATTCTAATGAATGAATCATCCTGGAATACATGCCTAGTGTTAGAGAATATATTGATGTGTTTCCCAAGGAATTTCTTGGTCTTCCTTCTAACTGAGAGGTTGAATTTTCCATCGAACTTAAATTTGTGGAGTTTTCACTATCCAAGAATCAGTATAGAATTACTATAGTGGAACATGAATAGATGAAGAAAAAACTATAGAAAAATATAGATAAGGGGATCATATAACAAAGTGCTTCATGATGGGTTTGACCAGTCCTCTTCTTCCTGAAGAAGTATGGGTCAATTTAGTTTCCCATTGATCAACATGATATCAACAAGATCAAAATAAAGAAAAATTATCCACTACCATGTATTAAAAATATGTTCTATCATCTATGTGAAGAATAATACATCACCAAGGTAGATCAATAGTCTGGGTATTACCAAGTCTGGATGAAGAAGAAGGATATCCCCATGATTTATTTACACACAAGGTGCTCAAACATTGAGTTTATTGTAATTCCATTTAGACCCACTATTTCTCATGAAATATACTTGGACTTGCTTAATATAGTCTTTAGGTTTTACCTGAACAAAAAATTTGTAGTTTTTATTGATCATATTCTAATATTTCCTAAAACCAAAGATGATCATGATGTGCATCTAAGAACTGTGCTAAAGACCTTGAGATGTTTTATTCAATGTAAGGAGAATTTGAGTTCTTCTTGAAGGAAGTCTCATTCTTGGTGAATATTGTTATAAAAAATTGGATATATATGGACCCTTCAATGAAAGATGAAATTTATGGATGGAAGTTTCCTACATATGTGTTAGATATACATTGTTTCCTTGGATTATCTGGTTACTATAATCGATTTGTGAGAAATTTATAGATAATATAAAACCCTTTAACGAATATAACTCTGAAGGGATTCAATTTTACATAGAATTATGAATTTGAAAAGATATTTAAGTAGTTGAAAAGGATTCTTATCATAGAACTTATAGTCACACTACCCAAAAGTTAAGAATATTTCATGGTATTCAGTGATGGTTTGAATATGGGATTGTGATGCATGTTAATGAAATTGAAAAAGATATAGCCTATGATCCAAGAAAGTTTAATTTTCAAAAATATAACTACCAAATTATTTATATCGAGATGGCTGTAGTGTTTTTCACTTTGAAATTATGGCCGTACTATCTCTTTGAAGGGAAGTGTGAATTATATATAGATCTCAAAATCCTCAAGTATATATTCACAAAGATGGAACAAATATGTTCCAACAAATATGGTTAAATATGATCAAGGACTATGAATGATCAATTCACTACCATCCTGTGAAATTTAATAATGTAAAAGATGTTATAATAATAAAGGATCCATCAATTCTATAATTGATGAAAATTGAGAAGGACCTGATCTTCTTATATTTGAAAAGGATGGACATGGGAATTATAACGGAAGGAACCTCATCAATACTTTCACAAATTATTTCTCACCTACCTCTTATATATGAAAATGTTTCCTCAATGTGAAAATTTTATAATTCAAAAATAAGATATAGATATAAGAAAAGGGAAATTATCAAACTTTAATATTAACGAACATGTAGTTGTAAGATTTTGTTCAAGGCTATGTGTAACATGAAATCTTGAGTTAATGAAAAATATACTAAATTATGTACATAGTTATACTTTATCCATACACCCAAGAAGCAAAAATAAGAATAAAAATCTCTAAGATATCTATTGGTGGGAAAACATGAATATAAAGATCCCATAATATACATTATGATTCCTTTTATGTCAGCAAGTGATGGATTAATGTCAAAAATATAAGAGGATGATGAAACCATTACCCATAAAAACATATTAATGGTAAAAATAACTATAGACAATGTCTTTGGTCATCCAAAGACATAAAGATTAAATAATTCTATCTGGGAATTGGTATAACAACTTACAAATAATGAAAACTACATTACAATTCAAGAAGACTTCTCACTCGATCAAAATGAAATGATATATATTAGAAAAGTGTTTATTCTACATGGAACAAAAAAAAATATTGTATCTGATCGAGACTCTTGATTTAACTCTATGTTCTAGAAGAGTCTCTAAAATTCTATAAATAAAAGGTTAAACTTCAAGAGAGATTATCACCCTCAAACTGGTGGACAATATGTTAAAACGATTTAGACTCTTGTGGAAATGTTGAGAGGATACTCAATTGACCTCAAAAGAGGATGGGACAAACAACTTTCACTGGCCGAGTTATCATTCAATAACAGTTTCCACTAAATCATCCAAATGGATCTCTATGAAGCACTTTATGGGAAGATGTTCACCACACATATATGTTGTGATGAAGTTAGGAAAAATATCTAGGTCATGAAATAGTTAAAGAAATGGTGGAAAAGGTTAAGAACATTCAAAAGAAATCAAGGCTTTTCAGAGTCAATAAAAGAGATATGCCAAAAATTGTTTATGAGACCTAGAGTTTTATGTTGGTAACAATTTATTCCTCTTCATATCATCATGGGATAAATTCATTAAATTTTGTAAAAAGGGAAAGGCCAGTTCAAGATACATCATCCCCTTTAAGATCCTTGACCACATTAAAGAGGTGGATTATCGACCAGTACTACCAAATAACATATATAATGTACATGATGTATTCCACACACACACACACACAGATATATATATATATATATATATAAAGAAAAATTACATAGTATACCCAATACTTTTACCCAATCTAGATGTGGTACTGTTTGAGAATGATCTTTCATATGTGGAGCAGCCGATGAAGATCTTAGACGATAGAGAAAAAGTTCATCAAAATATTGAAATTCAATTAGTCAAAGTGTCATGGAGAGACCAAAAGTTTTAAGAGGCGATGTGAGAACCATATGAAGTGATGAACCAAAATTACGTTAATTAATTATTTGTGGGGAAAATAAAATATCGATGGGGAAATGTTTGAAGGGGGAAAGATTGTAACTACCCAAACTTTTATAAATTAAATTCCCCATAAATTATAATCAAATATATTATTATATTTTATGGATATATATAAAAAATTAAATTATTCAGTTATATTATATCCTATAAAATTTTAAATATTGGTTAGTATATTTACCCTTGATAATATTGCTATTAAAGAACGATCATATGATTAGTATACATATAGGGTTTTGATAAATCCAATTGTCACGGAAAAAGGATGTGATGACCTCAACTAGTTGGATCATACCCCATGAATCTGATTTCTCAGAGATTCTGAGGGAGATAACAACTTCGGTATTTTCCCTTGAAAAATCCCATGCTGAGATCCAATAAAATAAGAATGAGAGAAACTGTTTATGGGAGAATTTAAATCTTATTGAGATCACGACCCACACCATGTATGTCGAACCACCCCATGAAAGTATCACAATCGCGCACCATACTCTTAGGTATTTTATTGTTTATTGAATAGATATGTATCAATACTGTAATAAATTTAAAATATATATTTAATTTTCAATAGAATAATGTTCATATTTTATTCTTATCATTAATTTATAAATGATTTTAATATTTATAAAATAGAACAAAAATTATATTTTTAATTAGTATTTAATTTCAAATATGATGTTTATTTTTATTAAATAATGGATTATTGAAATAAATAAAAAATATTACTTTTAAATAATATATATTAAATATAAATGATCTTATAATTTTTATTAAGTCAAATGTAAATCTTATAAGGGTTAAAAAAAATTTATTCTCAAAAAACCCACCATATGTCAATAAATGTATATTTTATTTTAAATGATAAAATTCACATATTTATAATTTTTTTAAAATAAATATTATTTTTGGAATTCAACATCGAAATTATCCAATGGTGAATTTTTCATAATTTTATAAGATAGTCAAATTTTCAAGTAAAAATTAAATACCATATAAATATACTTTATGTATTATGCCATCATAATTAACCAAAATTATTGTAATAAATAAAATAAATGGTATAAAATACCAAATATATGTTTTTCCATTAAAATATTGTTATTTTATGTTTATTTGATTAATTTTTTAATGTATTCATAAATCCTCTAAAACCGTTAATACATTTTAAGAGTTAATTATTTAAGAGTATGACTCACATCCATATGAAAAATGATTTTATTTTATTATATTCTACCTTTTTCCATAAAATTTTTTAAATCCGCTCCCCTTTGATAGAAACCGTGGGAAAAACTATGGGAAGGTTTGTGGTTTTGGTTACATTAATATATAGAGTCCAAAACCTATGTTGGAGAAATAGTAAATAATTCCCCACAAATTTCATATATATACCCACCCATGATCCCATTTATATTCACTAAAAATACTTATAAAATGTAATAAATATTCTATCCCCTCTATAAATTCCTCCCATGGTGGCCTAAGCTCTCATGAATCCCTTACTTAGCATTTGGTGTTAAACTCGCAAGGTAAGGTTTAGTTTCCCTTCCCTCTTTATTCAAGTATGATGATTATATTATGATTTATATATCCATTTTATAGAATTGGGATATGTTATTCCATATCGCCTTACTACCCTTATGATATATAAATTATTATAGAACCATTTATATCTCATTAATCCCCCCATGAATATTTATACACCCCTATTATACTGTCAAAATTTCACCGCATATTTTCGTGCCAAACAATTGTGTAGTGAATACCCATAACCATTTCATATCAAGGGTGTTCAGATTTAAGAAATTATTATTATTTGATGGGTACTTACATGTATTTATCCTACACTCTTTTATCATGGAATGAAATATTATGATGAATATATCCATGTTATATAATCAATGTGTCACACTTAAGGATGAGAATGAAATGAAAGTAATGGGTGCACCGAGAATTATATAAAACTCTAATATATTAGGTGATGTTTAGTCTCATGAGACATGTTGGGATAAAGAGTAACCCCTTTTTTTATATTGAAATTTTCCTATCATGATTTCATGGTAGTTAGTCATGACATATGTTTATGATGCAGTGTTTTATGTTGTCACCACATTCCCCATATTTCCTTTTATGATTCTCATGCTATATCATGTGTCATTATTCATGTTTATGATTCCTACTCCTTTTATGCACCACTGATAAGAATATTTTTTAACATGTGTCTTTATCTTATTATTATCCCTTGTTTATTACCATAATTGCCTTTATAGGTAACCCTTTTCTTATGTATGTACCTAGGTTATCTCATGTAGTTTAAAGTACGAGCATTTTTACAATGTTTTCAATAAATATGATGAATTATGTATTTTATGTTTTTATGTGATGTAACTAATTAACAAATAAAATATGATTATCTTTCTTCTAGGTTGGGTTAGGTGTAATTTTATGTAATAAATCATTTATTCATTTAAAATTTTAAGAAAGGATATAATATCTACTGGGAAGAGGAATCGTATAGCCCCAATAAAATTTCCACATGTATCAACATAATAATGATGAAATATATGAAAATAAATCTCATCCAAGACACCATATATTCACAAATCCTTATTAAGCTGTTGGAAAAATAGTTCCCCAAATACTCAACCATTGATGTATTTGACACCCTTTAATTTAAAAAATTATTGCATATTGTAGGGCCAGTTATTTCGGCCCTAATAAGAGATCTGTGACATAGAAAACCTATCATCTCCTCCATTAATGAAACACTCATTAGCATCATTTTTGAGGTCTATAAACCCTTTTTAGTATCATATTTGATTCCAATAAGTCTTTTCAATGTAACCTATAAAATATTCTCAAATATTCTGGTAAACTGATTATGCCTTTGGATCCCTTCCATTATCTTAGAAAAAAATGCTCTTTTTTCCCCAACAAGATTATTTCAGGAATTAAAATTATTTCTAATTAATCCATTCATTCTGATAAAATATACACTACATCCAAAATGGGTATCTTGGTCTAGAAACTAATAAAAAAAATCCTTTGACAGGGTGGAATAACCCTTCCTTGTGTTCATGCTCATCTATATGGGCATATTCTCTAGATGGTTTGATATGGTTATTCAATGTGTCTCTTATATTTCCTTCAAAATCCACATAAATGGGGAAATGATGCAGATATTCTTTTTCCATAGGGTCCTTTCCCAAGGATACCACCTTTCCCCAACACTATTAATTTTAATGGATGATGTTTTTTCTGTAATAATTTTATGAGCAACAATGGATAATCTAATTCATTGGGTGAAGGCCTATATTTTGGGGAATCCCATCTCTCACATCTTATTCATCTATGATTGTCTACTATTCTCTAGAAAAACTTTGGAAGAATTCAACATCATCTATCATCTAATTTGAATTTATGTGAATGTGTTGGGGTAAGTTCTCAATCTATATATGTAAATAACCTTTAACAATGTAATAATATCTTGTAGGAATAAAATGTATCACATTCATTTAGTATTCAGATGGTTAAAAAAAACCAAAATTATCTTAGACGTTATATGATCATCGGATTCTCAAAAAGGAGGTATTATCTAGAATCTATGAAAGATTAAAAATAAAACCTAGGATGTAATTTCAAAATTATTTCAAATGAAGGTAACAAATTAAAATTAAGACAGTCACATAGTCCATCCCATACTATTTTGTGACCATCATTATCTTCCCCAAAATTATAATTGAACAAATCTATGATCGTCTCACCAAATTCTGGAGGGGATAAACAATAAGGTAAACAATATTCACTAGATATTAGGGGAAAAGATCAATAAAGAAAAAAATTATTGGGGAATGGGGTTTAGGTATCTTCTTCTCATTAATGACCCAACCTATTAGGTTCCTTAGGCACCCTACTAAGTTTGTTCTAGTGTAACATGTGGGGTTTTCATGAGCTCTTTCTTAGGGGAACATACTGGAGAATTAGGGATGAAGCAGTTGTTATGTTTTGGAAAGACCTACAGCTAGTCAACAAAATGGAAACAATGAAACTTACCCTACACCTCAAGGGATAATAGATGAAATTGACCTCTATTTACTCAATGTGGATAGTATCAATTAGATCACTATGAAAATATTCTCCCAGTTTTTGGATAGAGAGGGAAATATTATCCATATATTCATGATTGTGAGAGATATGGGTATGGATCAACTCTATTGGGGTAGGGAATGAAAATTCAACTGTATTGTAAAATTTAATTATTACATAGAAATTAGTGCATCAGTTTCGGAGGCCATTATTCTTTGGAAAATCATCTTGAACCTCATGATGCCACCCAATGTATAGTATTTACCATGACATTCTTTCTTTGGATGCCTATCCGATATATGGAGTTCCTTTCGTTTCACCATGAAAAGGGGAACCCATTGTGTTCATTTTTCATGACCATGGTTGAATCCTATATGAAATCCATATTTCATGCTCCCAGAACTAGGGACATATAGAACACCTAAATACCTTGAATTTATCACCTCTTACAAATGGCCCTCACATTCACCTCCCTTCTGAAAAAAGAGTCAAATATTCTCCTCATTGAGGACCTGAGTTTTATTTTCATAGTGGAATTTAGTTGTAATGAAATTATCATTAACTATGTTTTCAAACCATGAACCTATAAGATCAATCACACTACCCACTAGCTATAAGTGTGGATCCACAATGATCATCTATGTGACGACCCTATGGTCATTCTGGATCCATGAACCTAGAAAAATACCATAATATGCATGTTGGAAATTAATATTGAGAATCACCCTAAGAAAAAAAGCATCGCCTGTTTTAGTGTAGTTATCCATGACTCTTCTAGAATGATTACTCTAGTAATCCTACAATATTTCAGTGTGTACTTATCATCTTTAGGGATGGAAGTACAAGAAATCACAATTTTCATGGTATTTTCTATTGATAGTGGGTGGGATTCTATCACCCATGGGTGATACTGCCACATAATTTTTAATTATACATCTTATTTTGAGGCATCACTCCAGCCGATTGGTCTGTTAGTATTGAAGATCCCTTCCTGCAGTGTTGCTTCTCATCATGATCCACCTTTTGTACTAAAAGGTAACATAATATAGAGGCTCATCATTTGGATACCATGATTCTTATAGAAGATCGACACATCTGGTTGTATTTTTCCATTGTTGGATGACATACCGTGGATTACATGATCTATGATCTCTTAACATATAATTCCACTTTTCTCCTCAAAAAAATGAAGGTTAAGGTAGTTATTTGAAAATATGAATTCTTAGATCAGACCTAGAACAGAACAAGATTATAAAAAAATCAAATTAGATTAAAAATATTATTTGAAAGAAAAATGAAATACTAATATTATATTTCAATATCATTTCAATTTAAAATTTCCATAAAAAATATTTTCATTGAAGTGATATTTAAAATTAATTAAAAAAATAAAATCCAATATAAAAAATTGTTATAACATGATTTTTTAACAATCAACCCACATGAAAAAGATTTTACCTATAATAAAATTTATAGGTTTTTAGTAAAGATACATAAAAACTAATATTTAAAATTACCAAATATAATTATGATTCTCCACCATTATTGGTAGGTGGTAAGGGTTAGGGAGGAGGCAAGGCAGATCGCGGGGTGAAGTCCTCAGGCTTCCTTATTTAAAACAAATTTCTTTTTTTATTTGAGTTATGTAGTGGGGAATGTAATTAACCTATCACTAAATATGTTAATTATATTATTAGTTGTTATATTAATCATATTATTATGGATTTAATTATTTATTTGATGTTAAATGTTAATTATTAATTATTATATTAATAATTAAATATATCATGAATTATTAAATAAATTTTACATTATAATATATATAAATTAAATAGTCTATAAATGAGTATGTAAATGATATTATTAGAGATTAATTATTATATATACATAAATAGTTATTCATAATTATATAATTAAACTAAAATGAAATTTTTGTATTGAGAGAACACACTTTGAGTCATACCGGGCATATTGTTTATCAGATTGATGTGAGGTAGATTCTAACCCCTAACAAATGAATTATAGACCATAAAACTAATGTTTAAAATCAATTTGTGCTTTTTTTATTGGTTTTGACAATGTGACATAAATTTTAAACTAAAATTACCCTATAATGTTGAAAACATGCAGTTGAAGTCATACCAGCCCCATAGTTTATCAAATTGATGTGTGGTCAATTTCTACACATAACAAATGAATTATAGATAGTTTTCCTAATTTTTAAAATCGATAAGACCATGTTTACTATACTTAGAAAATGTGATGATAATTGTAAACTAAAATGACAATTTTATATTGAAAATAGACACTTTGATTCCTAAAATCCTCAACATGTGTCAAATTGACATGTTGTTGATTCCTATACATCACAAATGAATTATGGATCATTGAACTAATGATTTAAAAAATTAGAATTTGTTTTCTCATTTTTGACTATGTGTTTAAAATTTTAAACTAAAATTACATTGTAATATTAAAAGTACACTCTTTTTGTGAGATTGAAAACATTGTGTGCTTAATTGGAATGAATTCGATTTCGACACATCATAAATGAATAATGCATCATTTTCTTAAACTCTTAAAATTGTTTGATCTTGTTCTCTCAATTTATTCTATGTGACATTATTTATTCTAAAATGACATTTTCAAATTGAAAACACATGCTTAGAGTCATAAAACAACTTCATATACTAGATTGAATTATGGATGATTATTATATGTCACAAATAAATTAGAGATCATTGTCCTAAATTTTGAAAAAACCGAATCTTAGTTACTTGGTTTTTACAATGTGTAATCTGTTTTAATATAAAATTCCACTTTTATATTGAAAACACATAGTTTGAGTCATATTGACCACATGATACATGATATTATCAGGTGGTAGATTTCTATAAATAAAAAATTAATTATAGATCATCGCCATAATGTTTGAAACCAATTAATGTTTTTTTCTTAATTTTTGATATGTGATCCACATTTTAAACTAACATTACACTTTTTCATTAAAAATATAGACTTTGAGTCATACTGACCAAATCGTTTTTCATATTGATGTGTGATCGATTCTTATAAGTCAAAAATTAAATATGGATCATTTTCAGAAAGTTCAATATTAATTTGAGCTCGTTTTATATGTTTTTTCTATGTGACATATGTTTTTAAACAAAATGACACTTTTAAATTGAAAACACACACATGGAGTCATACCAACCACATCGTGTGTCATATAAACATGTAGTCAACAAAGGTATGTCAAAAATGAGTTATGGAATGTTCCCATGATGTTTAAAATTAATCGATAATCATTTTATATGTAACATGCATTTTAAACTAAAACAATACTGGTATATTGAAAAAACACACATTGAGTCATACATGCCACATCATGTGTCAGATTGATGTGTGGTCCATTACTATACAAAAAAATGAATTATGGATTTTTTTAATATTTTTTTAAAGGAACACGAGGTTGTTTTCTATAATTTTTCTATTTAACACATTTTTTAAAATAAAATGTCAGTTAAATTTTTTAAATATATACCTTCAGTCATGTCAACCACATCGTGAGTTGGATTTTCAAGATTTTTTTCTCTAAAACTCAAATGAATTATGGATCCCTTTTATAAATTTTGAAAAGAATATGATACTTTTTTCTTGGTTTTGGATATACGACACATGTTTAAAAAAACTACTGTTTTGAATGAAAATATGAACTTTCATTCATACTAGCCGCATCATGTGTTTGATTAATGTGTGGTTTATTACAACACATCACACATGAATTATGGTTCATGTTACTAATGTTTTAAAATAAATATCATTTTTTTTATTTTGGGATATGTGACACATTTTTTAAACTAAAAGGCCACTTAATATTGAAAACACACACATTTAGTCTTATCAGCCACATTATGTTTCATATTGATCAGTGGTCTATTCCTACATGCCACAAATGATATTTGGATACTTTCCATAATGTACGAGAAAAATATGACATCTTTTTATTGTTTTTGTAAGCGTGGAATGAACTTTAAACAAAAAAGACACTTTTATAATGAAAATAGCCACTTTGAGTTATATCATCCACATCATGTGTCAAATCGACATAATGTTGATTATTTTATATCTCAAAATAATTAGAATAATTTTCGTCATGTTTATGGACAATATATTATCTTTTTATTTGTTTTCTCTTTATGACATGAATTTTAAACAAAAATGACAATTTCAAAATGAAAATGTACAATTTCACTCATATTGATCACAATTGGTGTTACAATGATGTGAGGTAAATTCCTACAACTAAGAAATGAATTACTAATTTTTTTACTAATTTTTGAAACCAAGATAAGCTTCTTTTTTTAATTTTTGGTGTTGTGACACATGTTTTGAACTAAAATTGAACTTTTATATTAAAAACACACACTTAGATTCATATCAACAACATCATGTTTTTGAATGATGTGAAATCAATTATTATATTCCAAAAATGAATTACTGGTCATTTTCCTATAGATTGAAGATAATATAAGATCATTTACTTAGTTTTGGCCTTGTGACTATTTTCTCACTAATTTGACAATTGTTAATACACACTTTGAGTCGTACCAGCCACATTATGTGTTAGATTTACATTAATTATATTCCTATATCACAAAAATGATTGTTGGATAATTTTCAATATGATTGAAGACAATAAAATCCCATTTTATTATTATTTTTAAGTCACACACAATTTAAACTAAAATTACACTATTTTTTTTAAAACAAGCAGTTTTATTGATACTGTACACATCATGTGTATGAATGAATTTATTTTGATTGATAAATGTTACATAGGAATTAATGATCATTTAACTATGTTTTAAAAATAATTTAATTCTATTTTCTAGGTTTTGTCTATGTGATGAGTGTTTTGAAGGAAAATGAAGCTTTTAAATTAAAAACATGCACTTTAGGTCCTACCGACAACATCATGTGTCAAATTTATGTGTGGTCAATTCCAATATTTCACAAATAAAATTTCAATAATTTTACGAACTTTTGAGAATACAACGATATTTAATTTCTTGTTTTTTATATATAAAGTGTTCTTTAATCTAATATGAAAGATTCATATTAAAAACACACACTTTATGTTATATAGACCATATTGTAAATTATATTGAAATGAACTCAATTATTATATGTCTCAAATGAATTATGAGTCATTTGAATAATGTTTGAAAATAAATATTATCATGTTTTCCCCTTTTGGGCTATTGGAGATGCATTTAACCTAAAATAAAACATTTATAATGAAAATGTATACTTTGAGTAATACTGATCACATCATGTGGAAGATTGGTGTGAGGTCAATTACTATACATCACAAATTTGTTACGGATAAGTTTTCAAATGATTGAAAATATGATAAGCTCACATTATCTGTTTTTTTAGTTTGAACAAGTTTTAAACTAAAATTAAACATTTATAATAAAAAGACACACTCAGAGTCATTCCTTCTAGATCATGTGTTGTATTTATGTGAAGTAAATTATTACATTCCAAAAATGAGTTATGGATCAGTTTTATAAATATCAATGTTAATATGAGCTTGTTTAATTAGTTTTGGTGATGTAACCTGTGTCTTAAACTAATTTTATACTTGAGTACATGTACGTTGATATATATCAGACATGTGTAAAATTTACATTCATTTAATTCCTACACATAAAAAATATTTTTGGATCATTTTATTATTGATTGGAAACAATCAGAGGTCATTTTTACTGTTTTTTTCTATGTGACACATGTTCTAAACTAAAACAAAAGTATTATATTGAAAAAAATTAACTATTAATAGTATTTTCCAAATCATGTGTCATATTCATGTGAACTATATTCATAAAACTGAAAAATTATATATGGAACATTTTCAAGGTTTGAAAATAATTTAGGCTCATTTTATTGGTTTTTACTAAGTGACATGTTTTGTGGACTAAAATGATAATTATATATTAAAAAATTCACATTGAGTCATATCAGCTAATCATGTGTTGGATTGATGTCTATTCAATTCCTACACACCAACTATGAATTATAGATCATTTTGATAAATTAGGAATATAACTTGACCTTGTTTTATTATATGTGATGCATTTTTTAAACGAAAATGAAACTTATTCTTTAAAACACCCACAGTTTGTGTCATATGATCCATTGAAGGCGTCACATAGTTTCAAGTCAATTACTATATGTCAAAAATTAATTATGGATATTTTTTATAATTTATGAAAGTAATATGATATTTTTTTCATTTTTTTTAAAATTTGAGATATGTTTTTGACTAAAAATATATATTTATAATAAAAACATGTACATTGAGCCATTACTGTAAAGTTGTGAGTCATATTGACATTTAGTTGATTCCTAGACATCCAAAATTATTTATGGATTATTTTCTAAATTTCTTAAGGAAATCCGAGACTGTTTTCTTGGTTAAGGATATGTGATGTTTGTTTTAGAGTAAATTGATAATTTTAATGTGAAGACAAAAACATTGAGTCATACCAACCAGATCATGTTCTAGATTGATGTGAAATGAATTCCAATACATCTCACAAGAACTATGGGTCATTTTATTAATTTTTGAAGATAATATGAGATCATTTTATTGATATTGATAATGTGATGGACATTTAAAACTAAAATGAAACATTTATGTTGAAAACATTCACATTGTGTCATAATAGACACATCATGTGCCAGATTGATGTGTAGACATTTCTTACACATCTAAAATGAATTAAGGATCATTTTTTGGAATTTTCTAAACAAAATGAAATTATTTTATCATTTTTGACAACGTGAAGTTTGTTTTAAACTAAAATGGATGTTTGATATTAAAAACATGAACTTTGTGTCATACTAGCGACATAATATGTTGAATATGGTTTAGCCAATTCCTACATGATGCTAATGAATTATGGGTTATTGTCATAAATTTTGAAATCAATTTCAGCTCATTTGACTGGTTTTCAAAATGTGATACATTTTTGAAACTAAATAGACATGTAATGATCAACCGACCTCTCAACAATTTCATCTTCCACCCATACAAAAACTTATATAACAAATAATTCCTCACTTATACATTTTTCATTGTATTATGATATCAGTGAGTAATTTTTATAAATATTTATATTTTCATTCATTTCATGTATTTTGTTGAATAAAACATGAATATGATGAATTTCAACTTGATTCTTCATCATGGGGGTGGACGTGCTTATAACAAGGCCCAAAACATTTTTAAAAACCCATAAAAATATAGAAAGACACAAAATGAATATGATGAGGCTTTTTAAATGGAATTATCTTCCCAAAGAGTTAGTAATATGTCTTTCGATTTGTGGCTATAAGAATCCTTGAACTATTTACCTCTCTCATTTATCATAGTTGTAGCCTCAATGTCTAATATATTATGAGTTTGAGGAGCTTCAAACATATTAATAGATCTACATGATTATATATAGAATAACTCTCCATGATACTTATCCTTGAAGAACTTCTAAAATATTTTTTATTTATATGTAACACCTCGACCCCATTTACCCAAAGTCGTTGCATTATTATAATACATTGGAATGATTACAAGGAATCAAGTCCCAAAATACCGATTAGTTTAGAAGTATTGGAAAATAGATTGCATTCATGAACATTAAATTACACATTAGAAGATAATACACAATGTAAATGATCCTTTGAGACTGCAATTAATCCCCAAGCTTAAACCTACTTATCAATCCTAAAACACTTCTTGGAATCCTAGGAAAATGAAATATAAGAAAGGGGTGAGCTTAAATTCTTAGTAAGGGTAAGCAATACAACGGAAGATAACATAAATATTAAGCATGGTGAATAATTTAAAACGCATGACTTTACAGATAACAAACATGAACACATGTATGGAAGGAATATGAGTTGAGTAAATAATGCCATAATAAAACATAATCATGGGTATTATACTAGTCGAATGACCACATGAACCATCAATATAATTTCCATAATGAGGGAATGTATAATGCTAAACATTCCAAAACATTTTGTCAAGACCTTAAAAAAGACATCTAAAAATGATTTAGGTGTCGGCCAAAACCATATATCAAATTTGGAAAGGCCTTGGCCAATTCCAGGTTTAATTGTCTCATGAGACCTATCGATGCATTGAGGATCTATAGTGGGCTCCGCCTATCACTTACTAAGTCCAATACATTCCGCATACGAAAAGGTTGGAATATAAGATAAACATTCCTATTAAAACTAGCATACGAAATGTCAATACATTAACCATAAACCATGAATGGTATAGAAATAACACATCAACACTCAAACATATCCCAAAACCTTCAATACAGTATGGAATATTTGTATCATAAAAAATCTTCTTCAGTCAAGTTTAAAATCTATCAAAGGATGCTGATATAGATGACAATGATTTTGAAAACTCCTTGAGAGAAATATCCCTTTTTCATGATAACATTTAAAATTCACACAATTTAAAAAGGAAGATATTTGAACAATTTTTTGAATCAAAGTGTCCCATACCACTTTGAAACATTTGAAAAGAATTAACATTTTAAAAACATTCGTGTCCATATAAATAAATCCTTAAAAACCATTTTGAAAACATAGAGACTAATGAGAATGATTTAGATGAATAAATATTTAAAACATTTAAAATGATGTTTAATGAAAAATTACCTTAAAATAACTCCTTTGAAAACTCTTTCATGAAACATGTACATGGATAATAAATATGTCCCAGTAAAAACTTACAAATAATCAATCTCGGATAATAATGAGATTGATGAATTAACCTTTACCTTGCACTTTCCTTTGGCCAAGGATACATTTAAAATCTTTTATGATGACCATAGTATGTTATTAAATTATACCAGAACCATATTAATATTTATGATATCACAAATGATTCATTTATGACTTTACCCTACCCATTTAATAATAAATTCCCTATTAAATTGACATTTTGGATAATAATCGCTTCCTTATCGTACGTGTTTTAACTTGTTACTCTTGATTTTATCACTTAGATCGTGATTTAAATACTTCCAAAATATAAAAAATGATTTATATATCATATATATTTAGAATATAGTTATTTATAATAGTCATATATATGAAATGGAAAACACTGTTTATTGAGATCGTAGGCCGTACATACCCATAAACGCTGTTTCCATTTTCATATCGTATTGAACGAAAATAAGTGAATAAGATATATGTAATTACATATATATATCTCCAATATAATTATTATTTCCTATAATACATACTTACTAATGATATATATTTTATAATCATCGTTGAATGGTGAACGTGGAAATGAATCTCATCGCGTCGTCGAGACGGTAATCCGTACGTACGCACGAGCGACAATATCATTATATTGATGGAGAAATAGTATATAATTGGATGGTATATCATATATAAAGAATCATTAAAATGTTATTTTTATTATTTACATTAGTTATACTCATTATTATACACATACAAATAATTAAGTGTTTGAATAAAAAATTACACCATGACGTGGATACGGTAATCCGTACGTATGAATGTATGGTGACTTTGTAATTTATAGGATAGATATGTCACGACCCCCTCCCACTAAAGATGCCCCTCCTGAGATAGAAACGGTGATAGGGAGATAATGACCCTCGAGTCCCGCCTCCAGTAGGCCCCGGGGTGGCGATAGGGAGATAATGACCCCCGAGTCCCGCCTCCAGTAGGGTCCCGCACGGCCCTGGTAGTCCTCCTAGAAAACTGAAAGTAAACTTAGGGTGAGCATACATGTATACTCAGTAGGAAAACCTAAAGCTCTTGTGCACAAGTGGGGAGACATTTTAATGTCCTGTGAGAACAACAGAAGAAACCTAGCAAGGAATTCTATCCACCCAACCTCACCAGCCACACTCACCAAAAACACAATCACAACAGGTAGTAGTAGTATATGAAAAAGAGTGTTGGGTACCCCGCACCATTTCCCTTTAGTTAGATACTCTTCCTAATGATCAACGTCCTGATGCCGCCACACTCACCCCGCCCACACACACCTGGGACACACAACCACGTATCCCGCCCGCACACACCTGGGCCTCACAACCACGTATCCCGCCCGCATACAAGTGGGCCTCACAACCACGTATCCCGCCCGCACACACCTGGGACTCAAAACCACATATCCCGCCCACACACACCTGGGCCTCATCCCGAATATTCTTGAGAAACAATAGAACCTACCCGAAGAGTCTTGGGCTAAAACCACCCCAATCGAAACCTACCCAAAGAGTCTTAGGTGTAAGGTTTCCTCAAGACATCACAACCTAGGGGATAATGAGATGGAAGGAACTAGTAACTAAGGGAAAAACACCCTCTCCCATAAAATGGGAGTTTTCGGCACTAAGTGCTCAACATGGGGGGGGGGGGGATAAAACACAAAAGATATATGTATACCAAACACACAACCCAACCTATGGCTTGTAAACAGAAAACTGAGCACGTGCCTCAGCACTGCTACCACGAAGTATGCATACAACAACAATCCCAACCCCCTTTAGGTTTTCACGTTTCAGTAGAAAAAGTTTATTTAGTTCCTTAACTACTGGGAAACTATCCATAACCAACCACATCAATCGTTCGTAAAAAATATCCCTGCCATCCACAAATCAAGTTCGGAAAAACACAAGAAACACATCAAAGTCCTTCTTATCAACCAACCAACCCCATTGGTTATTAATTCCATTTCATTACCATGCCCCACAATTTATTAACTCTTACACTTTTATTTACTAATCACAACCCATAGCCCGTTCACATTCAACCCATCCCTGTAGCCCCACTGCCAACCACCATAACCACAACCACACCGTACATCATCATCCCTTTAATACCATATATTGTAGCCCTGCTGCCCATTACCAACACAACATTCACACCAGCCAACAACCAAGTCAACCGCAGCCCCACTACTCACCCGATCCACAACAACCCACAAAACACCCCCATCACATTCCACGTAACCAATCCACCACCAACATGTTCATTATTCCATTTTGTTTAACTGGGGTGATCACACAAGGGTTCCAGATTTTAAACAGCCAACTTTACGTGATTAACCAATTTCCACATTCCACAAAGTTTCCATCCATAAGAAAAATCCATAAGGAGAGGGAAAAATTTGATTGTGTAAGCAAAGGCCCCCAAATACCGTGATTTTCCGTAGGTAGAAGCTCATTAAATTCACAACATAATATCACAATATATAAAGTAACAGAAAACACAACTTCCCATCCCCGTTCTTTAACCAGTTATTATCATTATTTAAAGGATCAACTTTTTCTCATGAAAACAAGAGGATACCCACCCCGGATGATGCACAAATTAGAGAGACAAAGGTAAGATCCCTACCTCAACAGGTTCCTGATCGCAATGCTCCCCCGGATCAACCTTAGAAGACGTCCATCCGCGTCCGTCACTTCTATCGGGTCCCGGTAAAACCTCCTTGGGTGTAAGTCGGAAAGGAAAGGTCGAATGAAAGACAACGGATCCAAGATCGGAAGATCCGCCTCGTTGTTACGATCCCGTGGCCGCTGAAGGATCGTAAATCAGAGCTCAGATGAAGAAGTTATGGAAGAAAAGGAGCCTTGGAGTCTCTTGGGAGATCTCTGCTCAGAGGAATGGGGAGGAGAGGAGTGAATTGAATGGAAGAGGGGACCGATTCTTTTATAGGCAAGAAAAAGAAAAGTACATGGCCTGTACTTTATGGTACACGGCGTGTACTCGGTTATTTCACACGGTCTCCATGCGGTTTCCAACACGGCTCCACGACTATTGACTGGTCAACACACGGTTTGAGGGTAACACATTTGTGGGGAGGGACTACACGGCGTGTAGTTTAGACACACGGTGTGTACTCATTTATTGCACACAGCAAGGACATGAATCCAACACTGTACACAGCCGTTGACTGGTAACGCGTACGCGGGGAAGGACTACACGACATTTAGAACTGGTCACACAGCGTGCACCCATTATTCCACACAGCAAGGACACGACCTTCAACACGGGGTATACCCGAAAAGGGGGTACACAACATGTACTCAAACTACACGACGTGCAGTTTCAAAGTTCTGGAAAGTGTGGGAAAAGTCCATTTTACCCTCCAGAGCACTTCTTGACCTTCTTTTTGACAAAGGAATGGGTCGGAGAGGTCCGGGCCATTACATCAGATACCTCTTAAAACATTATCGTCCCTGAGAATTCAAAAAACCAACCCAGAGGAACCCAACAAGATACCTCTTAGGGTTATCATTATAACAGGAACCCAACCAACAACCCTAATCATATGTGTTCGGAATTCCTTCTCTTATGTCGAGATATTATCCGCTTTAGGCGGCACTGACTCGCCTGCACGGGTTTAATCACGTCCTCATTAATGCGTCTCGATTATGAATTGGGTCTTCCCACTTTCATACATTAGGATTTTTTTTCAACTCGAACTACCCCCAATACCACACATCCAACACACTTCCCGAACACGTGGTTTTGGGAAATTACATCTCCTCTGTCGGGATATTATCCGCTTTAGGCGGCATTGACTCGCCCGCACGGGTTCAGTCGCTTCCACATTAATGCGTCTCGATTAAGGCTCTGGTTTTCCCCTTTTTCCACACATTCGGACATGTTACACATTACCAGGGATCAAAGAAAACAAAAGTTCTCACAACCGATAAGCCAAGAATTCCATATACCAGAGGTACATAGTACAACATCAACACCAAGATCAAAAGAACAAGGGAAAAACACAAGTCAAAACAACTCTGGGTACTGAGCGTACATCTGGGCCTCCTGCTCCCAAGTGCTCTCCTCGAGGCCGCCATGACTCCACAACACACGAACCAAGAGAATGGTTCGTCCATAGATCAGCTTATCTTTACGATCTTCGATTCTGACTGGGCGTTCCTCGAAGGTCGCGTCGTCTCCCATGTCTAACTATCCCCAGTTGATAACGTGGGAGTCGTCGTGTAAGTACCGACGGAGCTGGGAGACGTGGAAGACGTCATGAACCTTCTCTAACTGAGGTGGAAGGGCCAGCTGATATGCCACCTCGCCGACTCACATCAACACCTCAAATGGTCCGATGAACCTAGGTGAGAGCTTACTCCCTTTCCCAAACCTCCACAGCCCCCGTCGAGGGGAAACTTTCAAGAACACATGATCTCCCACCTAGAACTCCAAGGGCCTCCTCTGACGATCAGCATAAGACTTCTGTCGGTCCTGAGCCGCTTTCATCCTCTCACGTACAAGCTATACTTTCTCTGTAGTGATCTACACTACCCCTGGCCCACGAGTACCTGTCTCACCAACCTCTATCCAGCAAATGGGTGAACGACATGGCCTTCCATACAAAACCTCAAACAGTGCCATGCCAATACTAGAGTGGAAGATGCTGTTGTAGGAAAACTCTACTAAAGGCAAGTGTCATACCCATGATCCTCTGAAATCCAGAACGCATGCTCGCAGCATGTCCTCTAACGTCTGGATAGTCCGCTCTGTATGCCCATCAGTCTAGGGGTGGAAAGAAGTGCGAAGGCATAACTGGGTGCAAAAAGCATGCTGTAACCCCCTCCAGACTCGTGAGGTAAACCGAGTATCCCGATATGAGACGATAGTCTTCGGGACCCTATGAAAACGCACCACCTTGTCTACGTACCTCTGTGCTAAGGTACCCACTATGCCCGACTCCTTAATTTCCAAGAAGTGAGCTAATTTCGTCAGACGATCCACCACTACCCAGACAACATCATAACCTCCCTGAGCTATGGGTAGTCCTATGACAAAGTCCATTGAGATGTCATCCCACTTCCACTCGGGGACATCTAAAGGATGCAACAAACCACTGGGAAAACGATGTTCAGCCTTCACTTGCTGACACACTAGGAATCTAGCCACAAACTCCGCCACTACCTGTTTCTCCCCGGGCCACCAAAACTGTTCCCCCAGGACTCGGTACATTTTTGAAACTCCTGGATGTACCACTAAGGCTGAGCTATGGAACTCACGGAGAACTCCCGCACGCATTGTATCCGGGACAAAAAAACTTCCATAAAAAAGCATCCGATGTTAGCTGTCCTCTGACCATCCCTCTGGAGCGTTTCCATGATCGACATGATCCCGCATCACTTCTTCCTCGGAGTCCCCCCACTGAGACTCTTCCACCTGCTGCAACAAGGAGGACTGTACCATCATCTGAAACAAACAGCCTCTAAAACCTTCTTCTCTTGCATCCAAATGCAAGGCAGCCAACTCTCCCATAGCTTTACAAGCATCAACGGATTCCTGAACTACTTCCTGATGAGACTTCCTGCTCAGGGCATCAGCCACAACGTTTCCCTTACCTTCAGTTTAAGAGATCTCAAAGTCATAGCCTTGGAGAAACTTGACCCATCTCCGCTGCCGTATGTTTAGGTCATGCTGGGAGAAGATATAACGCAGGCTCTTGTGATCTGAGAAGACCACAAAGTGCTCCCCAAAGTGGTAATGTCGCCACAACTTCAGTGCAAACACTACTACTGCAAGCTCCAGGTCATGGGTGGCATAGTTGCGCTCGTGAGGGCGCAACTGCCTAGACCCATAACAAATCACTACCTTATTCTACATCAGTACGCACCCCAGACCAAGGCCATAAGCATCGAAAAACACCTCATACAACAACCCTTCCTCTGGAAACCTGAGTACGGGAGCACTGACCAATTTCTCCTTCAGGTAGTCAAATGCTTTCTGGCACTGCTCGCTCCATAGGAAGACCTGGTTCATCCTAGTCAAAGTCGTCAATGGAGAAGCAACTCGAGAGAAGTCTGAAACGAACCTCCGATAGTAACCTGCTAACCCCAGGAAACTATGAACTTCTGCCATGCTCTTGGGTGCTGCCCAAGAAACAACTTCCTCCACCTTTTTCGGGTCCACCGATACTCCATGCTGAGACACCACATGCACAAGGAAGTGTACTTCTTGCATCAAGAACTTACACTTCGATAATTTCCCGTAAATCGGGTGGTGTAGAAGGACTTCCAAGACATCCCTGAGATGCTCAACATGCTCCTCCTCTGATCTTGAGTAGATCAGGATGTCATCAATAGACACAATAATGAACCGGTCTAGAAACTCTTGGAAAACAATGTTTATAAGTCCCATGAACACAGCTGGTGCATTCATAACTCCAAATGGAATCACTACAAACTCGAAGTGCCCATACCTGCACCTCAAAGCCGTCTTCGAGAAGTCACTGTCCTTTACCCTCAACTGATAATATCCCGATCACAGATTAATCTTAGAGAACCAACCTGCTCCCCTTAGCTAGTCGAAGAGATCATCAATCTTTGGAAGGGGGTAGCGGTTCTTGACCGTTACCTGGTTCAACCTTCGGTAGTCTATGCATAGCCTGAGACCACCATCTGCCTTTTTCACGAACAAAACTGGAGCACCCCATGGAGACACACATGGTCGAACAAAACCCTTCTCCATCAGATCTTCAATCTGAATCTGCAAATCCCGCAACTTTGAAGGTGCCATCCGATAAGGGGCCATCAAAATCGGACGGGAACCAGGCTGTAAGTCTATCCCAAACTCAACGTCGCGTCGGGGGGGGGGGGGGGGGGGGGGGGTAGAGTCACAACCTACTCAGGAAAAACATCGAGGAAATCCCTAACAACTTTCAGGACATCCATCATCTCTATATCAGCTGGAACCACTGATAACCCGCCTAACAAGGAAAGGAGAGGCTCCACACGCCAGATTCCCTCCTGATAGCTCCTCTCTCCAACAAAAGATACGTGCTACCCATCCACATCGGAGAAGACAACTCTTCTCCGAAAGCAGTCGATAATGACACTAACGGAAAAAAACCAGTCGATGCCTAGGATGACATCGTATGAATGCATCTGTAATAGAAGAAGGTCACCACTAGATCGATGTGGTCCCAACATCAGCCCACATCCCCGGCAAACACAAGATACGCTGGTCTGGCCTCCAACTGGTGTACTCAGTACCAGTGGTAAGGAAATTCTATCTACGTCTAGTCCCAAAGCATGGGCTAGACTAGGTGGAACAAAGGAGTGTGAAGCTCCCGAATCGAACAAAGTAGAAACAAGAGTGCTGAACAAACAAATCGTACCTCGTACCGCCTCTGGTCCGGCCGGAGCTATCAACTCTGCTACGGGAAACTGTCCACACCCAGATCCTATGCCTCTCTGATGTCGTCCACTTCCCCGACCAAACCCTGGTGGAGGTCCCTGAGGAGCACCCTGAGGTTAGACTCCTCCTACAAAGTCTTCCCTCATAGGGGCATGGTCTTGCTGCTGTTGGAAGGGCCTCGCTGGCAACTAGTGCTACTAAGGTGGGCGCTGAACCTGCCCATCTCCACCGTACTGAGCTTGGGTCAGGCACTGACTCTGAACGTTCCCTAAACCTCCAAAAGAAAACAACTCAGTCTTGGGATCGTGAAAAAGGGACGAGGACATGAAGATCTGAATTGGAACTACTGGGGCCTGCTGCCCAATATCCTGAACCTGGAAGGTCCCATCGCAGGAGACCTGCTGCTGACTGCCTTCCCCTTCGACGAGCCTGGATGGATCCCCTCTCGGGGTGCACCTCCCAGCGAGTGCATCCTCTCTACAACCTATACCTTCTTCTGTACCTCCAAGTACGTCAGAGGGGTGAAGGGGGTGACAGTATATTGGAGCGAAGGACGAAGTGCCTCCTCCAAACGTCTCGCCTGAGACTCCTCATCCAAAAAGAGATTCGGACCAAAGAGCAGGAGATCCTTGAACTTGATCCCCATCTCTTGTACTAACATACTCCCCTACTGAAGGGAGAGTAACTCCTGCCGCTTCTCCGCCTTGATCATGGAATAAAAGAATTCCTCTCAGAATTCCTTCTCAAAGTCATCCCATGGAACCTCTGCCTCTATCCTCTCCAAGGTAGAGCATCCACCACTGTCGTGCCGCACCTCTCAGCTGACTGACTACTAGGGGAACCCAGTACTCCCTCGGAGCACGGATCAAGGTAAAAGCGATCCATAGATCCTCAATCCATCCCTCCGTCTCCATATCCGAAGTACTACCCCCGTACTTCTTGAGGGTCTGCCGCTGGAAAGAACGGAGAGTCGTCTTCCACTGGCTATCTTCCTCCTCACAGTCAATCCTCAACTGATCGAACACCTGAATCTGCTGGGCCTTGGCCGTCTGAGCCACCCGGGGATAACGTCTAGGTGCCATAACTATACGGTAAACAAGAATCGCCTAAGCCCAAGTAGTAAGAAAAAACTCAAGGTTTCATTTTATCATTTTATTTCAATTTCTTTCCCAGAACACCCAAATCAAGTAAAACACAATCATGATGATGCATGTACCTTCCCTAGGGTCTCTACCCTACAATCAATGTAGTCTCACTTGATCATTAGGTAGGCTCAGAGTCCTTGTATCAGATCACGGGATGCCCTAAAAACCCGTGTCCTAGCCGGTCTTCCCTGGCCTATGTCACGCACCAAGATTAACTAACACTGTTGCCCTACCATCCTAAGAAATCCTCACTATTCTTAACTCTAGACTCCATCCTATCTCTCAACCATCACCTCTGATACCATTATTTCACGACCCTCTCCCACCAAATATTCCCCTCCTGAGCTGGCAATGGAGAAAGGGAGATAATGACCCCCGAGTCCCGCCTCCATTTGGCCTCGGGGTGGCGACTAGCACCAAGGGTATGAGTTTTTCACAAATATGGTAGGAATTACCCTTTTTATTTTAAAATATCAGGAAATTGGAAAAGTCAACCACCAAAAAGGAAAAGAGCAAGTGTATAGAAATAAACCCAAACCAATCCCACATGCATGTTTAAACAATTTTATAAAAAGGTACAAGTACAAGAAATCTCAAAGTACAATACCAAAAGAAAACAAAGGTATAGAAACAGCAACAAATCCAACTGTCTGACTAGTAGGGTCCCGCACGGTCCTGGAAGTCCTCATGGAAACCTAAAAGTAAATGTAGGGTGAGCATACAAGTATACTCAGTAGGTAAACCTAAAGCTCTTGTGCACAAGTGGGGAGACATCCTAATGTCCCGTGAGAATAACAGAAGAAACCTAGTAAGGAATTCTATCCACCCAACCTCACCAGCCACACTCACCAAAAACACAATCACAACAGGTAGTAGTAGTATAAGAACAAGAGTGTTCGGCACCCCGTACCATTTACCTTTAGATAGTTACTCTTACTAATGATGAACATCCTGATGCTGCCACACTCTCCCCACCCGGACATACCTGGGCCTCACAACCACATATCCTACCCGCACACACCTGGGCCTCACAACCACATATCCCGCCCGCACACACCTGTGCCTCACAACCACGTATCCCGCCCTCACACACCTGGGCCTCATCCCAAAGATTCTTGGGAAATAGTAGAACATTCCTGAGGAGTCTTGGGCTAAAACCACACCAATCGAAACCTACCCGAAGAGTCTTAGGTGTAAGGTCACCTTAATCCATCACAGCCTAGGGGAGAAGGAGCAGGAAGGAGCTAGTAACTAAGGGGAAAACACCCTCTCCCATGAAATGGGAGTGTTCGGCACTAAGTGCTCAACATGGGTGGGGTGCGATAAAACACAAAAGATATATGTATAACAAACACACAACCTAACCTATGGCTTCTAAACAGAAAAATGAGCACGTTCCTCGACACTGCTACCACGAAGTATGCATACAACAACAATCCCAAACCCTTTAGGTTTTTACATTTCAGTATAAAAAGTTTATTTAGTTCCTTAACTACTGGGAAACTATCCACAACCAACCACATAAATCGTTCATAAAACATATCCCTACCATCCACAAATCAAGTTAAGAAAAACACAAGCAACACAACAAAGTCCTTCTTATAAACCGACAAACCCCATTGGTTATTAATTTCATTTCATTACCACGCCCCACAATTTATTAACTCTTCCACTTTTATTTAATAATCACAACCCATATCCCATTCAAATTTAACCAATCCCTGCAGCCCTGCTGCCAACCACCATAACCACAACCACACCGTACATCATCATCCCTTTAATACCATTTATTGCAGCCCTGCTACCCGTTACCAACACAACATTCACACCAACCCACAACCAAGTCAACCGTAGCCCTTCTGCTCACCCGATATACAACTACCCACAAAACACCCCCATCACATGCCACATTACCAAGCCAACACCCACATGTTCATTATTCCATTTTTTTAACCGGGGTGATCACACAAGGGTTCCAGATTTCAAACAGCCAACTTTACGTGATTAACCAATTTCCACATTCCACAAAGTTTCCATCCATAAGAAAAATCCAGAAGGAGAGGGAAAAATTTAATTGTGTAAGCAAAGGCCCCCAACGACCATGATTTTCCGTATGTAGAAGCTCATTCAATTCACAACATAATATCACAGGATATAAAGTAACAGCAAACACAACTTCCCATCCCCGTTCTTTAACCAATTATTATCTTTATTAAAAAGTTCAACTGTTTCTCATGAAAACAAGAGGATACCCACCCTGCATGATGCAAACATTAGAGATACGAAGGTAAGATCCCTACCTCAACAGGTTCCTGATCGCAACTCTCCCCCGGATCAACCTTAGAAGACGTTCGTCGGCGTCAGTCACTTCTATCGTGTCCTGGAAAAACCTCCTCAGGTGGATGTCGGAAATGAAAGGCCGAATTAAGGACAACAGATCCAAGCTCGGAAGATCCGCCTCGTCGTTACGATCCCGTGGCCGCTGACGGATCGTAAATCGCAGCTCGGACGAAGAAGTTATGGAAGAAAAGGAGCCTTTGAGTCTCTTGGGAGAGCTCTGCTCAGAGGAAAGGGGAGGAAAGGAGTGAATTGAAAGGAGTAGGGGACCCCTCCTTTTATAGGTGAGAAAAGGAAAACTACACGGTGTGTACTTTATGGTACACGGCGTGTACTCGATTATTTCACACGGTCTCCACGCGGCTTCCAACACGGCTCCGCGACCGTTGACTGGTCAAAACACGGTTTGAGGGTAAAAAATACGCGGGGAGGGACTACACGACGTGTAGTTTAGACACATAGTGTGTACTCATTTATTTCACATGGCAAGGACACGACTCCAACACGGTACACGACCATTGACTGGTAACGAGTATGCGGGGAAGGACTACACGACGTGTAGAACTAGTCAAACGACGTGCACCCATTATTCCACACAGCAAGGACCCAACCTTCAACACATGGTATACCCGGAAAGGGGGTACAGGGTGTGTACTCAAACTACACGGATTGTAGTTTCAAAATTCTGGAAAGTGTGGGAAAAGTCAATTTTACCCTCCAGAACACTTCTTGACCTCATTTTTGACAAAGGAATGGGCCGGAGAGGTCCAGGACATTACAAGATAGAATAATTAAAATGGTTGTAAAATTTTTATAATAACATAACAATATATATAAGATAATGGAGTTATTATTTTAGAATGGAAACAACAAAGAAAGAGGAAGTGGAAGAAGAAAAGAACTTGAAAGAGATAATGAAATATTTACATTTTCTCCGGGTTCTTCCTTTTGATTTGATCAAAAGGGAACATTAGGTTGGAATTTTGAACAATGGAAGGACAAAGGATAAAGGGAGGAAAGTTGGGAGGATATTTGGGCAGGGTTTGGCAGAGCCAAAAGGCTTTGGATGTGTCAAATTAAGAGAAGGAGAAGTGACCTTTTATAAGAGAGGTGAGGGTCACTTTAGGAAAAACATGAAATATTATTTTATAATAATTTTTTTTGGTTTCTAATGAATCCAAAAAGAATTAATTAAATAATAAGGTGGTTATGGGTCGCAAAACCCTTAACCAATAGGTTTTAGGCAGGTTTATGTCATCATATTGACCTTATTTTTTAGAGTTAACTCTTAGTTAAATAGTTTGACATTTACCATGTCTCTTTGTATTTTTATTTTATATGGTTACTAAACATACTATAAACTTCAAATCAAACCCCAATAGGTTCATTATTGAAATATTTAATATTATTAAGGCCTTTTAGCTGAACCTTACATTTTTAGAAATATTATATAAACCAATATTATAGGATTTGTTTTAAAAACTCAATTATGTCAATTTTGACATTATTTTAGTAAATGATTTTTGTTAAAGTACTAACAACTTTATCACGTTAGACTAAACTCATATTTTCAATAATAACTTGTCATATTAACCTATAAAATTAGTTTAATTCATAAAATGTCTCAAATTACATTTATTTGGATATTAATAATATCAATTATTTTAATATTTCATTATTATGGTAATTACTACGTCATCATTGTGTCACAAAAAAATTAAATTATTTAATATATAAAAATTATAAATAAATTATCATCATGTAAGAAATAATTTTATCGTTTTAATGAATATTTATAATCGAATTTATATTATCTATAACCCTATATTAATAATGGTTTAGTTTTTAAACATTGAATTTATCTCATTTAACTCTTCTTTAAATAAAATAATAATAAATGTCCAGATCTAATCAATGTGAAACAAATGGAGTCATATTTTATTCCTACGGTTGTTTTTGGTCGAATTATTCTTATCCAATAGAATTAAGACATGTGTTAGGGTAATTATGGTATTATTTTTACCCTTAATTTCTCTATTTACTTTAAACCGTGGTAAATAAAATTCAAAAGTTACTATTCAACAAAAATTATTTTCATCTTATTGAACCAAATTTTACTTACTGATATTAACCGTGTCTCTTGGATTTTTTAAATTCAACTCACATAAGTAGTAAAATTACATTTTATGCAGATTTGAAGATTTTCCTTGGAGGTGGGTAAAAGACGGTAAAAAGTTCGAAAAATTATATATATATATAAACTTATTATAAAATGATTCTAATGAATTACATTGAACTTATATAAGTATTATACATCTATTTTCACTTAAAATAAAATAAAATAAAAAAACTAATTATTTAAAAAAAATGTCGGTTTTAATTAATAACGCAGTGTTTTTCATTATTCATCAAAAATTGAATGTTTTCAGAAAAATAAAAAAACTTTTCCATAAGCTAAATTTGATTTTTTGAATTTAAAAATGAATTATATTTTACCAAATTCAAAATATAGAACTTACATTTATTAATTTAAAATTAATTCCCACTGTCAAAACCAAAAAGCGTGTTTTTAAAAAGTAAAAACTATCAAAAGATTGACATGTTTTTATGTCAAATTTAAATGTGAAATTACTTATAATGAAAAACATTGTATTAAATGATGAAAATTTAAAATAATTATACTTCCAAACCACTAAAATGTATAATTGAACACTATAACTTATTTTGATTAAAAAGGTTGTTTTCAATTAAAATTTAGTATTTTTCACCATTCAGCCAAATATAAAATTTATCAGAAAAACACCAAAAATTTGTCAAAACTAGATTTTTAGGTGCCGATTCTAAAGAAAAAGTATTTTTTTGTATAATTGAATATTTAAATGTTTAAATTGTTGGATTATAAAAAGGTTTGCCTTTAAAAAGTGGTAAAATTGTATTTTTTGAAAAATACTTATTTTATCTGAAAAAATGAATTTGTTCTTATAATATGTCTAAAAAACTCATAATATGGATTATGAAACTATAAGGATTATATAAAATTCAATATTCAGTAAAAAATATCTATAACTGCTTTTGAACGACTAGTTTGGTAAGTCATTGGGCGCTTGAACGCGATTTTGCGTTTGGCGCAAGTTATTGAATAAGTTTGAAAAAATAAGGTACAATGAAATATGAGGGTGTTACATTATCCCCTCCATCAATAAATTGCGTCCTCACAATATTGAAATTTTTCTTGAATTATAAAATGTTAAAAATAGAATATACCTTTGTGGAAAACCCACATCAGAAATTGGGTTAATAAAATTTAGTCTTAATAACAGAGAAAGGGAAATGAAAAGTTACCACCAAATTATGATCTCAATTAGGAGAACATTTGTGGAAATTAGAGACACATAATGAGGGGAAGAACTTAAATATTTATAGGGGTGATTGAGGTCATCAATCACAAATATGTTTAAAATTGAGGGCCTTAAAGCCATCAATCTATGATGATTTAAATTATCATCGGTTAAAAAAAACATAAGGTCTTAGGATAACAAATTTTTGTTTTTATGATCCCTTAACTAAAGTTTAAGAATTAATTTCTTCTTAGAATAAAAAAATATAACTGAGATGTAGAGTTCCACCCTTTAACTACTTTCTACCAAAAACTCATCTTTCACTCTAAAGGATAATAGAACATAAAAAAAGTCTATTTAATCTAATCGTATAGGGTTCCAAAAAATGAATTTATAATTCATCTATTAGAACTTTTAAGAAAACTACATCATATAATCTAGGACATCAAATAGGCCAGTGGTAGGTGATGCACCCTTGTCACCCTTCAGTTACTGGTTCTAGTCTCACGACCTTGCCGGACACGACGGGTTTTCACCTGACCTCTGAGTTGTCCTTTTTTATAACAATCCAAAAATGATCTTTATAAATTCTATAACCTTAACAATAGTATCCAATGTCAAATATAATCTATTCCAACCTTTAGAATTATCCAAAATACTTTTGTCCAAACTCACAGTCCAAAATTTATAAGGAAGGTAAACATAATGAAGCTCCATTTTTTCCACATAATATCATGTGAATACCTTTATTATGTATTCTTTTAAAATATTGTAACACCCTGAATCACCATAAAACCATATTCATTACGTTTATGCTCCCTTATTACGTATATGATTCTAGATATATTCCTTACATCCAGAAAACATTGAATACTTCAACAATGATGAAATAACCAAACCATTAATTTGTTCCAAGGTGGTCAATAATATCCATCATAATTTATCCTAATTGACCATCTATTATTACAAAATCACTACCTTAGTATCAGAACCATATTAAGGTTTATCTTTCTTTAAACCATGTATTTTCTAAAAAATTATTACTTGCTATTGAGTCACTTTTCTCAGAACCATATAATCTCAAATCCTTAATGAAATAGTACTGCAGTACAATCCTTATTTACTATATAATTCTTATAACATGTACATCATTAATATAATACTCAAATGACACAACAATTTAATAACCAAAAAAACTATAATCATTATTCTTCATCTTCAGTAGTATCATAACATTATTATTATCCAATATCATCATTTGGGGTATACTTTGATAATTTGGAAATTGATTTGCGTAGTGTCCCAACACCTTGAAAATGAATAATTATACATTTGAAACCTTTTTCTTACCCTTAAAATCACATACCTTGTGTCCTTTTTCTCCAAACTTTTAAAAAACTCTTATTACCTTCCTGAATTTACTAAGGTTATTCTTTCCAGAGTTATCACATATGAGAAAATGCTTCTTTCCCATCTTCCCTTTATACATCTTTCTCTCTTCCATCCTTATCTTCTCTTGCTTCCCTTCAAATCCATTGGACTCAGAAAATTCATTACTTATCTTATTACCACATGATACTATTTATTCATATGATGATAATTAATGGGACACTATTTCCTTTCAAAATGTTGTCTTAACACCATGAAAGATATGATTCATCATACACTTTGTATCATGCGTATTGCTCGAGGTCGCATTCCATCTACTGGGAGTCAGTTTTAATTAATGGAATACACTAGGTCTGTTTATGAATCACAATGAATAATTCCAAAATTGTAAAATACCTAATTTAAATTGAACATTTCATTGATATAATCCATAATCATAAAAAAAATTTCTTTGAGGAGGGGTATACTCATAAACCCTTCATAGTGGTTTCTAAAGAAAATGAGAATTATCCTAAGAATATCCCCCATGAGTGTCGTAACCAAGAGTGCAGCAAAGACCATTGTCGGGCACCAGTTCCCATTCTAGTCTTGCAGAAAGTGGTGTTTTCGGGTTTTATCCCTAGGTACATCTATCCCAGAGCTGCCTCTACATACTCTAATCCATACATGGATGTATTTCTTGGAAAACTCACAAAATCTCTATCGTACCGAAATTCAAGAAAGTTCTTCTATACTAATCCCCAAATTCAATCATAGGGTAGTGTTATCTAATCAGAGTTGTTCTAAATATAATTTCCGAGGATACTTATAAACTTCCTCTAATACCAACTGTAAGGCCCTGACACTAGTTACCCAGAGTCAGTGCATTATTTTAATATATTGGAATCATTACAGAGAATCAAGTCCTGCATGAATGATCAATTTAGCAGTCTTGGAAAATAGACTCTATCAATGAACATTACATTACACATTAGAAGATAAAACAAAACATAAATGATCCGTTGAGACCACCAATAATCCCTAGATTAACCCTGCTTACCAATCATAAAACACTTCATGGAATCCTGGGAAAATGAAACATATGAAAGGGGTTAGATCAAACGCTCAATAAGGGTAAGCAATACAACAAAATATAACATAAATATTAAACATTCTGAATAATTTAAAACAAACTCCTTTACAAATAATAAGCATGAACACTTTTTTGCTAGGAATATGATTTGTGTAAATAATTCCATAATAAAACATCATCATGAGTATTCTACTAGTTGAATGACCACATGAACCATCAATATTATTTTCATAATGAGGGAATGTATAATTCCAGAAATTCAGAAACATTTTGTGAAGGCCTCATCCAAGATGTCAAAAAATTATTTAGGCCTCGACCAGAACCATATATCAAATTAGAAGAGGCCTCGGCCAATTCCACATCTAATTGTCTCATGAGACCTATCGATGCATTGAGGATCTATATCAGGCTCCACCCATCACATACTAAGTCTAATACATTCCTCATATGAAAAGGTTGAAACATAACATAAATATTCGTATTAAAACTAACATATGAAATAACAATAATTTAACCATAAAACATGAATGATATAGAAATAACACATCCACAGTCAATCATTTCAAAAAACATTCAATACAATATGAATGGTTTGTATCATAATAAAACACCTTCAAACATGTTTATAATCCATCGACGGATGTTGACATAGATGAAAATGACATGTAAAACTCTATGATAGAAATTTAAATTTCTCATAAAAACATTTAAATGTCACCTGATTTAGAAAGGAATACATTGAAATACATTTTTGAATAAAAGTGTCCCATAATACTTTGAAACTTTTGAAAGGAATAAACATTTTTAAAACATTCATGTCCATATAAATAAATCCTTAAAATCCATTTTGAAAATATGGAGAGTAATGAGAATGATTTAGAAGAATAATTATTTAAAACATTTAAAATGATGATTTATTAAAAAGTCCCTTAAAATAATCCCTTTGAAAAATATTTCATGAAACATCGACATGGATAATAAATATTTCCCAGTAAAAACATACACATAAACAATCTAGGATAATAATGAGATTGTGGAATTAACCCTTACTTTGCACTTTCCTTTGGTCGAGGGTACATTTAACCTCATGTATAATGACCATAGTATGTTATTAAATTATTACAAAACCATATTAATATTTATACTACCCATTTAATAATAATATCAATGTTAAATTAACATTTCGGGTAATAATCTCTTTCTTAATCGTACGTATTTTAACTTGTTACTCCTGATTGTATCACTTATATCATGATTTAAATACAACCAAAATATATGAAATGATTAATATATCATATATATTTACAATATAAATATGTATAATAGACATATATGAAATGGAAAACACCGTTTATGGAGATGGTAGGCCGTACGTACGCATAAAGTCTCTTTCCGTTTTCATATCATATTGAATGAAACTAAGTGAATAAGATATATATAAGTAAATAAATAGATAAATATATATATAACCAGTATAATTATTATGCAATATATTACATACTTATTAATGAAATATATTTTATAATCATCATTGAATGGTGAACGTGGAAACGAATCTCATCGCGTCGTGGAGACGGTAATCCGTACATAAGCACGAGGGACAATATCATTATGTTGATTGAGAAATCGTATGAAATTGGATGAAATATCATATATACAGAATAATTAATATTTTATATTTATTATTTAAATTAGTTATACTCATTATTATACCCATACAAACAATGAAGTGTTTGAATAACAAACTACACCACGACGTGGAGACGGTAATCCATACGTACACATGTATGTTGACGTTGTCATTTATAGGATGGATAGAATAATGAATATTGTTGTAACATATTTATAATAACATAAAATTATATATAATATACTGGACTTATTATTTTATATTGGAAACAACAAAGAAAGAGGATGTGGAAGAACAAAATATCTTGAAAGAGTTGATGAAATATTCACCTCTTCTTTGGGTTCTTCCTTTTGATTTGATCATAGGTTCTCTTTATTTTGCCTTTTTGATCAAAGGATGGCCTCTATAATGAATGGAGGAATGTTATGAGGATATTTGGGTAGATTTTGGCTGAGCCAAAATGCTTTGGTGGTACGAAATTAAGAGAAGGGGAAGTGCCTTTTTATAAGAGAGGTGATGGTCACTTTAGGAAAAGCTTGAAATATTATTTTATAGTAAAATCAAAATCGTTTTAATATTGATTAAAAATGAATTATATAAAGGATAAGGTGGTTATGGGTCGAAAAACTCTCAAAATATTGGTATTAGATAGTTTTATGTCATCATATTAACCAAATTGTTTCGATTAACTCTTTGTTAAATAGTTTGACATTTACCATGTCTCTTTGTATTTTTATTTTATATGGTTAATAAACGTACTCAAAACATCCAAGATCATCCCTATAGGTTCATTAATAAAATATATAATATTACTAAGTCCCTTATTTCTATCCTTATATTTTTAGGAATATTATATCAACCAATATTATAATATTTTTGTCAAAAACTCAATTATGTCAATTTTGAAATTATTTAATAAATGATTTTTGTTAAAGTCCAAAAACTTTATTACTTGGAAATAAACTCATATGTTTAAAGGTAAAATGTCATATTAACCTAGAAAATTATTGGAACTCATCAAAAGTCTAAATTTACATTTATTTGGATATTTATAATATCAATTACTTTCATATTTCATTATTAAGGTAATTACTGCGTCATCATTGTGTCATAAATAAATTAAATTATTTAATGTCTAAAAATTATAAATAAAATATAATTATGTAGGAAGTATTTTTATCTTTATAATTAATATTTATAGTGGAATCTATATTATGTATAATCTTATATTAAAAATGGATTAGTTATTAAACATTGAATTTAACTCTTTTAACTCTTCTTTAAATAAAATAATAATAAATGTCCTAATGTAATCCAAGTGGACCAAAGGGGGTCATATTTTTTTACTAAGAATGTTTTTTGTCTAATTATACTTATCTAATAGAATTAGGACATGTGTTAGGGTAATTATGATATCATTTTTACCCTTAATTATCTTATTTATCTTTAACCTTGGTAAATAAAAGTCAAAATTTACTATTCACCAAAAATTATTTTCATCTTATTGAACAACATTTTAAATACTGATATTAACCATGTTTCTCGGCCGATTCGGCAGTGGCATAATTGTGTAGGGTTGAGGGTCATAAGAAACGGTGTTCGGTGTGGTCTGGGGTTCGATTCCTAGGAGCCCGCTCTTGGGGGAATTTCCACCTCCCTTATACCACTCGTCTTTCCGGGTCACCCAATGTCTCATCGTGTAGGAAGAATGGGCGCACATCACCTGGATGATAGATTTCTGTGTCGAACCGTCACCGATCGAGGTGTTACCCCGCGGGACGCAATGTCATCTCGACTGACAACGACTCATCTCCAGCTGGGGCTTCTCTAGAAGATCTCTTCGTGGAGAGGGGGGTTCTCGAGTGTGGAGGGTTTGAAAAGGGCACTCTTGGGAATTCCCTTTTTCCAATAATAATAATTAACCGTGTTTTTCATATTTTTGAAATTCAACTCACAGAAGCGGTAAAATTATGTTTTATACAGAATTGAAAATGCTCTTAGGAGGTGGGTAAAATACGGTAAAAAGTTCGATAAAATTTTACATATCTAAAATTATTATAAAATGACTCCAATAAATTACATAGAACTTATATATGAATTATATATCTATTTTGATCAAAAATAAAATAAAATAAAACAACTAATAATTTAAATAAAATGTTGGTTTTAAATAATAACGCATTGTTTTTCACTATTCATCAAAAATGAAAAGTTTTCAGAAAAGAAAATTTACCCAAAGATAATTTTGATTTTCTGAATTCAAAAATGAAGTGTATTTTACCCAATTCAAAACATTGATGTTTCATTTATTAATTTAAAATTAATTTCTGTTTACAAAACCAAAATGCGGGTTTTTAAAAAGTAAAAACTATCAAAATATTGAAATGTGTTTATGAAAAATTTAATTGTAAAATTAATTATAATGTCCAACATTGTATTTAATGATAAAAATATAATCGAATTATTCTTCCAAACCATTCAAATGTATAATTGAACTCTATAAATTATCTTGATTAAAAAAGTTGTTTTCAGTTAAAATTTATTATTTTTCACTATTCTCCCAAATATGAACGTTATTTGAAAAAAACAAAAAATTTATCAAAACTATATATCTTTTCCACAATTATAAAGAAAAAGTTTATTTTTTCAAATTGAATATATAAATGTTTCAATTATTCTATTTAAAAAGGGTTCTCTATTAAAAGGTTGTAAAATTTCATTTTTTGAAAAACATTTATTTTATCTAAAAAAAGAATTTGTTCTTATATTATGTATATGAAACTCATAATATGGATTCTAAAACTATAAGGATTATATAAAATTCAAAATTCAGTTAATACTAGTCATAACTGCTTTTGAACAGCTAGTTTGGTAAGTCGTGGTGTGCTTGAACTCTATGTTGCATGTAGTGAAATTTATTTAACCACTTTAAAAAAATAACGTACTATGAAATATTGGGGTGTTACATTCTCCCCTCCTTCAATAAATTACATCCTCAAAATTTTGAAATTGTTCTTTGAAAATAAATGGTTAAAAATAGAATATATATTTGTGGAAAACCCACATCAGAAATTGGGTTAATAAAATTTAGTCTTAAAAAAAGAGGAAGGGAAATGAAAAGTTACCACAAAATTATGATCTCAATTAGGAGAACATTGGTGGAAATAAGAGAAACATAATTAGAGGAAAAACCTAAATATTTATAGGGAGTGATTGAGGTCATAAATCACAAACAAGTGTAAAATTAAGGGCCTCAAAGCCATCGATCGATGATGATTTAAAATATAGGTGGTTAAAAAAATGTATTAGGATAACCTATTTTTGGTTTTAAGATCCCATAACAAAATTTTATGTATTAATTTCTTCATATAATAAAAAAATATACATGACAAGTAGAGTTCCAAACTTTAACTAACTTCTACAACAAACTAATCTTTCACTCTAAAATATAATAGAACATAAAAATACTCTATTTATCATAATCATATAGGGTTAAAAAAATGAATTTATAATTCAACTATCAAGACTTAAAAAAAACTACATTATATAATCCAGGACATCACATAGGCCAGTGGTAGGTGATGTACCCTTGTTTCCCTTTTGTTGTGGGTTCTAGTCTCACGGCCTTGCCGGACGCGACGGGTTGTCACATTACCTCTGAGTTTTCCTTTTTTATAACAATCAAAAAATAATATTCAGAAATGCATTAACCTTAACAATAGTATCCAATGTCAAATATAATCCATTCCAACCTTTATACTTTTCCAAAATACTCTTGTCCAAACTCACATTCCAAAATTTATAAGGTAGGTAAACATACTGAATATCTCTTTCTTCCACTTAATAACATGTGAATACCTTCATCATGTATTCGTTTAAAAGGCAGTAACACCATGAATTACCATAAAATATTATTTATTTAATTCATGATCCCTTATTCTTTATAGAATAGTAGACATATTCCTTACATCCAAAAACATTGAATACTCCAACAATGATGAAATAACCAAACGATTACTTAGTTCCAAGAAAGTCAATAATATCCAATATAATTTTTACTAATAAACCATATTTTATTCCAAAATCACTACCTCAGTATCAAAACCATATTAAGGTTTATCCTTCCTTAAACCATGTATTTTCCAAAAAAGTTTAACTTGTTATTGAGTCACTTTTATTAGAACCATATAATCTTAAATCCTAACTGAAATAGTACTGCAATAAAATCCTTATATACTCTATAATTCTTATAACATTTACATCATTAATACAATACTCAAATTACACACTGCATTAATAACAACATAGGAACCCTAATAAGTCATCTTCATCTTTGGTAGTATCATAAATTAAATACCATCCAATAGAAGCATTTGGGGTATACTCTGATGATTTGGACATTGATTCACATAGTGTCCTAACTCCTTGAAGATGAAGCATTATACATTTGAAACCTTTTTATTACCCTGCAATCACGCTTTTAGTGTCCTTTTTCTCCACACTTATAACATACTACTATTACCTTCATGTATTTATCAATGAGATTCTTTCCACAATCATCACATATGAGAAAATCTTTCTTTACCCTCTTCCCTTTATCCATATTTCTCTCTTCTATCCTTTTCTTCTCTTGCTTCCCTTCAAATCCATTGGACTCAAAAAATTATTGACTTATCTTATTAACACATGATACTATTTATTCATATGTTGATAATACATGGGAGATTATTTCTGTTCTAAATGTTGGCTTAACACTATAAAAGATATGATTCGGCTTACTCTTTGGGTCATGCATATTGCTTGAGGTATAATTCCATGTACTGGGTGCCATTTCTAAATAATGGAATACAGTAGGTCAGTTTATGAATCATGACACATAATACCAAACTTGTAAAATACCTAACGTAAATTTAATAGTTCATGGATATAATCCATAATCATAAAAATGTTTTTAAGGAGGTATATACTCATAAACCCTTCATAGTGGTTTTTAAAGAAAACATTAATTATCCAAAGTATAGCCCTATGGGAGTGTTGTATCCAAGAGTGAAGAAAAACCCATTGTTGTGCACCAGTTCTCGTTTAGTCTAGCTCAAAGTGGTATTTCCAAGTTTTATCCCTTAGTATATCTGTGTGAGTGCCACCACTACCTACTCGTATCCAAACAGGGATGTATTTCTTGGAAAACTCACAAAATCTCTATAGTACCAAAATTTTAGAAAGTTATTATATACTAATCCTCAATGTATATATTAGGGTAGTGTTCTCTGATCATTTTTTTTCTAAATCTAATTTCCAAGGTTTTTGATAAAATTTCTCTAATACCAAATGTAATTCCCCGAACCTAGTTACCCAGAGTTAGTGCATTATTTTAATACATTGGCATGATTACAAGGAATCAAGTACCGAATGATTGATCAGTTTAGCAGTCTTGGAAAATAAAATCCATACATGAACATTACATTACACATTAGAAGATAAATCACAACATAAATGATCCAGTGAGACTGCCATTAATCCCCTGTATTAACCCCACTTATCAATCATAAAACACATCTTGGAATCCTGGGAAAATGAATCATAAGAAAGGGGTGATCTCAAATGCTTAGTAAGGGTAAGTAATACAATGAGAGATAACATAAATATTATGCATGGTGAAAAATTGAAAACACATGCCTTTACAAATAATAAACATGAACACTTTTATGAGAGGAATATGATATGAGTAAATAATTCCATAATAAAACAAAATCATGGGTATTCTACTATTTGAATGACCACATAACCCATCAATATTATTTTCATAATGAGGGAATGTATAATTCTGGAAATTCTGAAACATTTTGTCAAGGCCTCTACCAAGACGTCAAAAAATGATTTAGGCCTCGGCCAAAACCATATATCAAAATGGGAAAGGCCTCGGCCAATTCCACGTATAAATGTATCATGAGATCTACCAATTCATCGAGGAGCTATATTGGGCTCTACCAGTCACATACTATGTCCAATACATTCCTCATACGAAAAGGATGAAATATAACGTAAACATTCGTATTCAAACTAGCATATGAAATGTCAATACTTTAACCATAAACCATTAATGGTATAGAAATAAAACATACACAATCATATATATCACAAAAACTTCAATACAATATAGATGATTTGTTTCATAACAAATCATTTTCAAACAAGTTTAAAATCCATCAAAGGGTGTTGACATAGATAAAAATGAATTCTAAAACTCTTTGAGAGAAATATCCCCTTTTCATGAAAACATTTGAATGTCACACAATTTAAAAATGAAGACATTTAAAGACATTTTTGAATCAATGTATCCCATAACACTTTGAAACTTTTGATAGGAATTACCATTTAAAAAACATTCATGTCTATATAAATAAATCCTTAAAAACCATTTTGAAAACATGGAGACTAATTAGAATGATTTAGAAGAATAAATATTTAAAACATTTAAAATGATGTTTTATTAAAAATTCCCTTAAAATAATCCCATTGAAAAATCTTACATGAAAAATGGACATGGGTAATAAAAATGTCCCAGTAAAAACTTGCACATAAATAATCTTGGATAATAATGAGATTGAGTAATTAACCCTTACCTTGCACTTTCCTTTGGTTGAGGGTACATTTAACCTCTTGTATAGTAACTATAGTATGTTATTAAATAATACCATAACCATATTAATGTTTATGATATAAATCATGATTCATTTATGACTTTATATTACCCATTTAATTATAATTTCCATCTTAAATTAACATTTTGGATAATAATTGCTTTCTTTATCGTATATGTTTTAACTTGTTACTCTTGATTGTATCACTTAGAACATGATTTAAAAACTTCTAGAATATAAAATATTATTTATATATCATATATATTTAGAATATAAATATGTATAATATATGTAAATATGAAATGGAAAACACCGTTTATGGAGAGGATAGGCTGTACGTACGCATAAACGCCGTTTCTGTTTTCATATCGTATTAAACAAAACGAAGTGAATAAAATATATGTCAGTACATAAAAATATATATAAATATATATATACAGTAGAATTATTATTACATATAATACATACTCATTAATGATAGATTTTTTAAAATCATCATTGAATGGTGAATGTGGAAATGAATCTCATCGCGTCGGGGAGACAGTAATCTGTACGTACACATGAGCGACAATATCATTATATTGATGGGGAAATCATATGCAATTGGATGGTATATCATATATAAAAAATAATTAAATGTTATATTTATTATTTACATTAGTTTTACTCATTATTATACCCATACAAATAATGAAGTGTTTGAATAACAAATTACGCCACGACATGGAGACGGTAATCCGTACATACGCATGTATGGTGACTTTGCCATTTATAATATGGATAGAATAATGATATGGATCTATTTTTACATAGTTTTGTCACATATTTTTACGCAAATTTTAATGATTCAATTAATTATTGAATCACTTTAGACTTAATAACTGTACATTTGTATTATTGTAATTAATTTTTTTAATTAATCAATTTTTATAATTAATTATGTATTTTTAGTCATCATAATATTAATTTTAGTATTACTTAACTAATTTACTCTAATTATGTCTTATTTAGTTTAGTTTATTGGAATCTGCATGACTTTTTAATAACTTAATAACTATTTTAAACAATTATTTAATCAAGGTAATTCTATTTAATTATGTTAGTCATTATTTTAATAATTTATCTTTTAACTTAGTTTCATTAAAATATTTTAACTTTATTAATTAACATGGTTAGTCATCCTGATATTTTATTATGTAAAGAATTTTGTTTTAATTCAATAAAGTAGTTCTCTTTTAGTTTTATGTGTTCAAATAGTTGTTTAATTAATTAATTTTGAGTTTTAAAACATTAATTATATTATTTTATGTATGCAGATTGATTATTAATTCATTTTTTATTTTTTTAGTCTATCAGCGAGGTAGACTATAACTAACAGTGACTTATTTGGGTCACCGATTAACCTTTTATCATTCGCTACTACCTTGAAATTAATAAATTTATTTAGTTATTTTAATTTTTTGTCATTTATTAATTTAGTTTAAAAATTATCTAGTTCTTAATTGAATTATTATCTAATTAATAATCTATGTTGTAGTTTTAATTTTTTGAAGTCTAATAAATATCTTAACTTAAATTAATGGCGTTTTTCTTCCTTTTAAAAATTATTTTCAATCATTTATTTAGTTTACTGAAGTTTTAATTTTATGTTTAATTTATGTGTTTTTAATTTTTTTAAGGACACCGTTAGCTCTTTATTTTAGCATTAATGGTGACTCTTAGTTTTAGATGTAACAGTGACCCCCACACCTCACTGTTACTTCGATGTATCAGTGACCTTCATTTTTATTTTACTAGTGCCCTTTAATGAATTGTATCAGTTTCCCCTTTTATTTTTCTAATAGTGACCTTTGCCACTGCACTTATTATTTTATTCTATAACGGTTATCTGTTCTATTTAAATGTACGAATGACTCTTATTTTTATCTTGTAACTATGGGCCTTTGATTTATTCACAAACGGTGAGCTTTTATTTTTATTTTTATTTTTTTCGGTGACCCTGCATGTCTGATCCTAATGTTTTCTTTAGATTACCGGTAACCTTATCCTTTTATTATAATAGTGACCTTCACAACTTCACTAATAGAAAATCCCCACACAACCTCACTGGCAGCTTATTCTCACTGATATCCCCTTTTCCCCTTTTTCACCTCACCGATAGCCCTTTCTTCCCTCCAACCATCACATCTTTTTTCCTTCTGTCAAGCCTTACCCAGAGAATGTATTTGCATCAAACCACACACACCCAAAATCAAAATCAACTTCAGTTTTCAATCAAAACAAGATTTTCATAATCATGATTTTTGGTATTTTCAGGAGCCCAGTTCTTTATATAATTCAAATCTCCAGAACCGGGATGAGGCCAGCGACACACTGGTGAGGAGGAGGAGTACCAGGCCGCTGCCGTAGGAGATGAACCCGCCGCTTTGCTGAAGTAGGGAGGTCCGCCGTTGATGGAGGCTGCCGCCCTGTTGGAAGGATGATGCTGCTGGGAGATCTACTGCACCTCTTTGCCCGAACCAAGATGAGGCTAACGCCACACTGGTGAGAAGGAGGAGATCGCTGCACCGTGCTGGACCGAAGTGCTGGTGTTGTCCGCTGCAGAGTTACAGAGGAAGAAGACTGAAAACCCTACCTCCCCCCTGTGCACTGAAAATTGGGGGAAGGGGAAGATAAAAATATTAGATGAAAAAAATATAAATATAATAATAAAATTAATATAAATTAATGTAAAAAATAAAAAGAAAAAAAATTAAAAGTTAAAGTAAAAGTAAACTTTAAAAAGTCTAATGAATATAACAGTTTTTGTAAAAGTTATAAATTTAAACAATTATAATATTAATAAATAGATAATATATATATTAAAATATAAAACTAAAATAATAATAAGTGATAATAATAAATTAATATACTATTTTTAGTATATATATTTAATTAATAATAATTAGAAATAAACAATAAAATATACTTATTAATTTAAAAATGTTTAAAAGTAAAGTATTAATTATATTTTTTTTATTAAATTAAAATAAACTAATAAATAAATTTACATATACATATATTAATCTAACAATTTAATTTCTTAAATAGTAATTAAAATAATAATAATTAAATTAGTAAATAAAAATAAATAATACAATCTAAATTATAAAATTTTTAGTTACTTCTTTACTTATGATGTCAAATTTTAATGATTTAGTTAAATATGATAAACATAAAAATTTAGTATTTATATTTATTAACATAATTAATTTAATAACTTTTTGATAAACATATAGTTATTCTTTATTAATATAAAAGTTAACATTAATTATTAGTTAAGATGTTTATTAATTAACTGTAATTACTTTTTTTAATAAGTATTATAACAGTAAACTAAAATCATAACTTTAAAATTTTAATTAACTTTCTTTGAGTTTTAGTTTTTTGTTTTTGTTTATAACATGTGAAGGCTCATTCAAGAGTTAAAAACACATCCTAGTGCTTCTAAATAACTCATCTGGAGTTAGTTACCTGAAGAAAACTCTCATGACGTGTGAGTTATGAAAAAATGAACCTTGTGTCATGCATTTGTAAAGTGCTTTTAAATTTGGTCGAAGATGTGTGGCGACATGCAGTAGATAACGGTGGATATTAAAGAATACTAGTTTCAGAATTAGGGGGGGATGCTCATTGAATCCATGATCACATTATATGAGAGAGAATATGCTCATTCATTACACGATCACATCCATCCAAGAGTAGACCATGACTATCGTTTGGACTCCTAGGAGTAGCACTGGAGATGAGCAGGAGACCAAGGAGACCAAGGAGCTCGAGTGCAGAGTAGTATTTGGGGAGTATATCTTCCCTCTGCCCTTAATTTTTGTACTCTGTTCTTAGATGTTTTTCACTTATTTAATCCATATGACTATTGGTTGAACTTTTTTAGCTTAGGAATTTTAAAACCTTCTGGTTATGATCCTGAAATCTTCATTTTCTTATCTTTTAATGAAATTAGAATCAGTTGGCGAGACAGATTTTTTTTCTAATCTTTTGATCGTTCACACTGTAATGTTTTCAATTTCAAACATCAATATCAACTAGAGAGGTTGATATTGAATGAATTTTTCAAATCTTTAACGACATAAACATTGGAAATTTATGGTGAGTTCTTTTCCAAATGTTATCTTTTAAAAACTTCTTGTAGTTCAATTATGTTTAGGTGTGGTGAACTACAAGACTTAATCCTTTACCTGTTGAGTTTCCTAGTGATGGAAATTCTTCAGTTTGTCTTGATGTGTGATTGGATTTTACACTTTGGATAGAACATTGATTTGTACAAGTAGTTAAAATTCCTAAGTACATTGTTGATCTCGATTATTTGTCTTGCTGCTTAATACTAGTATACTGTATTTCTCTAGTTTATCATACATAGTATAAATTTTAGTTTCTATGTAAAAATACTTGAATTATCATCCTGTTCCAACTACATCTTCAAAAAAAATTAAAATTAAATAAAATCACTTCCTCCACTATTGACAAGAGTGGAGTTTATCTTTGAATAAAACCTTATAATTCACTCACCTGCCTTCTATATGGATCGACCATGCACCACTGTGCTAGTGTAGGTTAATAAATATAATTTTGAGGGCCGTGATGACTTATGGACTACTCAAAATTGGGAGCCGTTGCTGGGGAAGGGACGGGCCATTTCATTACTAAAAAAAATCATATTAAAAAAACATCTTTTTTTAAAAAAAGGCTAATTTTTTTGGAAATTCTAAAAAAAACTGTTGTTGTCACTGTTAGTGAAAAAAATTCTTTTCACAAATATTTCATGAGCACTAGGTCTTCTATTAAAATTTTAGATCCCCTAAACCTTGAATTAGAGAAACATTTAACTACTCTTAGGAAAAATAAAAACAAATCTGAAATGAAAAATATTGTTCTTGCACCTCAGGACTACCAAAACCATCTTGGAATTTTAGAAAATGAGAGACCATAGATGAGGGAGTTTCAACCTCCCCATGTGTCTAGTAAACCATCTTCAATTAGGCTTTGTCCTAGAGCTCAAAACATTGAGATGAAACAATCTCACATTTCACTGCTGCCTGCATTCAATGGGCTCTCCATTGAGGACTCTTTTGCCTTTATTAGATATTTCTACAAAAATGTGCAGCAACTTCTGTTATGAGGATTCACTGAAAATGTGATAAGGATGAGAGTTTTTACCTTTTTCTATAAAGGGAATTCTATGAATTTGTTTTTAAGTTTAGATGAATTTTTTTTTTGAGAATTGGGATGAAGTTTACAACTCATTCATCATGAAATTTTATCCCCAAATATTAAAAGGAGAACTGAGAACTATGATCACTAGTTTTTACCAAGAGGATGGAGAATCTTTTCATGGATCTTGGGATAGATTCAGGGATTTGCTTAGGCAGTTTCCCCATCATCAACTCCCATCTCACCTTCTCATGGATACATTCTATGAAGGGTTGTCCTCCTCTGGATAGAACCTAGTTCATCAGGCTGCTAGGGGTAATTACAATGATAAAACTGATGAAGAACTTAGACAAATTTTTAATAATCTTCCACTAAATTCACAACATAAAAATTCAAGCAGAAAAAGAGTCAATAGAAATGTTAATTCAAACACAGGTCCAATGAATGAAACTCATGACCATCATGCTGAAATCACCAACCAACTTCAATATTTAATGAAACAAAATTTAAAACAAATTGTTAATCAAATTGAAAATCATAATCAGTACCAGTCTCTCAAGAAACAGTGAAATCAATGTGGTATGTTTGGGAATTCTGAATTTTTTTGTCCTAATGATGATTTAACTGCCCAACATCCTGAAACCTTAAACTTTTTTAATTGTGGTACTAGGTGCCTCAAAAAGAAGATACATTCTCAAACAATTACAATAAAATCTATAGGAACCATCCAAATATTTCATGGAAGGATCAAGGAATTATTAAGCAACCAACTGCCCCTAATTATCAGAAACAACCAATACCTAACTTTCAAAATCAATAAAGGGGGTGTCTTCAAACACTCAAGGAAATAATGATAATCAAATGTCCTTTGTTCTTGATCTAATCTTAAACAAAATAAAATCTCAAGAAGAAATATACTTGACTCAAATGTTCAAATATCAAAATCAATATAATTCTGATAAAATGAAAGCTGATGTTAGAATGTAGAATATGGAAACACATCTAGGTCAATTAGCTAGAGATTTGACTTCTAGGGATAAAGGTAGGTTGACTAGTACCACTGAACTTAACCCTAGGGAGAATTTCATGGCTGTTGTAACTAGAAGTGGGCTTAATACTCAAACTGTTACTCAAAAAGAAATTGAAAATTTCTAAAATGAAATTCCAGTTCAATCTGGTAATAAAAATCTGCTTTGTACACACTCTGGAAATTCCTAGAAAGGACTTGAAAATGATCTAAATCTGAATTTGTCACCTGGAACTCAAACTGAAACTTCTTCTAAAGATCAAAAGAATAAAGCTAAATAAAAAGTTAAGGAAGATGTGAGGGATATGACTACTGTTCTGAATTTTTTCCCCCACCCATCCCTTTACCTGAGAATCTGAAACCTCAAAGTAATACCAAGGCAGAACTTCTTCAATTCCTTGGTCTTCTGTCTAAACTTCAAGTGAACATCCCATTTATCTGATCCTTAATTCAAATTCCATCATATCTGAAGTCCTTAAAGAAAACTGTTTCAAACAAAAAAACACTTGATAAATTTTCTACCTACAACCTCACTGAAGAGTGCAGGGTAGGGATTCAAAAAAAAATCCCACCTAAATTGAAAGACCCTAGTATCTTTATCATCCCTTATACTCTATGAAATTCTGGTCAGCTCAACTGTCTGTGCGTTCTAGGTGATATCATTAATTCTCTCCCATACTCAGTGTTTCGATAGTTGAGTCTAGGTGATCATCAACCCACCACAGTCATTTTACAATTAGATGATAGAACATTCACTCATCCTTTGGGTCGGGTATATGATTTGCTAGTTGGGGTTAAGAAATTGTTTTTGCCTACTGACTATCTTGTCTTAGATATGAAGTGTGATGAAGAGGTACCTATCATATTGGGTGGGCCCTTTTTGGACACAGGTAGTGCTGTTATTGACGTGTCAAATGGTCAGCTGATATTCAAAATTGGTTAACAAGAAGAAGATTTCAATGTTTTTAAAAATATTAAAGGACCAAATTTTTCTGAAAACTGTTCAATGCTAGAGTCCTTTGAAAATGAGAACACAATTGGAAACTCTATTGAATCTGAAAATCATTACTTTGTTGAAGAAAACATTTGTGAATCTGAAAATCCCATTGAATCTGTTCGGGAAACAGAAAATTCTTCTCAAACACCAAATCAGGAAAATTTTCCAGAACTAGACAACTGTCCAGTTTCTGCTGTAGAAGGGTCCTCTATTTTTGAACTTAGGGGCTATTTGAGTGAAATTGAGGGTGTTTATTTTAAAACCAACCTTGATGAACACTTTGATGATACTGATGGATAACTTATAAGACAATTAGATGATGCTGCTTTGATAAACCTGCCGAAATCTAATCTGGAAAATCTGGACAGCATACTGCCCATGCTAGACAGTGGTACTGTTACATCTGAATCTAAACATGTAATTGAAAACCATTCATCTTCCATTACTCCTTATAAGAAATATGTTGGATATCTTGGAACTCCCCGGCCTAAGAGTTTTCCTTCTAGTGTAGAACCACCCACTATTGAATTGAATCCCATCCCTACTCATCTTAAATATTAATTTTTTGGTGAAAACTCTACTTTTCCTGTAATAATTTCTGCTGAACTTAATGAAAATCAAGAACAAATATTGTTGAATGTCTTGAAGAAATTTAAATCTTCCATAGGCCAGACAATAGCTGATATCAGGTGTATTGGTCCATAATTCTTTAAGAATAAAATTACTATGGAACCTGATCATAATCCCAGCGTATAATTTCGAAGAAGATTAAATCCAAATGTGAAAGAAGTTGTGAAAGAGGAAGTGATCAAATTGGTGGACACTTGAATGATTTATCCCATTTCTGATAGTGCTTGGGTCAACCCTGTCCAGGATGTTCCCAAAAAGAGAGTTTCTACTGTAGTTAAAAATGAAAAAATGAAGAAGTACAAGTTAGGAAAGCCACAAAATGGAGAGTCAGTATAGATTATTGAAATATTAATGTAGCCACTAGGAATGACCATTTTCCAATGCCCTTTTTGGATCAAATTATTAAGATGCTTGCTGGCAATGATTTTTTCTATTTTTTGGATGGGTATTCTAGTTACAAACAGATACCTGTTGCTCTAGAGGATCAAGAAAAGACTACTTTCACATGCCCCTTCGTAACATTTGCCTATAGGTAGATTCCCATTGGGTTGTGTGGAGCTCCAACCACTTTTCAAAGGTGTATAATGGCTATCTTTTCAGATATGATTGAAAGAATCATTGAGGTATTCATGGATTACTTTTCTATTGTGGGTAGTAATTTTGATACATGTCTTGAAAATATTGAATGAGTCTTGAAGAGATGCATTGAAACCAAACTTGTTCTCAAATGGAAGAAATGTCACTTCATGATTTCAGAAGGTATTGTTCTAGGTCATATGTTGTATAAAAGAGGTTTAGAAGTTGATACTGCTAAGATTGATGTTATTCAAAAACTGCCACCTCCTGTTAATGTCATAGGTGGTAGAAGTTTTCTAGGTCATGCCGGTTTCTATCGGAGATTCATAATAGATTTTTCTAAAATAACTAAGCCCTTGTGTTATTTTCTGGTCGAGGTTGAACCTTTCAATTTTAATGAAGACTTTTTGAAATAATTACATTTTCTTAAAGAGAAACTCACTACATCACCTATCGTCACTACACCTGACTGGAAACTACCTTTTGAGCTAATGTGTGATGCTAGTGTCATGTCTGTAGGTGCTGTCCTTGGATAGAGAAAAGATAAGAATTTACATGTGGTGTATTATGCTAGTCGACTGATAGATTATGCCCAAAAGAATTATACCACCACTGAGAAATAATTTTTAGCTGTTGTGTTTACTCTAAAGAAGTTTAGGAAATATTTGTTAGATACTAAAGTCATCATTTTCACTGATCATTCAGCTTTAAAATACTTGAGTTCAAAGAAGGAAACTGAACCCAGGCTGATTAGATGGATTTTGTTGCTATAATAGTTTGATTTAGAGATTAGGGATAAATAGGGAGCTGAAAATTTAGTTTCTGACCACTTATCTAGGCTTCGTCTTACTAAAACTGAATATTATAATCCTAAGGAGATTAAATCTTCCTTTCCCAATGAGAAGATACCCACTGTGTCAATTAGGCAATCTGCTTGGTTAGCAGATTTTTCCATCTTCCTTGCAGTAGGTGTCATTTCCAAAAATCTGTCCAATAAACAAAGAAGGAAATTCATTTCTGAACATAAATACTACCTTTGGGATGATCCCTTTCTATTTATAAGTTGTAATGATGGTATTTTTAGGAGATGTATACCTGAGGAAGAGATGATGGCTGTCTTAGAAAGTTTTCATTCTTCACCTTGGGGAGGTCACCATGGTGGTGAAAAAAGTTCTCAAAAATTTCTACAATCTGGTTTCTATTAGCCTACTCTTTTTAAGGATGCTAGGAGCATTGTGGTTGGATGTGATAGATGTCATAGGTTGGGCAACATTAGTACGAAGCAAGAGTTACCCCAAAAAAGGAATTTTAGAAGTTGAAATTTTTGATGTCTGTGGTTTAGATTTCATGGGTCCATTTCTATCTTCTCATAGGAATGAGTATATACATGTTGATGTTGAGTATGTTTTGAAATGGGTTGAGGTAGTGAACCTAACAAACAATCAACCCAATTCTATAATCAAATTTTTCATGAAGAATATCTTTACTAGTTTTGAAGCCCCAAGATCTTTTATCACTGATAATGTAACACATTTTAAGAGTTACAGATTTAATGCTTTGATGGAGAAATACAGTTGCGTTCATAAAACTAGTAATCTTTATCATCCACATTCCAGTTGATAGGTGGAAATTTCAAACAAGTAATTGAAAAAAATTCCCGAGAAAACTATGTCAAATTATAGGAAAGACTGGTCTCTTAAAATTGATGATGCTTTATGGGCTTATAGAACTGCTTTCAAGTCCCCCATAGGTATGTCTCATTACAGGCTGCTGTTTGGGAAATGATTTCATTTACCTATAGAGTTGCAAAATAAGTCATATTGGGAAGTTAAGGCTCCAAAAATTGATTTTAAGAGTGCTGGTGAGAGGAGATTACTTGAGATGAGTGAATTTATGAGATTAAGAGAGAGAGAGAGTTATGATAATTCAAGGATTTATAATGAGAGGACTAAAATCTTTCATGATTCTATCATTAAAAACAAGGAATTCAAACCTGAACAGAAGGTCCATCTCTTTAACTGTAGAATTTGACTCTTTCTTGGAAAACATAAGTCCAAGTTGTATGGTCCTTTTACAATTGTTAAATTTTTTAAGAATGGAGCTGTTGAAATTGTAGGTGAAGAGAATAAACCCATGTTGGTCAATGGGTAGAGAGTGAAACTTTATTTTGAGGAACAACTGAAGGGCTTGGATGCCTTCACTGTTCTTCAAAGTTGTTCTTGAATAAAGTCTGGCTAAAGAATATAAACTTATCACTGCATGGGAGGCAAGCCATGGTTCTTTTTTTTCTTTATGTTGTTTCTTTTTAACCTTGAATAATGTTTTTCTTCTGTGCTCTATTTTTGTGAAATACTAGGTAATGTTTGTTCTTTGTCTCATGCTCTATTTTTCTATAGGATGCTGCTGCTTGTGTCAAGGAAGGAGTGGAATTCCCATGATCATTTTTGGACAAGATCTTAGTCAGGGAAGTTCTTCAACTTTCTGCATTTATTTTTGCTCCTATTTTTACTACAAAAATTCTGTTTTCCTAGAAATTCTACTGCATGACTAATGAAAATTCTGCTTCATATTTGCTAAATTTTTTCTACATATATGGCATATAATAAAATATGTTTTCTTCTTTTCTCCTTGATGTTCTTTAAAATATGCATGCACTTCACTATTAGAAACTGAATTGCATTGTTATTAAAATATTTTCACTGCATGAAATTAAGTGTGGGGGGTAAATGCTTACTGGTAGTTGATATTTTCATTGTAACTTATTATTCTATAGGATGTTTAGCATGCATATTACTGCTTTATTGAACATCTATTTGAATCATACTTTGTTAAAATGTTTACACCCAATTCATTGTGTACCCACACCTTATATACTTCTTTTGAGCTATATTGAAAATCCATGTCACTGGACATAAATTGTAATGTGTGTGTATAGATATGAACCTGCTGATTATTTATTCATTGTGGAAAAAAATATTTTTGAACTTCATTAGGACCCTTTATACATGTCATAAATCTGTTTAATTGAAAACTAATTTTGATCCTTAATTGATTAATTGTTCTTCTCTATATTTAAAAGTCAACATTGTTGACAAAGTTGGGTTTTAAGTGTGGGGGAGGGGTCAATTCTTGACTGTGCTAAACTCTGTTTTAATGAAATCCCATTAATTCCCACTGCAATTTCAAACTATTTTTAAAAAGTGGATAATTTTTTTTCAAAATTATAGTCTTTACGCTGTACTCAATTGGGTCTTGCCTTAGGAAAAGTTCTTTTCGGGTAGTTAAGAACTACTTTGAACCTGAAATTAATGATAATGGATGACAACTGAGTGTTCTTACTTAGTGATTTGATGGAAATTTGGTTTAGGAACTATTTATGAATGTGATATGGGTACCTTATATTGGTGCTATGATCATAACCCTTGGAACTGGAAGTTTGATTCTCATTCTAGGGGCCTCATTCATCTTTTAATTATGAAAAGTAATTTCTTTAATGAGCCAATGTAAATGATTTTTGATATAAATCTTTTGAAACTGGAGTAATTTGGGCATCTGGGATCTCATAGTGAGTCTTTGAGACCTTAGATGCTGGGTGCGTTTCTGTTTACTATAAGCCCTCTGTTCACTTTGAATAAGTGCATATGCACAGTGCTTAGCACAATGATACATGGCTTAGGAAAAATAAATAAAGTGTCCAGGGTAAAAAATGAGCTCATTAAGGTGAGGGGAATTATGAACGCCAAATAAAGAAGGGGACAATTGTACTATATGGGAGTCATTTAGGTTGTATCATTAAGGTGTTTCAAAAAAAATATTAATTATTTTTGGAACCTAGGATTCATTAAAAGTACAATGTTCCTCGGTTAAGGTCTTAATTCCATTGATATTTTTTCTAATATCATTCTTGTACTTAGAACCTGAGATTGGATTGAAGTGAGTCGTTAAGTTATATCACATATGAGGCATGACATCTAATTTGTTGGAAGGTCTTTGTGTTCTTTATTACCCTTGAGTATTTGTTATCATCAAGATTCATAGGATTAATTCATTTTCCAAAAGCCTTCTGTTATGTTTTGTCCTCTGTTTTTGATTACTAGACATGTTACAGTGGGATCTTTATCATGAATACATTTTACTATTTTTGAAAAAAAAATAAAGCATGAGATTGTTTGAGGAAAAACAATGCTAATGTGTGGGAGAAATTTATGTGGCCATTTTTTTACATAGTTTTCCACTAATTTTTACTTAATTTTTAATGATTTAATTAATTATTTAATAAATTTATAGTAAATAAATGAAATTTTGTATTATTATAATTTATTTTGTTAATTAATCATTTTTTATAATTAATTATGTATTTTTAGTCATCATAATATTAATTTTAATATTACCTAACTAATTTACTCTAATTATGTCTTATTTAGTTTGGTTAATTGGAATCTGCTTGACTTTTTAATAAGTTAATATCTATTTAAACAATTATTTAATCAAAGTAAATCTATTTAATTAAGTTATTCTTTATTTTAAGAAAATATCTTTTAAATTAGTTTCATTAAAATATTTTATCTTTATTAATTAATATGTTTAGTCATCCTGCTAGTTAATTAAGTAAAGAATTTAGTTTTAATAAAACAAAGTAGTTCACTTTTAATTTTATGAGTTCAAATAGTTGTTTAATTAATTAATTAAGAGTTTTAAAATTTTAATTATATTATTTTATGTATGCAGATTGATTATTAATTAATTTTTTATCGGTTTTAGTCTATTGGTGAGGTAGACTATAACTAGCGGTGACTTATTTGGGTCACCAATGATATCTTTTATCATTCGCTGATACCATGAAATTAATAAGATTATTTAGTTATTTTAACTTTTAGTATTTTATTAATTTAGTTTGACAATTATCCAGTTCATAATTTAAGTTTTATATAATTAATAATATTAGTTATGGTTTTAATTTTTTGAAGTTTAATAAAGATCCTATTTTAAATTAATGATGTTTAGAATTATTTATCTAATTATTTTAAATAATTTATTTAGTTTACATAAGTTTTAATTCAATGTTTAATTTATGCGTTTATAATTTTCATAAGGTAGCTGTTAGCTATTTATTTTAGTTTTAAGGGTGACTCTTATTTTTAGATGTAACGGTGGCCCCCACACCTCACTATTACTTCACTGTATCAGTTACCTTCATTTTTATTTTACTGGTGACCATTAATGCAGTGTATCGGTAGCCCTTTTTATTTTTCTACCAGTGACCTTTGCCGCTGATCTTATTATTTTATTCTATAACGGTAATATGTTCTATTTAAATGTATCAGTGACTCTTATTTTTATCTTGTAACGGTGACCCTTTTATTTATTCACTAAAGGTGAGCTTTTATTTTTATTTTTAATTTTATCGATGACCCTGCATGGCTGCTCCTCTTGTTTTCTTTATCTTATCGGTAACCATATCCTTTTATTCTAATAATGACCTTCACAACCTCACTGATAGACAGTCCCCGCACAACCTCAGAGGTAGCATATTCTCACTGATATCCCCTTTTCCCCTTTTTCACCACACCGATAGCCCTTTCTTCCCTCCAACCATCACTTCATTTTCCTCCTGGCAAGCCTTACCCACAGAATTTATTTGCATCAAACCACACATACCCAAAATTAGAATCAATTTCAATTTGAAATCAAACCAAGATTTTCAGAATAATGATTTTTGGTATTTTCAGGAGCCCAGTTCTTCATAGAATACAAATCTCCAGAACCAAGATGAGGCCAGCGCCGCACTGGTGAGGAGGAGGAGTATCGGGCTGCTGCTGTAGGAGAAGAACCTGTCACCTTGCTGAAGTAGGGAGGTTCGCCACTGATAGAGGCTTCCGCACCGTTGGAAGGCCGCTGCTGCTAGGAGATCTACTGCGCCGCTTTTCCAAAACTAGGATGAGGCTAGCGCCGCACTGGTGAGGAGGAAAAGATCCCTTCGCCGCGCTGGACCGAAGGGCTGGAGCTATCCGCTGTGGAGTTGTAGAGGAAGAAGACTGAAAACCCTACCTCCCCCTGTGCGCCGAAAATTGGGGGAGGGGGAAGTTAAAAAATTAGATAAAAAGATATAAATATAATAATAAATGTAATATAAAAGTAAAGTAAAAAGAAAAAGAAAAAAAGTAAAAGTTAAAGTAAAAGTAAACTTTAAGAAGTCAAATGAATATAATAGTTTTTGTAAAAGTTATAAAATTAAACAATTATAATATTAATAAATAGATAAATTATAAATTTGAATATAAAACTAAATTAATAACAAGTTTTAATAATAAATTAATATACTATTTTTAGTATAAATATTTAATTAATAATAATTATAAATAAACTATAAAATTTACTTATTAATTTAAAAATGTTTAAAACTGAAGTATTAATTCTATTTTTTATTAAATTAAAATAATAAATAAATAAATTTATATATAGTTAAATTAATCTACCAATTTAATTTCTTAAATTGTAATTACAATAATAATAATTAAATTAGTAAATAAAAATAATTAATAAATTCTAAATTATAAAATTTTTAGTTACTTCTTTACTTATGATGTTAAACTTTAATTATTTAGTTAAATATGATAAACATAAAAATTTAGTATTTATATTTATTAACTTAATTAATTTAATAAATTTTTGAAAAAATTATACTAATAATTTTATAATATAAAAATAACCATTAATTATTAGTTATGATGTTTATTAATTAACTTTAATTAATTTTTTAATAAGTATTATAACAGTAATATAAAATAATAACTTTTAAATTTTAATTTACTTTCATTGAGTTTTAATTATTTGATTTTGTTTATAACATCTACAGGTTCATTCAAGAGTTAAAAACACATCCAAGTGCTTCTAAATAACTCATCTGGAGTTAGTTAGGTGAAGAAAACTAGCGCGACGTGCCAATTACAAAAAAATGCACGTTATGTCGTGCATTTGTAAAGAGCTTTAAAAGTCGGTTGAAAATGTGTGGTGACATACAGTAGATGGCGTTGGATATTAAAGTAGAATAGCAGCAGAATTAGGGTAGGACACTCACTGATTCCACGATCACATCATACGAGATTGAAGACGCTAATTCATTCCATGAACACATACATCCGAGAGCAGATCACGAATGTCGTTCGGACTCCCAAGAGTAGCAATAGAGATGAGTAGGAGACCAAGGAGCCTGAGAGCAGAGCAGTATTTGGGGATTACTTCTTCCCTCTATCCTTAATTTTTGTACTCTTTTCTTGGTTGTTTTTCAATTATATAGTCAATATGATCATAGGTTGAACTTTCTCTGCTCGGGAATTTTAAAACCTTCTAGTTATGATCTTGAAATCATCATTTTCTTATCTTTTAAGGAAATTAGAATTAGTTGGTGAGACTGATTTTGTTTCTAATTATTTGATCATTCACACCTCAATGTTCTCAATTTCAAACTTCAATATCGACTGGAGAGGTTTATATTGAATGCATTTTTCAGACCTTTAACAACATAAACTTTGTAAATATATTGTGAGTTCATTTACAAATGTTATTTTTTAAAAACTTCCCGCAGTTCAATTAAGTTTAGATGTGGTGAACTCCAAGACTTAATCCTCTGCCTGTTGAGTTTACTAGTATGGGAAATTCTTAAATTTGTCTTGATGTTTGATTGGATTGTAAGCATTGGAGAGAAAATTTATTTGTACCAGTAGTTTAAAATTCCCATGTACTTTGTTGATCTCGCTTCTTTGTCTTGCTGCTTAATACTAGTATACAATATTTCTCTAGTTTATCATACTTAGTGTAAATTTTATCTTCTGTGTAAAAATACATGTTTCATCGTCCTGTTTCCAGTTCATCTTAAAAAAAGTAAAAAAAATCACTTCCTACACTATTGAAAATAGTGGAGTTTAACGTTGAATAAAACCTTATAATTCACTCACCTTCCTTCTCTCTAGATCGACCCTGCACCACTATGCTAGTGTAGGTTAATAAATTTAATTTTGAGGGCCGTGACGATCTCCGGACTGTAAAAATAATAAATATGGTTGTAAAATTTTTATAATAACATCTAAGTATATATAAGATACTGGATTTATTATTTTAGAATGGAAACAAAAAAGGAAGAGGAAGTGGAAGAAGAACAGAACTTGAAAGAGATGATAAAATATTTACCCCTTCTTCAGGTACATCCTTTTGATTTGATCAATAGGTCTCTTAGGTTGGATTTCTGACTAAAGTAAGGCATCTAATATGAAGGGAGTAAAGTTGGGAGGATATTTGGGAAGGGTTTGGCTGAGCCAAAAGGCATTGGAGGTGTGAAATTAAGAGAAAGCGAAGTTCCCTTTTATAAGAGATGTGAGGGTCACTTTAGGAAAAGACTGAAATATTATTTTATAATAAAATAATTTTAGGTTTCTATTGGCTCCAAAATGAATAATTTATGGGATAAGGTGAGTATGGGTCTGAAAAATCTAATCCAGTAGGTTTTAGAGATGTTTAGGTCATCTATTAACCTTATTTTTTAGATTTTTCTCTTTGTTAAATAGTTTGACATTTACCATGTCTCTTTGTAATTTTATAATATATGGTTAATAAAAATACTATTAACTTCCAATAGATCACCAATAGGTTCATTACTAACATATAAAATATTATTAAATCCCTTTGGCCATACCCTATATTTTTAGGAATATTATATCAACCAATATTGGAGTATTTATTTTAAAAACTCAATTTTGTCAATTTTGACATTATTTAATAAATGATTTTTGTTAAGGTCCTAACAACATTATTAATTCAAAATATACACATATGTTTAATTATAACATTTCATATTAAAATATAAAATAAGTTCAATTCATCAAAAGTCTATAAGTACATTTATTTGGATATTTATAATATCAATTATTTTAATATTTCATTATTACGGTAATTAATGCATCATCATTGTGTCATAAATAAATTAAATTATTTAATGTATAAAATTTAAAAATAAAATATAATTATGTAGGAAATAGTTTTATCTTTCGAATGAATATTATAGTAAAATTTATATTATGTATAACCCTATATTAAAAATTATTTAGTTATTAAAAATTGAATTTAACTCTTTTAACTCTTCTTTAAATAAAACAATAACAAATTTCCTATTCTAATACAAGGGGACCAAAGTGGGTCATAGTTTTTTCCTAATGTTTTTTGGGGTCTAATTATACTTATAAAACAGAATTAGGACATGTTTTTGGGTAATTATGATATAATTTTTACCCTTAATTGCTCTATTTACTTTAAACCGTGTTAAATAAAAGTCAAAAGTTTCTATTCACCAAAAATTATTTTCATATTATTGAACCACATTCTACTTACAGATATTATCCATGCCTCTTGTAGTTTTGAAATTCAACTCACAGAAGTGGTAAATTTAAGTATTATGCCGATTTGAAAATGCTTCTTGGATGTGGGTAAAAGATGTTAAAAAGTTCGATAAAAATTTGTATATCTAAATTTCTTATAAAATGACTCCAATAAATTACATTGAACTTATATAGGTATTATATATCTATTTTAACTTAAAATAAATTAATATAAAATAACTAATTATTTAAATAAATTGTTGGTTTTAAATAATAACGCAGTGTTTTTCACTATTCATGAAAAATCGAATGTTTTCAGAAAAATACAAAAAGATTTACCGTAAGATAATTTTGATTTTATGAGTTAAAAAATGAAATCTATTTTTCCAAATTCAAAACATATAAGTTTCAATTGTTAATTTAAAATTAATTTCTGTTGTCAAAACCAAAAAGCAGGTTTTTTAAAATGTAAAAACTATCAAAAATATACATGTGTTTATGCCAAATTTAAATGTTAAATTACTTATAATAACCAAAATTGTATTAAATTATAAAAATATTTTCTAATTATACTTCCAATCCATTAAATGTATAATTGAAAACTATAAATTATTTTGATTAAAAAATTTGTTTTCAGATAAAATTAAGTATTTTTCACTTTTCATCCAAATATGAAAGTTATCAGAAAAACTCCAAAAATTTATAAAAACTAGATTTTTATGTCTAAATTCTAAATAGAAAGTTTATTTTGTCAAATTGAATATATTAAAGTTTCAATTATTGGATTTAAAAAGGGTTCCCCATTAAAAGGTGGTAAATTTGTATTTTTTGAAAATTACATAATTTATCTAAAAAAATTAATTTGTTCTTATATAATGTCTAATAAACTCATAATATGGATTCTAAAACTGTATGGATTATATAAAATTAAAAATTCATTTAATAATATTCATAACCGCTTTTTAATGGCTTGTTTGGTAAGTCGTGGTGCGCTTGAACTCGGTGTTTCCTATAGCCCAAGTTATTGAATCACTTTGAAAAAATAACGTACTATGAAATCTTGAGGTGTTACATTCTCCTCTCCTTCAATAAATTTCATCCTCACAATTTTGAAATTGTTATTCGAAAATAAAATGTTAAAAATAGAATATACCTTTGTGGAATACCCACATCAGAAATAGGGTTTATAAAATTAGGTCGTAATAAGAGAGAAAGGGAAATGAAACGTTACTAAAAAATTATGACCTCAATTATGGGAACATTGGTGGAAATTAGAGACACATAATTAGAGAAAAAATGTAAATATTTATAGGTTATGATTAAGGTCATCAATCACAAACAAAAGTAAAATTGAGGGCCTCATTTCCATAAATCTATGACAATTTAACATATCGTCGGTTAATAATGCATAAGGTATTAGGATGACATATTTCTAGTTTTATGATCCCTTTAATAATTTTTAATAATTAATTTCTTTATATAATAAAAAAAATATACCTGACAAGTAGATTTCCACCCTTTAACTAATTTCTACCACAATCTCATCTTTCACTCTAAAAGATAATAGAACATAAAAATACTCAATTTATCCTAAACGTATAGGTTTTCAAAAAATGAATTTATAATTCATATATCATAACTTAAAAAAAACTACATTATATAATCTTGGCCATCACATAGGCTGGTGGTAGGTGATGCACCCATGTCACCCTTCAGTTGTGGGTTCTAGTCTCGTGGCCTTGCCAGGCGCGATAGGTTGTCGCCCAACCTATGAGTTGTCCTTTTTTATAAAAATTCAAAAATAATCTTCAGAAATTCTTAAACCATAACAATAGTATCCAATGTCAAATATAATCCATTGCAACCTTTAGACTTATTCTAAATACTCATGTCCAAACTCACAATCGACAATTTATAAGGAAGGTAAACATAATGAAGAACTCTTTTTTCCATGTAATAACATGGAAAATACCTTCAGCATGTATTCTTTTAAAAGATGGTAACACCTTGAATTACTATAAAACCGTATTGATTATGTTTAGGCTCACTTATTCCTTATCAAATACTAGATATATTACTTACATAAAAAACATTGAATACTCCAACAATGAAGAAATAACAAAAACATTAATTAGTTCCAAGGGAGTCAATAATATCCAATATAATTAATCTTAATCAACCATATCTTATTCAAAAATCACTACCTCAGTATTAGAACCATATTAAGGTTTATCATTCCTTAAACCATATATTTTTCAAAAACGTTAAACTTGCTATTGGGTAACTTTTCTTAGAACTATATAATCTCAAATCCTTAATGAAATAGTACTGTAGTAAAATCCTTATATTCTCTATAATTCTTATAACTTGTACATAATTAATACAATACTCAAATGACACAATAATTTAATAACAACATATGAACTCGTATCATTAATCTTCATATTATGTAGTATCGTAGCATGATTATTATCCAATAGTATCATTTGGGGTATACTCGGATTATTTGGACATTGATTTGCATAGTGTCCCAAGTCCTTGTAGATGAGGCATTGTATATTTGAAACCATTTTCTTACCTTGGAAATCACGTACTTGGTGTCCTTTTTATCCACACTTATAACAAACTCATATTCCCTTCATGCATTTACCAAGGTGATTCCTTCCACAGTCATAACATATGGGAAAATCATTCATTTCCCTCTTCCCTTTATCCATGTTTCTCTCTTCCATCCTATTATCTTTTTTTCTTCCCTTCCAAGCCATTGGACTCAGAAAATTATTTACACATCTTATTAACAAGTGATACTTTTTTTATATGATGATAATACATAGGAGACTATTTAATTTATAAATGTTGGCCTAACTCCATGAATGATATGATTTTTCTTACTCTTAGGATCATGTGTATTACTATAGGTCTCATTCCATCTACTTCACACCATTTCTAAATAATGGAATACAATGGTTCAGTTTATAAATCAAAATTCATAATTCCAAACTTGTAAAATACCTAACGTAAATTGAACAGTTCATGGATATAATCTACATTAATAAAAATGTTTTCATTGAGAAGGTATATACTCATAAACATTTCATATTGGTTTGTAAATAAAAGGAGAATTATCCAATGCATATCCCATGGGAGTGTCATAACCAAAAGTGCATCAATGCCCGTTGTCGTGCACCAGTTCCCATTCAAGTCTAGCTCAAAATAGTGTTTTTGGGTTTTATCCCTAGGTACATTTGTGCCAGAGCCGCCTCTACCTGCTCATATCGAGATAGAGATGTATTTCTTGGAAAACTCACAAAATATTTCCAGTTCCAAAATTCTAGAAATTTCTTCTATATTAATCCTCAATGTCTATCTTTGGGTAGTCTTCCCTAATCATAGTTTTTTTAAATCTAATTTCCAAGGTTGTTGCTAAAATTCCTCTAATACCAACTGTAACGCCCTGACCCCAGTTACCCAGAGTCAGTACATTATTTTATTACATTGGAATGATTACAAGGAATCCAGTCCCGAAATACTGATCAGTTTAACATTTTTGGAAAATAGATTGCATACATGAACGTTATATTACACATTAGAAGATAAAACAAAATGTAAATGATATTTTGAGACAACCATTAATCCCCCAACTTAACCCTGATTATCTATCATAAAAAACTTCTTGGAATCCTGGGGAAATGAAATATAAGAAAGGGGTGAGCTCAAATGCTCAGTAAGGGTAAGAGATACAACGAAATAGAACATATATATTATGCATGGAGAATAATTTAAAACAAATGCCTTTACAAATGATAAACTTGAAAACTTTTTTTGAAGGAATATGAGCTAAGTAAATAATTCCATAATAAAACATAATCATGGGTATTATACTAGTCTAATGACTACATGAACCATCAATATTATTTTCATAATGAGGGAATTTATAAAGCCGGACATTCTGAAACATTTTGTCAAGGCCTTGTCCAAGTCTTCTAAAAATTATTTAGGCCTCGAACAAAACCATATATCAAATTGGGAAAGGCCTCATCCAATTCCACATCTAATTGTCTCATGATACCTACTGATACACCAGGGAGCTATAACAGGCTCCACCCATCACATACTAAGTCCAATACATTCCTCATACAAAAAGGATAAAAGAAAACATAATAATTCATATTAAAAATATCATACAAAATGTCGATACTTTAACCACAAAACATGAATGTTATATAAATAACACATACATAGTCAAAAATATCAAAAAACCTTCAATAAAATATGGATGACTTGTATCATTATAAATCATCTTCAAACAAGTTTAAAATCGATCAAAGTATGTTGACATAGATGAAAATTATTTGTAGAACTCTTTGAGAGAAATATCCATTTTTCATGAAAACATATAAAAGTCACACAATTTTAAAAGGAAGAAATTTAAATATGTTTTTGAATAAATGTTTTCCATACCACTTTGAAACTTTTGAAAATATTTAACATTTCAAAAACATTAATGTCCATATAAATAAATCCTTAAAAACCTTTTAGAAAACATGGGGACTAATGAGAATGATTTAGAAGAATAAATATTTAAAACATTAAAAATGATTTTTTATTAAAAATTACATGAAAATAATCCCTTTGAAAACTCATTCATGAAACATGGACATGGATAATAAATATTTCCCAGTAAAAACTTACACCTAAACAATCTCGGATAATCATGAGATTGAGGAATTAACCCTTACCAGGAACTTTCCTTTGATTGAGGGTACGTTTAAACTCTTATATAATGACCATAGTATGCTATTAAACTATAATTTAACCATATTAATATTTATTATATCATACATGATTCATTAATGACTTTATAATACCAATTTAATAATTATTTCTATGTTAAATTAACATTTCAGGTAATAATTGCTATCTTTATCGTATGTGTTTTAACTTGTTACTCTTGATTGAATCAATTAGATAATGATATAAATACTTCCAGAATATAAAACATGACGTATATATCATATAAATTTAGAATATAAATATGTATAATAGATGTATATATGAAATGTAAAACACCGTTTATGGAGATGGTAGGTCGTACATACGCATAAATGGTGTTTCAGTTTTCATATCGTATTAAACAGAACTAAGTGATTAAGATATATGCAAGTACATAAATATATTTATATATATGTCCAGTATAAATATTATGTCATATATTACATACTTATTAATGATATATATTTTATAATCATCGTTTAATGATGAACGTGGGAATGAATCTCATCACGTTGTGGAGACGGTAATCCTCACGTACTTACGTATGGTGACTTTTTCATTTATTGGATAGATAGAATAATGAATATGGTTGTACCATTTGTATAATAAAATCACAGTATATTGAAGATACTAGAGTTTTTATTTTATAATAGAAAAAATAAAGAAATTAGAAGTGGAATAAGAAATGAACAAGAAAGAGATGATGAAATATTTACCTCTTCTTCGGGTTCTTCCTTTTTATTTGATCAAAAGGGCTCCTTAGGATGACTTTAAGAAAAAAGAAAGCCTATATGATAAATTTAGGAAAGTTGGGAGGATATTTGGGAAGGGTTTGGCCAAGCCAAAAGGATTTGGAGGTGTAAAATTAATAGAAGTGGAAGTTCCCTTTTATATGAGAGGTGAGGGTCCCTTTAGGAAAAGCTTGAAATATTATTTTATAATAAAACTATTTTCAGTTTCTAGTGGCTCCATAATAAATTTTTAAAGTAAAAGGTGGGTATGGGTCTAAAAACTTTCAACCAATTTGTTTTAGACAACATTAGGTCTTCATATTAACCTTATTATTTAGATTTATCTTTTAGTTAAATAGTTTTCCATTTACCTTGTCACTTTGTATTTTTATATTATATGTTTAATAAACTTACTGTAAACATCCAAGATAACCCTAATAGGTTAATTAATGACATATATAATATTATTAAGGAAATGTTTCAGAAATTTATATTTTTAGGAATATTATATCATCCAATATTATAGTATTTGTTTTAAAACCTCAATTATGTCAATTTTGACATTATTTAATAAATGATTTTTGTAAAAGTATTAAGAATTTATTACTTCAAAATAAACTCACATGTTCAATCTTAACATGTCATATCAACCTATAAATTTAGTACAGTTCATCAAAAAACACAAATTACATTTATTTGGAAATTTATAATATCAATTATTATAATATTTCATTATTAAGGTAATTACTGCATCATCATTGTGTCATAAATAAATTAAATTATTTAATGTCTAAAAATATAAATAAAATATAATTATGTATTAAATATTCTTATCTTTCTAATGAATAATTATAGTCGAATTTATATTATGTATAACTTTATATTAAAAATGGGTTTTTTAATAAACATTGAATTTAACTCTTTTAACTCTTCTTTAAATAAAATAATAATAAATGTCCAAATATAATCCATGTGGACCAAAAGGGGTAATATTTTATTCATAAGGTTTTTTTGATTTATTTATACTTATCCAATATAATTTGGACATGATTTAGGGTAATTATGATATCATTTCTCCCTTAATTACCCTATTTACTTTTAATCGTGTTAAATAAAAGTCAAAAGTTACTATTCACAAAAAATTATTTTCATCTTATTGAACTACATTTTATATACTGATATTAACCGTGTCTCTCTGATTTTCGAAATTCAACTCACAGTTGTGGTAAAATTTAGTTTTATACAGATTTGAAAATGCTCATAGGAGGTGGGTAAAAGACGGTAAAAAGTTCGATAAAATTTCATATATCTAAACTTATTATAAAATGACTCCAATGAATTAAATTGAACTTATATAGGTATTATATATATATTTTGACTTAAAATAAATTAAAATAAAATAAATAATTATTTAAATAAAATGTTGGTTTTAAATAATGACGTAGTGTTTTTAACTATTCATCAAAAATTAAATGTTTTCAGAAAAATAAAAAACATTACCCTAAGCTAATTTTGATTTTTTGAATTCAATAATGAAGTCTATTTTACCAAAATAAAAACATATAAGTTTCATTTATTACTTTAAAATTAATTTCCATTTTCAAAACCGAAATGTGGGTTTAAAAAAAGTAAAAACTATCAAAGGATTGACTTGTGATTATGTCAACTTTTAATGTGAAATTACTTATAATTACCAAAATTGTATTAAATGTTAAAAATATAATCTAATTCTACTTCTAAACCATTTAAATGTATAATTTAACACTATAAATTATTTTGATTAATTTTTTTCCAGTTAAAATTTAGTATTTTTCACTATATACTCAAATATGAAAGTTCTCAGAAAAACACAAAAAATTTATCAAAACTAGATTTTTATGTCCTGATTATAAAGAGAAACTTAATTTTGTCAAATTTAATATTCAAAAGTTTCAATTATTGGACTTAAAAAATGGTTCTCCATTAAAGGGCGGAAAAATTTCCTTTCTTGAAAAATACTTATTTTATCTGAAAAGATGATTTATTTCTTATATTATTTCTAATAAACTCATAATATAGATTCGAAAACTATAAGTATTATATACAATTCAAAATTTAGTTAATACTATTCATAACTACTTTTGAACGGCTAGATTGGTAAGTCGTGGTGCGCTTGAACTCAGTATTGCATGTAGTGTAAGTTATTTAGTCACTTTTGAAAAATAACGTACTAAGAAATATTGGGGTGTTACATTCTCCCCTCCTTCAATAAATTGCATATTCACAATATTGAAATTGTTCATCAAAAATAAAAGGTTAAAAATAGAATATACCTTTGTGGAAAACCCAGATCAGAAATTGGGTTAATAAAATTTAGTCTCAATAAGAGAGAAAGGGAAATGAAAAGTTACCAAAAAATTATGATCTCAATTAGGAGAACATTGGTGGAAATTAGTGAAAAAAATAGAGGAATAATGTAAATATTTATAGGTAGTGAATGAGGTCATCAATCACAAACAAGTTTAAAATTGAGGGCCTCAAAGCCATCAATTTATGATGATTTAAAATATCATCGGTTCAAAAAAAAAAAAAAGGTATTAAGGTAACATATTTTTGTTTTTAAGATCCCTTTACTAATGTTTATGAATTAATTTCTTCATAGAATAAATGAAATATACCTAACAAGTAGAGTTCCACCCTTTAACTAATTTTTACCATAAACTCATCTTTCACTCTAAAATATAATAGAACATAAAAATACTCTATTTATCCTAATCATATAGGGTTCCAAAAAATAAATTTATAATTAATATATCATGAATTTTTTAAAAAACTACATTATATAATAGAGGAAATCATATAGGTCGGTGGTAGGTGATGCACCCTTATCACCCTTCAGTTGCGGGTTCTAGTCTAGTGGCCATGCCGGACACAACGGGTTGTCGCCCGACCTCTGAGTTGTCATTTTTTATAACAATTCAAAAATAATTTTCAGAAATGTTTTAACCATAAAAATAGTATCCAATGTCAAATATAATCCATTACATCTTTATAGTTATCCAAAATACTCCTGTCCAAACTCACAGTCCAAAATTTATAAGGAAGGTAAACATAATGAAGATCTCTTTTTTCCACATAATAACATGTGAATATATTCATCATGTATTCTTTTAATAGATGATAACGCCCTAAATTACCATAAGACCTTATTTATTACACATATGCTACCTTATTCCTTATAGAATACTAGATATATTCCTTACATCAAAAAACTTGTAATACTACAACAATGATGAAATAACCAAACCTTATTGAGTCACTTTTTTTAGAACCATATAATCTCAAATCATTAATGAAATAGTACTGCAGTACAATCCTTATATACTCAATAATTCTTAGAACATGTACATAATTAATACAATAATCCAATGACACAATACGTTATTAACAACATAAGAACTATAATCATTCATCTTCTACTCTGGTAGTATCATAATGTGATTATTATCCAATGGTATTATTTGGGGTATACTCTGACGATTTGGATATTGATTCACGTATTGTCCCAACTCTTTGCAGATGAAGCAATGTACATTTGAAACCTTTTTCTTACCCTTTAAATCACGTACTTGGTGTCCTTTTTCTCTACACTTATAACAAAATCCTATTCCCTTCATGTATTTACCAAGGCGATTCTTTCCACAATCATCACATATGAAAAAACCCTTCTTTCCCCTCTTCCCTTTATCCATCTTTCTCTCTTCCATCCATTTCTTCTCTTTCTTCCTTTCAACGCCAATAGACTCAGAAAATTATTTACTTATCTTATTAACTTGTGATACTATTTCTTTATATGATGATAATATATGGGAGACTATTTACTTTATAAATGTTCACTTAACACCATGAATGATATGATTCTTCTTACTCTTTGGATCACACGTATTTCTGGAGGTCTCATTCCATCTACTGGGCGCCATTTCAAAATAATGGAACAGACTAGGTCAGTTTATGAATCACAATGCATAATTCCAAACTTGTAAAATACCTAACAGAAATTGAACAGTTCATGAATATAATCCAAAATCATAAAATTTATTTCTTTGGGGAGGTATATACTCGTAATACCTTCATAGTAGTTTATAATGAAGAAAATAATTATTCCAAGAATATCCCCCTGGAGTGTCGTAACCAAGAGTGCAACGAGCCCCGTTGTCATGCACAAGTTCCCATTCGAGTCTAGCTCAAAGCAATGTTTTTGAGGTTTATCCCTAGGTACATCTGTTCCAGAGCCACCTCTACCTACTTGTATCCAGATAGGTATGTATTTCTTAGAAAACTCACAAAATCTCTACAGTACCAAAATTATAGATTGTTATTTTATACTAATCATGAAAGTCTATCATAGGGTAGTGTTTTCTAATAAGATTTTTTCTAAATCTAATTTACATGGTTATCTCTAGACTTCTATTATACCAACTGTAACGCCTCAACCCCATTTACCTAGAGTTGATGCATTATTTTAACACATTGGAATGATTACAAGGAATCATGCCCTATGATCAGTTTAATAGTCTTGAAAAATATATTTCATAATGAACGTTTCATTACATATTAGAAGATAAAACACAATGTAAATGATCATTTGAGACCACCATTAATCCTCTATCTTAACCCTTGTTAACAATCATAAAACACTTCTTGGAATCCAATGGAAATGAAATATAAGAAAGGGGTGAGATCAAACGATCAGTAAGGGTAAGCAATACAACGAAAGATAACATAAATATTAAGCATGGTGAATAATTAAAAACACATGCCTTTACAAATAATAAATGTGAACACTTTTATGGAAGGAATATGAGCTAAGTAAATAATTCCATAATAAAACAAAATCATTGGTATTCTACTAGTCGTATGACCACATGAGACATCAATATTATTTTCATAACGAGGGAATGTATAATGTAGGTCATTCGAAAACATTTTGTCAAGGCCGCAACCAAGATGTCTAAAAATGATTTATACCCCAGCCAAAAACATATATCAAATTGAGAAAGGCCTCAGCCAAATCCATGTCTAATTGCCTCATGAGACCTACTGATGCATCGAGGAGCTACATCGGACGCCACCCATCACATACTATGTAAAATACATTCCTCATACAAAAAGGATGAAACATAACATAAAATTTGTATTAAAACTATCATACAAAATGTCAATACTATAACCATAAACCATGAATTGTATATAAATAACACATCAACAATAAAACATATCACAAAACCTTCAATATAATATGGAAGATTTGAATCATTATAAATCATCTTCAAATAAGTTAATGATCTGTCAAACAATGTTGACATAGATGAAAATGAATTGTAAAACTCTTTGAGTGAAATATTCATTTTTCATGAGAACATTTATAATTCACACAATTTAGAAAAGAATAAATTTAAAGTAGTTTTTGAATTAAAGTTTCCCATAAAACATTGAAACTATTGAAAATAATTAAAATTTTAAAATCATTCATGTCGATATAAATAAATCCTTAAAAACCATTTTGAAAACATGTAGACTAATGAGAATGATTTAAAAGAATAAATATTTAAAACATTTAAAATGCTATTTTATTAAAAATTTCCTTAAAATAATCCCTTTGAAAACTATTTCATGAAATATGTACATGGATAATAAATATGTCCCAGTAAAAACATACACATTAACAATCTCGAATAATAATGTGATTGAAGAATTAACCCTTACCTTGCAATTTCCTTTGGTCAAGGGTATGTTTATCATCTTTTATATTGACTATAATATGTTATTAAATTATACCATAAACATATTATTATTAATAGTATCATACATGATTCATTTATGACTTTATACTACCCATTTAATATTAATTTCCATGTTAAATTAACATTTCATGTAATAGTCACTTTCTTTATCGTACGTGTTTTAACTTGTTACTCTTGATTGTATCACATAGATCATGATTTAAATACTTCCAAAATATAAAACATTATTTATATATCATATATATTTAGAATATAAATATGTATAATAGATTTATATATGAAATAGAAAACACTATTTATGGAGATGGTAGGCCGTACGTACGCATAAACGCTGTTTCCGTTTTTATATCCTATTGAACGAAACTAAGTGAATAAGTTATATGTAATTACATATATATATATATATATCTAAAGTAGAATTATTATTTCATATATTAAATACTTATTAATGATATAAATTTTATAATCATCGTTGAATGGTGAACATGGAAATGAATTTCATCGCGTCGTGGAGACGGTAATCCGTACGTATGCAGAAGCAACAATATCATTATATTGATGGAGAAATCATATGTAATTGGATGTTATATCATATATAAAGAATAATTATCATGTTTTATTTATTATTTATATTAGTTATACTTATTATTATACCCATACAAATAGTGAAGTGTTTGAATAACAAACTACACCACGACATGGAGATGGTAATCCGTACGCACGCATGTATGGTGACTTTGTCATTTATAGGATGGATTGAATAATAAATATGGTTGTACAATTTTAATAATAACATCATAGTATATAAAATATAAAGAAGATGTTATTTTATAATGGAAACAACAACGAAAGAGGAAGTGGAAAAAGAAAAGAACTTGAAAGAGATGATGAAATATTTACATATTCATCAGAATCTTCCTTTTGATTTTCTCAATAGGGCTATTTAGGTTGGATTTATGACCCATGGAAGGCCTCTAGGATTAAGGGAGGAAAGTTGGGTGGATATTTTGGTAGGTTATGGACAAGACAAAAGGCATTGGAGGTATGAAATTAAGAGAAGGGGAAGTTCCCTTTTAGAATAGAGGTGATGGTCACTTTAGGAAAAGCTTGAAATATTATTATATAATAAAATCATTTTCGGTTTCAAATGGCTCCAAAATAAATTATTAAAAGGATAAGGTGGTTATGGGTCGAAATCCTCTCAACTAATAGGTTTTATATAGGTTTAGGTCATTATATTATTCTTATTTTTTAGATTTAACTCTCAGTTAAATAGATTGACATTTACTAGGTCTCTTTGTATTTTTATATTATATGGTTAGTAAACATACTATAAACATACAAGAGAACCCAAATATGATCATTAATTACAAATATAACATTATTAAGGCCCTTTGGACAAACGTTATATTTTTAGGAATATTATATCAACCAATATTACAGTATTTGTTTTAAAAACTCAATTATGACAATTATGACATTATTTAATAAATGATTGTTTAAAGTCCTAAAGACTTTATTAATTCGAATTAAACTGATATGTTCAATAATAAAGTGTCATATTAACCTATAAAATAAGTTTAATTAATCAAAATTCTCAAATTAAATTTATTTGGAAATTTATATTATCAATCATTTTAATATTTCATTATTAAGGTAATTACTGTGTCATCATTGTTTCATAAAAAAATTAAGTTATTTAATGTATAAAAATTATAAATAAAATTTAATTATGTAGGAAATATTTTTATCTTTCTAAATAATATTTATAGTCTAATTTATATTCTTTATAACCTGATATTAATAATGCTTTAGTTATTAAACATTGAATATAAATATTTTAACTATTCTTTATATAAAATAATAATAAATGTTATAATTTTATCCAATTGGACCAAATGGGTCATATTTAAATCCTATGGTTGTTTTTGGCCGAATTATACTTATCCAATAGAATTAGGACATGTCTTAGGGTAATTTAGATATCATTTTACCCTTAATCACCCTATTTACTTTTAACCGTGGTAAATAAATGTCAAAAGTCACCATTCACCAAAAATTATTTTCAACTTATTGAACCACGTTTTACTTACTAATATTAATCGTTTCTCTCAGAGTTTTTAAATTCAACTCACAAGAGCAGTAATATTAAGTTTTATGCAGATTTGAAAATGCTCCTAGGAGGTGGGTAAAAGACGATAAAAAGTTCGACAAAATTTTATATATCTAAACTTATTATTAAATGATTCCAATGAATTACATTGAAGGTATATATTTATTATATATCTATTTTGACTTAAATTAAATTAAAATAAAATAACTAATTATTTAAATAAAATGTCGGTTTTAAATAATAACGCAGTGTTTTTCACTATTAATCAAAAATTGAATGTTTTCAGAAAAATAAAAAAAATTTTCCTTAGATAATTTTGATTTTCCTAATTAAAAAAAGAATTCTATTTTACCATATTAAAAACATATTTGTTTCATTTATTAATTTAAAATTAATTTCTGTTTTCAAAACCAAAAAGCGTGTTTTTAAAAAGTAAAAACTATCAAAAGATTGACATGTGTTTATGTCAAATTTAAATGTGAAATTACTTATATTGACCAAAATTGTATTACATGATAAAAATATAATCTAATTATACTTCCAAACCATTAAAATTGATAATTTAACACTATAATTTATTTTTATTAAAATGTTGTTTTCAATTAAAATTTAGTATTTTTCACTATTTACCCAAATATGAAAGTTATCAGAAAAAGAGAAAAAATTTATCAAAAACTAGATTTTTTATGTCCCTATTCTAAAGAAAAAGTTTATTTTGTCAAATTTTAAATATAAAAGTTTCAATTATTGGATTTAAAAAGGGTTCTCCACTAAAAGGTGGTAAAATTTCATTTTTTGAAAAATACTTATTGTATTTGAAAAAAATGAATTTTTTCTTATATTATGTCTACGAAACTCATAATATGGATTATAAAGATATCAGGATTATATAAAATTCACTATTATATAAATAATATTCCTAACCACTTTTGAACGACTAGTTTGGTAAGTCATTGTGCGCTTGAACTCGGTGTTGCGTGTAGTGCATGTTTTTAAATCACATTGAAAAAATATTGTACTATGAAATCTTGGGGTGTAACATTATAGGTCATCGCCAATGAATTTTTCATTTTCTAAAAACTCATGTGAACCCCTAATGGAATGAAATTAATGCAATGTTGAAAAAAAATTCACGGTCAATTGGGGAACGTGAATATATAAATTAAAAGAATTTTAATACAATAGTAAAAATAGTGAAATTGATTTAATCACACAAGATGGAGTTATAGAAAACGTATTAGACATACTGAATTGAAAATGGACTAAACCCAAATATGTAGGTGGATTGGAATGTATCTAAAAAAATTTACCATCAATTTGTGACCTGTTATTGAGATGTATTTTATATTTCTACTAGATATAACACCCTTTATAAAATCATACCAATTGATTTCATTAGGCAGTGGAATCACAGGATGGGAAAATCACCGACTCTATATCCTTGTATGAGAGGGGAAAAATATATGGTGGAATTCAAATTTCATTAGATTGAATAGAGGACCAAATTTTATAAAGTGATTGGATTATGATTAAAAATTTAATATTATATTAAAAATAAAAATAAAATATTTTCAATTGTAAATGAATTTTATTTTATGAAATGTAATATCTATGCACTATAATTTTAATTCTTCATATCCCAAATGTATCTCTAAGGATATAACCGAATCTACTAGATTACAAATATTACATCTAATCACTTCAAATTGATTCCATCAATCATTACGACACTTTTTACTCTAACTGTTCATCTCTAAAACATTGTACTTCTTATTTTGAGTATATTGGCATTTGGACATCCTAGGTGTAAATAGAAAATATAGACAAAAAAATATTAAAAATATTATAATTGAAATAGTAATTACCTTTCGAAATTACATTTTTTGGAATGCTAATTCTGTGGTGGTATATAATATCCTTAAAAAATTTGGAAATAAAATATCAATAATCATTATAATATTTTGTTTCAAACTCTAAATAATCATTGAAAAAAATATGTATTTTAATTTGAAATATATTTTGATAGTTAAATATTACTAAATATACCTTAATCAATTTCATTTTGAAGAAATTTTTAGGCTTCTTATGTTTAGTCCTAAAAAATATAATTATAATTTAGATAATATATATAGATCACCATATCATAACAAAATTATTATCAAAACATAAAAAATATTGAATAATATTAATTTTATCTAAAAAATATTTATTTCAAGGCATTAAAAATTCACAATGGAAATCATGTGTGATCGATTTTATTGTAATATATTCTTTGAATCCAAAAACAAAATTTTTAATATCCATGTTGTTTTTTATTATAATTTAGTGATTTATTTAAAAAAATAGTTAATGTAAAAAAGAAGAAAAAATATATATTTTATGATTAGATTATATAGATTTACACTAGTATTGTATACATAAATATAATTATTCAATCTATTATTTTCTTTTCAAATTCAACACTTAGTTCATATTTAATCTTTTTATGTTGTTCGACTTCCAAACTATATTTTACTATATAAATGACAGAGGGATTAATGAGTCAAAATATTTCATTAGAGGGTTTTAAATTTATATATTAGTTATATATGCACATATAGAAAATATGAATAGTTATTAATTATATTGAACATAATAGATCAATTTTTTTGGACAAATAGATTTTGATATTGTACCTCATACACCAATTCACAACTATGACTCCTAGACATTCAAACATAATAATTTAATTTATACTATTGAGACCAACCATGTCTACAATGTCCTATCAGAATATTTATTTTTCATATTCAATGTAGTAAATAATATCACATTTCTATTTTGTATCTGTATGAAGGTGTAATTTAAATATATGATGTTGTGGAACTGGTGTTTTGAATGTCCTCTCAAAATATTTTTTTGATTTCTTAGTCGATTCACAACATTTCCTTGATCTAGATTTCTATTTATCACTCATCTTTGACATATATAATTCCATGTCTCATTTTGTACATTTTTTTATCAATTTATAAAGGTTTTTGAATTTTATTAAAGAAAATACATCACATATATTTATAATATTTTATGAACATTTAATGAAAATTACAATAACATCATCAACCATGTCAATATATATGACATCAATCAGAATAGGAAACTAGGTCCTCCACACGTGAGCTACTTGAATCCGTAATAACATGTGTTGTTTTAAAAAATTTTATCACTTAACATGTCTCATAGGATATTATAAACTATATACCTCAAAACAAATAGATATATGAGTTCATAGACATAAATCACATAAAATTTCACCATATGGTTTTTAATACTATAAATGTATTATATGTTGTTCTATTCACATTAAGGAGAATTATTTATTATTAAATTAGTTACCATTGGTAAGGAAATTTCTTGAGGGTATTGTAAAGCCTCAAAGATTCTAGGGTTATGTGGCTCTTCATATTCTGATCATTGTTCTGGTATTAGTTCATATTTATCCTCTCATATAAACTATTCTAAAAAACTAGACTAGATAATAATATCATTTGAAGCATATGCCTTTTCTTACATGACTTGAATCATATCATATATTACTCCTAGGGAATTATATTCTCAAAATATGTTTGATGTAACACTATAAAGACTATACCTCTAATTCCACCATATTTTTATGTCTGATTTATTTCTATATGAATTACTTTTTATTGTAGTAAAATTGATAATGATATTTTGTTTAAATCACATAAAAAAATGAAAGTAATATATATTTTTATGTAATAATATTATAAATAATTAAAATTATTATTATTACATACTTAAAAAGTATTCCTATATTACTTGTGTGTTTTCACCTACTAGTTTTCCCTTTGAATTTATATAGGGATCCTCTAATAATATATGATGTGGGGTGGAAGAGTCTTTAATGTCTGATTCATCAATCTGTATATAAATCAAGGAACCTATTTTTTCTCCTATCACATAAAACCTTTAGTATATATTTAATAAACATTATATTATTTCATGTGAATAATACCACATGCTTGCCTTATAATAGAGGAAAATTGTTTTTGATGAACTGTTCTTATTTTGAAAAAACATTTTTTGTTTCATAAATTGGAAAATTTAAATAATATTAGATCAAATAAATTTTCAAGTAAAATATTATAAAAAAAATCAATGGAAAGGATTCTTCAACATTAAGAGTAATGAATTATATACATGTGTCTGATTTTATAATGTGTGCAGACATTTCTGGTGGGTGGAGGTTAACATTCCTCCGATATAACTATAATTTTTCTTTGTTATAAGTGATAGAAAATCACAAATTGATTTTCCAGATACCATTAAGAAAATTCTTTTATTGAAATAATCTAAAATTAATAAAATCATTATAGGAAAATGAAAATTAAATCAATGTTTCGTTATGTAATATTTTGGTAAAATAGAGAAAGTATATCATAACATTACTACAATATCTTCCCACCTGTTCATCTTCAATATTATAATTATATTTTTCCATGTATCTATATCAATTTGAAAAATCATTCTCATTGTGACACTAATGTAACTAATGATCATTAACATTATTAGGTAAATAGGTTGGCCTCTATGATTCTATCAAACCTCAATCATTATACATTTTCCTCTTTCCTTGATAACTTTAGCTAACACAGTGAAACTACAATATTCTTGTTTTATTAATCCACATGATTTTGATCACCTAATAATTCCGTAGTTTTAGTATTGATCTTGTGGTATTCCTTGATATTTGTAAAATTATTATGTCGAGAAGTCATTATCACCATTATAGTTAAAATTTTAATTTAGATTATGTAACGACCATAGAGAACACATAATATTATGATAAAAAATGCAGTATATTAAAAAAACGTTAACATATTCATTTGACTCCCATTATTTTATTTAATGTTTTAAGGGATTTTGTTCTTCCATTAAGTGTTAAAATCCACTCTTTATGTTCAACTCTAATATACAAGTCAATGTCTACATTGGAACCACTATTAAATGATTGTGATTTGAAAATGAAAGGGCCATCCTAAATAGAACTTTATTCAGAACATGTAGTTGTTTTAGTCTCCAATAGAAAAAATGACAAATTAAAATTTTTGGGATATGGGTCATGAAATACATTCACTACTTGTTATTATTTTATGAAAAGTTTGTCATTATACCCATTTATTCTGCAATTCACCTTTATGGAGACCAATTCATCAAATTTAACTAAACTTATAATATCAAACTATATGCAATTGAAAATAAAAACATGAAATGTTTTATAATATAACCCATATATTTGTTTGATGATTATTATGTATTATATATTTTGAAAACATGGATTTCTATCTACAGAACCAGATAAAAGAATCACTTCTTTTATAATCCAAATTCCACTATTTTATAATATAATGTTTATTATGTACCCTCGAATAGAATTTGTTACCATTAATTTACGATATAGTGTAAGTGATAACATTTATATTTGGTTCCATAGATAAGAAATCAAGTAATTTGGTAATTGGAATCATATTTATAGATAAATCTTTTTAAATATGATCTCAGAACAATCTTATAAAATATTGGTTATGGTATTTGGTATCTATTATTCATCCATTAATGGATTTAAATTTCTATGAATTACACTGTGGACTTAAAAGTATGGATAAAACTTTATTATATTATATAAAATTTAAAGGGGATTTAGATCCTACTCAGTAATGGTAATTGTAATAATGTCTCTTCTAGAAATCCATTTTCCTAATTTTATTTTGTGGTGATAAGATTTTAGGATACAAATTCTATCATCATCTAATAGGAAATTGGTATAGAGTATAATAAATTATACAATAATATATCACTCAAAAATAAAATCTATATGATGAATTAGATTATAGATTTACCCATTCAAAATATTTATATATCATTCATTGGGGGCATATATATCTTTAATCAATAATACCACATAATTTAATCTCTACAATAGAGTTAACCTTTAGGTGTAATTTTTTATAAAATAATTATGGTGTGAAGAATATCTCCAATTAACATAATATAACTAAAATTTCCTTATTCATGAATGAAAACTTTCTATGGAAAATAACATTACTATGTATAACTTTAAAAATGGGTCAAAGTATGGTTAATTTATGTTGTGCATTTTTGGGCAGAGTGAAACATAATTATATAAGAATTAAATCCTTCCTCAAGACATGAATATCATGTTATTTTAGTCCATGTATCTTAAAATTAATAATTGAAATGATATTGTTGATATTTTATGAACACCCCTTGAATGTTTTACACCATTAATTAAGTTGTATATTTGAAATGTTTATTTCCTAGATAGAGTAAAAGCAACTAGAGGAAGACAAGTTCATCTTTCACCGTTCACTTGGGCCAGCTCTCCCATTATCTACAATTCAATCAAATCCAAACTAACTCAATTGAATATTTTTTTACCATTGGTAAATTTATTACTTTCTAATAATACCATCATATATTTTTTTCTTTTTGCATGACATGATGAAAACATATGACGTAAAAACTATTCTATTTTTTAAATTCAAACAAAAATTATCCCTTTTTTCTTATTGAATTTATAAGGTATTTTATAATGTTATTCAAAAATCAATGTCAATATATTTTAATTTTATGAATAATTGATCTATAATTAATTGAGATAGTAATTTAAATTATTCTTTATTTCTAGCGAATGATGTCATCTTTTATCAATATTTATTTATTTTATCTAAATTTTTTAGATGAGATTAAACAATGTCTTCTAAGAATTTATCAACCTAAATGAGTGTGTATTATCTTCACAAATGGGACAACCCAACATTCTATTTATGTTATTTCCTTAAAAAGGTCAATAGGTAGGAATATGATTTATCACCATATAAAAAATGGTTCTCAATGTGAACTCTTCACTTCTATGAGTCTCATACAATGTAACAATTATAACCCAAATAGATTTAATATCTTTAATGAATGGAGAAAAATTTAAATCAATATCCTAATCGGGTTATTTTGGTTCAATGAAAATTATATAAAACATAATGTATTTTCAATTAATGTAAAACCATGATGGAATTATAGAATCTTCCACCATAATTGGAAATGTACCATGTTTACTAATTTTTACACTTAAAAGCTTTATTCCTTTCCTTTATAAAAAAAGATTATGGGTTTTTGGATTATTTTATAATTCAGGACACCCAAAATAAATTTCTTCCACTTTGGAGAGTATATTTGTAGACATAGTTTCCCATATTCGATTATTACATATCAGTTTCATACATTTTTTAATGGTTTCATGAAATAAATATAGTCATATATAAAGTTTTATGATAGGAATGTACCATGAAAATATTAATGTCCTTGATTCATCTTTATTGTATCGATCTATTCCAATCATAGGGAATTTTGAGAGTTATTCATATCACGTGCTACTTAAATCATAATATCATCCTAGTAACTACAAAAATCCAATTTTTTCCTAGCATTTTTTCAAAAATTTATTGACTCAATCTATTCTTTGAGAAAGAAAAATTTTATTACAATTCTTTTGGATGAATTTAACATGAATAAAAAAATTTTGTATAGAGAATAAGGATTTCAAAATGGACATATTCATGAACTATTGAAAACACGAATTTTTTAACTCCACCATTATTCTCCAATATATTATGATAAATGTCCCTCCATTTTCAATCCATATCCATCATACTATGTTTAATAATTTTATTATTCATAATTAATAAATAAGTTATGATAAGGTATTAATTATCAATATGTAAACTTATAGATACGTTGAATAAATATGATTATTTTCCTAATATAAAAATCATACCAACCTTGGAATGTCGAAGAATAAATAAAAACAAAATTTATAATAACAAAAAATATATAAGTTATTGAAATTTCAATAGTATATTCCTTATGATAAGTTTTAACATTGATAACCTCTTATTAGAAAAGAAATTTTCTTTGTCTGAGATAATGTAGGATGGTGTTTCATAATATTAATTTAGGAAATCGATTATGGATGACTTAATTAATTTTGAGAGATGAATATTGAGGATTAATTCCTATAAGTGTGACCCACATGGGATGATATCAACCCTTATTTTTTTTTATATTTGGTGTATTATAATCATAATTTTATAATATTAATCATCTTTGAATACTATATTTGAATGAATGTCAACATCTAAATGTTATTGTTGATTATTCAAAAAAAAATAACATTTTACATAAGGGTATCATGAAAAGAAACAACTGATAGTGGTTGAAGGTTTATATACAACCTAAAAGAGTGAATCAATATTTGAACATTTCAAGAGAATAATTTAAGCTACATAAATCAAGATAATAAGTTCATAATGATGCATAATGATATTTTTTTATAATGGAGGGAATCATTGAAGGAAGGGAATGTGTGATGTATATAATGTAATAAATAATATAATTAAATTCCCTCTATTCTTATTCTTATATACCTACTGCTAACTCACCAAATTATTAATGGTTATTATTTAGGATGAAATTTTAAAAGAAATTGATGTTTTTGGTGAGAAGTATTCAAACATTATATGTGTTAAAATGTTATTTTATTTATATATGGTGTATTTATAATGAATATAAAAATGAAAATCAAAATTTTTCAGATTATAGGGAATTAAAATTGCCACAAAAAACATAATATTTTCATCTTAGTCAATATTAAAAAACTTATTGGATATAATATAATTTCATGTGCTTCATTTGACATGCATTGTACATTGAAAATTTACCCAAACCAGTTTCAAAATTGGTGGATAACATCACTGTTTCTTATAATAATCATTATATTATATATAATAAAAGGAATTGAAAATTATATTAAGATGTTAATACTCAATAAGTTATAAATGGATTTTTATTATTATTTAAATACTCTGGGAAATATACGTAATCATTGATGTTTTGTTAGAAAAAATAATGTACACTGATTAAATGAAGAAAAACAAGAAAATTCACTCATTAATAAATTTTATTGGTCTAATAGACTAATATTTTTAATGAATTTTTTATTCAAATAAAATCATTTTATAAAATATTTATTAAATAACATGATCTATAAATATTATTTAGGATGCTTTCTTCGACAAATACTGCACCAATATCAATATTATTTGGGGTGTAAAAATAATTTTTTGGAACGTATTTTATTTCAAATAGAGGGACTAATGTCATGTATGTGTTAAAATGTGATTATGTTAATAATTAATTAATATTGGATTTTTGGGTCGTTATAAACTTTTATAAATTCTTTTAGGTCACCATTTTAATCATTGCTTTACCATGTCCAATAATTATTAAATAAAATGCATCTGTTATGAATAATTTTTATTATTCTAATTTTATTTAAACTCATATGTGTGTTGTAGTTTTTATATATATGAGTGTAGGTAATGATACCTAATATAGTAAGTGGGTTTTTTCCCTTTTCCTAATTTTTTCTTTTATAACCTTATATATGATTTATTCCTTGGGTGAATTTTGTTGTTTGTCCCATAAGATAGGGAGGTCGATTTCTTGTAGTGTTTTTTTATCACAATGATATAGATCAATGTGGATTGTTTCTTTGGATAGATTATATGGTCCTTTATTTCTTTTGTGTTACTTATAATCTTGTTATTTTATTTTCAATTATAATTAATATAAGAGGTAGTGTTATTGTCATTATTGTAGGTCTAAATCGGTCTAAAGGATGTTAAATATTTTTGTTCATTATTTTAAATTTATGAATCTTGATTTTCATGATATTTCAGTAAACCTTTCATTATGTTTTTTTATAAAAGATGAATAATCTATAAGAATTTTATAGTTTATTATATGTCGGTGGATCCTTTGAGCACAACCATACAAGGATATTAACAAAAAATACTATGAAATCATTATTTAGGTTTATGTCTTCCAAAATTGGTTTGAATTTTGGATGACTCAAATATTGGATAGAATGATCCCACAAATCAACATTCATTACCTTTTTGAAAAAATAGCCTCATGAATTGTGTATTCTTGGTATATGGAATTATAAAATAAAAAACATGTTTATGACAACTTCTGTGTTACTATTTAAAAAATGGGGGTTCCACGTGGCATAATGTTATAGGGGATTACATCCTATAAAATCAAATGCACCCTAATAGGGTTTAGTAGAACACTAAACCAATCCCTAGTCCTTCCATTGCTTGATTTATTCCATGATGTACACTGGAAGAGGTTCTTTAGCCTTGCTTCTCAGGGTGGCCCTCCTCACCAAAATCCCCATCAAAACCTCTCTTGCTGAAGAATCAACCACTACCGCTCTACTTGATTCTCCACCATTAGTTATGGAACCTTAGAACTCAATAGTAGTGGTGAAACTACTGGAGATGAGGTGAAATTACTATTTTCCCACCCCCACACCAGTACTCGGACTATGAAGTTATAAAGGACCGATTGTTTCCCATTTATCTCCAGGTTAATTAGCCAAATTTATAAGTTCATATTCATTTTCTATGTATTCTATGTATTATATCTCTTTGTTTTTATTTTTTTTACTACCTCATATCTATGTTTTCTCCCCTCCCAAATAATGAAAGATAAAATTTGAAATGATATTTTTGTTGTATCTGATTTTTTTTGTTTAAAAATGTTCTTATTTATCTAACCAGTACCACACCTTATTTCTTTAACAAAACAAGAAAAGGTATTTTTCAAAAAATAAAGTTTTAACAATATATTTGATGATTAAATCATACAAAATTTTTAGTTATAATAAGAACACTAATGAAGTCCCACATTATAAGTGCAAATGAAAAGTGATGATCAAATACCACTTTATCTATACTAAAATAAATAGAGGATAAAGTGGTACTTTATGTATGTTTTATTTTAGTGATAATATTGGGAAAATTATTTATGGACTTATTTTTGAACTTATAAATGGTTTCTTTTCTCGTGATTTTGTACCACTCAAAAAGGTGACCTTTATCAGTGCTTCTGGCAGAGTTGATAATGTTCATGCAATTTCTGTAAAGATGCAATAACATTACATTATATCTATAATAACAAACTGAATTAGAAACTAAATAAATTGAAGTAAAAATTTACTAAAGAGATGATAAAAATAAAAATATAACATTTCACTATAATTTCAATTAGAAATATATATGCAAAAAATTTATATTGATGTGTTTTATACAATTAATAAAAAAATACAACCAATATACAAAATAGTAACTCTTGTAGAAGAATTTACCTAAAGATAAAACTCTATACAATAGCTTTCCCTATTAATAAAATCCACGTTTATTTTAGTAGTAGTAAATAATAGATAAAAAAATTTATTTTTATGGTTTATAATCCAAATATAAAAATTTATTTTATTAATTACTATATATATATATTAACTATATTATCTATTAATCATGCAAGAGATTGATTAATAGTAAATTCCTTCACATCACAAATGATGTATGGATAATTTTATTAAATATTAATAACAATACGAGATTGTTTTCTTGGATTTGGGTATGTCATACTTATTTCAGAATAAAATGAATCTTTTATATTGAAAACAAGCACATTCAGTCATCCCAACTACATCATGTGATGGATTGAAAAGTGTTCAATTCATACTCATCAACAAATTATTTATCATAATACTAAAGTTCGAAAAATGTCTGAGCTTGTTATCATTATTTTGATTATATGAAACATGATTTAATCTAAAATGGTTTTTTTATTGAAAACATAATCTTCGAGTCATATAGACCACGTCATGTGTTGGATTTATGTGCAGGTAATTCCAAAATATAAATAATGAATTGTGGATAATTTTATTCATGTATGAAAAAAATATGAGGTTGTTTTCTCATTTTTGACCCATAATGCTCATTTGAAACTAAAATGAAACTTTTATATTGAAAACATGTACCTCGAGTTATGCCGACTATATCATGAAATTGATTGGAATGAACCAAATTAAAATACACTGCAATTGAATTACTGATAACTTTCAAAATGTTTAAATCATTATGATCTCATTAGCTTAGTTTTGGATTTTTGATCAATGTTTTGAAATAAATTGTAACTTATATATATAAACCATCCACTTCAAGTCTCACTGATCAAATCATGTGTCATATTTATGTTATGTCAATTCCTACATATAACAAATTAATTATTGATGAATTTACTAATGTTTAAATACAATATAATCTCATTTTCTAGTTTTTGTATCACGAGGTGCGTTTTAAATAAAAATGAATCTTTTATATTAAATACACACACATCAAGTTATAATAGTGATAACATGGATCATATTGATGTGTAGTTATTTCGTACACATCAAAAATGAACTATGGATGGTTTTCTAAAATTTTAAAAATATTTTGGAATTATTTACATGATTTTGGAATTGTGATAAGAATTTTAATGTAAAATAGAACTGTTATATTGAAAACATCCACTTTGAGTCATACCAACCACAATGTGTGTTATATTGTTGTGTGGTTGATTTATATAGGCCACAATTAAATTATGGATTATTTTCCTAATTTTTAAAAATAATATAAGATTGTTTTCATGATTTTTTCAATTTGATGTGCGTCTCAAACAATAATTTCCCTTTTTTATTGATAACATGCACTTTGATTCATACCAACGACACCGTCTTCCCTAATGATGTGCAGTGAATTAAAATATGTAAAAAAATTATCGATCACTTTATTAATGTTTGATAATAATATATGATAGTTTTTCTTGGGATTTAATATGTGATTATTATATTTAAAAAAATGGAACATCTATATTGAAACTATGTACTTCAAGTCATACCTCCATATAATCTTTCAAATTGAAGTATCATTAGTTCCTAAATGTTAGAAATACATTATGGATTATTTTCCTCATTTTTGGAAAAAAATATTTCATATTTTGCTCAGTTTCAGATATGGGACACCTTTTAAACAAAAATTAAATTTTTATATTGAAAACATGTACTTCAAGTCACACGGACTACATCATGTGTTGATTTGATGTGAATATGATTACTATATATCACAAAAGAAATATGGATTTTTTCCAATAGTTTGAAACTAATATAACATGTTTTTCTCAATGTTGTATATGTGGTGATAATTTTAAACTAAAATGGTAAATTTATATTGAAAACAATAACTTCATGTTATACAAGGAACATCAATTTTTGGATTGATGTGAATTCAATTTTTATATGTCAAAAATGACTTATGTATTATTTTACTAATGTATCAAAATAATATGAATGTGCCTTCGTGGATTTGAGTATGCATTATGTGTATTTTACTAAAAATGTCAGTTTTAAATTGTAAACCCACATTTCAAGTTAGATTTGTCTAACCATGTATCAAATTGATGTGCAATCAACACATACACATCGAAAATGAAATATGTATCATTTTCCGAATGTTTCAAAACAACATGAGCTCATTTTCATGGTTTTGGAGATGTGATATATGTTTTAAACATAAATGGAACCTCTATATTAAAAAAAGATAATGTTAATTTTCTACTAGCCAAATCACGTGCCAAATTTAAATGTGATAAACTCATACACAAAATTGATTTATAGAACATTTTTCTAATATCTGAAAATAATTTGATATTGTATTCTCAGATTTTTATGATGACTTTAATTTTATACTAAAATGGTAGTTATATATTGAAAACATATAGTTGGTGTACTAACAAAATCATCATGTTCTAGATCAAAATGTGTTCAATTATTATATATTTTAAATAAAATATGGATCATTTCCCTCAATATTGAAAATAATATGAGTTTGTTGGCCATGTTTTTTCTAGTGACCAGCATTTTTAATTGAAATGAAAATTTTATATTGGGAACACACACATGGAGTAGTACTATCCACATGATATGTTTTATTCATGTGAGGTCCATTATTACATGAAGTAAAATGAATCGTGGATCATTTTTCTGAAGTTTCAGGAAAATCTAAGATTTTTTACTTAGTTTTGGATATATGACGTGTGTTTTACATGAAAATAAAACCTAAAAACATTCACATTGTGTCATACTATCCAAATTATGCATCAAAATTATTTTTGGTCATTTCAATCACATTAATAATAAAATATGGATCATTTTACAATGTGTTAAATTAAATCAGAGACCGTTTTCCTAGTTTATTCCATGTGAGGTGTGCTTTAATCTAAAATGACAATTTTATATTGAAAATAAAAAATTTTAGTAATACCAGCCACAACATTCTCTAGAGTGACATTTTCTATATTTTCACATATCATAAATGTAATATGGTTCAGTATCATATGTTTTTAAATCAATCGTATTTTTTATTAGTCTTAGATGTGTGGTTCATGATTAAAAAAATAAAACTTTTAAATTGAAAAATTGAACTTTCATTCATTCCACCCCATCATGTGTCAGATTATTATTCAGTCAATTCATATACACCCAAAATGAATTATATATCATTTTATGGAATTTTCATGACAATATGAGTTATTTTACCCAATTTATCTATGTGACAGATTTTTTAAACACAAATGACCTCTAAATATGAAATACATTAAATTTGAGTCATATTGGACAAATAGTGTTTTAAATTCCTACATAGTTGATTCCTAGATGTCAAAAAATGAAATATGGATCATTTTCATAAATTTTGAAAATAATATTATCTTGTTTACTCTGTTTTGGAAATGTGTTGTGCATTTTAATCTAATATAACAGTTTTATATTGAAGAAAACACTTGGAGTCATTACGGTCACATCATTATTCAAATTGATGTTCAGTGAATTCCTACACATATGAAATTAATAATGATTTTTTTTTATATTTTTTAAGGATAATCTATTCTTTAGTACTCTCATTTCTCTCTATGATGTTTATTTTAGATCAAAATGATAAATTTAATTTAGAGGCATACATGTTGAGTTTTACTAGGAAAATCATGTGTTGTTTGGATGTGTAGTTGATTCCTATCAATCACACATGAATTGTGGATCATTTTCCTAATTTTCTAAAAACAATGTGATCTTATTTTATTTTTATTTGTAATTTGATTCATGTTTAAAATAAATAAAACACTTATGTTGAAAACATTCACATTAATTCATACAAAAAACATCATGTTTCATATTTATTTTCAGTCAATTTCTAAAGATAAATAATCAATTAAAGATAAGATTCTTGAATTTTGATAATAATCTAAACATATTTGATTAGTTTTGACCTTGTTACACATGTTTTAACTAAAATGGAAATTTTATATTAAAATCATGAAATATTAGTCATACAAGAAATAATTTATTTCAGATTTATATATGTCTGAATTTTAAAAATCATAAATAAGATCATTTGTACCATTCAAATACTTTGGGAAATTTAAAAACACTCAAATAAAAACTAAAAATGATGAAATAATGGAAGAGCATGAATAGAAGATAAAAATTAAAAAATTTGGGGTTTTAAAGTGTTGATTTTTCCAGTGAGTTCATTGGATAAGAGTGTAAAAGTTTCAGTTCCATGAGATCATGAACAATATGAGTGATTGGGACCTCTACAAGGGTTCTATTTAATTGATCGTAATGATTTTATAGTTCTTCTCAAAATAAAATTGACAAAGACCCATATTTATCAGCCCTAAAAAATAAATTGATCATAAAACCACTCATTATTTGTTTTAACTCTTAGCACTGATAAAGAAGGAATTTTATCCACACATTCTATAAAAAGTGGATAAATATAGGTTTTGTAAGTACTTTATTTTTGACTACTAAAAAACATATATTATTTATTAATATATGGAAATAGTAGATAATGTTCTATAATTACTGACTTAGGAGGTGATTGTTGCGAAGATCATCCCTCCCCTATGGAGTTGGATGGACCTCTATCATCCTTCGAGGGAACTTTACCTCTCTCCTTTAACTTTTTTATCCACAAATTTCTTCCATAAAATATTCATATATCCCTTAGTCGTAATGTTGAATATTATTTTGATGGTTTCCCAAAACATTTGATCTCATATTCAGAGTTCACTAAAGCCTAAATGATTTTGATATTCATGTTGATGACATGTTTCCAAAAATTCCATCCACCAATTAATTCATTTGACTGGGTTTCTTTTTCAGATATTGGTGACTATATAAATTATTAATTATGTTTCTTCTCAATAATTGGTAGATCATCATTAAATTATCTTTGGAAAATGAATTAGTCTAGCCCTGGTCCATTTCCCCCCGCAACTACAACAGATCATGTTTCTACTTATTTAGGTGGACTTATGATTTCCACAATAAACGAGATACCCCCAACTATGGTAATTTGGGATAGTTTTCCATAACACCCTCCTCGTTTTCATAATACATCAATCATTTTAATTCTATCTAATTTAGTTGGTATAAATTTATATAATGATAGTATAACTAGAACAATTTTTTACTCTATTTCTCTAAAAATATTCATTAACATCAATGTTTTAAGAACTCAATCCCAGAATTTCTATATTTCATTTGGATAATAGTTCCACTATAAGAAAATTGTTTTTCTATAGACATGGATTATGTTTTGATCATAATTTAATAAAAAGTTCCACTTGATGGTAGTTTATAGGCATGGGTTCATGAATAACTACCATTATAAAGATGAAATATTAGAATGCATTTTTATGGGTATGGTGTCCATTTATAGTGAAGGTCTAAAGGAACATGTTCAAATTGGTGTTTTAATTGACCGATGTAGTAATTTAGAGGTAGTTCACATTATATCACTTGAGGGTGGGGAGTCGAATGGGATATAACTGCAAGATTTAATCACATCAAAACATGTTGTTCAGAGTATGAAAATCAAGATTGGTTGAGTTCAGTTACTATAAATATTTCTCTTATAAAGTATATTTAAATGATTCTTACAATTTAAAACTAAAAAGACTAGTTAATCAATGTAGTGAATTTATAACAGTCAGACTGTTCAACTAAGTTCTTTGATGAATGATTGTATCTTAGTTGTAACAATATGATATATTGATACAACTTTTGAAACTAATCTAATAATCCAAAAATTTTATAAACACTCACTAAGACTTACTATCAATGTGAAATTCGGTTTTCTAAAATACCGATAAAAATAGAGAAAACTAAATTTGAAAAAAATAGTGGATATAAATCAAGATGTTCAGTATCAAGTTGAGACTCCATCCTCTCTAATTTGTGATAATCGACCAAAAATATGTATGTATAGATAAAGTTTTTGATCCAAAACCTGGATCAGGGTTTTCCCAATAATACACAGACTATCTAGGTCACAAGAACCCTACTAGAGTTTTACAAGGGAACAAAATAAAAATGGGTCACACAGGTACTCTACCATAGTTATACATGGGGAAAACAAGTGTATAAATATTGTTGTGTGAGGATATCTAGTATCCTCTATTTTAGTGCAGGAGATAATTTTTGATTTACAGACAGATGAACACACTGCTATAAAATGTAATAAAAAGGCACAAAATAGAGCGTTAAATACTATATATGGTTTAGAAGGGTCTCTGTGTTATGTAGTTCATCTCTGGACTCTTTGATGTATCAAATTTGATTATGGAGTCCACTTCTGGATGTAGAAACTGAAAATAGTGTGTCTTGGAGAACTGTGTTGTCTTCTAGAAAGATAAGATGTTCTCCTCCTTAGGAACAGTTCAATCCTGCAGATATGTTGGAAATTTTATGGACATAAGTTATCCAGTTCACAAAATAAAAAGAATAAATAGTTCATCATGTGTTCTTCCTTACTGTATGTGTCTCTTTTAGTCCTGCTACTATGTCTACCCATATCATTGTGTGTCTATTTCATACGCTACATATTTCAGCTCGAGTCCTTTTCTTTTATATTCTTGTAGCCCGATAATGTGCATGTTTGAGGTAGGTGTTGTACCTCATATTTCTGACATCCTCATTGATGTTTTCTGCAAAAATAATTAAAATAATCAGTCTCATTAATACAACGAAAATGTGACTGTTATAAATAATATTAAATAAATGGAAATTTAAATAGTCTACTAGCGACTCCATTTTCGGTGAATAATGCATCATTGACTCATTCCATTAGTGAGTCCTTATATCTGTATTGGTGTCTCATCCTATAGTTGTCTCCTTTTATCAGTATTTCCATGCGTTGGAGAGTCATTTCATTTGTATCACCATGCATCAGTTTCACCATACGTTGGTAACACCATGTGTCAGTAGCAGCATGCGTCAATAGGCCAGTCCTTCTATCGTTGATACAATTGAATTGTCAGTGACTCATTTAAACTATCGTTGATACATTCTATCTGTTGGTATTCATGTGTCCTTTGTGCTGTTGACATCGATGAGTTAGACTTATTTTGTCTGTATCGATGACTCAATTATATGTTAGTGTCACATTATCATACTTAAGAAATATTTCTGTTAGGACTGTCTTACATAACAAATATTTTCAGAAGGTGATAAATTTATATGTGATCATAAATAATCATAATTACACATATTGAAACTTAAATAAACATGATTGAAATGATTATACATTATTAATAATATTTGACATGATTTTTGATTATTCAAACCATTAATACGAGAGAGGGTGGCCAACAGTCTTTTATGGGCCAACAATCTTCCCCTGTTTGATGATCACAAATCATGGCATTATATGCTACAATCAATTGATGTGTAATACAATCATTTTACATATCTTATATAATTATTGATAAATTTTCTCAATATATAGATTTGGTTCAGGGGTAAAATAAATAGTAAATGTATCAAAGGAAACAAAAAAAATGATATCAAAGAGTAATTTATTTTTTTACCATATGTATTCATAAGTAAAGAAAATTAAATACAAAAGAGTGATATTAAAGGTAAAATAAATAAGGACAATTATAAACTGTTCTTCCCCTTTTCTAATTATCAAATAGTGAAATGGTAGAAATAGATAAAATCAATAATGAAATGGAATCAAAGGAATAATCAATAAGAAAACAAGAATAAAAAAAAGATGTAGTAAAGAATAATAGATAACACAAAGGGATTAAAGTCAAGAGCACTGAATTCCATTTAATAGGGAAGTATATGGTATTATAAGAGTCGATGAAAGGCAAATAAAATAAAATAAATCATCCCTATAAAAAATAATCCACCTTACTTCGTAGGTTATAGAGGGGTTTCCCTTTCTCTAAGTGATCAATTTAAGGTTCAGAAGAAGGTGGAGGATGATAGGTAGGAGGGTATAAATGGATCTTTATAAGAGGTAGGGTCACTCCTTCTGGAATAGTTGGGTAAGGACTGGATTTTTCGTTGACAAAACAAGAAGTCGAATCTACTCTTGGAACACTGGTCTGATTTGAGTCAAGCCCTAAACAGCTGTCATCTAAGGTGGAGGCCCTGATCCATGAGGTCCAATAGGTGTAAGTGTAGGTGCCACAATTGATTCACTTTTCACATGATGGTATTAATTCAATAGCTCAATGAAATCCTCAATTATTTTACCACCATACATCATAGATTTCTTAAAATCATCTTTATTCACCATGAACTTGTCAAGAAGAGGTGTGAAGTCGTTCATTTTTAGAAATTTATCCTTAAAAGATTTTGTCATTTGAGAAAATGTAATTTTTTTTAACAAATAATTAAAAAGATTGGTCAACTGGATCTTGGTAATAATATTCTTGAAATAATGATCCACCATATTTTTAATATGAGCATTGGCCGTCTCAACACTCTTGGAATAGAGCCCGACAATATCATGAACATAATTACTATTCCTCTTAATTTTTGCAAGGTTGTCCAATCCAGAAGAACAACACCGAGCTTGATACTCTTCCTTAACAACATTTATGACTGAATCAATGTCCATGTTCTGAGATGTCTGACCAGAGGCAGAAGGAACAATATGAGCATATGTATGAGTCTTCAATGCTTTAAGAACACTCTTTAGACAAGCTTTTTACTAAATAGTCAAATTATTTATTATAGTGACAAGAACAATAATTTCTTTTCTCATAATGGTGGTGTTTGAAACTATTATTTCAGCCATTTTGATTTTTTTAGTTGAATATTAGCTATGACCATCTCTAAAACGATCACTTCATCATCCTTTTTCACACAAACTGCCTGAACTAGAGTAAGATCAGCATGCACGTATTACTTCATATCTTCAATTGAATATTTGTGAGAGTGTAATTAATTACTAAATTGAGTGTTTTCAATTATGAAATTTTGAATCTCATGTACCATATGATATTGAACTGATACTCTCACAATTGAATATATTTCAGCCTTTAATGTCTCAAAATCTGATCTAGCGATGTAGTCACTAGGAACTAAAACAACGAAAGGAGTAGGGTCTAAGGTAGATGCCACTGCCAGAGGCATCTCAACAAGAACTTGATCATCAAATGGTGATCTCTATAGAACTTCTACGCATTACTCTACATCTGATTTAGTATAACCTATGTTAAGGAAAAAATACCCATGATTTATTTTTCATTCAGATAACATAGAGTGTTCTAAAAGAGTGAGTGAGTTAACTGTCACTCTTCTAACTTGAGGCTCCTCCCCAACTTGAGATCTTCTGTTTTGAAGCTTCCCCTAAATATATGATCTCCTCACTAGTTTTCACCCTCAACATAAGGTCTCCTTCTTTCAAACACTAACAATGGTGTAAGGACCATTTGAGCTTCCACTTCTCTTTGAGTTGAAACTACTCTTCATTACTCAACATTAACTATAAAAGGTTCTACAAAAACTATCTGAACCAAAGCACCAAAAATATACAAATATCCACCTTGATCATCCTAATGATGGTCACCATCAATTTCAATGACTTCCCCACTACTTTCATCATCATCATCACATTAAGAGAAATTCTTTTCACTAGAATTTATATCGGCATTTTATTCACCTTCTACATCTTTACTACCACTACCATTGCTACTTTAATCACTGCTAGATTCTTCTTATCTCTCATATTCTTCTTCATCTTCTGATCCATCTTCAGAGCTACCATAATTTCTGACATACTCTACACTACATGATATTTCTGTCTCCTCAGCTCCATCGGTGACCACAATTGGATATTTTGAGGGGAAAGAAACTGGTGGACTTGTATGTCAGAAAGAAGAACCTTTTGGTGCTCCTATGGTGTCATGATAACTCCTATCATCGATAGGTGACCCTTGATATCTGAATTCTATGGAATTATATTTCTTCCTCATCTGAAGAGTAAAAAACTTCCTCATCCAGTCCCAAACTAGGATCATACATATCTTTGGCCTGGTTGGACGGTCCACTGGATTGAATTTCTCATATAATTTCTCCTCATCACAAACTCGTTCATTCTTTCATAGTTTACAATATATTTTACTCATTTTATAGATATATTTTCATAGGTAGATCCAACTACACTCATTAATAATATCATCAACATCATTATCATATCTCTTCTATTTCACTATGTCTAAGATCATCTTAGGGTAAAACAAAGAGTTGGTCTTGTAAGAAGGTTTAATCTATTCACTTATATGAACCATGAGATATCTATATAGGTTTACCTTAGTTCCCTTCTTCTGCAAGTATATCAAATAAAAATCCTGATACTTTAATGAAAAAATGTTCCCTCTCCTTGGATAGATTTAGTGCTGTATATATTTGAACGAAATCTTACACTCACAATATAATTATTTAGCAATAGGCCTCCTTTGCACTTCGTTGTCATTAATCTCCATCAAAGCTATCTCAAAGTAGTAAATTTCACTCACAAGTGGAAACATATGTTGATATTTATAAAAAACTCCCACATGAGGTACCTTAAGACAATAAAACCTAGTCTATAAAAAAGTTGATCCTATTTCTTTTCACTATGTACATAATATATGAAAATTTACTTCCTTATAATGACACTCTACATTCATTTAAAATTCATGACATAACTCTAGTTAGAAAGGAATTTCGTTTTATGGGAACCACTCATGCCATCCATGAACCTGTAACACCCTGAGAAGCAATGAATTTCTTTCCAACAACCATTCTACAAGAATCACCTTTTCTGGAGTCACTACGGGGTTCACAAGAGAATGATTCACATGTCCAAAAGATTTTCTTGATCCCCTTTAATGTATCATAGAGTCATGAGACCCCTCACATGAACCACCTTTAAGAGTATTCTTCACATGTGTCATTCCAACAATTTGGTTCGAAGGTCGGGAGGTGAAAGTAGAGGGTTGAGAGAGAGAAACAACTGGAGAGTGTAAGGGTTAAAGTGTGATGGTAATTAATAGAGTTAATCAACATGGAATTTTATCATTTAGGGAATTTGAGATTAAAAAATTCTGAAATGGTGAAATGGGTTCATCAAAATCACCGAAACAGTGTTGTTTTGATTAAAAGCATAAAAAAGATAAAAAAGTGAGTCATCGGTATCGGCATGACCGATATTTCATTACACTAATGGTGTCAACATAACAAGCATCAGTTTCAGCATAACAACTATGTTGTCATGACATAGAGTCAGAATGAAAAAGTTATCAGTGTCAGAATGACATTGTCGGCTTCATACTGTCACTATCGACATGAAACTATCTATTTGACTTTTCCAATGTCAGTATGACAACTTCACTAAAATTTTTCAAAGGAATGAAAACATAAGTTCCTTTAGATTAATCATTCCTAAATCATGTCCAATGTAGTTTATTCTTTTAGTGTTCAATTACTTATTTAAAATATCATCAAGCTGATGATCAGTTCCAATGGATTCTAACATTATATCACATTTTTGATAATGGTCTCTCAAAAAAGTGATGCCTTACATCGATGTGATTTTTCCTATAATGTGGAACATGATTCTTATAAATATTTATAGAACATGGGTTATCACAATTTACAGGGACATGTATGAATTGATATCAATAGTCTAATAATATGTGTTTCATACACCAATTTTTTTAAAAAAACTATTAGAAACTATGTATTCAGCTTCGACAGTAGATAGTGCAACAAAATGTTTGTCGCATACTACACAATGAATCTAGATACTTTCCCAAAAAGTGACATGTGCTAGAAGTTCACTTTCTATATAATTACAGCCACCAAAGTTATCATATGAATAACTCACCAAATCAAAAGGTTTTCCTTTATGATAGAACAATAAAAATTGGTTGTATATTTACGATATTTAATAATTCTTTAGATATCATTTAAATGGGATTATTTTGGGTTTTATTCGAAACATGCATACATGCACACACTAAACATAATATCTGACCTTGTAGAAGTTTTGTAGAGTAATCTCCCAATCATTCCTCTATATGTGGTTTGATCAACAAATTTACTATCTTCATGAAGGTCCAACTTACCAGTGGTACTCATTGGAGTGTCATTACTCTTGGTTTTTTCAATGCCAAATTATATTAAAATATCTTTAGAATAATCAATTTGATTCAAAACAGTACCTTCTTTATTTTGAAATATTTGAAATCCAAGAGAGAATTTGTGTTCCCCCATAAAACAAATCTCTAATTCTCTTTGCGTCAACTTTGAAAAATCAACACATAAATAATTTTTTGTAGATCAAAAAATAATTTCATCTGCATAGATTTTTACTACTATAATATATTTGGAAATACAATTTATAAAAAGGGTATGATCAACAATACCTTTTTTTAAAACCATTAGAAAAAAGTATAGTGTTGATCCAATCATGCCATGATCTTGGAGCTTTCTTTAAACCATATAAATATTTAGCTAATTTTAAAAAAATGTTTTTGAAAGTGTGAATTTGAAAAACTACAGGGTTTTTCAATAAAAAAATCATCAATTATATAACCATATAAGAGTGAATTAATAAAATCCATTTGATAATGTTTGAAATGAAGATGTAATTCATAAGCAAGTAAGATTATAATGGCATCATGTTTAGCCATTGGTGAAATTTTTTCCTCATATTGAATCCCATCTTTTTTACTATAACCTTGTACAACCAATATAGCTTTGTTTCTAAGTATATTACTAGATTCATCTTTTTTATTCCTAAAAACCCATTTAGTACCTATAATCATGGTGTATTTGGGTCTATCTACATGTTTATAGACTTTGTTTATGTTAAACTGATTTAACACTTCTTGTAGAGTCGTCCCCCAAAATTCATCCTTGATAGCATCATTAATGTTATTAAGTTGATGTTGTGACATGAATGATTGACATTCAACCTGATTTCTGAGGTAAGCTCTTCTCTATGTTCCATTCTATAAATAACCAAATATATCATCTAAAGGATGGTTTTTGAAACATCAAATAGGACTTGTAAAAGAAGGTCTAGTCACTTCAGGTTCTTCTATAGGTTTGGGTTTATCATTTCTAGAGTCTAGAGAATTTATTGAATTTTAATTTTTAATAGAATATTTAAAAAGATGGTCAGAAGATTTAGTATTGATTTATAAATTTGACATATTATCCTCATGATTTTATAGAGAGGGATTTGACCCATGTGGATCTATCTCATCAAACATGGAATGTACATATTTTTCAAGACATATTGTTCTTTTATTGAAGACTATATTGTCTTTACTAGAAATTGAATATATTGAGAAAACTCCTTCATCACTCTTGGATGAAAAATTTGTCCAAATTATACTTAGTGTTAAGAATATAGATTCTACAACCAAAAACATTGAATTAGTTTACCTTTTGGTTTCTATTGTTTTACAACTCAAAAATAGTTTTCTTAAGGATTGGCCTCCTCAAGACTCTATTTATTATATATAATTTTGTATTGAAATATTCTACCCAAATGTATATGAGTAGGTTATACTAACTAAGCACGGATCTATAAATTTCTTATAGGGTTTTATTTTTTCTTTCTAGAAATACATTTTGTTAGGGTGTCCTAAGAGAAGAAAAGTTATTGATATTGCATTTTTTAAGAAAAAAGGATTCAATCTCTTGGATCACAAATTCACATACATGTTCAAATCACAGGGTTTTAATTCTAATACCACTAATATTTTTTATAGTCCCAATATACTTGTTGAAATGAAATCAACGCTCACTTTTCTCAGCCAACAATAAGGTCCAAGTATATCTCGAGTAATCATCTACAATAACATAGACATAGCGCTTCCCACATAAAAATGAAACTCTAGATGTTACAAACAAGTCCATGTGAACCTACTCAAGTGGTTGAGAAGATGGATCTTCTTTCTTTGGTCTTAAAAAGATTTTGTGTGTTTACCCTTTTGACAAGGATTACCGACTTTTTCATTTGGAAACTCAAGTTTGGATAGATCATTGACTACACCTTTTAGATTATGCTTTCTATGTGAGTGTATTTTGAAATTCTATAATATTTTCTTCCAAATCTAAGACTCTATGAAAATCATTCAAACAAGAGACATTTTGAGAAATTAATGAATCTAAATGAACAACCTAAATATTTTCATTTCTAAAAGCTGAAAACTCAAACACATTTTTAGAATTAAAAACATTTCAAGAATTATTCCCAAATATAACAATAGATATCCATCTCATAACTGAGAGATACTAAGTAGGTTTTATTTTTATCCATCATCAAAAATTACATTAGAAATTAAAAATGAGTTAGAGTTACCAATATGGCCATGGCCAACGATTTTTTCTATAACATTATCACGAAAAGTGAAATGAACAACATCAATATTTACTAGATTCCTGAAGCATGAATAATATCCTATCACGTGTCTTTAACATTCACTATCCATGTACCATAATATTTTATATGATCTCTTCAAACAAATTTTCAACAAATAGATAAGATGAGAAAAGATTTTGGTACCCAGATTGTTTTGGGTCCAGTAACATTAGTAATAAGAGATTTGGGAGCCCACATTTGTTTCATGGGTTTCCTGTAATAATAATATAAAGTATTTAAAAAATAAACATCAATTTTTCCAGAAAATCTTGAAATAGTAAAAGATTATTCATAGATGGGACTTACTGAAAATTTTCCAGAACTACGAATAAAGGTACATTTACCAAATATAGATACAAAAATTGGTTTTGAAAACATTTATTTTACTAGGTCGGTATCCAATACCACTAGTGTGTTTGGGAGAAACTTTTTTATCATGAATTTGAACCAAGATATATTTACCTTTCAAAAATGTTTCTAATTCTTTTTTCAAATGCTCATTTGACCATTTAAGCTCATTGTTTTCCTTAGACAGTTGAAATTTTTCTCTTTTTCTATAGAAAGTTTATATTTAACAGGGGTAGTTGGTCGGTCAGAATGGCCTGAAGGCCTTCATTTTTATTTTTTTTATAATCCGCCTTTCAATGGGAGAGGTGGAAACTATACAAGGGCTGAAGGCTTAGAGAGAGTTATATGACTCGTAGGTCTTAGAGGAAATCACCCATACATGAAAACTTGGAACTACTCCTCCCTAGCATATGTCATGATAACAACACTCTACCTTCATAGGGATAGTTGTCTATATGCCCTATGAAATGCTACACATGACTGGTACCGATGGCAAAGCCATACTCTCTCATTCTTCCAAATCTGGTTAGCTCTCTTCTAGTGAAGGCGCCTACCCTAAATCCTCATCTGAAGCCTTGTTCCTTGTATTCAAAATGGTACATCAGAATTCATGTGGCCCAAAGGACTTGGGGTGTCCCTATGGTTTTACGGTGTCCTGAAGACCTTGATAATCAACTTTCCCAAGGGACGTGGGTGGCCCGAAATCCTTTCAAGACCTAAGGCCCAAAAGGGGTAGTCAAATCATGTTGTTTCTTAAAATATTTTTATTTATCATTTAGTTCATTACAAGTATCCTCTACTATCTTCAAATATGAAAAAAATTTCATCATATTTCATATTTTCAGAATCAGTTTCATCTCCATAAAAGTAAGCATTATGTTCAGGAGAGTTTAGTGTTAACCGAGAAGTGTTTGTCATAAAACACATATTTTCCTTATTATCATTTGCATCATGAGAGGATTTTGAGTCATAATAAATGTCATTATAAGAATTATATGACTTCTTTCATTTACTTTTTATACTATTAGTCCTTATCATCATACTTATTCTTATACTTTATCTTGGGAAATGAATCATTTACATGTCCCTTTCTTTTTCATTCATAACAACCAACTTTATTTGAAGTGTAACTTCTTTTCCAAACATTTTTCCAATGGCCCTTATGATCATACATTCCATTGTAGTTTGGATTTCTAAAGAATTTATTCTTTTTATAAATTTACATAAACCTCTTGGCTATTTAATCCATCTCTTTATCCCTGCCTATTAATGATTTTTCATCACTTGACCTTTCAGTTTAATCTTGAGATTTTTAGTTTTGTTTGGATGTTGTTGATTTGAAAGAAACTATTTTTTATTCATCAACCACCTAGTTGTTTACTTTTAGTTATTACTCTTAAATCATCATCTTGTATATCATCTTTTTCACTTTACAAGTGTTGAGGTCACAAGATTCTCTTATTGATAAACAAGTCCCTCTCCATTTACCAGGTAAGCAACTGAGTATTCTCATGATTTTCTCCACGGCTGTAACAAATCTTCCCAAAGAGATCATGGTTTTCAAAATTTTATTAAACCTAAGATAAATGTTTGAAATAGTATCATCAAGCTTCATCATAAAATTATCATACATAATAGTGTAAGTATTAAGCCTCATTTCATTAACATGTGATGTTACTTCATGTGAAATAACTAAAGTGTCCCAAATTTCATAGACAGTTATAGAAGCTGATATTATATTAAATTCCTCTTCTACTAGTGCAAAAAACATTGCATTAATACCATTTCAATTATTATTATAACCAGTCTTTGTGGAATCTCTCAAGGTGTAACTAGTAGTCATTGGTAATTCGTATTGATCTTCTATAACAGTCCAAATATCAAAGACTATACTTTCATAATTAATTTTAATGTTAATTTTCAACTGGCCATAGTTTGGCCCATTAAATTAAGGAGGTATATTTGTAACAAAACCTTCCAATCTATTATCTATACTAGAGAAAATATTTGTAATTAATGGAAATTTTGAAGTAACAGAAATTTTGAGATATTTAAAACACTACTAAATCAATGTTGAAAATATCTGAAAAATATTTTAATGAAATTTCCTTTTGATTCCAAATAATTTATGGAGTAGGAAACTCAAGAGGGGTATAAATTGAGTTCCTATAGTTTTTCTTAAATGTTTATTTTAAAGATTCCCCAAATTTAAAACTAAATATTCCAGTTAATCACTGTGGTGAATTTATAAGAGTCTTACTCTTCAACTAATTTATTAGAAGATTGATTATTTCTCAGTATAAACAATATGAGATGTTGATAAAAATTTTAAAACTAATCAAATAATCCTAAATAGTTATAAACACTAGCCAAGACTAACTATCAATGTGAAATTCAATTTTCTAAAATACATGTAAAAAGCAGAGAAAACTAAATTTGAAAAATATAATGGATATAAAACAAGAGGTTTAGTACAAAGATAAGTCTTAGTCCTATCCACTTTGTAGTCACCTACCACCAAGAAAACTATGTAGATAAAGGTTTTCACCCACTTCCTAGATTAGGGTTTACACAACAATACATAGATTGTACATGTCACAAGACATCTACCATAGTTCTATGTGGGAAACAAATACAACTCGGTCACACATGACCTCTAACACATTTATACATGGGATAAATTGTTTTTAAAATATAGTTTTGTAAGGATATCTATCGTACTATAGTTAAATTCATGATATAGTGTGTGTTTTATAGACAAATGAACATACTGGTCAGAAATGAAATAAAAAGGAACACAACAGATCAATAAATATTAGATAGGGTTTAGAAGGATCTGTGTTTTATGCAATTTAGATCTGGACTATTTGATGTATCAGAGTTGAAGCTGGGGTCCTATTCTAGAAGTAGACACTGAAAATAGAATATTATGGAGAACTGTGTTTTGTCTTCATAGAATTTAATATATTGATCTCTTGAGGTTCAGATGAAATCTATTAAGATGTTGGAACTTTGATGGAAAATAATTCTATGGTTCACAAAAATTAGGAATGAAGAGTTCCAAGTGGGGTTTTGCTTTCTATATGTTTCTCATGTAGGTCTTCTACTTTGTCTATGTGTAACATTGTGTGTCTCTTTCATACGCTTCATCTTTTACCTTTATTCATTTTCTTTTATATTCTTGAATCCCGAAAATGTGCATGTTTGAGGTAGGTGTTGTACCTATTATTTCTGATATCCTCATTAAAGATGTCTGAATAAAGTATTAAATCAATAAATCTCATTAAAACACTCAAAATGTTAGCATTATAAATAATATTAAATAAAAGGAAATTTAAACATAATATCAGTGACTCCTTTGTCGGTGAATAATGCGTTGGTGATTCATTCCATCAGCGAATCCTTATATCAGTACTATTGTCTCATTCTATTAGAATGAACTTTTGTCATCTAGTTCGTGCAGCGATGAGTCCTTACATCGGTATCACCATGCGTCGGTAGCACCATGTGTCAGTAGAACCATGCCTCGGAAGATCAATCCTTCTATTTATGAGACAATTAAACTTTTAGTGACTCATTTGAACTATCAGTGAGAAATTCTGTCTGTTGGTATTGGTGAGTCCTTTATGGTGACAACATCGGTGAGTAACAATTTTTCTGTCGGCATTGGTGACTAAATTGTCTATCGGTGTCAGATTCTCATACATATGAAATATTTTTATTTGGATTGTCTTATAACATAAATATTGTCAAAAGGTTTTAAAATTATGTGATCATAGATAATCATAATTATACATATTAAATCCTAAATAAACATGACTAAATTGATTAAACACGAATAATAATATTTAATAGGATTTTTATTGATTAAAACCATTAATACTATACAGGGTGGGCCACAGTCTTGTATGGGCCAACAAAAAAGTTGATTCCAAACAGTACAGAAATGTTTGTCACCATCCAGAAGGTGACATGACTATTAATCACTGATTCAATTGGGTTTATAAGGATGATATATCTATCCAATTTTTGGTGGGCAGTGTTGATGGTGTTCATGTAATAAGCATATACAACCCAGGGAAGAGGAATTGGCGGAAAATAAAATGGGATTTAGGGAGATGCATGATGTTAAATAGAATGATGTCTAAATGGCATAATGACTACAATCAATTAACTAAGAAAATGGAAATAGGGTAATCAAAAATGAATAAGGTGATGGTTACTAAAACCATATATCATATATAAGAAGGAAATAAGAGTTCTAAATTTCATAGTGAAAATCAGATAATAGAGTATGGCGAGGCCAATGAACAACTTTATGGTGGTGGTATAATAGAAGATCTTATTAAGAAACATGAGGTATCTAATTGTAACATTTGCGAAGTGGATAAGGAGGATGAAGTAAAAGTTAAGGCATAGGGGCATATTATTCATTTCTATGAAGTAATGTGATAAGAGGTATTTGAGATCAATGCTATATAGGAGGAGGTCCACATGATGTCTCAGAGGATGGTATAAGAAGACACGATATAAGGACCCAGCCTTAAAACATTAAATAATGTTGAATTAAATGAATAATTCACATTGATGATCTTTTTAGGTTTAGAGTTTTAGAGAATTATTACATAACTATTTCATCTCAAAAAATTACAATGTAGACACTTCTACTGAGTTTCCATTTTTTTTCATAAAATAAAATCTCTTGAAAAAAAGAGTCATGTATAGCTCCATGTTTAAGACAACATGACTTTTCCTTAGTCCCATCCTGGACCATATTCCATATTATGTCCTTTGAAAAACATTTCAAAAACATGGGATAAGCATGAAAACCTCAATAAGGGATACACAAAAAAGGAAAACTGTTATTTTTTCAAAACAACAAGTAAACCATGTATACATTGACATAAGTAATACATTTCACCTTTATGAAGTAGTAAATACTATTCAATAAATAAAAGTTCTCTACTTACCCTTTTTAACCAAAAGAATACCATAAAACCCATATAAATAACACATAACATATAAAGGTAACTTGGTATATAAACATACTTAAATGGAATAACCATACGGTCAACATCCACACATATCACTAAATGGAATAGCCATACAGATGACTTCCATAACCAATGCATTAGTGGTTATAACATAACCACACGTCCTGGTTTATCATGGCACCACCCGTCATATGGTTTATCATGTATCCTTATGTCAAATGTCTAAGTACCATTATAAAATCATAACACAAAAAATATTTCAAATATAATCATTTCACTTATAACATTTAAATAGAAATCAGAAGACATAATTTCATGATTTTTAAATAAGTAATCCATTTCAAAAACCATTTTCAATAACAAAACACCCATAAACAGAATAATGGATTTCTTTTTCAGTTTAGAAAACATTATGGCTTATAGATGCAGCCAAATAATGATTACGAAGAAGGAGAGATCATTGTCACCGCAAACGTTAAAAACATTCCATTTTTTATTTAGTAAGACACTTTATAGAAAAAGATTCCATTTGAATGAAAGTAAAAGTCAAAGGGTTTTACTTATACACTTTGTAAAAGAAGATGGTATATATATTATCGAAATATGCCTCAATGAAAGGAGATTGAGACGAAGTCCCTTACCTCGTGTCCGACTTGACCCGTTCGTTCTTTAATCTCCTAAATAATAAGCTAACATTAATTTCTACTTTCTTAAGAATATTTTTCATGTTTATTATTCATTTTATATCACTTATTACCATGTTATAATTATTACATAATCATTTTAGTTAATAACGTTTGTTTTGTCGATATTTGGTACTTGAGTCAAAAATGAACACCATATAGTTACAAGTTGTTCACATGGTCAAAAGTTCATTATATCCAGAATGATATTCATGGTTTAGATATCATATATATCATATATATATATATATCCAGTATATACATGTATTTATAATAGTACATAACATTTGGAGATAAGAAATGAAATGCACCGTTCATGGAGACTGTAAGCCGTACGTACGCATGAACGTAACTTTCATTTCTATTTACTACTTTAATGGAATTAAAATATAATTATACATAGTTATATTATAATTCCAGTATAATATTATATAATATAATTAACTCAATTCTTCATAATTTCCACGTATGGCATGAACGAGTCATATCACTTTGAGGGGGCGGTAGTCCACACTTCCTCAAACGAAATTATCGTGTTTACACATAATGGAAACTATAAAGGTATGATATAATGTAAAAATAAAGATGAATTAATAAAACATAAACATAGTATATATCAATTATAAATAAAATTACATCTTATTGGCCACCATTAGAGGTGGTATGAGATAATGGAACAATCATCGTTTCGTGAGGTGTTAGTTTGCCATCCACAGAAACAGTATGTATTCACCCATTAGATGGAGGTGTGTGTAAGTGCAGTTTGAATTCATATCGTTAAAAAATACTAGTACATTTAATATACTATTTTTTTAATAATACTAAGGAATAAAAAGAGTTTAGGTGTTGGAGAAGCAAAATAAAACAAAATAAAACAAAATAAAACAAAATAATTTAAGAGAAACTGTTACCTTTAATATGGGTAACTGACTTTGGTTTGAACCAAAATGGTTTGTTGAAGTTACTTTAGCCTAAGTTAAGGCTTCTAGGTGTAAGAGAGGGATTTTGGGAGCTTAATTTAGTAGATTTTGGATGATCCAAAAGGCTTGATAGGTGTGAGGAATTGGTTAGAAATGGTCTTTTTTTATAAGGTGGGGGAGGGGCTCTTTAAAAAAGTGTGAAAATATTATTTCATTATACAATAGTATTCGGTTTCTAAAGGTCCAAAAATCATGAAAGTTAAATATAATATTTCTCATGGTAGAAATAATTTCATCCAATAAAAATTGGACAGGTTTTGGTTATTATTTTAATATTTATAATCTTATTTAATTAAATGATTTATTAATGAGGTAAACACTGAATCGTTATTGTGTCAAAAATAATTTAATTTATTTGATGTCTAAAACTTATAAAGAAATTAGCATGATGTAGGAAATCGTTTTATCTTTACAATGAATATTTATAGTCAAAATGATAACTTATATAACACCATGTAAAAATTAATTTACTAAAATTAATTTGTTTTTGTCATTTTTGCCTTTACTTTAAGTTAATTAATCTAAATTGTCATTATCATTACCATGTGGCTCAATGGGGTCTCAAAATAGACCCAAGGATGCCCATGGTCGACCTTGGCTCATAAAATAGGATTAGGACATGTTTCAGGGTAATTTTGTTTTAATATAATATTATTTTTTACCCTTATTTACCTGATTTACCCTTAAACCATGGTAAATAAAATATTTACTGAAGTAAATATTTTAAATGTATAAAAATAAAAATTACCTATTTACAAAATTTGGACCTCATGATTCCAAATATAGAATCCATTTTTATAAATTAAAAACACATAAGTTGTAGAAATTAATTTAAAATTAATTTCCGCTGTCAAAACAAAAAGCGTGTTTTTAAGAATTAATAATAATCAAAAGATAGACAGTTGATTAAGTCCAATTTCAAAGTGAAATTGATTCTAATGACCAAATTTGGATTAAATGGTAAAAATATATTCTAATTACACTTTAAAACCAATTAAAAATACAATATAACCATATAAATAATTTAGATCAAAACGCAGTTTGGAATTAAAATACAATGTTTTTCCCTATTCATTAAAAATGAACGTTGTTAGAAAAATTACAAAAAATTACAAAAATTAAATTTTAATGTCCTCATTCCAAAGAAGGATTTTATTTTGTCAAATAAAATTTATTAAAGTCACCAAAACTATTTTTAAAGTAGGTTTTCCATTAAAAGGTGGTAAATTGACCTTTTAATGTAAATTATGCTTAAAATTAGATTCATTCACATTTTAAGCCTCAAAATTTTATTGGATAAAAGTGAATACATTTATCAATCATTTATAATCATATATTAGTTAGTTTTTTTCAATACCACTAATACAATGACTAGGAGTTAAATACGATTTAAAATAATAATATTATATTCTTAGTGTGCAACGTAAGATTTTCATAGAAACTCGTTGTTGCGTTTCAGGTATGTTATAAAACATAGAAACTCCTTTAAAGTAAAATTAATATTTAATTCAAAAATATTAATAAATATAAAAATCTCATATTCTTCATTTAACTGGGATGTTACATCCTTCACCCCTTTTAGAAATTGCGTCCTCGTAATTTTTATTCACTTATCAAAATAAGTGGGGGGTATTTATCCCTTATAGCATTTTCAGATTCCCACGCCGCCTCTTCAACCATGTGGTTTTTCCACAAAACCTTTACCTGGTAAATTACCTTATTTTGCAACACTTGTTCTCTACAGTCAAGAATCTGGACTGGTTGTTCTTCATAAGGGAGATTCTCTTCCAACTGTACTACCTCTGGACTCAAAACATGAGATGGATCTGGTATATACTTTCTCCACATCAAAACATGAAAAACACAATGTACCTGGAATAATATTGGAGGACAAGCCACTCTATAAGAAACTGATCCAACTTTCTCCAGCATTTCATAAGGTCCAATGAACCTCGGACTCAACTTTCCTTTCTTACTAAAACACATCACACTTTTCCATGGAGAAACTTTGTGAAAGACATGATCACCTACCTCAAAAGAGAGATCATTCCTCCGGTTATCCACATAACTTTTCTATCTACTCTGAGCTATTCTCATGTGATTTTGAATCAACTGGAATTTATCTGCCGTCTCTTCTACTAATTCTGGTCCTATCAGCTTCCTTTCACCTACTTCATCCCAAAAAGTTGAAGTTCGATAATGCTTTACATATAATTCCTCAAATGGAGGTATCTATATACTGGAAGTAAAACTGTTATTATATGAAAATTAAACCAAAGAAAGATGTTGGTCCCAACTTCCCTGATAATCCATCGAGCAAGCAAAAAACATATCCTCCAATGTCTGAATTGTTCATTCTGACTGCCCATCTGATTGAGGATGAAAAGCTGTACTAAAATTTAATTCAGTACCCAATGACTTTTGAAGGCCTTTCCTAAAGTTAGAAGTAAACTTGGGATCACGATTAGATACAATGGAGAGGGAAACTTCATAAAACCCGACTATCTGATTAACATACAACCGAGAAAGTTGATCCAGAGACCATGTATCTCGAATCGGAAGGAAATGAGTAGTTTTCGTCAACCGGTCAACTATAACCCATATTGCATTATTACCTAGATATGTCTTCAATATTCCCACAACAAAGCCCATGGATATATTTTTCCATTTCCACTCTAGCATTTGTAATAGATGAAGCATCCCTTTCGGTAACTGCCGCTCTGATTTAACCTGTTGACAAGTCAAACACTTCACAGTAAAATCAGCAATATCTCTTTTTATTCCATCCCACTAGTAGTACTCATAAAGATCTCTGTACATCATATTACTACAAGGATGAGCTGAAAACAGAGAACTATGAGCTCCACATAACAACTCATTCTTCAATTGTGAATCATAGGGAACAAATAATCTCTTCCCAAGCCTTAAAACACAATCATTATCAATGTTAAAATTAGGCAACTTACCCTTCTGAACCAACTCTACATTTTTTCTGCAACTCACTGTCTTTTTTTTGCGCTTGCCTTATTCTGTCTGATAGAGACGATTTCACTGACACCTGAAACAAAACAGAATATTTTCCTGCACCAACAACTTCTTTGAAAAAGTTCATCAAATCAAAAACCAAAGGATCTTGTTCCACACGTAGCATGGTTAATTAGACATTACTTCTTCGACTCAAAGAATCTTCCACTTTATTTTCTTTTCCCGGATGGTAAAGGATCACGCAGTCATAATCCTTGATTAATTACAACCATCTCCTCTTTCACATGTTCAATAATTTTTATTGAATATATAATTTGAACTTTTGTGATAAGTATATATTTCACATTTTACTCCATACAAATGATTACTCAAAATTTTTAATGAAAAAACAACACCAGCTAATTCCAAATCATGTGTTGGGTAATTTAACTAATGAAATTTCAACTGATGTAAAGCATAATCAATTACCTGATCATTCTGCATAAGGACACATCCAAGTCCTTTCAACGAAGAAACACTATAGATAAGAAACTCACCATTTCTGGATGGCAGTTCCAAAACTGGAGAATTAACCAATCTTCTTTTCAATTCCTGAAAAAAATCATCACATTCTTTTTTCCAAATTAACTTAACACCTTTTTGAGTTAACTTATTCATTGGAATAGATAACCATGCAAAATTTTCAACAAACATCCTATAATAACCTACCAAACCAAGAAAACAACAGATCTCAGTTATATTTTTAGGTCTTGGCCATTCTTCAACAACTTTTGTTTTTTTAGGATCAATAGTTATTCCATTTTTGAAACAATGTGAACAAGGAAATAAATTTGTTGTAACCAAAACTCATACTTTCTGAATTTCCCATAATGTTTCTTATCTTTTAAAGTTTGAAAGAAAACCATTAAATTACTTTCATGTTCCTCTTTACTTATTTAATAAACCAAAATATCTTCAATGAACACAACCACCATTTATCACCTGAGACAACTAAGCCATCACTACAAAAAACTGTTCAATTCTGAGTTTGACCATCTCAGGTTGCTGATTTAGAAGGTCATTTCCCTTTGTATGCCTTCCCAGAAAATCTGCTCTTTTTCCTCTACAAAAAACCATTCTGAACACAAAAATATCTTAGCCGAAGCAATATGGTAATATGTAAATTATATATCATTTCAATATTACGATAAATTAATTTAAGGACATTAATTTAACAATATCCTAATCTCTTAATGTTATCTAAATCGACCTATGATACCAACTATAAGGACCTGACCTTAAAACATTACATAATATTGAATTAAACAAATAATTCACATTGAAGATCTTTTCAGGTTTAGAGTTTCAAAGAATTAGGACATAACTATATCATCTTAAAATATTACAAAGTATACACTTCTACAGAGTTTCCATTTTTTTCATAAAATAAAAACTCTTGAAAAAAAGAGTCGTGTCTAGTTCCATGTTTAAGAAAACATGACTTTTCCTTGGTCCCATCCTTGATCCTATTCCAAATTATGTCATGTGAAAAACATTTTAGAAAAGTGGGATGAGCATAAAATGCGCAGTAAGGGATACACAAATAAGGAAAACTGTTAGTTTTTCAAAACAACAAGTAAACCATGTATACTTTTACAAAAGTAATACTTTTCACCTTTATGAATTAGTAAATACTCTTCACAAAATAAAAGATCTGTACTTACCCTTTTGTAACCCAAAATATTACCATAAAACCATTATAAATAACACATAATATATAAAGGTAATTTGGGACATAAACATACTTAAATGGAAAAACCATACGGTCAACTTCCACACATATCACTATATGGAATAACCATATGACCGAATTCCATACCCAAAGCATTGGATGTTATAACATAACCACCCATCCTGGTTTATCACGGAACCACCCATCATATGGTTTATCACATAACCACTTGTCAAATGTCCAAGTACCATTATAAAACTATAACACATAAAATATTTGAAATATAAATATTTCACTAGTAACATTTAATATGCAATCACAAGAAATAATTTTAAGATATTGAAATAATAAATCCATTTCAAAAACCATTTTAAATAACAAAACACCCATAAATATAATAATGGATTTATTTTTCATTTTAGAAAACATTAAGGATTATAAATGAAGCCAAATAACGATTACGGCGGCAGAGAGGTCATTGTCGCTGTAAACGTTAAAAACATTCGGTCTATCATTTTGTAAGACACTTAGTAGAAAAATCTTCCCATTGAATAAAATTAAAATTAAAAGGGTTTTACATATTCACCATGTAAAATAAGAATATATATATATTATCGAAATATGCCTCAGTGAATGGAGATTGTGACGAAGTCCCTTACCTAGTGTCTGACTTAACCTGTTCGTTCTTTAATCTCTTGAATAAAAAAATAATGTTAATTTATACATTCTAAAGAACCCTTTTCAAGTTTATTATTCCTATTATATCACTTATTAATATGTTATAATCATTACTTAATCATTTAAGTTAATAATTTTCATTTTGTCGATATTTGGTACTTAAGTAAAAAATGAACACCATATAGTTACATGTTTTTCACATGGTCAAAGGTTCATTATATCCAGAGTAATATTCATGATTTAGATATCATATATATCATATATATCCAGTATATACATGTATTTATAATAGTAAATAACATTTGGAGATAAGAAATGAGATGCACCCGTCATGGAGATGGTAAGCCGTATGTACGCATTAATGCAACTTTCATTTTTATTTTGTACTTTAATTGAATTAAAATATAATTACACATAACTATATTATTATTCTAGTATAATATAATATAATATAATTAACTCCATCCTTTATACATCCCACGTATGGAATGAACGAGTCATATCACTTTGTGGGGGCGGTAGTCTGCACTTCCTCAAATGAAATTATCGGGCTTACACATAATGGAAACCATAAAGGTATTCTATAAATTAAAAAAAGAGATGCTTGAATAAAACATAAACATAATATATATCATATATAAATATAGTGTCATATTAATGGCCACCATGAGAGGTGGTAGGAGATAATCGAACAATCATCGTTTCGTGAGGCATTAGTTTTCCATCCACAAAAATAGTATGTTTTTCCCCCATTAGATGGAGGTGTGTGTAAGTGTTGTTAAAATTTTTATCATAAAAAATCCTTGTATATTAAAGATAATAGTTTTTTAATAAAATAATGTAATAAAAAGAGATTAAGTGTTGGTGAAGAAAATTAAAAAAGAATAAAACAAACTAATTTAAGACAAACCATTACCTTTAATTTTGGTAACTCACTTCGGTTTGAACCAAAATGGTTTATTGAAGTGCCTTATGCCAATGGAAAGGATTCTAGGTGGAGGAGAAAGATTTTGGGAGCTTAATTGGGAAGAGTTGGTATGATAAAAAAGGCTTGAGGGGTGTGAGGAATTGGTTAGAAATGATCTCCTTTTATAACGGGGAGGAGGGGCTCTTTAGGAAAGTGTGAAAATATTATTTTATTATATAATGGTTTTCAGTTTCAAAAAGTCCAAAAAACATTAAATATAAAGATAAGATGTCTCCTAGTAGAAATAAATTTATCAGATAAGAATTGGACATGTTTTTGTTGTTATTTTAATATTTATAATCTTATTGAGTTAAATGATTTATTAATGAGGTAAACACTACATCATTATTGTGTAAAAATTAATTTACTTTATTTGATGTATAAAAATCATAAAAAAATTACCATGATATGGGAAATATTTTTGTCTTTCCAATGAATATTTATTGTCTAAAATATAACTTATATAACCCCATGTAAAAATTAATTTACTGAAAGATATTTGTTTTTGTCATTTTTTCCTTTACTTTAAGTTAATTAATCTAAAGTGTCATTATCACTCCCAAGTAGCTCAATGTGGTCCCAAAAACGACCCAAGGATGCCCATTGTTGGCTAGGACTCATACAATAAGATTAGAACACGTTTAAGGGTAATTTTATGTTATTATAATATTATTTTTTTACCCTTATTTACATGATTTAACCTTTAATGACTGCAAATAAAATAATTACTATTGTAAATATTTAAATTTTCTAAAAATAAAATGTTCCTATTTACACAAATTGGACCTACTGATTCCAAATATGGAATCATTTTTTATAAATTCAAGACAATGAAGTGGAAGAAATTAATTTAAAATTAATTCGCATGGTCAAAACAAAAAGTATGTTTTTAAGAATTAATAACTATCAAAAGATGGACAGTTGATTAAGTCCAATTTCAAAGTGATATTTATTAGAATGACCAAAATTGGATTAAATTGTAAAAATATATTCTAATTAAACCTTAAAACCAATTAAAAATACAATCTATCCATATAAATAAATTAGATTAAAACACAGTTTTGAATTAAAATACAATGTTTTTCACTATTCATTAAAAAATGAACCTTATCAGAAAAATTCCAAAAATTTACACAAATTAAATTTTGATGTCCCCATTCCAAATAAGGATTTTATTTGGTCAAATAGAATATATTAATGTGACTAAAACTATATTTAAAGTGGGATCTCCATTAAAAGGTGGTAAATTGACCTTTTAATGTAAATTATTCTTAAAATTAGATTCATTCACATTTTAAGTCTCTAATTTTTATTGAATAAAAGTGAATACATTTAACAGTCATGTATAATCATATTTAAGTTAGTCTTGTTCATTCCCGACAATACAATGACTAGGAGTTAACTACCATTTAAAATAATAATACTATTTTATTAGTGTGCAACGTAAGATTTTCAAAGAAACCCGTTGTCGCGTATCGGGTAAGCTATCGACCATATAAACCCCATTAAAGTAAAATTATTATTTAATTCTAAAATATTAATAAATATGAAAATATATTATTCTTAATTTACCTGGGATGTTACACATGAAAAAAGAATAGCGTGTATGGATCAATATTCAATATTATAATTGGATTCATCAAAAGGAAGACTACTGTAGAAGAGTATATCCAATCATTGGACAAGAAAACCTACAGTTTTGGAGACCTCATCAAGGATGACCTGGACACAATGGCCATTACTCTCCAATTTAGTTTATACTGAGGTACAATTTCTAATAGACTTAAACTAAATTTCAATTATACAGTGAATTCTTATGGCGTATTTTGATTGCATGATCATAACATTAATGTTTTCCCAATTTTCCAATAAATTCTCTTTGCATAATAAAATATTAGATTTCAGTTAACAGATAATGTCTACATAAAATAAATTTAAAAATATTAAGTTAATAAATACTGAGAATTAATAAATAATAATAAATGTAAAAATTTGGTATCATTATTATTGAACATATACTCTTAGATACATTAATGAAATAAATGAGTGAAATTTAAAAAAAAAAATAAACAGTCATCAATATTATTTAAAAAAATATGAATTTTAATAGTTATATAAATTATTTAAAATGAAAATGAATATATATTAAAATGAAATGAATACGTATTAAATATGTACATTACAACTATATTATAAACCTAAAATTATAAAGAACATATATGTATACATAAATATTAAAAATAAAAAATTACTGTAATATTAAAAGAATAAATATTAAAACCGAATAAATTATAAATAAAAGGTAAAAATAAGTAGCATTGTTAGTGAATAAATAATAATAAATAATATTAATTGATGGAATGTCAAACATTAGTGATATTCAATAATTGGAAATCTTTAGATTGAATAAATATTAAGTAAAAAACAACTATTATTAAATATTTAAATTATTTAAAATGTAAAAATGAATATATGATAAAATGAAAATGATTAAATATTAATTATACTAATTAAAAGCACATAAAATCATCAAATATTATTGAATAAAATCTTTTAAATAAATATTCATGTGGATAAAATTAAAAAAAATAACAATGAAACTTTGAAAATGAATTAAAAAACAAAATTTAATAAAAATAAAAATTAATATTGATTGTAAAATAATTAAATTGAATAAATAAGAAATAAATTCAAATGTAATAAATAGTATATTTGTAATAATAATATAAATAATGAATAATATTTTTTTATTTAAACATTATATATATATATAACATAGTATGTTAATAAAAAAGATTTGTAAATAAATATTAAAAATTGAATAAATTAAAGAAATATTTTGTGTGTGTACATTCTACATAAAATAAATTAATAACATATATGTATGTTTCAAATTAGTGTAACACACATTTGATATATGTTAAATTGAAAAGAATCACATTTAATTAAATTTCCATTACTTGATACTATTAATTTATATTATTAATTAATATTAATTGTCAACTATAATCCATTTTTATTAAGTTTTAGACTTATTTAATGTAAATATACATATTTTTTGTTATATAAATCATATGTAAGGAAATATTATATATATTTTTAGATATGTATATATATATGAATATATTTCAACATTAATGAGATTAAAAAGTATTAATAAAAAATTATTTATAAATAATGTAATGATTAAGAAATTAAACAAAAATTAAATGACAAATATTTAAAGTTAATAAGTTATAAATAAAGGAAACAAAATTATTTCTAAAAAAACCTTCAACCTTTATTTATGAATACTAATATAGAAAGAACATTCATTAGTGATAAAATGGGACTTTTCATTTTAAAAAAGCATGAAACCTTTATCATGATAGAAAAATTACCCCTTTATTAGTGCTAATAAAGCACCCTTTTATTGAAGTTTTTTGTTGGCACTGGTAAAATCAATAAAAGCTGGTGGAAATTATACAATCATGGTTTCATCCCCATTTATTATTTTCAGGAGCATCTGGCTTTCACCTTTTACATATCTTTATCCCCAGGGTTTCATCCCCCCACTGTTGTTTCCAGTTGTTTAGGGTTTCACCCCCGGATCCCTTCGACTTTCCCTTTTTTTATTCTTTGGGGATTAGCCCCATGGTTTATATTATATTTCCATTCCCGTTCTCTCCTAGTTTCAATGTAGATGAAGATCTTGTCCCTCCATGAAGGCCCCATGCATCTCCTACTTTACTTTGGCTTAGAGTACCACATCTCCTCCCTAGGTCGGTCCGATGAGGTTGTCTTATTGTAGTCATTTGGAGGTGTTGTTCAAGTGGTTATTAGTGATCCATGAGGCATTTTTTTCGGTCAGATGATGTAGTGTCTTTTTATTTCTTTTTTGTGGTCTGGTGAGGTTGTAATTGGACATGATGTTGTTTTATTGTATTTTTTGAACAAAAATGGAAATGGGGGTCATGGAGCGGTGTTCATGGAAATCCCATTGGCATAATGTGATAGTGGATTCAATGTTTGGTGAAGACAATGGATTCCAGAGAAGTAGCCAATGATGATTGCTGGTGGGGATCATTTGCTGCTAATGTGTAGACATGATGGCGGTGACAGTAATGGGATGCCAGGTCAACAACATGATGATGGAATTAAAATGATTTTCATGGTCTCCATATGATGCGGATTGTGGCAGGTAGCTTGTCGTTCAATGAAATATTTGGTAGATTTTTGAATGTTGGTTTTGAATTTTGAATTTAGATTTTTAATTTTGAAGGTGGCGTGTCATGTGGATGGGGATATGCATGAATGGTGGCTCTATGTATGGTTTCCACTTTCCTAAAAGTGCATTTTAATAAAAAACAAAAAAAATTGTTTGTGGTGCACCATCCATATAACATAACCAGATTAGAGACAAAAAATAAAATAAAATTGGAATATAAATATTATAAAAAAATAAATGAAATATAATTGTTACGTTTCACTATCATTTCAATTCAAAATTAATTTTCATGAAGTTTTCATTGATGCGATATTTAGAATTATTTAAATTAAATTTCAATCCAATATAAAAAATAAACAAATTTATATCATGTTTGTTTAAAAAATCAACCCCCATTAAAACCCTGTCCATGCAATAAGGCCAATGTTTTTTGGTAACCACACATAAAAATATAACAAAATTATGATTTTAATATAATCTATATTTGACAAATTATATTTTTAATTACTATGTATGTCAATGATATCAATATTTATCCTATTAATTGTATTATTAATTCCTATATTGTTAATTTAGTTTTTTTAATATTCATTGAATATAATAATCATTAATAATAATATTATTAATTATTAATTACATTGTAAATTATTAATATAAATAAATTATATTGTTAAATATATAATATGTTAATAATATTACCAATTACTAATTATTTTAATAAACTACTTTTTTGTTAAAAATAATATCATTAATCAAAATTAGCATTTTTTAATTGAAAACATGCACATTGATAATACCAGAAAAATTGTGTGTTAGATTTATCTGTGATCAATTATTACACATCATTAATTATATACGGATCATTTTACTAAGGTTTGAAAACAATATCAGCTCATTTAATCTATTTTGACAATGTGATACTTGTTTTAAACATAAATGAATCTTTTATATTGAAAAAAATATGTTCGAGTCATACTAGCCATATCATATGTTATATTGACATGTAGTTGATTCTTATATCTCATAAATTTATTATGGACCATCTTGATAAAACTAAAAAAAATTGGAACTCATTTACTTGATTTTGATAATTAGATTCCCATTTTTGAATAATTTAAAACATGCAATTCGAGTCATATTAGAAATATAAATGTGTCATATTGACATGTGGTTGATTCTTATAAAACAAGAAAAAATATGAATCATCTTCCGGAAGTATGAAAATAATGTAATCCATTTTTCATAGTTTTCGATATGCTCTGTATGTTTTAGAATTAAATTACAATTTTATATTGAAAAATATTCAAACTGAGTTATACAGACCGCATTCTATGTTGGATTAATGTGAGATCATTTACAATAATACAAAGAGAATTATGGATCATTTTACTAATGAAAAAATAATTCCAATAATTTTTTTTTCATGATTAAGAATATGTGATGCATATTTTAAACTAAAAAACAACTTTTATATTGAAAGCAATAAATTAGAGTCATGATGGACACATCATGTGCCATATTGACATACAGTTCATTCTAATATGTCATGTATGGAATATGGATTGTTTTCCTAATGTTAAAAAATAATCAAAGGTCATTTTCTCAATATTGGATATGTGACATGTGTTTTAAATAAAAATGACACTTATATATTGAAAACACGCATGTTGATTCATAAAAACCTTATCACAATTCTAATTAACAAGAAATCTATTACTTTAAATATTAAATGTATTATGTTTTTTAACTAATGTTTTAAATCAATATAATATTTTTTATTAGTTTTAGGTGTGTGACACGTTTTTGAAACTAAAATGACAATTTTATATTTAAAAGATACAATTTGAATCATATCGATAAAATCATGTTTCTTATTGATATGTGGTTGATTCCAACCCATAAAAAATAATTTGTGGATCAATTTCTAATATTTTTAAAAAAATCCAATCTCATTTTCTTTATTTTCACAATGTGACACTCATTTTAAGCTAAAATGACTCTTTTATATTTAATACATTTCCTTGGAGTTATAATGGCCAAGACTTGTGTTAGAATGCTGTGTAGTCAATATCAACACATTAAAAATGATTTATGGGTCATTGTACTAATGTTTTAAAAATATTAGAGCCCATTTTTCCATTTTTGCTACGTAACATGTGTTTTAAACTAAAATTAAACTTTTATACTAATAAAATAAACTTTTAGTCATATCGGCCACATTGTGAATTGGATTTACCCATTTTTGGCTCATAAATATCATAAATTAAATATATATATTTTTCAAAGTGTATGAAAAGAGATCGATATCATTTTATCATTTTTGGCAATGTGACATTATTTTAATACTTAAATTACACTTTTATATCAAAAAAACTACTATGATTCATACTAACCACATTGTTTATTGGGTTGACAGAAAGTCAATTTCTATATTTCTCAGATTAATTGTGGATAATTCTCTTAATTTTATAAAACAAACATATCTTATTTTCTTTATTTTGAATATGTGACACATGTTTTTTAACTAAAATATAAAATTTATATTAAAAGTACACACATTAATCCATAACTACTGCATAATGTGTTGGATTGACGTGTGGTCAATTCCTACCCAAAAATATGATTTATTTGTAATTTTCATATTTTTTGTGAATAATTTGATCTTTTTTTTCACAGTTTCCAAAATTTGATGATCATTTTACACCAAAATGAAACATTTCTATTAAAAACACACACTTGGAGTCATAGTAGACATATATGGTATTATATTAATATGTGATATACTAATATAGTAAAAAATTAATCATGGATCATTTTTACAATCATTCAAGACAAAATTGTATTTTTATATTGTTTTTTCTTATGTGATTTGGGTGTTACATTAAAATAACACTAAAAAAGAAACACTTTGTGTGATACTAGATACATGATATGTCAGATTTATGTGCAATCAATTATTACATATCTCAAAAAATTATGTATAATTTCCATAAGGTTTTCAAATAATCATATATTTGATTCATAGTTTTGTTTATTTGATGTGAGATCTAAAAAATAATGACTCTTTTATATTAAAAACATATTGTTTCAGTCATACCATCCACATTGTGTTTCATTTTTACATACAGTAAATTTGTATATTCCACGAATGAAATATTTATTATAATTACATGGTTTGAAAAATATTTCTTGTAAAGACCCGAAACTTAATGTACATGGACATTACATTACTTTTGCGGAATACTTAGTACATAACAAAAACACACACACAAGGACCGTAATAGTTTAGTGTCTTTGGAAACTCAGAATATAATCTTCTAATCATGGTGAAATATCTTCAACATCTCCCATAAATATATTCCTTTTTTTTACCTAAAACCTTTATTTATATCCTAGGGAAAATAAAACATAAAAGGGTGAGCTCAAATGCTCAGTAAGGGTAAACAAAAGAAATATCAATCACATCATATTCATAAGAACATAACATTTTGGAAATCTTAACCTGCAAAAGAGATCATAATATCATAACATGGGATAAATCATAGTAGTGAAATGTAATCCCAATAATCATAACATAAAACATAAAACTTTGTGGCATACACACATAATCATGTAGAATCATTTCTTATTAGTCAAGACTCATTTCCAAGACCATCTTAGTGGACAAAGTCCATTTCTGAACCGAGTTCACTCCTCGTTTCAGTCCTGTTTCACTGAACCTGTTTAACCTGCCATTCTAGCCATGTCTATCTCATGAGATATAAAATCTATACCCAAAGTATTGGAGGGAGATATTGGTCCCACCCATCTCATAATGATACCGTTCTTATGTGTGCCACAAAATCATATACCATACATCATAGCATAACCCATGTAATAAAAATGGGATTCTTAAACATCGTGACGTCATAAAACAATTCATATAAGATAAAGGAATTCATAAAAATAATTCCATCACAACATAATAAAATCAATGTAATAATAGGTATAGAAACAGAACCATATATTATCTTAGATGGAAAATAATTTTGATAAAACACTTGAACTCCATTCTTGAGCAAAATATCCTTTCTACTTCAAAAAAACTTTTCCTTTCTTAACATGTCATACAATTCTAAACTAAAAGAAGTTGATTAAAAATAAACTTGAGAACTTTTAAGGGAAGCTTCTTGGAAATAATGTTTTAAAAATCCATTCGTTCCTTATAAGTTAAAAAAACATTCTTCTCGTACTTTTGTCGAAAAAGTCAAAAAGTACATCGTACGAAAAATGAAAAAAGATTCCTTTCATATCATTTACTAAAAATTCACTGAAAGGTAAAATTGGATTTAAACAATTTTAGGTGGATAGAAATAATATTACATATCGAGGAAACATGGATGTGGATGATAAAATACACCCCAGCAAATACGAAAGTATAAACAATCTTGGATAAAAATGAGATTGTGATATTTCCCTTACCTTAGGTCCGATTTTCATTGTAAGTGTCCGAAACTCCTATATAATGATTTAAAAAATGTTATTGACTTATTACAGAATCATTATCATTTTTATGATATCATATATGGTTCACTTATGACTTTATTTTACCCATTCTTTTGTAAATTCCATGTTAAAGAGCGTTTTGGGTAAAATCGTTTCATTTGTCATCCGTGTTTTGACTTGTAATTATTCATATGATTACTTAGATCATGATTACTTAATTCCAGAAAATAAAACATGATTTATATATAATATATATTCATAATATACAAATATATAATGGATCAATAAATGGAACGAAATACACAGTTCATGGAGACGGTAGGCCGTACGTACGCATGAACGCTGTTTTCGTTTCCTTATTGAGTTGAGTGGAATTAAGTATATGACATACATATATATACACATAAATCCAGTGTCATTATTATGTCATATATTTCATGATTACTTATTATATAAACTTTATAATCATTCATAAATGGTTAACGTGGAGAATGAATCTCATCACGTCGTGGAGACGGTAGTCTGTAAGTACGCACGAGCGATGATATCGTTCTCATGATCGTGGAATTATATTGGAGTGTATGCATACTATTTCAGAATCAATATAAATTTAAAATAATAATATATAGTTATTGTTTACACCATTATACCCATCCAAGTAAGGTGGTGTTGGAAAATAGATTACACCACGGCGTGGAGACGGTATTCCGTAGATACGCACGCGCGGTGATTTCGTTTTCTGTAGGATGGATAGATGGTGAAATAGGACTATTTAATACTTATAATAACATATCAGTATATGAGTGATACTGATTTTATTACTTCATAATGAAACAACCTAAGAAGAAGAAGTGGAAGAAGAAATAAAGTTGAAAGAATCAGTAACAGACATTACCTCTTCTTTGAAGCGCCTCTTTGAGTCCTCCTCTTAGGGAATTAAAATTGGTCTTTGAAGAATACCAGGACTTCTAGGATGTTTCTAGGGAAGTGTATAAGATAATTTTTCAGTTTTTGGCCGATATTTAAGGCTCAAAGTGGTGTGAGGAAGAGAGGGAGGAGGTGCCCTTTTATAAGGGAGGAGAGGGGCACCTTTGGAATAACAAAAAATATTATTTTATTATAAAGTCATATTCGGTTTCTAATAGCTCCAAATTTAGTTATTTCAAAGCTAAGGTGGGGCCAGTTCGAAATAATTTCATCCAATATAATTTAGGCAAGTTTAGGTTCCTATTTTAACCTTATCATTTATATTTAACTTTAAGTTAGATAATTTTACTTTTACCGTGTCTTTTTGTGTTCTTACACTATACGGTTAATAAACTTACTATAACAAGCCCAAAGAACCCCAAGTTGTTTATTATTAATATATATAACTTTATCTAAGTCATTTGGCCGAACATTAGATTTTTTGGAATAAAATAACAATGAATAATATAATATTTTTTTAAAAACTATTTTATGTCAATTTTGACACTATTTAGTAATTTATTTTTGTAAAACTCATAACAGAATTATTAGTTCGATAAAAATTAATTAAATCAATAATGACATGTCATATTAACCTAGAAAATTAGTGTAATTCATAAAAATTCTCAAATTACATTTATTTGGGTATTTATAATATCAATTATGTCAATATTTCATTAATAAGATAATTACTGCATCATCTTTGTGTCCTAAATAATATAACATATTTAAAGTCTAAAAATTAAAAATTAAATATCATTATTTAGGAAATATTTTTATCTTCCTAATGAATATTTATAGTCTAATTTATCTTATGTATAACCCTATATTAGAAATGATATACTTATTAAACTTTTATTTTAACTATTTTAACCCTTCTTTAAATAAATTAATAATAAATGTCCTAATCTAATCCATGTGGGCCTAAATGGTCATATTGTATTCCTAAGGTTGTTTTTGGTCGAATTACACTTATCCAATAGAATTAGGACATGTGTTAGGGTAATAATAATATCATTTTTACCCTTAATTACCCTATTTACTTTTAACCGTGGTAAAAAAGTAAAAAGTATCTATTCACCAAAAATTATTTTCATCTCATTGAACCACATTTTGCTTACTGACATCAACCTTATCTCTCGGATATTTTAAATTCCACTAATAGAAGCGGTAAAATTATGTTTTAAGAAAAATTTATTTTTTTTAACTACCACTTAGTGGTTTCACTATTCATTAAAAAAATGAAAGTTCCCAGAAAAATACCAAAAATTAGGCCTAAGCTATATTTAACAATATGAACTCAAAAATGATGTCTATTTTACCAAATTCAAAACATATTAGTTGCATTCATTAATTTAAAAACTAATTCCCGTCTTCAAAACAAATAGCGTGTTCTTAAGAGATAATAACTATCAAAAGATTGACACTTGTTTATGTCTGGTTTAAATGTGAAATTCCATCCAATGAGCAACATTTTATTAAATTGTAAAAATATATTCTAAATATACTTTTAAACCACTCAAATTAATAATTTATACCTATTAATTATCTCGATTAAAAAGGTTGTTTTTAATTTAAATTTAGTAATTTTCACTATTCATCAGAAAATGAAAGTTATCCGAAAAGTACCAAAATTTCACCCTAAGCTAATTTCAATATTCCAAATCCAAAAATGAATTTCATTTTGAAAAATAGAATTTAAAAAATTTCAAAAATTGGTTATTACTATTCATGACGGCTTGTTTTAATAATATTTTAATAGCATATCATTGTTTAGTGAAACTCGGTATTGCGTACTACACACGCTATCAAGGAAGGTTGCGATTGCGTGTAATGAAAGGAAAGTCAAGGATGCGTGTTGTGAAAGCTCCTTTTGGTGTATCGTACAACACAAGACATTAATTAAATTAAAAAGAATATTTTTCATAAAATCTTGGGGTGTTACATTCTACCCCCTTAGAATGAATTTATCCCTCAAAATTCTTCGGGGTTATAAATGGTTTACTACTCGAAAGTTTCTTTAATAGAAACCCACATCATAAAAATTAATACAAAAACCAATCTTTAAAAACAAAAGTATGAAACGTAACGGTTACCCAAATAAACTAATCAATGGGTTTCCACATAGGTTAAAATATGGATATGGAAGAGAAATCTAACCATAATGTTCTGATGGAGAGTGGTAGAGAACGTGGCTATGGAAAAGACAGTAATCACAAAGCCATAAATTTGTGACGATCTAAGGAACCATCTGATTCATCAGATATAAGAGCACTAGGACAACATTTTTGGTTTAAAGATCATTTCCCTAAAGTTGATGAAATTGGAATTAGAAGAAATACTTCCGTGATTTTGGTATAGTCGCACCGTTGGTCGTTCTTTGGACAATTTCCACTTCATCTCTTAAAGAAATGAAGTTGAATTTGTCATTCATGATGTGTTAGTAGATCATGTGATAGAATGATGGGTCATTCCATCTGTCTCAAACAAAAGGTTAGAAAAGTTATCAAAAAATACATAAGTCCATATACAGTGAGATTAATCATATATGGTTCCTAAAATGGACATATACTTCTTATATTATACTACTTAATATAATAAAACTAGTTTCTACTAAACATGGACTTCCTGTAGGCCAGTGGTAGGCGATAAAGGCCAGTCGCACTTCGGTTGTGGGTTCAATTCCCACAGCCTTGTCCGACGCGATGGGCTGTCGCCGGTCCTGCAGGTTGTCCTTTTTCTAAAGCTATATTACTATAAAATCCCATCAATAATATCGAAAAAAGTTCTATCTTAACTTATGTCCAACATAATCCATTCCAATCTTTAGGCTTATCTAAAATACTTCGGTCCAAGCTCATAGTATAAAGAAAACGATTACTTGAAATGTCATCAACCAAGAATGTGAATACCATCATTTGTCCCCCATATATCTTGTTGGTCACATTCCAGTTATGTGAATACCTTAATCATGTATTCTCTTGAAAAATGAATACCCATTAAACCTTAGTGAAAACATGAATGCAGTTAAAATTTAACACTTTCCACATACCAAAATCCTAAAAATTCTATATACTCAAGCCATGATATCACTTAGTCCTTATATCAATCATGAGCTCATGAATACGGTCAAGCATTTCATTTTCTTGTTTTCCCTTCATTATGCGCATATCATCTTTTTTTTCAAAAAATATATCAATCACATTCCATGGATACCGGTACCATTGAAAGCCATGATAGACCAATACATAAATATTCCAATATTCCATGATACTATATACAACATTATTTTGGAATCCCATTACATAAACACTTAATCCTTCCACCACATTGTTGGCATATTTAACATCGCCAATAGTGATCGCATGTGACTTCCCTTTGTCCTTTGCCTTAAGTGGTTTCTCATGTCGATCATCACTAACCCTTGGATTAGGGCATTTATTTGCATAATTCCCCATTTCCTTGCACATGAAGCATTGAAGTGTTCGTGGTGCATTCTCTACAGTCTTTTGATTATTCACATCATTAGAAACCCTTTTTCCATTACTTCGACACTCAGATGCTCAATGACCTTCTTTTCCACACTTAAAAAACATTTTCTAGTCCTTTTAAAACAATCTCCACCATGCTTCTTTCCACACTTTGAGCATAAGGAAACATTCATCTTCTTTTCACCATTATTCTGAGATTTCTCCTTAAACTCCATCTTTCATTTCTTGTCAAAAATATGAGATGGATAAGTAACACCAACTTCCATTTCTACCTTGATAGCACAACACACAATTTCTTCATAGCTACTGAAGTCTCTTATAGCTAATGCCATTCGATGATTTGGGTTTAAGACACTGAAGAATCGATCAACTTTACTTTCATTTTGGATGATAAATCCAGATACATACCTTGAAAGCCTTGTAAAATTCGCTTCGTATATACCAACAGATTCATCATCCTTTTTCTTTAGTTCAAGAAACTAATTCTACATCATTGTTCGAAGAATACGAGGGAAGTACTTATTGAAAAATAAGTTCTTGAACTCATCCCATTCCATGGACTCAATTTCATCTCTTGGCCTTGTATTCTTGATAAGATTCCACCCTTGAGCAACTTCACCTTCCAAACAATATACTGCTAAGATGACTTTATCATGTTCAGAACATTGAAGAGCTGCAAAAAATATCTTTTCAGTAGTACAGATCCATTGTTCATCAACAAGTGGATCAAAAGACCCACTGAAAGAAGGTGGACATTGCCTCATGAAGGACTCAAAAGAATATTGTTCCCTTCTCTGCTCATTTGGAAGTCCAGAATGATTCATAGCTTGTGTAAGTATAGAAATAATATTTTTCACTCTATCTCCCATAACATTTGTTTGTTCAGGAGGACAATCATTGCATTGTCCATTACATTGATCAACACGGTTCCTTCGGGTTCCAGCCATCGTCTAAAACCCAAAAAGAATACTGTGAGAGGCAAAAATAACGCTAGGGAAAACAACAAAATAAAGGGGGAGTACCTTCAATATCTAACATCTTAGGTTACCGTAATTCTAGTACTATAACCTATACTTATACTTAACCTTAGGGACATCCCTATACATACCTTAGAAATATCTATAGGGATCTCACTAAAGTTATCGCATCCTAGATTCCAAAGGTTGACTAAAACTTTTCTCTGATACCAACTGTAGAGACCCGAAACTTAATGTACATGGACATTACATTACTTTTGCGGAATACTCAGTACATAACAAAAACACACACACAAGGGCCGTAATAGTTTAGTGTCTTTGGAAACTCGGAATATAATCTTCTAATCATGGTGAAAGATCTTCAACATCTCCCATAAAGATCTTCCTTTTTTTTACCTAAAACCTTTCTTTATATCCTAGGGAAAAGAAAACATAAAAGGGTGAACAAAAATGCTCAGTAAGGTTAAACAAAATAAATATCAATCACATCATATTCATAAGAACATTACATTTTGGAAATCTTAACCTACAAAAGAGATCATAATATCATAACATGGGATAAATCATAGTAGTGAAATGTAATCCAAATAATAATAACTTAAAACATGAAACTTTGTGGCATACACAAATAATCATAGAGAATAATTTCTTATTAGTCAAGACTCATTTCCAAGACCATCTTAGTGGACAAAGTCCATTTCTGAACCGAGTTCACTCCTTGTTTCAGTCCTGTTTCACTGAACCGGTTTAACCTTACGTTCCAGCCACGTCTATCTCATGAGATATAAAATCTTTACCCAATGAATTGGAGGGAGATATAAGACCCACCCATCTCATAATGATACCATTCTTATGTGTGCCACAAAATCATGAACCATACATCATAGCACAACCCATGTAATAAAAATGGGATTCTTAAACATCGTGACATCATAAAACAATTCATATAAGATAAAGGAATTCATAAAAATAATTCCATCACAACATAATCAAATCAATGTAATAATAGGGATAGAAACGGAACCATATATTATTTAGATGGAAAATAATTTTGATAAAACACTTGAACTCCATTCTTGAGGAAAATATCCTTTCTACTTCAAAAAAACTTTTCATTTCTTAACATGTCATAAAATTCTAAACTAAAAGAAGTTGATTAAAAATAAACTTGAAAACTTGTAAGGTAAGATTCTTGGAAACAATGTTTTATATATCCATTCATTCCGTATAAGTTAAAAAAACATTCTTCTCATACTTTTGTAGGAAAAGTCAAAAAGTACCTCGTACGAAAAACGACAAAAGATTCCTTTCATATCATTTACTAAAAATTCACCGAATCGTAAAATTGGATTTAAACAATTATATGTGGCTAGAAATAACATTACATATTGAGGAAACATGGATGTGGATGATAAAATACACCCCAGTAAATACCAAAGTATAAACAATCTCAGATAAAAATGAGATTGTGATATTTCCCTTACCTTAGATCTGATTTGATTCGTAATTGTCCGAAACTCCTGTAAAATGATTTAAATAATGTTATTGACTTATTATAGAATCATACATATTTTTATGATATAATATGTGGTTCACTTATGACTTTATTTTACCCGTTCTTTTGTAAATTTTATGTTAAAGAGCATTTTGGGTAAAATCGTTTCATTTGTCGTCCCCGTTTTGACTTGTAATTATTCATATGATTACTTAGATCATGATTACCTAATTCCAGAATATAAAACATGATTTATATATAATATATATTCAGAATATACATATATATAATAGATCAGTAAATGGAAATAAATACACCGTTCATGGAGACGGTAGGCCGTACGTACGCATGAACAATGTTTTCGTTTCCTTATTGAGTTGATTGGAATTAAGTATATGACATACATATATATACACATAAATACAGTATCATTATTATGTCATATATTTCATGATTATTTATTATATATACTTTATAATCATTCATGAATGGTTAACGTGGAGAATGAATCTCATCGCGTCGTGGAGACGGTAGTCCGTACGTACGCACGAGCGATGATATCGTTATCATGATCGTGGAATTATATTGGAGTGTATTTATACTATTTAATAATAGATATAACTTTACAATAATCATATATAGTTATTATGTACACCATTATACCCATCCAAGTAAGGTGGTGGTGGAAAATAGATTACACCACGGCGTGGAGACGGTGTTCCGTACGTTCGTACGCACAGTGATTTCATTTTCCGTAGGATGGAAAGATGTTGAAATAGGGTTGTTTCATACTTATAATAACATATAAGTATATGAGTTATAATTATGTTATTACTTCATAATGAAACAACCTAAGAATAAGAAGTGGAAGAAGAAATAAAGTTGAAAGAATCGGTAACGGACATTACCCCTTCTTTGAAGCGCCTCTTTGAGTCCTCCTCTTAGGGCACTAAAATTTGTCTTTGAAGAATACCAGGACTTCTAGAATGTTTCTAGGGAAGTGGAGAAGAGAATTTGTCAGGGGTTGGCCGAGCTTGAGGGCTCAAAGTGGTGTGAGTAATAGAGGGAGGATGTTCCCTTTTATAAGGGAGGAGAGGGGACCTTTGGAATTACTAAAACTATTATTTTATTATAAAGTCATATTCAGTTTTTAATATCTCCAAATTAAGTTATTTCGAAGATAAGGTGGGTATGGGTCAAAGGCCTCTCATCCAATAGAATTTAGACTAGTTTAGGTTCCTATTTTAACCTTATCATTTATATTTAACTTTAAGTTAGATAATTTTACTTTTGCCCTGTCTTTTTGTGTTCTTACACTATAAGGTTAATAAACTTACTATAACAAGACAAACGAACCCCAAGTTGTTTATTATTAATATATATAACCTTATCTAAGTCATTTTTCCGAACCTTAGATTTTTAGGAATAAAATAACAATTAATAATATAATATTTGTTTTAAAAACTATTTTATGTCAATTTTGACACTATTTAGTAATTGATTTTTGTAAAAATTATAACAGAATGATTAGTTCGAAAAAAGTTAATTAAATCAATAATAACATGTCATATTAACCTAGAAAATTAGTGGAATTCATAAAAAGCCTCAAATTACATTTATTTGGGTATTTATAACATCAATTATGTCAATATTTCATTAATAAGATAATTACTGCATCATCTTTGTGTCATAAATAAATTAACTTACATAAATTCTAACAATTACAAATAAAATATAATTATGTAGGAATTTTTTTTATACTTCTAATGAATATTTATAGTAGAATTTATCTTATGTATAACCCTATATTAAAAATTATTTACTTATTAAACATTAATTTTAACTATTTTAACCCTTCTTTAAATAAATTAATAATAAATATCCCAATCTAATCAAAGTGGGCCTAAATGGTCATATTTTATTGATAAGGTTGTTTTTGGTCGAATTACATTTATCCAATAGAATTAGGACTTGTGTTAGGGTAATAATAATATCATTTTACCCTTAATTACCCTATTTACTTTTAACCGTGGTAAAAAAAGTAAAAAGTTACTATTCACCAAAAATTATTTTCATCTCATTGAACCAAATTTTACTTGCTGACATCAACCGTTTCTCTCAGATTTTTGAAATTCCACTCACAGAAGCGGTAAAATTAAGTTTTATGAAAAATTCATTTTTTTAACTACCACTTAGTGGTTTCACTATTCATCAAAAAAATGAAAGTTCCTAGAAAAATACCAAAAATTAGGCCTAAGCTATATTTGATATTATGAACTCAAAACTGATGTCTATTTTACCAAATTCAAAACATATTAGTTGCATTAATTAATTTAACAATCAATTCCCATCGTTAAACCAAATAGCGTGTTCTTAAGAGATAATAACTATCAAAAGATTGACACTTGTTTATATCTAGTTTAAACGTGAAATTACATCCAATGACCAACATTTTATTAAATTGTAAAAATATATTCTAAATATAATTTAAAACCACTCAAATTAATAATTTATCAATGTTAATTATCTCGATTAAAAAGGTTGTTTTTAATTAAAATTTAGTAATTTTCACTATTCATCAGAAAATGAAAGTTATCCGAAAAGTACCAAAATTTTACCCTAAGCTAATTTCGATATTCTGAATCCAAAAATGAAGTCCATTTTGAAAAATAAAATTTAAAAAATTTCAAAAAGTGGTTATTACTATTCATAACAGCTAGTTTTAATAAAATTTTAATAGCATATCGTTGTTTAGTGAAACTCGGTATTGCGTACTACAGACACTATCGAGGAAGGTCACAATTTGGTGTAATGAAAGACAAGTCAAGGATGCGTGTTGTGCAAGCTCCTTTTGGTGTAGCGTACAACATAAGACATTAATGAAATTAAAAAGAATATTTTTCATAAAATCTCAAGGTGTTACATTTCTAAATTTTTACCATGGTTTTGGATAATTGACACATGTTTTAATCTAAAATGTCATTTTTATTTTCAAAACTCACACATTAAGTCAAACTAGACGCATCATGTGTTGGATAGAAATTAGTCCACTTATACACACCAAAAATGAATTATAAATCATTTGATTGAATTATTAAGACAATATAAGACCATATTATCATTTTTGGTTATGATATATGTTTTTAAACTTAATTAACACATTTAATGAGAAAAAGATTCACTTTTTGTCAAATAATCTACATCGTGTTTCAAATTGATGTGCATAAAATTCCAATATTTCAAATTTAATTTATGGATCATTTTTAAAAAGTTAAAATATAATCCATTATCTTTTACCTAATTCTTACTATATGATGTTTGTTTTAATCTAAAATGATAATTTTATATTGAAAACATGCTCATGGATTCATTATGGTCACATCGTGTGTTAGATGGACATTCGACCAATTCATATACATCAAAAATAAATTTGGATTATTATCCCAATGTTTTTGGATAGTTTGATCTCATTTACTAGGTTTTGGATATGTGAAATAGTTTAGAGAAAAATGGAACTTTTAATGTGAATAAGTTCACTTTGATTCATGTTGGACACATCGTTTTTCATGTTGATTATCAGTTGATTCCTATACATCCAACATGAATTATCGATCATTTTCCTAATGTTTGAAAACAATATAATCTTGTTTTCTTGGAATTGATATTCTTATTTTCATTTTAAACAAAATAGAAAAATTTATTTTGAAAAAAAAAAGATTCATACTGGAAGGTTTTCTAGAATTTTGAAAGCAATATGGTCTCATTAGTTCATTTTTTGAAAATTTAACAACAATTTTAATGTAAAGTGAAATATTTATATTGAAAACATGATCCTTGAATCATTATAGACACATATTATGTTAGATTGATGTGTGATCTGACTAAAAATTGTAACATTTTTATTAATGAAAGTTAAAAACAAAACATACAACCAAAATTTCACTGGGTATGGTAGTGATGAACCCCAAGAAGATCTGCATGAAAAACCATAGAACTATCAATGGAAAGATTACTAGTAGAAGAAAAAAAATATTAACATCTTATCCTAGTTACCTTTGGTTGTAATATGATTCAAAAACACACTACCCTCACACTATTAAAGTTGAACTGATGTACTAGAAAAAATAAGAGCCTTGGAAGAATGTATGAGGTAAATAATATTCCATGGGAAATTCATTTAAAAATTCAAAGAAATAAAAATAATTGCAGAATATAGTTCAATAACAGTCCACTGAATATGTATTTCTTTACATTATTTGAGTCCTTGAAGCATCATCAAAGCCTCTTCCTCTAATAAAGTACCCTGAACATATAAAGGAGAAAAAGACCCAATAACTGTTCATCCACCATCACGAAAAAAAGAAACTCTACACAGGATCCCTTGAAATAAGGAACCATCCATATTTAATTTAATCCTCTATGTAGAGGGCTACCATCTCACCCAAACACCGGAATACATCCACCTAGAAACATCATCCTCCATCAAACTACCAGGTGACAAGAATAAATTTCATACCAAGTAGATGATAAATTTGTTTTTGTTGTTAAAAAATTAAGAGAGAGTATAAAAAAAATCACATAATAAAATGAATATTAGTCCAAAAAAATTTATTACATGGAGTGTTATGCATCTCCTAAAAAATATAACATGAATTATTGATGACTATAGACTATCCATGGGCTTGTGACTCATTTGTTTCCTTTAAATCCAAACATAGATTCAAAAAATCATCCTTAGATGATACACATCCACAGAAATATGAAAATCATGTAACATGAACCTACAAATACATAGGCTTGTCACTTTTACAAAATATATGAACAACATATTCAGATTTATATATAATAAAAAAATTTCTTTTCGATACAAGAAGTCTACTAATTTTTTTGTACATTATCATCAGTAGTGATTTTAAAATCACCAATTCTCTAGAGAAGAAAACTGAATTTTAGAGAAAATATTCACACCATAGTCTACTATCCATATTATTTTTTTTATAACATAGATTAATCAGAGCATAAAAATAAGAGAAATACAATTATATATATATATATACATGATGGATTTCTACACATTATAAATAAATTATAAATTATTTTTCTCAATTTTGAAAAAAATCCATGTTTTTTTCTATATTTTGACAATGTGACATGTGTTTTAAACATAACTTCTTTATTGATATCAATAACCCACAAAATATTTTCAACTTCCAACCCTCATTCATCCTCCTTAACTTAAAATTCCATGATTCTACTTTGATAAATTTATTAGAATATTAGAGAGGAATCACTATTATTACTTACCATTCGATTAATTAAAATGTATTTGGGTGAATAAAATAGGATTGTGAGTGAATTCACCTTGAATTATCATCATGGTTGTGGAAGTGATTATAATAGAGCCGATATTATTTTTACATAATCATAAAAAGATAGTAATACAAAAAATGTTAATGATAATTCTAGGATCATGGAAGTATATTTCATAGCATTTGGTAATATGAATTCATATTTTTGGATAAAAATACCCTTTAACAATTTCCCACCCATCATTATCTTTAGTATATCCTCATTTTACAATCTCTCATGAGAAAAAATAGCTTTATTCTTGTTATTAGATCAAAAACAAATTATATAGTGTAACCCTCCATGATAAATCTCCTTGCAAAATCCCTCAAATCATTATTTCTTCATAGCATCATCACTAAAGCGTTTTCTAGTTTCATATAACTCAAACTAACAACTAAAAGAATAAAATTTGTGAAAAGTTCAAATGAAATACATTTCTATTTAGCAAATGATAATATAAAATTTATATTAATTTTAGAATTATAGTAAAAATGGTATGATTAAATTTAAGAGATGTAGTTTTTCTAAATATATCATACATGTTGAATTGAAGGTTGAATGCATCTATAAATACAAGTGGATCTGAATGCATTTGAAATTATTTATCATCATGATGGGGACTATTATAATGATTTTTTTTCTATTCATCTCAGATTAAATAACTTCAATCAAATAATTCACTCTATTTTTATTGGGTGGAGGAACCATATGTGGGGAGGGTCATTAACATTATAGCCTCACTCAACATTTAAAAAATATCTATGACGGGGTTCAAATTCCATTGTAATGATGGCAGGGCAAAATCATAAAAAAATGGTTTTTTGGTAATTACAAATGTATATTTATAATATATAAGTAACTCAAATATTTCCAATAGTATATGAACCTTATTTTAGGGAGTTTAATTTTTAAGTATTATAATTCTAATTACTCAAACAACAAATGTATCTCAATGGTAATATAATGTACAAGATCCCATACATAATAATCAATCACCTCAACTTGATGTCAAGAATCTTTGTGACACCATGTAATCTTCCCACTCACATCTAAAAAAAATTTATTTATTTTATTATGTAGACTTTTATTTAATCCTAGTAGTATAGAGATAATATAGAAAAAAATTCTAGAAAAAAATATCTTACCTAACTTTAATTTACAATGGAAAATTACTTGTTTGGGGATTCTAGTATAATGATTTCATATAAAGCATCAATTTATTTTCTTTCAAAAAGATCAATTTGTTAACATTAACTATAGATCTGTTATCAAAACATTTACAATTAAAAACTGACTTGAAATTTTGAATTATCTAAATCATAAATTAGATCAATTATGCTGAAGTTTGACATTTCCACATAAATCGGATTTCTATTCTTGGAACTGAATAGGTGCATCACTAGATCCAAAAGCCAAACTCATCTATTTTGCATCATACAATGTTTATCATGTTCCTCTATATAGAATGTATAACCATTATTTATAAAACCATTGTAAGATATAACATCTACATTTGGTCGCCTGGATAGCCTATAATGTTCTTCAACAATATAATTGGGATATGTAGATAACTCTTTATAAATATGATCGTTGAACCATATTATAAAATATTTATTATAGGTAATTGATATCTATCATTCAGACCTTGATGAATTCGAATATCTGTGAATTACTTTATGGAATTCATCATATAGAGAAAAATCTAAACAATTATTTAAAATGTAAAGGTGAGTATGATCATGCTTTGTAATGGAAATTCTAACAACACCTATTGTAGAAATTTCTTATGCCATAAGGATTCCACTATGATGAGATTTTGGGAGACCAATTCAATCAGCATCTAGGAAGTAATCCATATAGAAATCAAACAAAATAGAAAAAATAAATTAATATTTAATACAACATCCTAACTAACTTCAATACATGATGTTCTCCTTCAAAATATTCACATATCATTCAGTGGGGTACATCCATCAACAATATTCATGATAACACAGTTGAATCTATCTGACACAGTGAACCATCATGTGGAAAATTATATCAATGAATTATGGTTAGAATAATAACTCAACATATTATAATATAACATATGTTTCCTTATTCATGATTGAAAAAATCATAGGGCCTTTTAATTTATTGCATATGGATTTGAAAAGGAAGCAATGTTTGGTTAATATATGTTGTACATTTCAAGGCAGAATGCAATATAATGCTGTAAGAATTAAATCTTCATCATAACATGACTATCATGTTATTGTAGTCCTAGTAACGTAAAATTTTTCATTTTAATTATATTATTGACCTTTGATGGATACACCTGTAGAAATTTTACAACCATAAGAAAGTTTCATAATTTGAAAAATTCTTTTCAATATAGAGTTTAAGCTAGTAGAGGAGTAATAGTTTTACTTTCACCCTTTACTGGTTCTAACACATCCCTTATCCACATGTTAGCCATGTCCAGAATTTCCTTAATTCAATATTTTATTATCTCCAATACATTTTTAATGTAACATTAACAGTATCAATTATATATATTTTAAATTCATGAAATCATTATACTATCAGATATATGAACAATTCTAGTATGGTAATTCAAATATAACTAATGTATTTTTCCAAACATATTTTTTAAGGTTTTTCAAAATAGGATTTTTAAAATTAGGGTTGTCATCTTTTACTTTCTTGATAAGATGATCAATAATTAGTTGTGAGAGTGTTGTACATTGTTTTGTATTTACATTCAATGATATTATCCAATATTTTTATTTATGTATTTAGGGTAAAAATTTACAATGACCTAAAAACATAGTATTCGAGGAATATATCGACAAAACTAAGTGTCTACCATCTAAAAAAATGGGACACCCAAACATTAATTTAATGTTATATCCTAAGAAGATTCCATATAATCGAATTCCAATTATTGACCTCTAAAACATTATTCTCAATATGAAATTTTCAATTCAATGATCCTCATTCAATGAAATAGTAATATCCTACATCAATTTTAGATCATCAGACAATGAATCAAATTTTGATTTCAAAATCATTACTAGGTTGTTTGTGTCCATATATAAATAGCGACAATATAATGTATTTGTGATCCAATCATGACCACGGTGATAGAACTATCCATGTAATGTAAGTGATACTTTTCACACCAATAGATATTATTCCTTTTGTAGATAACAAAATTCATAGGTTACATGGGTTGTTTCCTAATTTATGATACTCATAATTTATTTTCATCCACTAAGGAGAGTTCATTAGGTATCTTATTTTACTATCTTCGATTGATGTATCTGTATGCCCTGCAAATTTTATAATGGTTTCCATACATCCATAGATATGTTTGAAAAATGTAATGATATTAAAATTCCATACACATTTTTATGTAATTGATTTAATTTTCCTATATCAATGTATACAAAATCCAGTTGATATTATGAGTGATTCATGGTGCTAGAAAAGAATACAATCATTTATACATGCATGTAATTTATCAAAGATCATACCCAAGGAACATAGAATTTCCTATGCGCTATATTTTTTACAAAAAGATCATTTTCTTCTGGTAACATATCAATTAGAAGAACACATATATCATTAAATCTATTTCAACTCCAACCTACTGCCAAAATTAAAATCATATAACATTATCATTGTTGAAAATGTTGTTTATTTAGTACAACCAGTATACAACAATGTATTTCATATATATTTAGCATCGCAAACACCATTTTACAATGATGAATTTAATCATGAATTTTCGTTTTCCTTACTTCTATATGATCACCATTATCATTTACACTAGAATTCATGTCAACTGATCCATAAATCACAATAACATAGCAGTCATTATGTACATTCTTTTTTTCCCTGACATTTTTTCAAAAAGTTAAATATTAGATCTATTTTTTGAAAAATAAAATTTTCATACAACTCTTCCATGTTAATTCATATTGAATAAAAACAATGTAAACAAGGATAAATTATTTTAGAAGGGTCATATGCATACTTTATTTCAATCGTGAAGAACATTTTAACACCATCCTCATAATGATTTTTCATAGGATTAGAATCCATATAGTTTTTATTCTTATCCATCTTATTATGTTATATAATATTTATTTTGTACAAAACTAAATAAATACATATATAATATTAATAATCAATGGATAAAGTTAGTGATACTTTAATGAAATTTGATAATTTTCTTAAGTTGCAATTTATTCTAACATTGGAAACTCAATAATGAAATAACAAAAAAAAATTATTGATAAGATGATACTATTCATTGAAATTTTAATATTAGACTCTATATGAGATTATTTCACATTGATAAACGCCAATTAAAATAATAATTTTACATTTTTTAAAAAAAATGTAGGATGGTTTGTGTATCATCAAAGTACACAATTGATGATGGATAGTAGTTGTGAAGCAAGAGTTCAAGGATAATGCTAAATTTCAATAAAGGGAACCCACATGGGATGATTTATCTTGTGATTCTATTTTCCCCTTTGGTATATTGTAATCATGAATTTATAATACTGATCATACTAGGATACTAAATTTTAATGAATCTCATCATTACAATGATATTGGTGATGATATATAATAAGTTTTATTTTTACAAAATGGTAACAAGAAATGAAAAAACCACTGGTGGTTGAAGGGTTATACATTCCCTAACTGAGGGAATACATTTTAAAACACACTTAAAGATTTAATTAAGCTAAATTAAGTTATTTTGTAAGATAATAAGAGTTGAATTATTTGTATTGAGATTCATTATAGTGTTGGAAATCATTTATATAAGGAAAAGTGTTAAATATATATATTTATGATGAGTATAAATAATTTTTCATTTTTTGAAAAAGATAGAGATCAACCATTTTTACTCACTAAATTAATATTGGTTAATAGTTAATGTAAAATTAAGAAGGATAATTATATTTGTGGTGATAAACCATAAAACATTACATTTTCTGAAAAGCAATTTTATTTCTAAATAATAGATTGAAGGGGACTATAACCAAATCCTTTGGGTGAATTAAAAACACCAAAAGATGAACTAAAAAGGTAGAAAAGAATGAAATATCTTGAATGTAATATCACGAGTAAAAAGAAATGGGTTTTTAAAATGTTGATTTGTCCAAGGAGTTTACCGAAGAGTAGAAACATCGTTTTAGTTCCATGAGTGTTTGAACAACATGAGGGATCTTTTCATTTTCTAGGGTTCTATTTAATGATCATAAATGTTTTATCAGTTATTTTTAGAAAACATTGATAATGACCCAAATTTATTAGCACTAAAATTAAAATTGATGATAAAACTACACATTATGAGTTCTAACTCTTAGTATTGATATATATTGGATTTTATTAAAACTTTCCAATTTTTTTTGTTAAAGATATGTTTTGTATATACTATATATTTTAGCACTTAATGACTAATATTTATCAAAAATATTTGGAAGGAGCTAATAATGTTCTATATTTATTAACCTAGGAGGTGATGGCCACTGAGCCAGTCCCCCCTATGGAGAGGGGGAGACCTCTGTCATCCTTTGAGGGAAATCAACCTCTCTCTTTATATCTCTCTTCTATCCAATATTTTCATTCTTCCTTCCCTCATATATTTCTTATCCCTAATGTTAACCATTTTTTGATGGATTCATAAAACATTCTCTATCATCCATAGAGTTCACTGATGCATCGTTGCTTCTGAACCTAATGGTGATATCATATTTAAAATATCATTATCCCTCAGTGGATTCATTTTACCTGTTTCTTTTTAGTAATTGTGGAATAAAATAATGATTAACTATGGGTATTCTCAACAACATGCACATCATGATTCATTTATACTATGATAATTACATGGTCCATCACTGGTCTAGTGCCCCTGCATCTATAATAGATCTTGTTTCTCCTCATTTAGATGAAGTTACAATTTCCACATGAATCAAGATACCCCTAATGTGGTTATTTTAGTTAGTTTTATAGATCATCATATTACTATTTATAATCCTTCAATTATTCTAATGTTAGATAATTTGGCTGATATATATTTTTGTTCTGATAGTAGAACTAGTACTATGGTTTTACCACATTTCTATACAAATTTTTTGTTGATGTTTATGATTTAAGAACCCCAGTTGAAAATTATTGGATTGAATTTAGGGAATATTTCTACTTAAAATAACTTATTTCTTTCAAGTCATTGATTTATTTTTTTTCTCTTCATTCATGAAAATGTATCAAATGATGGTATTATATAAGAATGAGGTAATAAATCACATCCATAAGATGGAGGTAAGAACGAGATGAAGTGGTAAGGGTATAGTGTCAATTTTTGGTTGAGGTATGAAATAAAAGGTTCAAATTTAAATTAATATAAACTAAAGTAGTAATTCAGAGGTAGTGTGCTTTGGATCACTTGAGGTTGAGGAGTCGAATGGGATAGAACTACCTGCTAGCCTCACAACGAATCATTTGAATCTAAATAGAATACAAAATTTTCACACCAACCAGATGGTGGCAAACATTTTAATCCCATATTCAGGAGTAGTAGACAAATATGGTAGATTTAGAAGTAATTTGAGGGGTTGTGTAAAAAAAGGCCTATGTAAATTATAATAAATACATTTAATGAGGCATCTAAGGAGGAGGCAGTGAGAATTTGTGATGAAGATAAACGCAAAGAGGTGTTATAGTGGGTATGTGAGGAAGGTGAAGGGTTTGTATAACTAGTGGATGTAGCTGGGGCTATGTGAATGCAATAAGTAGGGTGAGGCCAAGGGGGACTAGCTCGACAATTAATGTTAGTAAATAATTTGGTGATCTCGAGGTTAAATGTTTAGTTAAAGGAAAAGGTGATGAAATAAAAGAATGAATGAGAATCCAAAACCGAATACTAGTAGATAAATTCTCTGATAGATAAATCCATTATTTAATAGATTAATAGGATGAGATATATAACCATCTTTTGGTGAAAAGTGTCAGTGGAGTGCATGTAAGAAGCTAATAAAACCAAAGGAGAAGTAAGGGGAGAAAATGAAAAGGAGATTTAGGGAGATATATTATGTAATGGGAAAGATGTCTAAGGGACATAAGGAGTAATGTTAGATAGCTAATATGATGGAAATAAATTCATATAAATATAAAATTGTGAAGGATAGTGAACCCATGTATCATTGACAGAAAGGAAATAAGTGTTCAAATCGTCATAGAAGAAAATTTGATAGTGGATTGTGGTGAGGCCAATGAAAAAGAATAGTTTGGTGGTATAATGGATGATACAACATATGAACATGAGGTATCTAATAGTAAGGTCAATACAAAAGATAAAGAGAATGGGGAAAATATGGGAGGCATGTGAGGTTATTATTCATTTCAATGATTTTTTTGATTAGGCATATGAGTACAATGCTACATATGAGAAGGTCCACATGATGAATGAGAGTACGATTCAAGGGGATACTAATAAGGAATAGTGTGTATGGATCAATAATCAAGATTATATTTTGATACATGTCATCAATAAAAGGGAGATTACTATGGAAGAGAATATAAAAACTTTGGGCCAGGCGACGTATAGTTTTCACGAATTAATTGAGGAGACCTGGATATGAAGGCCCCTTATCTTCAATGGAGGTTATATAGAGTATTGATTTCTAATAGACATAAACTATATTTCAATTATTTGGAAATTCATTATGGTGTATGTTTATTGAATGTTCCGATCATGAAATGTTCCCCACATTTTCTAAAAGAGTTCTTTTCCTAATAAAAATTTAACTTTCAATTAGCTGCGGATGACTATATTAAATAAATCATAAAATATTTTGTAAATATATATAAAAAATGAATTTATAAATAAAAAGATTAAAATTAATTAAAATTATAAATGAAAATATAATATTAAATACTTGAATGTAATAAATGAGTGAAATTTAATAAATAAAAACTGAATAGACTTGAAAATCATTCCAAACAATGTATGTGTTTTATTAATTATAAAAATTATTAAAAAAAAGTTAATATATATTATAATGAAATGAATACCTATTTAATATATACATTTCAACCATATTAGAAACCTTAAATTCTAAAGAATAAATATTTATATCTAAATACTTAAAATAATGAAATTTAAATAATATTAAAATAAAATAAATTATAAAGAAAAGTTAAAAATAATTAACATTATTAGTGAATAAATAATACTAAATAATATAACATAAAAAAATGTAAACAAAGGGTGAAATTCAATTTATAAAAATCTATATATTTCAAAAAATATTAAATAATAAATATTTATTATTAGTTATTTAAAATATTAAAAAAACAATAAATGGGTATATGATAAAATAAAAATTAATTAATATTAATTATATAAATTAAAACCATATTGTAATCATTTAATATTAATAAAAAAAATAAATAAATTAATATTTAAAATTGGTAAAATTACAAAAAAAATTAGCAATGAAATAATGAAAATAAAAAATTTAAAAAATTTAAAAAAATTATGATTATTATTGAATAAATAAAATATAAATTGGAGAAAATTGAATAAAATATTTAAAAGTAATAAATAGTATATTTTTAATAATTATATAATTATTGAATAATATTCACTGATTAATAAAAATATATTTATTTATAATATAGTATATTAAAAAAAATAACTCTGAAATAAGTAATAAAAATTGAATTAATTAAATAAATATTATGTCTTTGTTTGTTCTATTTAAAAATTAATTGATTACATAGATTTATGTGTCAAATTTTTGTAACACACATTTGATATATTTTAAATTTGATAAATTAAAATTTAATTAAATGTTCTTTAATTGATACAATTACTTTATATTTGTTATTAATATTAATTATTAATTATAAACAATTTTTCACTAGTTGTATAGATTATATAATGTAAATATACATATTTTTTATTATATAAATATTATATAAATAAATATTGTATGAATATATATATATATGAATATATTTAAATGCTAAAAGGATTAAATGTTTTAATGAACAATTATTTATAATGAAATTAAAGATTAATGAATTAAAAAAATATTAAATGAAAACTATTTAAAATCAATAAACAATAAAAAAAGTATAGAAAATAGACATCATTATTAAAAAAAAGCATGCAACATTTACTTATGAACACTAATATATAAATAACTTTCATTTGGGCGAGAATGGGCTTTTTATTTCAAGAAAAGCATGAAATTATTATCATCACTTATAAAGGACCCTTTATCAGTGAATATAAAGGACCCATTTATTGGTGATTTTGTTAGTGCTAGTAAAGGCCATGGCAACTAGTGAAAAATATGTAGTCCTACACCATCTATATAACATAACCATGATGGGAAGATAAAATCAAATTAGAATATAAATATTATAGAAAACCATAATGAAGTATAAATATTAAATTGCTCTATCATTTCAATTGAAATTTTACATACAATACATTTTCATTGATGTGATATTTTAAATTAATTATAAAAAATTTCAATCCAATATTCAAAATCAATACATTTAAAGTATTTATTTTTCAGCATTCTACCCCTATATAAACCTTATCCCTCCAATTAAACCAATGTTTTTCAGTAACTATAAATAAAATAATAAATAAATTATGATTTTAATATAATTAATATTTGACATATTACATTGCTAATTAATTTGTTTGTGAATGTTATATGTTATACTATTAATTGTAATATTAGTTCTTTTATTGTTAATTATATATTATTTAATTTTTATTCAATATACCACCATTTAGTTATTATAATATAAATTATTAATTATAATATCAATTAATAATATAAATAAATTATATTGTTGATTACATAATATTTTAATGATATTATCAGTTGTTATATATTTTAATTAAATAAATTATTGATAATAATTTTACCATTAAAAAAAATTAACATTTTTAAATTGAAAAAATGTGCTTTGATAATACAATGCACATTCTTTTTTATATTGACTAGCGTACAATTAATAAAAATCATTAACTATTTATGGATAATTTTATTGATTATTTTAAATAATATGTGCTCATTTACTCTATTTTTACAATTTGAAACATGTTCTAAACATAAATGAATATTTTTTTTTGAAAAAACTATGTTTCATTTATACCAACCCCATAATATGTCAGGTTGACCTACAGTTTATTCCTACATGTCATAAATTAATTATGGACTATGTTGATAAATTTTAAAAATAATTTTATCTCATTTAATTAATTGTGATAATCTAATTCATATTTTAATCTAATACAAGACATTTATATTTAAAAGACACAAATTGAGTCATACATACAACAACATGTGTCACATTAATATGGGGTTGATTCCTATGCATCACAAATTAATTATGTATCACCACTCTAATGTTTGAAAATAATATATGTTTATTTTGTAGTTTTGGATATGTGATTTATGTTTTAAAAAAACGAACCTTTTATATTGAAAAAAAACACATTGATTCATAAAGACCACATTGTGTGTCAGATTAACGTGAGATCATTTACTATAATCACAAATTAATTATGGATCAATTTAATAATGTTAAAAAATATTCAATGATATTTTTCTGTATTTTGGAAATGTGACATGAATTTTAACCAAAAATTCCACTTTTATATTGAAAGCATTAAATTAGAGTCCTAAAGGACACATCAACTGTCCAATTGACCTACAGTTGATTCCAATATGTCAAGTTTTAATTATAAAACCCTATCAAATTTTATAAAACTAATTAGAGGTCATTTGCTCAATTTTAGGTTTGTGATACATGTTTTAAACAAAAAATGACCCTTTAATATTGAAAACATGATTGTTGAGTCATATAGATCATATCATGAGTCTGATTGACATGCAGTGCCATACTATACATTTTAAATGTATTATGGATTGTTTTACTAATGTTTAAAAAAATTCAAGTTTTTTTAATTATGGTTCTCAGACAAGAATTTAAAACTTTTATAACATATTTATATTGAAAATATAGAATTTTAATCATATCAAGAACATTATATTTTATATTTACATGTGGTTGATTCTAACTCCTCAAAAATGAATTATGTTACATTTTCTAAAATTATGAAAACAATCCAATCTCATTTTCTTAGTTCTGAAAATATGACACACATTTGTTGAAAAAATATCTCTTTTATATTGAATAAATTCCATTAGAGTCATATCAGAAAAATCTTGTGTTGGAATGTTGTGTAGTAAATTTATACACATAAAAAAATTACAGATCATTATTTTAATTATTCGAGAAAATCATAGCTCATTTGTATATTTTTGCTAGGTAACATGTTTTTTAAACTAAAATGGAACTTATTTAATGAAAAAATGAATTTGGGTCCTATCAGCCACATCATGTGTAAGATTAACATGTGATTGATTCATAAATGCCTGAAATGAAATATAGATCTTTTTTCATAATGTTTGAAATTAATCCAAGATCAATTTTTCATTTTTGGCTATGTGATGTGCGTTTTAAACTAAAATTACACATTAAAATTGAAAACACAAACTATTAGTCATACCTATGTACCATTTTCATAACATTATAAAACAATCAAAACTTTTTGTCTATATTTTGGACATATAATGAATTCTTTTAACTAAAATATCAATTTTATATTAAAAAATTGCACTTAGAGTCGTACCAACTATATCATGTGTTCGATGTTTTTTGTGATAAATTCCAAAAACAATTATTTATAATTTTCCAAAATACTGATGATAATTGGAACTTATTTTCTATGTTTTCGCAGTGTGATGTTCGTTTAAAAAATGATACATTTCTATTGAAAACACACAATTGGAGTCATACTAAACACATAGTGTATTATATTAATATGTTATCTATGATTACATGAAAAAATGAATCATGTAACATTTTAAAAATGTTTCAGTATAATATGATCTTGTTTATATAGTTTTCTTTTATGTGATTCCTTTGTTACACATAAATAACACTTAGAAACATGCACATTGTGTAATACCAGACATGTTGTGTGTTGTATTTAAATGTAGTACATTCTTACATGCCACAAATGTTTTATGTATTTTTCTCATAAGGTTTGAGAATAATAAGAGGATTTCTTAACAATTTTGTCTATGTGATGTGTGATATAAATTAAAATGAGACATTTATATTGAAAACACCTACTTTCAATCATATGATCCACATCATGTGTTAGCATGATATATATTCAATTCATATATTCTACACATGAATATGTATTACAATTATAAGGTTTGAAAAAATAAATATTTTTTCAGGTTTTTCTATAAGTGAATCACATTTTAAACTATAATGACACTTTTATAATGAAACCACAAAAACTAATTCATATAAGAGACATCATGTTTTTGATTGAAATTTGGTAGATTCATAGACACCAAAAATTAATTATAGATCTTTTTCATGAATTATCACAACAATATATGATCATATGACCACTTTTTCCTATGTTATGTGTTTTCAAAATTAATATTACACTATTTATGAGATAAAGATGATCTTTGAGTTATTCTATCCACATAATGTGTCCGATTGATGTGCGATCAATTCCAATATGTCAGAAATAAATTATGGATCATTTTCCTAATGTTTAGAAAATAATATGAAGAATTTCAATCAATTTTTACAATTTAATTTATGTTTTAATACAAAATGACACTTTTATATTGAAAACACACACATGGTGTCATTCCGGTCACATCATGTTTTATATTGACCATCAATAAATTCCTATATGGATTATTTTCAATTTTTTCAATAGTTTGATATCATTTACGTTGTTTTGGATATGTGACATTTTATTGAGTAAAATGATAATTTTAATGTGAAGATGTGAACATTGATTCATAATGACATATCACATGTCATGTTTATTTTCAGATGATTCCTACACATCCCACCTGAATTTGCAACCATTTCCCTAATGTTTGAAAACAACATATGCTCGTTTTATTGGTATTGATAATGTGATTTTCAATTTAAAATAAAATTTAAAAGTGATATTGATAACACACACTATAAATCATTCCAACCACATTGTGTGTCATATTGATGTGATTTAAATTGATATATGTCAAAAATGAATTATGGAATATTTGTTGGAAATTTCAAAACAATATAAACTCATTTGTTTATTTTTGAAAATGTGACAAGATTTTTATACTAAAATGAAACTTGAATCATTGTAGACACATTTTATATAAGATTTATATATGATCAATTATTACATGGAATAAAAAAATTATGGATCATTTCCATAAATTTTGAAAACAATAAAAGTTCATTTTCTATGTTTTGACATTGTGTCAAGAATTTTTAAAAAATAGATTTTATAGAACAATATTTCAAACAAAGTTTTCCACTTCCAAACCTCTTTCAATTTCCATCCCATATAATTCCATGATTATACATTGAATAGTGTATCAGAATATATGATTGGAATCACTATTAGTATTTATAGTAACATTTATTGTCATTTTTTTGGATGAATAAAATGTTAATGTGAAGGAATTCGTCATTTTCTTCAATAAGACTATGGATGTGATTATAACAGAGCCGAGAACCTTTTTTACATACTCTTGAAAAAATAAAGAAAAAAATTAAAATGATACTTCATGGAGCATAGAAGTACCTTCCCTAGAATTTGGTAGTATTACATCATTTTTTCTGGGTAAAAGGATCAGTTACCCATTTACCACTTCCAATTATCTTTTCTAAAACCACAATGTATAATTTCCCATGAGAGAATGTAGAATCATGCTTATTACTAGCTCAACCAGAATTTTTATAGTGTAACCATCTATGATATATATCCTTGAGAAATGACTCAAATCATTATTTATTTATAGCTTCATCAAGAAAGCATTTTTCAGTGTTAACCAACTCAAAATAAATCCTAATGGATGGAAATTATTGAGATGTTGAAAAGAAATACAAGGCCAATTGGGGAATAATAGTGTACCTTTTTGAATCATTGATGCATCATCATAACATTAGTATGATTGAATTTATCACATGATATTATGGGTTATTAAATATATCATACATGATGAATTATGTTTCACTTCATAAATAGATTCATGTTTATTTTAATGTGTTTGAAATTATTTTCCTGGATGTTGTTGCCAATTATAAAAATGATTTTTCTATTTCCCTTAGATATAAAACCCTAAATAAAAAATTCATTCAATTTTTATTGGGTAGAGGAACCATATGTGGGGGAGGATCATTAAATCTATAGCCTCAAATAGGAGTGAAAAAATATCTATACATGTGTTTCAATTTATTTTTAATTATATGACTGTCAAATCATAATAAAATGGCTGTATGGTCATTAAAAATTATATTTTAGAATAAATATATAACTAAAATATATATAATAGTATATAAAATTTATATTTGGAAATATAATTTATATTTATTATGATGACAATTCTTTAAATCCCAAATGTATATCGAAGGTCACAACATGTAGAAGATCACATAGATAAATAGAAATCACCTCAAATTGATGTTGAATTTTTTTTAACACCATGCACTCTACCCGCTCACCCTTAAAAACAATATTTCTTCTTTTCAGTATGTAGAATTTAGGTTATCCTAGTAGTACAGAGAAAACATAGACAAAAAAACCATTATAAATTATTTTATTTGAAATTCTAATTACATTGTAAAATTACTTGTTTCGGGGTGCTAATTGGTTGATGGTATATAATTTCCTTTATAAATATTACAAAACAATACGAACAAACATTGTTGTTATATTACATTGGATTCTATAGAAACATTGATCAAAATAAGTAAATATATTTCAAATATGATTTGATATAAAAATACTACTATATAAACAATAATATATTTTCATTTGATGAAATTCGTAGGCTTCTTATGATTACTTCATGACCAAAAAACTCTAATTTAGGTGATATTTATAGATCACCCTATCATAAAAAAATTCTTGTTAAAAACATTAAAATTATTAATTGCAATTTACTTTAAAATATTTATTATAGGGCATTACAAATTTATAATTGACATCATATATGGTAATTTTTATGGAAATCCTTGTTTTTGATCTAAAAAATAAAAAATTAGTGTATCCAATTTGATTTAGAATATAATCCAGTTATTTATAAAATGATATATTTAATTATATATATATATATTATATTATTAGATTATAGAGTTATATCCCTACATTTTAACCATCAATATATGTTCATCATCTATTGTTTTATTTTCAATCACTTTGATTAGTTAACCATTTTTAATGTTAGTTTCTTATTATTACAAAAAAACATTTTCTATATAATTTATAGAGAGATTAATTATTTTGACTCTTAATTCACAAGGTTATCCCTTTATATATTTTTAATATATACACCAATTGAAAAGATGAACCATTATTAACTATAATTTACATTGTATATCATTTTTGGAAAAAAATAAAAATGTACCCAATTTATTAGGGAGTTGGTGTCCTAAGACCAACTATTTACACTTTTATTACATGTACATTAAAATTATTTAATAATAATTAAACATATTATTACATATTGTTCTATATTATGCACGAATTTAATGTAATAATGCCCAATAATATTTTTTTTCATTTATATAGTAATAGGATTTCTCAAATATGATGAGACCCTTGAAGTGATATGAAAGTATTATTAATATGGTTCTGTGGTTGGATAAAATACTATTATGGGACACTTAGTATTTATAACATCAGGTGAGATTTTCCATAAGAAGACAAGGACCCTTGTAATAAGGTTTGCACATGGTAATCTCCAAGAAGAGAGATTACGAGAATAGAACCACCAATTCGAATTACACATGTTTTGGTGTAATTGAATATTACTATTTTTGAGTGTTTATAATGGTCCATAGACATTACTAGGATCATTATTTCAAGTCATGGATTGGTTACTTAGATTTACTGATGAAAACCATGACAACATATGTTCGCAGCGAGGTTGGGTGTGTCATGTGTGTCATGATTAAAATATCATTAATGGATAAGACAGGGATGTATTTTTATGTTCCATAATTATGAAAGATTATATATAGAAATTTTGATTTCAATATATACATTGTCGTAAATTCTTTGGAAACAATGTAACGATGTGTTTATTCTAAATAGACAAAAAGAGAGATATCAGACCAATAGTTTGGTGACGTGGACGTGGAAACTTATTGAAAATATACTGTTAAAAGGGTATAATATTAAAGTATGACCATTCATATTTTTTTTAATCATAGAAAAATTAGGATATTTTTCTTGTGTTCTTTAACCCATTTATAGACACTAATATTGAACTCTAGGCAAGCCCACCGAATTTCAATAGAAAAGTATCATATATGTTCACACACAATGTTTTTTCATTGATCTTGATTAAATTATATTTGAATCAAAATAATGGAATAAATATTATTTACAAGGATAGGGAATAATCATTATTCACTTTTTATTGATCACATAAATTAAATTAAATATTTATTTATTGTATTCAAAAAATATATTCTTTTAGTTTGTGAAATTTGTAATTAATAGTTATTTAGTATTTTAGGAATAAAATATTTTTCTAAGAGAATAAAATATTTTATGTGGATATTAAATAAATTTAAGAAGAGTTCAACCCAACTGAGACTATATTCAGTGATAAATATTAATTAAAACTTGTTAAATAATACATCTTTATTGTACAAGTTTACATGCACCACAAAATAATAATAATAATAATATTTTATTAGGTGGGATTGTGTTTATTAAAAGTTATTATATAATTTAATTTAAAAAAATCATTAAATATTTATTTTAAGATAAACCCTGGCACAATAAAAAGATGATTATTCTTGTAGTGTATAACAATGTTTTGTGTAATAACAATATATAACTGTGATTGAAAAATAATTCTCTCTAAATTCATCCTTCTATCTCCATTTTAAGATAATGAAATAAAAGAGATACTTTTATTAATAATAAAGAATGAGTGGTCAAGAATAAACAACACAAGACATTTATTCACAATACTAGAACTTGGATATCGAGTGGTATTACATAGAGTTTATAAGAGAATTTGAGTATCACCATTAGAATTTCCATAGACACTCATATAACAAAAAAGAAACTATGGAAGGGTCTCTTCAGATGGTCAACATTATTCAACAAATAAAAAACATAAGCTTATGTATTCATTTCTTCAAATATTAAATTAATAAATTATAAATTTTATGTGAAAAATCCTCACTCAAGGTTTCATTAAATGATAATTAAAATAAATTTTAATTTAAACCCCACCACTACATTATTCTACTACATCTGAAACCAATAAGTGGTATCAGAGTTGTCAAATTTAAATTTATAACAATTTATTTTAGTTTTTATCTATGTAGAATTGTTGTTTGATTTTAATTTCCTATTATCCAATATTTAATTTTATTTAAATTAAGACTCTTTAATATATTTATCACAATTAATTAAGTGTTTCATTATCATAATGGTTTTAGAATAGATGAAGAAGGAAAATAGTTCCATCGAGAAACTAATATTTTTTTTGTAGTAAGATAACATTACATCGTGTGTACTCTAAATTACATGTCATGTACCCTTGAGAGCTGCATAAGAATGCACCGAGGGATTCAGAGTGTTCCATGCAGTAATTATGTGTGGTGAATGTCACATGTTTATTGGAGAACTTGCGACATGGATGTCAGATTACATAGTTTGTATTAGTGTACACACTCAATTGTATACAAAGGTTAGTACTATAAATCATGCAATCTTTATGGTCATTATATATTGTCATAACCATGTGATACTGACAACTGAGAGCATTTATTATTTACATGACACATATGTGATGCACACAATGTGTAGTTCATCAGTTCGCACATCTGAAAAACATTCTAAGGACCTATGTGTGCATCCTAGATACATCGAATATGGAATACACAATGTGTAGTTGGTATGTACTAGCCATGTTTTTCAGCCAAGGTACACACTGCAGACTCAATCAAGTACATAGAATACATAACAACCAAGATACACATTGTTTGGATTCTATATAAATTCCTCGTAGTCAAAAATTAGAGTAATGAAATAAATATTACATTAAATTGGTAATTACAGCATTAAAACCATACTTTATTGATTGGCACACCAATGTGTATTTGAAAATTTAATAATGGTTTCAAAAAATATTAACTACTCAGTTAATTTTTTGTAATTAATATGTCGTTATTAGTTCTTCCATTTATCTTCCATGAGTTCCATAAATTATGGGTATATAAAATTATGTTTAGGTGATTATTAATCTGAAAGGGGAATTACTAATTATTTCATTAATTAATTAATGAACATTACATAACCTTAATAATAAAGATAAAATATTAAATTTAATTATATCATGTTACATTTTCATATTCATGGAATGTATGACATTTCAGGAACTTTAACAGGACCTTTTTGTGTTTCGTATTTTTTAAATATAATTTATTTAATGGGTATTCAATTATTTATTACGAAATTAAATATGATGGTCTATGAGTCATACCCCTCTCCATTATTATTTAGGATATACATGTCCAAGGATATTTATGTAATACCTTATTACCATATCCTTTTGTTCTTCTCAACTACATGTGAGTCATAAATTCATGTAATTGGTGGAGTATCCAATAGTGTGTGGAGGTTGTTTGAGAGAGAACCATTATGTTGATAACTACGATGATACAAAGGTGGATTGTTGTAATGTAGTAACTCAAACCATGATGGTAAATAGAATCTATTTCCCCCAAGTAAAATATTGATGTAATTTCTTCTCATTAATTCAATGTATGGATAAAACTCATTAATGGACCATTTAATTATTTTTTATTTCTATATAATTATTTATTTTATGGATGCATGGTAATGATCACATAAATAAATGAATTATTTTAAAAAGAAAGAAAAATAAATAAATGAATTATGCATATACATTTTATCATTTATTTTTAACTAATTAAGTAACATCCACTTAATATTAACAAGAAATTTAATGAATAAAAAAATATAGAAATTAATTCATAATTAATTAAAATCCATTAATTAAATATTTTGTCAGACATGGCCTTCAATTACCTAACTATGCATGAAATCGTTGAAACTAAGTGTTTTAAGAACTCTCATTGGTGAAAATACTTTTAATGTAGAGATATTATAAAGGTTATGGGTTTACATAACACTCTTACATAATGATATATACCCCTCACAAGACGTGATGTAACTTGGAGGCATGTGTTGAGGAAATCCAAGTCAATATTTCATGATTGGGGTGTCCAATCAATGGATAAAGGAGCTGCAAGCCCATAGTTTTCATCGAACAGGATACCTAAAAAACATTATGAATCTTGACCATCCCGCATTGGGGTTATGTGATGGGTCCTATAGATACATTCCCCTAGAATGTCATTGAAACTAGACATTCCATGGTCATTGGTGATTGTAATTGGGAGTTGATTAAATAGTTGGATATTTAATAAAAATTAATAAAATAAAATGAATTTATTTTTTCTCACATAATTTTTAATAACAAAATGTTCGAATAATATTATCTTTTAATTTTAGTATAAAATGGTAAGCTCATCATCCGAATTATCCCTATAATCAATATTTGAAAAATAAAACAACCTCACATGTAGTAATGCATTGGAGTGTTTTAAATGCCTTTAGGGTATGCTGCACCATGAATGGAAATCATACATTATATAATCCTCAATTCCAATCTTCCTGCTAAAGAGGTGTTGGATGAAGTGTTCTAGGTCTACAATAACAATTGAGAGATGTGGTTCATGTTCATTGTTTGATGTGTTCGTATATATCAAATTAACTCATGAAGTCTCTTGAAAACCATTATGAATGTACAATTATTTATAACCTATATATTATTTACCATGAGAGGGATTGAAATAAACAATTTAAGATATCTGAGGAACACATTCCTAGAAATATTGGAGAGGGTGCCCCAGTTGGGCCTCACGGTTTCAAACTCCTTGGCTACATCGAGAGCCAATAGTTTCTACGGTATAAACTCTATGATGAAATGTGAACATATATCATTTTAGTGTCACTTTCATATAACTTCTATATCTTTCCTATATATTTTAATTTCAAAATCATTTAGAAGTATTTTCCATATCTATAAACTCTCTTTCACTAAGTAGACAAGGATACAAAAAACTAAAATAGATTCACCCTTATGGTAAAACAATTAATATAAAATAGCATATCTTTAACTACAAATATTGTTCATACCCTTTTAAGAAGAATAATATCAAATGGCAAGAAATGGAATAGGATGTTGTCAATTTTTTAGGTGGCTAGAAGGTCAACTAGAAGAAAAATATAACCCAACCAAAGAACCAAGGGGAAGTTTCTAGAGTGTTTGTTATAGAGTGAAAAATTTACATTTATACCAATTGGGTATTACTTACATATTATGGTGCTAAAATATGTATTCAAATATAGGAACTAACTATATTTATGAAGATTAATTTAGTGGAGGATGATCTATGAGCCACCAATAGATCTAAACATGGTGTTTTATATATTAGTGATGACAACCTCACATTGCCATATGTGATTATCTTGGTATTAATGATTTTTTATTATGTGACAAAAGTAATAAAAAAAGTTATATCAGTATCTAGAATAGATTCAGATGGATTTATTTAAAAATTATGAATTATTTGTTTCTTATTTTATAAAAAAAGTTGTTTTTGGTAAGTAACAATTAGATAACAGTTTTATGTGTGGACTACACAAACCACGTAATTTCAATAGATAAATAAACTAACTCAAAAGACTCATACCACACCCAACATTGGAATCAATGGATAGTTCATGTAAATTAATAAAGCTTGACAAAACTAAATCATGATTGATATTTATATTCATTTTATCAAAAACCAATAGTTCTATATCACTCATGTTTATAAGGTAAAATGACCAAAACACTATTTAGTTTGAAAGGTGAAAGGGATAAATAGATTCATAAATTAGATCACACCGATGTGTGTGGAAATTTAATGTTTATGTGAAGGCTGAAAACTCATACATAATAAATTTAGATGCTTATTTTAGTAGATATGGATATTTCTACATAATGAGATATAAGTCATATTCTAAAGATAAATTATTGGAATACAAGAGTGAAGTTGAGAACCATAATGGTAAGAATATTAAAAAACTCCACTCAAACCATGGTTGAGAATATCTTAATCAAGAAATCATTTATCATTAAGGGTAGTTGAATATACTATTTCAACTCAGTCCTCCTTATATGCCTAAGTTGAGTGGCTTTAAATAAATAAGGAATTTCACCTTGTTGGAAATGGTGAGAATAAGGAAGATCCATGTGAGTCTACCATTATCCTTTTGGGGATATACATTAAAAATAGAAGTAAAAATACAAAAACTACATTACAACTAAAGAATAATATTTCATACCAAATAAATTATGGAATGCAATGAAAATTGTGTTGTCATACTTGCATATGTGGGGTTGTGAAGAATTAGTTAAGGCCTCTTTGGGTAACAATTATTGACCATATGAAACTATGTATACCTGAAGAAGATATACTAAAATCATAAAGAGATAATACATATATTAACCTTTGTAAAAAATGTTATAGTGACAACACACACCTTATTCCTTGTGAGTGAGAAACTATCTAGAATATATATTAAGAGTGAGATAGAATTTGATGAAGGTGAGGCGTAAGGTATACAAGAGTTGGTACCAGAATAGATTATGCATATCCTAGTAGAGGAAGAAACTATTCTAGATACATAAGTATAGTGTAGGAGACAATAGAGGTATTATAACTAGAATGTAATATATTTCTATTCACTAAATATTGTGACTCATTATTTGTTGGCAATAATGATCCTCTAACATAAAATGACGCATTAATCGGCACAGATGTTTCCATATATAAATAATCTATAAATTCAATAGTGGATTCCATGTACCAAAAAAAAATATAGATTTTGGTAGATCCTACAGTGTATTTAGGGAATATTGGATGAATATGGGTATTCAAGAATAAACTGTAAATAGGACAAGTAAGTACCAATTTTTCACGACTTATTGCAAAAGGGTTTAAATAGTGTTAAATCAATGACTATAATGAATGTTTTAACTTTTTTTATTGAAAAAATACATCATAAATATACTTGAAATTGAAGATTACCATGACTACGAGATTTGGAAAATATATGTTAAATCATCCTTCCTTAATGGGATCCTTCTGGAAGCTCTATATATGAAAAAACCTTAATATTTTTGTAACTATAATGTATCCAAGTATGATACGAAAAATGAAAAAAATATCCATTTATGGATTATAGAAAGAATCTACATCAAGGAACATTCATTTTAATTATTTCAAAATATAAGTTGGTTCTATAATGAATGAGTGTGATTATTGTATCTACAAACAGTTTAGTTTGAGTGCAGTCCTTTTCTTAATATTATATTTAGTTAACATATTACAAATTGGGATAAAAAACAAGTCATACAGTCTATTAAAGAAAGGATGAATAATTTTTTTTCTATGATGGACATGGGAGAGGAAGCATATATACTTGGGATTATGATTGATCATGATAGATCTGAGAGGTTTCTTAGCCTAACTCAATGTATAGACATTGTTAATATATTTAAGAGATTCATTATATAACAAACCAAAAGGGAATTATTGATAGAATCAAATGGCATTCATCTTTTTGGGAAATTTTTCCTTGGACACATTTAGAAATAAAATGAATGGAAATTAGTATATATGCATTAGTCATTAGATCATTCATGTATGCTATGTTTTTACTATCCTATATATTTGCTACACATTACATATAATAGGAAGAAATCAAGTTAATCCAGGTTACCTCAATTGAATAGTAGTGAAGACTATGATTATGTGTCTCAAGAATAGTAAGGATATTATCCAATTATATAGATGAGATGAGGATGTTGTCATTATTGGATATGAGGATTCTAGTTTCCAAACTGATCAATGTGACTTGATGTCACAAACATGATAAATCCAAATCCCTTTTTTCATTTTCTGTATAAACTAGTTTACAGTTTAGTGGGAACCGCACAATACAAGATACCAAATTAAAAAAATTTAAAAACCACAAGAATAAATGGAATACAAGCTTCAAAATAAATTAAAAGACATAAAAACTCAACCTTATATTTCAAAGTCAAAAACACATTAAAAACACTCACACATCAACACATCAGGCCACATCCTCCATGAGCCGCACTCCCTGAATCATCACCCTAATTCTCAATTAAACCACTTTTAAAATAAAAATTTATAGAAATTAGAATCCATAAATTTATATCATCAACTCCATTAAAAAAAATTATTACCTTTAAGATATGTAGTGGGCATTTACCTTGAACTAGCAAACAAAACATATGATAACCGACTACAAAAAATACATTACCTAACACTCTGACATCATGAAATTCCATCAAAAATTTTAACTCACCTACCAATACACCTTGAAAAGAACAAATAAAATATGAATAAGAGGAGATTTTTGGATTCCTAGTTCATGAGAATAGTATAAATGAATTCTGTTGAGCAAAAACATGAACACTGGAAAAATCAGTTGTTTCCAAGGATGAAATCCATGAAAAAATCCATAACATCATGAGTATAAACATATATCATGATTGAAAAAATCACCCTCACTAAAATACCTCCAAATAACAGAAGGAAACAAAATTTAACCAAATGAAGAAGACTATACACATAATTCCATATAGAACCAACACAAATCACTACTCCTGGAAAACTGTTGACTCTAAACCAACACATCCCAAACCTATCATGAGAGCCACCACATCAAAACAAAATGATGTATAGTGAAAAAAATGTGGGATTAAGAGTAGTGATTGATATGTACATTTCCTCTCCAATGATCCAAAATCACAGTCATATAGAAACATCCAAATGAGATGGATGGAATAAAAGAGTAAGAGGCTTGCAAAGGAAAGCTGGAGAGAGATACCTCGGAAAAAACAATGTTATTGAAGAAGAGAAACCCATATGAAAAATTGAATCATGAATGAATGTTGAAACTGGAAATGATACAAAGAGTAAGGGAATCTTATGGAGGAAAAAGTAACATGTGAAGCTCGAAGATGAGGGACTCTCTCGATGGGAAGAAACCATAGATGAAGTGGAGGTGTGGCACACTCGGAAGAGATCAAATTAGTATGTAGTTATAGATTCTATAATAGAGTCCATGTATATTGGGGAATATATGTTTTTTAAAGAAGCAGTTTTGATGCAATATATAATCAAGGCCATGATGTGGTACCTATAAGTAAAGATCCTATCACACTCTGTTGTGATAATAATGTAGTGGTGGATCATACAAAGGAGCCATGGTCACATAATGAGACGAAGCACATACTTTGTAAGTATCATCTCTTGATGTATTTTTATAATAATGTTAGGATTCAATGAGAAATATTTCTATGGAAGACAATGTGGAAGACCAATTGAATAAAAAATTATCTTAGAAGAAACATGATTATGATGTGAGGTATAATGAACTAAAATTTATAGACTGCTGGTGTTAGTCCATGCGGGTTTTAGTTGTATTTTGTGTCCTAGGGGCAAGTATTTTTATATTCATTTCATGAATATTTTATTTATTGAGTATTAATTAAATATCTTATTACTTATTATTCTATGATTGAAATCTATTTAATTTAATACTGTCTGAGAGTATTTTTAACATTGATATGGTAAGATAAGTTCCGTACTATAATGAAAAACATAGAGTGCTAGGAAAATATTCTTAATATAGTTTTATTGTTGGATAACATAATTTGATGAGAGATAAAATATTTAGAATTCCATGTATAGGTACTCATATTTGGATGCTGTTTTTTCTCAGGAAGTTCTTACATGGTAATATCCATGAGGGGAGATTATAAAAACATATCCTAAAGTAGTAATTCATCATGATTTGGTGTCTTCAATTATTATTATTATTTATCATGTGTATCAGTTAATATAATTTCATATTATCATTAATCAATGTCATGAATCACATACTTATATTTTCTGACAAAAACCATGATGAAATATGTTCATGGTGACATAGGTTGCCATGGGTGAATCATGATTTACATGTCATGTCGAGGAATGATTTGTCACATCCATCTTTACGGAAGCTGATATCTCGAACCTCATAATGGAATATAACTATATCCCTTAATTCCATGGTCATGGTGTAACAACATGTTTATTCGAGATAGTCAAAGAAAGATGTATCATGAATATAGGTGGGTGACATGGATGTGCAACATGATTGATGAGATATTGTGATAAAGTGATTATATTTTATACTAAGAATGTGTATATGAATTTCATCATTGTGAAATTACGTTTTTTCTCCGGGATTCCTTGACCCATTGCTAGATAGTAATCTTGGACCTTGAGAAGGCCTGCCCAATTCCATTGGAAAATAATACTAGAGGGTTATACACTATACGTGTTCATTTATCTATATTATATTATTTTGAAAATTAACTAATGCAAGTAATATTTTTCTCAAGATGAAGGATTATTTTTTACACATCCTTTATTGATTGAATAAATAAAATAAATATTTATTCACTAGATTGTGAAAAAATATATTCCTTTAGTTTAATTAATATTTAATAAATAGTTATTTACCAGTTTACTAATAAAATATTTATATTTGTACATATTATATTTTTTTGGGTATTAAATAAATCCTATAGGACTTTGAATGGACCAAGATCACATCTAATGAAAAATATTAATTAACAAACTTGGTATTTTCCAAGTTTATGTGAACCAAAAAATTAAAATTAGAATTATATTATTATATATAATGGGTTTTATTAATGTTTTTTATATTATTTAGTGGATGGGATGAATAAAATAGTTATATTATCAGAAAACCTAAATCTATATATAGTTGGTTATCTTTATTGTGTAGTGTATCGATTGGTGAAATCAAAATAGTTTTTTTCGCACAGGGAATTCACTATCGAATCCTTATCCCCTCTGACTCTTATGAATGATTAATGTAAGAGACGATTCTTCAAGACCAAAGAATTAGAGGTCTATAGTAAAAAACAAAACACATTTGATTGACCATGTTATTACCATGAGATGGAGTGGAATTGCTCGGAGATCATAGGAGTAAATGTGGATCACCACTCAAAGGATTTGATCCTTGCATCCTCACTATGTATTGAAACAAATCTTAAAGTTTTGTTTCTAATGATCAAAATTCATCAATGAATAATGATCATAATGAAAGGTATTTTTTTTAGATATTAAATCATTCAAATATTAGTTTTATTTACAATATCCCTAATCTTTGTTTTAAGAAAATGATTATGAAAAGAAATTTGTATTTATCTCCCACCACTCTGTGAATCCACTAATCCCAAAACCGACCAAGTATGTATCCATAAATGAGAATCCTAGCCATTAAAACATCATAATTTCCTTTATAAACTTGAGACCAACCACATTTGTAATGTTGTCTCTAAATATTTCATCTTCAAATTAAATATAGTTTACAATTTAACCATTGAATGTTGTATCCTTATGAACTTATAATGTTAGTATTTTTTGAAGTATAAATAGTGGAGTGAATGTGTTCTATGAAGGTATATTTAATTTCATGGTTGGTTTAAATGATTTTCTTGATTGTAATTTATGCTTCCCCTTTGTTTTTTTCTATAATACCATAACTCATTTGAGTTTTTATCATCAAATTTAAAATGTTTTTAAATAAAAAAATGTAAATTACATCAATCATGTATTATTATAAGATTATGTGACCATGATATTGGAGTCCCAACAATATTATCGACTATTTCAACATCTCTATCTTCAAGAATAATTGGAAACTAAATGATCGTCTCATCTGATACATAAATACACACTCTCATGTGATATTTTGGGAGATTTTGTTATATATTTTTGTCTCCTGGGATACTTTTCACCATACACATTGTAAAAAGGTGATGTGTGGGTGTTGATATATATCAATATCTTAAAATTTAACCATATGTATATTTTGTTAAATAATGTTTCACATGTTATTTATTCACATTTATGGGATTATGGTACGATAAAATTAATTATAAGAGATAGGGAATGTAGTTGATGGGGATGTCTAGTCTTAAAGCTAGTGGGGCCATGTGTCTCTTCACGAACTGATCATTGTTCTACTATAAGTAAACTGTGATATTTTTTAATGTAATAATCTGAAAAAAATTGAAATATAAAATCATTTAATGTATCTATATATTTCTAAATTCCTTTCATCGTATCACATGTATCTCCTTCCGTCTTTATATTCTTGAAATATGTAAGAGGTTACACTCCAGAACCCAAACCAATAAAGTGACCATATTGTTTTAGCTTATTTGAAGCTAATGAAAGTAGGTTTTTTGTGTATAATCAATTTTACCTATTTTGTATAAATCCTATAAATGAAATAAGACCATAAATCAATTTTTTCTGTAGTTCTATTCTAAAGAACAAAAGAGTACTATTATGGCATACTTATATATGATTCTTATACTTCATGTATGTTTTAATATACTAGTATAACATCTATTTATATGATCCAAATTTCATTATACAAAATATCCAATAGAAGTTTCTTCAATGTTATCTTCATCAATATTTATATAAACAAAGAAGACTATGTTTTTTTGAAAGGCATCAAATTTTTTCTAAATATTTAAAAGTCAAACAATTTTTCTAAGTAAAGTTTACCCCTTCCGTATTTTACATTAAGGGAAAAATGGTTTTGATGCACAATTATTATTTTCATAAATACTATTTTCTTCAAAAAAATATAATTTTTATTAAAAATAGACAAAATAAATATTTTCAAATTAATTATTCTCGATTAAAAGACCCAAAAAAATGATTCCTCGTCATAATGACTAATGAATGTTTTCAATAATTCATGGTTGATAATGCATGGATACATATCTAGTGGGTGGGGTTCACTTTAACCTAAACATACATATGATTATGTTTTGTTAGATGTGTCATGAAGGTTCTATAATATTTTATTAGGACCATTATGGAAATTCTCTTATAAAAATAATCTAAAATAAATGAATCCTAACAAATAAAATGAGAATCAATTCAATGTTTAATTATATTTATTTTTGGTAAAATATATAGAGTATATCGTGAAAATTTCCTAACATATTTGAAAATGGTTATATTTAATAAAATCATGACATTATTCAACATATATGTGGAAATTATAACATAAATTCTTGTTGAAACTTAAAATTAACTAGTAAACATTGAATTTTTGGTTTTAAAATGTTGGCCATGTTGATTCTATCCATGCTATAATTTTAAACCCTTTATTCTTACCCGGATAAATTTAGTTAACAAGATAGTCCTATGATGGAATTGTTTTTTTCATCCACATGTTGTTGATAGCATAATAATTCCACAATTTCAACGCCCATAGTGTGTTCTTTATAATGAATGGTAACATTAGCATGTAGGGGATTCATTATCTATATGAGGAGCTCAAAATTAATTTTATATTATGTAAATTTTTTAGATAAAAAATAATATTATAATTAAAATCACAGTATAATAAAAAACACATTTCCCTATTCATTGAAATATCTTTATTTCATTTAAATATTGATGCGATTTGGATCATTTATTATGTATTCAAATCCCAAATGTGGTCCTCTTTAATGTATAATACAATCTCTAATTTGTAACTTCATGAATTAATTTTTATCTCCTAATAAATAGGTCATCTTAATTTAAATTTTAAACACACCCTATAGTTGTTTTAGTCACCAAAATATCTGACTAATTCACTTTTACTAGATCTAAGACATATAAAGTCCGCCCTTCTTGTGATGTAATTATGAGTGGTTATTATTTAAAACATTATACACTAAAATTCACTTTCATGAATCACAATTTTTTGACTTTAACAATATCTATGTTGTCAACCCATTTACAATTAAAAATACTCACTTGAAATGTTGTATTATCTAACTCATATATTTTTTCAATTATGATGATGAATTACATATTGAAAAAAAGTAGATATCTATCATTCAGACTAAATACATGAATCACTTCCTCTATAATCCTAAATATACTATTTCACATCATTCTACGATCATCATTTTTCATTATATAGAATTTATAACCATTAATTAAAAATCCAGTGTAAGAGATAACCATTACATTGTGTCTCCTGAATAACCAATGAAGTTGTTCAACAGTATAATTGGGATTTGTAGATAACTTCTTATAGAAATGAACTTTGAACCATCATATAAACTATTTAGTATGTTTAATTAATATCCATATTTCATCCCATGAGAGACTCAAATATCTAAGAATTACTCTCTGGGATTCATCATATAGAGAAAACTCTAAACTATTATTTAAAACATAACGGCGAGTCTATGCGTTCTCTGTAATTTTAATTGTAACAACACCTCATAAAAAAATTTCCTCTCCCATAAGGTTTACACTATTATGAGATTTTTAGAGACCAATGTTATAAACACCTATGAGATAATAATTATATAATTCAACAGTTTCATCAACAAGAAACAACTATTCAATTTAAACTCTAAAATAACATCAATTCACGGTGAAACACTTCAAAATATTAATATATCATTCCATGGGGTATGTCCAGTAACAATATTTGTGACCACATTGTTTAATCTATCTTACCCAGTGAACCATTAGGTGGAAATTGATATCAATGAAATATGGTTTGAAATATTATTACACTTATCATAACATGTGAACAATTTATTTCTTCAAAAATGGAAACTATTTAGGGTATATTAAATTATGACATATGGTTTTGAAAAGGATTCAATGTTGGGCCAATATATGATGTATATTCTTAGAGAGAATGATATGCAATTATAAAAGAATTAAATCTTCACCATAACATGACTATCATGTTATTATAGTTCCAATAACTTCAAATTATTCATTTAAATAATAATCATGATATTTAATGGATACCCATCTAGAAATTTTAAACCATTATGGATGTTTCATGATTGAAATTGTTCTTATCAGGATAGATTTTATGCTGGTGGAGGAATAATAGTATTCCTATCACCATTCACTAGTGCCAACACATCCCATATCCACATGTTAGTCATGTAAAACATTTCCGAAATTCCCTATTTTATCATATCTAGTACATTTTTAGTGCGACTATAACAATATCACTTATATATTTTTGTATGTTCATGACATAAAAAAAATATCTGATGTGTATAAATTTTTAGTATGGTAATTGAAAGTAAATTCATCTATTTTTTACAACCATATTTTTTTATGGTTTTTCAAAAATATATTTCCAATTTCAGTTTTAGTAGCTTTTAATTTCTTGAAAAGTTGATCAATTGTTAATTGGGAGAGTGTTGTACATTTTTCTGTATTTCCATTGAAAGATTTCGTCCAAGATTGATATTTATGTTTTCAGAGTAGAAATTTATTATTTCCTATAAACACAGCCTTTTAATAATTCTTCAACTTAAATGAGTGTGAACCATATACTCAAATGGTACACCCAAACATTACATTAATTTTATATCCAAAAAAATTTCATATAAAGGAATTTCAATTTTTAACCAATAAAAAATTTGTCCCAATATGAAATCATCAGTTCTATGAGCCTCATAAAATGTAACACTAGTTTCATATTTCAATTTAAAATCATCTTTCAATTAATCCAAATAGATATTGATATCATTACATTATTGTTTTTCTAAAGATATAAATTGGGACAACATAATGTATTTTTACTTCATGCATGACCACAGTGTAAAGCAATAAATTGCCAACATAACCACCCATGTAATGTGAGTAGTACATCGATAACCAAATGGTATTATTCCTTATTTAGATAATTAAAGTAAAAGGTTTCTTGGACTATTTACAAATTATGGAGACTCATAATCAATTTTCATCCACTAAGGATAGTTTGTTCGGTGTCGTGTATTTCCATATTTAGTTATTATATCGGTATGCCAAGTAAGTATTCTAACTGTTTTTTGACATCTATAGAGATGTAGAAACACCAAAATAATTGGAAATTACCTTAAATATTATGAAGTACTTGAATTATTATTCTTGTATCGATCTGTGAAAAAACTATATGATGTTATCAGTAAATCATGGTACTTATTAAAAAGTATACAATCATTTGTATGTGCATGTATTTCTGCAGAGATCATACCAATTGATCATATAATTCACTTAGCACCACCTATTATACAAGGAGGATCATTTTCCTCTGGAAACATATCAATCAGGAGACCACGTAAATCAGTAAAGCTAGTGTCACGACTTATACTCCCAACCTTCATATTATATAACATTAATATATCGAATAGCGTGGTATATTTAGTACAACATGTATATAATGGTGTCTTTTTGTAGATATTTAACATCTCAAAAAACATTGTACAATCATTATGGTCATCTTGAATGGTCATTTTCATTTCTTCCAAATGATCTCCATCATCATTTACACTAGAATTCATATCAACTAATCCATAAATAACAATATCATATGTGTTAGTTTTTACATTCTTATTTATCCAAAATTTAATCATAAATTTATAGATTTGATCTATTTAATGGAGAGTGAAATATTCTTATAACTTTTTAAGTGAATTCATCATGAATAACAACAATGGTAACATGGATTAAGGATTATAGAAGGTTTAAATTCATGCTCTATTTCAATGTTGATGAAATTTTTGAAGCCATCTTCATACTACTAATTTCATTTAATTAGCATCCATCTAGTTTTAATTCATATTCATCCTATTATGTTTAATAATTTTAATTTTGAAAAAAAATAAATAAATTTACATAAGGTATTAATATTCAATGACGAAAATTATAGAAACATTGAAAAAATTTGATAATTTTCTTAAGAAAAAATTTTAATTCACATTGGAATCCCATTGATGAAACAAAAAAATATTGTAATGATAAAATTGTATAAATCATTGAAATTGGAATATTAGACTCCTTTTGCGAATGTTTCACATTGATGAACTCTAATTAAAACCTGAATTTTTATTTTCTAAAAAATATTAGGATGGCGTGTGTGGCATTAATGTTGGAAATTCATCATGGAAGAATGATTTCATGAATACTGGTCAAGGTTGAAGATAAATTCCAATAAAGGGAAACTACATGGGATGATATCCACCATGATGAAGCTTTCCCTATTTGTATATTAAAATATTGATTGTATAATAATTATCATACTGGTGTAAAAATGTTGACTGAATCACAAAATTCCAGTGTTATTGGTATGATTCCTAACATGTTATGTGTTTATAGAAAGGTAACATGAAAAGAAACAAACTACTGTTGTTGCAGGGTTATACATTCCCTAATAGAAGAAATACATGTCAGAAAACTCTTAAATAATCATTTAATCTACATGATTTAATTGTTATAAGATAATAATATTCAAATTATGTGTATTGATATATTTTTGTAGTGATGGATATCATTTATAGACGGGAATGTATTATATCAGAAGAGTTACAAAGAGTACAATTACATTTTCATCTATTGAAATGTAATTTTTTATAAATGTTCTAAAAAGTAATTTTATTTCTATATGGTCGATTGAAGGTGAATAAAACCATTAAAATAAATTTTTTTGGAGTATAATGAATTAAAATTATCACTAAACAGTACATGATGACATTACAGTCAAGTATGAAGCACCATTTTACTCTAGGAGACTTTGATGTAATTCATTTGAGAATCATTATGCATAGAAAATTTATAGATATTGGTTACATCATTGGATGAGGACATCATGACTTTTAGTTGGATCATTACATTATATGTAGTACAAGGAAGTGACAATTATTTAGAGCTATAAAAATTCAAGAGTTCAGTTACAGATTATTTTAAATGTTGGAAGGCAATGGGAAATAAGAAGAAATCATTGTTTTTTTGTTAGAGCAAAAAAATGTACACTGATTTAAATATGGAAAATAAAAAAATTCAACCAATAATGAAATTTACTTGGGTAATACACTTCCATATGTTATGGTAATGTTATTCAAATAAAATCATTTTATAAACAATTTTCAATTAGAAAATAACATGATCATAATATAGTTTTTATAATGTTTTTTCCTATAACTACTGAGCCAACATCAAAAATATCTATATAGTGAAAAATCTTATTAGTAATGGATATTATTGGAAATTATGAGACTAACGTCATTTATATGTAACACTGTGATTATGTTAATAATTTATTAATGTTTTATTTATTTGAACATATTAAAATTTTAAGTATTCTTTTATGTCACCACTTCAATCTATCAGTTACCATATCTTCTAACTATTGATGTGTTAAAAAATTTATGAATAAGATCACTTTTTCTAATAAAGAACATAAGAGGTGGTGTTCTTATGGTTGGTATAGCACCAAATCTGGCTAAAGAACATTAAGTACACTGGTTCCATCCTTCAGTATTCTGGAGCTTTTGAATGGTCACAATCCAGTATAATTTTAATTGTATTTTCTTAATAAAATAAGAATTATCATTACAAAATGTAATTATAGTTTTATGTAGGTGGCTACATTGTTCACACCAATGCAAGGTTGTCCACATGTAATTTTGTTTTTTCTCTCCATATCACAAGTATATTTTTTTATATAAATTTTAATTCTTATTATTTTTCATTATTTTTCTTTTATGTTGGTATATATACATGTTGATAACACAATTAATATTAAATATTAAATATTAAATACTAAATATGAGTTTAAATAATTCATATTTAAAAATTAAACATAATTAATAAATTAAAACATGAAATAAATAGTTTTTCAAAGTTAAAATAAATTTATTAATATCATATGTAAATAAAAAGTAATATTATATTTTATAATATCATTAATATGAAACCTATTTAATCAAGTCGGTCACCCATCAAATAGGTACCGACTGTTAGTGTAATGTTTGATTGATAAATACATCATTATTTGATAGATGTTTTGATTCAATATTTTTAATATTATAATTCCTAAAATTATTAATTATATTTAAATTTTAGTTATGAATTTTTTAAATTTATTAATGATTTATCTATGAACACTAAAATAGAATGAACCTTTATTAGGGAAAGAATTGGCTTCATGAATAGTAAAAAAAACACACCCATTACCTAAAGAAAAAAATCCTTTTATGTTAGTGATGATAAATGTTAAGGTAAGTGTTTAGAGTCTATCTTCTAGTGAGAGGGTTATCCTAGGTTTTCTGGGATTTGATAACTCTTAGGATATCCTAGGATTGATTTTGTTTTAGTGGTGCAACAACCATTCATCTTCCATGTCCGTCCTCCCCTTTCTGTCTATTCAGTCCCTGTTTCTACCTATGTTTCAATGAAAAAATATTGTATTAACTCCAACATAGATTATGAACTCTAATTGGTTAATAGGATATCTATTTTATGGTGGGTAAAATCATAGACAACTAACCATTTGACCTTAATACGCTAAAATATTTTCAACATCTGTTCGATTCCTGGAAGTAGGTGTGGCTATAAGTGAAAGAGGATTAGGCCACCCGATCCTTGAATTCCTCTATGATAAATATAATCCAAAGTTTCTAAATTTAAGGACCACATCATTATAAATTCACCTAATATTAATGGAGGACCAAAAATATGAATTAAATTTCCAAAGTATTACCATCATAAAATAAATCTTATCGTTCCTACTTAAAAACATCTCCTTCAGTGGAAAATCAAAAAAACCATTCAAAATATTGGTAGCCACATCAAAAGAATTATTAATTGGGATCCCACATATTCAGTACTCTAGGAACTATACATGTTTACTAATTTACTCATTAATGTGATACAACCTCTTATGAGGGGATAATTTAATTCCATAGAGGATCAAATTTTATAGATCCCATTTGGATAGAAAAAACTATATAGCTTATGATTTTTTTGTGGATGGATTAATCATGTAGAATATGAGTGTGTATCTATTGAAACAAATGTGGAAGGTAATATCACACGTTAGTATGGCCCATGGCTCCATGAGAATTAATTAAGGATTCCATCCATTCCAGAAGAAAAAAAACAATTTGATAGGGAAAATATTTCCAAGGCCTTTAGTTTTCAATCAATCACACATTTAGGGTAATAAATGTTTAAGGTAACATAATCCTTAAATATGTCCCATAGATCCATGAATATAAAGAAATTATTCCCTTCATTCAAGATTCATAATGAAAATTGGGTCAAGAAAATATTTCCATGGCCATTAGTTTGCTATCATCTTGGAAAGGTCCACTTGCCTAGGAATTTCTAGGTTTCCATTATTGGCCCTCAAAAAAGATAATTTCATGTCTTGGGATATCCAATGGTCAATTAAGAGTTTCTTTTGGGGCCTCTTCTCATAGGTGGGGACATAAAGTAAATTATGCTTCACTTAGAAAAGATTGGGGGTTCTTATAATATACAATATTTATATATAGATTTAACTTCATCATTGAAGAATATTTACTACATAACATACCAAAAAACACTCTAGGACTGTATAGGTTTAGGGTCTTTAAAATAATGGAAACATAAAAAACTGGTTCATTAAATATCCACATTTCCTCCCACTTATTCCTTTAAAACTAGACACCTTTTTGTATATCTTAATTAATACCCTTATTCCTGAACTAGGGTATAACATATTGAAGGGTGATAACAAATGCTCAGATAGTGTAAACAAGGAAAATATAGACTATATCATAATCATAAGAACATAACATTTGAAAATGTTTTACTACATATAAAAGATCATAATATCATATCATGAGATAAATCATAAATGTGCCATGTAATAACAATATTCATAACATAAGACATGGAATTTATAGGCATACACACATAAACATAGAAAATCATTTCATATAAGTCAAGTACCATTACCGAGACCATCAAAGTGGACAATGTCCTTTACTAAACCGAGTTCAGTCCTTATCCCAACCCTGTATTACTAAACCAGATTTGAATTCCATTAATATCAAGTCTATATCATGAGATATAAATATTTACCCAATGAATTGGATGAATATATAAGTCCCACCCATATCATAATTAAACAATTCTTACATGTTCAAAAAATATATAAAAACAATTACCATATCCCAACCCATAAAATAAAATGGGTTTCTTAAACATCATTCCATCATAATTGATATAAAAAATGGATTTTATAAAAAATCAATAAAATCATAGTAATAACATGGTTTGAAATATATCCCTATTTAAATAGTGTCATCTTAGATGGAAAATAGTTTTGATAATACACTTGAAATAATTTCCTAAAGAAAATATTTATTATTATTAAAAATGACTTTCCTTCCTCAAAATGACACACAATTTTAGAATAAATCATTTTATGTGAAAATAAACATGTAAGGTTTTATAGTAATTATCAAGGCTTTATGGAATTAAGAAAGTGTATAATTCCATTAATGCTATATAAGTTTTAAAATAAATATTCCCATACTTTTTCAAAAAAAGTCATAAAGCACCTCGCACCGAAAACAACAAAAGATTCCATTCATACTATTTTGTAAATAATCAACAATGAGAAAATTTATAGAGGAATATAAAAAATATTTTGAGATAAATATTTAGGAAATATTTACATGGATGAGAAATATACCCCAGTAAATACTTATTAATAGACAATCTCGATTAAAAATGAGATTTGAAAAGTTTTCTATTACCTTAGGTCTGATATGCTTTGTATGTATTAGAACCTCCCGTATAATGATTTAAATAATATTAATAATTTATTCCAATGTCATATTAATAATTATTATGACCTTTATGATCATATTTTCATTAGTTTTTTAGTAACATATCATTATTACTCGTTATTTAGGTATGAACTCCTTTATGTTCATATGCATGTTTTGTTAGACAATCTCTTATTAATAATTTTAGGATATAGTTATTTAATTTAAAAATTTGTATTATTATAATATATATCATATTTATTGATTCAATTTATTTATATAACCATGCATTAAAGACGATTATGTAGAATGAATCACATCGCACTGTGGAGACAGTAAGCAGTACATAAGCACGAGTGATGATATCGTTCCCATAATTGTTGAATGGTATTGAAGTGGATGGTTTCTAGTATCACAGAATAAATATAATTTTATATTAATAATATATATTTTTATTAATTAAATCATTATACCCATCCATGTAAAGTGGTGGTGAAAAACGAATAACACCACACCGTTGAGACGGTAAGATGTATGTACACATGCATGGTGATTTCATTTTTCATAGGATGGGTAGAAGGTGGACTATGGTTGTTTCATTATCATAATAACTCTTAGTATAAAAGTACAACTATAGTGATTAATTAATAATTAAACAACTCATGTGGTGTAAGTTTATGAAGAAAGAACCTTGAAATAGTCCTTAAATGATATTATCTCTTCTTCGACGTGCCTCCTCTAAAAATCCTCTTCGAGCACTATAGTTTGTATTTTAACAAGACCAGGACATATATAATGTTCTAATAAATTTGATAAGGTAAATGCGTAGGGTATGGTCAAACATGAAGGCTCAAAATTAAGTGAAGTGTTGAGGGAGGAAGTTCCCTTTTATAATTGATGTGGGGGCACTTTTGGAAACCTAAAAATATTAGTTTATAATAAAACGAATCCACACATAAAATCCTCAAAAATATCATAATTTAAAATATTATAGGATATAGGGTTTTAATCTCATTAACCAAGAAATTTTATAAGAGACTTTATGTCAATTTTAGCTTTATCTTTTTAATTAATACTCTGTTATTCTATTTAATTTTTGAATAGGTTAAATAATATTTCAATATTAACAGAGCTAAATATTTATTTAAATTAAATTATACCATAGAATAATAATTTAGAAAATTTTATACCATATCATATTTTTTTTAAAATGTTTTATATTTTTAAATAATTTAAGAGAACCTTGTTTTGACAAAATATCAAGAGTGACAACTTTGACACATTTATTTCATGGATTTTTATAAATAAAAATAAGAAGTGAACCTCAACCCAAATATTTTATTATATAATTAAGGGGGTGAGGAAATATATAAAATTAATTTTACATAATATTTACTTCAAATTTTATTTATTAAATATTTTTAGTAACATTTTTTTGATCTATTCATTAATAAAACAATTACTACATAAATATTGAGTAATTATTTAATATACATATATTTTCAATAAAATTTTAAAATAAAATAATATGAAAAATATAATTCCATTATATTTCACAATAATACTTTTAGTAAAATATATCTTCTAAAAACCCCTACATTAAAAATGATACACCATTTTAAAACATGAATGTGAAAAATTTATCTTCACATTAAATAAAAAAATATAAGTATCATAATATCTTCTATAATCCACAAAATAGTCTCTAAGTGAACCATTTTATGCTTATGGTCCAGACATACTCTACTAAAAATTATTGGTCATGTTTTGGGGACATTTATGGTTATTAATATTGTATTAAATTTCTTTGTGATTTATCGTTAATTAATTAATTTTTATACCATCCTTGTATAAGTCTTTAAGTTAATTTGTTATTCCATAAAAATTGAAAATAAATTTTTAGATTAAAGAAAACATTTTATCTTTCAAATGAGTATTTAGAATCGTATTTTTATTTTGTATAACCTTATATTAATAATAATTAATTATCAATTTTTTTGTGATACATGTTTCACTTTTCTTTAAATAATATAATGTAATTGTCCTCATCTTATCCATGTGGGTTCTAATGGATTTCATTTCCACCCAAGTATGTTTTTGGAAGAATTATAGTTATCTTATTAAATTATGACATGTTTTAGGGAAATTTTATAATATAATTTTTACCCTTAATTACCTGATTTAACCTTTTATCGTGATAATAAAATTTACCGAAGGTCCAACTCATATTGCCCAAAAATGAAACAAAATTATTTAAATAATATGGACCTAATGATTCCAAATAAGGAATCCAATTTTAAAATATCAAAACCAAGAAGTTGTAGTAATTAGTTTGAAATTAACCCGTCGTTGAAATGAGAAAATGGTGTTTAAAAGTTAATATTTTGCCGAAGATTGAAATATTTTTACATATGAATTTAAGGTAAAATTAATTCCAATGAACTACATTACATTAAATGGTATAAATATATTATATTTAATTGTTTAAACTATTAAATATTATATTTTTACCATATAAATTATATAACGACCCATACATTACATACATTGTTAGTACTTCAAAATTGAAGTACACTTATTAGAACATATAACAAAACCATGAAAGGACAATATAGGTATAGTGTCTTTAGAAACTGGGAAACATAAACAACTGGTTCATAAAGCGTCTACACTGTATCCCATTTATTTCATCATATCTATAGTCCCTTTTGGAATATCTTACTTAACAACCTTCTTCATGACCCGGGGAAAGAAAACATACAAAAGGGTGAGCTCAAATTCTCAGTAAGGGTAAACAAAAGAAATATCAATCACATCATATTCATAAGAACATAACATTTTGGAAATCTTACCCTGCAAAAGAGATCATAATTTCATAACATGGGATAAATCATGGCAGCGAAATGTTATCACAATAATCATAAATTAAACCATGAATCTTTGTGGCATACAAACATAATCATAGAGAATCATTTCTTAGTAGTTAAGACTCATAGCCAAGACTATCTTTGCGGACAAATACCTTTTCTGAACCAAGTTCAATCCTCGTTTCATTCATGTTTCACTGAACCGATTTAACCTGCCATTCCAGCCATGTCTATCTCATGAGATATAAAATCTTTACCCAATGCATTGGAGGGAGATATAGCTCCCACCCATCCCATAATGACACCATTCTTATGTGTGACACAAAATCATAAACCATACATTATAGCATAACCCATGTAATAAAAATGGGATTCTTAAACATCGTGACATCATAAAACAATTCATATAAGATAAAGGAATTCATAAAAATAATTTCATCACAACATAATCAAATCAGTGTAATAGTAGGGATAGAAACAGAACCCTTTATTATCATAGATGGAAAATAATTTTGATAAAACACTTGAAATCCATTCTTGAGGAAAATATCCTTTCTACTTCAAAAACACTTTTCCTTTCTTAACATGTCATACAATTCTAAACTAAAAGAATTTGATTAAAAATAAACTTGAAAACATGTAAAGGAAGCTTCCTAGAAATAATGTTTTAAAAATACATTCATTCCTTATAAGTTTAAAAAAAACATTCTTCTCGTACTTTTTTCGGAAAAGTCAAAAAGTACCTCGTACGAAAATGACAAAAGATTCCTTTCATATCTTTTACTAAAAACTCACCGAAGGGTAAAATTTGAATTTAAACAATTGTAGGAGGATATAAATAATATTACATATTGAGGACATATGGATGTGGATGATAAAATACACCCCAGTAAATACCAAAGTATAAACAATCTCGGATAAAAATAATATTGTGATATTTTCCCTTACCTTAGGTCTGATTTGCTTCGTAAGTGTCCGAACCTCCTCTTTCTCGAATTGCCTCCTTTAAACATTCTTTAAGGCACAAGAGTTGATCTTTTGAGAAGACTAGTACCTTTAGTTTGTTTCTAAGGATGTGGGGAAGTAAAATGGGCAGGGGTTGGCTGAGCTTGAAGGCTCAAATTGGTGTGAGGAAAAGAGGGATGAGGTGCCCTTTTATAAGGGAGGAGAGGGGCACCTTTGGGAAAACAAAAAATATTATTTTATTATAAATCCATATTTGGTTTTAAATAGCTCCAAATTGATTTATTTCGAATATAAGGTGGGGATGGGTCGAAATCCTATTATCCAATAGAATTTTGACAAGTTTAGTTTACTAATTTAACCTTATCATTTATGTTTAACTTTAAGTTAGATAATTTTACTTTTACGGTGTCTTTTTGAGTTCTTACATGATAAGGTTAATAAACTTACTATAACAAGCCAAACGAACCCCATGTTGTTTATTATTAATATATCTAACCTTATATAAGTCATTTGGCCGAACCATAGATTTTTAAGAATAAAAAAACAATTATTAATATAATATTTGTTTTAAAAACTATTTTATGTCAATTTAGACACTATTTAGTTAATTGTTTTTTTTGAAAATCATAACAGAATTATTAGTTCAAAAAAAGTTAATTAAATCAGCACTAACATGTCATATTAACCTATAAAATTAGTTTAATTCATAAAAAGTCTCAATTTTCATTTATTTTGGTATTTATAACATCAATTATGTCAATATTTCATTAATAAGATAATTACATCATCATATTTGTGTCATAAATAAATTAAATTATTTAATGTATAAAAATTACAAATAAAATACCATTATGTAGGAAGTCTTTTTATCTTTCTAAATAATATCTATAGTTGAATTTATCTTATGTTTAACACTATATTAATTTTTTTTACTTATTAAACATTTATTTTAACTATTTTAACCCTTCTTTAAATAAATTAATAATAAATTCCCTAATCTAATTCAAGTCGGCCTAAATGGTCATATTTTATTCCTAAGGTTGTTTTTTCTCGAATTACTCTTATCCAATAGAATTAGGACATGTGTTAGGGTAATAAAAATATCATTTTTACCCTTAATTACTCTATTTACTTTTAACCATGGTAAAAAAAGTAAAAAGTTACTATCCACCAAAAATTATTTTCATCTTATTGAACCACATTTTACTTACTGACATCAGCCATGTCTCTCGAATTTTTGAAATTACACTCACAGAAGCGGTAAAAATATGTTTTATGTAAATTTGCAAATTCTCCTAGGAGGTGGGTAAAAGACGGTGAAAAGTTCAATAAAAATTTTATATATCTAAAATTATTATAAAATTACTCCAATGAATTGAATTGAACTTATATATGTATTATGTATCCATTTTGACCTAAAATAAATTTAAATAAAATCAATAATTATTTAAATAAAAATTTGGTTTTTAAATAGTAACCCAGTGCTTTTCACTATTCGTAAAAAATTGAAAGTTTTCTAGAAAAAAAAAATTCACCCTATGTTAATTTCGATATTCTGAATCCAAAAAAAAGTCCATTTTGAAAAATAAAATTTAAAAAATTTCAAAAAATTGTTATTACTATTCATAACGGCTAGTTTTAATAATATTTTAATAGCATATCGTTGTTGAGTGAAACTCAGTATTGCGTACGATGCAAGCTATCAAAGAAGGTCGCGATTGCGTGTAAAGTAAGCCAAGCTAGTGTTGTGTGTAGTGAAATATTTCTTTGATGATTTATATAACATGAAAACAAAATATTTCCCATAATAGTCTCAGGTGTTACATTCTACCACCCTTAAAAAGAATTTCGCCCTCGAAATTCGTTATTTTGTAACAAACAGATGAGGATACCTCTCCCTCATCATATCCCCAAGCTCCCATGTAGCTTCTTATAATTGGTGGTTCCTCCATAAAACTTTCACCAAGTGAGTGGTCTTGTTCCGTAGGACTTTTTCAATTCGATTGAGAATATCTATCGGCTGTTCTTCATAAGAAAGATCTTGTTCCAGCGGTACAACTTCTGAGCTGAGTACATGTGAAAGATTAGGTATGTAATTTCTTAGGAGAGATAAATGGAACACATAGTGAACTTGAGAGAGATTCAGTGGAAGCGCCATTCGGTAAGCTACCTTCCCAGCACGATCCCGTATTTCGGAAGGACCGATATACCTAGGGCTCAACTTTCCCTTATTTCCAAATCTAATTACTCTCTTCCAAGGAGATATTATTAAGAACACTTTGTCACCCACTTCAAACTCTAAGTCATTTATTCGGTTGTCAGCATAACTTTTTTGTAGACTCTGAGCTTCTCTTATGTGTTGTTGAATAGATCAGACCTTTTCTTCCATCTCATCAACAAGATCAGGTCCTAATATATTTCTTTCCCAAACTTCATCTCAGCAAGTTGGAGTCCTGCATTTCTTTCTATAGAGAGCTTCATAAGGAGCCATCTGAATACTGGAGTGAAAGCTATTATTATAAGAAAATTCCACCAAAGGTAGGTGTTGATCCCAACCACCTTTGAAATCCACAGAGCAAGCTCTCAACATATCTTCTAGAGTTTGAATTGTCCTCTCAGACTGACCGTCTGTCTGAGGATGATAAGCAGTGCTGAAAGTCAACTCTGTATCCATAATATCCTAAAGACTTCGCCAGAACTTTGAGGTAAACCTCAGATCCCGATCAGATATAATATAAAGTGGTACTCCATGAAATCTTACCACTTCCTTTACATATATCCTGGAAAGCTGATCCAAAGTGAAATCCTCTCTAATAGCGATGAAGTGTGCCAACTTTGTAAGACGATAAACTATGACCCAGATAGAATTATTACCTTTGGAAGTTTTAGGAATTCCAATGACAAAGTCCATAGTGATGTTTTCCCATTTCCTTTCTGGTATGGGTAATGGTTGTAACATCCCCTTAGACTTCTATCTCATAGCTTTAAATTGCTGACAAACCGAGCATCGAGAGAAAAATTTAGCAACATCTCCTTTCATTACATCCCACAAGAAGTATTCTTTCAGGTCCTTATACATCTTCGTGCTTCCAGGATAAATAGATAATGAAGAACTATGAGCCTCATCCAGTAGCTTCTTATTTAATTCGGGGATGGGAGGAACACAAACCTGATTCCTGAACATTATTATCCCATCACAATCAAGGTTGAATTCAGGAACATTTCTCACCTTCTTTTGTAACTCTACATCATCTTTCTGTGCCTCTTTAATCTTAACATGTATAGATGGTTGAACATTCATTTGAGAAAGATACGATTTTTCCCCTTTCATTATAATTACAAGATATATCCTTTGTAAATCTATAAATATTGGATATTTTGTGATCCTCATCAAGGATAAACTAGAATGGTCTTGTTAACATAATGCATCTGCCACCTTGTTTGCTTTCCCAGGGTGGTAATGAATTGAGCAGTCGTAATCCTTAATCAGCTCCAACCATCTTCTTTGGCGCATATTCAGCTCCTTTTTTGTGAAAATATACTTTAAACTTTTATGATCAGTATAAATGTCACACCTTTCTCCATAAAGATAATGCCTCCAAATCTTTAATTCAAAGATTACCGCAGATAACTCCAAATCATGAGTTGGATAATTTTTCCCATGGATTTTCAACTGTTGTGAGGCATAAGCTATCCCCATATCATTTTTCATAAGAACACAACCCAATACCTTCTTGGATGCATCACTGTAGATCACAAACCTTTCTCCACTACAAGGCAGTGTGAGCACATGTGCACTGGATAACCTTCTTTTCAACTCCTTGAAATTCTCTTCACATTCCTCCGTCCAAACAAACCTAACTCCTTTCCGAGTCAACCTGGTGAGTGAATTAGATAATCGTGAAAAAGCTTTCACAAAAAAATCGATAATATCCAGCCAAACCAAGAAAACTTCGGATCTCATTTACTATTGCTGGTCTCGACCATCTTTCGATAACCTCTGTTTTTTCTGGATCCATAGATATCCCCTCTTTTGAGATTATGTGACCCAAAAATGAATCTTTTTGATGCCAAAATTCACACTTGGTAAATTTGGCATAAATCTTATCCTTTCTCAGGGTCTTCAATACAATTCTCAAGTGATCTTCATGTTCTTCCTTGCTCTTTGAATAGACAAGAATATAATCTATAAAGACTACCACAAACTGATCAAGATAGTCTCTAAAGACTCTATTCATCAGATCCATGAAGATGGAAAGGGAATTAGTAAGACTAAATGGAATCAATATAAATTCATAGTGTCCATACCTTTTACCAAAAGCCGTATTTGGTATATGCTCTATTTTGACCCTTAATTGATGATACCCAGAACTAAGATCAATCTTGGAAAAGTATTGAGCTCCGCGTAGTTGGCCCAATAAGTCATCAATGCACGGGATAAGATATTTGTTCTTGATAGTGATCTTGTTAAGTTCTCGATAATCAATGTAGAGTCTCATTGATCCATCTTTCTTCTTAACAAACAGAAAAGGTGCTCCCCAAGGTGACGCACTAGGGCGTATGAATCCTTTATCAAGATTCTCTTGGAGTTGCTTCTTCAATTCCTGCAACTCAATTGGGGCCATTCTATAAGGTGAATTTGAAATAGTTAAAGCACCCGGTACGAGTTCTATTGAAAACTCAACTTCACGATTTGGTGGAAGACCCAACAATTCCTCTTGAAAGACATCATCAAACTCCCATAAAATGGGCATATTCATAATCGTGAGTTTCTCACCAATCATTTGAGATAAATAACCTTCACTTAGTGGAATCAAGACCCATAAGATGGAAGAAATTTCCACTGGAATTTTATGTTCATCCTTGCATCGATAGACGATCAAAGATTGATCTAGAATATGAAATGTGACTTCCCTTATTTGGCAATTGATATGAGATCCATATAGAGAAAGCCAATCTATTCCAAGAATCACATGAAATTACACTATAGGGAGGATGACAAGGTTTGCAGGAAGCACTTTCCCACAAACATCAATCGGAGAAGAATTATAAACTTTTGATGTGACTGTTGTGCCATTATGGGTTGTCACAGCTAACTCAACATCTAATTGTTGAGGTAATACGGTGATACCCTTAGAAAATTCTTCAGAAATAAAGGAGTGGGTGGATCCAGAATCAAATAAAACATTTTCTATTTTAGAGTGGATGGTCAGTGTACCTTTCACCACTTTGTTATCATACTCCACATTTCTAATAGAAATTGAATGTGACTTTACTTTGTCTTTAGCCTTAAGAGTTTTTTGACGCCGATCATCATCAACAACCCTTGGATCAGGGCATTGATTGGCATAATGCCCCATTTCCTTGCTCTTTTAACATTGAAGTGTAGGAGGTGCACTCTGGGTAGCCTTTTCTTTGTTTGCATCACTAGACATCTTTTTCCCATCATTGCGGCATTCAAATGCCCAATGACCTTCCTTTCCATATTTGAAACATTTACTTGTCCCTTTAAGACAACTCCCTCCATGTTTATTTCCACACTTTGAGCATAAGGGAAAACTCATCTTCTTTTCAGTGTGCTCTTTAGATTTTCCTTTGAATTCCATTTTCCTCTTCTTATCAAAGTCATATGACTGATGGGTTACTACAATCTGCATCTCAACATTGAGAGAACATCGAACGATTTCCTCATAGCTATTGAAGTCCCTTATGGATAACACCCTTCTAAGACTTGGTTTTAAGCCACTAAAGAATCGATCGATCTTATTATCAGGTTGGATAATAATACAAGAAGAGTTCCTTGCAAGTCTTGTAAAATTTGCTTCATTGGTACCAAAAGATTCATCATCCTTTTGTTTCAGTTCAAGAAACTCCTTCTCCATATTTGTTCGAAGAATACGAGGGAAGTACTTATTGAAAAATAAGTTCTTGAACTCGTCCCATTCCATGGATTCAATTTCATCTCTTTGCCTAATATTTTTGATAAGATTAAAACATTGATCAGCTTCACCTTCCAAGTGATAAACTGCTAAGATGAATTTATCATGTTCAGAACATTGAAGAAATGAAAATATATTTTGAGTTGTAATGATCCATTGTTCGGCCAATAATGGATCAGTAGACCCACTGAATGAAGGTGGGAGCTGCCTCATGAAAGATTCAACAGAGTGTTTCTCCTTCCTCTGCTCGTTTGGAAGTCCTGCATGATTCATACCTTGAGAAAGTTGTGTGAGAATGGCTACAAGATTTTGCATTCCATCTCCCATAACGTTTGGTTGCTCAGGGGGACAATCATTTCATTTCCCATCACATTCATCATTAACACGGTTCCTTCGGGTTCCAGCCATTGACTAAAACCAAGAATAATAGTGTGAGAAACACTAATTATAATAGGAAAACCACATAATCAAGAACAAAATTTCACACTTAAGGTCTTATCCTAGGTTATTCATGGCCATTTCTAAAACACTAAGATTGTGTCTATGCATAGACTTATCCTTAGGATTCTTACTAAGGATTTCGCATCCTAGTTTCCAATGGTTGACTATAACTTTTCTCTAATACCAACTATAATGACCCATACTTTTCGTACATTATTAGTACTTCAAAATTGAAGTACACTTATTACAACCACTAGTGAAAAAACACTTTTTAGCGTCCTTTTTTTTTAATTTTTAACGTCGGTTATAAACCGACGTCTTTATAGGCGACGTTAAAAATACAGTTTTCGCGTCGGTTCATAGAAACCGACGCCAAAAATAATTCTCTTATGAGCTTCGGCATCGGTTTTTTATAAAACCGATGCCGAAGCTACATTTAGACATTATTTTCCGCGTCAGTTCATTAAAAAACCGACGCGGAAAATATAGTCGACTAGGTTTTCAGCGTCGGTTTTATATAAAACCGACGCCGAAATATCGGTTTTCCGCGTCGGTTTTTCTAAAAACCGACGCAGAAAACCAATTTACACAGGATTTTCGGCGTCAGTTTTTTAAAAAACCGACGCCATATCAAACTTTCGGCGTCGGTTTTTAAAAAAACCGATGCCGTAAATAATTTTTTTTTAAAAATATTCGGCGTCGGTTTTTAAAATAACCGACGCCGTAAATTTTTTATTTTTTTTAAATAAAATACATATATTTTCTCCTCCAAAAAAATCGGAACCCTGAAAAAAAATAACGAAGTATACAAAAACAATTAAACAGCTTTAACAAAAGTACTTGAGAAAACTCAAAGTAAAGCAGAATTAAAATACACGTACCTACATGGTGCATTTTCTTAATCTAACCATACTCAGTATCAATCATTGTAAGTTTCCTGCCATAGATAGCACCAATCCTGTCAAAACAGTAATGAAACTAAGGAGATGTGCGTGAAAAAATCAATCCAAGATATTAGTGCAATGAATAAACATTAAATGAAAATATGTAATTTATTTGAATCATTCATTTTTTCACAAATTAAATTACCAAAATGAAATGTTACAACTCCTGATCAAAATTCCAGGAACACTCAGCCGATGAAACCTCTTCCTCACCTCCCCCACTGAAGATGTTGGGGGTGTCTTTTCACCATAGGATCCCCACCACCCCCAACCTCAGGTTTTTATATTTGCTCTATATAGACGTGCATTACGCATTCACTATTGTTATTTGTTTAAGTTATGGAATAACAGAGTAATAAGTTTGAGTGCAAAAAATAGGTTAGAAAATTGAAATCAAATGCAGATTGAAGAGACATAAAGAAACATACCTTAAAAATTGACGCCTTCTATTTTATCTTTGTGCAAACCCACTAAGCGCTGTTTCAGGTATTATGTGATATGCTTCTCGGCAATCATTTTCTGATATTTATTTGCATAAAAAATAAAAAGGCCTAGAAGATATTGATGTGCATTCAAGGGAGACAATTTTTAGTGTTTGTGAATGTCATTTCGCTATACGAATCTCTATGTTCATGATCCAAGTACCACCCTACAGATCTGTCACTGTACAGACAAATGCTTTTAAGAAATAACAATGAAAAGAAATATAATAACTAATTCTGAATTAAAATACACGTACCTGAAATATACGACATGCTTATTGTTGGTTATTGTTGAAGGATTCATTTGATTATTAGTAGATTCAATAAAACAGTTTTTGCAGAGGCACTTGAAAAAACTCAGTAAAGCAGAATTAAAATACACGTACCTAAAATATATGACATGCTCATTGTTTGTTATTGTTGAAGCATTCATTTGATTATTAGTAGGTTCAAACACCTAATATATCATAAGAGTTAGTTTTTAAACCCATATATATTATTATTTATAAATATTAGTATACATACCTCAAATCTTAATCAGACTTAACAAATAGTCCGCAAAAGTAGATTGAATATGTATCATATCAGATTGAGAATATGACTGTGAATCATTGAATACCTACAATAATATTGAATGATATGAAATTAATAAATAGAAGAAAGTGGATGAAAATATATAAAAAAATTAATACAACTAACCTTATGAAAATCAGTAGTTTCCCCAGTTGTGATTATCTCGTACATAAGTCGTAGAATATAATAACCACATTCAACATGTCCATTTTGATGATGACACTGTAGTTATAAAACATTTAACTAATAATGAAACCCAATATATAACAAAAATATAAAAACTAATTACCTGTACTTCCACATATTTGATTTTTGTTGGTTTCTTTTCATTTGTAAAATGTTTCCATAAACTGCATTTTTTTATATAAGAACAAATAAAATTTGTGTAAACAATTAAAATTAAACATAACAAACTTCTAAAAATAAAAAAACAACTTACCTGTTTAATAAGTTGGAAAACGCTTTACGCACTTTTCCTAATAAAGAGCAAAACCAATATAAGGTGCATTCATTTGGGCAAAATACACCTAACATCCAATGCCCCCTATAATACAAAAAGTTCATAATTAATGACATTATAATGATCATGTGTTCAAAATTATGTTGATATTCTTACTTATCAAGAAATGGCAAAAACCAGCACTGAATCTCTGTTTGTGATAATCTCTCGGATATATATTGAACTCTTTCATCATTTTTCACATGTTTGACTTCCAAGGAAATGTACTCTGGATCTATAAAGCTATAAATGCTTGTAGTTTCATTTTGTAAAAGAATCCTGTATAGATACCTAATTTAAAAAGAAAATATAGTTAGTCAATGACATAACAATATTTTATTAAAGAAATAGCAATTCAAACGTCAATTTACTTACATGGAAAACAACTGCACCACATTCAGCCCGATCTCTTAAAAATTAACTAAATTCATGATATCTTCTTTCAATATTCTCAATTTATAATTTCTTCCACATATATCGGACGTCATCCGAAACTCATAGATAAAATTCAAGGAAGAAGAGCACTGAGATAAACTTTTCAACCCAGAAGAAATATCAGAAGTATCTACAGCCGACTGTTTCTGAACATTTTGCTGCATTTGTACAGTTTCTTTTGCTTTCAGATATTCCTATATAAGTTAAATGTCACAAAACATTATAAGTAATTTGGAATCATTTCTAATTACTAGTTAAAAAAACTCATACCTCATGTGAAATATAACGAAGAAGTGCAGTTGACCAAAGTAAAAAATGGCCCATACATTCCCCAACACTGGTGATCTCCGCAGTAGGAAATGGTAGTAGAGCAGTAGGATCTATAATAACAAGTACTGATACTCTAACCTGACCCATCTGCATAGGCTGATGATGTACCGAGTCCCCCAAAAAATACACTTGTCCTGACGCAACAATATGTACATGAGGATCTCCCGCAAACAACTCACAATATAAGGTTCGATCCGATGGAGGAGGTGGAGGCTCAAAGTTAGCAGGTGGGGCAGGGTAGTCAGGGTGAGCAGGCTGAGAAGTCAGAAAAATGAAAAGGGTATATTAGTGTTTAAAATTTATAACATAGAAAAATTGATTAAAAATAAAATAAAATAATATACCTCAAATGGTTACGCAGATGGGGCAGGGTAAGCAGATGAGGCAGGGTAGTACGGGTGAGTTGGCTGAGAATGTTGAAAAATGAAAAAGTTATATCAGTGTTTATAATTTATAAAATAGACAAATTGATGACATTAAATAATATACCTCGGAAGGCTTCCCAGACGGTGTTGGGTAAGCATATGAGGCAGGATAGTCTGAGTGAGTAGGCTGAGAATGTTGAAAAATGAAAAAGTTATATCAGTGTTTATAATTTATAGAAAAGAAAAATTGTTAACAGTAAATAATATACCTCGGAAGGATGAGAAGACTGTGACTGTCTTGCCAAGTGTTCTAATAAAGCCTTCTGTACTACTGCTTGAATTTGATCACCCATAGACCGTTTCATATCCTGCAGCTCTTCTTTTAAGGATTCGATTTCCAGGTCTCTTGGTTGCTTACTCTTACCAAAAACCATCCGAATACTAACACCCGCCTGATATCCTCTAACACGGCCGGGGTGTTCAGTCTTTCCCAAAGCAGTGGCTAGGATATCCATCCTACCCTCAGGGATAAAAGAGCCCTGTGTCTCTTTCTCCTGAAGTTCATCCTGAAATGAAAAATAAAAAATTTATATTAGTGTTTATAAATTATAAAAAAGGAAAATTGTTAACAAAGAATTAATATTTACTTACAATTCTATCTGCCACTTGATGAGCTTCGTCTGTAAGATATTGTTCATTTTTTCTTCTTCTTGCTCGTTTCCATTTCTCATGGCGAGTGGGAGGAGATGGAGGACCATACTGGACCTCTTCTGAACCACTACTTGATCGAGCTCTTAATGCTTCAAATTTTTCTTCAATAATTTTCTGCTCCAAATACGAGTATCCTCCATGTGAAAAAGTATGAGGGTATAAGTTTTTCAACTAGATCTCCTGATGAGATCTTCTGGAGGACTGTTACATAAAAATAAACACATAAGTAATAAGGAAAATATAGCATAAATTTTAAAATATAAAACAATTACAATACCTGAAATTTCTCTTCCTGACGACTGTCAACAAATCGCTTCCATGTTTCTTCATCTATATATGGATACTTAAGACATGGGCTTTCAAACCTTCTCTTTCCAAAAACATAATCTTTCGTCAGTTTGTTTTTAAAATCTCTCCATCGAACCTCCGCTAAAGAGAGATGTCTTTTCCTAATTTCTTTGGTTTCCTCAAAATTGAATGTCATCTGTAATTGAAAAAATTAAATATGTCATTTAAACTATATAATATTAAAAAAATGAGATAAAATAAATAAATAAAGATATTTTACCGTCACGGCCTCCCAAAGCTGTTGCTTCGCCGTTCTGTCCACTGACTTCCAATCAGGATATAAAATACTAATCCTGCAACGGCTCTGCATCGCTATATAACTGACAAACTAAACTTCATTTGGGCCAACTGCATTATTATTATCATCAAAACGGATGTGTAATTTGTTATCATCACGAGCGAGTGATAGTTTTGGTAAACGTGTAATACCACGTTTACCAACTAGAGAACTTGATTTTTGAGTAGTAACTGGAGAAGTCTCCTCCGCCGAGGACGCATCAGTAGTCCTGCAATTTTTTTTTATAAATTAACAGTTTTATTTCATTAAATATGTATATTACTGAATATTTAATAATATGTCAAAATAGATATACCTCGGTAACTGCTCCTCTCTATCTCTATTTGACATTGCTACTAGAAAGTGTAATGAAATTTTGGGTACCTGCATATCATTATAAAACTAAATAATTAGAAACAAGGAAATGAAAAATAAATATGTAAAAATAGAGGCATGCATTTGTAAGTTTTAAAAATAGACACAAAATATAAATATTTAGCAGAAAAATTAGGAGACTAATTTAGTGTTTTCCCACATCCCTTCATCATGATCGGTACGTACTGCATGCACTATGTCTGTCTTATATTCATTGTAATCATCTGAAAATTGCATAATAGATGAATAAGGCTCATGTAAATCACTAGCATCATCAGAATCATCATCATCACCCAAATGATATCTTTTCCCTTGCAAAACAACTGACCACTGATCATTCAACGGATCAATGACATAAAATACTTGTTTTGAATGTGTCGCCAAGATAAATGGTTCCTCATTGTGATTAAATCTTTTCAAATCAACCAGTTTAAACCCATATTCATCATGTTTCACGCCACTATTACTATCAACCCAATTGCACTTAAAACTAGTGACTCGAAATTTAATATAATCAATTTCCCATATGTCTTCAATAACTCCAAAATATGATGTTGATGCAGAAATTGGGTTTTTATCTTTGGCACTCGAAAAATGCACTGCTTCAGCGAATACCATCACACCACTATTCTGAACGGTACTCTTGTCATCCAGGTTTTTTTTGTAAAATGTGTAGCCATTGATATCAAAACCAGACCAAGTGATCACATTAAAAGATGGTCCCCCTGATAACCACTTCAATGTTTATGATACAGATATATCTGAGGTGACTTTCTCTTTAAACCATGAAACAAATGTCTTCTTATGCTCAATCATCAACCACTTTTCATTTCTTTTCTGATATCGTAACTTTAATTCAGCAATATGTGAGGATATATATGGTTGAACCTCATCTGTGTTGTTCAAAATGTATAAATGTGCTTGCATCACTTCATCACGTGGAATGAACTTTACCTTTAAGCCTCGAACCCCTCTACCTTCTCTGTCAACTGTCATATGTCGAGATAGAGGGAGACCAATATGCTCCACCTCATTCAAATAATCAGTACAGAACTCAATCACCTCTTCTGATACATATTTTTGAACAATAGAGGCCTCTGGTCGATAAGGATTTTTAACATATCCTTTCAAAATTTTCATATATCTTTCAAAAGGATACATCCATCTTAAATAAATAGGCCCACACATTCTTATCTCATGCAACAAATGAACCAATAGATGAACCATTATATCAAAAAATGTGGGTGGGAAATACATTTCTAGTTGACAAAGAATAAGAGTTGCTTAATTCTCCAACAAATCTAACAAATTTGGATCAACGACATTGCTACAAATTGATTTAAAGAAATTACATAACCTGATGATTGTCTTCCTGACAGCTTTTGGTAATATACCACGCACTGCTACTGGTAGAATTTGTTGCATTAACACATGGCAATCATGTGATTTCATACCTATTAATTTACAATCCTTAAATGACACAAAATTATTCACATTTGAAGAAAAACCGCTGGGTACTTTAATACCATGAAGACACTGACAAAAATTCATCTTTTCAATCTTGCTTAATGTGTGACAAGCCGGAGGTAAATATGTTCTTTTTTCCTTTCACAGCGGGAGCTAACTCCAAACGTATTCGCATTAATATCAAGTCCAATATAGCATGTAATCCATCTTTTGTCTTTCCTTTTATGTCTAACAAAGTTCCAATCAAACTATCACATATGTTTTTCTCAACATGCATAACATCAATGTTATGTTTTATCTCTAAAAATCTCCAATAAGGTAGTTCGAAAAAAATAGACTGCTTCTTCTAGATTTGTTTTTGTAAACCAGAACTTTTTCTCTTTCCAAATGTTGAATCAATATCTTTCACTCTGTCATAATATTCTTCAGCTGACAATGGTTGAGGGGGGAGGTTGTATTCTTGTAAACCGTTAAATTCTTTTCTCAATCTACGATAAGGATGATCAATTCGCAAAAATCTTCGATGTCCCATGTACACTGTCTTTCTTCCATTCTGCAATTGATAATATGAAGTTTGTTCTTCACAAATTGGACATGCTTTATGTACCTTAACACTATATCCAGATAAGTTTCCATACACAGGAAAGTCGTTTATAGTGAACATTATCATAGCACGCAAAAGAAAATACTCTTTCTTGTATGCATCGAAAACTGTAACACCTTTCTCCCATAGCAGTTTTAAATCCTCAATCAATGGTGTAAGATACACATCAATATCATTTCCCGGTTGTTTTGGTCCAGAAATCATCAAGCTCATCATAACATATTTTTTCTTCATACATAGATGTGGGGACAAGTTGTAAAGTACCAGAAAAATAGGCCATGAACTATGTTGGCTACTGAGGCTCTGATATAGATTCATTCCATCAGTACACAATCCCATTATGAGATTTCTAACTTCACTTCCAAAATCATGAAATTTTTTATCAAAACTCTTCCACTGTGGTGAATCGGAAGGGTGACGTAAGTTACCATCAGAAATGCGCTCATCTGAATGCCATCTTAACCTTTTTGCATCATTTGAATTTGCAAATAGACGCTTCAAACGAGGAATAATTGGAAGGTACCAAAGTGCTTTAGATGGAGTTTTGATTTTGGTACCTAAAAATAAATCAGAATTGAATTATCAGAATTGTTTGAAAAAAATATTGGATGATATCATTGGAAAGTAAAAAAATTGTTTTTTCAAAACGTTACATGAAATCACCTGAAAATGAATCTGAGTTGACTTTCTCATCCATCTTATAGCGCGATGTTCCACATGTAGGACAACTTGATAAATGTTCATTTTCTTTCCTATACAGGTTACAATCATTGGGGCAAGCATGTATCTTTTTATACCCCAATCCCATTGGGCATAATATTTTCTTCGCCTCATAATTGGAATCTGGAAGCCCATTGCCTTCTGGAAGAAGCTATTTTAAAAGCTCAAGTAAACTGGAGAAACTTTTATCACTCCACCCATTTTTTGCTTTTAAGTTAACTAATCTCAAAACTGCTGATAACACTGTATATTTACTGCAACCTGGGAATAATGGTTTCTCAGAATCTCCATACAATCGTTCAACAGTTGGTGTTTTTTCGATGGTTTCAACACCTAAATCATGAATTAATTCTTCAATACGATCCTCTGCCTGATTATGAATATCGTCATCAACATTGGATGTTGAATTTTCAGTTCTTTCACCATGCAAGATCCAACGTGTATAATTAAGGCTAAAACCATAACAAATGAGATGATCCTTGATTTCTCTGAAGTTTAACTTTCTCATATTTACACACTTCACACATGGACAGAAAATCAAATCAATATTTTGATTATGCCATTTAGAAAATTCCAAAAAATTGTCAACTCCTCTTTCATATTCACTAGTAGTTCTTCGTAGATAAATCCAATTATGATCCATTAATACCTGATATCACAATATAATTGATGAATATATTAAAACATAGAAACATTTAAATATCTATCAGATAAATTGTAAACAAAAACATATTCCATAAAAACTATTGATAATCAAATAAAAGACATCAGATATGAAACACATTTACAAATAGAGTAAACAGTTTATTTTCAAATTATATACATGTGTGTTATATTGAAATACAAGGACAAAATGGTTAAATCAAAGGTTTCATTTTTTGAAAATAAAGTTTCATGATATAAATATTATATGAATGACATACAAGATAATATGATTTCTCACTATGACTACTATTGATCACACTATATTTATTTTTTTATTCATTTGATGTAACATGAATGAATCATGGAAAAATTAATGTGAAAAATAGTGCAATAACTATCCTTATTTAAGACAATGTGTATTAAGAGACATGATACAATTTTTGGTGACTATGATAACTCAACTCCCTCAATCCATGAGTTTTATAATAGGGAACTATGAACATATAAATTTATTATGGAGGGATAAAAATTCCATTGCATATTGTAGGTGACAACTTACACCCCCTTCCATGGGTCTATTATAGCAAAACATGTCAAGGAATGGATCAACATGAAGAGAAATATATTATCCATCCATGAAAGATTAGATCATGAGAATGTTTTATTTGCAGCCTATGACTTAGAGGGGGAAGTAAATCATTTCATGACTATTATTTAGAGGGAGAGAAAGATGAATAAATATAATCAATGGAATGAGATTAGTTTAAGAGGACATTTATTAAAAATGCATGAATCTAACCCCACATATGAAAGTGGAAAGGTATTTTTGAAGATTAATAGAGGGATAATGATTATATTATTATCTACGAAGAAATAATTACAATACATTATGATTCTAGTCGTATTATGGACATTGCAAGAAAAATTATTTATTATATAATGGCATGAAAATAATTATTCAATTTTTTTTAACATAATAGATAGTGGTAATTATTCATGTCTTAGTTAAATGATGAGAACCAAAGAGAATTGAGGAATTTGGCATGGTAAATCTCAAGAAGGAATGAAATAACAACAAACTACATGCAAAAATGTGAGTTAATTCATTTAACACAATAAAATTATTTTTTTGAAGAAAAATTTATTAAAATGGAAATGGAATTAAAAATATAGTACTTCATAATGTAATGAAAGATCATTTTAAACAGGAATAATGATAATACAAACAAAAAATTTGAAGTTCAACCCGAATGGAGATGTTAAATCCAAACTGCGACCGGTATAATTACTTCCAAAAACAAACAATATCAAATCTACACCAACAATGATAATACAAACAAAAAATAATGACAAATTACAACTAAAATCTAACCAATAATCAAAATCACGCAAAATAGGGTTATTGATAAAGAAATAAACAATGGGATATGAAACAAGAGATAAATAGGAAGGACACATACCCAAAATCGTGCAGACGACAAAAAACCTTCAACAATGGCCGTCCAAGATCGCAAATCAGGTTCGAAGGTCGTCGGGAGTCTGAAGCGCCACAGCGGAACTCGATTTCGACGATCGAACAAAATGAGGGTTTTTGACCGTGAATATTTTTAAAAGACTTTTCGCGTCGGTTTTAAGAAAAACCGACGCCAAAATGTTGTTTTAAAATTTTTGGCGTCGGTTTTTAAAATAACCGACGCGGAATATATGTTCGCTTATGAGTTTCGGCGTCGGTTTTCATGAAAACCGACGCCGAAACATTTTTAAAAATTTATTTTTTGCGTCGGTTCTCAGGAAAACCGACGCCGAAAACTCTTTTTTAATTATTTTCTGCGTTGGTTTTTAAAATAACCAACGCGGAATTATGAGTTTAGGCGTCGGTTTTCATGAAAACCGACGCCGAAACATTTTTAAAAATTTATTTTCTGCATCGGTTCTCAGGAAAACCGATGTGGAAAATATGTATACTAATATTATTGGCGTCGGTTTTCTTCAAAACCGACGCAAAATATCAACGCATAATTATTTTTGGCGTCGGTTTTTTGTAAAACCGATGCCAAAAATTCCCCGCACATACTATTCGCGTCGGTTTTTAAAAAACCGACGTTATTACGACGACGTTAAAGCCCGTATTTCCACTAGTGAACATATAACAAAACCATGAACGGACTGTATAGGTATAGTGTATTTAGAAACTGGGAAACATATACAACTGGTTCATAAAGCGTCTACACTGTCTCCCATTTATTTCATCATATCTATAGTCCCTTTTGGCATATCTTACTTAATAACCTTCTTCCTGACCTGGGGAAAGAAAACATACAAAAGGGTGTGCTCAAATGCTCAGTAAGGGTAAACAAAAGAAATATCAATCACATCATATTAATAAGAACATAACATTTTGGAAATCTTACCCTGCAAAAGAGATCATAATTTCATAACATGGGATAAATCATGGTAGTGAAATTTAATCACAATAATCATAACTTAAAACATGAAGCTTGGTGGCATACACACATAATCATAGATAATCATTTCTTAGTAGTCAAGACTCGTATCCAAGACTATCTTAGTTGACAATGTCCTTTTCTGAACCGAGTTCACTCCTCGTTTCATTCCTGTTTCACTGAACCGGTTTAACCTGCCGTTCCAGCCATGTCTATCTCATTAGATATAAAATCTTTACCCAATGCATTGGAGGGAGATATAGGTACCACCCATCTAATAATTATACCATTCTTATGTGTGACACAAAATCATAAATCATACATCATAGTATAACCCATGTTATAAAAATGGGATTCTTAAACATCGTGACATCATAAAACAATTCATATAAGATAAAAGAATTCATAAAAATAATTCCATCACAACATAATCAAATCAATGTAATAATAGGGATAGAAACAGAACCCTTTATTATCTTAGATGGAAAATAATTTCGATAAAACACTTGAACTCGATTCTTGATGAAAATATCCTTTCTACTTCAAAAACACATTTCCTTTCTTAACATGTCATACAATTCTAAACTAAAAGAAGTTGATTAAAAATGAACTTGAAAACATGTAAAGGAAGCTTCTTGGAAATAATGTTTTAAAAATCCATTCATGCCTTATAAGTTAAAAAAAACATTCTTCTCGTACTTTTGTCAGAAAAGTCAAAAAGTACCTCGTATGAAAAACGACAAAAGATTCCTTTCATATCTTTTACTTAAAACTCACCGAAGGGTAAAATTTGGATTTAAAAAATTGTAGGAGGATATAAATAATAATAAATATTGAGGAAAAACGGATGTGGATGATGAAATACACCCCAGTAAATACCAAAGTATAAAAAATCTTGGATAAAAATGAGATTGTGATATTTTCCCTTACCTTATGTCCGATTTGCTTCGTAAGTGTCTGAACCTCCTCTTTCTTGAAGTGCCTCCTTTAAACATTCTATTAAGGCACTAGAGTTGGTCTTTTGAGAAGACCAGTACCTCTAGTATGTTTCTAAAGAAGTGTGGAAGTGAAATGGGTAGGGTTTGGCTGAGCTTGAAGGATCAAATTGATGCGAGGAAAAGAGGGAGGAGGTGCCCTTTTATAAGGGAGGAGAGGGGAACCTTTGGAAAAACTAAAAATATTATTTTATTATAAAGCCATATTCGGTTTTAAATACTTCCAAATTGATTTATTTCAAAGATAAGGTGTGGATGGGTCGAAATAATCTCATCCAATAAAATTTGGACAAGTTTAGTTTACTATTTTAACCTTATCATTTATATTTAACTTTAAGTTATATAATTTCACTTTTACCGTGTCTTTTTTTGTTCTTACACTATAAGGTTAATAAAATTTCTATAACAAGCCAAAAAAACCCCATGTTTTTTTATTATTAATATATATAACCTTATATAAGTCATTTTGCCGATCTTTAGATTTTTAGGGAATAAAATAACAATTAATAATATAATATTTGTTTTGAAAACTATTTCATGTCAATTTTGACACTATTTAGATAATTGATTTTTGTGAAAATCATAAATGAATTATTAGTTCTAAAAAAGATAATTAAATCAATACTAACATGTCATATTAACCTATAAAATTAGTTTAATTCATAAAAAGTCTCAAATTACATTTATTTGGGTATTTATAACATCAATTATGTTAATATTTCATTAATAATATAATTACTGTAACATCTTTGTGTCATAAATAAATTAACTTATATAATGTCTAAAAATTAAAAATAAAATACCATTATGTAGGAAAACATTTTATCTTTTTAATTAATATTTATAGTTGAATTTAGCTTATGGATAACCCTATATTAAAAATTATTTACTTATTAAACTTTGATTTTAACTATTTTAACCCTTCTTTAAATAAATTAATAATAAATGTCCTAATCTAATCCAAGTGGGCCTAAATGGTCATAATTTATTCCTAAGGTTGTTTTTGGTCGAATTACACTTATCCAATAGAATTAGGACATGTCTTAGGGTAATAATAATATCATTTTTACCCTTAATTACTCAATTTACTTTTAGCCGTGGTAAATAAAAGTAAAAGGTTACTATTCACCAAAAATTATTTTCATCTTATTGAACCAAATTTTACTTACTAACATCAACCATGTCTCTTGGATTTTTGAAATTCCACTCACATAAGCGGTAAAATTAAGTTTTATGTAAATTTGAATATTCTCCTAGGAGGTGGGTAAAAGACGGTGACAAGTTCAATAAAATATTTATATATATAAAATTATTATAAAATTACTCCAATGAATTGCATTGAACTTATATATATATTATGTATCCATTTTGACCTAAAATACATTTAAATAAAATAAATAATTATTTAAATAAAAATATGGTTTTTAAATAGTAACCCAATGTTTTCACTATTCATTAAAAATAGAATGTTTTCAGAAAAAAACCAAAATTTCACCCTAGGCTAATTTCAATATTCCGAATCCAAAAACGAAGTCCATTTTGAAAAATAAAATTTAAAAAATTTCAAAAAGTGGTTATTACTATTCATAACGGCTAGTTTTAATAATATTTTAATAGCATATCGTTGTTTAGTGAAACTCGGTATTGCGTACGACACAAGCTATTAAGGAAGGTCGCGATTGCGTGTAAAGCAAGCCAAGCTAGTGTTGTGTGTAGTGAAAGATTTCATTGATGATTTATATAACATAAAAACAAAATATTTCCCATAAAAGTCTCGAGTGTACAAATTTTTTCATTGAAAAAAAGTTATTTTCAATTAAAATTTAGCATATTTGTACAATTCATCAAAACATGAATGTTATTAGAAAAATATCAGAAATTTATTCAATGTAAAATTTTATATAACAATTAAGAATAAAATATTTATGTTGTCATATAAAAATTTTTAATGTGTAACAATCATAATTTAAAATGGGTTCTCCATTCAAAGAGGTAAAATTAAACTTTCCAAAATAGATTTTATATACATCAAATAGTGTTTTATTCATACCATTTGATTAAAATATACTTCTGATGAATATAAAAAATATTTTATTAAGTATTTGACACCTATATATCTTATTAATGTCATTAATCAAAGTAATTAACTCACAAATATAGATATCTAATTGATTTATATTTTTCACAAATAATTGATAGCCAATGAATTAACTATGCATTTTCATAAGTTAGTTATATTTATTAATTCTAAACCAATAGCTATTATATAAGTAAAATTTAATAATAAGGGTGTCTCATGTTTTATTTAAACTCATGATTTCCTGAAAAGCATGCTAATAAAAATAAAAATAATTTTAAAAAAATATTTCATAAAACATCCTTGTGTTACATTCTACCCCTTTAAACTGAATTTCACCCTCAAAATTCATCACTTGGAAACGAAAAGATGAGGATACCTATCTCTCATAATATCCTCAAGTTCCCATGTAGTTTATTCAAATTTGTTGTTCTCCATAAAAGTTAACCAAGAGAGTGGTGTTGTTTCATAGAACATTTTCACTGTGATCCAAAATATCTATCAGTCGTTCTTCATAAGAAAGATCTTACTCCAACGGTATTACTTCTAAGCTTAGTAAATGTGAAGGATCAGGTATGTACTTTTTCTGGAGAGATAAATAGAACACATAATTAACTAGAGTGATATTTAGTGGAAGAGAAAATCGATAAGATACCTTCCCAACACGATCAAAAAAATCAAAATTACCGATATACCAAGGTATTAGATTTCCCTTTCTTTAAAAATATAATTACTCTCCTCCAGTGATATATTTGTAGAAACACCATATAACCCACATCAAAATCTAGGTATTTTCTTCAGTTGTTAGCATAATGTTTTTTTTGACTATGAGCTGCTCTTATGTGTTATTGAATAGATCTGACCATTTCTGCCACTTAATCGACAAGATTGGGTCCTAATATCTTTCTTTCCCCAACTTCACCCCTACAAGTTGTAGTTCAACCGATATTTTTATAGAGAGATTCATAAGGATCCATCTGAATACAAGAGTAAAAGCTATTGTTGTATTAAAATTTCACCAAAGTTAAGAGTTCATCCAAACCACATTTGAAATCGAAAGAGTAACATGTAAACATGTCTTCCAGAGATTGAATTGTTCAGTTAGACTGAATATCTGTCTGAGGATGATAAGAAGTACTGAAAAAAACTCTGTTTCCAAATCATGCTAAAGAATTAACTATAATATCGAGGTAAAAATTAGATCTCGATCAAATAGAAGGGAAAGTGGTACTCAATAAAATCTTACCACTTCCTTTACATATATCCTTTCAAGATGATCAAGAGAGAAATACACTCTAATAGAAATTATTTATGTCGACATCATGAGGCGATAAACAATATCCCATATAGAATTATGTCCTATAGATGTTTTGGGAAGTATGAAAACAATGTTCATAATGATGTTTTCCCATTTCTATTCTGGTATGTGTAATGGTTGTAACATCCCCTTAAACATCCATCTCCCAACCTTGACTAGATTACAAACTGAGCTCAAAGACACATATTTAGAAACATATCTTTTTATTCCATTGCACTAGAAATACTCTTTCAGGTCATTTTACATCTTTGTTCCTCAAGGATGGATATTGAATAAAGAACCATGAGCCTCATCCAATAAATCCTTATTTAATTCATATATGAGTGGAATAAAAATACAGTTCCAGAACCTTATTATTCAATCATGATCCAAGATGAATTTAAGAAAATTTATATACTTATTTTTAACTCTAAATATTCCTTTTATTCCTCCTTAATCTTCACTTGTATTGATGGTTGAACATTCATTTCATGAAGATAATATTTCACCCCTTCCATTAAAATTTCTAGATCCATCCATTGAAAATCCATAAATATTTTATATTCTATGATACTCATAATGGATATGCTAGCACGGTCTATTTTACTCAAACCATATTCCACCTTCATTGGTGAATATTTATCTCCTATTGCGTGAAAATATACTCTAAACATTTATGATCAGTATAAATATCAATGATTTCACCATAAATATAATGCATCTATATCTTTAATGCAATGACTACCAGAGCTAACTGTAAATCAGGAGTTGGGTAATTTTTCCCAATAATTATCAACTACCATAAGGAATAAGCTATCACCATATAATTTTTCATGAGAAAACATCCCAACCCCTTATTGGATTCATCATTGTATATCAAAAAGATTTCATTGATACAAGTAAGTGTAAGTATAAGTGCATGGACTAACCTTCTATTTAGATCATCTAAATTCTTCTCACATTCCTCCATCTAAAAAAGCATAACTCTTTTCTAGTCAACATGGTTATTATATTAGATAATCAGGAAAAACCCTTCACAAAATGTCAATAATAACCATCCAAACCAAGAAAACTTCGGATCTCAATTACCATTTTTGGCCTTGACCATCTTTCAATAACCTATGTTTTTATAAGATCCAAATATATCCCCTATCTTGAGATTATGTGACCCAAAAATGAAACTTTTTGAATCCAAAATTTACACAGGGTAAATTTGGAATAATTATTTTCTTTTCTCAGGGTATTCTGTTCAATTCTCATGTGATCTTCTTGTTCTTCCTAGATCTTTGAATAAGCAAGAATATCGTCTATAAAGACTACAAAAACTGATTATGGTAGTCTATAATGACTCTATTCATTAGATCCATTATGATAGTGGGGGAATTAGTATTTCCAAAAGAAACCACTATAAATTCATTGTTTCTATAGCTTTTACGTATTGCTATCTTTGTTATATCCTTCTTTTAACCCTTAATCTATGGTATCCTAAATGAAGATCAATCATGGAAAAGTATTGAGCTTCATGTAGTTTGTCAAATAAGTCATAATTGTGGGGAAGATAATATTTTTTCCAAATAGTGATCTTTTTATGTTCTCTATAATCAATGCAGACTCTTATTGATCAATCTTTCTTATTAACAAACATAACAAGTGCACCCCAAGGTGACACACTAGGGCACATGAGTACCTTATTAAGATTCTATTGGAGTTACTTCTTCAATTTCATGAAACATAATTGGGGCCATTCTATAAGGTATCATTGAAATATGCATAACACCTAGTATGAGTTATATTGAAAACTCAACATCACAATTTGGGGGAATACCTAGAAATTAATCTTGAAAGAAATAATCAAAATCCCATAAAATGGGTGTATTCTTAATCTCGAGTTTATCCCCAACAATTTGAGATAAATTACCTTAATTTATAGGAATCAAGACCTATATGATAAAGTAAATTTCTATTGGAAGGTTATATTCGTCCATTCATTGATAATATGATCATAGATTGATTTGGAATATGAAACATGATTTACCATTCTTAGTAATTGATATGAGATACTTATAAATAAAGCCAATCCATGCCATTAATCCCATAAGATTCAACTATAGGAAGGATCACATGATTTGTAAAAATAAACTTCCCAAAATCATCAACCAGAGATGAATTACAATCTTTTCATGTGACTATTGTGACCTTAAGAGTTGTCATCACTAAGTCAACATATAATTATTGTGGTAATACAACAATAGCCTTAGGAAATTATTCATAAATAAAAGTGTGGCTAGATCTAGAATCAAATAAAACATTTTATTCTTTAGAGTTAATGGTGTGTGTATCTTTCACCACTTCATTATCATACTGCACGTCTCTAATAGTTATTGGATGTGACATTCCTTTATGATTGGTATTAAGATTTTTTTGACGTTGATCACTATCAATAACCCTTGTATTAGGTATTTCATTGGAATAATTCCCCATTTCCTTGCACTTCTATCATTGATGTGTAGAAGGTGAATTCTATGTAGAGTTTTTTTGTTAGCATCATTAGACATATTTCTCCCATTACTTCATCATTAAACTACCCGATGTCCTTCTTTTCGACACATAAAACATTTACTAGTCAATTTAAGACAATTACCTCCATATTTCTTTCTACACATTGAGGATAATGGAAAACTCATCTTTATTTTTCTTTGTGGTCCTTAGATATTCCATTGACTCCCATTTTTCACTTCATATCAAACCCATATGACAGATGTGTTACTCCATTCATCATATAAATCTTGAAATCACATCGAAAAATTTCCTCATAGCAATTGATGTCCCTAATGGATTATGCACTTTAAAGACTTGGTTTAAAGCCACTAAAGAATTGATCATTTTTACTCTCAGGTTGGATAATAATTTCAGAAACGTACCATGAAAGACTTGTAAAATTTTCATTGTAGGTACCAACAGATTCATCATCCTTTTTAAGTTGAAGGAACTCCATATCAATCATTGTTCGATGAATACAAGGAAATTACTTTTTGAAAAATAAGTTCTTGAACTCATCCCATTCCATGGAATTAATTTCATCTCTTTTCCTCATATTCTTCTTAGGATTCCACTATTGATTTGATTCACCATCCAAACGATATAATGCTAAGATGAAATTATCACGGTCAAAATATTTTTGAACTGAAAATATATTTTCAGCAGTACTGATCCATTGTTCATCCACTAATGTATAAGATGACCTACTAAATGAATGTGGAAGTTTTCTCATGAAGGATTCCAAATAATGCTTCTCCCTGCTATGCTCATTTTTATTTCTGGAATTATTCATATGTCGATAATGTTCTTGAAAGCATTGATATAATATTTTTCATTCCAGCTCCAATAACATTTTATTGCTCAGGGGTGTAGTCATGTTATTTCCCGTCGTATTCATCCATTACATGATTCCTTTAGGTTCCATCCATTGAATAAAACAAAAAATCATAGTGTGAGAAACAATAATCATAATGGGAAAATCACATAATTAAAGAATAAAATTTCTATTTATGAATCATTAGGTTTTATCCTAGGTTATTCATGAACATCTATAAAACAATAGGATATGATTGTAACATATACATAGACATATCTTTAGGGTTCATACTAAGGTTCACTCATCCTATTTTCTAAAGGTTAACTATAACGTTTCACTAATACCAACAATAAAGAACCGTATATTACATATATATATTACTTCAACATTGAAGAATATTTGTTACAAAGCATAACAAAAACCAGGCTAGGACCATATAGGTTCAGTGTCTTTAGAAACTAGGAAACATAATCAAGTGGCTCATAATTCATCCATATTGTATACCACTTATTTCTTCATAACTAGAATACCTTTTGACATATCTTACTAAATATAATTCTTCATGACCTAAGGAAAAGAAACATATGAAAGGGTGTGCTCAAATTCTGAGAAAGGGTCATCAAGGGAAATATCCATCATATCATAATCATAATAACATAACATTTGAAAATTTTATCCTGCATATAAAAGATCATAATATAATGTCATGGGAAAAACATAAATATGAAATTTAATGCCCAATTTCATAACAAAAGACATGAAATTTCATGTCATACAGACATAATCATATAAAATAATTTCATATTATTCTAGGATCATTGAAGTGACCATCATAGTGGAGAAAGTAGATTACCGAACCAAGTTTGCTCATGGTTCTAGACCAATATTACTGAACCATTTTCACATTCCATTCCATTCATTTATATCTAATGAGATATAAATCTTTACGAAATTCAATGGAGGGAGATATAGGTCCCACCCATCTCACAATCAAACCATTCTTACATGTTCAATAAAAATATAAAAATATTTACTATAACATAACCCATAATATAAAATGGGATTATAAAACATCACTCCATTAAAATTGATATAAAACAAATGGATTTCTTAAATAAAACACACTAAAATCATAGTAATAACATGGTTATAAATATAACTATATTTATAGAGTGTCATCAAAGATGTAAAATAATTTTGAGGAAATACTTGAAATTAATTAATGAGTAAAATGACCTTTTTTTTCTACAAAACCGTTTTCCTTCCTCAAAAGGCCACAAGATTTTAGAATAAATCATTTTATGTGAAAATAGCCTTGTATTCTTGTAATGGAAGATACAAGGAAATAAATAATTATGAATGAATAAAATTCCGTTCATGTCGTGCAACTTAAAAAACATTCATCTCATACATTTTTGGGAAAAGTCAATATGTACCTCGTAGAAAAAACGAAAAAGATTCCATTATACTATTTAGTTAAAATTAAAAAATGGGTAAAATAATAGAGGGCTAGAAATAATAGTTTGAAATAAATATTTTGGAAACATGGACAACGATTATAAATATACCCCAGCAAATACTTACGAATAGACAATCTCGGATAAAAACGAGATTAGAAAAGTTATCCATTACCTTAGTTTCGATATGATTTGTGTGTATCTAAACAACTTATATATGATTTAAATAATGCTACTTATTTATTCTAGAATCATAATCATTTTTATGATAAAATTTATGATCATATATTCATCAGTTTGATAGTAACGTTTCACTATTACTCAATCTTTGAGTATTAACTACTTTATGTTCTTATGCATGTTTTTTTAGATAAGCTCTTATTCCAATTTTTATGATATAGTTATATAATTTATACCATAGTATTATAATAATATATATTATACTTATTAATGAAATTAATTTATATAATTCTGATTTAATGAATATTTTTTAGAACGAATCACATCACACCATGATTACGGTAAGCCGTACGTATGGACGAGTGACGATATCAATCCCTTTATTGTTGAATGGTATTAAAGATATAGATCATAGTATCTCAGAATAAGAATAATTTTATATTAATCTTATATATATATATATATTATTTCCATCATTATACCAATATATGTAAGGTGGTGGTGAAAAATGGAATACACCACGACATAGAGACGATAAGTTTTATATACGCACATGGGGTGATTCAATTTTTCATAGGATGTGAAGAAGGTATAATATGGTTGTTTCATAATAATAATAACCTTTTAGTATATAAGTACTACTATAATTACTATTTTATATTGAAACAACTCAAGATGTAAAATTAGAAGAAGAAATAAGTTTGATAAAATCACTAATTACATTACCTCTTCTTCAACGTGCCTCCTCTAAAAATACCAATAGAGCACAAGATTTAGTCATTAAAGAAGATCCTGACCACTAGAATTCTTCTAAGGAAGTTGATAAGGGAAATGGGAATGGTATGGTTGATCTTGGAGGATCAAAATGAAGTGAAGAGTTGAGCGAAGAAGTGCCCTTTTGTAATTGACATGAGGGATACTTTTGGAAACCTCAAATATATTATTTTATAAGAAAACAAAAAACCCACATAAAATTCTCCAAAATTTAGGAATATATAATATGAGATGATATAGGGTTGTAATCTCATCAACTAATAACTTTTAGACAAGTTTTTACGTCAATTTAAGCATTATCATTTTAATTAATACATAGTTATTCTATTTAATTTTTAACTAGGGTAACAAATTTTTGAATATTAAAAGGGTGAAATATTTATTTGATGTAAATTAGACAATAAATGAATACTTTAAAATATTTTATACCATATCATAATTATTTTATATTTTTATATTTTTTTATGTTTTATAAATAATTTAAGAAAACATTATTTTTAAAAAATATCAATAGTGTAAAATTTGACACTATTTATTTAAGGGACATGTAAAAAAAAAAATAATTGGACCTCGATCAAGATATTTTCTTATATCCCTAATTGGAAAAGTTAATATATAAAATAAATTTTACATAATAATAAACCTAAATTTTATTTAATAAAATATTATAATAACATTTATTTGATATCTTCATTTATAAAATAATTATTAATTCAATTTTGTATAATTATATAATATACTAATTTATTGAATGAAAAAAAAATTAGTTGAAAATAAATACATTAGATTTTAGTAGAATACATTTATTCTAATTTATATTCTTAAAAACCCAACATTAAAAATGTTATACACTTTTAAAACATTAATGTGATACATTTATCTTCACATTAAATTAAATAATATAAGTGTCACAATCTCTTTTATAAGACTCCAAATTCCCAATTCGTTGACCCTTGGATGGTTATGGTCGAGATATACTAGATCAATAAGGATTGGTCAAGTGTTTGGGCCTTTTTATGTATATTAATATTTTAATAATAATTGTTTTATTTATTTCTCATTATTTAATTAATTTTTTCATCATCCATGAATAATTATTTAAGGTAATTATTTATTTCCAAAAAATTACAAAAACCTTTTCCTGATAAGGAAAAAAATTTAACATTTAAATGAGTATTTATATTTGAATTTATCTTCTGTATGACCTTATGTTAAATATAATTTAATTATTAAAGTTTGAGTGAGACATAATTCCCAATTCATTAACTAAAATAAATTAAATGACCTAATTTAATCCAAGTGGGTTTTAATGGATACCATTTAGACCCAAGCATATTCTAGGGAAAATTAAAATCATCCAATTATATTAATACAAGTTTTATTTTAATTTTATAATTTTATTTTTACCATTAATTACCTGATTTACCCCTTTACCGTGTTAATAAATTTTACAGATGTTACTATTCATATTGCCCGAAAATAAAATAAAACTGTTTATATAATTTGGATTACTAATTAAAAATATGGAATCCATTTTTTAAAATTCAGAATATACATGTTTTATTATGTAATTTAAAATTAATACCTTAATTAAAATGAGAATACAAGTTTTAAATGTTTATAAATCTAAAATGATTGAAAAATGTGTCAATATAATATAATGAAAAATTAATTGCAATTACCTAAGTTATATCAAATGGTAAAAATATTTTCTATTAATACATCGAAACCATTCAATATTATAATTTAACCATATAAATTATTTCAATAAAAAAAGTTATGTTCCATTAAAATTTAGCATATTTTTACTATTCATTGAAAAATGATTCTTATAAGAAAAATATCATAAATTAATCCAATTTAAATATTTATATACCACATCAAAATAAAATGATTATGTTTTTATATAAAAAATATCGATGTTTCTAAATCTGAATTTATATTTGGTTCTCCATTCAAATGTGTAAATTTAACCTTTAAAAAATAGCTTTATATACATTAAATAGGGTTTTATTCATACCCTATGACTAAAATATCCATTGGATGAATATAAAAAATATTTTATTAAGTATATTACACATATATATCTCATTAATTTTATTACCATAAGTAATTCACTCAAAAATAAAAATATCTAATTGATTTATATTTTTCATAAATAATTGATAGCCAATGAATTCACACTGCATATTCATAAGTTAGTTATAATTATTATTGCTTACCTAATGGATAGGATATAATTGTTATTTTATAATAATGTAATCTCATGGTTTATTTAAAATCAGGATTGTCTGAAAAACAATCTGTTGAAGAATAAATTTTTTTAAAAGAAGTATTTCATAAAAACAAACGGGTGTTACAGTTCCTACAGATCCTTGATTCATATGAGTGAAATATTGTATGTAGATCATGTTATGGGTCTCTCAGACTTGGACATGATGTTATCCATTTAACATAGTTCCTAAGTGATCATAGAGAAACCTTATTGTAGATTATTTGGATATATTCTTACCTACTTTGAATTTGCTCAGTATCTTCATCCTCTTCCATGTTTCTCACTTCCTCCCTCATGTTCAACCCTCTCTGGAACACCCACCCTAGAAAATGATCTTTTTAATCCTCTCAAAATGAATGAAAGCTACTAGATAATGTCTTTATGTGACATCCACATTAAAGGTTGTGAAAAAGTAGACATTTTTTTTTCTATCAAAATAAATATGGGAGGTAATGTAAGAACATCATTTCTAGTCCGAGGTATACAAAAGGGAATACTTTCTCGAATGATGATGATATCCATGAACTTATCTTGAATTTTTTATAGGATCACTACTGTAACAACCTGAAAGTTTTTAAATAAAATTCTTATTTCATTTTAATCTAGTGTATTATTATATGTTATTGATATAGTAAACCCATGCACTTATTGGGTTAAATTTTATCCTATTCGATTTAAATGACCGTTAAAAATTATTAATGATGAAAATAGATATGCTTAATAGTGACCATATGATTAGTATAAATACATAGTTTTGATAAATCCCAACTAACATAGAAAAAGTATGTTATTTCCACAACCAATAGGATAATTCCATATAAAGTCCAATTATCAGAGATTTTGTGGGAGATAATATCTCTATGCTTTTTCCCTTAACCACACCCAAGATGAGTTGTAACAAAATAACCATGACTGAAACTATTCAATAGAGAAGTTTAAGCACATCAAGATCACAACTCAAATAATGGACGTTGAACCACCCTATAAAAGTATCATTGTCACACACCTTAACATTAGGGTGTTTCCTAGTATGTTAAAGGGATGTGTATCAAGACCATAATAATATGAATATTTATATCTTATTTTTAATAAAATAATTTTTATATTTTCATCTTCCTTTTACTTTATAAATGATTTTGATATTTATACAAGAAAACAAAAATTGTACTCTTTATTAGATTTCAATTAAAAATAGTTATATTACTTCGATTAATTAATGGATTCTTGAAATAAATAATAATATATTATTTTAAAATAATTTTTATTATATATAAATGATCATATTATTTTTATGATATCAAAATATAATTTTTATAACGGTTTAAAAACTGTAACTGTAAAAAAACCATAGAATTTCTCAATAAATGTCAACATTATTTTAAATGTGAAATTTGGAATATTTTTAAAATTAATTGCTAAAAATAAAATTTATTTTTGGAATATGATAATGGGAATTGTCCAATAGTGAATGTTTCAAAATTTTATGAGATTGTCAAGTTTTTGGATAAAAATAAAATACATTATTAATATATGGTGTCTATTATAACATCATAATGAATAAAAAGTGATGAAATAAATACTATAAAAGGTATCCATGACCAAATAATTTTTTTACCTTTAACATAATTTTGTTTTATTTTCATTTTATTAATTTTATCATTCCTTATGAATCCTCTAAAACCATTAATATATTTTATGGTATTAAAATCTTTTATTTAAGAGTATGAATCAATTCCACAAAGGAGTGGGTATTATTTTATTATGTTCATCCCTCTCCCATATAGGATAATAAAAACCACTCCTATTTTGAATTATTCATTTGAAAAACCATGATAAGGATTTTGGTTTTGGTAATTTTATTACATATATTCCAAAACCTATGTTTGAGAAGTAATAAAAAAATTCCCCACTCTTTCCTATATTAACCCACCCAATATACAATTTATAGTCACTAAAAAATACAAATAGAACATTATTAATCTTACCCCATATTTATAGTCCTCCCAAGGTTCCCCAATATCTCAATAAGTTTCCCCCAAGCATTTGGAGTCACACTGTCAAGGGAAGGGTTCTCTTTGTACCCTTTATTTAAGCATCTTTATTATCTTATGCCTCTTATCCCCATTATATAACTTTGAGATTTGTTCTTTCATATCCCATGAATTATATTATGATTTAAAAATATGTATAGACACCTTTATCTCTCATTAATCCAGCCCATTAATCTTTATACACCCCCATTATGCTTCCAAAATTTTACCATGATTTTTCATTCCAAACAATCGGGTAGTGAATAACAATAACCATTTCCCATAAAGGGTGTTCGCCTTTACGAACTTTTGATTATTTATTAGGTAATTAAAATTATTTATTATACACCCATTTACCATTTAATAAAATATTATGATTAATTAATCCACGTTGTTTGATATATGTTGCAAACATATGCATGAGAATGAAACTAAAGTGACAGGGGCTCCTAGAAATATTTATCACTCCAATGCAATGAATATTTTTTACTGACATGAGACTTCATATTGGGATAGGGAGTAAACATTATTAATTTATGGGACCATATCCATCATTATTTCTTGGTATTTATCCTTGAACCATTTTTATGATTCAATGTTTTTATTTGTTTGATCATTTCCCATCCAGCCTTTATGATTATCATGATATATCATTTCTCCTTATTCATGTTTATGATTCATACACCTTTTATGATCAATTGATATGTATAAGGTATAACATGAATTATTCTATTCATGTTACTCCATGATTATTCAATTTATGGGATTTATATCTCACCTCTTTTATATGTATGTCCCAAGGATATCCCATGGAGTTTTAAGTACGAACTTGTTAAGGAATAATTAAATAATGATGATGTATTACTTATTATAATTTGTTAAATAATGTAACTAATTCCCAAATACACACGCCTTCCCAATTTTTTGGTTGTATTATGTATAATGTTATGCAATAAATAATGTAAAAATGGTAAATATTGATCCGGGTTTTCCATAGCAGTATCAATGGAGAAGTCTAGTTATTTTTATGATTAGGATTAGAAATATCTAGCACAGTACTATGCATGAAAAAAAAACCTAATTTCTATTAACCATATTGTAAGTGGGTCATCAAGAATATACAACCCTATTTGGATAATAGAACTGGATGTGAATCAGGAACTGATGTACGTAGGGGTAAAACACAAAACCAACGCATTCAGCTAGACTTGAATGAGAACTGCTGCATGATAATGGGACTTTCTTCACACATGGATTGAAAAATTTTATGGATATTTTTTTCGTAATTAATAAGTTTATTACAAACAATTATTATGAAAAAAATACCCATAATAATATATGTTAAGAAATAAACCAGGGATAACATAGATTAAAGCCTAGAGGTTCATTTGTCATGAAACTTCATGTAATTTATATGTTACCTCATTAATTTCATTGGATTCTAGTTTATATGCTTAATAGTTTTAAAAAATCATCCATAATTTTCATATTATTCTATCTAATGGCCTAAAATAAGAGGAATTAGGTAAATTATCAATGTTATGTGACATGTGATGGCTTCCCCAACAAGTCTACCAACTCGATGGGAGAGATAATAGTGAACATTTTAATGATATTTACTCAGTTGAATCTGGATCTGAATAGAAATCTAGATTTTTCGGAGAACCGAAACACTCCTCAGAATGGAAAAGAAGGAATTGGGGGATTTATGAGACATTGTCCCGCCTACTTTTAGTGGAAAATTGATCCATTAATCGAGGAAAAATGGACTAACTCCATTGATATGATCTTTTCCATCCTTCAATGATCTGAGAAAGAGAACATTTTATTAGATATTAATCATGTGGAGGGAGAATCTAATCACTGATGAATACTAATAAAGAATACATAGATTAAGAGAGATATCCAATATGTGGGGTGGAATTAATTCCAAAATATATTTTTTGATAAATATTTTCCTCAGACTCTGTGAATTAAAATAGAAAGGAATTTCTATTCCATCAAGAAAAATGATGACAAATCTATTAGTTCATACATAAAAAACATCAAAATACATTCATGATACACCTCTATCTTTATTGACTCCACCTAATGAACGTTTTACCACTTCTTTGGTGGGTTAAAACCTAGTTTATGAAAATCCTTAGCAATCTGTGACTTTGATAGCTATGAGGAAATTGTATAATGATTCCTCAAAGTCAAAATAGATATCTGTGAATCTCAAGGGCATCAAGGAGAAAATAATCGGAATGTGGAGTTTAATTATGGGATTATGATGGATAAATATAATGGTTCCAATAAATTTCGACATCGCACTTTCCTTATCTGATGAAATTATAATCCCGAAATTTTCATAAGGGGAAGGATGAAATGATTTAGTTAAAGTAAGTAAGTTCACATAGATAGTGGTTTCTGATAGGAGAAAATCCCTAATGTGATGTTGTAAATAAATCCTCTAGTCAAACATCTGGGCATTGTTCATGAAATCATTTACAAGGATCCATGGGTCTTTGAAAACTAGTTCACTATGCCAATGGTATTAGGAGACAACCAATAAACCCCAAGTAAAAAAGTGAGATATTTTCCCTCACAACCACTAAGGTGTATCCCGAAATTGAAGTGGTGTGAAATACACTAGTTATTCATTTAACAATAGTGAATGTATTTTTTTATTCTAGATAAACTCATTCTTTAATATCACAAAATATTTAGTATAACTATTCCAACACCACCACAATGTATCGATGTATAGTTGTTGAAAAAGACAAATGGGGAAATTATTGCATACTATGTAAACAACTCCTCCCCAATAAAAAATTTTGGGACAAACTTCCCATAGAACCTAATAATAATACCTTTAGTAGAGTTTGATAGATTTTTGGGTTTGGATTGGCCTTCCAAATATAAGTTAAACATAAATTATCTCAAGAGGGAAATAAATCTTTGTTTCGCGAATCATCCTCAAATCCATTACAAGTGAATTGAGGACGATGAATCATATTTATTTCTCAAATATCAAGAACAAATACTATTTCCTTAAGATAATGAATATAAAGGTCAAATGATTTACTCTATGGAAAGATTCATCCTTGAATACTTTCCCATTATGATGAAATATACTGATGTGTTTCCTAAAGAATTTTATAGTCTTCCTCCTAGCCGGGAGGTTTAATTTATAACTGAGCATATACCCGGGGTGTTACCATTATTAATGAATCTGTATAAAGTGTATATTGAGGAACTTAATGATATGAAAAAACAACTATATATGTATCAAGATAAAGGGTTCATACACCCATGTGCTTCCCCATAGGGTGGACCTATCCTATTATTCAAGAGGAAGGATGGGTCAACATAGATTTTCATCGATTATTATGATCTCCAAAAGATCAATATAAAGGAAAAGTATCCTCTTTAATTGATTTATGACTTGTTTTATCTACTATGTTGAGAATAATACTTTTCCAAGTTGGAATTGTGGTCGGGGTGTTACAATGTTTGGGTGATGAAATATGATATCCACAATATTACTTTTAATAAAAGGTAATGGAACTATGAGTCAATAATAATGCAATTAGGACTCACTAATTCTCAAAAAATATTCATGGAAATGACTAATATAGTATATAGGGATTTCCTAAACAAATTTATGTTTGTATTTATATATGATATTCTAATATACTCTAAAATCATGGAGGATCATGATGAGTATCTGTGCATTGTGCTAAAGACCTTAACAAGATTTATACAACATAAAGAAATTTGTGATTTATTGCTGAAGTAATTATAATTATTAGTGCATATCATAACAAGAAATGGGATATCTATGGACCCTAATAACAAAAACGAAATTGAAGGGTGGATGTGGCCAACATATGTGAAATATGTACAGATTTTCCTTGTATTAGCTGGGTACTAGCGTTGATTTGTGATCAATTTTTTGCAATTATGAAGCCATCTAACCAAGATAACTCAGAAGTGAGTCAAGTATTCTAGGAATGGTCAAGGTAAAGAGGGATTCATGTATTTTAAAGGGATTCTTATCACTAAACCTATACTCACACTACCCACACATGGAAAAATTATTATGCTATTTAGTGTTTCATTGAAGAAGGGATTGGGATGTCTGTAATGAAAAATGAAAATTTGATTGCCTATGCTTCACGTAAGTTGAAATTTCATAAATAGAACTACCGAACACATTATCATGACTTGGATGCTATTATATTCACATTGAAAATACTATAACATTTACTCTTTGGAGTGAATTTTGAAATATAGGTAGATATCAAAAGACTGAAGTATATATTCACATAGAATTAGATGAATACGATTCAATGAATATGGTTAGATCTGATCACGGAATATGACTTCTCAATTAACTACCATAATAGGAATGTGAATAATGTGGAAGATGTTCTATGTATGAAGAATTCATGAATTCTATCATTGATGAAAATTGATATGGATCCAATATTATTAGATTGAGAAGGTTGGGAATAAGAACCATAAAGGAAGGATATCATTAATCCTTTCACAAATTATTTCACAAACAACCTTTCTTGAGAAGAAAAAGGAGGATAAAAGAGATATTGAGGGAACTCAAAAAAAATTAGAAGCTATAAGAGATGGTAAATTCTCAAACATCAATATTAATAATGAATGTTGTTGTAAGATTTGGGTCATGGCTATGTGTACCATAAAATACCATGTTAAAGAAGAATTTATTGGATAATGTACATAGTTTAGATTTCGGCATCCTCTATGGAATAAATAAGATGTATTGAGACATTTTACATCTCTATTGGTGGAACAAAATGACGAAAAAGATCATAGAAAATACATTAAGAAGTATTTTATGTCAAGAATTGAAGGATGAAAGGAAAAAATACATGGGTTTTATGAAACCATTACCGATACCTTCTTTTAAATCTGAAAACATCACCATATACATGGTAACTGGTATTATGAAGACATAAAGAAGAGATAAATCTATTTGGTTGTGGTGGATCATTGTACAAATAACACACAATTAATTAAAATTCAATAGGACATCTCACATGATCAATATGAAATGATATACATTAGAGATGTTGCGAGACTACACAGAACACCAATATTAGTTGTATCTTATCGATACCCAAGATTTACCTCAATATTCTAAAAGAGTCTCAAACTTGGTCAAAATAAAGATTAGAATTTTAGCATTTATTATCACCTAAAACTGATGTCCAATTTAAGTTGAATATTCAGACACTTGTGGAAATGTTGATAGGATTATCAATTGGCGTTGAAGGAGGATGGGGCCAACATTTTCCTCTTTTCAAGTTCTTATAAAATAACAGTTTCCACTCAAGAATCCAAATTTGTTCCTATGAATTACTTTATGGGAAGTGGTGTAGAACACCTATATGTTTAGGTGTTGTGGGGGAATGAAAATTTCTAGGTCCTAATATGATCACGGAAATGATGGAAGAGGTTAAGACCAATCATTATCATATCAAGGATGCTCAGAGTCAACAAATGAGATATTCAAAAAATAATTAATGAGACCTAGATTTCGATGTTGGAAACACAATATTCCTATGTATATCTCCATGGAAGAAATTCTTGTGATTTTCAAATAAAGAAAATATTAGTTCAAGATATATCAACAGCTTTGGGATACTTGATCGCATTGGAGCAATGGATTATTGTATTGCACAACCACCTAACCTATCTCAAGTAAATGATATATTCCATGTATCTCTATTGACGAAGATCCTACTGAAAACATCACATGTACTCAATCCAATGGTCGTACCATTTAACAATGATCTATCATCTGAGGAGAATCCGATGAATTTCATAGATTGTAGAGTCAAAAATCTAGGAAATAAGACAATGAAAATTGTCAAAGTGTTATGGAGAGACCAAAAGTTTGATGAAATGATGTGGGAACTATCAAAATCAATGAAACAAAATTACCCTAATCTATTTTAGTGCGGGTAAAATAATTTTTTTTGGGGAAAATTTCTAAAGGGGGAAGATTGTAATGACCCGGGTTTTTCTAAATAAAATTCCCCTTGAATTTTGAAAGAATGAATTATTATATATTTTTGATATAGAAAACACATTCACTTATTTATTAATATTATATTATACCAGATTTAAAAAACCGTTAATCATATTTACAAATGATAATATAGCAATTAAACAGTGATCATATGATTATTGTAAATATGGGGTTTTGATAAATCCATGTGTCATAGACAAAGGATGTGATGAACCCAATGAGTTGGATCAAACCTAATTAAGCACATTTATCAATGATTACAATAGAGATAACAACTCTTTCCTTTTCACATGACTATGCCCCTGATGAGATCCAATAACTTTTGAAAGAGAGAAACTTTTTATGGGGGAAGTTCAATATCATTGAGATCACGACAAAAACCATTTACATTGAACCAAAAAAAGAATGTATTACCATATTGTACCATGCCCTTAGGGAGTTTTTTGGTGTATTGATGGATATGTAATAAAGCATAATAATATGAAATTGTAAATTTTATTTTCAGCAGAATAATGAAATCATTTTCTTTTTATCATTACTTTATAAATTATTTTATTTTTATACAATTAAAACCAAATTGTATTATTAATTAGTATTAAATTTCAAATAAGGATTTTATTTTTAAAAAATAATGTATCCCTTATATAAATAATAATATATTATAACTATATAATATTTATTAAATATAAAAGATCATATAATTTTTATGATTTCTAATTTAAATTTTATAAGGGTTTGAAAAATATTATTGTCATAAATAACTAGGGTTTATTAAAAAATATCAATTTCATTAAAAAAATAGAAAACACACCCTTTTAAGAAATTATTTCTTTTTAAATTAATATTATTTTTATCAATCCAAACATTGAAACTATCTCGTGGTTAATTTTTAATAATTTTATGTGGTAGTTATGTTTTCAGGTCAAAATTAAATATTTTACAAATATTCATTGTGTATTAGAACATCATAATGAAAAAAAAGATTTATAATAAATAAAATAAATTGTATACCAGAAAATTTATTTGTTTACACTAAAATATTATGATTTTATATTTTTTTTGATTATTTTTATAAGGACTTTATTAATATTTTAAAACCATTAATATATTTTATGGTTTTAAAATCGTTTCCTTAAGATTATGACTAACTTTCACATCATAAAATGATATTATTTTATTATTTTTGTCCCTCTTTCATACGAAATAATAAAAAACACACCCCTATGTCTAAAACCAGGTAAAAAACCATGGGATTTTCAATGGTGTTGTTTACTTTAGTATATAAAGTCCAAATCCTATGTTGGATAAATAATAAAGTATTCTCCATTAATTTACTACATATACCCACCCATTATCCCATTTTTATTCAATAAAAATCTTTTGATAACATGATTACTCTTTTCTCCCCTCTATAGAGTCCTACCATGGTTCCTCAGTCTCTCAATAATCCCCTCACAATCATTTAAATCCAAACTCTCAAGTTAAGGGTTCTTTTTATTTCTATTTATTCAAGTATATTAATTATTATATGCCTCTTATATCCATTTCATATCATCAGGATATGTAATTAAATAACCGAAAGACTACCTTTTTTATGTAAAAATAATTAAAGATCCATTGATCTATCAATAATCCCTCCCATGATCATTTATATTCCTGTATTATGTTGTAGATATTTCAACATGATATTCCATGACAAAAAATTGTGTTGTGAATACCTATACTCATTTCCTCTAAAGGGTGTTAACCTTAATGAACTTATAATTATTGAATGGGGATGTACATGTATTTATTACATAGCCTGTTATCATGTAATAAAATATTATGATGAATGAATCCATGTTGTATGATCTATGTAGCCCACATAATCATGAGAATGAAATGAATGCGATGAGGGTGCTGATAATAATATAGAACCCTAATGGATTGGGTAATGTATAGGCTCATGATAAATCTTTTTGGGATAGAGAGTAAAACTAATTCCTTTGTAGTACTTTTTCCATAAATATTTTTCCCAGTTAGACATGAACTTGGATTATGATGCAATGTTTTATTTTGTTGCCACATTTCCCATGTTTCCTTTATTATTATCCTCTTAAATTATGTATCATTCTTCAAGTTAATGATTCAAAATAAATTTATTCCCCAATGATATGCATAATTTTTAAAATTTATTATTCTAATCCTTTTACATAATTTCTTTCCATTGCTATTATTTATAGCTCAGACCTTTCTAAGGTATATTCCCAGGTTATCCCATATACTTTTAAGTATGATCATGTTGAGGAAGTTTTCAATAAATATGTTGTATTCTTTATTTTTAGGTGTATTTTAATGTAACTAATTCCCAAAGACACTATAATTCTTGATAATCTAGGTTGTATTAATTATAATGTTTTGTTATAAATCATGTGTTAATGTGAAATAAAATGTAGGGTTTTCATATCTACCTGTCTAGTAAATCATGCATCCCCAGTAAGATTTCCTCATGTATCAAGCAAGTAGTGACAAACTGTATGAACCGAACACTCAAGATCAACTTCATAGATTTAAAAATACTTCATACACTCATAAAAATCCATTCCACAAAATCCTCATCCCCTTTTGAATTTGACGTCTTATTCTTTAAAAAGTTATAACATATTGTAGGACCAGATATTTCCAGCCTGATAAGAGACCCATGTAATAGAAAATCTAACCACTCATCCTTCAATGAAACACTCATTAATATAATTCCCGAAGTCAAGAAACCATATTAAGTATCTTATTTTCAGTATATAATCCTTTTTAATATAACCTAAAAAATCATCTCAACTATTATAGTAAATTGGTTATGCCTATGGCTCCCTTCTATTATCTCAGAAAATTAAAGAGGTTTTTCACCCCCAAGATTATTTAAGGAGCTAAAATTATTTACAATGATACCATTCAATACATGAAAAGATACATTAAAACCAAATAAGGTATCATTTTCTATAAATTAGAAAAATAACTCTTCAACTGAGTGGAATGGACCTTCCTTAGGTTTGTACTGATCAAGATGGGATTTTTTTATATATGGGTTGATGTGGTTATTCAATGAGACACTTCAATATCCTTCAATATCCATATCAATGGTAGAATAAGGAAAATATTTTCTCCTACCAGGGGCCTTCCCAAGGGATACGCCCTTTCCCCTTACATTTTTATTTTAATGGATGATGCGTTTTCTATTATAATTTCATAAAAAATGTAGGATAATCTCATTCATGGGGTGAATTCCATTCTCTAGGGGCCTCCCATCAGTCACTTCTTCTTCGTTGATGATTATCTAGTCTTCAATAGATCCAATTTGGAATAATTTATGTATATATTTCTCACAATTTGTGATTATGAGAAATAATTGTGGAAAACGGTCAATCCCTCTATAAAAATAACCTTTAGCATTAGAATTCCATCTTGTAGGAAGAGAACCCTCACCATGTATTCAATATTTAGATAGTCAAAAAAATATCTCAAAAATACTATGATATTTAGATGCTCAAAAAAGAGGAATTACCTAGAATCCATGAATGATTGAAAATAATCGAAGGGTGAAATTTTAAAAGGAATTCCCAAGCAGGATACAATTATAATTTTTGAAATCACATAGTTCATACCCTCTTATTTTATTGTAGTACTAATATTCCCCAAAATAATCATCAAATAAATTCATTCACATCAAATAAAATTATGGGGGGGGTGATCAAAAATAGTGTAAACTATATTCAATGGATAGTATGTGATAAGATTCGGAAACCCAATAATTTTGGTGGAATGGGGTTCATGTATCTGCATCTCTTCAATGATGCAGCCTATTTGGTTCCTTAGGCTGCCACCCAAGCATACTCTAGAATAGAATGTGGGGTTCACACAAGCTCTTTATGAAGGTTATTTTTTAGATAATAGGTGATGATGCATTTGTTATGTTTTGGAAAGGCCTGTGGATAGTCAATGATAATTGAAACAATGCAACATACTCTACCCCTAAGTGCCTAAAATACCAAATAGTTCTCTATTTATATAATGTGTCCCATGATGGTTGGTGCACTAAGAAATTATTCTCCATAGTTAAGGACAAGGAGAGAAATATTATCTAGAGATTCCTGACATTGAGAGATATGGGTCTGGATCACCTTCGCTGGAGAAGAGGAATAAGATGAACATATATTGTCAAATCTATTTATTATCTAGAAATTATTGCTTTGGTTTTAGTGGCCATTGTTCATTGGAAAAACAACTAGAACCTCACGATCCCAACCAATGAATGTTATTTCTAGTGTCCATCCTACTTTGGAATGTTATCCCTTATAGAGAGTTCCTTTTATTTCACCATGAAAATGAGAAAGAAATTTGTTCAATATGCATGTCCATGGATGAATCCTACGTTCATTCCATCATTCTATATCCCAGAACTATAGAAATCTTGTGTTCCTAAAATCATAATTTTAATCACCTCTAGGAAGTGGCCCCCATATACAATTATCTTCTAAAAAAATGGTCATAACTTCTCCCCACTGAGGACGTTACTTACATTTTCACAGTGGAATGGATTATTTGGGATAGAAGGAATATAATTATCTTTAACTAGGATTTAAAACCATGAACCTATTATATTTATCATGCTACCCACTAGTTATTCATGTGGTGCCACAATAGTAATTAGCATAATTAACCTATGGTCATGCTTGATACATGCACCTAGAACCCTACCATAATAGGAACACTGTAAATTAATGTTGACTTGTCACCATAGGACAAAGGCATCACCAATTTTAGTGATGTTTTCCAAGACTCTTATGGAATGATCATTGTTGAAATCAAACAATATTTCAGGTAGTACTTCTCACTAACGGAAATTTAAGAACAAGAAATCATAATTCACATTGATTTCCCTATTTCAAGTAGGAGGGATTATATCACCATTGAGTCAAACCCCATCGTAATTATTAATTACATCTCTTCTTTGGAGGCCAGACTCGAGGTATTCGTTCGGTTAGTCTTGAATACGATTTCCTTTCATCATTGAATCTCGTTTTTCTCCATCTGGTTTTTCCAAAAGGTATGGTAATTTAGTGGCTCATCAGCTGGATACCATGATTCTTGTAGATGACATAAGGTTGGATTTTTCGTTAGTTGGGTGACATACCATCGTTTACATGAACTATGATCTCATTATATATACTTCCTCCTTACAACAAAAAGAATAATGGTTATGGTTTCTTTTGTAAAATTCTAAATCATGAATCAACCCTAGAATAGAAACAGATTATAAAAAAGTCAAATTGTAATTAAAATATTATAAAAAAGAAGAATGAAATAATAACTTTATATTTCAATATCATTTCAAATTCAATTTTTCCATAAAAAATATTTTCATTGAAGTGATATTTGCAATTAATTAAAAAAATTAAATACAATATAAAAAACCCTTATAACATGCTTTTTTCAGTAATCATGTAACATATAAAATATTTTCCCCATAATAAAATGAATTATTTTTTAGTAACAATTCATAAAAAATAAGCAAATTATACTTTTTATATAATTTACATTTGATAAATTATTTTTTAACAACCAAATATAATAATGATTCCCCACCATGTTTCGTGGGTGGTAATGATTTTTGGGGAGTTAGGCAAGGTCACGAGGCAAGTCCTCAGGCTTTCATATTTATAGTGATTTTCTTCCTTTCTTTGTGTTCCATGGTGGTAATTGTAATTTACCTATTACTAAATATATCAACGAAATTATTGGTTATTCTATTAATCATATTATTATCAATTATATTGTTAATTTTATATTAGTAAATAATTAATTATTCTATAAATTATTAATTATATTATGAATTATTAAATACATTTTTAGTTAATAATATATATAAAAATATATTGTTTATAAATGATTATGTTAATTATATTATCAGTTATTAATTATTTTAGGTACTTAAATAGTTTTTAATAATTATATCATTTAACTAAAATGGCGTTTTTATATTGTAAACAGACACTATGAGTCATACCTGGAACATCGTTTGTCAAATTTATGTTCCATAGATTCTGACCCATCACAAATTATTTATGGGTCAATAAACTAATGTTTAAAAACAATCTTAGCTTATTTACATGGTTTTTAAAATATGACATTCATTTTAAACTAAAATTACTCTATAATATTGAAAACATGTAGTTAGAGTCATACTGGCCCCATCATTTATCAGATTGATGTGTCATCAATTTATACACTTCACAAATAAAATATGGTCTGTTATCCTAAATTTTAAAAATAATTAGAACTTGTTTACTATATTTTGACAATGTGATGATTGTTTTAAACAAAAATGACACTTTTATGTTTAAAACACACAATTGGTGTCATACCAACAACATCATGTTTCAGAATGACATATGGTTGTTTCCAATACATTAAAAATGAAATACGTATCATTATCCTAATGTTTGATAAAATTTGAATTTATTTCTTGTTTTTTACTATGTGATGCATATTTTAAACTAAAAATATCCTTTTATATTGAAACTAAACTATTTTTTCATAATAAAAACACTGTGTGTTAAATGGGAATGAAGTGGATTCCTACTCATCATAAATGAATAATGGATCATTTTCTTAAAGCTTAAAAATGTTCTTATCTAATTCTCTCACTTTTTTCTTTGTGACACATGTGTTAATCTAAAATGAAAAATAAAAATTAAAAACATTCAACCGGAGTCATAACAACCACATAATTTTCTAGATTAATATGAGGATGATTTATTATATGTCAAAAATGAATTATAGATCATTTTCTTAAATTTAAAAATAAAATGAAACTCAGTTACCTGGTTTTGAAAATGTGACATCTGTTTTGAACTAAAATTCCACTTTTATATTGAAAACACAAACTATGATTCATATTGACCACATAATGCGTCATATTATCTTGTGGTAGATTAATATACCTCAAAAATGATTTATGGATCATATTCCTAATGTTTTCAAACAATTAGTGATTTTTTATTGACTTTCTCTTAGTGATGCCAATGTTAATCTAAAATTACACTTTTATATTTAATATATACACATTAAGTCATACTGACGGCATTTTGTTTCAGATTAACCTGTGGTTGATTCCAACACATCAAAAATTAAATATGGATCATTTTTCAATGTTTAATATAAATATGTTATCATTTTATTTTTTGTTTCTATGTGAAAGAATGTTTTAAAACAAAATGATACTTTTAAATTGAACCCAAAATCTAGTGTCATACTAACTACATCGTGTGTTAGATTAACATGTTGTCAATAATGGTATGTTTTAAATAAGTTTAGGACTATTTCCATGATGTTTAGAAATAAAAAATAATAATTTTCATTGTTTTGGCTACGTAACATGAATTCTAAACTAAAATGATACTTTTATATTGAAAACACACACTTCGAGTAATAAATGCCACATCGTGTGTCAAATTGATGTGTGGTTGATTCCTAAATAGAAAAAATAAATTATGAATTTATTTATTAATGTTTTTAAAATAATAAGCTGTTTTTTATACAATTTTACTATATAACTTGTTTTTTAAGCTAAAATGAAACTTTTAATTTGTAAACATTCTCCTTGAGTTATATCAGCAAAATCGTGAGTTGGATTTTCATGTAGTCAATTTCAGGAAAACTAAAATGAATTATGGATCCCATTCCTAATGTTTTATAACAGTATGATCTTGTTTTCATGGTTTTGGATATGTGATACATGTTTTAAAAAATGACACTTTTATATTGAAAAAATACACATTTATTTATACTGGTCACATCATGTGTTTGATTAAGATGCAGTTGATTCAAACACATCAAAAATGAATTATAGATCATTTTAATAACATTTGAATCTAATAAAAGTTTTTTATTGGTTTGGATATGTGACATGTTTTTTAAACTAAAATGACACTTTATATAGAGAAAACACACATTGTGTATTATCATTCACATCATGATTCAAATTGATCAATGGTCTATTCTAAAATATCGCAAATAAAATTTTTATTTTTACCATAGTGTTTGATAGAAAAATTATCTTGTTTTATTTTTTTGATAGTGTGACATGTGATTTCAACTAAAATGACACTTTTATATTGAAAAGACACAATTGAGTGATACCAACAATATCTTGTGTCATATTGACAATAATATATATCTTAAATGGATTAAAGAAATTTTCCTTATGATTGAAGAAAATATATTATTTTATATCAATTTTTTCATTGTGGCATGAATTTTATACGAAAATGAAACTTCCATGTTGAAAATTTATAGTTTGATTTATACTGATCATAAAATGTGTTATATTGATGTGCGGTCAATTATTACACATTAAAGTAAAATGTCATTGTTATATTAAAAGCACACACTTTGAGGTATACAAAAAACATTGTGTTTTATATTGAAATAAATTCGATTAAAATATGTCTAAAATGAATTAGTAATTATTTTATAATTTTTTTAAAACAATTTGATTTTGGTTTCTTTATTTTGGATATGTGACATGCATTTTACACTGAAATGTGTCATTTATAATGAAAAATTTCACATTGAGTCATACTTATGACATTGTGTCATAGATTTATTTGAGGTCGACTACTCTATATCAGAAATGAATAATGGATCGTTTTCCTAATGTTTGAAAACAATATAATCTTGTTTTATCTGTTTTTTTTGTGTGACACAAGGTTTTAAAAAAATGAAAATTTTCTTATACAAAAATCACTTGGAGTCGTACCATCCAGATCATGTGTTGGATTGATGTGAAGTCAATTATTACATAAAAAATGAATTATAGATGAGTTACATAAATATTAATTATAATATGATATCATTTACTCAGTTTTGGATATGTGACATGTATCTTAAACTGTTTTCACACATCCAAATAGGCACTTGGTGTTATATTGGACACATCATGTGTTGAATTTACATTCATTAAATTACTAAACAAAAAATAATGATTTTTCTATCATTTAACCAATAATTGAAACAATTAAAGGCCATTTCCATGGTTTTTTCTATGTGAGGTGAATTTTAAAATTAAAAACACTTTTAAATTGAAAACATTCACTTTCAATCATTTTTTCAAATCATGTTTCATATTGATGTGTAGTATATTTCTAATATACACATATTATTTATGGATCATTTTTAAGGATTGAAAACAATTCAAGATCATTTTCTTGGTTTTGGATAAGTGACATGTGTTGTAAACAAAAATAATAATTTTATATTGAAAACACACACATTAAGTCATATAGGCTACATTAGGTTTTGTATTGATATGTGTTAAATTACTATACACCAATATTGAGTTTTATATCATTTTCATAAATTTTGAATATAATATGAACTTTTTTTTGTTTTAGATATAGGATTAATATTTTAAACTAAATTGAAACTTTTACTATAAAATATAATTACTTTGTGTCATACAATCCATGACATGTGACATATTGACATACAATCAATTACAATATGAAAAAAATTAATTATGGAACATTATTATAATGTTTGAAAACAATATGAGGTTTTTATATAGTTTTTAAAATGTTAAATGTGTTTTAAAATAAAATAACATAATTATATTCTAAACATGAACATGTAGTTATTCGAGCCATATTGTGAGTCAGACTGACATTTGGTCAATTACTACACATCAAAATGAATTATGGACTATTTTCTAAATGTTTTATGACAATCCATTCTCGTTTTCTCAGTTATTCTTATGTGATGTTTGTTTTAGATTAAAGTGATACTTTTAATGTGACGACATGAACTTTGAATCTTAATAATGATATAATGTTCCATACTAATGTCAAATACATTCCAATACATCTTACAAGAATTATGGATGATTTTTTTATTGTTGGAAAAGAATATGATTTCATTTTATTGATATTGATAATGTGATACACATTTTATACAAAAATGAACCATTTATATTGAAAATTTTCACATTGAGACATAATGAAAACATCACACACCATATTGATGTAAAATCATTTATTACACATTCCAAATTAATTAATGATTTTTTTCATTAACTTTGTAAACAAATTGAACTCACATTATCCTTTTTGACATTGTGATGCGTTTTTAAAATAAAATTGTACTTTTAAATTAAGCATATGCACATTGTGTCATAATATCCACATAATATGTTTTATTAATTTTTGTATGATCCATACGTGTCAAAAATAAATTATGGATCATTTACATATATTTTTAAAACAATATGAGCTCATTTGATCTATTTTGAAAATGTAATATGTTTTTTAAACTAAATTTCTATGTAAAGATCAACTGACCTATTAAAATTTTCAACTTACACCCATGGTATAACTTTTTTCACAACTAATTCCTCACTAAAACTCATATAATTTTATAGAGATTTTATTTATTCACCTTTATTAGTATTTATAGTAATAATACTTTCATATATTTTATTAAAACAAACATGAATATAAATAAATTGAACTTGCTTATTCATCATGGGGTTGGATGTGATTATAAAAGGACACATAACATTTTTAAAATTTATCAAAAAATAGAAAGACATGGAATAAAATTGATGGGGAATTTTATAATAAAGTTCCATCCCTAAAAGATGGTAAAATACCTTACGGTTTGTGCATAGAAGGATCCTTGAACTATTTCTCAATCACCATTATCTCAGTTATAACATTAAAGTCCAATATCTCATGAGATCTAAGAGATTAATACATGTATCTTTCTCTACCAAAATTTATACATCATAACCCTCCATGGTACTTATCCATGGGAAATATCTAAAAAAATTATTTACTTACAGGTCATTACCAATGAATTTTGTCGTTTCTACCGAATCAATTGAACCCCTAAAGGAAAGAAACCAGTGAAAATATGAAAATAAATTCCTGGTCAATTGGGGGATAGGAATAAATTCTTCAATTTTTTTTAAATATTATAGTAAAATTAGTAAAATTAATTTCATCACAGAATATAGAAATTTAGTAAATGTATCAGAAATGTTGAGTTGAACATGGGATACTTCCATATATATAGGTGTATGTGAATGTATCTAAGATTGTTTACCATCAAATCAACACATGTTATTGAGATGGTTTTTCTCTTTCTCCTAGATACAACACCCTCAATCAAATCGTTTAATCTGTTGTCACCAAGTATAGGATCCACGTGCTAAGAGGATCACAAACTCTATATCCACTCCCACAAGGGAAAAGAATATATGGTGGCATTCCAATTTTTTTTTGTCGATGGGTGGATCAAATTTAAAAAAATTATTTAAATTTAATTACAAATATAACAATAGATAAAATATTAAACTAAAATATTTTAAATAGTTCATGAATTTTATTTTTTAAAAAATTATATCTATTCACTGCACTGTTAATGGTTCAAATCATAAATATATCCCTATTGATATAACCTCTAGTAGATTTCAAACATAATAGGTAATCAATTCAACTTGATGTCAGATAACACTATGACAACGTGTACACTACCCAGTCATCTCTTAAAAAATTTACTTCTTCTTTTAAGTACATATGCATTTGGACGTCCGGGTAGTATATAAATAATATATAAAAAAACTATTACAAATATTATTATTGAAATTGTAATTACCATTGAGTATTACTCATTTGGGGAGGAAATTTTGTTGATGTTATATAATATCATTCATAAATTTGGAAATTTAATAACTATAATCATTATAATTCTTTTTTCTCAAACTTTAAAGAAAAATTGACCAAAATATGTATTTTTTTGAAATATATTTTGATAGTTATATATTAAAATATTTAACTTAATATCTTTAATTTTTAGGAAATCCATAGGCTTTGTAAGTTTACTCATTGACACAAAACTATAATTTATATAATATATATAGATTACCCTATCAAAACAATTTTTTGGGTAAAACAAAATAAAAATTAAATAATATTAATTTTATATACCAAATATTAAATATAAATAATTAAAAATTACCATTAGACATAATTTATGGATTTTTTTGAAATAAATTCTTTCAATCCAAAAAAATAAAAATTTTGTCTATCAGACTTGTTTTTTATTGGAATATTGTTCATTCTTAAAGAATAACTAATGTAAAAAAGAATATATATAATTTTTATGATTATATTTTATATATTTAGACCTAAATTGTATTAACCAAGATAATTCTTCCATGTTTAATTTTCAAATTCCATTATTAGTTTATATTTTATCTTTTTATGTTCTTTAATTCCAAAATAACTTTTACTTTATAAAAGATAGAGGGATTAATGAGTCAAAATCTTTCTTTAAAGGGTTTTCCATTAATATATTAGTAATATATTCACCTATAGAAAATATGAATAGTTATTAATTATAATGAACATACTATATCAATGTTTTTTTACAAATAAATTATTAAAATTTACATCATGTATGTATTCAAAAATCTGATACCTAGCCATTCAAACATGATAATTTCATTTCTACTCTTGCGACCAACTATTTATAAATAGGCATGTAGTATATTTCCTCTTTATGTTCATTATAGTACATAATTTAATCTTTAAATTCTATATATAAGTGAATTATTAATGTTAATACATGATGTAGAGGAATTGGTGGGTTGGATTTTCTCTCAAAACATCAATTTGATTTGTCTGTCGATTCACTACATTTTCTTCTTCTGAACAACCATTTCTCATTCATTTTTCTCCTCATTAATCCAGATCACATTTCATAATTTTTGATATCAATTTATAATAGTCTTTTACTAAAAATATTTTGAAGGATAAACATCATGTATATTTATAATATTTAATGACCATTCATGGAAAATTACAAGAGTGTTTTAAATCATTTTAATGTACATGACATATATTGATTTAGGAAAATCAGTGTTGCACACACGATATAGATGAATTCAAAATATCATGTGGTTTTTTTGGTATTTTTTTCATGTAACAGGTTTCCTAGGATATTATACACTATAATCCTTATAATATGTCGATGTGTGAGTGTATTCATAGATATAATTATAATAAAATTTCACCAAATGAATTTTTAGTAATACACTACTATTTAATGTTGTTAGATTAAAATTTTGGAGAGAGAGAGTTATGATAAATTTTTTTAACTTAGGTACGACAGGTAGTTGAGGGGATGGGAAGGCCCCAATGCTTCTGGGGTTGTCTGGCTCTTCATGTAGTGATTATTATTCTTTTCTTGGTTCATATTGATCTTTTCATATATATTGATCAACAAAATTAGAATGGATAATAAAACAATTTGAAGAATCAATCTTTTCTTACATGACTTCCATCATCTCATATGTATACCGAAGACGAATTATATTATCAAAATATGTTAGAGGTTTCACTACAAATCCTGCACCTCTAATGTATCTATATTGTTTTTCCCATCTCAGTGCTATTGAAAGTAGTTTTTATTCAGTTAAAATTGATACTAATCATGCATCTAAATCACATTAAAACTCATGAAATTTAATATATTTCTTTTCTAGAATATTATTACAATTAATTATTAATTATTATTATTCTTTACTTACATATTATTCATATACTTCTAGTGTTTTTTAATCTACTAGTTTTCGCTCTTATTTTATAAAAGCACCTTTCTATGTTGCATGGTGTGGGATAGAACTAACTTTGAAGTGTGATTTGTCAATCTGTATATAAATAAAGGAACATATGTTTTTTCATATCACATTAAACATTTACTATATATTTAGAATATAATATATTTTTTTTCAATTGAAGATTACCCCATCCTTTTATTTAGTAGTGGCACATTGGTTTTGATTCACGCTTCTTATTTTCCACACTTATTTTGTGTTTCATAAATTAAAAATTTTAAATGAGAGAATATAAATTAAATATTTTCAAATAAAATATTCTTGATAGAAATTCACAAGAAAATATACCTCAACATGAAGATTACTGAAATATTTATAGGCATACTTGTTTATAATGTGATCAAACATTCTTGGTGGTTATATGTATACATTCCCCCAAACATATCTACTATGATGATTTTTTATATCTGTTTAGAAACATATATGATCTTTTCCAGTGAAAATTATGAAATTTTTTTATTTAAATAATCTAAAATTTACAAAATACTCAGGGGAATGTGAAAATTAAATCAATACTTCATTATATAATTATTTGGTAAAATAGAGATAGTATATCGTAACATTACTTTAATATCTTACCACATGGTTGCCTTCAATATATTCAAGAGATTGTTCCATATATTTATATCAATTTGAAAAAACATTCTCATCATAAAACTAATGTAAATAATGATCATTAACATGATGGAGGAAAAATATGTTGGCCTCATTGATTCTATATAATGTTAAACATTATACTTTTTCTTCTTTCCTTGATAAAATTAGATAACAAAATTTTTCTATAAAGCCTTTTTTTATCCACATGTTGTTAATCCAATAATAATTCAATAGTTTCACATTGATCTTGTGTTATTCCTTGATATCGTTTATATTAGTATGTGTAGAAATAATTATCTCCAGGTGTAGTAAATATTTAATTTAGATTATGCAACGGTAGTAGAAAAAACATAATTTTGGAAGGAACAAAATAGTATATTGAAAAACTGTTAACCTATTTATTGAACAACCTTCATCTTATTTAAATTTTTAGGGGTTTTTTCTCCTACATTGAGTATTGAAGTAAACTTTTTTAGGTTCCAATATAGTTTAAAAGTCATTACCTACATTGGAACCACTTTCAAATAATTGTGATCTAAAAATGAAAGGGTTATAAAATATTGAATTTTATTCTAATCTCGTAGTTGTTTGAGTCTCTATCAGAACAATTGACCAATTCTTATTGGATTTATATAGAAAATACAATACATTCATGACTTGTAATTCTATTATGAATAGTTTTTCTTTATACCCTTTCACATTGAAATTTACTTTCATGGAGACCAATTCATCAACATTAACTTCAATGATTTTATCAAGCCGTATGAAATTGAAAATAATAACTTAAAATGTTTTATAATATAACCTATATGTTCGTTTGATGATGATGATGATTTATAGATTTAGAGAGATTGGATTTCAATCCATGGAACCAGATACATGCATCACATATTTCGTAATCCTAACTCCACTATTTTCATCGTACAATGTTCATTGTCTTACTTCTAATAATTCTATTACCATTAATTACAAAACTAGTGTAAGTGATAAAATTTATATTTGGTCCCCAAGATATCTATTTAAGTCTTTCAGTAATTGAAATAAAATTTGAATATATCTTCTTATAAATATAGTATAAGGACCATTTTATAAACTGCTGATTATGGTATTTTGGATCCATCATTCATATGTTGATGGATTCAAATCTCTATGAAATAAATTTTGGTCTTAAATGTTTATATAATAATTTATAATATTATGTAAAATGTATAGGTGAGATGTACCCTACTCAATAACAGTAATTATAACAACATATCTTATATATATTCCATTTCCTATTGGGATTATTCTATAATGAGATTTTGGGATACCAATTCTGTCAACATATAATATGTAGTTGGAATTAAATTTATTTTCTTATTCAATAATATATCACTATAAAATAAATCCTTCTAGATGAATTTGATTCTAGATGTACCCTTTAAAAATATTCATATATCATTCATTGGTATAACTCTCTTTAATGGACATGACCACATAGTTGAATCTCTATAAAAAAAGTGAAGCTTTAGATGGATTATTTTTTAAATTATTAATAGTGTAAAGAATATCTATAATTAACCTAATTCAACTAAAATTTCCTTATTCGTACATGAAAACATTGTGTGGCCTATAACATTACTACATACAACTTCGAAAATGTGTCAATCTACAATTAATGTCTCTTCTTCTTTTTTAGGCAGACTGAATAACAATTATATAAGAATTCAATCCTAACTTAGACATGAATCTTATTTTATATCATAACCCATGCCATAAAATTAGTTATTGACATTATATTCTTGGTATTTTATTAGTACCCCTCTAGATGTTTTACATCGTTAAAGATGGTTTTCAATTGAAATTTTTTATTTTCTGGATAGTGTGTATGCTACTATAGGATGATATGTTCATCTTTCAGAATTCACTAAGGCTAAAACATCTCGTATCTACATGTCAATCATGTCCAAAACATATTTAATTATATATATTTTTTATCTCTTATAAATTTATTAACCTTTTAATAATATGATCACAAAAATTTATTCTATGTGCATGACATGAAGAAAATATTCGATGTACAAAAAACTCTAATATGGTAATTGAAATTAAAATTATACATTTTTACAAAAAAAAATCTTTTTTGATAATGTTTTTTCAAAATCAGTAAAAAAATATTTTAATTTCTTTAACTGTTTATCAAACTTTAATTTAGATTGTACTTTACATTATTCTATATTTCCATTAAATGATGTCATCCATGGTCAATATTTATTTATTTATTATAAAAATTATAGATGACATAAAAACAAATCCTTAATGTAATGTTTCATCCTAAATAATTGTGTACCATATTCAAAAATCTGACAACCCAACATTCCATTAATTCTATTTCCTAAAATTTTTTAATAGGTAGGAAAATCATTTATCATCCTGTAAAACATGTCTCTTAATGTGAACTATTCAAAAATATGATCCTCATATAATCTCACAATTGGAAAACACATCAATTTCAAATACTAAATGAATTGGACTGAATAGAAATCAATATCAATATCGGTTTGTTTTGGTATAGATATAAGTAGAGAAAACATAATTTCATTGAACATCATGTATAACCATGATGGAAAGATATAAATTACCTACATAGTTGGACATGTAATATGTGTAATTTTTTATACACCAAAAGTATTTATTCTAAATATTTATAATACAAGATGAAAGTTTCATGAATAGTTTTAAATTTAGGATAACCAAATTAATTTTCTTCTACTCCAGAGAGTTTTTTGGTTGACATAGTTTCCTATATTCTATTATTATATCTACATTCAATGAATTTTTTAATATTTTCCTAAAATACAAATAGTCATATATACATTTTAATGATATGAAACTTCCATTAATATTTTAAAGTAATCAATTCATCATTCTTAAATCGATCTATTCCAAAAATAGGGAATATTGTGAGTGATTCATATCATGTGATACAAAAATAATAGTATCATCCTAGTCAGTATTTACATCATGTTTTTCACAGTAATTATTCAAACATTTATTGATTTGATCTATCCTATGAGAAATCAAAATTTTCATACCACTCTGTTGGTTGAATTCTACTTGAATAATAACATTTTATGTAGATTAAAAGGATTTTAGGAGGTTCATATGCATTATATATTGCCACATACTAAACTATCATATGATTATCTTCCATCAATTTTCGATTCATATACATCTTATTATGTTGAAAAATTTTCATTTTTAAATTAAATAAATATATAAAGATCGATAAGGTATTAATTATCAAAGTAGAAACTTATGGATACATTGAATTAATTTGATTATTTTCCTATTAAAAAAGTCATACCCACCTTGGAAACTCAAAGAAGAAATTTATAATAATAAAAAGGATTCATGTTTTTGAATTTGACATATGAGACTCTTTATGAGAAGGATTCACTTTGATAATGTCCTCTTTGAAAAAACAATTTTGAGTGTCTAAGAAAATGTAACATGGTATATTGAGGGTAAATTCCTATAACGTTTACCCACATAGGATGGTATCCACAATGACTATTTCTTCTCCTTTGGTATTTTGTAATGTTAATTGAGTAATAATCATCATATTGGAATACTATTGTTGAATGAATTTTAAAATCTGAATGTTATTGGGGAATATTCCTAAAAAGATCCCATTTTACAGTAGGTTGAAATGAAATTAAAAAACTCATAGTGGTTGAAGGTTTATATGCACCCCAAAATAGTGAATAATTATTAGAAAATTTTAATAGAACAATTTAACCTACAAAAATAAATTTTTCTAAGATAATATGTTCTTAATGATGGGAATTGATATGGTTTTTAGTGGTAGGAATCCTTAATAGAAGGTAATGTGTGATATATATAAATTAATAAAGATCTATTTAAATTTAATATTTTTCAACACACATAGAGAAACAATGCCCACACACCATGTTATTAATTGTTATCAATTGAGATGAAAATTTAATGGGTAGAGATGTTTGGTGAGAAACCTTCAATTATTATATGTGGAAAAATTTAATTTTATTTATATACAATGATAGATGATGACTATAAAAAAAAATTAATTTCTGTGTAGTATAGTGAAATAAAGTCTCTAGTAGACATTGAATGTTGTCATCTTAGTCAAGATAAAAACAACTTTTTATCTAAGAAAACTTTATGTACTTCATTTGAGATATATTATACATTTAAAATTTACAAAAATTGGTTTCAAAATTTTCAAATAACATCATGATTTATAGAATAATCAATAAATTATATATAATAAAATGAAGTGGTAATTATTTGGAGATGTTAAAATTCAATCACTTATAAATGGATTTATATTATTATTATAGGACATTGGGAAACATTAAGTAATTATTTATTTTTTTAGAAAAAAATTAACACATAGTGATAAAAAAGGAAAATATGAAAACTAAATCATTAACACAATTTGTTGGGGGTAGCAGAGATAAATAATTTATGATATTAAAAAAATCTTTTTACGATATTTTTAGAAAATTACATGATCATAAAATAGTTTCTATGATGTTTTTTCTTAAAAATACATCCCCAATATCAATTTGATCCAGATATTCCTAAAAAGTTGTTTGGAATTTATTTTATTTAAAATAGAGTGACTAATGTCAGGTTTTTGTTAAAAATGTGATTATGTTAATAATTTAATAACATGGGATTTGTTGGCACATCTTAAAATTTTATACATTACATTAGGTCACCTATTTAATCATTCCATTACACTATCCAATAACTATAAAATCTAATGTATCCCTTATGAATAAGATTTATTATTCTAATATTATCAACACTGTTTTGTGCATTGTAGGTTTTCAATAAAAGAGTGTATGTATTGATACATGATACTGTATTTTTATTTTGCATTTTTCCTAGTTCTTTCTATTGTAATCTTAGGCATTATTTATGATTTGGGTGTATTTTTTTGGTTTTTCCTAGAAAATAGGTAAGTTAATTTCTGGTTATTGGTATGAACACCATGACATGGCTCAATGAGGATTGATTCATCAGATAGCTTATGTGGTCCTTTAATTCTTTTATGTTTTTAATATTTTGGTTATTTAATTTTACATAATAAAGAAAATAAGAGGTGGTGTTATTATCATTGGTGTAGGACAAAATCTGAGGACATTCAATAACTTCATTAATTAATTTATTTTTTTGATTCTTGTAAATTGTGATATTCAAGTCAACTTTTCATTTTTTTTATAATAAAATATGTTTTACCTTTAATATTTTTAATTTTTATTATATGTAGGTGGATTCATTGAGAAGACCTATTCAAGTCTATACACAATAAATATATTGAAATCATTATTAATGTTTCATGTTATCTAAATTTGGTCGAAATTTTTATTGTCTTAAATATTTGAGAAAATGATCCCCCAAATCGTGATTTAATTACATTTTGAATAAAAAAGTATTGACCTCAAAAATCATTCAGTCTTTGTATATGGAATAAAAACAACAAAAAATAATTTTTTATAACTTCCTAGTAACTATTTAACTAATTGGGGTGCCACACAACATACTATTATAGGTGATAGGTTCCTATATAAGAAACCGCACCCTACCGGCGATTAGCATCACACTCACCCACCCTCTAGTTGTGTCAATCCTTGATTCATTCTATGATGTACATTGGCAGAATATCCATGGACCTAGTACTCATGATGACCCTCCTTCCTATAACCTATAATGAACCAAACATTCATTAATGGAAATCTCTCTTGATCTAATTAAATGTATCTTTATGTAAAAAAGTTTCTATAAAATGTCAAATTTTTTGGTTTTATGTTTTTGGATTTTAAGATACCGTTATGAATTGTGACCATTGATACTATAGCCATTGAACAATGATGACATGATTAGTATAAATATAAGGCTTTAACAAATCCAATTTACTCATACAAAGGAATCGATGGCCTCATCCAGTAGATGTTCTCATTCAAAGAACATTTGTCAGAGCTCAGAAAGGAGGTTTCGTCTTTGGGATTCACTCTTGACCATGCCCAAGCTAAGCTTGAATTTGTTAAGCTTGAGTGGGATTTCCTATGAGAGAAGTGGAAGTTGATAGAGATTACCACCAAAGTAATGTTATCTGAGCCACCCCAAGAGTTGTCACCATCACACACCTTACTATTCAGTCTTATATGGGTGTTATAAGGGGTTATGTTACAAGACCCTAGTACTATGGTTATATACTTTATTTTTGTATGTAATAATGAATATAATTTCATTTTATTATTGTTACATTGTAAATAGTTTTTAAATCAAAAATAGAAATTTTAGTTAATGTTCAACTAAGAAATATATTTTGACGAATCAATATATTTTTGAAATAATAATATTTTAATAAAATATTATTGTTATTATTAAATTAATTTTTATTCAATATAAATGATCGTATAATTTTATGAATGAAATTGTAATTTTTATTAAGGTTTGAAAACCATTTTTGTAAAAAGCCAAAAATTTTCTATAAAATATTGTTTTTATTTTATAAGTGAAAATTAAAATATTTAGAAAATTATTTATATAAGATAATTATTATTTCTAGAATCAGGATGTCGAAATTATACAACGATGAGTTTTTCATAATTTTCTGAGACAAGAAAATGTTTTGGGTAAAAATTCAATACCATTAAAATATATAATGTGTTTTATGAAATCATAATAACCAACTAGTGATGTCATAAAATAATATAAACTTAATATTTTTCCAATATATGTTTTAACATTAAAATAATATGATTTTGGGTTTGTTTGATTTATTTTACAAAGCATTAGTAGACCCTTCAAAACTTATAATACATTTTGTCTTTCTAAATTGTTTTCCTTGGAAGTGTGGATCACCTCCACATAAGAAACCCCACAATTTTAAAAAGTTTGGGCTTTGGAATTATATAATACTATTTTCCACATCCCTTTTCAGAAAAACATGGGATGGTTTGTGGTTTGGATTAGTTTAATGTGAGGTGTCCCAAACCAAAATAATAAAGAATTCCCTCACCTTTTTCTATTTAAACCCACCCAAGCTCCCACATCCTTCTTACTCAAAGCCTTTATAGTTCGTCCAAACTCTACCCTCCCCACGCTAAAATCCTCCCAACATGACCCAAGCTCCCAATAAGCCTCTCTCAAGCCTCTCTCAAGCCTTTGAAAGCACACTTTCAAGTATGGGCTTTTCTTTCTTTCTCATTTTTGTCTATTATTTTTTAAATTTTTATGCCCTTTTAATTTAAATTATAAATGTTTAGATATGGTTTCTCACCTCCTCCATACTTCCCTCTTTATGTTTTAATGATGGAATAACCCTTTCTCTCTTATTAAATGCCTCCCATGTACACCCGTTACTATGCTAAAATTCCGAAAGAAATTTATCTCTCCTCATTTACATTCAAGCAATTATTTTGTATCATGAATCAAAATTCCATTACATTTGATGAGACATGTATCTCTATGATCCCCTTACTTTCCATGTCATGTAAATATGATGATACACCCATTCCTCTCTCATCATCCATTTTTATGAGTTCTTATGTCACACCATTATGCTGCCAAAATTGCAAGGCACTTTTCCAAGACAAGGTCATTATGTAGTGAATAACATGCCAATTTCTCTATCAAGGGTATTAAAATTTATGCACATTTACATATTGTTTATATAGTTTCATGTATGTATTTCTATTTTTTTATCGTGGAATAAAAGATTATGTTGAATGATTCAATGTTTTATGATCCACGTGGCACACTTATGCATGAAATGAAATGTTTAAGAAGGGTGTGCCCTGATAGTGCTCCAATTCATTGGGAAAAGTATAGTATCCTGATACTTAATGTGCAATGGGTGTTTACTCATTCTAATTCATGTTCAATGATGGTTTACTCATGCTTCATGTGTAGTGAGGGTTTACTCATGCTCTATGTGGAAAGAGCCTTGGCTCTTGCTAATATCATGTTATGTGTTGTTGCCACATTTCCATGTTAGGATTATCATGCTCTATCATGCCTTTATGTTTATGCATCTATTATTCTCTATTGATATGACTATTTTCTAACATTTATTGTATTCCTAATGTTATTGCATGATTGTTCCCTTGCTGGGCTGTATAGCTCACCTTTTTCTTATGCATGTTCTCAGGTTATCCCATGCAATGGTAACTACAAGGGAATGTTGTGGTCATGTAAAGTATGTTGTCAATAAAGATGTTTTATTTTATGTTTTATGTTGTTATGTAATGATCCTAATCCCCAATGAAACTATACCTCTTTATCTTCTATGTTGTATCAATTGAATTTTATGTAATAAATTATGTTTAATTTCATAATAAAAAAGTAGGGTTGTCATAGTTGGTATCAGAGGATAGGTTTAGTTATTATTTGGATTAGGATTAGAAGATCCAAGTAATGTCTTATAGACAAGAAAATGTATAATAAAAATATCCCTATTTATTAGTGAGTATTGAGTAAGTGGTTTTACTAGAAAATACATCCATGTCTGGATACAAGCAGGTAGAGGTGGCACTGACACAAATTTATCCTAGGGGAAAATCCCAAAAACACCATTATGAGCTAGATCGAACGGGAATTTGTGCACAACAATGGGCCTTACTGCACTATTGGTTACGAAATGCCCGAGGGATATGCTTTGGTAAATTCACATGCTTAGTATGAACCATTATTAAGGGACAAAAAATGCCCTATGAATATATGGTAGAAAGTAGATCATGGATATCATAGACTAAAGCCAATAGATTCAAATGTTAAGGAAATAAAAGTTATTTATAAATCATCAATTTTGTCCTTGGATTACCCTTTATGTTTTAACCCTAAATTTCCTTTTATTCCAGCCAATGCCCGGTAATATGAGGACTCGAGCTAAAAACCAATGTGAAGATCAATGTGATGACTGTACTAATGAGATGCCCAATCCAATGGGAGCAGGAATCGTGAACATTATCACACTTCTCTGTCAGATAACTGAAGATATGAATAGAAACATGGGTCATGTGGAATGTTTAACCCCCTCTAAGATAGAACAAGTCACTATCAAGAGCTTCATAAGACAAAGGCCTCCTACCTTTAATAGATCATCTGATCCCTTAATCTCTGAACAATGGATCAACTCCACTGAAAATATATTCTCCATCCTTCAATGTTATAAACAAGAAAAGGTTCTTTTGGATTCTTATCGCATGGAGGGTGAAGCTGAACAATGGTGGGCATTGAAAAAAAAATGAAGTCTGAGTAAGAGATCGAGGCGTTGTAATGAAAGGATTTCTAGAGGATGTTTTTCAATAAATATTTTCTGTGCACCATCCAGCTTAAGATGGAAAGGGACTTACTTTCCCTCAACAAAAAAGAAAACAAATCTTTCATGGAAAATATGGTAAACATGACAAGGCTTTCACGATATGCCTCTGGCTCTGTCGTTACCCCCAAATGCAAGATTTACCTCTTCTTTGGTGGGATGAATCCTAGAATTCGGAAAGCGCTGGCGATCCGTGACTTCGACAGCTATGAAGAAATAGTCCGATGTTCCCTCCAGGTTGAAATGGAGATCACAGAATCTCAAGGGTATAATAGGGATAACAAGCTTATAGTTGACTTCAATACTGTAAATATAATGGATAAATCCAATGGTGCTAAGAATATCCAGCACCCCACATGCCAATGGTGTGGAAAGAAGCACCCCAGAAACTGCATGAAAGGGACGAGGAAATGATTTAGGTGTTGAAGAGAAGGTCTCTTTCTATTAACTGTCCGCAAGAAATACCTACGACTAAGATAGATGATAGGAACACGCTTTTCAAACTTTAATGCTTGGTTCATTGCTACAAATACAAAGAACCCATGCATCTTAAAAAATTGTGCCCTAATCCAAGGGTTTTCAGAGGCAACCAACAACCTCCAAGGCAGCAAGGGAGAGATTTTTCCGTCACTATTGTTGAAGTGAACACTGACAATGAAGTAGTGACAGGTACACTAGTTATTTATTCAAGAATAGTGAATGTACTTTTTTGATTCAGGTTCTATGCATTATTTTATATCTAGAATGTTTAGTAGAACAATCCCAGCACCACCACAAATCATGGAAGTGAAGATGTCAGTGAGTATGGAAAATGGGGCAATCATTGCATCACATGAATATAAATCCTCCCCTATCAAAATATGTGGATTAAACTTCCCAACAAACCTCGTCATACTCTCTCTGGTGGTATTTGATGTAATTCTTAGCATGGATTGGCGTTCCTTATATAGAGCCAACATAAATTTCCGTGAAAGGGAAATCACTCTCCCGGTGGAGAATTGACCCCAGATTAACAACAAGTACAAGGAGGATGATTAACCTTCTTTAGATCCATTATCTCAAGTGTGGATGTTACTGCCCTATGAGAACATATCTCTTGCTCATATGATTTATTCTAAGGAGGAAACCATTCTAGAAGACATGCCTATTGTGAGGGAATTTTCTGAAGTGTTTCCCGAGGAATTTCATGGTCTTCCTCCTAGAAGAGATGTTGAATTCTCAATTGATCATATACATGGGGAATTTCTAATATCCAAGACTCCATATAGAATGGCTATTGTAGAGCTTGAGGAGGAGAAGAAACAACTACATGAGAATCTTGATAAAGGATTTATATGCCCAAGTGCCTCACCCTGGGGTGCACCAGTCCTCTTACTCAAGAAGAATAATGGGTCAATGAACCTTTGCATCGATTATCGGGAGCTTTAAAAACTCATGATAAAGAACAAGTATCCTCTCCCATAAATTGATGACTTGTTCGATTAGATATGTGGAGCACAATACTTCTCCAAGGTGGATCTGTGGTTGAGATATTATCATGTAAGGGTGAAGAAGGAAGATATCCCCATGAATAATTTCCGTACAAGATACAGGCACTATGAATTTTTGCTTCGGCAGTGGCGTAGTGGTACAGGGTCGAGGTCCAAAGACACGGTGTTCGGTGAGTTTGGAGGTTCAATCCATGCCTTAGGGGGAATTTCCGCCTCCCATGTACCACTCTTCTTGCCAGGTCACCTGGTGTCTCACCAGGTGGGCAGAATGGGTGCACTTCACCTGGATGACGACTTGCTTTGACGAACCATTGCTGATCGAGGTGTTACCCCACATGACGCAATTTCATCTCGGCTGAAAACAGATTCTCCCCGGCTGGGGCATCTCCGGATGACCTCTTCGTGGGGAGGGGGATTCTTGTGTGTGGAGGGTTCGAAAAGGCCACTCTCGGGAATTCCCTTTAAGAAAAGTACGGGCACTATGAATTCATAGTAGCAACTTTCAGAATCACTAATGCTCCAGAAATCATTATGGAATTGATGAATAGAGTCTTTAAAGATTACCTCAACAAATTTGTGGTAGTCTCTATAGATGATATTTTTATATACTCAAAAAACAAGGAGGATCATGAGGAGCATCTAAGAACAATACTAGAGACCTAGTGGAAGAAGAATCCTTATTAAAGGTAACACAAGTTTGTGTTTTGGATTAAGGAGGTCTCATTCTATGGCCATATCATAAAAAAAGGGATATCTATGGATCCCTCCAAAACATATGCAATTGATGGATGGCCGAGGCCAACATCCGTAACAGATATCCATTACTTCTTGGGGTTAGCTGGATATTATCGACATTTTTGAGAAATTTATCACTATTGTCCAACCATCTAACTAAGATAACTCAAATGGGAGTAATGTTTTCATGGAGTGATGAATAAGAAGAAAACTTCAAGTAATTGAAAAGGTGGCTTATCACTGCGCTCGTTCTCACATTACCCACAAGCGGATAACTTTTTGTGGTATTTAGTAATGCTTTGAAGAAGGTCCTGGGATGTGTGTTGATTTAAAATGACAATGTCATTGCTTATGATTCATGGAAAATTATTGTTCATGAACAGAACTACCCAACACATGACCTCAAATTGAATGTAGTGATCCTCACTTGAAAAATTTAATGGCATTATCTCTTTCGGGAGAACTGTGAAATATATACGGACCCTAAAAGCCTCAAGTATATATTCACAGAGAATGATTTGAACATGCACCAGCAATGATGGTTAGAGCTGATCAAAGACTATGACTACTCAACACATTACCTACCTGGGAATGTGAACAAGGTGGCAGATGCACTAAGTAGAAAGGACCGATATATTCTATCAATGATGAGAAGTAAAAAGGATCCAATCTTCATTAATTTGATGAAGATGTACATGATAATCATAAAGAAGGGAACATCATCAATCCTTTCACAAATTATTGCTCAACCATGACTTTTGGAATGGTTAAATGGTGCTCAAAAGGATGATGTGGGAATTCAAGAAAAAGTGGAAGCTATCGGAAAAGGGAAATCCTTGGATATTAATGTTAATGAAGATGTAATTGTGAGATTTTTGAAATGACTATGTGTTAAATAATGTCCGGAGCTAAAGAATGAAATTTTGGATGATGCAAATAGTTCAAATTTCTATATTCACCTAGGAAAAACAAATATGTAATGGGATCTCTGAGATCTTTATTGGGGGGATAATATGAATAAAGAGATTGTTGAATATACATTGAAGTTCCTGGTGTGTTATCAAGTGAAGGTAGAGAGGCATAATTCCTAGGGGATGATGCCACCATTTCCCATACCAGAATGGAAATGAGAGAACATCCTGATTGACATAGTCACCGAACATCCAAAGACATCCAAATGAAACAAAATAATTTGGGTTATTGTGGATCATCTAACAAAGGTTGCACACTTCATTTCTATTTGGGAGGATTTGTCATCGGATCAACTGGCACTGATATATATCAGTGATGTGGTAAGGATTCATATAGTACCACTATCTATTGTGTCTGATTGTGATTCAAGATTCACCACTATGTTTTAGAAGAGTCTTCACCATGCTCTGAATACTGAACTGAACTTTAGCACGGCCTATCATCCTCAAACAGATGGAAAATCCGAGAAGACAATCCAAACACATGAGGACATGTTTAAAGAGTTATAAATAGACTTTAAAGGAGGATGTGATAAACATCTTCCTCTGGTTGAGTTTTCTTATAATAACCGTTTCAACTCGAGCATCCAAAAGGCACCATATGAAGGCCTTTATGGGAAAAGGTGCGAGACACTGGTGTGACAGGATGAGGTCGGTGAGAGTATGATTCTTGGACTAGAAATGGTTGATGAAATGGTGGAGAATGTTAAAACCATTCAACAACATATCAAGGCATCCCAGAGTCGAAAGAAGAGATATGAATATAACCATCAACGATACCTTGAGTTTAAAGTTGGAGACCTGGTATTTCTACGCATATATTTGTGGAATAAGGTCATGAGGTTTGGAAAGAAAAGGATGTTATGTCCAAGGTACATAAGCCCCTTTGAGATTCTTCATTGTGTCATGGTTGTGGCCTGTCGATTAGCACTTCCACATACCATGGCTAAAGTTCATGAGGTCTTTTAGGTATCCCTCTTAAGTAAGTACATACTAGACCCTTCCCATGTAATCTCTTCAGAGGTGTTATACTTAGGATGATATTTCATATGAGGAGCAACCGGTGAAAATAATATCTTTTAGAGAGAATTTTCTATGAAATAAGACTATGCCCCTCGTCATGGTTTTGTAGAGAAACCACAAGTTCAAAGATGCGACATGGGAATCAGAGGAGATGATGAAGCATTGTTACCCACATCTATTTTAGTGTGGGAAATGGAAATTTCAAGGGTGGAATTTCTTAGGGGGTGGATGATTGTAACAACCCAAATATTAAATAATGGAAATCATTCTTGATCTAATTAAATCTCTCTTTATGTAAAATTTTTATATAAAATGTAAAATTATTTGGTTTTATGTATTTGGATTTTAAAATACCATTAAGAATTTTTACCGTTGCTAATATAGCCTTCGAACAGTGATCACATGATTTGTATAAATATAGGGCTTTAACAAATCCAATTTACTAAGACAAAGGAGCGATGACCTCATCCAGTAGACATACCCCATTCTAAGCCCATTTATTACATCTCAGAAAAGAGGATGCATCATTCAGATTTTCTTTTGACCAAGCCCAAGCCGATCTTGAATATGTTATGCTCGAGCGGGACCACCTACGAGAGAAGTGGAAGTTGATAGAGATTACCAGCCGAGCAATGTTATCCATGCCACCCCAAGAGTTTGTCACCATTTCACACCATACTCTTTTATCATATGCATGTGTTATTTGGGGTTATGTAAAAAGACCCTTATATAATGGTTATGTACATTATTTTTGTATATAATAATTAATATTCTTTCATTTTATTATTGTTACCTTGTAAATAGTTTTAAAAGCCCTAATAGTATTTTTAGTTAATGTTCAACTAATAAATATATTTTGATGTATTGATGGATTTTTAAATTAAGTAATTTTTTAATATAATATTATTATTATTATTAAATTATTTTTTATTAAATATAAATGATCATATAATTTTATGAATGCAATTGTAATTTTTATCAAGTTTTGGAAGCCATTTTTGTCAAAACCCATGAATTTTCGATAAATGCCAGTTTTTATTTTAAAAGTTAAAATTAACATATATGGAAAAATATTTAGATAAAATGAATATTACTTCTAAAATCAGGATGTTGAAATTATCCAACAGTGAATCTTTCATAATTTTTTGAGACAGTCAACTTTTAGGGTAAAAATTAAATACAATTTAAATATATAATGTGTTTTATGACATTATAATGACCCAATAGTGTTGTAATAAGATACTACAAACCTTATGTTCTGCCAATATATGTTTTAACATTAATATAATGTGATTTTGGGTTTGTTTTAATTAATTAACAAAGCATTAGTAGACCATTCACGACTTATTAAACATTTTGTGTTTTTTAATTGTTTTCTTTGGGAGTGTGACTCAACTCCACATAATCATATCCATTATTTTAAGAAGATAGTAAATTGGAATTATAATATTTTTTTCCACTTCCATTTTCGAAAAACAATGGGGAAAAACTATTGGCTGCTTTGTGGTTTGGATTAGTTTATTATGAGGTATCCCAAACCTAAATAATAAAGAATTACCCCACCTTTCCTATATAAACCCACTCATGCTCCCACTTACTCCTCACTCAAAGACTTTAGTTTTCGTCCATCCTCTACCCTACTCTCTCAATAATACTCCCTTGCTTCCCCAAGCTCTGAAGAATTCTCTCTCAAGCCTCTCTCAATCCTTTGGAATCACACTTCCAAGTAAGGGTTTTTCTTCCTTTCACATTTTTGTCCAATATTATTTAAATTTTTATTCCCATTTAATTTCAATTATAAATGTTGTGGTATGGTTTCAAAACTCCCCATTAATTTCCTATTAATTTTTGAATTATGGGAAACCCCTTTCTCTCTCATTGAATTCCTTCCATGTACACCCGTTACTATGTCGAAATTTCAAAAAGAATTTCTCTCTCCTCATTTAAATTCAAGAAATTATTTTGTATCATGAATCTAAATTCCTTTAAATTTGTTGGTAAATATATCTATATTACCCCATTACTGTCCATGTCACTTGAATATTATGAGACACCATATAAGATATCATCAACCATTTTTATGAGTTCTTCTATCACGCCATTATGCTTCCAAAATTACACTGCTTTTTTCAAAGCAAAAGTCATTTTGTAGTGAATAACATTCCCATTTTTCAATCAAGGGTATTAAACTTTATGCACATTAACATATTATTTAAAGAGATTCATTTATGTATTTAATATTTTTTTATCGTGGAATAAAATATTATGTTGAATGATTCAATGTTTTATGATCCTTGTGGCACAGTTATGAATGAAATGAAATGTTTAAGAAGGGTGCGCCCTGATAGCCCTCGAATGCATTGGGTAAAGTATAGTATCGTGATACTTCATGTGAAATGTGTGTTTACTCATGATAATTATTGTCCAATGAGGGTTTACTCGTGTTTTATGTGAAATAAGGGTTTACTCATGCTCCATGTGCAATGAACCATTGCTTATGCAAATTCCATGTTAAGTGTTGTTGCCACATTTCCATGTTATGATTTTCATGCTTTATCATGACTTTATGTTGATGTTTCTAGTGTGATATATTGATATGCCTAATGTACAACATGTATATTATTCCTCATGTTATTCTATGATTATTCCCTTACTAGGATTTATAGCTCACCATTTTCTTATGCATGTCCTCATGTTATCCCATGCAATGCTAAGTACGAGGGAATGTAGTGCTCATGAAAAGGATGTTTTCAATAAAGATGTTGTATTTTATGTTTGAAGTTTTTATGTAATGATCATAATCCCCAAATATAATAGACCTCTCAATATTATATGTTGTATCATGTAGTGTTTATGTAATAAATTATGTTTAATTGTGTAATAAAAAGTATGGTTGTCATACAACCCCCATCAAATCATCTCTTGTTGAACCATCCACCACTGCCGCTTTAATTTTTTATCCTCCATTAGCTATGGATAATTATAAATCATAATTAGGTATTCCACAATTTGTGATAAGGTGGAATTATTATTTTCCCACCCCACCCCAATAGCCTAACCGAGATATTCTATTAGATTGATAGTTTCCCTTTAACCACCTAGCTAATCAATAGAATTTATATGTACTATTTTGGTTGTTCTATTTTTTCCATGTATTAATACTTTTTGTTTTTATATGGCCCCATCCTTAAACCTTACATAATATTGAATTAAATTAATAATTCACATTGAAGATTTTTTCAGTTTTAGAGTTTTAGAGAATTAGAACATAACTATTACATCTCAAAAGATTACAAAGTAGACACTTCTACTAAGTTTCCATAGAATAAAAAAAATCATAAAAATAAACATGTCTAGTTCAATGTTTTATATACCATGAAATTCCCTTGATCCGATCCTTGACCCTATTCCACATTAAGTCCTGTGAAAAACATTTCAAAAAAACTTGGGGTGAGCATAAAAAGCTCAGTAAGGGATACACAAAGAATGAAAACAGTTAGTTTATCAAAACAACAAGTAAACTATGTATACTTTATCAAAGTAATACTTTTCACCTTTATAAAGTAGTAAAAAATCTTCACTGAAATAATTGATCATTACTTACCCTTTTGTAACCAAAATAATACCATAAACCCATATAAAGATCACATAACATATAAAGGTAACTTGGGACATAAACATACTTAAATGGAATAACCATACGGTCAACTTCCACTCATATCACTTAATGGAATAGCCATACGGCAGACTTCCATACATACTTAATGGAATAGCCATACGACCGACTTCCATACCCAATGCATTGGAGGTTATAATGTAACCACCCGTCCTGGTATTCACGGCACCACCCGTTATATGGTTTATCACGTAACCACCCATCAAATGTCTAAGTACCATTATAAAATCATAAGACATAAAACAAACATAATGGAAAGAAAACATTTCCACACTTTGATCACAATATATCACTCAAATATATTGACATAAAAAACCTATTGTAAAAAACATTTTCAATACCAAAATACATAAAATATTATATGGTATTTATTTCATTTTAAAAACATCACGACTTGTTGAGGAAGCCAAAGACCAAATAATACTCACGGCAGCGGAAAAGGTCGTTGTCACCGCGTATGTTAAAAGAAACATTCCTTTTTGTCATTTTGTAAAACGCTTCATAGAAAAATATTCCTTTTGTATAAAAGTAAAGGTCAAAGGGTTTTATACACCGTATAAAATAAAGTTATGTATAAAACGAAATATGCCTCAATGAAAGGAGATTGAGACGAAGTCCCTTACCTTGGGTCCGTCATGACTCGATTGTTCCTTAGCATCCTAAATAATAAACTTAAGTTAATTTCTACTTGCTTAAGAACCTTTTTCAAGTTCATTATTCCTTTTATATCACTTATTACCATGTCAAGATCACTATGTAATTATTTAAGTTATTAACGGTCGTTTTAACGATCATTGGTACTTGAGTCCAAAATATGCTCTTTATAATTACAAGTTGTTCATGTGGCCATTATATCCAGAGTTAAACTCATGATGTAGATATCATATATATCATATATATCGAGTATATAAATGCATTTATAATATTACATAATCATTTAGAGGTAAGAAATGAAATGCACCGTTCATGGAGACGGTAAGCCGTACGTATGCATGAATTCTACTTTCATTTCTATGTCATATTAATGGAATTAAAACTAAATGAGAGGTATGCATATTTTAATTATAGAATTATATTAATAATTTATATGTAACATACATCATATATATCCATTACATATATGTACTTATAATAGGACATTACATTTGGGGATAAGAAATGAAATGCACCGTTCATGGAGACGGCAAGCCATACGTACAAATGAATGGTACTTTCATTTCTATCTCATACTTTAATGGGGAGAAATAATAATGATATAGAGGTATATTATAATTCCAGTATAACATCATATATAATAACTTTAAATCCATCCTTTATACATCCCATATATGACATTAACGAATCAAATCACTTTGAGGGGGCGGTAGTCCGCACTTCCTAAAATGAAATTATCGTGTTTACCCACAATGGAAACCATAAAGGTAAACCAAAAATGAAAAATAAAGAAGCATAAGGAAAACATAAACATAATATATATCATATATAAATAGTGTGACATCTTAATGGCCACCATTAAAGGTGTTTAAAAGAAGATTGAACAATCATCGTTTCGTGAGGCAGAAATTCGCCAACCACAGAAACAGTATGTTCCATAACCATTAGATGTATATGTGTGTACGTGTATCTCGAAATCATCTTATAAAAACATACTAGTATATTGAAGATACTGGAGTTGTTACAAAAGAAATGAATAAAAAGAGTTTAGGGGGTTGGAGATGCAAAATAAAACAAAAGAACACAACTGAAGACATTACCTTAAAATCAGGTTACTCTTTTAGATTTGAGCTCAAAGGCTTCCTTGGGAAGACTTCTTCCCACAGTGAGGCTTCAAAAAGTAATAGAGGGATGTGGAGAGACAAAATGGGCAGGGGTTGGCCGAGCCAAAGTCTTTGGAAGTGTGGGTAAGGTGGTAGAGGTGGGGGCCTTTTATAAGAGGAGAGGAGGGGCACTCTTGGAAAGTAAAGAAAAGTCACTTTATTTTAAAATGATATTCGACTTTAAGAGGTCCCACATTGATATAATTCAAGGATAAGGTGATAAGGGTTCTAAATATACCCATCCAATAGGTTTTGGACATATTTAGGTCATATATTTTACATTATCTTTTCATTTTATTTAAATCCATTATTAATGAGGTAATCGCTGCATCATCATGATGTCCGAAATAATTTAATATATTTAATTTCTAAAAATTATAAAAAAAACTCTCATGATGTAGGAAATCTTTTTAGCTTTCTAATTAATATTTATAGTCAAAAATATGATTTGTTTAACCCCATTTAATATTGTTTTAGTAAAACGACTCATGTTTGTGACATTTTTATTTTAACATTAAATAAAAAGGTATTTATGTCATTTTCCAACCAAAGTCGCTCCATGGGGTACCCAAGATGACCCATGGATTCTATTGGTCGGCCATGAAACATCCAATAAGGGTAGGACATGTTTCAAGCTCATCTCATATTATTAAAACATTATTTTTACCATAAACTACACTAACTACCTCTAATCGCGATTAAAAACATAATAAGTTACTATTCACCAAAAACATATTTTAATCTCATTAAGCAACATTTTACTTCTTAATGACAACCATATATGTTGGATTTTTGAAATTCAAAACACTGAGGTGTTAAAATTTCATTTAAATGAAAAATTAGTTTTTTAAGTACCACTTAGTGGTTTCACTATTCATCAAAAATTGAAGTTTTTCAGAAAAATACCAAAACTTCACCCGAAGATATATCTGATATTCCGAATTCAAAAATGTAGTCCATTTTACAAAATTCACAACATATAAGTTTCATTAATGAATTTAATAATTAATTCCGACTGTCAGAGCAAATAGCTTGTTTTTATGAAATAATAAGTATCAAAAGATTGACACTAGTTTAAGTCCGATTTCAAAGTGAAATTAATTCCAACGTCCAATATTGGATTTAATGGTAAAAATATATTCTAATTTCACTTTAAAACCAATTAAAAAGATAATATAATCATATAAATAAATTAGCTTAAAAAGAGGTTTTGAATTAAAATACTACATTTTACACTATTCATTAAAAAATGACCTTTATCGGAAAAATACCAAAAATTTGCACAAAGTAAATTTTGATGTCACGATTCTAAAAAAGAGTTATATTTGGTCCAATAGATTGTATAAGAGTGATAAAAACTATATTTAATGATGGTTCTCCATCAAAAGATGATAAGTGAACCTTTAGTGAAAATTAGGGTATAAATGCCTAAATTTGAATTCTTTCTGTATTTTAAGCCTTTATCTTTTATTGGATAAATGTAAAAACATTTGAAAAATATATATAATCATATTTTAGTTATTTCTATCCATTTCCACCAATACAACGGCTACATGCTAACTACCATTTAAAATAATATTATTATATTACTAGTGTGCAATGTATTTTTTCAAGGAATCTCATCATTGCGTATCGAGTATGCTATCGAACATAGAAACCCATTTTAATTTAAATTAATATTTAATTCGAAAATATTAGTAAATATGAAAATTCGTTATTCTTTATTTACCTAGGATGTTACATCCTCCCCCCATTTTGGGAATTGCATCCTCGCAATTTTATTCACTTATCAAAATCAGTGGGGTATTTATCTCTCATAGCATTTTCAGATTCACACGTTGCCTCTTCAACCATATGGTTTTTTCCAAAAAACCTTTACCTGGTGAATTACCTTATTTCGCAACACTTGCTCTCTTCGGTCAAGAATCTGGATTGGTTGTTCTTTATAAGATAGGTTCTCTTCCAGCTGAACTACCTCTGGACTCAAAACATGATATGGATCTGGTATATACTTCCTCAACATCGAAACATGAAAAACATTGTGTACCTGAGATAAACTCGGAGGTAAAGACACTCGGTAAGCAACTGATTCAACTCTCTCCAGAATTTCATATGGTCCAATGAACCTTGGACTCAACTTTCTTTTCTTACCAAATCTCAACACACTTTTCCATGGAGAAACCTTGAGAAAAACATGATCACCTACCTCAAAAGATAGATCCTTCCTCTAGTTGTCCGCATAACTCTTCTGCCTTCTTTGAGCTGTTCTCATGTGTATCTGAATCAACTGAACTTTTTCTGCCATCTCTTCTACCAATTCTGGTCCCATCAGCTTCCTTTCACCCACTTCATCCCAAAATTCTGGAGTTCGACACCACTTCCCATATAATGCCTCAAATGGTACCATTTGTATACTGGAATGAAAACTGTTATTATAAGAAAACTCAACCAAAGAATGATGTTGGTCCAAACTTCCCTGATAATCAATCGAACAAACTCATAGCATATCCTCCAAGGTCTGAATTGTTTGTTCTGACTGCCCATCTGATTGGGGATGAAAAGCTGTACTAAAATTTAATTCAGTACCCAACGACTTCTGAAGGCCTTTCCAAAATTTAGAAGTAATCCTGGGATCATGATCAGAAACAATGGAGAGAGGAACTCCATGTAACCTGACTATCCCATTAAGATACAAATGAGAAAGTTGATCTAGTGAAAAGGTATCTCGTATAGCAAGGAAATGAGTAGATTTAGTCAAGCGATCAACAATAACCCAGATTGCATTATTACCTTGAGATGTCCTCGGTAATACACCAAAAAAGTCCATGGATATGTTTTCCCATTTCCACTCTGGCACTGGTAAAGGCTGAAGCATCCCTTTCGGTAACTGCCGCTCTGCTTTAACCTGCTGACAAGTTAGACACTTTATAGTAAAATCTGCAATATCCATTTTCATTCCATCCCACCAGTAATACTCCCGCAGATCTCTGTACATATTAGTACTGCCAGGATGAACTGAAAACGGGGAACTATGAGCCTCACATAACAACTCATTCTTCAACTGTGAATCACAATGCACACATAATCTCTTCCCAAACCTCAAAACACAATCATTATCAATATTGAATTCAGGAAACTTACCCTTCTGAACTAGCTCTACCTTTTTCTGCAACTCACTGTCTTCCCTCTGTGCTTTCTTAATTCTGTCTGATATGGATGATCTCACTGATACTTGAAACAAAATAGAAGAAATTACTACACCAACAACTTCTATTCCAAAGTTCATCAAATCAAAAACCAAAAGATCTCGTTCCAAACATAGCATGGTTAATAAAGCACTACTTTTTCGACTCAAAGTATCGACCAATTTATTTTCTTTTCCTGGATGGTAGTGAATTGTATAATCATAATCCTTGATTAATTCTAGCCATATCCTCTGTCTCATGTTCAATTCATTCTGAGTGAATATATATTTTAAACTTTTGTGATTAGTATATCTTTTACACTTTACTCCATACAAATGATGCCTCCATATTTTTAAAGCAAAAACAACAGCAGCTAATTCCAAATCATGTGTAGGGTAATTTACCTCATGAGTTTTCAACTGACGTGAAGCATAAGCAATTACCTGATCATTCTAAATAAGAACACAGCCAAGTCTCTTCAACGAAGCATCACTATATATAACAAACTCACCATTCCTGGAAGGAAGTTCCAAAACTGGAGCATTCACCAATCTTCTTTTCAACTCCCGAAAACAATCATCACATTCTTTTGTCCAGATAAACTTAACACCCTTCCGAGTTAGCTTTGTAATTGGACTAGATAACCGTGAAAAATTTTCAACAAACCTTCGGTAGTAACCTGCCAAACCAATAAAACTACAGAACTTGGTTACATTTGTGGGTCTTGGCCATTCTTCAACATCTTTTGTTTTAACAGGATCAACAGTTATGCCATCTTTTGAAACAATGTGACCCAGGAAAGAAATTTGTTGCAACCAAAACTCACACTTGCTGAATTTCCCATACAATTTCTTTTCTTTTATGGTTTAAAAAATAACCCTTAAATGTCTTTCATGCTACTCTTTACTTTTATAAAACACCAAAATATCATCAATAAACACAACCGAAAACTTATCACCTGAGTCAACTGAGCCATCACTACAGCAAACTCTTCAATTCTGATTTTGACCATCTCAAGCTTCTGATTTTAGAAGGTCATTTCCCTCTGTATGCCTTCCCAGAAAATCTTTTCTGTTTCCTCTATGAAAAACCATTCTCAACAAAGAAATATCTTAGGCAAATCACCATTGTAATCATTAAATGCTATATCATTTCAATCATACCACAAATTAATGTATAATTTAACAATTTTCTAACTCCTAAAGTTGTCTAAACCAACCTTTGATACCAACTATAAGGCCCCGGCCTTAAACCTTACATAATATTGAATTAAATTAATAATTCAAATTGAGTATCTTTTTAGGTTTAGAGTTTTAGAGAATTAGAACATAACTATTACATCTCAAAAGATTACAAAGTAGACACTTCTACTAAGTTTCCATAGAATAAAAAAAAACTCTTAAAAAGAAACATGTCTAGTTCCATGTTTTATATAGCATGACATTCCCTTGATCCCATCCTTGACCCTATTCTACATTAAGTCCTGTGAAAAACATTTCATAAAAACTTGGGGTGAGCATAAAAATCTCAGTAAGGGATACACGAAGAATGAAAAGAGTTAGTTTATCAAAACAACATGTAAACTATGTATACTTCATCAAAGTAATACTTTCCACCTTTATGAAGTAGCAAAAACTCTTCACTAAAATAAAATATCATTACGTACCCTTCTGTAACCAAAATATTACCATAAATCCCATATAAAGATCACATAACATATAAAGGTAACTTGGGACATAAAAATACTTAAATGGAATAACCATGCGGTCGACTTCCACTCATATCACTTAATGGAATAGCCATACGGTCTACTTCCATACATACTTAATGGAATATCCATATGACTGACTTCCATACCCAATGCATTGGAGGTTATAACATAACCACCCGTCCTGGTATTCATGACACCACCCATCATATGGTTTATCACGTAACCACCTATCAAATGTCCAAGTACCATTATAATATCATAAGACATAAACCAAACATAATGGAAAGAAAACATTTCTACACTTTGATCCCAATATATCACTCAAATATATTGACATAACAAATCCATTTTAAAAAACATTTTCAATACCAAAATACATAAAAGATTATATGGTATTTATTTCATTTTAAAAACATCACGGCTTGTTGAGGAAGCCAAAGACCAAATAATACTCGCGGCAGTGGAAAAGGTCGTTGTCACCGCGTACGTTAAAAGAAACATTCCTTTCTGTCATTTTATAAAACGCTTCGTAAAAAAAGATTCCTTTTGTATAAAAGTAAAGTTCAAATGGTTTTATACACCGTATAAAATAAAGTTGTGTATAAAATGAAATATGCCTCAATGAATGGAGATTGAGACGAAGTCACTTACCTCGGGTCCGTCTTGACTCGATCGTTGTTTAACCTCCTGAATAATAAACTTAAGTTAATTTATACTTTCTTAAGAACCTTTTTCAAGTTCATTATTCCTTTTATATCACTTATTACCATGTCTTGAACACTATGTAATTATTTAAGTTATTAACGGTCGTTTTAACGATCATTGGTACTTGAGTCAAAAATATGATCTTTATAATTACAAGTTGTTCATGTATCCATTATATCCAGAGTTAAAATCATAATTTAGATATCATATATATCATATATATCCAGTATATAAATGCATTTATAATATTACATAATCATTTAGAGGTAATAAATGAAATGCACCGTTCATGGAGATGGTAAGCCATACGTACACATGAACGCTACTTTCATTTCTATGTCATATTAATGGAATTAAAACAAAATGAGAGTTATGTATATTTTAATTCTAGGATTATATTAATCATTTAGATGTAACATACATCATATATATCCATTATATATATGTACTTATTATATTACATTACATTTGGGGATAAGAAATGAAATGCACCATTCATGGAGACGGTAAGCCGTACGTACGCATGAACGCTACTTTCATTTCTATCTCATACATTAATGGGAATAAATAATAATTATATAGAGGTATATTATAATTCCAGTATAACATCGTATATAATAACTTTAAATCCAACCTTTATACATCCCACATATGTCATTAACGAATCAAATCACTTTGAGGGGGCGGTAGTCCGTACTTCCTAAAATGAAATTATCATGTTTACCCACAATGGACACCATAAAGGTAAACCACAAATGAGAAATAAAGAAGCATAATGAAAACATAAAAATAATATATATCATGTATAAATATAGTGACATCTTAATGGCCACCATTTAAGGTGTTTAAAAGAATATTGAACAATCATCGTTTCGTGAGACAGAAATTCGCCAACCACAGAAATAGTATGTTCTTTAACCATTAGATGTAGATGTGTGTAAGTGTATCTCGAAATAATCTTATAACAACATACTATTATATTGAAGATACTGTATTTTTTACAAAATAAATGAATAAAAAGATTTTAGGGGGTTGGAGAAGCAAAATAAAACAAAAGAACACAAGTGAAGACATTACCTTAAAATCGGGTAACTCTTTTAGATTTGAGCTCAAAGGCTTCCTTGGGAAGACTTCTGCCCAATTTGAGGCTTCAAGGAGTAATAAAGGGATGTGGAGAGACAAAATGGGTAGGGTTTGGCCGAGCCAAAGTCGTTGGAAGTGTGGGTAAGGTGGTAGAGGTGGGGGCCTTTTATAAGAGGAAAGGAGGGGCACTCTTGGAAAGTAAAAACAAGTAACTTTAGTTTAAAATGATATTTGGATTAAAGAGGTCCCACATTGATATGATTCGAGGATATGGTGATAAGGGTTCGAAATATACCCATCCAATAGGTTTTGGACATGTGTAGGTCATATATTTTACATTATATTTTCATTTTATTTAAATCCATTATTAATGAGGTAATCGCTGCGTCATCATGATGTCATAACTAATTTAATATATTTAATTTATAAAAATTATAAAAAAACTCTCATGATGTAGGAAATATTTTTATCTTTCTAATTAATATTTATAGTCAAAATTCTGATTTGTATAACCCCATTTAAATATTGTTTTAGTAAAACAACTCATGTTTGTGACATTTTTATTTTAACATTAAATAAAAAAGTATTTGTGTCATTTTCCAACCAAAGTGGATCCATGGGGTCCCCAAGTTGACCCATGGATTGTCTTGGTAGTCCATGACACATCAAATAAGGGTAGGAAATGTGTCAAGCTCATCTCATATTATTAAAACATTATTTTTACCTTAAACTACACTAATTACCTCTAATCGCGATTAAAAACTTAATAAGTTACTATTCACCAAAAAAATATTTTAATCCCATTGAACCACATTTTACTTATTAATGACAACCATGTATGCCGTATTTTTGAAATTCAAAACACAGAGGTGGTAAAATTTCATTTAAACAAAAAATCAGTTTTTTAAGTACCACTTAGTGGTTTCACTATTCATCAAAAATTGAAGTTTTTCAGAAAAATACCAAAACTTCACCCTAAGCTATATTTGATATTCCGAATTCAAAAATGAAGTCCGTTTTAAAAAATTCACAACCTATAAGTTGCATTAATTAATTTAATAATTAATTCTCGCTGTCAGAGCAAGTAGCGTGTTTTTATGAAACAATAAGTATCAAAAGATTGACACTAGTTTAAGTCCGATTTCAAAGTAAAATTAATTCCAACGGACACTATTGGATTTAGTGGTAAAAATATATTCTAATTTCACTTTAAAACCAATTCAAAAGATAATCTAATCATATAAATAAATTAGATTAAAAAGAGGTTTTGAATTAAAATACAACATTTTACACTATTCATTAAAAATGAACTTTATCGGAAAAATACCAAAAATTTACACAAAGTAAATTTTGATATCTCAATTCTAAAAAAGAGTTATATTTGGTCCAATATAATGTATAAGAGTGGTCAAAACTATATTTAATGACGGTTCTCCATCAAAAGGTGATAAGTGAACCTTTTTTGAAAATTAGGGTATAAATGCCTAAAATTGAATTCTTGCCATATTTTAAGCCTTTATCTTTTATTGGATAAATGTAAAAACATTTAAAAAACATATATAATCATATTTTAGTTATTTCTATCCATTCCCACAAATACAACAGCTACATGTTAACTACCATTTAAAATAATATTATTATATTACTAGTGTGCAACGTAAGTTTTCAAAGAAACTCATCGTTGTGTATCGAGTACGCTATCGAACATAGAAACCCCTTTTAACTAAAATTAATATTTAATTCGAAAATATTAATAAATATGAAAATTATTTATTCTTTATTTACGTGGGATGTTATTGTTTTTCTTCTTTTACTACCTCATATCTATGTTTTCTCCCCTCCACAACAATGTGAGATTAAAAGTGGAATGTGTTTTCTACAGTTTCTTATTTTTAATTGTGTTTAAAAATATTCTCCTTTCTCTAATCGCTGCTACAAATGAAGTCATTAATTGTATTAGAAATTTTATTTTTCAATGAAAAAATTTTTGAAAACAGAATCGATGATAAAATCGTGAAGCCTTCTTAACACTAGGAAAATAATTCATAAATGACCAATTTATAAGCATAATCATAAAGTAATGATAATAGCCCCCTTTATGAGTACTAAAATAAATAATGATAAAGGGGAAATTTTTCAATGTTTTATTTTAGTGCTAATAATGGGGGTGTTTATGATTGATTTATTTTATAATTGATAAAGGGTTTTTTCAGTGATTTTTATCCCTAATATTTGTTTACATTATTAGCACTTTTTTGTTGAACTCTTAAAGATCATGCATATTCTATAAAGTTTCAATAACATTTCATCCTCCCTAAAAAAACCAAAACAAGAACTAAATAGATGTATGTAAACAAATACTTAAAAGATGAGTGAAATAAAAATATAACATTTCACTACCATTTAAATTAAAAATGCACACAAAAAATATTTATATTAATGTGTTTTATACAATTAATCAAAAAAATTTCAACCAATATAAATAATAAAAGCACTTATAGTAGGATTTATTGGAAGTTAAAACTCTATAAAAATACATTCCTCTTTAATAAAATAAATTTTACGTTGAGTAATAGTAAATAAAAATTAAAAAAATTATGAAATGGTTTCTAATTTACATACAAAAAATTATATTATAAATTACTGTATATATATATATTAACAATATTATCAGTTAATCATGATTCAAATTGATGTGTAGTAAATTTATACACTTAAAAAAATGAATTAATGATGATTTTTCTTAACATTGACGACAATACAAGATGTTTTTCTTATATTTGACTATGTTATACACGTTTCAAAATAAAATTAAACTTTTATACTTAAAAAACATGAACTTTGATACATACCAGTTGCATCATGTGATGGATTGATAAGTGGCCAATTCTTATACATAACAATGGAATTTTTGTTAATACTTTTGATTTTTTTAAACCATATGAACTTGTTTTACTTGTAATGACAATGTGAAACAAAATTTAATCTAAATCGGGTTTCTATTGAAAACATACACATCATGTAATACATACCACATCTTTTGTTGCATTTATTTGTTGTCAATTCCCAAATTTCAAAAATGAATTACAGATAATTGTATTAATTTTTGAAAAAAATATGATACATTGTTCACATTTTTGTCCCATGATTTTCATTTTAAACTAGAATGATAGTTTTATATTGATAACATACACATTAGGTCATTCCAACCACACCATACATAATATTGTAATGAGCCCGAATCATATACATTGCAACTGAATTCTTTATAATATTCATATTATTTGAAAACATTAAGAAATTATTTTCATAGTTTTGGATTTGTGAAGAATGTTTTAAAATAAACAAAAACACACACACACACACAGACACACATATATATATAAACCATCTACATCAAGTCATACTGAATACAACATGTGTTATATTCATTTTTTGTCAATTACTTCATATTAAAAATGAAATATGGGGAATTTTACTAATGTTTGAAAGAAATATGAACTCATTTTCAATTTTATTTACAGTGAGGTGCATTTTAAACTAAAATGACCCTTTTATATGAAATATAAAAACACCAGGTTATAAAAGAGACGTCATGCATTATATTTATGTGATTTTAATTCGAAAACATAAAAATAAATTATGATTGGTTTTATGAAATTATGAAAAATATTCTGAGATCATTTCTTGGTTTTGGAATTGTGATGCGACTTTTAATCTAAAATGGAACTTTTATATTGAGAACACACACATTGTGTCATACCATCTACATCTTGGGTCGTACTAATGTGTTATTTATTCCTACATGTCACAATTTAATTATGGATCATTTTCCTAATGTTTGAAAATAACCCATGTTTATTGTCATGAATTTGTTTATGTGATGTGGAACTCAAACAATTATGTACCCATTATATTAAAATAAATAACTTCGATTCATACCAACAACATCCTGCACCATAAGGATTTGTGGTCAATTAAAACATGTCAAAAATGAATTATCGATCATTTTTCAAATGTTTACAAAAAATATTGTATTTTTTCATAGGTTTTCCTATGAGATTATTGTTTTAATCTAAAATGAACCATTTTTATTGAAAGAAAGAAATTCCTGTAAAAAATTCAATAACATTTTTCATATTGAAATATGATCTATTCTCTAATGATAGAAATGACTTGTTGAAAATTTTCCAAATGTTTGAAAAAATTATTATTATTATTTCTCAGTTTGGGAAATGTGAGATGTTTCAAACAAAAATAATAACTCTATATTGAAAACATGTACATAAAGTCATATGGACCACATCATGTGTCAGTTTTATATGCAGATGATTTCTATATAAGAAAAATGAAATATGGATTGTTTTTGTCATGTTAGGAAATAATCCATACTAGTGTTCTTAGTTTTTGTTATGTCACGTGTGTTTTAAACTAAAATGGTACTTTTATATAGAAAATAGTAACATTAGGCCAAAGAAAGACACATAATTTCCTAGATTAATGGAAGGAAAATTATTACATGTCCAAAATGATTATATGTTGATTTAATAAATTACCAAAATAGTATGACTATGTTTTGTTGGATTTCAGTCTGTCATCTAATTTTTTACTAAAATGTCACATTTAAATTTAAAACAAACATTTTAAGTCATATTGGTCAAACCATTTATCAAATTTATGTTAAACTAAATCCTCCACAACAAAAATAAAATATGTATCATTTTCTTAATGTTTGAAAATAACATCAGCACATTTTCATGGTTTTCCCAAAGATAACTGGGTTTTAAACATAAATTGAACCTCAATGTTGAAAAAAAATTAATTTTACACAAGCCACATCATGTTCCAAATTAACAAAAGATCAATTTATACACATAAAAAAATGAATTATGGGTATTTTTAATATAGTTTGAAAACATTTTGATCTTGTATTATCGGTTTTTTCTGGTGATTATCCTTTTAAACTAAAATAAAACTCAAATATTGGATACATACACTTAGATTCATACAAAATCAATCATGTTCTAGACCAACATGATGTATATTCATATACATTATAAATATATTATGGGCCATTTCCTTAAATATTGAAAATAACCAGAGTTCGTTTTCTCAATTGTTTCTAGTGACATGAGTTCTAAACTGAATTAACACTTGTATATTGGGAACACACACATGAAGTAGTGCTAACCACATCATGTGTTGGATTTATGTGAGGTCAATTATTACATTCCAATAATGAATATTTTTTCATTTTCTTAAATTTTAGGACAATATGATATTTTTTCTCATTTTTGAATACACGCTGCCTGTGTTACATGAAAATGACACTTAAAATCATTCTATTTGACTCAAAATACCACATCATGGGATATATTTATATGTGGTAATTTACTTCAAATTATAAGTAAATTTTAGATCATTTTACAAAGGTTTGAATAAAATTGAAACTGGTTTTTTTATTTTTTTCTATGTGATGTGTTTTTTATTTAAACTGACAATTTTATATTGAAAAGAAAAAAATTCAGTAATACCGGACACATAATGTGTCAGAATGGAATGTGGTATAATCCCACATGTCACACATGTAATATAGATCATTATCATATGTTTTGAATACAATGGAATATTTTTTTCCTGGTCATGAATATATGTTGTGTGTTCAAAACTAAAATGACTCTGTTATATTGAGAACGTAAAATATATGTGATTATTGACACATCATGTGTTATATTATTGTTCAGTCATTTCATATAAACACAAAATTTTATATAGATCATTTTCTTGAGTTTTCAGTATAATAAGATCTTGTTTTCATGTTTTTACCAATGTGAAATTTTTTTTAAACTAAAATGTTAGTTTGAATGTGAAAAAACATATAATTAGAGTCATACTAACCAAATAGTGTGTTAGATTAATACATTGTAGATTTATACATATCAAAAATTAATTATGGAACATTTTCCAAAATTTAGAAAACAATATGGTATTATTTACTTGATTTTGACAATTTATTTTTTAGTTTGTTATAAAATAATAAATTTATAATGAAAATACACTTTGAGTCATTATAGAAACATTGTTCTTTAGATTTATATCCAATAAATCCATACACATAAAAAATAATTGTGGATTATTGTTCTAATTTTTTTGATAGTATGATCATGTGTACTATTTTTTTTAATGTACTATTTGTTTTAGAAAAAAATGGTACTCTTAATTTGATGAAATGTATGTTGAGTCATACTAGCCAGGTCATTTATCATATTTATGTGTAGTTGATTTATACATGTCAAACAAGAATTATGGCTCAATATCCTAATGTTTGAAAAAATAGGATGTTGTTTTTTTGGTACTTATATGTTGATTCATATTTTAAAATAAAGTAAAAAATTTATATTGAAAAAAAATAATTTAATCAATACTGAAAAAATCATGATTCAGATTGATTTTCATTGAATTACTACACATAAAAAACAATTATGGATAGAAGTCTAGAATTTTGAAAACAATATGAAATTATTTGATTATCATTGACATTGTTACACACATTTGTTTACTAAAATACAAATTTTATTTTGAAAACATGAAGATTAAATCATTTTAGAAAAAACCAATGTCAGATTTATTACTATTTGAATCATACACATCACAAATAAGATCACTCACACTACTCAAATCCTTTGGTAAATTAAAAAATTTTCAAAAAAGAACAAAAAGTGATGAAATAAATAATGTTCTTTAATGGAAGATAAAAATAAAAAAATATTGGATTTTTATGTTTTGATTTATCTAGGGAGTTCAATGTATAGGGGTGTCAAAATTTTAGTTCGATTATTGCTTGAACAACACAAGAGATGGGGTCCTCTATGGGGGTTTTATTTAATGTCGGTGAAGGTTTAATCAATGATTTTTAAAAAAACTGAAAAAGAAACATATTTATCAACACTAAATTAGTAATTGACGATAAAACCACTCTTAATGAGTTCCACCTCTTAGCGCTGATAAGGATTGTATTTTATCATCACATTCCGAAAAAGGATGATAAATATTGGTTTTATAAGTACTTTATATTTTTTTCTGGAAAAACCAATATTTATTAGTGATATTTGGAATTATATGATAATGTTCCATATTTTTTGATATATTAGGTGATGTCCGCTGAGATCATCCCTCCCCCAAGGGAGTTGGATGGAACTCTATCATCCTTCGAGGGTACTCATCCTCACTCCTATCACTTTTGTATCCCAAATTTTCTTCCATCTTTACCCCATAACATTGTTATATCTAAAGATTTATAATAGTTTAATGGAATCCCAAAAAATTCAAAATCATACTCAGACTTCAACTAAACCTCATTGATTTTTAAACTAATATTGATATCATTTTTCAAAAAACATCGTCCATATGTGGATTTATTTTATGGGTTTGTTTTTAGATATTGGGGACTATATGAATGATTTACTATGTTTCTTTTCAATAATAGATTCCTCTTGATTTAGTTATATTCTATGAACTACTTGGACCAACCATGATTTAATGTGACCACATTTGAAAGAAATCTTGTTTATCATCTTTTTGCTGGAATTATGATTTCAACATGAAATGAGGTACCCCAATTATGGTGATTTGGGTTAGTTTTCCAGACCACCCTTTTCATTTTCAGAATCATTAAATTATTTTAAATCTAGGTAATTTGGATGGTAGATATTTATGTTATGATAGTATAAATATAAAGATTTTACATCCTATATCTCGACAAATTTTCATTCAGGATGATGTTTAACGAACTCTAGTAGTGAGTGTTTGGATTACAGTTGGGGAATAGTTCCTATGCAAGAATCTTGTTTCCTTTGAGTCATTGATTGATTTTTCTCTTCATTCAAGAAGAAGTTTCACTTTATAGAATCTCATAGGCATGGGTACATGTATCAATATAAGAAGAAAGATGAAATATTGGGATCTAGTGGTATGGGTATGTTGTCCATTTATGGCACATGTCTAAATGAACATGTTCAAATTGGGGTTTCTGTTGACTGAAGAATTAATTTAGAGGTAGTTCAATTTGGATCACCTTTCAAACAAAAAATAAAAGGATGTCATCACCCCGAAGGATGCGTGGGTGTTAATCCCTGATTCGAGAGTAGTAGAAATATATGGTATATTGAGATGTGATTTTGAGGTGGTGTTTGCAACAAGACCCATGGAAATTAAAATAAATATATCTATGGAGGAATCTAATGAAAAGGCATTGAGAATTGGTGTTAAAGATAAGCACAAGGTGGTGTTATAGGTGGAATGTGAAGAAAATGAAACATTCTGTATAAACTGTGGTGGTAGTTGTGGCTAGTTGAATGTAACGAGTAAGGGGATTCTAAGATGGAGTATCTCAGATATTAATCTTATATATCTCTTGGATGATCTAGAGGTTGAATGGTCAGTTTAGGGATACGGGTATGAAATAAAAGAAATAATGGAAATACAAACACCAATACTAGCAGAGAACTTCTATTATGGCCAATGTCATTATGGGAGAGATTAAGAGGATGATATATCTAGCAAAGATTCAATGGACAGTGTCAATGGAGTTCATTTAAGAGGCATATATATCCCATGGAGTATGAGGGAGCATAATGAAAAAATGGATTTAGGGAGATTCATTGTATTAAAGGGAAAGAGATCTAAAGGATGTAAGGACAACTGTAAGCTACCTAAACCGATTTAAATAAGGTCAGACAAAAAGAATAAGGTGATGGATTATTATCCCATGTATCATGGATAAGAAGGCGAGAACAATACGAATCATGATAGTGAAAGTCAGATAATGGAATGTGGTGAGTCCAAGGAATAAGAATAGGGTGGCGGCATAGTTGTTGACCTGATTTAGGGATAAGAGCTATCAAATAGAATGGTTAGAGAATTATATAATGGGGATGAGGAAAAGGGGAGTCTTGGGATCATATTATTCATTTCAATGAGGAAATGTTATAGGAGGTACATGAGATCAATTCTACATTGTAAGAGGTCCACATGATTGATGAGAGGATGATTCAAGAAGGCACTATTAAGGAAAAATGTGTATGGATCAAAAATAAAGATTATAATATGAAACCTGGCTTCAACAAAACAAATACTAGTGTGGGAGATTAAGTCAATACATGGACAATATGACCTATAATTTTGAAGACCTCCTCGAGGATGACTCAGACATGAAGAAAACTTCTCTTAAATGATGTTTATATATAGGTAACGATTCTAATAGGATTAAACATGATTTCAAAGATTCAGTTATTTATTATTGTGTCTTTTGATTTCATGATCATAGGATGAATAGTTTTCCAATTTTCTTATAAAATTTATTTCATAATACAAATTTAATTTTCAGCTAGCTGAAAAAGACTGTATAAAATAAATTATAAAATATTAAGTGTATATATATTAATAAAGAATAAATAATAATAAATTTAAAAAATAATTAACATTATTAAAGAAAAGATAATCATAAATACGTTAATGTTATAAGAGAGTGAAATTTAATATAAAAATTAATATACTTTAGAATAATTAAAAAAATGGATGAATTTTATTATGTATATAAATTATTAAAAAATGAAAATAAATATATACTAAAATGAAATGAATACATAATAAAAAAGTACATTCCAACCATAATAGAAACCTTAACTGCTAAAGAATGTATTTTTTTAAATAAATATTTAAAATAAATAACATATAATAAAACAAAAATATAAATATTAAAATTGAATAAATTATAATGAAATGTATAAATGATGTAACATTACTTGTGAATAAATGATAATAAATAATATTAATTGAATGAATGTTAAAAAAAGATGAAATTAAATAATTTAAACATTCTTCATATTGTAAAAATATTAGAAAATGAACAAGTATTATTAATTATTTAAATTATTTGAAAAATGTAAAAAATATATATATGATACAATGAAAATGAATAAATATTACTTATAGAAATTACTAACATATTAAAATCATAAAATATTAATGAATAAAAATATATTAATAATTATTAAAATCATTAAAATTACAAAAAAATTAACATTGAATCTTTGAAAATGAAAAAATAAAAAAAATTAAGTTTATAACTTATAAGATAATATTTAAAATTAATAAATTCGAAAAAAATATTTAAAATTAATAAATGGTATATTTTTAATAATAATATAAAGAATGAATAAAATTTACTAATTAAAAACAATATATATATATATATATATATTATGTTAATAAATTTACTACAAAAATAAATATTAAAAATTGAATAAATTAATGAAATATTATTTGTGTATATGTTATATATAAAAATGAATTAATTACATATAAGAATGTATAAAATTAATGTAACACATGATTGATATATGCTAAATTGAAAATAAAAACTTTTGTTTAAAATTCTATTACTTGATATAAATAGTTTATATTTTTATTTAATATTAATTATTAATTATAAACCATTTTCACTAAGTACATGACTTATTTAATGTAAATATCCATATTTGTAGTTAAATTAATCATATACAAAGAAATACGATATATATATATTGATATATATATTGATATATACAAATGAATATATTTTAATTTTTATAAGGTAACATATATCAATGAACAATTAGTTATAAAAAAAGTAAAGATTAATAAATTACAAATGTATTAAATAAAAATATTTATAATTAATAAATTGTAAAAAAGAAAAAAAAAGTTCTAAAAAAGAACACTACATTAATTTATGAAAACTAAAATTGAAAGAATATTCATTTATACTAAACTGGGGGTTTTAATTTTAAAAAAAGCACGAAACCTTTATCATTACATATAACACACCTCTTTATTAGTGCAGAAAAAGAACCAATTTTTTGGTGCTTTTGTTGGAAATGGTAATGGTCATGGCAGCTAGTGAAAAATATACAGTCCTTCAAGATCCCTCTAACACAACTACATTAAAAACATAAAATCAAATCGATATATTAATTTATAAAAATCCTGAATGAAATATAAATATTACATTGCTCTATCATTTCAATAAAAAAAATTACATTTTAGATATTTTCATTTTTGTAATATTTAAAATTAATTAAATAAAATTAAAATCCAATATAAATAGTCAAAAATTTTAGATCATGACATTTTCAACAATCAACCTCTTTTATAATCTTGTCTAAGAAATAAAACAAATGTTTTTTGGTAACTCTAAATAAAAAATAGTCAAATTATGATTTTATTATAATCCATATATGATAAATTATATTATTAATTGATATACATGTAAATAATATCATTAGTTTACCAATTAATTATATTATGATTTCTCATATTTTTAATTTTCTATTAATTAATATTTACAATATAATACATTAAATCAATATTATATTATTTGTTATTAATGACATTGTTAATTAATAATCTAAATAAATAATATTATTAATTAGAAAAAATTTAATGATATTTTTAGTATAAAAATAATTTTATTAACTAATTTTTTTACAAAACGTAAATCATTAAACAAAATTAGATATTTTAAATTTAAAACAAGAACATTGATAATATCGGGCACATTGTGAGTCAGATTAACACATGGTTAAATATTACATGTCATTAATTATTTACGAATCATTGTCCTAATGTTTGGAAATAATATGAGCTTATTCACTCTATTTTTACAACATGACACATGTTTTAAACAAAAATACATCTTTTATATCGACAATTCCAAGTTGGAGTCATACTAGCCACATCATATGTCGGTCTGATCTCCAGTTGATTCCCAAAAGTCATAAATGAATTATATAGCATAATTTCATGTTTAAAAAATAATTGAAACTCATTTACTTGATTATGATAGTATGATTCTCATTTTAATATAAAATTAAACATTTATTTTTAAAACACACACTTTGTGTCATATCGATAAATTTTTTTTTCAGATTTACAAGAGGTTGATTTTTATACATCGAGAATGAATTATGGATCATCTCTCTAATGATTGAAAATAATATAAGTTTGTTTGTTCGATTTTGTATATGTGACAAATTCTTTAAACTAAAATTTCACTTTAATACTGAAAACAATCATATTGAACATAATGACCACATTTTGTGTCAGATTAATGTGCGGTTATTTTCTATAATCACAAATTAATTATGGTTCATTTTACTAATGTTAAAAAAATTTCACTGATTTTTTCATGGTTTAGGCTATGTGACGTAAATTTTAAACTAAAATTCCACTTTTATATTGAAATCTTTAAATTAGAGTCATTCTAGAAACAACATGTGTCAGATTGAATTTTAGTTAATTATAACATGTCATTTATATTTATGGATTTTTTTCGTAATGTTTAAAAACAATCAAAGTTCCTTTGATCAATTTTGGCTATGTGACATGTGTTTTGAACTATAATGAAACTTTTATATTATAAAAATGCATATTGGTTCATAAAGAACATATCATGAGTCTGATTGACATGAAATCCATTACTATACTTCTTAAATACATTATGGTTTTTTACTAATGTTTGATAAAAAATTGAATGTGTCTCCTGGTTTTGGCTATGTGACGCATGTTTTAAACTAAAAAAACAATTTTCTATTTAAAAAATAAAATATGACTCATATCAATCCCATTATGTTTCATATTGACATGTGGTATATTCCAACTCTTCAAAAATGAATTATGGATCATTTTCTAAAATTTTGAAAACATTCCATTCTAATTTTTTCTCTTTTGACAGTGTGACACACATTTTATGTTAAAATGACTCATTTAAAATGAATACATTCCATTCGAGTCATATTAGACAAATTGTATATCAGAATGATGTGTAGTAAATTTCTACACATGAAAAATTAAATATGAATCATTTTACTAATGTTGTAATAAAATAAGAGCTCTTTGGATTTTTTGTTATGTGATATGTGTTTTAAACCAAAATAAACAATTATACTTAAAAATTAATTTTTTTCATACCGACAACATATTGCAATGGATAAACATGTGATTTATTCATAAATATAAAAAATAAAATGTATATCTTTTTAATAATGTTTGAATACAGAAAAAGATCATTTTTTCAGTTTTTCTATGTGACGTTCATTTAAAACTGAAATTAAACTTTTTTATTGAAAACACACACTATGAATCAAAACAACTACATCATGTGTTGGGTTGACATGTAGCCAATTTTTATATTTCTCAGATGAAATATGGATCATTTTCAAAATGTTATAAAAAAATTTCTTGTTTTATCTATTTTGGATATACGACTCATGTTATATTGACTAAAATAAGAATTTAATATTGAAAACACAGATTCTGAGGCTAACAAACTACATCATGTGTTGGATTTTTGTGTGGTAACTTCCTACCCAAAAAATATTAATTATTATTCATTTTACCAAAGTATGAAAACAATTTTATATTGTTTTACTAGTTTTCATTGTGTGATGAGTGTTTTAAACAAAAATGATACATATCTCTTAACTACTCACACCTATGGTCATACCAGAAACATCGTGTATTATATTGATATCTAATCCATTATTACATGAAAAAAATAAATCTTGTATCATTTTCCTAAAATTTCATGATAGTATGACCATTTTTGTATAGTTTTTTCTAAGTGATGCATGTGTTACAAAAAAATGACACAGAAAATCATGCACTTTGTATAATACTGGACAAATCGTGTGTCAGATTTATATAAATTAAATTATTACATATCACAAATTAATTATGGATCATTTAAATATGTTATGAAAATAATCATATATTTCATTCATAGTTTTTCCATTGTAACATGTTATCTAAACTAAAATGGAAATTTTATATTGAAAACACATATTTTATGTCAGAACAAACACATCATGTGTTGGATTGAAAACTAGTAAATTCGTATATGTGACAGATCAAATATGTATTTTAATCATAAGGTTTGAAAAAAATTCATGTTTTTACATGGTTTTTGATAATTAACACATGTTTTAAACTAAAATGAATCTTTTATATGGAAACTCAGACATTATGTGATACTGGAAACATCACGTGTTAGATTAAAATTTAGTTGATTCATACACACTAAAAACAATTATAGATTATTTTATTTAATTATCTTGAAAATTTAAGACCATATTCTTATTTTTTGTAATGGTATGTTTTTTAAAACTAAAATGATAGTTTTAATGAAAAAATATGCACTCTTAGTCAAACTATCCACATAATGTGTGAAATTGATGTGTGATCAATTCTAATAAGTCAAAAAAATATTTATCATTTTTCTAAAGATTCAAAATAATATCAGATCATTTAATATATTTTTACTATTTAATATGTGTTTTAATCATAAATGACACATTCATTTTGAAAACATGAACATTGTATTTATTGAGTCACATCATGTGTCATATGGACCTTCAGTCAATTTATATACATCCAAAAACGTGTAAGGATTATATTACTATTTTTTTGGATTGATTGATCTCATTTACTCAGTTTTGGATATCTGGTGTTTTTAGAGTAAAATTATACTTTTAAATTGAATAAGTGTACACTGATTAAAAATAGCTACATTGTGTTTTAGATATATTTTCATATATTTCCTAGACATCCCACATGAATTATCAATAAGTTTATTAATGTTTGAAAACCATATGATATTGTTTTATTAGTATTGATAATGTGATTTCCACTTTAAACTAAAATTAAAATGTCATATTGAAAACAAACACTGTGATTCATAGATACCACATGTTTTTTCAGATTGATGTTCATTAAATTCCTACTTTTAAAAAATACATAAAAATTTATTTTATAGAATAAAAAAAATAAGATCTCATTTGTTCAGTTTTAAAAATGTGACAAGAGTTTTAAACTAAAATAAATAGTTTATATTGAAAACATGATCTTTGAATAATTCTGGACACATCGTATGTAATATTGATACGTGATCTGACTAAAAATTATAACGTTTTTATTAAATCATTTGAGAAGCACAACATACAACAAAAAGTTCATGGGGGGGTGAAAGTGGTGAAGCCTGAGGGAACCCCCTCATACAATAATTGAACTATAAATTTGAAGATAACAAATAGAATAAAAAACATCAAAAATTTATCCTCATTACCATTGGATGAAAGAAGATCTTCCAACATGTCACCCTCATTAAATTTATATAGAACTGATATACTAGAAAAAATAGGATCCAAATAGGCATGTATAAGATAAATAATATTCCAAAGGAAATTCATATGACCTTTCATGGCATTAACAACAAAATCAGAATATGTTTCAATAATAGTGATATAAATATCTATCTTTTTACATTAATCGATTCCTTGAAGTATCATGGATTCCTCTACCACCACTGAAGTGCCCTCCCTATAGAAAGACAGAAATCCACAATAACCAAGCCTATACCATCACGAACACCACCACCTATGCACATTATCCCTTGCATGAATAAACCACACACGTTTAATTTAATCTCATGTCTTGGAAGATACCATATAACCCAAATACTAGGAGACCACCACCCATAAACTTCATCCCCAATCGAACTACCATGAAACAAAAATAAATGTTGAACCAAGAAGATGTTAACATGTTTATAGTGCCTAAAAAATAAAGAGAGATTATCCAAAAACTTATGCCCAATATAATTTTGATTAGTCCAGAACCCTTTATGACATTAGTCATTACACATATACCATAAAATATAACACACAATGGTGATGAAAAAGGTCTATCCCCTATTTTTCACACCATCCCATGCTTATAAATCCCAACATAGTTGTAAAAAAGCATCAAAAGATGTTAAAAATCCACTAAAATATGAAATTCCAACAATATAAACCTACAAATACACATCCTAGTCATATTTACAAAATACACGAACAACATATTCAGATTTAGAGATAACACAACACTTTCATTTCAATGTATGTGGAATTTTTTTTTCTTCAGATTATCATTAGTGGGAATATAAAATTACAAATTCTCTAAAAAAGGAAAATGATTTTTGGATAATAATGTTTACAACATTGTCTACTGATCATATTATCCTTGTTCCAGATGAGATGAATCATGAACCAAAACTCAGAGAAATAAAAATAAAAATATATATATTTGATGGATTCCTACACATCATAAATAAATTATGTATCATTTCACTCTTTTGAAAACAACCCAAGTTAATGTTTTATTTTTTGACAACGTGATATGTGTTTTAAAATTAATTAATTTGAAGAGATCAATATATCACATAAACATTGCATCTTCCGAAACTCATTCAACTTCATTCACATATAATTCCATGATTCTACATTGAGAATTAGAATAAAATTTCAAAGAGGAATCAATATTATTTTTTATAATATCTTTTATTGGGATGTATTTTGATGAATAAAATGTTAATTTTAAGGATTAGGTATTTCATTTTAATAATGGTTGTGAGGGTGATTATAATAGAGTAGAGAGAATTTTTATATACTCATAAAAAAATAGAAAGATAATAAATGAAAATGATAAATCATGGAGAATAGAAGTAAATTCCATAAATGTTGCTAATATTACTTCATATTCATGGGAAAGTGTATCCTTTAACCATTTATTTCTCACCATTTTCTTTACAATAGCCTCATTGTATAACCTCTCATGTAAAAACATTTGTTCTTGTCTCTTAATAGATCAACCCAAATTTTATGTTGTGTAACCCTCCATGATATATCTCTTTAAATAATCAATGAAATAATTCTTTATTTACACCCTCTTCACTAAATCAATTTTTAGTTTAAGAAAACTCAAACTAAAAACTAATGTAGGGAAATTAGTGAAAAGATAAAAAAATGCTTGGCCATTTAGGGAAAAATAATATACCATTTAGAATCATTTTCGAATTATAGTAATAATGGTGTGATTGAATTTATGATATGTAAGATTTGTAAATATATCAACCATGTTGAGTTGATGTTAGAACACATATATAGATTCAAGTGGATTTGAATGTATCTGAAACTACATCCCATAAATTTGGGGCCTATAATAAAGATAATATTTCTATTTTTCTTAGATGAAACACCATCAATCAATGCATTCATACTATTTTCATTTGTCGAGGAAACACATGTTGGGGAGGACCATAAACTCTATTTCCTCACTCAAGAGAGAACACATATCTATGGTGGGATTCAAATTTCATTTGAATGATGGGAAAACCAAATAAGATAAAAAATTATGTTAATTACAAATGTATATTTATAATACATATATAGATAAAATATTTCCACTGGTATATGACGTTTATTTTAGGAAATTTAATTTCTATGTATTACAATGTTGAGGGTTCAAATCCCAAATGTATCTTAAAGGTCATTGCAAGTACATGATCACATGCATTATCAAAACTCACCAAAAATTGTTATTAAAAATCGTTATGTCACCACGTACTCTTTCCACTCACACTAAAAGATAAATTTATTTTTTCATTTTTTTGAATATTATGTTATCCTTGTTTTACAAAAACAAATATAGGAAAATAAATAAGTAAAAAATACATTATTTTAAATTTTAATTACCATGGAAAAATACATTTTTGGGGATATTAGTCTATTGATGGTATTTAAAACATAAAATTATTCACTTTCATGAAGCTTAATTTATTGTCATTTACTATAGTACTTTTTTAATACCATTTAAAACTTAATATCTCCACTTGAAATATTGATCTACCTAACATGTAAATTTGTTCAATTATGTTAAAGTATGACATATTCACATTAATTCGTTTATGTCTGTGGAACTGTATACATTCATCGATGGATCCATAGGCCTAACTAAGCTATTTATCATTATACTATGTTCAACATGTTACTTCATGTAGAATTTATATACATAAATTTAGAAACCAGTGTAGAAGAAAACATTTACATTTGGTCCCCTGTATATGCAATGAAGTTGTTTAGTGATAGAATTGAGATTTATTGATAAATCATTAAAAATATGATCATAAACCATATTATAAACTGTTTATTATAGGTCATTGGTATCCATATTTCATCCCTTGATGGATTCAAATGTATAAAAATTAATGTAAGGGATCCATAATATGAAGGAAACTCTAAACCATTATTTAAAATGTAAAGGTGAGTCTGATCATTCCCTATAATGGTAATTCTAAAAACAAATCTTATAAAAATTTTCTATCCCATAAATATTACACAATGATGAGATTTTGGGATCCCAATTATATCAACACCTGGGAGGTAATCGTTATAGAATTCAACTAATTCCTTAACAATAAAATCACTCTTTAATAAAACAATATAACTAAATTCAATTCATGACGTGCCCCTTAAAAATGACCATATAACATTTTGTGAGATACATCCACCAAAAATGTTCATGAGCACAAAGTTTAATCTATATAAACTAGGGAACCATCTGGTGGAAAATTATATCAGTGAATTATGGTTAGAATAATAACTCTACTTATTATAATATGACATAAATTTTTTTATTTATGATTGGAAACTTCATTGGGTCTATTACATTACTGTATATGGATTTGATAAGGAGGAAATGTTCGGTTAATATATATTGTACATTTTTAGGCAGAATTGAACGTAATGCTATAAGATTTAAATCATAATAAAAACATGACTATAAGGTTATTATAGTCCCAGAAACATAAAATTATTCATTTCAATGATATTCTAGATATTTGATGGATTCCCCTCATGATATTTTATACTAATAAGGGAGTTTCATAATTGAAGTTTTTTGTTTCAAGATAGATTGTACGATGACAAAGGAATTATAGTTTTACATTTTCCCTTCACAGGTGCCAACCCGTTACTTATCCCCATGTTAATCATGTAAAAAAGTTACTATGTCCATATTTTATTATCTCTAGTATATTTTTTTATGTAATAATAATAATATATATTATATATATTTTTCTATATTAATGACATCAAAAAAATATCTGACATATAAGAAATTTACGCATGGTATTTCACTGAAAATTTATCTATTTTTTCCAACCATATTGTAAAAAACCAATGTTTTACGATTGAAATTTCCTTCTTCAAATTATTTCATATAATCACATTAATTATGAACTACTATGTTCTATGTGACCTTTGAAAAAAAAATTCACTTCTGTGATTTGAATTTCCAAAATCTGACTTACACAGTTGTGATTAGTATGTTATTTGGATTCTAATATGACCAAAATAATTGTTGGTGAATAGTAACATACCCTTATGAATAGTAATGTTACCCCTGTGAATTGTGATATAACATAATGAATATTAACATTGCCCATGACTGTATAAAAATAAGATTCATTTGGGAGTACGATATACGTATATCTTGGAATAAGAAAATAAATGTTATAAAATAGTTATTTTTCATGTAAATTGTGATTTTAATTAAAAATTAAATTAATCATATTTAGAAAATGATTTTAAAAAAATGGATTTCATTTTTGTACCCTTTACGTCAAAAACTAGTTAGGGTGACTTTTTTGGATTTTTCTAAAATGCATGAATTTTTTGATGAATATTAATATACATTAATTTAATATATATGAAAAATACATGAATTATGATTTAATCAGCTAATACATGGTTGATTTAAGGACATTATATCAAATTCACATGCACCCAATACATTTGTTTGTTAGAGAATCACCACTATTGTTGGTCTTGAGTGGTAATAATAGACTAAAGAATTAAATATTATGAAAACTCCCCTCTCCTCTGTAAATAACACCCATCCTTACCTCTTACATTAACACCATTCAACCATCATTCCTTATCTATATTATTCCCAAAAATCATCCCTAGCCCCTTCCCCGGTTCCTAGATATTCTGGTCTCATCAAAAGACTAATCCAAGGTGCCTTTAAAAGGATTCGAGAGGTGATTTTTCTATCTCTTCCATTCCCAATAATTTCCTTTAAATTTCAAGTTCCTTTCTTAAATATCTCCCCACCTATCCTCATAATAATTGTATGGTGACTCTATTATCTTAAATATATTGATATTTTATGATAGAAATGGGATAATTTTTCATCCAACCATTTTCTCCTCTTCTTTTTATTTTATAAAGGAAAACATTGTACATGAGGTGTGAATTTATCACTTTCAAGAACAACATGTTTTCATTTTCCTACACCGAATTCTTATCTAGAAATGAAACAATTTTTATAGTTGGACCATATTATTTTATATTTATTATATCCTCTTTAATTTTCTAGAAATAAATTATGTAAAAACAACTAAATTATTAAACAAAACAACGTCGTTGTGGTTGAAAAACTTTTCGAATTAACCAAAACGATCATCATTAAATTATTATTTAACGATTCATTCTCATGGTGTATACAAATATTATTTATAATAACATTTCAAGTTCTGAAAAACCGTTCAATAATATATAATTACATATCTGTATGTTTTTCAATTATTTAAATGGACTTCCATTCATGAGTAAAAGTGAACCGTTCAAGAAAACTATAAAACAAACATTCCCAAAAAACGAATTGAACCATTTAACCCATTAAAAAGGACATGAATGAACATAAAAAAGTATAATAAATCAATTAAATATTGAATGTGTTCTACAATTTTTAATTAATTAACCTAATTTGTTTATTCAGGTCCTTAATAAAATGGGAAGAACACCTTCGAACATAAGGTAGTGGATCATCTCCATTTCACATTCATTCAAGATTGTCCTCTATGAAATGACCTTTAGGTCTAATTACTAGTGATGGAGTATAATTACACACCTCACCCATACTGTCCTCATTATTTATAAAATATTATAATCTCCTTTTCCTCTCTTTAAGCCCTCTTATGTACACACGATATCATTACGATAATCCGTAAGGAAATCTACCCGAAATGCCTTTATTCTGTCGGGTTTCTCTATCTTTCTTTTTACCCAAATGGAATTGTATTATTATTTTTATTTAAAAATAATAAATTATGTTTATATTCTGTAAACTCATTTATATATATCCATCCATCATTTTCATTTAGGGATATACATTCTTTTAAATGAATTCATCCTCGATACTTCCCAATAAGGAAACTCGTTTTAAGGGAAAATCCCAAATTTTTACCTAATTCCAAGTTAACTATATCATATGTTTCAATCCACCATTCTATTTATAAAATCATTCATTTTATTAATAAATTTTTTCTTGTTTCACTTATGGATTTATATAAATTATTTCTCCTTTTTATATTTTAAAAGTTCTATAGTATTTTCAATAAAACCGCACAAAAATGTTTTAATGCAAAAAATTTTCAAATAAAATTCATATGTGTTTTCAATTATTTTTGACATAACGTACCATGATATATGAATATTTTATTATATTAACATCTATATATGATCTAATTCTTTTCATTGAAGGAAACATTCATGATATTCCACTTTGGTTATGCTTTATGTCATGATTGTTGTACCCAATTCTTTCGATGGGTAACCATCATTTTTATGTGAGATTATTTATATATGATTATTTATATGGAAAACATATTAATTAAAAATTATATGGCTACACCCAGATATTTCTCCAATTCATTGGGTAATGTTTAGTCTCATGAGATGATTATGTGCGACGGTCGTGGCGGTTAGCCTTGGCTTGTGTTATTATGTGAAACAGTCTTAGCGGTTACCCTTGGATTTTCATACTATGGGAAATAGTCTTGGTGGTTAGCCTTGAATCGTACTATATTAATGTTTTATTCATCTTCCACATTTCTATAATTCCATGTTTAAATGATATCATTTTTATAGGTTATGATTCCATATCTTCTGTTTCATTTTATATCATAATGTTATGCCTTCTAAACGATGTACTAAAGAATTATTCTTATGTTTATTTCCTTGCTGATATTTTTTTCTCATCCCTTTGTTCATGTGATCCCTTGGGTACCCTTTCTAGATGTAAGGGATCAAAATATGTTTGGAGTTCTTTTTGAAGACAAAATAAAGAGATGTTATATTTAGTTCCATGTTTTTATTTTTATGTAACTATTCTTCAAAGTCACTATACTTCTTGATCCACGGCTTGTAATATGATGTATAATTATGATTCAAATCATCTAATGTTATATGTTAATGTCTATAGTCACTATAGATGGTATCATAGGATGTTTTATTTAATTTTTGAGATTAGGTATAGAGCACATTAGTAAGAACCTTATGGATGAGATGAATTATAAGAAAACAACCCTCAATTTTGGTAAGTATAGAGTATGTAGTATATAAAGAAAATACATCCCTATATAGATACAAACATGTAGATGCATCTTTGAAATATATGTTTGTACAAGTTAAAACTATGATAGGGAGTTTGGGTCTTGACCTGGGGTATCATGGTGCATGACAACGGGCCTTGTTGATCTCTTTATTTGGTAATCATGGGGGATATGCTTTGGTAAATTCATGAACTTAGTAAAAACAATTATTAAGGGAATAAAAAAAATCCCATAAGAATATAGGTTACAAAATAGATCACGGATAACCTAGATTTAAACCCATGTAATCACAAGTTAGGATATACTTCTCCTCTAAAAGTTTATCCTTTTATGTTCAAAAGTTTTCTTTTTTATGTTCAATAACTTTTTATTCATTCCCTATAATTTTTTGTTCTTTTTTTTATTCAATGGTGGTAAATAGAAGAACATGTTCCAAAAATCAATGTGATAGGTAATGTGATGATTTCCCTAATGGTAAGCCTGATATGATGGTAATGGGTGCTCAAAAATTAATGACAATACTGGCTCAACTGGCTCATGTTATGAATAAAAACATGAATCATGTTGAACGCCCTCCTCCTCCAAGGAAAGATAAATTTTCAATAGAATTATTAATTTGTAAAAGGCCTCCTATGCTTAGAGGATCTATAAGTCCCCTCATCGTGGAACATTTAATTAACTCCATAAAAAAAATATTTTCCGTCCTACAGTTCTCAAAATAAGAGAAAGTAGTACAGAAAGTCTATCATTTTGATGGGGAAGTTGATCAATGGTTGAAAATTCTCAAGAATAAAATGTCCCAAGAGGAAATTGGTTCCATGGATTTAGAGGAATTCAAGAGGATGTTTTTCAATAAATATTTTCCTCAAACCCTACAACTCACGATGAAATGAGTGTTCCCCAGTCTCAAGTAGAAGGAAGATGAGTCCATCGGGACGTATGAAGATAACATTACAAGGACTGAAAGGTACGCCTCTGGCTATGTCATGAACACCCAAATCAATGTGCATCAGTTCTTTTGTGGGTAATATTCGAGTATACAGAAGGTATTGGTGACATAAGACATTAAAAGTTTTGAGGATATTTTCTGTTGTGCCCTTTAGGTTGAAATAAATTTGGAAACTCTCACTGGTCATGTGGGACTGGAGATAGGAAGATGAAAGTAGATAACAACATGGTTAGTTCCATAAAAAAACCCCATGATGGAAAGAATCCTGAATATACCACTTGTATAATCTTTTGAAAAATTCATCATGAGAACTGTCTAATGGGATATAAGAATTGATTCAAATGGGGAATACTGAGACATATGGAAAAGAACTGATAAAAGTTATGATAAATCCCACTAATGAGGAGAAAGAAAGGAAGGATCAGGTCAACACTTAGATAGCGGTGAAATGTTACAACCTCAAGGAGAAAGTGAATTATTAAAACAATTTCGCTAAGCCAAGGGTTGTCATAGGAAATAAAAAAATCTACAAGACAATAAGGAAGGGAATATGCGATCACTAATGTTGTGGTGGAGACAGAAAAAAATGTGGTGAAAGGTACAATAGTTATTCATCCAAGAATAAGGAATATACTATTTGATTCTGGTACAATAAATTCTTTAATATCTTTAAATATATGAATAACTATTCAAAATAGAACTCAAAATTTGGAGGAGAAGTTATCTGTGCAAACTTCGAATGAGGCAGTTATTGCCTCCATGGGTTTTAACTCCTCCCTAGTTAATGCTCATGGACTGAACCTCCCATTAAATCTTGTCATACATCCTTTAGTAGAGTTCAAAACTATCTTGGGCATGGATTGGCTGTCTTTATATGAAGACAACATCAACTATTGGGAAATGGAGATCACCATTCATAACCCGAAGTATCCTTCAATTAAGTACAAGCGTAAGGAGGAAGATGAATCTCTTTTAGAATCACCATCTCAAGTGTGGACGTAACATCCTTATGAGCAAGAATATCTTTCTCATATTATTGAGACAAAGGAGATAAGCATTATTGAAGAAATGCCCATCATGAAGGATTACACTAAAGTTTTATCTGAAGGGTTACATAGGATTCCTCCAGACCGAGGGGTTGAGTTATCAATTGAAATTATTCCCAGATCTCTACCTATATCAAGGAAACCTTATAAAATGGCCATAGTAGAGCTGGATGAAATGAATAAGTAGTAAAAAGAGAATCTGGAGAAAGGTTTTATATGCCTGAGTGATTCACCGTGGGGTGCACCAGTCCTCTTCGTCAAGAAGGATGGATCAATGTGCCTCTGCATTGATTATCTTGAGCTCAATAAAATCATGATAAAGAACAAGTACCCATACCATGGATATATGACTTGTTTGATCAGCTTTGTAGGGGCAATAATTTCTCTATGGTGGACATTCAGTTGGGATATCATCAATTAATGGTGGGGAAGTAAGATATTTCCAAGACTTCCTTTCAAAGACGGAATGTTCAATATGAGATCCTAGTGATTCCCTTAATACTCTCTAATGCTCCATAAAATTTAATGGATTTAATGAATAGAGCCTTTAGGGATTACCTCAAAAAATAATTGGTTGTATTTATTGAAGATATTTTGATATACTCCACAAGAATGTGGGAACATGATAAGGATTTGAATATTGTGTTAAATACATTTCGAAGGGAAAAGATGTATGAATAGTTCAAAAAATGTGAGTTGTGGATGGAGGAAGTATCATTCATGGGGCATGTTATCACTAAAAAAGAGATATATACAGACCCTTCCATGACAAAGGCAATTAAAGAGTGGCCTAGGCCACCATCTGTAATGGAGATCTGCATATTTTTGGGTCTAGCTGTGCATTATCTATGATTTCTGATGAACTTTTCAAGATTTAAAAACCCAATGGCCTAGATGAAATAGAAGGGAGTATTTTTTGTCTAGACTCAAGAATTTGAAGACTGTTTTAAGGAGTTGAATAAGAGGCTTATCACTACATCCGTACTCATTCTCCCAATATGCGGAGAACTCTGAGTGCTGTATAGTGACACTTCAATGATGTTCATATGATGTGTGCTGATGAAAAATTATTAAATGATAGCCTAATCTTCAAGGCATCTGAAAATCCATGAGAAAAAATATCCCACACATGATCTGGTGTTGGAGGCTATGATCTTTGCATTGAAGATCTGGTGACATTATCTCTAAGGAGAGAAGTGTGAGATATATAATGATCACAAGAGACTCAAATATATATTCACATAGAAAGACATTAATATGATCCAACAATGATGGATAGAGATCATAAAAAATTATGACTGCTCAATCCACTACCATCCTGGTAAGGAAAATAAGGAGAAATATGATCTGTGTAGAAAGGATCTTGAATCTTTATCAATGATGAGAATTAAAAAGGATTTGATCTTCTTAGATTTTCCGATAATGGACATTGGAATCATTAAGGGGGTGGAAATCATCAATCCTTTCTCAAATGATTGATCATACATCCCTCATAGATAAAATAAAGGATGATCAATGAAAATATGTGGAACATTAGAAAAGGGTGGAAGCTTTTAAAACGTGGAATCCTCATAGTTCATGACTAAAAAGGATGGATATGTATGATTTGGATCACGATTATTTGTGCCATATGATAAAGAGATAAAAAAGGAGATTTTTAATGATGCATATAGTTTGAACTTCTCTATTCACATAGGTAGTACAAATATGTATTGAGTTCTTTGAGAAAACTTTTGGTTGTACAATATAGAAAGGGAGATTGTTGAATATACATAAATGTTCCTGTTATTTCAAAAAGGTATGGATATGATGAAAAAGTATAGATATATGATATAACCACTACCCATACTATTAGGGAAGTGGGAGAAAATTACCATGGACTTTATCCCTGGATTTCTAAGGAAATTCAGAGGAGACAAGACTATATGGGTCATTCTGGATCATCTTACGAAGACAAATCGCATTATCTCAATACATGAGGAATTCACATTAGAACATCTATCATTGATTTACATCAAAGAAGTGGTAAGGCTACATGGAGTACCACTATCTATTGTATCCGATCATGATCTGAGATTCACCATGATGTTCTCAAAAAGTATCCAACATGCTCTAATCACTAAACTGAACATTATTATGGCCTATCATCCTCAAACTGATGTCCAATGTAATATAACTATTCATACATTGGTAGATATGTTGAGATGATGTTCGATGGACATAAAAGGAGGATGGGAGCAAAATTTTCATCTAGTCAAATTCTTCTACAACAACATTTTCCACTCATGTAGCTGAATGTCACCATACAAATCCCTCTATGGGAAAAGGTGAAAAACACCGACATATTGGGATGATGTTGGTGAGTGTAAACTGCTTGGACTTGAAATGATTGATGAAATGGTGGAGAAGGTGAAAACCATTCACCATCATATCAAAGAAGACCAAATTAGATAGTAGAATTATACAGAAAACCGTCAATGAGACCTTGAGTTTAAGGTTGCAGACATGGTATTTGTACACATATCCCTGTTGAAGAAGGTCATGATGTTTGGGAAGAATGGGAAACTATGTCCCATGTACATTGGCCCCTTTGAGATCCTTGATCGAGTTAGAGATGTGGCCTATCGACTGAGACTTTCTACTACCATGTCCAAAGTACATGATGTCTTTCATGTATCCATATTATTTAAATACATATCAGACCCTTCCCATGTACTCTTTTAAGAGTTGGTTCAGTTAGAGGATGATCTTTTTTATGAGGAGCAGCCAGTGAAGTTCATGGATCATAGAGATAATGTTCCACATAACAAGAATAATCACCTAGTTAAGGTACTATGGTGGAACCATATGTACGATGATGCAACATGGGAACTGGAGGATATAATGAAGGAAAAGTTCTTACACCTATTTATGGCTTAAAATGTAAAACAAAATTTTGAGGGAAATATTTCTTAACGGGGGAAGAATGTAACAACCCAATGTTTTTCAATGGAGATAACTTTAATATAATTATGTCATATAATAACATATATAATGAACTACTATGTTATATGTGGCCTTTAATCATAATTTTGTCACTTCTGAGATTTGAATTTCAAAAATCTTACATACACAGTTGCGATCAGTAAGTTATTTTGAGTCTAATAGGACCAATTTGATTTTTTGGTAAATAGTAAAATATTTTATGTATTGTATAGTTTCCATTGTAAATAGCTACATACCTAAATGAATTTTAACCTTCCCTATGAGAGTATATAAATAAGATTCATGTGGGAGTATGATATACCTATATCATTGAATAAGAAAATAAATGTTTCAAAATTGTTTTTTGAATAAATTATCGTTTAAATTAATTTCTAAATTAATCTTATTTAGAAAATTATTTTTGAAAAACTTATTTCATTTTAGGATTCTACACGTCGAAAAAGGGATAGGGAAATTTTTTGGGATTTTTCTAAAATTCTTGAATTTTTTATAAATATTAAAATATAACAATTTATGATAAATTAAAATACATGAATTATGATGTCATCAGCTGAGGAATGGTGTAGGTAAGTCCACTATCTCGAAATGAAATGAAAACATTACTATTTTTTCTCATGGAATCATCACAATTTCTGTTCTGGAGGGAAAATAATAAACTATGAAATTAAATGTTATGAAAACTCTCGTCTTCTCCATTATAAATACCACTGTTCCTTACCTCTTCTATTAAAACTTCTCAATCTTCAAGATTCATCTAAACTATGCCCAAAAGCCTCCTTAGCCTCTATTCTACTTACTAGATCTTTTTATATCATTATAAGAACAATCTATGTTGCCTTAAGAAGGATTTAATAGGTAATTCCTCTCTCTCTCTCCCCCCCTTTTCAATTTTTTTTCAATTTCATGTTCTTTTACTAAATCTCTCTCAACATATCCTCATCCACATGGTATAGTATCTCCAATATCTAAAATATAATATAATTGTATGATACAAATGGGATAATATAACATCGAACCCCCTTCTCATCTTGTTTTTATTTTACGACGGAAAATGTTGTTCATGAGGTGTTAATTTATCACCTTCAAGAATGAATTGTTTTCATTTTCCTTTAACTCCATCAGATATGGTCATGGAATGATTTTTATGGCTGAAATATACTATGTTATATTTATTATAATATATTTAATGTTCTAGATCTAACATTTCTACATATTACTAAATGATTAAACAAAACAAATTCATTGTGGTCGATAAACTGCCCGAAATAACCAAAATGATCATCATTAAATTCTTATATAATGTTTCATTCTCATTGTATATAAAAAAACTATTCATAATATTATTTCAAGATCTGTAAAATCATCAATAAAATTTAATTATAATTATGGTTTTTTATCCACATTTTAACTGAACTTCCATTCATGAATACAAGTGAACTATTCAAGAAGATGATAAAAACTAACATTTCTGAACAATGAAATTGAACCATTTAACCCATTAAAAAGGCCATTAATAATCATGAAAACGGTATAGTAAATAACGTAAATATAAAATAGGTTCTGTATGTATTAATTAATAATCCTAATTTGTTTATTTAGGTCATTAATAACAAGGGATGAACTCCTTCAGTCATAAGGTATGGGATCATCTCCATTTCACTTTTATACAAGACTGTATTCTATGTTATTCCATATAATGTGTAATTGATAGTGATGGGGTATTATAACACCCCCACATAATTTACTCATGATTTAAAAAAGATAATAAATCCCTTTCTCTCTCTTTAATCACTCATAAGTACACCTGATATCAAGCTAATAATCCATTAGGAAATCTGCTTGAACTGACTTTATTCCTTCATATTTCTCTATATTTCCTTTTACCCAAAAAACGTTATCTAATATTTTTATGTGAAACTATTAAATGATCTTTATATTCTCCAAAATCATGTTTCAAAATCCATCCCTCATTCTCTTTCTGGGATATACATTCTTTTATGTGAATCCCTCCTTGAAACTTCCAAATAAGAAAACTCTTTTTAAGAGAAATTCCAATAATTTTACCCAATTCAAAGGGAACTCTATCAAAGATTTTAATCCTAAATTGTGTATATAAGATCAGTATTTTTAATATGAAAACATTCATGCTTAACTTCTAGTTTTATACAAATTATTGTTCCCCTCTTCATTTTAAAATATCTATAGTCTTTTCCTTAAAACTACCCAAAAATGTTTTAATGCTAATATTTCTAAAATACATCTCATACATTTTTTCACTTATGTTTGACATCAATTACCAGATTATACGTATATTTTACCATATGTAGATCCATATATGTTCTAATTACTTTCTTTCATGGACATGTTCAGGATATGCCCCAATGGTTATGATTTATGTCATAATTATGGTACTCTATTCTTTATGTGGAAAACCCTCATTTTTAAGTAAGATTGATTATATATGATTCTTTATTTGGAAAACATATTCATGAATTTTTATATGGGTGAACCTAGATACCACTCTAATGCATTGGGTAATTTTGAGTTTGATGAGTTGATTATGTGCGACGGTCTTGGCGGTTAGCCTTGGCTTGTGCTACTATATGAAAAGGTCTTGGAAGTTATCCTTGGGTTGTGATACTGTGGGAACGGGTCTTGGTAATTAGCCTTGAATTGTACTAAATTCATGTTTAATTTTTTTCCCACATTTTTATGAGTCCATGTTTAAATGATCCCATGTTTATATGTTATGATTCCATATGTTACATGACTTTTTATATCATCATGTTATGCCTTCTACCCCAAATAATAAATCATTATTCTAATGTTTATTCCCTTGTTATGATTTTTGGCTCATCACATTTTTCATGGGATCCCTAGGGTTCCCTATGAAGATGTTAAGTGCTCAATGGAAGTTAGGATATTTTTATGATGACTAAATAAAGAGATGCTGTATTTAGTTCCTTGGTTACAGTTTTATGTAGCTTGTCCTCAAAGACACTAGACATCATGATCCATGGCATGTACTATAAGGCCCAACCCTTAAAAATTACTTAATCTTGAGATATTAAAAGAATAGACATTGAGGATCTTTTCAGGTTTAAAGTTTTAGAGAATTAGATAATAAATCAGGCATTTCATTCCACATTTAAACAAGGTGGTTACATAAAAGACAGTATTCGTTTTTTCCCATCAAGGAAACATATTTAAAATAAATAATGGATTCTTTCAAGACACTTCCTTGACACTATCATCACATCATGTACCTTTCCATTGAACTGGGAAAAACATTTCAAAAACTTTGGATGAGCATAAAAAGCTCAGTAATGGATATAGAAGTACTGAATAAAAACATTAGTCCACGTATACATAAGAACGAATGAAATCATACTTTACTCATAAAACATAATCACTTCATCATACCTCATGAAGTCATAAGATTTTTGAATAAATTATAGAAAACATAAGACATAAATGTAACTTGAGGCATTTATAACATTCTTACGTATGGAGTAACCCTCATGGTTACGTTTGGAATACCCATCACAGTATATTCCCTAAATATCTTCAAAGAAACCTCGGCGTTTAACTCCTTCACATTACCAAATTAATTGGAGATCTATATCGGGCTCATCCGCATTCCCAAGAACCATAACATAATCGTATCACATAAAACATGCATAAAGGAAACATAACATTTTCACATTTCAATCATAAGATATCAATAAAACACGTTTATATAATAAAAACATTATCAAAACCATTTTCAATACCAAAATAAAAGAAAAGTAAAACATTGTATTTATTTTTTTAATTTAAAAAAAGATATGGCTTGTAGAGGAAGCCAAAACTCAAAAAATGGTCACGGCGGCGGAGAAGTCATTTTCGCTGCATACGTAAGACAAAAACATTCCCTTTTGTTGTTTAGTAAAACTCTTCATATAAAATGATTCCTTTTGAATAAAAGTAAAAGTCAACGGGGTTTATACACCGTATAAAATAATGTTGTGTATAAAACAAAATATGCCTCAATGAAAGGAGATTGAGACGAAGTCCCATACCTCCTGTCTGACTTGACTCGATCATTCTTCAATCTCCTGAATAATAAACTAGGTTTAATTTCGACTTTCTTAAGAACCTTTTTAAAGTTCATTATTCCTTTTATATCACTTATTAAAATGTTATGACCATTATGTAATTATTTAAGTTAAAACGGCCATTTTGTCGATCTTTGGTACTTGAGCCAAAATAAAATTCTTATAATTACAAGTTGTCCATGTGGTAAAATATAAATTATATCCAGAATTATATTCATGATTTAGATATAATATATATCATATATATCGAGTATATACATTCATTTATAATATTACATAACATTTAGAGGTAAGAAATGAAATGCACCGCTCATGGAGATGGTATGCCGTACGTACGCATGAATGCTACTTTCATTTATATTTCATATTTAATGGAATGAAATAATAATGATATAAAGGTATATTGTAATTCCAAAATAATATAATATATAAAATCATTAACTCCATCCTTTATATGTCCCACATATCGCATTAACGATTGAAATCACTTTGAGGGGGAGGTAATCCACACTTCCTAAAATGAAGATATCGCATTTACCCATAATGGAAACCATAAAGGTATTCCATAAATAGAAAATTAAATAATCATAAGGAAAATAAAAACATAATATATATCATATATAAATATAGTGACATCTTAATGGCCACCATGAAAGGTGTTAAAATAATATTGAACAATCATCGTTTCGTGTGGCAGAAATTCACCATCCACAGAAACAGTATATTCTTTAACCATTAGACGGAGGTGTGTGTAAGTGTATCTCTAATAGATCTCATAAAAACATCCTAGTATATTGAAGATAATGTTTTTGTTACAAAATAAAAGAATAAAAATTGTTTAGTGGGTTGTAGAAGAAAAATAAAACAAATTAACAATAGAGAAGACATTACCTTTAAATTGGGTAACGCTTCTTGGTTTGAACCAAATGGGTTTCTTGAAGAGATTTATGCCTAAGGTAAGGCATATATAATGAAGATAGGGACGTGGAGAGATAAAATGATCAGAGTTTGGATGATCCAATGGCTTGAGAGTTGTGGGTATGATGGTGGATGTGGGGGCCTTTTATAAGAGGGAGGAGGGGAACTCTTGGAAAGTCAAGAAATGTTACTTTATTATATAATGAGTATCGTATTTTAAAGGCCCCACAAAGATATATTTTTAGGATATGGTGATAAGGGTTAGCAATACACCCATACAATAGGATTTTGACAATGTGTAAGTCTTATATTTTAATTATCTTTTCATTTTATTTAAATCGTTTGTTAATGAGGTAATCACTACATCATCATGCTGTCATAAATAAATTAATTTATTTAATGTCTAAAAAGTATAAAAAATACTATAATGTAGGAAATATTTTTATATTTCCAATGATTATTCATAGTATAAGTGATAGTTTACATAGACAAAACTAAAATTGTTTTAGTTGGGTGATAAATACTTCAGTTATACTTTCTTTTTAAAAAACATAAAATGATAAAATGTCACTATCACCCAAAAGTAATTCCATGGGGTCCCTATGTTTTGCACAAAGCATCCCATGGTCGGCAATGACACAACCATTATCATTAGGACACATGTTGGGGTCGTTTTTTATTATTATGGTATTATTTTATTACCCATAACTACCCGATTACTATTTAATCATGATAATTAAAGATATTTACCATCGTTACTATTCATAATGTCCAAAAACAAAAGAGTCTTAATTAAATAATTTGGACCTTCTGATTACATATATAGAATCCATTTTACCAAATTACAAACACATAAAATGTAGTAATTAATTTAAAAATAAATCACGTTGTCAAAACAAATAGCGTGTTTTTTAGAAACAATATCTATCAAAAGTTTGACAATTGTTTATGTCCAATTTAAAAGTGAAATTAATTCCAATTACCACCATTGGATTAAATGGTAAAAATATATTTTATTTAAACTTTAAATCTAATTAAAAAGATAATCTATCCATATAATTAAATTAGATGAAAGAGTAGTTTTGAAGTAAAATGCAGTATTTTCAATATTCATTAAAAAATGAACATTGTCAGAAAAATATCAAAAATTTATCCAAAAAAATTTCAATGACCCAATTCTAAATAATAAGTTTATTTTTACAAATAGACCTTTTAAAATTGTTAAAATATAGATTTAAAAATGGTTCTCCATCAAAAGGCAGTCAAATAATCTTTTAAAAATATTAGAGAATCCATTGCGTAAAATTGGATTTATTCTCATTTTAAGCCTCTAAAACACTATCTAATTCATAAATAGACATAGATATTAAAATCCATAATTCTTTACTTACATGGAATTTTACATCTTTCTCCCCTTTAGAAAATTATGTCCCCGTAATTTATTTACTTATCGAATAAGTTGGGGTATTTATCCCTCATTGCATTTTCAGATTCCCATGTTGCATCTTCAATCATGTAGTTTTTCCACAAAACCTTTACATGATGAATCACAATATTCCACAATACTTTCTCCCTATGTTCAAGAATTTGGACCAGTTGTTCCTCATAAGATAGATTCTCTTCCAGCTGAACTACCTCTAGACTCAAAACATGGGATGGATCTGGCATGTACTTCTTTAACATTGAAACATGTAAAACATTGTGTACCTGAGATAAACTCGGAGGTAAAGACACTCGGTATGAAACTGATCCAACTCTATCCAGAATTTCATATGGTCCAATGAACCATGGACTCAACTTTTCATTCTTACCAAATCGCATCACACTTTTCCATGGTGAAACTTTGAGGAAGACATGATCACCTACCTCAAAAGAGAGATCCTTCCTCCTATTGTCCGCATAAAGTTTCTGCCTGCTCTGAGCTATTCTCATGTGTTTCTGTATCAATTAAACATTTTCTGCCAACTCTTCTACCAATTCTAGTCCCATCAACTTCCTTTCACCTACTTCATCCCAAAAATCTGGATTTTGACACCGCTTCCTATATAATGCCGCAAATGGTGCCATCTGTTTACTGGAATGAAAACTATTATTATAAGAAAACTCAGGAAAAGAAAGATGTTGGACCCAACATCCCTGATAATCCATTGAATAAGCACATAGAATATCCTCCAAAGTCTGAATTGTTCATTCTGACTGCCCATCTGGTTGAGGATGAAAAGATGTACTAAAATTTAATTCAGTACCCAACGACTTCTGACGGCCTTTCCAAAAGTTAGAAGTGAACCTAGGATCACGATCAGATACAATGGAGAGGGGAACTCCATGTAACCTGACTATCTCATTAAGATACCAATGAGAAAGTTGATATAGGGAGAAATTATCTTGTATATCAAGGAAATGAGCAGATTTGGTCAAGCGATCAACAATAACCCTGATTACATTATTACCTCGAGGTGTCTTAGGAAACCCCACAATGAAGTCCATGGCTATATTCTTCCATTTCCACTCTGGCACATGTAAAGGATGAAGAATACCTCTTGGTAACTGCCACTCTGCTTTAACCTGTTGAAAATTCAAACACTTCATAGTGAAATCAGCAATATCTCTTTTCATTCCATCCCACCAGTAATACTCCCGAAGATCTCTATACATCTTAGTACTGCCAGGATGAACTGAAAACGGAGAACTATGAGCTTCACAAAACAACTCTCTCTTCAACTATGAATCAAACGACACACACAATTTCCCTAAAAATCTCAAAACAAAATCATTATCAATTTTGAATTCAGGCAACTTACCCTTCTGAACCAGATCTACCTTTTTCTGCAAGTCATTGTCTTGCATCTGTGCTTGCTTAATTCTGTCTGATAGAGAAGATTTCAATGATACCTAAAACAAAACAGAAGAACATCCTACACCAACAACATCTATTCCAAATTTTAAAAAATCCTTAACCAAAGGATCATGTTCCAAACGTAACATGGTTAATGAAGCATTACTTTTTAGACCCAAAGCATCATCCACTTTATTTGCTTTTCCCAGATGGTAGTGAATTGTACAATCATAATCCATGATTAATTCTAGACATCTCCTCTATCTCATGTTCAATTATTTTTGAGTGAATATATACTTTAATCTTTTGTGATCAGTTTATATTTCACACATTACACCATACAAATGATGCCTCCAAAAATATAAACCGAAAACAACAACACCTAATTACAAATCATGCATAGGGTAATTTACCTCATTATTTTTCAAATGTCGTGAAGCATAAGCAATTACCTGATCATTCTTCATTTGGACGCAACCAAGTCCTTTCAATGAAGCATCATTGTAGATAACAAACTCACCATTCCTAGAATGTAGTGCAAAAACTGGAGAATTCACCAATCTTCTTTTCAATTCCTAAAAACAATCATCACATTGTTTTTTCCAGATAAACATAACTTCCTTCCGAGTTAGGTTAGTCATTGGAATAGATAACCATGAAAACTTTTCAACAAACCTTCAGTAATATCTTACCAAACCAAGAAAACTATGAATCACGGTTACATTTATGGGTCATAGCCATTCTTCAACAACCCTTGTTTTTTTCAGGATCAATAGTTATTCCATCTTTATAAATAATGTGACGAAGGAAAGAAATTTGTTGCAACCAAAATTCACACTTTCTGAATTTCCCATAAAATTTATTTTCTTTTATGGTTTGAAAAATAACCCATAAATGACTTTCATTATCATCTTGACTTTTAGAAAACAACAAAATATAATCCAGGAAAACAACCACAATATTTTCCAAGAACTCATGGAAAATTCTATTCATAAGGTCCATGAATACACCAGGTGCATTGGTCAACCCAAAAGGCATTACTACAAATTCATAATGGCCATATCTTGTACGAAACATAGTCTTCGTAATATCTTCTTCATTTACCTTCAACTGATGGTACCCTGATCTCTGGTCAATCTTTGAAAAATACTGAGTTCCGTGGAGCTTATCAAACAAATCATAGATATGAGGAAAAAGATATTTTTTCTTAACAGTGATGTCATTTAAGGCTCTATAATAAATGAAAAGTCTCATAGAACCATCTTTCTTTTTAACAAATAAGACAAGAGCACCCCATGGTGATTCTCTAGGTCGAATGAAACCTTTCTCCAATAAATCTTGAAATTTCTCCTTCAACTCTAAAAGTTCAATTTGAGCCATTCGATAAGGGGGTTTTGAAATTGGCTTAGCATCAGGAACTAAGTCAATAGTAAATTCAATATCCCGATCTGGTATTATTCTAGGAAACTCATCAGGAAAAACATCAGGATACTCATTTACCACTGGCACATCATTAATCTGAATGGTTCCTTTGTTTTCAACAATATGTGCAAGGAAACATTAATTTCCATATTTTACAAGTTTCTTAGCCTCTTGATTTGTTATCAACAATAAGGGTTCATTATTGTACACAAACTGAAAGTTTTTCTGAAAATAAACTTCTTCAGCTCTAAAATAAATCTTAGCACGGTTAATAGAGAGCCAATCCATACCCAGGATAACATCAAACTCTAGTAGAGGTAAAAAAATAAGGTTTTCAAGTAGGTTCTTTCAACAGATAAGGATAGGAAGGTTCTTATAAATTCTGTTCGTCTCAACATTTTACCCAGGTGTTTTTACCACAAGTTCAGGAGTCGTTTCTTGAGAAGGAATTACCAATTTACTAGAAAATTTTTCAGAGATGAAATAATGTGTAGACCCTGAATCAAACAACACATTGGCATAATCTGAAAAAACAAACAAAGTACCTGATACCACTTCATTTGATGTCCCAACATCTGCTGATGTAGTTGAAAAGGATTTCACCACACCTTTCTTCTTGTAGTCTGACTACTTCCCATCATTTGAGCTCTTTCTTGAACACTTGTTAGCATAATGACCCATCTCATTGAACACGAAACATTTCACGAACTGTAAATCAAATTTGGTCTTACCATCACCCTGATCTATTTATGTCCAATCACAAGCCTTATTTCCCATGTTACCACATTAGTAGCACATTCCAAAATTCAGAAAACATTCCCCATCATGCCTTTTACCACATGTATCACAAACTGAAAACTTAGTTTTCTCACCATCAGAACTATTTGAAGGATGCTTCCCTTTCTCCTGCCACCTCGGTCTCTTCTTCTGTTGGTTTTTGTAGAACACTTGATCACCATCAAAATCCATTTCCACCTTCTCAGAAAATCGAACAAGCTTTTCATAACTTTTAAACTCACGAGAAGCTAAAGCCCTTCAATATTTTGGCTTTTATACTGAGTAAAAATGATTGATTTTACTATGAAGGTCTCAGGTAAAATTTAGAGCATACCTTGCCAATCGAGTGAACCGTTCTTCATAAGCAGCCACTGAGTCATCCTCTTGCCTCAATTACAAGAATTGTTTTTACATCCTAAGTCAAACAGCCTTAGGAAAATATTTCTCAAGAAACATACCTTTGAATTCATCCCGGTCAAGAGAAACAATCTCATCAGCATCCCTGATATTTTTAACCATCAACCACCACTGATCTGCTTCACCCCAAAAACGGTAAACAACAAGACTAACTTTTTGATTGTCTAAACACCCAATGAAATAAAAAATCTTCTCCAAGTATTTAACCCAACCTTAATCTAGAATAAGGTCAGATGATCCTCTGAATGACGGGGGATGTTGCCTCCTAAAATGTTCCACCACTGTCATGTTCCTCTGTGGTCGATCTGGCTGATCTCGTGCATAGATACCACCACCATTTATTGCTTGAGACAACTATTCCATTACCGCAAAAAACTATTCAGTTCAAATTCCTACCATCTCAGGATGTGTATTTGGAAGGTCATTTCCTTCCACAGCCTTAAACATTACTTAATCTTGAGTTATTACAAGAATACACATTGAGGATCTCTTCCAGTTTAGAGTTTTAGAGAATTAGATCATAAATCTTTCATTCCATTCCACATTTAAACAAGGTGGTTACATAAAATACAGTATTCATTTTCTCCCATAAAAGGAAACATATTTAAAATAAAACATGGATTCTTTCATGACACTTCCTCAACACTATCATCACATCATGTACCTTTCCCTTGACATATGAATAACATTTCAAAAACATGGGATGAGCATAAAAAGACTAGTAAGGGATATAAAAGTACGAAATAAAAACATTAGTCCACGTATACATAAGAACCAATGAAATCATACTTTACTAATAAAACATAAGCACCTCATAATATCTCATGAAATCATAAGATGTATGAATAACCCATAGAAAACATAAGACATAAAGGTAACATGAGTCATTCATAACATTCTTACGTAAGGAGTAACCCTCATGGTTACGTTTGAAATACCAATCACAATATATTCCCTAAATATCTTCGTAGAAACCTTAACGATTAACTCATTCATGTTAACCAATGGATTGGAGAGCTATATCAGGCTCACCCGCCCTTATTTTATCATGGAACAACCCTTCTTCATAACCAATTCCCAAGAACCATAACATGATCGTATCACATAAAACATGCATAAAGGTAACATAACATTTCCACATTTCAATCACAAATTATCAATACCAATCATTGATATAAAAAAACATTATCAAAACCATATTCAATACCAAAATAAAAGAAAAGTAAAACATGGTATTTATTTGTTTTATTTAAAAATAGTTATGGCTTGTAGAGGAAGCCAAAACTCAAATAATGGTCATGACGGGGGAGAAGTCGTTGTCGCAGCATACGTAAGAAAAAAAACATTCCCTTTTATAATTTTGTAAAACACTTTGTATAAAATTATTCCTTTCAAATAAAAGTAAATGTCAAATAGGTTTATAAACCATATAAATGAAAGTTGTGTATAAAACAAAATATGCCTCAATGAAAGGAGATTGAGACGAAGTCCCATATCTCGTGTCCAACATGACTCGGTCGTTCCTTAATCTCCAAAATAAAAAACTAAAGTTAATTTCTACATGATTAAGATCATTTTCAAGTTAATTATTCCTTTTATATAACTTATTACCATGTTATGAACATTATGTAATTATTTATGTTAAAATGGTCATTTTGTCGATCTTTGGTACTTGATCCAAAAATAAAATTCTTATAATTACAAGTTGTTCATGTGGTAAAATATCCATTATATACAAAATTATATTCATTATTTAGATATAATATATATCATATATATCCAGTATATACATGCATTTATAATATTACATAACATTTAGAGGAAAGAAATAAAATGCACCGTTCAAGGAGACGGTAAGCCGTACGTACACATGAACACTACTTTCATTTCTATTTCATATTTAATGGAATGAAATCATAATGATATAAATGTATATAATAATTAAAGTATAAAATCATATATAAAATCATTAACTCCATCCTTTATACGTCCCACATATGGCATTAACTATTAAAATCACTTTGAGTGGGCGGTAGTCCGTACTTCCTAAAATGAAGATATCGCGTTTACCCATAATGGAAACCATAAAGGTATTCCATAAATTAAAAATACAGAATCATAAGAAAAACATAAACATAATATATATCATATATAAATATAGTTACATCATAATGGCCACCATGAATGGTGTTAAAGGAAGATTGAACAATCATCATTTCGTGAGGCAGAAATTCGCCATCCATAAAAACAATATGTTCTTTAACCATTAGACGGAGGTGTGTGTAAGTGTAACTTGAATCCTTCTCATAACAACATCCTAGTATATTTAATATATTTTTTTGTTACAAAATAAATGAATAAAAAGTGTTTAGGGGTTTGGAGAAGCAAAATAAAACAAATGAACATTAGAGAAGACATTGCCTTTAAATCGGGTAACTCCTCTTGGTTGGAACCAAAAGGGTTTCTTTAAGAGATTTCTGCCTAAGGTAAGGCTTATATGATGAAGAGAGGGATTTGGAGAGATAAAATGAGTAGATTTTGGCCGAACCAATGGCTTGAGATGTGTGGGTAAGGTGGCAGAGTTGGGTCCTTTTATAAGAGGGGGGAGGGGCACTTTTTGAAAGTCAAGAAATGTTACTTTATTATATAATGAGTTTCGGATTTTAAAGGTTCCAAAAAGAAATATTTAAAGGATAAGGTGATAAGGGTTCGAAAAACACACATCTAATAGGTTTTTGACAATTGTAATTATTATATTTTACATTATCTTTTCATTTTATTTAAATCTTTCATTAATGAGGTAATCACTATATCATCATGGTGTCATAAATAAATTAATTTATTTTATGTCTAAAAACTATAAAAAAAATACTATGATGTAGAAAATATTTTTTGGCTTTACAATGAATATTAATAGTCTAAGAGATAGTTTACATAGAAAAAACTGAAATTTTTTTACTTTGGTGATACATACTTCGGTTATACTTTCCTTTTAAAGAACATAAAATGATAAAGTGTCATTATCACCCAAAAGTGATTCCATGGGGTCCTAATGTTTGGCACAAGGCATACCATGGTCGGCCATGACACAACCAGTTGCATTAAGACACATTTTGAGGTCATTTGTTATTATTATGATATTATTTTATTACCCTTAACAACCTAATTACTAATTAAACACGATAATTAAAGATAATTACCGTCGTTACTATTCATAATGTCCTAAAACAAAAGAGTCATAATTAAATACTTTGGACCTTATGTTTCCAAATATGGAATCGATTTTACCAAATTCCAAACACAGAAATTGTAGTAATTAATTTAAAAATAAATCCCATTGTAAAACAAATAGCGGGTTTTTTAGAAACAATATCCATCAAAAGTTTGACAATTGTTTATGTACAATTTCAAAGTAAAATTAATTACAATGAACACCATTGGATTAAATGGTAAAAATATTTTATATTTAAACTTAAAACCAATTAAAAATATAATCTACCCATATAATTAAAATAGATGAAAAAGCAGTTTTTAAGTAAAATGCAGTATTTTTCAGTATTCATTAAAAAAATGAACATTGTCAGAAAAATACCAAAAATTTATTCAAAGTAAATTTCAATGTCACAATTATAAATAATAAGTTTATTTTGACAAATAAAGCTTTTAAAATTGTCAAAATATTGATTTAAAATTTTTATGCCATCAAATGGCGGTAAAACAATCTTTTAAAAATATTTGAGAATCCAATGCTTAATATTGGATTTATTCTCATTTTAATCCTCTAAAACAATATATAATCCATAAATAGTCATAGATATGAAAATCCATGATTATTTACTTACTTGGGTTGTTATGTGTAATCTAATGTAAAATAATACTTAAAATCAAGCACTGTTTTAGGTAAAAGGCTAGGTTCACTATAGTTTGTATCAGAGTATGGTCTAGTTAATTTTGAAGATTGAGAATATAACACTTTAGTAAGACCCTAATGTATGATATGAAGTATAAGAAAACATCCCTAATGTTTGGTGAGTATATATTATATGATTTATCATGAAAATACCTCCCTGTCTAGATACAAATAGGTAGAGGCGGCTCTGGCACGTAAGTACCAAGGAGTGAAAACTATGACAAGGAGTTTCGGTGTTGACCTGGGGTATCCTTTTACCTGAAAGCATGCCTTGATATTCTATTTCATTGAAACTTCTGGGGGATATGCTTTGGTAAATTCATGAGATCCGTACAAAGAATTATTAAGGGAATAAAAAATCCCATAAGAAAATAAGTTATGATATACATTGAAGATAAAATTGATTTAATCTTAAGGAATCACAAGTTAGTATATTAATCTACTCTAAAGTTTATCCTTTTTTGTATAAAATTTTTATTTTTATTTTCAATAAATATGTACTCAATCCCTTTAATTGTATGTTCTTTTTCTTAGTCCATGGATGGAAATAGACGAACATGTGCCAAAAATCAGTGTGACTGGTAATGTGATGATTTATCTAATGATATTCCTGATATGATGGGAATTAGTGCCCAAAAATTCATGACAATACTTCCTAAGCTATCTCATGTTATGAATAATAACTTGAATCATGTGGAACACCCTCCTCCTCCGAGGAAATGGAATGTTTTCGGATTATATTTCATGTAGAAAAGGCCTCCCATTTGTAGTGGTTATTTGGATCCCCTCCTCACCATACAGAAAATTAACTCCATTGAAATGATATTCTTTGTCCTCCCCTGATCAAAAGAATAGAAAGTTATATTATATGTATATCATTTTGATGGGGTAGCTAATTAGTGGTGGGAACTGATCACGAATACATATATCCAAGAGGAAACTGATTGCATGGATTGATAGGAAATCAAGATTATGTTTTTCAAAAAATATTTTCATCCATCCCTTTTTCTAATAAAGGAATGAGAGTTCCTTTGTCTCAAGTAGAAGGAAGATGAGTCCATCAGGGTGTATGAAGAAACATTTACAATGATTTCACGGTACGCCTCTCGCATTGCCATGAACACAAAAATCAATGTGGATTGCTTCTTTAGTGGGATAAATATGATTCTACATAAGGTGTTGGAGATCCAAGACTGAAACAGTTATGAAAAGATTGTATGTTGTTCCCTCAAGGTTGAAATAAAGATCAGAGACTCTCAGTGGTCTTGTGGGCTTGGAGAAAAGAAGCGGAAAATTGATTACAACAAGGGTGGTTCAACAAACAATTACCATGATTGTAAAACTCCTGAATATCCCACTTGAGAATGGTTGTGATGAAAAATCATGTTATCTATCTAAAGGGAACAATGAATTATTTCAAATGTGGAATGCTGGGAAATCTGTAAAAGAAATGCCGAGGGGAATTATTTCAAGGAGCATTTCTATTATACAAACAATTTCTATAAGATAAGGGTTTTTTAGAGGAAATCAATAACAACCTACAAGGAAACATATAAGAGCTTATTCTATCACTACAACTGAGGTGGAGCCGGACAATGATGTGGTAACATGTATGCTAGTTATTCATTCAAGAATAGAGAACATACTATTTGATTCTAGTTCTACTCATTCTTCCATATATTTCTTGTTTTGTGGATCTCTACAAACACCACTTCAAAATTTGGAGGACATGTTATCTGTAAGAATAATTAATTGGGAAATTATTATGTCTAGGGTTTATAACTCCTCCCCAGCTAATATTTGTGCACTAAACCATCAATAAAATCTTATCACACTTACTTTAGTGTATTTTGATGCTATCTTGTGCATGAATCGACTATAATTATATAAAGATCACATCAACTATCAGGAAAGGGAGATCACTCTTCACATCCCAAAGAATCCTCCAATTCTTTACAAGAATAATGAGGATGATGAATATCCATTAGAATCATCATCTAACGTATCGATATTTCATCCTTATGAGAAAGCATATCTAGCTCAAATGATTGAGAAAAAGGTGAGAACCCTGCTTGAAGACATTTCCATCACGAGGGAATACAGTAAAGTATTATCTAAAGAGTTTCTTGGTCTTCCTCCTAACCAAGAGGTTGAGTTCTAAATTGAAATTATTTTTGGATCTCTAACTATATGAGGGAAACCTTGTATAATGGCCACCAAAGATCTAGAAGAGCTGAAGAAGTAGTTATAGGATATTTTGGAGAAGGGTTTTATACACCTGAGTGCTTCACCATGAGGTGCACCAGTCCTCTTCAGCAAGAAGAATGATGGATCAATGCACTGCTAAATTATTTATTTTGAGTAGAATAAAATCATTGTAAAGAAAAAGTATCCAATTCAATGGATAAATGAATTGTTTAATTAAATTCATGGGGCTAGTTATTTCTCTATGGCAGACCATCGGTCAGGATATACCCATTAAAGGTGAGGAAGGAAGATATTCCCAAGACTGCCTTTCAATAAAGGAAAGGAAACTATGAGTTCATATCGGTTCCCTTAAGACTCACTAATTCTACAAAAATATTCATGGATTTAATGAATAGTGTCTTTAGGGATTACCTCTAAAAATTTGTGGAAGTGTTTATTGATGATATTCTGATTTAATCAATGATCAAGGAGGATCATGAGGAGCATTTTTATACTGTATTAATGGCTTTTTGAAGGGAGAAGCTATATTAAAAGTATAAAAAAATTGAGTTATTTATGGAGGTATTATGATTCATGGGGCATGTTATCACGATTAAAGGTATATATGTGGACCCTTCCAAGACAAAGGCAAAGAGTCGCCTAGGTCAACTTCTGTAATGGAGATTTGCACCTTTTTGGGTATAGCCATGTATTTTCTACTATTTGTGCTGATTATTTAATTATTTTCAAACCCAATGATCATGTTGAAATAAAATAGAGGAATGTTTTTCTAGACCCAATAATGCGAACACTATTTCAAGGATTTTAAAAAGAATACTAACACTGCACCTGTACTCACACTCCCAATAAGTGGAGAACTCTTTATGTTGTAAAGTGATGCATCAAAGAAGGGATTAGGTGATGTGTTGATGAAAAATGATAAAGTGATAGTCTACACCTCATGTAAGTTGAAAATCCATCAGGAAACCCATCCCACACATGATCTGGAGTTGGCGGTTGTGACCGTTGCATTGAAGATACTGCAACATTATCTTTTTGGGGAGATGTATGAGATATATATCGACCACAAGAGTCTAAAATATATATTCACACATAAAGTCCTTAATATATAGAAAAAAAGATGGATGGAGCACATCAATGATTATGAATTCTCAATCCACTACCATCTCATTACGGCAAAAATGGTGGTAGATGCTCTAAGTAGAAACGATCCTGCATCTTAATCAATGATGAGAATTAAAAAGCATTTGATCTTCGTAGACATGGAAATAATGGTCATGGAAATCATTAAAGGAGTAACATAATCAATTTTTTTCAAATGATATCTCATCCATTTCTCCTAGAGAGAATAATGGATGCTCAAAAAAATGATGTGGAACATTAGAAAAGGGTGGAAGTTGTTAAATATTGGGTATCATTTGATTTAATGATGGACAAGGATTGAGTTGTAGGATTTGGGTCATGATTATGTGTACCATCCAATCTAGATATAATTAACGAGCTTTTGAATTATGCACATATCTCGACCTTTTCTATTCACCCAGGGAGAAGAAAGATGTATCAATATCTCTGAGAAAGTTTTTGGTGGGATGATATCAAAAAGGAGATTTCTAAATATAAACCAATGATCTTAGTATGTCAATAAGTGAATACTAAAAGGAAAACATCTAAGAAGATGATGGAACCACTTACCATACCATCATGGAAGTTGGAGAACATTACCATGGACTTTGCCACCGACCACCTAAGGACATTCTGAGGAAACAATGCTATACAGATCGTTCTTGATCATCATACGAAGATAGATCACGTTGTCACAATACGAGAGGAATTCACATTGGATAAACATGAAAGGATTTACATAAAATAAGTTTTAAGTCTCTATGGATTACCAATATGTATTGTATCATATCGTGATCTAAGATTCTACTCAATGATCTAGAAAAGTCCCCAACATGCTCAATGAAATGAACTAAACTTTAGTATGACCTATCATCCTCTAAATCATGGAAAATATGAGAGAACTATTCAGACAATAGAAGATATATTATGAGAATGTTCTATGGACTTAAAAGGATGATACAACCAACATATTTCATTGGTTTAATTCTCTTACAACAATAGGTTCCACTTGAGCATTTGAATGTCAACATACGAAGCCCTTTATGGGAAATGGCGGAGAACACCAACGTGTTAGGATGATGTCAGGGAGCGTAAGCTGCTATGACCTGATTTTGTCGATGAAATGGTGGAGAAGGTTACAAGAATTCAACAATATGTTAGAGAATCTCAAAGTCGATAGAAGAGTTATGTAGATAATCATCTATGAGGCATTGAGTTCAAAGTTGGAGACAAAGTATTTTTATGTATATATCTGTGGATGAAGGTCATGAGGTTTGGGAGGAAAGGGAAGTTATGTCCTATGTTCATCGCCCCCTTCGAGATCATTTATTGAGTTTGAGCTATGGCCTATCAACTAGAACATCCTCCGACCATGTCCAAAGTACATGATGTCTTTCATGTATCCATCTTATTGAAGTAAAAACCAGACCCTTAAAATGTACTATCTTAATAGGTGGTTGAGTAGGAGGATGATCTTTTTTATGAGGAGAAGTTATTGAAGATATTGGATCATAGATATAATGTTCTATGTAACAAGATAACTCACCCGGTCAAGGTACTATGGTAGAACTAGAAGTATGAAGAGGCAATATGGGAACTATATGAGGTAATTAAAGAAAATTGCCCGCAACTGTTTATGTCTTAGAATGTAAAATGCAATTTTGAGGGTGAAATTTATTAATATGGGAGAATGTAACAACTAAATGTTTTGAAAATGAAATTTCATTTGTATATTTATGTCATATTTTTGAACCCTATGGTGAATTAGTTGAACTTATATTTTGATAATCCCAATTATGCTCAATTATAGTTTGATAATCCCTATATTGATCAATGATTAATTACTTATTTCAGTATTTCTGTACACCATGCTCATATTCATATATTATAATATTTATATTATCTTCAGAGAATTCGATTACTAGATGGATATATATTCTAACTTTACCCCTTCTACCAATAGAATGCTTAAACAGACAAGTGGTCACCGTTACAGAACAAAGCTACCGATACATCAAGCCTACCGATACAACAACTCTACCATTATGCAAGCCTACCGATACAACAAGTCTACCGTTATGCGAGCCTACCTATACAAACAAGTCTACTATTATGCAAGCCTACCAATACAACAAGTCTACAATTATGCAAGTATACCGTTATTCAAGCGTACTATTACAGACAAGTTTCCGAATGAAGTCTACCAATAGAAAGGCTACCGTTACACGAAAGGTCACTAGTACATGAAGTCTACCGCTACCGAAAAAGTCTACCAATAGACATGAAATCTACCGATAGATAGGATACTGTTATATAAGAGGTTACCGATACAAAGACTTACCGATACACAAGGCTACCGATATCCAAAGCTACCGTTCCAGATAATCTGACACTGCCTTAATTTCATTATCTTTATTTAATCTAACCAATGGTCATATCATGTATATTTTAATGCTCTGTCATTTATTTAATGAAGGATGTTGGATGTCAAAGAACTGTACCTCGTACATTCAAAAAAAGAAATCATTTCTTTTGCAGGAGCTCGTGCCATAACTATAAGAAGTCCATGTTGCTGCAAGAGGAAGAATATATATACAAAAGTGATACAAGCGACATGCACAATAAGAGATGATACAGATATACATGTACAACCAAGAATACACAGAAGCTCATGCACACTCAAGCTTACTCAAGAAGAGTTCTTTAATTTAACGAAGATTTTTTGAAGAACATCATCAACTACATTTTCAATATCTCTGAACATGGATGTCAAGCATACGACACTCTGTTTTCCCGAAAAAAACTAGAAGAGGACTCAGAACCATTTCTGATAAAATTTGAAGGAGTCCAGAGCTACACTGCAATCACTAGAGCCATTCTAAACTCTATATCTTGCTCAGTGATTTATTATTTACATTATGAGAAGTGTGTGTCATCATTTTTAATTTACACATACACTCTATCCTGAACCTTAACTGGAGGATCTATAAATCCTCATTCAAAATCCTTACATCTTCTTTTTCCCACTGTGGATAGTGGTAGAGGTCGTGTGTGACCTGGACAGCTGTATTTCCTATTTTTTTTGTTTCCCGTGAAGAACCGTGGTAGAGGTCTTTGACCTGGACAGTTGTAAACTCTTGTGAACCCCGATCCAGGGTGTGGATCAAATTTATATAAATTGTTGACAGGACTATGTATCGTCTTGAGACTGAACCTCTTGGTTATATCTGCTGTGATTTACTTAGTTTTATCTAATACATTTTATTCCGCTGCTAAGTGCTTTAAAAATTAAACTGCTTTTCAAAGTTACTCTGATAATTGAATTAGGAAGTGTTTGCATTACTTGCAAATCATTAGGTTAGTTTCAAAAGCTAATCTGATCTTCTGATTAGATTAACTAGGAATTAATCAATCCCGTGAGAACCTAACTGGAATTTTTCTTTAGTTCAAATTCACAACAATTCAATTAGTATTTTAAATTGGGGGATTTTAGTAAAAAATTTTCTAAACAGAAATTTTAATTGGAACTCAATTTACCCCCCTATTGTGTGTCCACTCCAACCAACATTTGGTATCAGAGGATTAAAATATTTTCTGAAGTACTCTATTTTTCAACAGTGATTTTAGTTGCATTTTAAAGTTCTTAAAATTTCTTTTATTTCTAAATTTTTATCTCTTTAATATTTTTGTTTCAAACTAGTTATCATGGACTACATACTTGAAGGTTTTGCTACTAATAGACCACCATTTTTCAATGGAAACAACTATGCTCAGTGGAATATTAAGATGAAAATTCATTTAGAAAGCATGGGTTTTGATATTTGGACTGCCATAGAATCAGAATTTAAAATTCCCACTACTGCTAGATCTACTTGGAATGAAGCTACTAAGACAGCTTACAATAATAATTGCAAAGCTATGAATGATTTGTATTGTTCTCTAAGATATGAGGAATTTAATAGAATATCTGTTTGTAAGAATGCATATGAAATTTGGGATACTTTAAGTGTTTCTCATGAAGGAACAACAAATGTTAAGGAATTGAGATTGAACACCTATACTATTAAATACGATAATTTTAAGATGAAGCCTAATGAACCCATTTCTAATATGTATCTCAGGTTTAACAAAATTTTCAATAAAATGATCTCACTGGGAAAGGACGTTTCCTCAAAGGAGAAGATCATGAGAATTTTGAGATGGCTACCTGAAAGATGGAGGGGCACTTATGTTTCAATCAGAGAATCTTGTGATATTGGTCAACTTCCAGTCAAGGAACTTATCAGTAAGTTGATGATGTATGAAGAAGAACTTAAGGTAAACAAAGAAGAAGAATATGAACCATAAAGGAAGTCTGTTTCCTTCAAGACATCTACTTCAAAGAATAAGGATAAGGAGAAACTTCAAGCTGTATGTGATATCTCAAGCAGTGAAGAAAGTGAAAGTGCATATGACAGTGATGCAGAAATGGGCCACATAGCTAGAAGATTTAAGATGTTTTATAGGAAACAAAATTATTTCAGAAAATCAAATTACAAAGGTAAGTATGACAACAAGGGACACTGGAAATAGGACTGGAAGAAATCTGACAAATCTGATGAAGTTGTCTGCTATGAATGCAAAAGAAAAGGACATATAAAAGCAGACTGTCCAAATATGAAATACAAGAAGAAGCATGAGTATAAGGACAATAAGTATAATAAATCCATGAAGGCTACTTGGAGTGCTTCTGAAGATATCTCTAGTGAATCTGAAGCTTCTGAGACTGAAAACAGAAATAAGTCAAACATGTGTTTTATGACAAAAACTTCTAAGGTAACATCTGAAACACCTGCTTGAAATACATATTATTCTAGAGATGATACTGATTCTGAAAATATGTCAAAATCTGAACTGTTTGAATACTGTGATATGTGGAAGAAACATGTAATTACCTGAAAGACAAATACAAAGGTTTAAAGAAAAAATATGCTTTAACTGTTAAACATAAATCTGATCTTGATAGAGAAATGGAAAAGAATGCTCAGTTTCTTGAAGAAAACATTGAACAAAAATTTTTAAATGAGAAACATAGGAAGGATTTAGAAAATTTTAAAAATGGAAAAGATAAACTTACTCAAATTCTAGGTAATAAAATTGCACCTAGATATACTACTACTATAGGATACCAACCTGGACAAAGAAAAATTACCAAAACTAGATTTATTTCTAAATCTGAACGGAATGTAGATAGTTCTAGTTTTGGAAGTCCATATGCTTCAACTAGTTATATTCATAGTTATGGATCTAACAAGGTTTATCTTTAAAAATATGTTGATTCTACAAATTTTATGAGACCAATAAGAGATATTTGGGTACCTAAAGTTTTATTGGCTATCCTGTCTGGACCAAAGAAAATCTGGGTACGAAAATCATTTCCTATCTAAACCTGTTTGGTAGGGAACATTCTTAAATAGATCCTATAGAAAGACTTGGTACTTGGACAATGGTTGTTCAAGACATATTTCAGGAGACCTCTCATGCTTTAGAAGCTTAGTCAGAGTTGATGAGGTTTTGTCACATTTGGTGATAATTCTAAAGGGAAAATCATCATCTTAGGCCATATCGGTAACACTGACTCAGTATTAATTTCTAAAGTTATATTTGTTGATGGACATAAGTATAATTTACTAAGTATTTCTCAGTTATATGATGATGGTTTTAATGTTAAATTTGAAAATTATTCTTGCAATGTTTTTAATTCTAAAAATTATTTAGTATTTTCTGCCTTGCGAAATGAAAATGTCTATGCTATTGACTTAAATTCTTTAGCTATGAAATATATTACTTGTTTAAATGTTTTTCACAAAGAGTCTTGCCTTTGGCATAGAATATTAGGACACTGCAATATACATTCACTAAGAAAACTTACTAGGAATACCTTAGTTAGAGACCTACAAAAACATGAATTCCTAGCAGATAAGGTTTGTAATCTCTGTCAAAAGGGAAAGCAACATAAAGTTTCTTTCAAATCAAAGAAAGAAGTGTCAACTTCTCAACCTCTCGATTTGGTTCACATGGATTTGTTTGGACCTTCTAGAGTTTCTAGTTAAAATGGGAAGAACTATGTCTATGTTCTAGTAGATGACTATTCTCGGTATACTTGGGTATATTTTCTAGCTCACAAAAGTGAAGCTTGTTCTTAATTTGTTAAATACTCCATGTCTGTAGAGAACCTTAGTGGACTTAAGATTAAAACCTTGGAAGTGATCATGGCCGTGAGTTTGAAAATCATGAGTTTGAATCCTACTGCTCACACAATGGCTATAGTCACAATTTATCTTCCCCCCAGACACCTCAGCAAAATGGTGTATTAGAAAGGAGGAATATGAATCTTCAGGAAATTTCCAGAACCATGCTCAATGAGTATGACCTACCTGTTTATTTTTGGGCTGAGGCTGTCAATACAGCTTGTTATATTATCAATAGAGTCTTGATCAGACCTGTTCTTAAGAGGACCCCTTATGAGTTGTGGAACCATAGGAAACCTAAGGTTAACTACTTCAGAGTTTTTGGTTGCAAAGTCTTTATCCTCAATACCAATGATAATCTTGACAAGTTTGCATTCAAGAGTGATGAAGGAATTTTCCTAGGTTACTCTATTTCTAGTAAAGCCTATAGAGTATTCAATAAGAGAACCAAATGTGTGGAGGAATCTGATCACATCAAATTTGATGAAACTGATCCACATGAACCTAAGACCACTCTTGAAAATCATGAAGATGATCTCTCTGTTTTGAAGCTTAATGATAAAGACAATGGACCTATAGTTAAAACATCTAGTTCTGGAAATTTTCCAGAACCTGCTTCTGTTCACTCCCAACCTGTTGATGAACCTGAAATATGTAGCCCTGCCTTTTTGTGACCAAATAGGATCCTAAAGAACCATCCTTTAGATGCTATTGTAGGTAATCTAGATAGAGGAACATAGACTAGAGCTTCTCTAAGAAATCAGGTTGAACATCAAGCTTTTCTTTCACAGTTAGAACCTAAAAATATCAATGATGCTATCAATAATGAATTTTGAGTAATGGATATCCAAGAAGAACTAAATCAATTTGAATGAAATAAAGTCTGGGAATTAGTAGAAAGACCTAAGGACACTTTAACCATAGGCAAAAAGTGGGTGTTTAGAAACAAAGTTGATGAATCTGGAAACATCATTAGAAACAAAGCTAAACTAGTTGCACAAGGTTACAATCAAGAAGAAGGAATTGACTATGAGGAAACCTTTTCACCTGTAGCTATATTAGAGGCAATAAGGATTTTACATGCCTTTGCATCACATCTGAATTTCAAGTTATATCAAATGGATGAGAAAATTAATTTTCTAAATGGTTTTATTGTTGAAGATGTTTTTGTATAACAACAACCTAGTTTTTCAAATCCTCACTTTCAAAATCATGTTTTTAAACTTTCTAAAGCGTTATATGGTTTAAAATAAGCTTTAGGGGCTTGGTATGAAAGGCTTACCAATTTTCTTACTTCAAAAGGATTTACAGAAGGAATTGCCGATCCCACTCTTTTTATAAAAATAATTTCAAAAGATTTTTTAATAGTACATATATATGTTGATGATATTATTTTTGGATCTTCTAAAAATTCCATATGTACTGATTTTTTGAAAGTTATGCAAAATGAGTTTGAAATGAGCTTAATGGGAGAGCTTAAGTATTTTCTTGGATTTCAAATCTTTCAAACTGAAGATGGTATTATTTTAAATAAAATTAAATATACTAAGTATTTATTCAAACGTTTTGGTTTGGATAGTATTAAGGGAAGTGATACACATATGAGTACCACCTATAAATTGGATATTGATGAAACTGTGAAACCAGTAGATCAAACTAATTACAGAGGTATGATTGGGAGCTTACTTTATCTTACTGCTAGTTGAACTTATATTATGTTTAGTGTATGTATGTGTGCTAGATTTCAAGCTAACCCTAAAGAGTCACACTTACTTGCTGTAAAAAGTATTTTCAAATATCTTAAATATATTGCTAATTTGGGACTGTTTTACCCAAAAGGACAATCATTAGATTTAATAAGTTATTCAGATGCCGACTTTTCTGGATGCATGTTAGACTGAAAGAGCACATCTAGAACATGCCATTTACTTAGAAAGTCCTTATTATCATGGTGTAGTATGAAACAGAACTCAGTTGCGTTATCTACTACTAAAGTAGAGTATATTGCTGCTGGTAGTTTCTTTGCACAGATTCTGTGGATGAAACACACTTTATTGGACTATGGATTTGATTTTAAACATGTTTCAACTAACTGTGATAACACTAGTGAGATCAACATATCAAAGAACCCTGTGTCGCACTCTAGAACCAAACACATTGATGTTGGACACCACCTTCTAAGAGATCATTATCAAACAGTTGATATAACTCTTGAATTTATAGGCACTGAACTCCAATTAGCTGATATTTTCACTAAGCCTTTATGTTAAGAAAGATTAAGTTTCATTAGACAAGAATTCGGAATGATAACTTACTCTTAAAACCCTTAGGATGAACCCCACCATTAAATGAACCTCACCATTAGGATAAAACTCAGCGTTAGATGAACCTCAGCGTTAGGATAAACCTCACCATTAGATGAACCTCACCGTTAGATAAACCACACTGTTAGATGAACCTCACCGTTTGGATAAACCTCACCATTAGATGAACCCCACCGTTAGATAAACCTCACCGCTAGATGAACCTCACCATTTGATAAACCTCACAATTAGATGAACCTCACCGTTCAATAAACCTCACCATTAGATGAACCTCACCGTTAGATAAACATCACCTTTAGATGAAACTCCCCGTTCGGATAAACCCCACTGTTAGATGAACCTCACCATTAGGATAAACCTCACTGTTAAGACACCTCACCAATACATCTCTTGCGGTATTTTAAATTTTTGTATTAAGGCCGAGACTTTAAATTTCTTCTTAAAATAAGATTTATTTTATATGTGAATCCTAAATGATATTAAACCTGACTCTAGACATCACTCAATCACTATGAACCAGTCTGTTAGAATCCCTTTTACCTAAAACTCTCAAGCTCACAAAACCCTAAGCCTCAAAATCTGAAATGGCCCGTGTGAAGCGACCCTCAGTGGATGAAGGGAGTGATGCGCCGCAAGCTAAGAAGAAGAAAGTAACCAATGTTGGTGCCAGTGGAAGCAGTAGAGATGTTGTTCGAAGGAATCATGTGAATCTACATTTATCAAAGCGAGAAATTATAGAGGAAAAGGAATTATGTGCGGAATAGATGTTGGTAAGCAAGTCCTTGATTTTGATGGTTTTACAAGAACAAGGATAGCTCGAATTCTTCATGAACAATAATGGACCATATTATCCAGGACTGGTAAAAGAGTTTTATGAGTTTTTCTATTTTGAGACATCAGAAGAAGAGAATAGGATGATTTCCTGTGTGAATGGTCAAAATTTTCTTTCTCATCAGTTGAATGGGCTGAGAACCATAGAGTTCCTCATAGTGGTGATTATGGATTTTATTCAAAATCCATACCTACTACTAGTGACTTTTTCAATTATGAGGATGCCTTGTTGGAATTGACAGGAAATGGAACTCCTTGAAAGTTCATTGCTGTAGAGATGACAGGGGAGGATAAACTTCTTTTAAAGTTCATTCAACATGTGATTAGTCCAAGGAGAGGAGATTTGTCTACCCTCAGATTTTAGGATATTTATTTGTTGTATCTATTAAAGCATGGAGTAAAGGTGAACTTGTGCAGAATGCTAATGATTCAGATTGAGGATATGATTAGACTGAAGTCTATGTCCAATGAACTTTTCTTTTCCAAGTTGATTTCTATTATGTTGAAGGCAAAAGAGGTAGCTGGACCTCAAGATGAAACTGTTGTGGTTAAGGATAACTTTTGCCTCACCAGGACAATTTTTATGTTTATAAAAGTCAGTTGGAACCCTTGGAAGAAATCATGAGTTAATGATGATGGAAAAATCTATGACAAGTACACTCTTATGGATCATCCTTCTAGACCAAAGGATGCGAGGGATCCTGGTCTTAGACCAGATGAGCCAGAACCGGTCTACAGTGATAATGAAGCTGAAGCTGAGGAGGAAGAGACATCAGTTGAGGAAGGAGGAGACCCTGATTTACCTCCTAGTCCTATGCCCCAAAACATTTCCTATAGAGCAGCTATCCCCCCAAAAGAACTACCAAGGAGAGAAACTATTCTGAAGGACAATGATACTGAGACCACATAAGAAGAAGAAGAATATCAATATGTTGTTAGGGACACCCTTGAAGAGGATGATGCAATCGAATCAAATCAGCTTGCTCATGTAGAAAAGGAGGCTGATGGTGAAGCAAATAATGAGGAAAATGAAGAAGAAGAGCTCAGTTTGAGCCCTCTGATAGACAGTACAGTCATGATAGTGCCTAATTAGGAAGCAGAAGTATCATATGTTGATGAGAGATTCTTTGATCCCTTTGAGCAAATGGTTGTTGCATCTACTGAAGTTGTAGAGGAAGTTGTGGAATTTCTTGAAGAAGAACAGTTGGAGGAGATACGTTAGGAGAATGCTCTAAGTGAGAGGGACATCATGGTTCAGTTTCTGTGTTGTATGACATTGATGGTTGGACATCAGATCTAGGATATATGGTTCTTGGACTTAATTATGATGATTCATATGAGGAAGACCATCCCAAAAGGGAAACAATTATCCTACCTACTATGGCTGAAAACTTGGCAACCATAGAGGACCTTGAGTCCTTGGAGGCTGAAATGAAAGATGTACTGAGAGAATCAGTGGAAGATTTGAAGCAATTTATAGTTGATGAAATGAGGAGTGTGGAGAAATCCCTGGAGAAATCTCTGGGATGTGCTATTTCTAGTCCAGTGAGGGTAATGATGGATTGATTTAATGTATGCCTTACTCAAATTAAAAGTTGGACAGGAGCTGTGGTTGCTCTAAGACAGTCTATTGCTTCGTTGAATGACATGAACAGCTTCAAACCCAAGTGAATATTGATATTAGATATATCAAAGAGGTAGTCAAATAGTTTGTTTAAGTTTTTGAGGCTTTTATGAAATCAGTCAAAGAACATTTCAACAGTCAAGATGAACTTGATCAGAAGGTAGTTAGTAATATGACACAATATTTCAAGGAGACAACAACTTTCTCAGTTAAACCCCTTCCCTCATCTAGCTCCACAGTGAACCTTGATCAGATCAGAACTATTATCCAGGAAGATTTGGCTAAGGCCAGTACCAGTGGAACCTCAGATACTCAGATCATTTCTACCACTAGGTAAGTTAGTAGTTTTGTTCATGATCACCTACGGGAAGGTACTACCTCTCAAGAGAAAATTAAGAATAAAGTGGATGTTACTTTGAGAAGGTCTATACCAAGCATCAAATGACCAATCATTTCAAGCTCTTGATGGAGAATATGAAGTTTTCTCTAGTGAATCAAGATTTTAGAGAACATGTTAGTAAGCTCAGGGAGCTTACTCCTGCCCTGGATAAATTCATTGAAAATCGAGATGATTTTGTGTCAGTAATAAAGAGAGGAGGAAATATTATTATGGATTTCAGGAACTTGCTGCTACCATTCATTCATGTGGATGCCAGACCTATGATTGTCCCTCCTGTCCTTTCTGCCTCTACCTCTGGAAGTACACCTCAGTTGACTCCAGTTCAGGCTATTCGAAGCTTAACTCCTATGATCACATAGAAGAGCACAAATTTCAGATTCGATACAGTTTCAGTGGCTGGACCTCTAGTTGTTTTTTACACTATTCCCAAGCCATCTACTCAATCTGAAGCTGCACCATCTTCTAGTACTAAGGGAAAGACTCATGTTCCATAGGAATATTGAGTGATTCTGGATGTTTTTGATGGGATTCATTTGTATTTTCTCTTGTAATACTGACTTTATCAGTTTGTATCTTTTGTGATTTAATGGACGGTTACTCTTACATTATCTACTTTACTATGTTTCTGTGTAATCTATTCTATTTTATTCTCTACATTTCTCTGATTCTACCCTTCCTTTTGTTAATCACAAAGGGGGAGAAAATGAAACTAATGAGACCTGGGAGAATAAAAGGGGAAAAAATGAGTACATTGTTTCAAAGTTTTTTTTTGTAAATTTTTCCTCTCACACCATTTTAATTTTTATAATACTTTGGCATAAGTTGTGATTTTCAAAAAGGGGGATATTGTTGAACCCTGTGGAGAATTAGTTAAACTTATATTTTGATAATCCCAATTATTCTGAATTATAGTTTGATAATCCGTATATTGATTAACGATTAATTACTTATTTCATTATTTTTGTACACAATGCACATATTCATATATTATAATATTTATATTATCTTCAGAGGATTCAGTTACTGGATGGATATATATTCTAACTTAACCCATTATGCCAATAGAATGCTTAAACAGACATGTGGTCACCGTTCCAGAACAAATCTATCAATACATTAAGCCTATCGATACAACAAATCTACCATTATGCAAACCTACCGATACAACAAGTCTACCGTTATGCAAGCCTACCGATACAAACAAGTCTACCATTATGAAAGCCTACCGATTCCACAAGTCTACAGTTATGCAAGTCTACCGTTATTCAAGCCTACCATTACCGACAATTTACCAAATGAGGTCTACCGATAGAAAGGCTACCGTTACATGAAAGGTCACCGGTACATTAAGTATACCGCTACCGATCAAGTCTACCGATAGACATGAATTCTACCGATAGAAAGGCTACTATTATATAAGAGGTTACCGATACAAAGACTTACCGATACACAAGGCTACCAATATCCAAAGCTACTGTTCTAGAGAATCCGATGCTGCCTTAATTTCTTTATCTTTATTTAATCTAACCAACAGTCATATCAGGTAGATTTTAATGCTCTGTTATTTATTTAATGGATGTTGGATGTCAGGGAACCGTACCTCGTACCTGCATAAAAAGAAATCATTTCTTTTTCCAGAGATCATGAAATAAATATAAGAAGTCCCTATTGCTGCAAGAGGTAGAACATACATACAAAGTGATACAAGCGACATGCACAAGAAGAGATTATACAGATATACATGTACAACCAAGAAGAAACAGAAGCTCATACACACTCAAGCTTACTCCAGAAGAGTTCTTTACTTTCACGATGATTTTTGAAGAACACCATCAACTACATTTTCACTATCTCTGAACCTGGATGTCAAGTAGACGAAACTCTGTTTTCTTGACAAAAACCAGAAGAGGACTCAGAACCATTTCTGATCAAATTCGAAGGATTCCAGAGCTACACTGCAATCACGAGAGCCATTCTAAACTCTATATCTAGCTCAGTGATTTATTATTTACATTACAAGCAGTGTGTTTCATCAGTTTTAATTTATACATACACTGTCTCCTGAACCTTAACTGGAGGATCTATAAATCCTCATTCAAACTCCTTACATATTCTTTTTCCCACTGTGGATAGTGGTAGAGGTTGTGTCTGACCTGGACAACTGTATTTTCTATTTTTTTTGTTTCCCATGATGAACTGTGGTAGAGGTCTTTGACCTGGACAGTTGTAAAATGTTGTGATCCCCGATCCAGGGTGTGGGTCAAATTTATATAAATTTTTAAGAGGACTAAGTCTCGGCTTGAGACTGGAACTCTTGGTTATATCTGCTATGCTTCCTTTAGTTTTATCTAAAACCTTTTATTCTGCTGCTAAGTGCTTTGAAAATTAAACTTTTTTTCAATGTTACTATGATAATTGAATTAGAAAGTGTTTTCATTACTAGCACATCATTAGGTTAGTTTCAAAATCTAAATTGATCTTCTGATTAGATTAATTGGGAATTAATCAATCCCTTGAGAACCTAACTGAACGTTTTCTTTTGTTCAAATTCACTACCATTCAATTAATATTTTAAATTGAGGGATTTTAGTAAAGGATTTTCTAAACCGAAATTTTAATGAGAACTCAATTCACCCCCCCTCTTGAGTTTCCACTCCGACCAACACATATAATAATATAAATAATTATCTAATACGATCAATGTGACCTTTAAACATAATTTTTTCATTTATTTGATTTGAATTTTGAAAATCTTCCATACATGGTTTCTATCAGTAAGTTACATTGAGTCTAATATGACCAACATAATTTTTGGTGAACAGTAATACATCCTTATGAATAGTAATGTTACCCTTCTAAATAGTGACATACCGTAATGAATAGTAACATTACCTATGATAGTAAATAAATATGATCCAAGTGGGAGTACGATATACCTATATCTTGGAATATAAAATTAAATCGTTTAAAAAAATTCGAATAAATTATGATTCTAATTAAGAAATAATGCAATAACATTTAAAATTTTGTTTAGAAAAATGGATTTTGTTTTCGGATTATACACAACAAAAAATGGTTAGGGTGAATTTTTGGGATTTTTCTAAAATACAGAATTTTTTATGAATACTAAAATACAATAAATTACTATAAATATTAATAAATGAATTATGATGTCATCAGCTGGTGGAAGGATGATGTAAGGCCATTATATCTAACTCACATGCACACATTACTATTTTTTTCATAGAATCATCAATATTTCTTATCTTGAGGGAAAAAATAAAACTAAGAAATTGTATATTATGAAAATTATTTTCTCCTCCACTATAAATACCACCCATTTATACCTCATATCTTCACACCTATCAAGCTCCAAGATTTCACTAAACTCATCAAAAACATCTTCCATATCCCCTCCCCCACGTAATTGAATTTTTGGGCTCATCAAATGACCAATCCGATGTTCCATAAAATGTCTTAAAGAGGTAATATATATATATATATATTTATTTATTTAATTTTCGGTCAATTTCAAGTAATTTTATTAAATATATCCCCACCTATCCTCACCCACATGGTACTGTAACTCAAGTATCTTAAATATACTATAATTTAATGATAATTTTCGGATAATACATCATCCAACCCCTTCTTTAATTTTTTTTAGTTTATAATGGAAACGTCGTTTGTGAGGTGTTAATTTATAACCTTCTAGAATGACGTATTTTTATTTTCCTTTACTGCTATCAGATTAGGTCATGAAACCATTTTTATGGTTTAACCAGGATATTTTATATTTATTATATCCTATTTAATGTTCTAGAATGAACTTATATACATATTAAGAAATTATTAAACAAAACAAGTTCGGTGTGGTCGAAAAACCGCCCGAATTAACACTAACAATCTTTATTAAATAATTATATAATGATTAAAACTAATGGTATATAAAAAATTATTTATTAGATCATTTCATGTTCTGTAACATTATCAACAACATATAATTACAATTCAGGATGTTTATCCATGTTTTAAATGAACTTACATTCAGGAATAAAAGTGAACCGTTCAAGAAATCTATAAAAATGAACATTCCCGAACAATGAAATAGAACCATTTATCCCATTAAAAAGGCCATGAATGGACACAATAGTTGTTTAATAAATAAATTAAATATAGGATAGGTGATGGTACTACTAATTAATACATATAATTTGTTTATTCAGGTAATTAATAACAAGGGAAGAACACCATCAAACATAAGGTAAGAGATCCTCTTCATTTAACTTTCATTCAAGATTGTCTTCTATGTTATGCCCTTTTATGTGTAATTCCTAGTGATTGGGTATGAATAAGAACCCCCCATAATTTCCTTATGATTTATGAAATTATAGAACTCCATTTCTATCTCTTTAAACCCTCTTTAGTACACCTGATATCATGCCAATAATCTGTATGAAATTCTACCCAAACTGCCTTTATTCCCTCTAGTTATTGTATATTTTATTTTTAGCAAATGAATATGTCTTTTATTTTTATTTAAACGTTTAAATTATGGTATAATTCTCCAAAATCATGTTTCATTCTCCTTACCTCATTTTATTTCAGGGATATACAATCATATAAGTGAATCCCTCATCGATACTTCCCAATAAGAAAACTCATTTTAAGGTATCTTCCTAAATTTTTACCTAATTCCAACTACACTCTGTCCTCTATTTTAATCCCCTATTGTCTTATATTATTATTATTTTTATTATTAAACCATTATTGGTTCACTTCTGGGTTTATATAAAAGATTTTTCTATTTTCAATTTTAAAATCCCTATAGTATTTTTCTTAAAACTGCACAAAAATGTTTTAATGCTATAATTTCACGGATATATTTTATACATGTTTTCACCTATGTTTGAAATAAAATTCCATGAAATATGAATATTTTACCTTATATAAGTCCACATATATTCTAATTCATTTCTTTTATAGACACTTTCATGATGTGCCCCTTTGGTTATGCTTTATGTCATGATTGTGGTACCCAATTCTTTCCATGGGTAAACATCATGTTTAAGTAATATTGATTATGTACAATTATTTATGGGGAAAAACTATTCATGAAATGTAATATGGGTGCGTAAATATAGAGCTCCATGTTATTGGGTAATGCTGAGTCTCATAAGATGATTATGTGTGACGGTCTTGGCGGTTAGCATTGGCTTGTGCTACTATGTGCAACAGTCTTAGCGGATAAGCACGGCTTGTTAAACTATGGGAAATGGTCTCAGTGGTTAGCCTTGATCATTCTAAATTCATGTTTTATGTTTTTTCCACATTTCAATGATTAATTTTTTAAATGATCCCATGTTTATATGTTATGATTCCATATGTTACATGCCTTCTTATATCATCATGTTATGACTTTAACCCATGCACTGAAGCTGTATTCTTATATTTATCACCTTGTTGTTCTTTTTAGATCATAACTTTTTTCATGTGATCCCCAGGGTAACCTATGAATATTTAAGGGATGAATGTATTTTAGGAGATAATTATGAATACTAAATATAGAGATGTTATATTTAGTTCCTTGTTTTCAGTTTTATGAACCTATTCTTCAAAGACACCAGAATTCACGATCCATGGACTTTACTCTACTGTATAATGATGCCTAAAATCATGTAATGTAATATGTAAAGGCTAGGGACGATAAACATATTTTTTATTATTTTTATAAATAGATTTTCAAAATTAGTGTCATTATCTTTTTCTTTCTTGATTTGTTGATTGATTATTAATTATGACAGTGTTGTACATTGATCTATTCTTCCATTAAATTATATCTCCCTAGAATAGTATTTATGTTTTTAGGGTAAATATTTACAATTTCATTAAAACACATCCTTCAAGGAATGTTTAAACCAAAATGAGTGTGTACTATCTACAAAAATGGGACACCCAAACATTCCATTAATTATGTAGCCTAAAAATTCGACATAAAAAGGCAAGTAAATTATCATCATATAAAACATGATTATCAATATAAAATCATCAAATATATAACCTCATACAATGTAACACTTTTATCACACATCAATTTCATATGTTCAATCAATGAATCAAAATAGAAATGAATATCATTACCATGTTTTTTGTGTAAAAATATAAATGGAGACAACATAATGTATTTCCACTTCATGAAAGACCCTGGTGGAAAGGTATAAATCAACAATATATATATATCCAAGCAGTGTGAGTACTAATTTGGACACAAATAGGAATTATTCTATCTTAAGACAAAACATGTCAAAGGTTTCTTGGATCATTCCCAAATTTAGGATACTCATAATAATTTTTCATCAAGAAGGGATAGTTTGTTTTATGTCATATTAAACATTCTTAAATTATTGTATCTACTTAACATGAAAATGTTGTAACATTTTCTTGAAATCTAGAGAGATTTATAAACAATGTAATGATAGTATAAAACAATGAAAATTTTTATGTACTTGATTTATGTTTTTTGTATCGCTTTTTGCAAAACCCAATGGTTGTTATGAGTGATTCATGGTCCTTGGAAAAAATATTTAATAACTTAGAAATGCATGTATTTTCTCTTATATTTTACCCATTCCATATATAATTCACTATGTAAAATATTTTTGAAAAGGAAGATCATTTCCTTCTAGTAACATATCAATCTAGAGACTAAGTAAGGCATTAAAGCTAGTGTCACTCTTTCTGGTGCCAAAATTAATATTATATAACATTAATATTGTTGAAACTATTGTTTTTTTAGTATAACCAGTATAAAATGGTGTCTTTTAATATATATTTGACTTCACAAAAAACAATGTATAGTCATGATGGTCATCTTGAGTTTTCATTTTATTTTCATCCAAATGATCTCTATCATCATTTAAACTAGAATTCATATGAGCTTATCCATAAATCTCAATATCATCGTAGTCATTATTTACATTTTTTCTGTATATTTATTCCCAAAAATTATATATTGAATCTAATTTGTGAAAAATAAAATATTATTTAAATTTTTTTGAGTAAATCCATCTTGAATAACAACAAGATAATAATGGATAAATTATTTTAGAAGGGTCATATGAATGTTCTATTGTAATGTTGAAGAAAATTTTGACCCCATCCTCGCACTACTTTTCATATGACTAGAATCCATCTAGTTATAATTAATATCAACCCTATTATGATAAATAATATTCATTTTTTATAGAAATAAATAAATAAAAATTAGGTATTAATAATCATAGGAGAAAGATATATATAATTTGATAAAATTTGATAATTTTCATTACATAAAATTTATAATATCTTTGGAAACTCAATGATGAAAAAAATGTTAAAATTATAAGAAGATATAATTAATTAGAATTTTAATATTAGATTATTTATTGGAATATTTCACACTAATAACCTCTAATTAACAGAAGAATTTTTATTTTCTAAAAAAGTATGATGGTGTATGTAGAATTAAAGTGAGAAATTGAGGATGGATTGATGCTTTGAAGCAAAGAAGTCAAGGTTGAAGATACATTCAAATAATGGGAACTCCAATGGGATGATTACCACCATGATACTATTTCAAAAATTTGTAGATTGTAATCTTTACTATATAAGAACGATCATACTAGACTAATAAATGTTTATGAATCTCAACATGCCAATGATATCAGTGATGATTACTAACATGTAATATTTTTTAAAAAAGGTAACATGCAAAGAAACTATCAATGGTTGTTGAAGGGTTAAATGTTCCCCAATATAGGGAATAATTATTATTATACTTTTAAAGAATCATTTAATTTTCATGAAGTTTTTGTTCTAAGATAATTTGAATCAAATTATGTGTATTGAGGTTGTTTTGTAGTCAGGGAAATCATTTATGGACGGAAATGTGTTATGTCTATAATGTTATAAATATTATAGTATATTTTTCATCAATAAAAGAGAGAAATAAAATAAATTTTCCTCACCAAATTATTAATTTTTAATAGTTAGTGGAAAATTATTAAGGATAATTATATTTTTTCAAGAAAAAAAATATGTGTTCTAAAAAGTAGTTTTATTATATATAATCGATTGAAGGTGACTATAACCAAATCCTTTGGGAATATTAAAAACACCCAAATAATAGACAAAATGTAGAAATAATGAAAGGTCTTCAATTTAATATCACATGTAAAAAATGTGGGTCTTTATAGTGTTGATTTTCAATGGATTTCAAGGGAGAGTGGCAAAAAAGTATCAATTCCATGATTGTTTGAACAACAAGAGGGATGAGTCCTCTACCAGGGTTCTATTTAAAGATCATAAAGGTTTTATCAGTGTTTTTTAAAAAACATTGATAAATAAAAATATTTATCATCACTAAAATAGATATTGATGATTAAACAACTATTTATGAGTTCTAAATCTTAACACTGATAAAGATGGGATTCAATCAGCACTTTTAAGAAAAAGTTAATAAAGATAGGTTTTGTAATTAATATCTTTATTAGTTTTTAATAGGTATATTTATAAAAAATATTTGGAAAGAGATGATAAAATTCATGATTTATGAACCTAGGAGGTGAAGGTGATGTGCTTGTCCCTCCCCAAATAGAGTGTGAGGGACCTATACCATCCTATATGGGAACTCACTATATCTACTTCCCTCCGATTTATATCCATGATTTTATTCCTTCATTCCTTCAAGTATTTATTATCCTTAAATTTTCTCATTTGTTTGTTGACATCCTAAAACATTCTCTCTCATCCTCATAGTTCAATTATGCCTCATTTCTTCTCAACCTGATGTGGATAGAATGTTTCAGACAATGTCATCCATCGATGGATTAATTTGATCGGATTGTTTTTCAATATTGGGGATTATGGAATGCTTAACTATGGGTCATATGAAAAAAATGAACACTGTGATTCTGTTATTTTTAGTGAATGAATTGGTTTGTCCCTGGTCCAGTTCCCCCCCCCCCCACATCTATAATGGTTCTTTTTTCTCCTTATTCAGGTGAACTTATGATTTTCAAATGAAATGAGATACCCCATCTATGGTATTTTTTATGTTTTCTAGAGCACACTCTACCTTTTTAGAATCATTCCATTATTCAATTGTAATACAATTTTGTTGGTAGATATTTATGTTATAATAGTATATATATGACTATTTACCATCCTATTTCACTAAATTTTTTATTGAGTTTTATGTTTTCAGAAAACTAGCAGAGAATGTAAGGATTGCAGTTGGTGTAGAATTCCACTACAAGAAACAAGTTTCTTTTGACTCGCTGATCTATTATTTTTTCTCAATTCCTAAAAATATCTCACTTGATGGAAGTGTGTAGTTATGGGTTCATAAATCAATTCTCTAATATTTATGCAATATTGGGATGTAATGGTAAGTGTATGGTGTCCATTTTTGGTTAAGGTATAAAATAAGAGGTTCAAATAAAAGTTTCTATTGACTGAACCAATAATTCTGACAACGTGAACTTTGGGAAACTTGAGGGAAGGGATTAGAATGGGAAAAAATTACCTACAAGGCTCATAGCCAAACTGTTGAATCCAATGAGAATAGAAAATGTTTTCACTATCCAGAATGAGGCATGATAATTGATCCCTGATTGAAGAGTAGTAGACATATATGGTATATTAAGATGTTATTAGGTGTGGGAGTGTGAAATATTCACTATGAAAATTAAAATATATGAAACTAAGGAGGCATACAATGAGGAAGCAGAGAGAATTATTGTTGAAGCTAAACAAAAGGAGGTGTTATAGGCGACATGTGAGGAAGATGCAACAATCTGTATAACTTGTGGTGGAAGATGTGGCTTAATGATTACAACATGTAGGGTGATGCTAAGAGGTACTAGATTTACTATTAATAAGAGTAATGAATTTTATGATATAGAGGTTGAATGACCTGTTCTAGGAAAATGGGATAAAATATAAGAAGGAATGGGAATCCATACCACGATTCCAGTTAAGAACTTCTCTGATGGCCAAATCCTTAATGGGATAGATTAGAGTGATGTGATATCTATCCATTTTTTGGTTTACAATGTCTATTGAGTGAATATAAGAAGCCTACATAGCCAAAGGAGGAGAAATGTGTGAAAAGGAAAAAGTTATTTTGGTAGATGTATTGTGTTAAAGGAAAATAGGTCTAAAGGAAGTAAAGACTAAGCTCAATTACTTAACCTGATGGAAACACGGTTACCCAAAAAGAATAAGGTGACGGATAGTGAACCCATGTCTCATGTCTAAGAAGGAAAGAAGAGATGAAATCATCAGAGTGAAAATTAGATAATGGAGTGTGGTGAAGACAATGAATATGAATAGGTCGGTGGTATAATGGATGTTCCAATTTAGAAATAGGTGGTATCTAATATTTTTTTCATGGAAACAGATATGGATGATGGGGAAAATGGGGAGGAATGGGAGCATATTATTCATTTCAATGAAGAAATGTTAGAGGAGGAATTTGAGATCAATGACACATTGGTGGAGGTCTACATGATGAATGTGAGGTTGATTAAAGTTGATACTAATAAGTAATGGTGTATGGATTAATATTCAAGAATACATTTTCATACGTGGCTTCAACAAAAGTAATATTTGTGTGGGAGAGTGTATCAAAATTTTGGACAAGACAACCTAGAGTTATGAAAAAATCATCGAGTATGAAACTGACATTAAGGCCAATGATCTTCAATGGAGATTATAAAGATGTAATGTTTAAAATAGAATTAAACACGATTTAAATGATTTCCTATGTTCCTATGGTTTCTATTGATTTCATATTCTAAACATGAAATGTTCCCCACTTTTTTCATTAAATGTCATTTAATAACAAGAATTTAATTATAAATCAGCTTCTAGAGAAATTATATAATAGATTTTAAATATTAAATGAATATATAATAAAAATGAATAAATAAAAAATAGGTAATGAATAATTAACATTTTTAATGAATATAAAATTTTAAATTTATGGGTGTTAAAAATAATTTATTTTTAATAAATAGAAATCACTAGACTTTAATATTATTTAAAACAATATTGAGTTTTATTAATTATTTATATAAATAAATAATAAAAATGAATATATATAAAAAGGAAATGAATAAATATTAAAATAAATACATTAAAAACATATTATAAACCTTATATTCTAATGAATAAATATATATAACTAAATATTAAAAATATTGAAATTAAAAAATATTAAAACCAAATAAACTATAAATAAAAGTTAAACATAAGAAACAATAGTTATTAATAAATTAAACTAAATAATATTTAATAAATTTATTTGAAAAAAGAGTTAAATTATATAATTAAAATTCTATAGATTTCAAAAAACATAAAAAATTAACAAGTTATATAATTTTTTAAAAATATTAAATAAAGTAAATATGAATTTACGATAAAATAAAAATAAATAATAAATAATTATATAAATTAAAAACATATTAATATAATAGAATATTAATGAATAAAAAATATAATTAAACATTAAAAATGGAAAACATTAAAAAAATTACAATAAAACTTTCATAATAAATTATTTCTTAAAAAAAATTAATATTTTTCACTGATTAGATAATATATAAAATGAATACATTTGAAAAAAATTTACAAGTAATAAATAGTATATTTTGAATAATAATATAAATAATGAATAATATTTTCTGATTTAATATATATATATATAGTATGTAAATAAATATAATTATAAAATAAATATTAGAAATTGAATAAATTAATTAAATATTATGTGTGTGTATGTTCTATATTAAAATTAAATAATTAAATATATGTATCTGTGAAATTATTGAAACACACGTTTTATATATGTTGTATTAGAAAAATTCACATTTAATTAAATTTATATTTCTTTATACAATTGATTTATATTTTTAATTAATTTTAATTGTTAATTATAATCCATTTTTCACTAAGTATATAACCTATTTAATATAAATATACACATTCTATATTATATAAATCATAAATAAGGATATATTATATATATTGATATATATATATATAAATATATTTCAATATTAAACAGAATAAATATATTAATGAAAAATTATGTATAAATAGTTTAATAATAAATAAATTTAAGAAACAGTAAATCAAAAATATTTTAAATTTATATAATTAAAAAATAGTATGATAAACATTATTTCTAAAAAATAGCGCTACCTTTGTTTGTGAACACTAATATTTATATCACATTAATTAGGGATATAATTATATTTTCATTTCTAAAAAAGCACGTTTCCTTTATCATCAATTACAAAGGACCCCTTTATCAGCATTGATAAAGGACCCCTTTATTGGTTCTTTTTTTAGCACTGGTTTTAAGAACTCAATTTTTCACACCGATAAGGATCCTTTAATTTTTGGTATATATATTTAATTTAGACCTATTATTGATGCATAATGATTTGGTAAAGGTTCCAAGGGTTTTCATGGCTTTTTCGGAGCCCGAAACCCATTTTATGGAGAAAACTGACTATGCACAGTGTTTAGAGTAAACAATGTAGATGGTGTTTTTTCGGATGAAGCCACCTCACACAGTCAGAACATGGTCGTGTGGCCAAACCATGCGGGTTCCCCTTTTTTCCTAGGTACCCATGCATGGGTTTCACATGTCTTTTCAAACTATGTAGAGAAATAATGCACAAGCTAATTTTCCAGTTTTCCCCTTAATGATCTATTAATCATCCTCATTCTTCCCAACTAGTGAACTAGTTGGATTTAACTTCATTTTCAACAATTTGGAGATTTTTTGAATGCCAAATATAGGAATCGAAAGATCTACATCATTCGACATATAATCGAGCTTTTGTTCATCATGTTGGACGTGAAATAGTAAGTTCTCTATCCCTCATTAGCCGTTCTTCTTCTCTTTTCCTATTGACCACGAAATCAGCATGTGATCATTTTTCACATTTTCCAAGATCTACTCCGATCCGAGGAAAATCAAGGGCCGATACTAGAGGAGATGTATCGTACAACCCTAAGGTTGGGGTCTATAACTTATCCATAATGTTTGTTGATTTTTGAATGTTCATGAGGGGTCCACCACTTTAGTTGGAATCCATTTCGTAAATTTACATGCCATGATAATACTAGATAGGATCATATGGTTATTCTATTTCAAAATAAGTGATTAGTTTTTAGCAAATAAACCCAAAACTCAGTCCTCCTCATGTTGAAGGTTATATCATATTGGGTTTGTAGTGTTTTGGGACATTTGACCCACCATTCAGGTGTAATTTTCTTGGATGTCCAAAAGGTGAGCCATCCTATAATAAATGACTTCTTATTGATGAGAATTTCATTATGTCATGCTCCATTATACACACCGCTTGACCCACCTAAGGTAAGTTTTCCAAAATTATTATTAAATGTGATATGATAAAAGGCATGTATACTAAGTATATATCATGACCATAATAACTAAGTTTGAATCCAAGTTACATGTTTGTAGGACCCATTTACATGATAATGGAATGTAATAGAGTGAACCTCTCTAACAAAATATGCTTTAATGGTTAGAAAAGACTAGATTAAGTGGTTGCTATAGTACATCGCCCATCCAAACTAATGGAAGACAAGTCTTGGACTAATAAATATATGGTTTCAACACTAAATGACTTATCCACACAAATGGAAGGAAAGAAATGAACAAAATGATTTCTTACACGATTAAAATATCAAATAGTTATGGAATCACTCGAGCTCTCCTTGAATTCTAAGAGGAGAATACCTTGGGTCTCAGAAACCCTATTCTAATTCAATGATACTGTTTTTCTAGGTTGATACCCACCAAGACTCTAGCTATTTTATATTCCTTGGATGTCTAGTATACTACCGTAGGGTCCTTTTCATTATAATAGGATACCTCAGATATACTCCATGGATCCATAATTGACTAGTAGGTTCCATGTTGAAACCCCATATGACCCTATAGTTTTATAGCCCTGTTTTAACTTAGTAGATCACATTGTACTCAGTAGCACCTTATTGTGGAGTTCTATGGATTATGATCTTTGATTACAATCTTACCCCATAGCTGGACTCAGGTACTTCTGATTTAGAATTCTGTGATATTTTTGTTACCTTGGTTATTACCTAGGAACTCCCTCACTGGATATTATTTTATGGTTGCCTTGTCATGTCCTGGGACCTTCACAAATTATACAATCACAAGGTGATGTTAGTGATATCTACACCACCCATAACCTATTAACATTAAATGGTAATTTCCATAATTAATGATCTAGTTACATGTTCAGACACCAGCCAATGGTTGAAGTAGGTACTTGGGTATTTAGTTATATTGTACCACATTATTTACTTTATATATTCATGCATTCACACTACTATATTCTATTACATGGGCCAAATATTATGGACACCATTGGAGGTGGCGCACAAAGATTTAACTCACACACTCTCCAAGCATTTTTTGGTAACCAGGGTAGATTAAATGGTTGTAGGTGTTAGAAAAGGGGAGCATAAAGATTCCAATACTTTATTGCCTGTTTTTTAGTATGGACCTTGATAGTATATGACTGAGTTGGATATCAGGATGCTTGGAGTACCCTTTGTTTTTATTTTACCTTACGAAACTGGTTATGCCTGCAATCTTGTATCTATTTTTTCTAGTTTTCTAGTGACATGAAATTGCATATTCATTGTTCTATTTGAAACAATTATTATTATTATCATTTATCCATTGCATCAGTCTTAATTTTTTGTTTATTTATTTCATTTATATTACTTCTTATGTTTAATATTTTTTCATATCCCTTCCGATGTGATGCACTCTTCTAATGAGGGAATAGTCTTTCCACAGACACACCCTAATCTCTCGCCGCTAGTCGGTAGCCTGTGCTGTTTAGGAAGATGCGCTAGAGGCCATGTGGACCACCAAGCTCAGAGCACCTGTTATGTGACATCTGGGTCTGGGATGTCACAATGTGGTATCATATGCAGTTTCTTTTCATGCATTACTATTTTGAGACCCTATATTAGAGAATAGGAACACTTGGGACATGGTCTTAAGTCCTGCTTGGGATTCACAGACCCATGTTCGGGTTAGAATAAAAGTTACCCAAAATATAATTGTTGTTATATTTTTATTATTATTGTTGATGTTATTTCACCGTTGGGTGATTCACATGTTGTGTGGTGTTGTTGATAAAAACTCTATCTGAGTGTCTTATTTTATCCTTAGCCTGATGATTTTAAGGCAAGGAGCGTTGTTTCATGAATCAGTATAGGCACCTATAGTACACTTGTCATGCATATTTCAATGATATATATGTGCATTTCCTTGATTTTCATTGCTTGATATTCTTGTGATTGTTGAGTGATGTTGTGATAGTTTACAAGTAATGTTATTAACTTAGATTTGATAAGGTGATTTCCTATCTTAATTGAAGAGGTGTATGGGCCCTCATGGGTTGAGATGAGTAATTTAATGAGTAAATCATTTCTAGTATAATGAAATGGGAGTCATATATGGGGATAGGTGTATGGGTAATGATTCATCGAAAATGGATGTCAATTATAAAGTGAATCTTGAAATCTAAAATAAATTGGTTGCACATTATTATCCGTCATTTTCATGATTATGAAAGGTAAATTAGTGATCCTAGAAATTAACTGCAAATGAAATTAAACATGTACTTGAGCACTAACCAATATATGGCTTTCTAAGTGGTTAGTTAGGTTAGTATTCCTTGGTTAGTGAGTTTTCATGCATTATTTTTCAGAAAGTTATGTTATCTTATGATCCTAATCTTGTTCTATAGTGCATTCTAGGAATTTTTAGACCAATGCTATCACGTCTTCCTCAAGTCGTTCGACTGGAGGTTTGTGATGACCATGCTCCAGACATGGTGGGCCCTGAGCCGTCAATCTTACTTCCAGGAGTACCACTTGAGGAACCACCAAATTTACTTGATTCGGGCACAAATTCTCAAGTCCATGATAGTTTCTTATGTATGATGATGCCCATGCAAGGTGTTACATGGTTTGAACCTATGAGGTATGATATGACCCGTGATTTCCAGCAGAAACATCCTTATACTATTTGATGGGATTGTGGTTCTCAGGCCACTGTGTCATGGCTAGAGTCCATGATGTGTATCATTGAGCATATGTGAATTACAAAAGAGTGGAGATTCATTATTGCTACATACATGCCTTAGGATTCATCCAAGCATCGGTGGGATGTGGTTTCCTAGGACAGTCCTCATCAGGGCATGTAAGGGGTTGACTTCGAGGCAGACTTATATGATCAATTCTTTCCTTAGGCATTAAGATCTGATAGATCCATGGAGTTCACGTGTCTCCAGTATGGTTCTATGTCAGTTATGGAATATTCGTCATGATTCACTATTTTACATTTCTCTGGACCACTTTTAGCTGGTGATGGGCTTTATCATGCTAGACAATTTGAGGATGGGATTCAGTTTTCCATCCGAACTCAGATGAATTTATTTCACATTCATACATTTTCTAAAACAGTTTATTAGGCACATACCACTGAGAGTAACCTAAGAGACGAAATGAGTTCTGGATTTGAAGGATCAGTGCCATTTCCAGACAACAGTTCTTCGGGTGTTTGGAAATGTCCCCATGAAGTTTTTCTTTATGGAAGTGGTAGTTAGAGCATCATGTTTGATAGATATGTGGTGTGTCATTAGTGTGGATGAATGGGGCATAAGAATATCCAATGTGATAGAGAACCTATATAATTCCAATCTTGTGGCTATACGTGTCATCATCATCACTTCTCCTTGTCTATTCCATCACCTTCAAGTGGAAAATTATCAAATTCATCTTCAATTTCAGGAGCAATTTGTTTTGTGTAGCGGAAGGAAGGAAGTTGGAATAGCACCAGCAGGTCTTTTCAAGGAGGAATCCATGGTCGTGGTAGTCTGATATCTGATCACTAGTAGCGCCAACAGAGAATGCATGATTGTGGTAGTTTATCTGTTGCACCAGGCTATGAATCAGGTTAGTTGAATGATTTATAGCTCATACTATAGTATTAGGTTGTGGGACCATGTAATGTACGAGGTAATATTGTTTTAGTCTCTACTATTGTCTATGGTTCGTTTGGTATAGGTTCTTCCTCTATTTCATTTCTATATCTGTTGTGTAAATTCTATGACAAGAGATACAATATAGCTATGATTTAATGTCCGTTGATACATCGTTGGGATCCTGACGGAGGGATATTCTAGTGCATGGACTCTCCCCTTGAGGTTAGTAGTTACCCTTTCTTGTGGAATCTATTTGTTCTTGTGATGATGGGATTTGATTTCATTCATAGGATGGACTGGTTGGTCCACTATCACGCCATTGTAGACTGCAATCTCTCTAGGGTTTCTTTTACATCACCAAAAGTCCCCAATTATATATTCAATGGTGTGTGGGATGTCCAGGTTGCGAGAGCTATTCCAAAGCATATTGGGATATGCAAAGTGACCGCCCGAATTTTAAAACATTTCATAGAGGATTAGGGTTTACTTCAAACTGATTTCCCTCCATTAGTTGATCATTTCAAGGAATACTTTCTTAATGAATTTTCAAGCTTACCTATTAAGAGAGAGGTAGAGTTTACAATTAAGCTTGTTCCAGGAGTTTTTCCAGTGTCTATTCCTCCATACAACCTACATATATTAAAGTGATCATGTGGAATATAGATGACCTAGAGGAAAAAGGCATTAAATGGAGAAGTATATCTTCTTGGGGTTCAGTAATACTTTTTTCTATGAAGGAAGATAATACTCTTATTTTATATGTGGATTACAGAAGACTGATCCATTTTATAGCCAATAATCAGTAACCACTTCCTCAAATAGATGACCACTTTGGACAACTCTATGAAGTAAAGGATTTCGGTATAACTGACCTGAGATCCGGTTATCATCATGTGTGAGTTAAACCATCAAACATACATCATACAACCTTCCAATGTTGGTATGGGTTTTATGTGTATCTTGTAATTCTGCTTGCTCTTATGAAATCTGCTGCCATTTTCATGGATTTGATCAATAGGTTTTTCCACCCATATTTGGACTCTTTTGTTGTGGTCATTATGGATGACATTATAGTTTATTCTCACACCTGTAACGACTGTTCCAAACATCTTGATATCATTCTGAGTACACTGAGAGAGAATCAATTTTATGACATGATTTTTAAATGTGACATCTGGATTGAGAAGGTTCACTTCATGGGTCATATAATTACAGAATGAGGAGTATTGTATGATCCTAAAAAGGTTAGTGTTGTATTTTATTAGGGTAATCCCAAAAACATGTTCAATATTAGGAGTTTCTTAGGGATTTCTATATATTATATGAATTTCATACAAGAATTTTCTCACCTTTCTTCACCTCTTAATGGTACTACAAAGAAGAGTGCCATGTTCTCATGTTCATAACCATGTGAGAAATCCTTTCAGGAGCTAAATGGGAGGCTTGTATGAACACCTATTCTAATCCTTCCTGAACTCGGTAAAGGTTATATCAACTTATGAGATGCATCATACATTGTCCTAGGAGAAATGTCGATACAGGAAGACTAATTCGTTTTATAAGGATATCATCTAGTGAGGCCTCATGAGAGAAATTAGCTAACATAGAAACGTGATATAGCAGTAGTTATCCATGTCTTACGTAACTGGAGACATTATCTATTGGGAGAGTTCTTTGTGGTGTATACAGATCAAAGGAGCGTCATGTATATATTTTCCCTTTATGACATGAACCTTAGACATCCGAGATGGGTTGAATATCTATAGTTCTTTGAGTTAGAGATTTCCTTTATGCCCGAAAAGGTAAATGATATTGCTGATGCAATGAGTCATAAAACTCAAACGTAGGTCGTACATGAATCCATTGATGAGTGGATGTTAATGCAGAACATTCCTTAATAACATCTATAGTTTCACGACAGTCCTTAGAAGTCTTACGTCTCATCTTTAATAGTTACCTCTTCCATCCTTGAGATAGTGATGAGTATGAAATTTCTAAATCTTGATGGTTTGGTTCTCTGTGAGATTATATCAGAATATAACACACCTCGAGATTGGTCGGTGGATAGAGACAACATCTTATATCTACATGGATGTATCTGGGTTCCTATAGATAAGAGAGAAGAGTTGATGAAAGAGTTACACACTTATCAGTGGGTGGATCATCAAGGAATCCTGAAGTTGTATCGAGATATACAATGTCATTATTGGTGGCATGGAATGAAACGTTAGATTGTGGGGTTTATCACTAGGTGTTCCACCTATCAGCCAGTGAATGTGGCGCACTAGAGAACTGTAGGGTTGTTAAATCCACATCCAGTCCTAGAATAGAAATGGGAAGATGTTGCTATCGATTTTTTAGGCAGCATACGTAGGCCATTAAGGGATAGTGATTATATCTGGGTAGTTATTTACTGACTAAAAAAATCATTCCACTTCATTACTATTTGGGATAATTTATCAATTGATGAGATGTGAAGACTGTATTTCTATGAGATCATAAAAATACATGGGGTTCTACATACTATCATTTCAAATAGGGATGCTTGTTTCACATCAGGGTTCTGGAAGGGTTTTCAGAAATCTATTGGGACTCGGGATATTCTAAGCACAACTTTTAACCCTTAGGCCGATTGATTATCTGAACAGATGATACAGGTTCTAGAGGAAATGCTCAGGATTTTGTCCTTTATTTCAGCATTTCATGGGAGAATCATATTTCTCTCTTCATGTTAGCTTATAATAATAGTTATCATGTGATGATTAAAATGGATCCTATTAAGGCCTTATATGGTAGGCCATTCCGTTCACCCCTATATATGCTATAGGTAAGGGATGCATCCCTACTAGGTCCTTGTCTTGCACATGAGACATCAGAACTGGTCTAGATGATCATGAAGAATATAAATACTGATCAGTCAAGAAAAATAAATTATGTTGATCACACTTGATGACCTCTTAAGATAGAAGTCATGGATCATGTTTTTCTTTGGGTATCACCCAGGTTAGGGAATATACAGTTAACAAAGAAGGGAAAGATATCTCCTCGTAATGTTCGACCATTTGAAATTCTAGAGAGAGTCTATATGGTAGCCTATCATTTTCTTCTACCTTAGAGGTACCATTCCATGAAAACGTCCATCATGTCTCACAGCTTCTCCAATATCATGCTGACTTGTCTAAAAACATTGATTATGAGGAAGTTGAGTAAGATGTCGATGCTACCTTTGAGGAGTATCAGGTAGACATCATTGACCGAAGCATGAAGGTTCTTAGAAGAAATGTTTTCCATCTCATACGTGTTCTATGAAAGCACTTGTCACATACATAACTTATTTTAAAGTTAATTTTAATTTATTTTCCATTCATGATTTGTTTTGGGGGTTTCCTAAGCTTTAATGAAGGAATGGTTGAGTTTTAATGAATTTGGCCAAACCGTGAGCCCAATTCCAGAGTTAAAATAAATTTCATTTCTTTTATAATTCATTCATTTATCAACAATTTTTATCCATTTAAAGTCCTAATTTTCCCCCACTGACCTATTAACACCAAAATTTAAATTTGGGGCCTTTTTAAATCCTTAATCATGGGGGATTTGGGTTTTTATTTAAGAATTGGGCCAACCCGAAAGCCCATTTTCCAGTTTAAATTGTTTCTTTAATATTTTAATATCATGTTAATTGTAATTACTTTTTTAGTGATTCCACCACCCCATAGACCCTACGAATCCCAGACGCTCTTCCATTTACTTTCCACCCACTTTGGAGCTCGTTTTCATTGCAATTGAGTGATGAAATTCTTAGGGTTTATAAAATCGGGAAGATTTGAAGATGTAATTTCTTTACATCATAACTCTCTCAATTATTACTATTTCCCCCCATTAAAGTTCCTACATGATCTAATAATCCTTGTTCGAACTTCCCTTTAATGTTTGGATGTATTCAAAATCAGATTCTTGTGGATTTTGGGCCGTTTTATTCAAGATTGTTTTGAGTAAGTGTTTCTCTCTTCAATTTCTTCATTCTCCTTAGGGTTTCCTCCCTCTTTCATTATGATCTAAAATGTACAAGAGTTAGGGTTCGAACATATGGTTTGATTTGGTGTTTTTTTGGTTAAATATTGTGGTCTAGTGCTGGATTTATCATCCTTGTGATGTGGCGGTGGTGCGGTTGATGTTTCGCACCATGTTTTGAGGGATTCAACACATTCGGTAAGTGGTTCCATGTGAAAAAAATTATAGATGAGTTAGATTGAAATATTTATTCATTTTTAATATTCCTCATATGTTGGGTGTGGTGCAAAAACTTTATATGATTTATTTGGTTGAGTGTTCAATTTTATATTTTCATTTTAACTTGAAATTGGGTGTTTTAATGTGTTACTCGTGGGGTATTATTTGGGTGTATTTTATCACATATGGAATTTGCTTAATAAATCTTGTTTGGACTTCCAATTCTGGTTTGGTAATGTATTAGTGTCATTTGGGCCTAAAAATATGGTTTTTTAATAGGTCTTATGTGCAAAACATTGTTATACTTCTTGAGAGCATTTTATGAAAATGTGTGTTTTCATTTGAATATTTTGTAGTATTATTCAAGGTGATTTAATAACACTTGAAAGTGGTTTTATAAATGTCTCTAGGGATTCCAATTATGTTTTTTATATGAATTGGTTTGGTTTTTGGTCTTAAATGGTGGTTTTAAAATGGGTTTTCTGTGAAAGATATATTGACACCACTTGGCCTATTTTTATGAAAATTGAAAATGTTTTAGTTGGTCAAACAAAGTGGGAAAAGGATGAATTTGTACTGTTTGGTATGTGTGTTCACCTATTAAGGGTTTTTGAAGGTTAAGTAAGGTTTTAAGAAGTCAAACATTTTCATGATGTTTTATAAATTTCTGAAATGTTTTAATAAATTGTGATGTTGGAGCGAAACTTGTTTGTGGGTTGTTTCGTGTAAGTTTGATTATGAAATGATTTTGAAGGTAAAAATGGTATTATGTAACAAGTGAGTGGGATGTTATGAGAGTTTTAATATATTTTAATTGTTTTATAAATCTTTTTAATGGATTTGTTGAAGTGTTAAAGAAATGTGAAAAGCAATGTGGGCTATTTTGGTGTAAGTCGGATTTTAAAATCAATCTGAATGAAAAGTGGACTTTTGTTACTTGTGTAGTATACATGTGGGATTTTTGGTGAATTTATGATATGGAAATGATATTTTCATGTGAAAATTATATTCATTGACTTGTTGAACTTGTTAGAGCACAAAGGGAAAAACCGGGTATCTAGGTGGGTGGACGTGTACTAGTATGCTAGTGAATCCGTGGGGGTTGGCCTCAGCTTAACTTAGCAAGATTGACGCTTAAAACTAAAACAAAACTATTATGATAATGATTGGGGACCAATAGGTTATGGTTATGTTCCCTACTAGTGGCTCGTGCATGAGAACATATATTTGTGATGGTTAATCTCACCGATATATGAGGTGCTTGGGACCCACAACTAGTTATTGGCCAAGGGTTATTTCCCATTGCTTGTGCTCACTATATATTTCGTGCTTACTGTTGGAATATGGTATGTGAGTCTGGAAAATTTAGTAGCTATGGTATTTATTTTAAATGTTTTTATTCATTAAATTATCCCACCTGAAAACTATTTTAATTTAATGTTGCATCTTTTAGAAATTTTAACTAGCATCTCATGTTTTTGAATACTTGCATGATTTTCATCATTAAATGTTTATCACATGGAATCTATTAGTGGTGGTATCCTATTTGGATTTTTCTCACACCCTACTTACACCCTTGGTTGTAAGTAGACTTGGTTATTTTTGTTGTCCCAGGTTGGGTATAGTTTTTAGTTCTAGTGGTTCGGGTTTCTAGTAGGTCCTTGGTGGTGAAGTCTTGGGGAGATGGATTGAGGGTGGTTCCCCTTTCCATGAGGGTTCCTGGGCTATCCTTATTTGGTTTTGTACCTTTATAATGGTCTTTATACATTGTTGTAACTTATGAAATTCAGTTCTGAAATTTTGTAAAAGAGGGTTTTAGTTGAAAATCCAGATTTGTTTTATTGAGTTTGTCTGTTGTTTAATGTTTATAAAATTGGGTAAATCATTCGCAATTATCATTATATGTAACCCAGGCTCTTGTGCCAGATCGTGGGGATCTGGAACACCCTTTAGGCCTTGGCATAGGTTGGGTTTGGTGCCGGTTTGATGCTGACCAGATCTGGTTCCTAACAAATTTGTATTAGAGGAGGTTCGGGTTAACTCTTTGGGTCACGTTATTTAGGGAATAGTCATGAGAGTCTAGAGTTAGGATTTTTTGGACTTGGTTGTTTGGTTATGGGTAGTGTTCCTGATCACCACACCACATGGTGGGATTCTAGTCGCTAGGGGAAGTCGGTATTTATCTATGTCCTTTGGTTTTCTTGGTTTGATGATGATTAGAGGAAATGAAAAGAGAGTTGGGTTAATGGTCTCAGTGATCTCGCAGGGCCTGGAAAGCCATGTGGATCTGGGGATTTTCCCTCGAACACTCTCTGTGATGGTGAAGTGATTGGAATATGGCCGCTAACCATATTTCCAATTCACCCACTGAAACCAGTTTCCTCTCGCATTTTTTTGTTCTTTGGTTTTAAAATCTTGGCACTTTGGTTTTAAAGTGACTTCATTTTAAGAAGCCTAAAGTTTTTGTGAAATTATTTTCTAATAAAGGGGTAATGGTTTGGTTTATTAAATGGCAAAACTGAATTTTCATAATTGTTTTGAAATGGAAAATGGTGTGCTTAAACGTCTTTTGAAAGTAGGAACTATATTTAGGTTGGTTTTGAAAAGTGTTTCCAATAGAGTTTTATAAACAATCAAAGTTTGTTTTAATGGGATGAGATGTTTTCAAAATTTATGTGAATATCTTGAAAGTGAGATCATTTCGAAATGGTTGTCTCTTTCTGAAAAATTTTATAATATGTGAGTTGGTATTTTTATCTCGTGGTGAGCGGTTTTGAGAAAAAGGATGTGTTGGTTGATCGTTTTGGTTTTGAAAAGTGGAATGAAGTTTTGTTTTAACCTTTGGTATTTTTATGAGAAACCACATGCATGGGGTTATACGGGAAGATGGATGGTTTATGACATGACTGGATGAGTGTCGGGATGAATATGAGGAGGGTGCCCGATGTGGAACAGAAACAAGCATGTGTAAGGCCCATGGGGTACCATTGGCTGATTCGCTAACCACTGAACCATTTGTTTTCAAAGATATGTTTTTTAAAGAGAAACATTATGTCTCGATGAATTTTTTGGAATGGTTTCTATTATGTGTTTTTGGAAAATGTTGATGTTATGAGATTTTTTTGAGTCCAAGAACCCCGCCTGTTCGAACTGTTTTTTGGGTTTCTGTTTGGACGATAAGCTCGGTAGAAGGGCCGGTTAGTAGTCTCCTATGAGATATGTTTCGGGACACCTTTATGGTGGATCCCTTCATGTGTTTGGATTTGGTTTATGGCACTTTTTGACCAATGGACCAGCTTGGTTGGGTCTTTAGGTTCTCTTATTGGATAAAGTATGCCCTCATTAAGGGTTAATGCATAACTGAAGTGAAACCCAGATTGTTTTTCCATTCTAAAATCCTCCAGTTGATCAATATAAGGAATTATTTTTTCTCGAGATCTATAGATTGAGTCTACACCCATTCCATTATTTGATTTTTAGATCCTCTTATAATGAGAGAGTTCTTGTTGAAGGTTGAAAGTGACATTAGTTTCTTATGTTTCTCGATTCGTCAAAGGTGGATGTGGTCTAGGGTTGTTAGTTTGGATGAGTGTCTCAATGGTGTCTAAGAGGGCCTTTGGGTTATTCAACATTCCTTTAAAGCATGAGTTCATGTTAAACCACTGGGGTGGGAAATATGGTCACAATAGATATAGTGGCCACTTTCTAGAATTGTTTGTTGTTTGGGGATGTTGTATAAGGTCCCTCTCAGTGGATTTCTTATATCAGTCACAATGGTCATGTTTGGTGATGCCTTATGATGTCATGTGATCGATTGACCATATAGGTGGAAGTAATAAAATTCTCTGAGAGTCCCTGTTATGTTGGGTGAATGTCTCCTTGGAAAAACATTAAAATCTTCCATTTTAGAGGAAGGAGAGTGTATGTGTTCTTTACTTCTATTGTTTCTCACCTGAAGAAACAAGGTGTGATGTGTGTTCATATTCTTCGACCTTGTTTCCGTGAAATATTGGGATAGGGTAAAGTGAGTTTGTAATGTGTTATGTCTAGAAAACTTATCTGTTATTATGGTGTAGTTGTTGGTGGCACCGAAAGAAGAATTCCCATTCAGTGGATTTCCAAAGACTCACAGTGAGGCCGAAGATGCTTCAATCATTTGAGCTCCAGCCATAGGTGCCGGAGAGAAGATGGCTCTTAGTCAGGGGAAATCACAGGGTCATTTAAACCCTTTCTCAACTTCCTATCCTAAATATGAAAGATATGAATATTTTAACCTTTGGTATCATCATATTTCTATTGTTTTTCACTTTTGGTGGAAATAGGTGGAGGGCCTTGTACCCATGACATAACCCAATGTCATTCCATCCCCCTTTGGTTTCCATTGAGTCTTTGGAGAATGGTTGAAAATTTGGCCAGACAGGCTGAGCACATGGGTTGTGAATGATTAAGAGTGACTGTGTTCCTAGAAGCCATGTGGGACGATTGATCAGCATAGTTAGTTCACGGTTTCACAAACTGTGCGGACTAACCATGTGACCTTCCCAAATCATGAAAATTTTGGGTTTTTCTGTGTCGGGCCATGCTTGTTGGTTAAGATGGTTGGTTCTTATAGTGTAGAGAACCACTGTGATTCTCATGTATGTTCCTTCGGAAATTTTTAATGGAAGTCTACCCTATGTACCAGGGAGTCCATTCAGGAATCCCCCTATTAGTGTCCCGATTCTGTCTCAGAAAAAAAATTATTGGGGTTCTCTTGTGGTGGGGAGCGTATTTGTGTCCCTTCGTACTAGTAACTAAGATTTATCCATGGTCTTGGATTGGTGTAGATAGTCTCGTTCAGAGCTATCTAGATACCAACATTTTCCTTGGGTAAACGTTGGGTCTGGAGAGCACCCAATAATTTAGTTAAAGTAAGGTAAGTGTAACCTTGTTCAAAGTTATTGTTCGTTTGGGTGAATTCCTTGAGTCTTGTTCAGATAGTGTTTGAGGAGTTTTCTTTTGGGATAAAGTACTAATGTGATGGATCATTTTAGGAATGTGGTGTATTTTTTGGTTGTGTGACTAATCCTTAATTGATCACTGGAGGTGTTTTGGCCTTTGGGGGCGAAACCTGGCAAGGGAGTACCTATTGGTTTCTCAGTTGGGTTTGGTTGTTTCTTTGACCTTGGTGTGTCATTACGGGGTGGAAATTTTTCAAGGTGGGGAAAATTTTCACATACATAACTTATTTTAAAGTTATTTTTAATTTACTTTCCATTCATGCTTTGTTTTGGGGGTTTCCCAATCTTTTATGGAGTAATGGGTGAGTTTTCATGAATTGGGTCAAACCGTGAGCCCAAATCCAGATCTAAAATAAATTTTGTTTCTTATATAACTCATTCATTTTTCAACATTTTTTATCAATACAATTTCCTACTTGGCATCCCCTGACCTATTAACACCAAAATTTAAATTTGGGGCCTTTATAAATCCATAATCATGGGGGATTTTGGTTTTTATTTAAGAATTGGTCCAACCGGAAAGCCCATTTTCCAGTTTTAAATTTTTTCATTACTCTTTTAATATTGTATTCATTATAATTAATTTTTTGGTAATTACACCTCTCTCTCTACCCTAAGAATCTCAGGAGAGCTTCTGATGCATTTCCCCCCACTTTGGAGCTCGTTTTCATCGCGATTGAGTGCTGAAAAAATTAGGGTTTCTAAAATCTGGTAGATATGAGGAGGTAAGTTCTTTCCATCACAACTCTCTCAATTATTACTCATTTTCCCCAATTAAAATTTTAACATGATCTAATAATCCTTTTTCTAACTTCACTTGAATGGTTGGATGTTTTCAAATTCAGATTCTGGTGGATTTTGGGTCGTTTTATTCAAGATTGTTTTGAGTAAGTGTTTCTCTCTTCAATTTCTTCATTCTCCTTAGGGGTTTCTCCCTCTTTCATTATGTTATAACATGTCAAATGGTTAGGGTTAGAAAATATGGTTTTATTTGGTGTTTTGTGGTTAAATATTGTGGTCTAGGGCTAGAGTTATCATCCTTGTGACGCAGCGGTGGTGCGGTTGAAGTTTCACACCAAGTTTTGAGGGATTCAACACTTTCAGTAGGTGGTTCCATGTGTAAACAATTATATATGAGTTATATTGTTGTATTTAGTAATTTTTTATATTCCACATATGTTGAATGTGGTACGAAAACTTTATATGATTTATTTGGTTAAGTGTTCAATTTTATATTTGCATTTTAACATGAAATTTTGTGTTTTAATGTGTTACTCGTGGGGTATTATTTGGGTGTATTTTATAACATATGTAATTGGTATACTAAATCTTGTTTAGAATTACAATTCTGTTTTGGTAATGTATTTGTGTCATGTGGGACTAAAAAGAGGGTTTTTTAATAGGTTTTATGTGTAAAGCATTGTTATACTTCTTGAGAGCATTTTATGAAAATTTGTGTTTTCATTTGAATATTTTGTAGTATTATTCAAGGTGATTTTATAAAACTTGAATGTGGTTTTATAAATGTCTCTAGGGATTCCTATTCCGTTTCTTATAGGAATTGGTTTGGTTTTTGGTCTTAATTGGTGGTATTGAAATGGGTTTTGTGTGCAAGATATATTTACACCACTTAGCCTCTTTTTATAAAAATTGAAAACGTTTTAGTTGGTCAAACAAAGTGGGAAAGGGTGAATTTTTACTGTTTGGTATGTGTGTATACCTATTAAGGGGTTTTTAAAGTTTAATTATGGTTTTAAGATGTCAAATATTTTTATAATGTTTTGTAAATTTATGAAATGTTTTAATAAATTGTGATGTTGGAGCCAAACTTGTTTGTGGGTTGTTTCGTGTAAGTTTGATGATAAAATGATTTGGCAGGTAAAAAGGGAATTATGTAAAAAGTGAGTGGTCTGTTATGAGAGTTTTAATATATTTTAATGGTTTTATAAAATTGTTTAATGGATTTGTGGAAGTGTTAAAGTAATGTGAAAAGTAATGTGGGCTATTTTGTGGTGAGTCGGATTTCAAAATCAATCTGAATGAAAAGTGTACTTTTGTTACTTATGTTGTATACATGTGGGATTTTTGGTGAATTTATGATATGGAAATGATATTTTCATGTAAAAATTATATTCAATGGCTTTTTGAACTTGTTTGAGAACAAAGGGAAGACCAGGGTATCTAGTTGGGTGGACGTGTACTAGTATGCTAGTGAATCCATGGGGTTTTTCCTCAATTTCACTTAGAATGATTGACACTTAAAACTCTAAAAAAACTATGATAATGATGATTGGGGACCACTAGGTTATGGTTATTTTCCCTACTAGTGGCTCGTGCACGAAAACAGATATTTGTGATGGTTACTCTCAATGAGATACGAGGTACCTGGGACCCACATCTAGCTAGTGCCTAGGGGTTATTTTCCCTAGCTTGTGCTCATTGGATATTTTGTGCTTACCGTCGGCATACAGTATGAGAGGCTGGAAAATTCAGTAGCTATGGAATTTATTTTAAATTTTTTTATTCTTTAAATTAGCCCACCTGAAAACTATTTTTATTTAATGTTGCATCTTTTAGAAATTTTAACTAGCATCTCATGTTTTTGAAAACATGCATGCTTTTTGTAACACCCTGAGATTTTAGGAAAAATATTCTTTTTAATTTCATTAATGTCTTGTGTTGTACGCTACACAAAAAGAAGCTTCCACAACACGCATCCTTGACTTTCCTTGCATTACACGCAATCACGACCTTGCTCGATAGCGTGTGTAGTACGCAATACCGAGTTTCAAAAAACAACAATATGCTATTAAAATATTATTAAAACTAGCCGTTATGAATAGTAATAACCACTTTTTGAAATTTTAAAAATTTTATTTTTCAAAATGGACATCAATTTTGGATTCTAATATCGAAATTATCATAGGGTGAAATTTTGGTACATTTCGGATAACTTTCATTTTCTGATGATAAGTGAAAATTAATAAATTTTAATTAAGAACAATCTTTTTAATAAAAATAATTAATAGTGATAAATTATTAATTTTAGTGGTTTTATGGTATATTTAGAATAAATTTTTACAATTTAATACAATGTTGGTTATTGGATGTAATTTCACATTTAAACCAGACATAATCAATTGTCAATGTTTTGATAGTTATTATCTCTTAAGAACACGCTATTTGTTTTGACGACAGGAATTAATTTTTAAATTAATTAATGCAACTAATATGTTTTGAATTTGGTAAAATAGAAATCATTTTAGAATTTCTAATATCAAATATATCTTAGGCCTAATATTTGGTATTTTTCTAGAAACATTCATTTTTTGATGAATAGTGAAACCACAAAGTGGTAGTTAAAAAAATGAAATTTTCATAAAACTTAATTTTACCGCTTCTGTGAGTGGAATTTCAAAAAATCCGAGAGACACGATTGATGCCAGTAAGTAAAATGTGGTTCAATGAGATGAAAATAATTTTTGGTGAATAGTAACTTTTTACTTTTTTTACCACGATTAAAAGTAAATAGGGTAATTAAGGATAAAAATGATATTATTATTACCCTAACACATGCCCTAATTCTATTGGATAAGTGTAATTAGACCAAAAACAACCTTAGGAATAAAATATGACCATTTAGGCCCACTTGAATTAGATTAGGACATTTATTATTAATTTATTTAAAGAAGGGTTAAAATAGTTAAAATCAATGTTTAATAAGAAAATAATTTTTAATATAGGGTTATACATAAGATAAATTTGACTATAAAAATTAATTAGAAAGATAAGAATATTTCCTACATAATGATATTTTATTTGTAATTTTTAGACATTAAATAATTTAATTTATTTATGACACAAAGATGATGTAGTAATTATCTTATTAATGAAATATTGACATAATTGATGTTATAAATACCCAAATAAGTGTAATTTGAGACCTTTTATGAATTACATTAATTTTCTAGGATAATATGACATGTTAGTATTTATTTAATTAACTTTTTTCGAACTAGCCATTCTTTTATGATTTTTTTAAAAATCAATTACTTAATAGTGTCAAAATTGACATAAAATAGTTTTTAAAACACATATTATATTATTAATTGTTATTTTATTCCTAAAAATCTCATGTTCGGCAAAATTACTTAGATAAGTTTATATATATAAATAATAAATAACTTGAGGTTCGTTTGTCTTGTTATAGTATGTTTATTAACCTTATAGTGTAAGAACACAAAAAGACACGATAATAGTAAAATTATCTAACTTAAAGTTAAATATAAATGATAAGGTTAAATTAGGTACCTAAACTTGTCTAAATTCTATTGGATGAGAGGATTTCGACCCATCCCCTCCTTAGACTCGAAATAAATCAATTTGGATCTATTTAAAACCGAATTGGGCTTTATAATAAAATAATATTTTTAGTTATTCCAAAGGTGCCCCTCTCCTCCCTTATAAAAGGGAACCTCCTCCCTCTCTTCGTCACACCACTTTGATCCTTCATGCTCGGCCAAAACCTGAAAAATTATCTTCTCCACTTCCCTAGAAACATCCTAGAGGTCCTGGTCTTTTCAAAGACCAATTTTAGTTCCCTAAGAGAAGGACTCAAAGAGGCGCTTCAAAGAAGAGGTAATGTCCTTGTACGTTAAGCTTAGGGTCTCTACAGTTGTTATTAGAGGAAAGGTTTAGTCAACCTTTGGAAACTAGGATACGAGAACTTTAGTGAGATCCCTATATATATTTCTAAGGTATGTATAGGGATTTACCTAAGGTTATGTATAATTATAGGTTATAGTACTAGAATTACGGTAACCCAAGATGTTAGATATTGAAGGTACTCCTCCTTTATTGTGCTGTTTTCCCTAGCATGATTTTGGCTCTCACACTATTCTTTTTGGGTTTTAGACAATGGATGGAACCCGAAGGAACCGTGTTGATCAATGTCATGGACAATGCAATGATTTTCCTCCTGAACAAACAAATGTTATGGGAGATGGAGTGAAAAATCATATTGCTATACTTACACAAGCTATGAATCATTATGGACATCCAAATCAGCAGAGAAGGGAACAATATTCTATTGAGTCCTTCATGAGGAAACGTCCACCTTCTTTCAGTGGGTCTTCTGATCCACTTGTTGCTGAACAATGGATCAATACTACTGAAAAGATATTTTCAGTTCTTCAATGTTCTGAACATGATAAAGTCATCTTAGCAGTGTATCGTTTAGAAGGTGATGCTGATCAATGGTGGAATCTTATCAAGAATACAAGGCCAAGAGATGAAATTGAGTCCATGGAATGGGACGAGTTCAAGAACTTATTTTTCAATAAGTACTTCCCTAGTATTCTTCGAACAAAGATGGAGAAGGAGTTTCTTGAACTAAAGAAAAAGGATGATGAATCTGTTGGTATATACGAAGCAAATTTTACAAGGCTTGCAAGGTATGCATCTGGATTTATCATCCAACATGAAAGTAATGTTGATCGATTCTTCAGTGGCTTAAAACCAAATCTTTGAAGGGCATTAGCCATAAGAGACTTCAGTAGCTATGAAGAAATTGTGCGTTGTGATATCAAGGTAGAAATGGAAGTTAGTGTTACTTATCCATCTCATAGTTTTGACAAGAAACGAAAGATGGAGTTTAAGGGGAAATCTCAGAATAATGGTGAAAGAAGATGAATGTTTCCTTATGCTCAAAGTGTGGAAAGAACCATGCTAGAGATTGTATTAATGGGACAAGTAAATGATTCAAATATTGAAAGGAAGGTCATCGGGCATTTTAATGCTGTAATGAGGGGAAGAAGATGTCTAATGATCCAAACAAATGAAGGGATACACAGAATGAACCTACTACACTTCAATGCTTCAAGTTCAAGGAAATGGGGCATTATGCTAATAAATGCCCTAATCCAAGGGTTAGTGATGATCTACATGAGCAACCACTTAAGGAAAAGGACAAAGGGAAGTCACATGCGATCACCATTGGCGATGTTGAATATGACAACGATGTGGTGGAATGATTAAGTGTTAATGTAATGGGATTCAAAAATAATGTTGTATATAGTATCGTGGAATATTGGAATATTTATGTATTGGTCTGTTGTGGTTTTCAATAATTTTATGGTACCGGTAACCATGGAAAGTGATTGAGATATTTTTGGAAAAAGATGATATGTGCATAATGAAGGGATAAGGAAAAAAATGAAATATTCATGAGCTCATGATTGATATAAGGACTAAGTGATATCATGGTTTGAGTATATTGAATTTTGAGGATTTTGGTATGTGGAAAGTGTTAACTTTTAACTGCATTCATTTTTTCACTACGGTTCAATGGGTATTCATTTTTTCAAGAGAATACATGATTAAGGCCTTCGAATGTTTGGAATGTGACCAACAAGACATATCTTATGATATATGGGGATCAACGATGGTATTAAATCTCTGGTAATCGTTTTCACTATATTATGAGAGTGGACTGCAGTATTATGGATAAGCCTAAAGATTGGAATCGATTATGTTGGAAATAAGTTAGTATTGTTTAAGGATAGAAATTTTTTCGATATTATTGATGGGATATTATAGTAATATAGTTTTAGAAAAAGGACAACCTGCAAGACAGGTGACATCCCATCACGTCGGAAAAGGTTGTGGGAATCGAACCCACAACCGAAGTGCGACCTGACATTATCGCATACCACTGGCCTACAGGAAGTCCCTGTATAGTAGAAACTAGTTTTATGTTATTAAGTGGTATGATATATGAAGTATAAGTTCAATTTTGGAACCATATACGATTAATCTAACCATAATATGGACTTATAACTTTTTCTAACCTATTGTTTGAAAGAGATGGAATGACCCATCATTCTATCACATGATCAGCTAACACATTACGAATAACAAATTCAACTTCATTTCTTTAAGGGATGAAGTGGAAATTGTTCAATTAATGAACAATAGTGAGATTGTACCAAAATCATGTAAGTATTTCTTTTAATTCATCAACTTTAGAGAAATGATCTTCAAAACCAAAAAATATTGTCCTAGTTCCCTTATAACCGATAAATCATATGGTACCTTAGATCATCACAAATCTATAGGTTTGTGATTGGTCAATTTTCCATATCCATGTTCTCTACCACTCTCCATCAGAACATGATGGTTAGATTTATCTTCCATATGCATATTTTCACCTATGTGGAAACCTAGTGATTAGTTTATTTGGGTAGCTGTTACGTTTCATAATTTTGTTTTTAAAGATTGGTTTTGGTATTCCTTTTTAAGATGTGGGTTTCTATCAAAGAAACGTTTGAGTAGTAAACCATTTATAACCCCGATGAATTTCGAGGGCGAAATTCATTTTAAGGGGGGTTGAATGTAACACCCCGAGATTTTATGAAAAATATTTTTTTTAATTTCATTAATGTCTTGTGTTGTACGCTACACCAAAAGAAGCTTTCACAACACGCATCCTTGACTTTCCTTTCCTTACACGCAATCACGACCTTCTTCGATAGCGTGTGAAGTACGCAATACCGAGTTTCACAAAACAATGATATGCTATGAAAATATTATTAAAACTAGCCGTTATTAATAGTAATTACCACCTTTTGAAATTTTGTAAATTTTATTTTTCAAAATGGACTTCAATTTTGGATTCGGAATATCGAAATTAGCTTAGGGTAAAATTTTGGTACTTTTCGGTTAACTTTCATTTTCTGATGAATAGTCAAAATTACTAAATTTTAATTAAGAACAACCTTTTTAATCAAAATAATTAATAGTGATAAATTATTTATTTTAGTGGTTTTAAATTATATTTAGAATATATTTTTACAATTTAATACAATGTTGGTTATTGGATGTAATTTCACATTTAAACCAGACATAAACAACTGTGAATCTTTTGATAGTTATTATCTCTTAAGAACACGCTATTTGTTTTGAGGACGAGAATTAATTTTTAAATTAATTAATGCAACTGATATGTTTTTACATTGTTAAAATAGACATCATTTTTGAATTTATAATATCAAATATAGCTTAGGCCTAATTTTTGGTATTTTTCTGGAAACTTTCATTTTTTGATGAATAGTGAAACCACTAAGTGGTAGTAAAAAAATGATTTTTTATAAAACTTAATTTTACCACTTCTGTGAGTGGAATTTCAAAAATCCAAGAGACATGGTTGATGTCAGTGGGTGAAATTTGGTTCAATGAGATGAAAATAATTTATCCTGAATAGTAACTTTTTACTTTTTTTTACCACGATTAAAAGTAAATAGGGTAATTAAAGGTAAAAATGATATTGTTATTACCCTAACACATGTCCTAATTCTATTGGATATGTGTAATTCGACCAAAAATAACCTTAGGAATAAAACATGACCATTTAGGCCCACTTGGATTAGATTAGGACATTTATTATTAATTTATTTAAAGAAGGGTTAAAATAGTTAAAATCAACGTTTAATAAGAAAATAATTTTTAATATAGGATTATACATAATATAAATTCTACTATAAATATTAATTAGAAAGATAAAAAGATTTCCTACATAATGGTATTTTATTATTAATTTTTAGACATTAAATAATTTAATTTATTTATGACACAAAGATGATGCAGTAATTATCTTATTAATGAAATATTGACATAATTGATGTTATAAATACCCAAATAAATGTATTTTGGGACTTTTTATGAATTACACTAATTTTCTAGGTTAATATGACATGTTAGTATTGATTTAATTAACATTATTTGAACTAATCATTCTTTTATGATTTTTAAAAAATTCAATTACTAAATAGTGTCAAAATTGACATAAAATATTTTTTAAAACAAATATTATATTATTAGTTGTTATTTTATTCCTAAAAATCTAATGATAGGAAAAATGACTTAGATAAGGTTATATATATTAATAATAAACAACTTGGGGTTCGTTTGGCTTGTTATAGTAAGTTTATTAACCTTATAGTGTAAGAACACAAAAAGACACGATAAAAGTAAAATTATCTAACTTAAAGTTAAATATAAATTATAAGGTTCAAATAGGAAACTAAACTTGTCTAAATTCTATTGGATGAGAGGATTTATACCCATCCCCACCTTATATTCGAAATAGATCAATTTGGAGATATTTAAAACCGAATTGGGCTTTATAATAAAATAATATTTTAAGTTATTCCAAAGGTGCCCCTCTCCTCCCTTATAAAAGGGCACCTCCTCCCTCTCTTCATCACACCACTTTGATCCTTCAAGCTCGGACAACCCCTTCCGTTACAGATTATTTCAACTTTATTTACTATTACACTTCTTTTTCATAGGTTGTTTCATTATTAAGTAATAACATCAGAATCTCTCATATACTGATATTTTATTATAAGTATGAAACAACCTTATTTCACCATATATCTATCCTACAGAAAATGAAATCACCGCGCGTGTGTACGTACGAAATACCGTCTCCATGCCGTGGTGTATTCTATTTTCCACCACCACCTTACTTGTATGGGTATAATGGTGTAAATAATAACTATATATGATTATTGTAAAGTTATATTGATTCTGAAATAGTATACATACACTCTAATACAATTCCACAATCATGAGAACGTTATCATCGCTCGTGCGTACATACGGACTACCGTCTCCACGATGTGATGAGATTCATTCTCCACATTAACCATTCATGAATGATTATAAAGTATATATAATACGTAATCATGAAATATATGACATAATAATGATACTGGATTTATGTGTATATATATGCATGTCTTCTACTTAATTCCATTCAACTCAATAAGGAAACGAAAACAGCGTTCATGCGTACGTACGGCCTACCGTCTCCATGAATGGTGTATTTATTTCCATTTACTGATCTATTATATATATGTATATTCTGAATATATATTATATATAAATCATGTTTTATATTCTGGAATTAAGTAATCATTATCTAAGTAATCATATGAATAATTACAGTTCAAAACACGGACGAAAAATGAAACGATTTTACCCAAAACGCTCTTTAACATGGAATTTACAAAAGAACGGGTAAAATAAAGTCTTAAGTGAACCATATATGATATCATAACAATGAGTATGATTATGGAATAAGTCAATGACATTATTTAAATCATTATACAGGAGGTTCAGACACTTACGAAGCAAATCAGACCTAAGGTAAGGGAAATATCACAATCTCATTTTTATCTGAGATTGTTTATACTTTGGAATTTACTGGGTTGTATTTTATCATCCACATACATGTTTCCTCAATATTTAATATTATTTCCATCCACCTAAAATTTTTTAAATCCAATTTTACCCTTCGGTGAGTTTTTAGTAAAAGATATGAAAGGAATCTTTTGTCATTTTTTCGTATGAGGTACTTTTTGACTTTTCCGACAAAAGTACGAGAAGAATGTTTTTTTATCTTATACGGCATGAATGGATTTTTAAAACATTATTTACAAGAAGCTTACTTTACATGTTTTCACGTTTATTTTTAATCAAATTCTTTTAGTTTAAAATTGTATGACATGTTAAGAAAGGAAAAATGTTTTTGAAGTAGAAAGGATATTTTCCTCAAGAATGGAGTTCAAGAGTTTTATCAAAATTATTTTCCATCTAAGATAATATAGGGTTATATTTCTATCCCTATTATTACATGGATTTTATTATGTTGTGATGGAAATATTTTTATGAATTCCTTTATCTTATATGAATTGTTTTATGATGTCACGATGTTTAAGATTCCCATTTTTATTACATGGGTTATGCTATGATGTATGGTTTATGATTTTGTGGCACACATAATAATGGTATCATTAAAAGATGGGTGGGACCTATATCTCCCTCCAATGAATTGGGTAAAATTTTATATCTCATGAGATAGACATGGCTGGAACGGCAGGTTAAACCGGTTCAGTGAAGCAGGACTGAAATGAAGAATGAACTCGGTTCAGAAATGGACATTTTCCACTAAGATAGTCTTGGAAATGAGTCTTGACTAATAAGAAATGATTCTCTATGATTATGTGTGTATTCCACAATGTTTCATGTTTTATGTTATGATTATTGGGATTACATTTCACTACTATGATTTATCCCATGTTAGGATATTATGATCTCTTTTGCAGGTTAAGATTTCCAAAATGTTATGTTCTTATGAATACGATGTGATTGATATTTCTTTTGTTTACCCTTACTGAGCATTTGAGCTCACCCTTTTATGTTTTATTTTACATAGGATATAAATAAAGGTTTTAGGTAAAAAAGGGGAAAATCTTTATTGGAGATGTTGAAGATCTTTCACCATGATTAGAAGATTACGTTACGAGTTTCCAAAGACACTAAACTATTACGATCCTTGTGTGTGTGTTTTTGTTATGTACTAAGTATTCCGCAAAATTAATTTAATGTCCTTGTACGTTAAGCATAGGGTCTATACACTTTTCATCATTAAATGATTATCACATGGAATCTATTAGTGGTGGTATCCTATTGGGATTTGGATAACACCCTACATAAACCCTTGGGTGTAAGTAGACTTGGTTATTTTTGTTATCGCAGGTTGGGTACAGTTTTAGTTCTAGTGGTTCGGGTTTCTGGCAGGTCCTTGGTGGTGAAATATTGTGGAGATGTCTTGAGGGTGGTGCCCCTTTCCAGGAGGGTTCTTGGGATGTATTTATTTGGTTTTTTTACTTTTCTAATGGTCTTTAAACATAGTTTTAACTTATGTAATTCATTTCTGAAATTTTGTAAAAGACCGTATTAGTTGAAAAATGAAGATTTGTTTTATTGAGTTTGTCTGTTGTTTAATGATTATAAAACTGGGTAAATCATTCCCAATTATCATTATATGATACTCGAGAACTTTTTCCATCCCATGGAGATCCGGAATTCCCTTAGGGCCTTGGCACGGGCCGAGTTTGGTGCCGGTTTGTTGGTGACCAGATCTAGTTCGTGACAGCATGGCCAGGTACAAGACAAGACTTGGGAGAGGGAAACTGTTGTATGTGATCAGTGCCCATAATTTATCTCACACAGTTTTTCTTTACCCTTCGATGTAGAACTCAGGGGAGAGTTCTTTTAAGGCGGAAAGACTGTAAGAAACCATTTTTTTCACTCAGGTGTGGATGCATTCTTTTTTTGTCTAAATCATTACTTTGTTTCTAATATGGATTCCTAGTGAGTTAGCAAAGGTTCCAAAGGTGTACTGGAATTTTTTGGAGCATGTAACGCACCTTTTTGGAAAAACACGGACTCTATGCATGGTTTTAAAAACAATACAGATGGTGTTTTTTCAAAAAGATCAACCTCACACGGTTAGTGCCCAACCGGGCGGCCTAACCATGCGAGCACCCCTTTTCGAGGTAACCGTGCATGTCTTGTGCACAGTTTGAAAAATAGTGTGGACCAAACCATTCTGGAAGAGCCACCCTGCATGGTTTGTGCATGGTTTGAAAAACCATTCCGACAAACTGTGCACAAGATAATTTTCTTGGTAAATTTCCAATTTCGGAAGTAATGATCTATTAATCCTACTTCTACATCCAAACTCATAAACCCGTGAGATTATTCTACATTTTCACACATTTGGAGATTTTTTAAGGCCACAATAAGGGGTTATGAGATCTCTAATATCCAAAATTTGATTGATAATTTTTTTCATCACATTGGATGTGCAACTGTAAGTACTCAAGTCTTCTTTAGCATTTCTTCTTCTCTTTCTCTCTTCACCTAGATATCTATATGTGAGATATTTTCTCACCTTTCATATATCTACATTGATCCTATGAAAACAATAAGGGACAATAATTGAGTAGAATGATCGTAAAACCCTAAGGTCGGAGGTCTATAAGTTATCCCTACAATTCACTAATTTTAGAATGTCCATGTGGTGCCCACAAGTATTGTCGGAAGCCGTTTCATAAATATACATGAAATGATTATACATGATTGGATCGTATGGTTATGTTGTTTCCAAATATTTGATTAGTTGTTAGTGGTTACTCCCATAACTAACTCCTTCTCATGTCGAAGGATATACCATATTGGGTTTTCAGTGTTTTGGTACGTTTGAGCCACTATTTAGGTGTGCCTTTTCTTAAACTTTTTAAAAGTGAGTCATCCTATAATAAAATAATTATTATTAATAAGAATTACATAATGTCTTGTACCATGTATCCTCCCCACTTATCCCACCTAAGGTAAGTGCTTCCAAATGAATATTAAATGTTAAATGTGAAATAACAATTATACTAAATATATATGATGGCCATAAAAAATGAGTCTGCATTTGGGTTACATGTTCACAACACCGCTTTCGAAGTTAATGGAAGGTAGTAGAGTGAACCTCTCTAATAAAATATTCCTTAATGGTTAACTAAGACTTCATTAAGTGATTGAAATAGTACATGGCCAATCCACACTAATGGAAGACATGGCATGGGCCAATAAATTAATGGTTTCAACTCTAATTGACCAATCCACACTAATGGAAGGAAAGACATGAACCTAATGAAATATTAAATGATTAAAATTTCATATAGGATTGGACTGACTTGTGATCACATTGGATTCCTAGAAGATAATACCTTAGATCTCAGGAATCCCATTCCGATTCAAGGATGTCGTTTTCTTAGGTTGATAGACACCTAGAATCTTGTTCATGTCTATTCCTTAGATGCCCGGTATACTACCACATGGTCCTTTTCATTATTACAGGATACCATAGATACACCCTTTGGATCCATGATTGACTATTATGTTCCATGGTGAATGCCCATTGGACCCTATCATTTCATATCCCCATTTTACCTTGGTCGATCACCATGGACTCAAGAGGCGAGTTATTGTGGAATGCCTTCGATTGCGCTCCTTGGATTACACTATTACCCCTTTTCTATACTTAGATACTTCTCAATTAGTAATCCATGAGATATATGTTACCTTGATTATTACCATGGATCCCCCCCACTGGATATATTTTTCAGGTTACTTGTCATGTTTTGGGACCTTCACTACTTATACTATCATGAGGTGATGTCAGTGATGACTATGCCTCACGTGACCAATTAACATCAAATGGTAACTGCATAATTAATTAACTAGTTACATGTTCAAACACCAGCTAAGGGATGAAAGAGGGTCGTGGGTATCTAGTTATATTGTACTGCTTTGTTTACATTATATATGCATGTCTACACACAGCTGTATTTTATTACAATGGATAAATGTTATAGACACCATTGGTGGTGGCTCACTATGATTTATCTCACGCCCTATTTTGGTGTCGTTTGGTACATAGAGTAGATTACAAGGTTGAAAGTGTTGAAAAAGGGAATCATATGGATTCAAATACTTGATTGCTTGATTTTTTCGGATAGAGGTTGATAGAAGTTGACCGAGTTGAATCTTGAGATTCTTGGAGAAGTATTTGTTTTTCTTTTACCTTGAGAAATATGTTATGACTTTAGTAATGTATCATTGTTTTCTAGTTTTCTATTAACTTGAAATTGAATCATCTTTGTTCCAGTTGATACAGTTATTATTATTCTCATTTATCCATTTTAGCCCTTTTCTTCAGTAGTTTATTTATATAATTTATATTTCATCTACTTTTTACTATTTCTTCATATTACTTTCCTTGTGATACACTATTTTAATGAAGGAATAGTCTTCACACAGACACGCACTAGGCCCTCGTTGCTAGTCGGCAGCCTCTGGCATTTGGGAAGATGCACTTGAGTCCTTGTGGCCCACTGGGCTCGGGGCACCCGTTAGGTGGCTTCCAGGTCTGGGATGTCACACTGGTAAAGGCCAAGATAGTTGGTAAAAAAATATTCAATCCTTCACCATCCCTATAATATAACCATAATAGAAAAATTAAATTTAATTAGAATTTAAATATTACATAAAACCAGAATGAAATACAAATATTAATTTTCACTATCATTACAATTGAAAATTTTCATATAAGATACTTTCAATGATGTAATATTTATTGTTAATTAATGAAAATTACACTCTAATATACAAAATAAAAACTTTTATAGAATTCATTTTTCAACAATCACCCCTATAATAACCTTTACCATTCACTAAAAACCAATGTTCTTTAGTAACTGTACATAAAATAACTATCAACATAATATTTCAATATAATCCATATATGATAATTTATATATTTTAATTACTATGTATCTCAATGATATTATCAGTTATACTATTAATTTTATTTTTATATTTCATGATGCTAATTTTATATTAATATATTTTTTTAAATATAAAATTAACTAATAATTATATTAATAAATATTAATAACATTCTTAATTAATAATAATAATAAAAAATATTGTCAATTAAGTTATATTTTAACTTTATTATCTGTTATTATTTATTTATATATTATAAATTGTTGTTAAAATTTATCTCATTAAAAAATTAACATTTTAAAATCAAAAGCACACACTTTGATAATATCAAGCACACTGTGTGTCAGATGACCCGCGTGAAATTATTACATGTAATTAATTATTTATAGATCATTGTCAAAATGTTTGAAAATAATATGTGATCATTTACACTATTTTGAATATTTTACACATGTTTTAAAATTATATGAATGTTTTATAAAGAAAAAACTCATTTGGAGTCATATCAGCCACATCATTTATCAGATTGACATACATTTTATTCTTACATGCCATAAATTAATTATAGACCATATTACAACAATTTTTAAATAAATTGAGATAATTTAATATATTTTGATAATATGATGATCATTTTATAATACAATCAAACCTTTATGTTTGAAACACTGAATTTAAGTCTTGCCGATAAAAACATGTGTCGGACTAAAAAGAGGTTGATTCTTATACAAAAATATTGAATTATTGATATTCTTTATAATGTTTAAAAAATATGAGTATTTTTCTTGGTTTTGGATATGTGAGGTATGTTGGAAACTAATATTAAACTTAAAAAACCACATTGATTTATATGGACCACATTGTGTGTCAGATTAACATGTGATCGTTTTCTATAATCACAAATGAATTATGGATCATTTTACTACTATTAAAAAATATTCAATGATTTTTTTATGATTTTGGCTATGTAAAAAAACCATTTTCAATAAAATGAAACTTTTATATTGAATGTAATAAATTATAATGATGATGGAAGGATCATGTGTCATATTGACCTGCGATTGATTCCAACTTTTCATGTATGAATTAATGATCATTGTCCATTTTTAAAAAAAAATCAATGGTTATTTTCTCTCTTTTACCTATGTGATGTGTGTTTTAAAATAAAATGCCACTTTAATATTGGAAACATGTATGTTGAGTCATAAATACCATATAATGAGTCTGATTCAAATTTAGTATATTACTATACATCCTAAATATATTATGGTTTGAATGCTTAATGTCTAAAAAAATATTAATTAATTTTTGGTTTTGGCTTTCTGACATAGTTTTTAAACTAAAATGACACTTGTATATAGAAAACATACAATTTTAATCATATTAAGACGATCAATTTTTTGTATTTCCATGCGGTCGATTCGAACTACTAAAAAATAAAATATCGAATTTTTTCTAAAATTTTAAAAATAATCGAATCTAATTTTCTTGTTTTTGACAACATGACACATATTTGAAGCTAAACTGGATCATTTATATAGAATACATGCCCTTGGATTCATTCTAGCCAAATCATGTGTCAGAATGATGGGTTGTAAATTTCTACACATCAAAAATGAACTATAGATCACTGCATTAATTTTTAATGAAAATTATTCATTTTTTTTTCTATGTCACATGTGTTTTAAACTAAAATAAATCTCTTATATTGATAACCACACTTTGAGTCATATAGGACACATCATGTGTCAAATTAACATGTGGTTGATTTATAAATGCCTAATATTAAATATGGATATTTTTACAATGTTTGGAAAACAACTTGAGATCAATTTCTCATTTTTGGCCACGTGACGTGTGTTTTAAAATAAAACTACACTTTTATATTAAAACACAAACAATGAGTCAAAAAAACAACATTATGTGTTAGGGTGACTTGAAACCAATTTAGATATTCTTTAGATGAATTATGTATCATTGTTATATTATTATAAAACAATCAGAGATTCTTTTTGCTATTTTGGTAATGTGATGCATGTTTTATCTAAAATAGAAATTTTATATTGAAACACACACTTTGAGTCATAACAAACTATATAATGTGTTGGATTTATGTATGTCAATTCCTATACAAAAAAATAAATAATTTATAATTTTCCATGATTTTGAAAATAGTTTGAGCACATTTTCTTAGTTTTCACTTCATGATGAGTGTTTTATGAAAAAATGACAAATTTCTATTGAAAACAAAAACATGGAGTTATACCAGACAAATCATCCATTATATTAATATGTGATCAATTGTCTGTGCTTCCATCACAACACAATTATTCGCAGTGGGGGTGACACATCAACTTTGTTAGATTTCACTGTTTCATTTTTAGACAGGGGGTGAAGAGATTTTTGGCTAGTTCATGTTATGATTTTTGTTTCTTTTCTGACATTTGGATCCCTATTTGGCCTTGTTCCTTGTTTTTTAATATTTTTTTCATCTATCATCGTAACGAGTTCCTCTATTTTCCCATCAAGAAAAAATAGTTATTTCTATTTAATTTTAATGGGATTAACCCTATTCCTTTTAAAAAATGGATCATTTTATTAATGTTTCATGAAAATATGAGCTTTTTTATATAGTTTTTTCAATGTGATGTGCATGTTACACATAAAAAAATTAAAAACATACCCTTTGGGTAATACCAGAAATATTGTGTGTCAGATTTATATGTAGTCATTTCTTTCAATTCATAAATGAATTATAGATCATTTCCATAAGGTTTTAAAATAATCAAACAATGTGTTGTTATTTTTTATGTTATGTGCGATCTAAAATAAAATGACACTTTTATATTGAAAACACATGCATTCAGTCATACCATCCACATCATGTGTTAGCTTGACATGTAGTAAATTCTTATATGTCCAACATAAAATATATATTGAAATCATATGGTTTGAAAACAATTAAATATATTCCATGTTTTTTGATAAGTGATAAACGTTTTGAACTAAAATGACACTATTATAATCAGAAATCAATAATTAAGTCATACTGCCCACATCATGTGTTGGATTGATATTTCATAGGTTCATACAAAACAATAATTAATAATAGATTATTTTCTTGAATTATCCAGACTATATAATACCATATTCACGTTTTTTCTTATGATATGTGTTTTTTAAATGGAAATGGCTCTTTTATTGAGATAAGGATTCACATGGAGTCATACCATCCACATCGTGTATCAGATTGATGCGCGATCAACTCCTAAATGACAAAAATAAATTATAGATCATTTTCCTAATGTATGAAAACAATATGAGGCCGGTTCATCATTTTTTCCAAATATTATGTGTGTTTTAATATAAAATGACAGTTTTATATTGAAAACTCATGCATCAATCCATTCGTATCACATCACATTTCAAATTGACCTTTGGCCAGTTCCTATACATCAAATATTAATTATGGATTATTATCCTAATGTTTGTTAATAATTTAATATAATTTACTTATACTTAGATATGTGAAGTGTTTTAGAGTAAAATGATATTTTAATGTGAAGACATGAACTTTAATTCATAATGGCCACATGGTGTGTTAGGTTGATTTGAAGTTGTTTTCTACTCATCCCACATAAATTATCAATCATGCTACTAAATATTGAAAACAATATAATCTCATCTTCATGGTATTAATAAAGAGTTTTTTATTTTCAATTAAATTGAAAAGAACATATTAAAAACCTACATATTGATTCATACCAACCACATTGTGTGTAGTATTGATGTGTATAAAATTTATACTTTTCAAAAATGAGTAATGGATTTTTTCCATAATTTTGAAAACAATATGAACTAATTTGATCAATTTTGACAATGTAAAAAGCATTTTATAATAAGATGACACTTTTATATTGCAAACATGATCTTTGAATCATTCTGGCCACATCATATGTATGATTGATATGCCATCGATTCATACACATCATAAATAAATTATGGAAAATTTTCCAAAATTTTAAAAACAATCCATGTTTGTTTTCTATGTTTTGACCAGGTTACATGGATTTTAAATCCAATTAACATTCATAGATCAATATTTCACTCACAATTTTCAGCATCCAAACCTTGTTCAACTTCACCCACATAGAATTCCATTATTATACTTTAGAAATTGGATCAAAATAGTAGAGAGGAATCACTATTTGTATTTATAGTAACATTTTTGTGAATTACATTGGCTGAATAAATTTTGACTGTGAAGGAAATCATCTTGCATTTTCTACATGGATTTTGTAGGGACTATACATGAGTTAGGACCATTTTTACATACTCATAAAAAGATAAAAAGAGATAAAATGAAAATGATAAGTCTAGGAGCATGGAATTACCTTCCCTAGATTTTTTAACATGCCTTTTGATTTGTGTATAAAAATATCCTTTACCCATTTCCCTATTTCTATTATCCTTACTATAGCCTCAATGTAAAATCTCTATTGAGAAAAAGTGTCTTCATGTATGTTACAAACGAGGCTAGAATTTGTATAGTGTAAACATTGACTCTTCATCTCCTTGAGAAATCACTCAAATATTTATTTCTTTTCTGCTTCGTTGCTAAATAATTTTTTAGTGTCATCAAACACAAACGAAAACCAAAATCATGGAAATTAGTGAGAAGTTCAAAATAAATGTATGAAAAATTAGGGGATGATAATATACACTTTAAACTCATTGATTATTTATAGTAACATTGGTATGATTTAAATTATCTCATTAGATTTTTGTTTAGTTAATATATCATACATGATGAATTAATTTTGGAGTACATCTAAGGATCAAAGTGCATTTGAATGTATATGAAATTATTTCCCATCTAGTTGGGGCATATTATAAAGATATTTTTTTATTTTTCCAATATGTAACACTCTCAATCAAAACATCCATACAATATTCATTTGGAAAAGGAACCATGTATGGGGGATGATAATCAACTCGATATTAGCACACAAGAGTGGAATATATATATATATATATGGTGGGGTTCAAATTTATTTGGAATTATGGGAGGTTCAAATCATATTAAAATGTTTCTATGGTAATTAAAAATATATGTCAAGAATAAATATATAACTAAAATATTTAAAATATTATATGAAATCGATTTTAGGGAAAGTAAATTATATGTATAACAATGATGATGCTTCAAATCTCAAATGTATATCTAATTTCATATAATGTAAAAGATCACCTATATAATCAAAAATCACCTCAAATTGATGATTAAAATCACTATAACACTATTTACAATACTCACTCACCTCTAAAAAAATATTTATTCATTTAATTATATATAAATTAGGATATCCTAGTAGTACTGAGAAAATATATACAAAAAGGATTTACAAATATTTCAATTGTAATTAAAATTTCCATGGAAAATTACATGTTCTTGGATTCTAGTTTGTTGATGGCATATAATATGGTTTTTAAATTTTAATAAATAACATCAATTAAAGTTGTTATTTTTCTTGGACTCTATAGAATCATTGACCAAAATAATGAAATATTTTTAAAATTTGTTTTCATAGATAAATATAACAATATAAAAACAATCTATTTCCGTTTGTAGAAATCCTTAGGAATTTTATGTTTACTTCCTAACCTCATACCCTGATTTTTCTTATATTTATATATCACACAATCATAAAAAAATTATTATTAAAATAAAAAATAAAATGAATAATTATAATTTAATCTATAAAATATTTATTATAGTGTGTTACAAATTCATAATTGATATCATGTGTGGTAATTTTGATGGAAATCTATGATTTGTATCATAAAAAGTAAAAAATAATTGTGTAAAATTTAAATTTTACTATTATCTAGTTCTTATTAAAAAAAATTAATTGATTAGATTTATGTGTGTATATATATTAAGATTAGATTATCAATTTTGCAACTATATTTTAGCCATCAAGAGATGTTCATCATCTATTATTTTTTTCAGACACAATGATAAGTTCATCATTATTCTTGTCAGTTTCTTCTTATTACAGATAAAATTTTCTATACAAAATATAGAGGGTTTAACAATTTCGTATTTTACTTCATTGTGTCTCCATCTATATAATAGTAACATATACACCAGTTAAAAATATGAATATATATAAACAATAATGGACCAAGTATATACTTTTTTGAAAAAATAATTGGAAAATGTACCTCATTTATGTTGGAGTTGGTGTCCTAGGACAACTATTTTTACATTTATTTCTAGTATTTTCAGTTTTTTTAATACTAAATAAATATATTATTATATATTGATCAATATTATGCATGAAATTAACGCAATAATTTACAAGATTCTTTGTTTCCAATGATAAGGTTATAGAAGATCCCCAATATGATGAGAACTCTAAAGTGATATGACCATATTCTTAATATGGATATATGTTTGGATAAAATACTATGATAGGACAAATATTATTTAGACCATCATGTGAGATTACTCATAAGAAGTGGACAATTCTTCTTCTAAATTTTGCACATGGTAATATCCAGGATGGGAGATTATGAAAAAAGAACAACAAATTGGAATTCCCCATGTTTTTTTGTCTTTTAATAATTCGATTTTTGAGCAAGTGTAATAGTCCATAGATATTAGTATCATAATTATTGCATGTCATGACTAGAGAACTGAGATTTTCTGTTGAAAATAGTGAAAAAATATGTTCGCAACGAGGTAGTGTACTATTGTAGCTTCATGATTGTCATGTCATTAATGGATAATTCATGGAATTATTTTTACCTTCCATTTTTATGAATTATGATATATTGTCTCTTTTATTAGAATATAACCATTGTCTATAATTCCATGTAAATGGTGTAATGACGTGTTTCTTTCAAATGGATAAAGAAAGAAAAATCAAGCATATAGTTTGGTGATATGGATATGAAACCATATTGATGAGATATTAATACAAGGGGACTATATTACACGTTGATCATTCATATATATATTTCATAATTTGTATAATAAGAAATTACTATTGGGTTCTTTGACCCATTACTAGATAATAATTTCAAACTTTCGGAAATCCCACCCAATGCCAATAAGGAAAAATCTTATCGGGTCATACACTTTGTTTATTCATTGATCTTGATTATAAGATGATTTAATTTAAATAACGTAATAAATATTATTTCCAAGGTTGAGGGATAGTTTTTATTAATATTTTATTCATCAAATAAATTTAATATATATATATTCATCAAATTTGAAAAAACATATTATTTTATTTTATTTATTATTTTTTGGTTTGTGAATAAGATATTTATCTAAGAGAATAAAATATTTAATTTGGGTATTCAATAAATGATAGAGGAGTTCAAACTGGAAAAGACCGTATATCATGAAAAATATTAATTAAAAAACCGGTTAGGAAATACTTGTCATTGCAGAAGTTTGCATGCAACAAAAATTAATATATTAATTATTTTATTATGTGAAATGGTTTATATTAATTGATATTATATAATTTAATTTTTGAAAATCATTAAATAATTATTTTATCCTTAACCCTTGCACTATAAATATAAAATTATGCATATTACATATAATATCTTTTAGTTTAATCAAAATAAATATTTGTTGAACACAAATAATTCCAAATAAAATTTTCTTTCTATATCCCTATCATAAAAGTGAAATTGAAGAGATATTTTATTCAATACTAAATAATGAGTTTTCAATAATGAAAAACATAAGACATTTTATTTATCATACTTTCAACACAATATTGAGTAGAATTGTGCTGAGATCATAAGAGCCTGTGTGGATCACTATTAGAGTACCCTTAGATCCTAATATTACAATGAAGGAAATATAGAAGGTTCTCTTCAGAAGTTCATTAACAATCATAGTAGAATGAGCCTAAACCTAGGTATTAATTTATTCATATATTAAAAAAAATTAATTATAAATTTTATGTGAATGATCCTCACTCATGGATTCATGAAATGAAAATTAAAAAAATTTATCACCCACCACTGGATGATTCTAAGACACCCAGAACCCACAAGTGGTATCAAAGTGGTCACATTTTAATTTATAATTATTTATATGATTATTAATATATGTAGAATTGTGTTTATAATTTAATTTAATATTTATTTTTATTTATTTTTATTTAAATTAAAACTCTTCAATATATTTATCATGATTAATTCAGTGTTTCATTTTCAAAAAAAATGTTAAAATAGATGATGAATGACAAATGTTTCCATTGAGAAATTGATATTTTTTCTAGTATGATAGGTTTACATGATGTGTTTTCTAAATTCAATGTCGTGTACCCGAGGGAGCATCATCTAGATACACCGAGAGATTCATAACATTCCATGATGTAATTGCATGTGGTGCATACAGCATGAAAACTACCCAACATAGGACATGGATTTTGGATTAGAATGTGTGAATCGATTTCCACACCATGTAGTATACACATGTTAGTAGTGTAAATCATACAATCTCTTTATTCATTATACTTGGTCCAAACCATGTGAGACTGATAATTGATAGCATTTATGATACACACATCATGTATACGATGTACATAGTGTGTAGAGTTCATCAATTCCCATATCTTAAACACATGCCAAATACCCAGGTGTGCATCACAGACACATGGAATCTGGAAAACACAATGTGTAGCTTGTCTGTACTCGTTGTGTTGTTCATATGAGTTACAAACTATAAAATTTGGTATGTACCCTATATATAAAGAAATCAAGATTCACGTCGTGTGGATCGACTATACCTGCCCAGTTGTCTACAATTAATGGAATGGATTAAATATTACATGAAATTTAGAATAATGGAATTAGAACCTTATTTTATTAATTGGAACACCAATTTGTGATTGAAAATTTAATAATTGTTTTTAAAAATTTTAAATGATCCATTAATTATTTATAATTAATATGCCATTATTAGTTCTTCCGTTTATTTTCCGTGAGTTCCATAAATTATGGATACCCTTAATTATGTTTGGATGATGATTAAGATGAAATAGGTACTTATTAATTATTTCATTAATTATTTATTGCAAGTGAATTAATCAAAATAATTAAGAGAAAAAAATGAAAATAAGTATAGCCAGTTACATTTGTGTATTTTTTGAATGTATGACCTTTCATGAGCTTGGCCAAGACCTACATATGTGTTGAATTGTTTAATTTTATTTATTTCATAGGATTGAAATTATTTATTAATAAATTAAATATGATCTCCTATGATTCATCCCCCCTCCAAAATTAGGTAGTACCTAGGTGTCCAAGTATCTTTGTGTAATCTCATGTTAGCATATACTTTGGTCCCCCTATCCTACATGTGAGTCATAAATATATGTAATTGATGGTGTATGTAAATACATTTGGGGCTATTTAAAGAAGAATCATTATGTTACTAACTCTGGTGATACACATGTGGATAAGTGGAATATAGTAACTCATGTCGTGACCATAAATATAATTAATTTCCCCTAGGTTAAAGGGTAATTTATTGTCTTTTCATTAAATATACCACTCGATAAAGACCAAAAGGGTTATTTAATTATTATTTTTTATTTCATTCTTTGTAATTATTTATTTTATGAATGAAAGGTCATGACCTCATGAATAAATGAAATAATTTTCAAAGAATAAAATTAAATAAATAGATTTTTCATAAATGTTTAACGCATCATGGTTAATTTGTTAAGTAACATCAACTTAATTTTAACAAGACATGAAAAAGAAAAGAAAAGAAAATTGATTTTCATAAATAATTAAAATCCATCAATTAAATATTTTTTCAGACATGTCCTTCCATTACGTAATTTGGTTTAAAATATATGGAACTATCTATTTTAACAACCCACATTGGGAGACATATTTTATTGAAGATTTACAATGAATGTTATTGGTTAAATTAAACATCTTACATCTAGATATGTAGTCCTCCAAATAAATGATGTAACATGGGGGAATGTGTTGAGAATTTCCAAGTCAAGACACCAGGATATTGGATTCCACTCAATGGATTTGGGAGTTGTAAGCCAGTAGTTAGAAAATTCCTTCATAACTAATAACCTTCAAGTAGCTAGGCCATCGAACATTTAGGTATTGAAAAGTGGAATAAATATTCTTGCCAGTAAAAATTCATAGAATATAAGAATTCCAAGTTCAATGGTGATCACTACTATGACTTGATGAAACTGTTAAAGATTTAATAAAAATTAATAAAATCAAATTAGTTCTTTTTTTCTCACATAATATGTAATCAAGATGTATCCTAGAAATCTATTGTTTAAATTGTAGAATAAAATGGTAATATCATCATCTACATTATCCCTACAATAAATATTTGAGAAACTAAACCACCTCACTTGTAGTAACATTTAGGAGTTGTTTAGACACATTCAGGTTATGCTACACCATGAAAAAAAATCAAACAATCTAGAATCGGCAATGCATGATATTCCTAAAAAGTGGCACGTGATGAAGAGTTCATGGTCTATGAAAAATATTTGAGAGATATTCTTGATGCTTTATGATTGATGACTTTATATATGTCTAGTGAACTCATGAAGACTCATAAAAACTGAATGCTTATAAAATTCTTGATAAATGCTATAGTATTTACCATGAGAGAGATAGGAAGGAACTATTTGATATATCCATGGAACTATTTTCTAAAAATCATAGAGAGGGTTCCCCAGCTATTCAACACATAGTAAATATCATTTGCTACATTTAGATCCTAGAGTTTCTAGGGTTTCAACTCTATGAAGAACTGGGCACTGATATCATTATAGAATCTCTCCCTCAAAGATTCTATATATTTTTTTATATTTTAATATAAACAACACAGATAATTCAATACAAATTATTCTAACTTTCCTTCACCATGTTGATAAGGATAAAAAGGAAAAAAATATTCCATCATTATAGTGAAAAACTTTAATGGGGAATGGGAGATCATTAATCCCAAATAATCATCAAATGCATCCTAGAGGAATATTATAAATGCTAAAGAAAGGGAACATGATGCTCCCTATTTTACATGCGTTAAGAAGGTACATTGCAAGAAAAAAATCACTAAACCAATGAAAAAATAGGATGTTTCAGATGTGTTTGTTATCAATTGAAATTTTTATATGTCTATAGATTGGGTATTAGAAACATCATTTTGTTCTCACATATATATTCAAATATTATAAAAAAGTATATTCAAAAATATTTATTAGTGGGAGGCTCATCTATGAGATTCTAAAATAGATAAAAATTATGTTTTTACTATTAGTTAATACCACCTCACTTTTCCAAATGGGATGATCTTGGTATTAATGAGTTTTTATTATGTGACTTCAGTTACCAGAAACATTATATCAATATCCAAACTTGATGCAGATGGTTTTATTTTAAAATTATAAAATAAATATTTCTTTTTAATAAATAGTTTTATGGTATGGAAGAATAAAATAGTAGTATTTATATGCTGAAGTATAGAATCCATGTTATTTAAATAGATAAAGAAACTAACTCATGTATCTCAGAACACTCCCAACATTGGTATCACCAGCTGGGTCATGTAAAAGAAAAGTGAAAGGGCTGAATAGAGTCATGATTTTGTTTATACTGATGTGGGTGGAGAATTTCCTATTGAAGCAAAATGCAATTACTCACAAACCATACATTTTTTAAATTATTTTAGTAAATTTAAATATATCCAAATAAAGAGTTAAAATTCCCATTCTATTTATAAATAGAAGGAATTGTTGAATATGGTTGAAAACCATCTTGGTAACTGGGTTAACAAATCATCACTGAGACTATAGTAGAGACTATCTTAATTAAAAAATCCTTTATCTTTTATGGGATTTCAAGATACTATCTCAACTCACTATTAATTATATGTCTCAGTAAAATGGTGTAATATAAAAGTGGAACTATACATTATTGGAAATAGTGAGATCAAGGATGTGCCAGGTTAGTATTTATTATCCTTTTAGGGATACACATTACAAAAAATAGTAAAAATATTGAATCCAATTTATAACTAATGTGGATGATGGGATACTATAAAAATTATGTAATGGAATGAAACAAGCATTTTCATACTTCCATGTGTGGGGTTGTGATGAATTTGTTATGGCCTTTTTAGGTTACAAACAAGGACCATTTGACACAATGTATACCATTATAGGATATCCTAATCTCATAAGGGGATATTACCCATACGAACTCTCATACAAAATGGTTATAGTGACAAGACACACCATATTCCTTAAGAGGGAGAACATCTCTCTATGATATTGTAGGAGTGACATAGAATTCAATTAATTTGAAGATCATGGTACAAAAGAGTCAGTACAAGAACAGATTCCACAAAGACCAGTGGATGAATAAGCTTTTATTGATACACAATTACTGTGTAGGAGTAAAATAGTGGTTATAAAACTAGAAAATTAGGTATTTCTAGTGAATAAGGATAGTGAGTCATTATTAGTTTCTAAAAATGATCCTCTAACAAATTAATGATGCATTATGTGGAACATATATTTCTAGGTGTCAAGAATACATCAATTATATAAATCATTCCATGTACCAAAAACAAATCATGATTTTTGTATATCATCTTGTAGATGTAAGGAACATTGGATGAAAATGCGTATTAAATAATAAACTAGACATGAAAGGAAAAGTTAGTACCCATAAGGAATGACTTGTTGAAAATGGTTGTAATAGTGTCAACTCATAGACTACTATAAAACCTTTTCACTAGTTTCAAAAATAAAATCCCTCATAATTCTACTTGACATTGCAGCTTACCATGACTATGAGATTAGGAAAATTGATGTTAAAATATCATTCTATAAGGTCATCCTTAATGAATATGAGTATATAAACTACTAGAAGGTTTTTTGACTCAAATATATGAAAGTAAAATATTAAATTTGAAAATGAAACCATTTACGGATTAAAGAAATCATCTCTATCATGGAACATTCATTTTTATAAAGCCATACAAAATTTTGTTTTGTAATTAATCAGTGTAATTATAGAATCTACAAATGGTTTAGTTGGACTGAAATCATTTTCTCAATAGTATATATTGATAACATATTACTAATTGGAATTGAAATTCCATTAATTGAGTCTTTTAAATAATTGATAAATAAAATATTCTTTGTGATGGACTTGGGAGATTGACCATTTATACTTAGGATCTAGATCCATAATGATATATCATATAGTTTTCTGAGACTATTTCAAAGTATACGCTTTACACATGTACTCCTCTTTGGCCTCTCATTCCTCTGATCCTTTCCAGGTCGGTCGGGAGTGATGGTTTGTTAGAGTTTTGGGGTTGCGTTGGGTGATTTGTGGGGGGGGGGGGTTCCAATTGGTGTAGCTTGCAGCAACAGTGAGGCTTCTGTTTTGGTTGGGAGATGTAGAAGTTGTAATGGGTGGATTCAATGAAGGAGTTAATGGGAACTGTGAAGTATTAGTGGTAATTGGATGGCTGCGAAGATGGATATGTCATCTATACAAGTCCTTCCTCGATGTAAGTTCTTCGAACAACTCTCTGGTTTTGTGGGGAACATGATTTGCTAAAGGAGGGGAGTTCATTTCATGGTGGTTATTGAGGGTTCCAATGGTTCTTTCGTCAGTGGTCACCAATTTTGGATGATTGGGGATGATGGTGATAGATGCATCAGAGTGCGCTACATGAGGAAGCTCAAAATATGAGGTTTTTGATCATATGTTTATCATTACCAGTTTTTTGGGTGGCCATGTAGAATTTGTGACACGAGGAAATGTTTCAATGGTGATGTGGCATCACATTTATAATTTGAATTCAGTTTTTTTAATTTTGATTATTGTATGTCATGGGATGTAATGTGGGGTATGTGTTATGTGTGGTGAGGATGTGGATCTCAATTTCTTGTTCTTACTTGACCAAAAAGTGGATAAAAAAATAAAAAAAATAGTTTGTGGAAGTGTATAAACATTAACATGATACTGAAGAGATTCATTATGGAACAATCTAAGAGGGAATTTTTTCCAGCATTAGAAAGAATTCATATTTTTATGAAATGTGACCTCATAAAAAATGGGATAGAAATTGAGTGGAAATGATTCCATATGCATCAGTTTTTGGGTCACTCATTTATGTTATGTTATTTACTATGCTAGATGATACCTACACATTAAGTGTAGTGTGAATATATCATGATCATTCAGGTCACCTCCGTTGCAGGGAATTTAATAACATCATTAAGTTTCTCAAACATATTAAAGACACGTTTCTTGTTTATTGGTGAGATGCAGATCATGTTATTATAGCATAAAAAAATTCTAGCATTTAAACTGATCAAGGTGACATTATGTCACAAAGAGGATAACTCCAAATGAATTTTTTAAATTTTCTACATTATCCTCTTTATGGTTGGGTGGTAACCATAAAATAAAAGATACCAAATACCAATATTTAAACACCACAAACATAAATAACATAAAATATTCAAAATAAAAAAAAATCTCAAAATTCAACATCAGATTTCAAATTCAAACAGAAATTCAAAAAACAATCATTTCAACACCTTGGCCAACTTCCCCGTCGAGCTGCACTCCCAAAATCATAAAATTTATTCAAAATTAAACCATCATTGAAATAAAGAAATCTATAAATCAAAATCTATAAAAGTAGATCATTATCGTTTGCAAAAACTGATGACAATTGAGGCATGTAGGGGGAATCTCCCCAAAATAGGAAAACAAAACATTGAATAATTAGGAAAAAAATTAAATGTCACATGAAACTGCGACATCATGGAATATTATCACCCATTTAAACTCACCTCATAGGGCTCCTAAAAAACCACCACATAAATTTGGATGGGAGGAGAGTGGAAAAATCCTAGAGCATGAGAAGAGTTGGGACAGACGTAGTCGAACACCAACTCCAAAAACTTCTATTGTAACTGAGGATGAAAGCCATGAAAAATTCTAAAACATCATGAGTCCAAGAATATATCGTGATTGAAAAAAATCACCTTGCTCGAAATACCTCTAAATAATAGTTAGTAAAAAAATGAAACCAATGAATGGGTCTAAAATACCATGGAAGGATTAAACCAACACAAATCGCATCTCCTAGTAAATAGATGAATATCAACCAACATATTTGAAAACCTACATAAGATCCTATATATTAGACTAAAATGGATTCTATTGTAATAAATTTGGGTGTAAGAGCATATATTGATATGGACAAGGCCTCTATAGTGATCCATTATCGTGGGAAGATAGAAACACCGGAATGAGATGGATAGAAGGAGATCAAGAAGTGAGAAACAATGGAAATATAAAAATAGAACCCCTGTAGATAAATGAGGTCCCATTAGTAGATAAAACCACCTAAAAATTCAATCAATAAATAAAGATGAAACATAGAAATGAAACAAAGAGGAAGGGAACAAGATAAGGGAAGAAGTATCTTCTGATGCTGGAAGAGGATAGACATTCACCAAGGGAACAAACCCTATAAGAAGGAGAGGTGTGGTGCACTCAATAAGGCTCAATGTAGGTTGTAGTCATGGATTATATATTATAATACAATAATATTTTGGATTATATTTTTTGTAAATAAGCATTATTAATGTACAATTTCATCCAATAGAATGGTGTGGTACCTCGAATTAAAGATCATATCATACTCAAAAATCATAAAAATATAGTGGTTGATCTTACAAAAGATGCAATGTCACATCATGAGATGAAGAACATACTTTGGAAATATCAATTCTTTATGGATTATTCTAAGAGTTTCAAGGTTCTAGTGAGAAGTATTTTCATACAGTACAATATGGTGTACCCCTGGAATTATTCCATGACTCAACAGAAACATGATTAGCATTTTAGGAATATAAAACTGAAATTTATAGGTAGTTGTCTCTAGTCTATGTGGGGTTTTATTGGAGTTGGTTTCCTACACCAAATATTTTATCATTTATTACATGTATATTTTATATATTAAATATTAATTAGAAATCTAATTACTTGTTGTTCTATGTTCAACATATATTTAATATAATAATGTCAATGAGTAATTTTCACATTGATACATTCATAGCAGTTACCCGCTATGATGAGAAATGTGGAGTAGTACGGCAATATTCTTAATATATTGTTATGTTTGGATGACGTACTTTTATGAGAGAAACATTATTTAGACTTTCAAGTAGGAGTACTCATAAGCAGATGCACCTTCCTCTCACGATGTTCTCACATGGTAATCTTCAAGAAGAGAGATTATTAAATCATTACCACCAGCAATAATTCTTCATGTTTTGGTGTCATCTGATATTCTTATTGGCGGCAATGTGTAATGGTACATAGAAATTAATATTATCATTAATGCATGTCATGAATCACTCTATTATGTTTTCTGATGAAAACTATGATGAAATTTATTCATGGTGTGGTAGGGTGCATTGGGTGAATCACTATAGAATATTTTTTATTTGATATGTTAAAGAACAATTTGATACTTCCATATTTATGGGAGATAATATCTTGAAACTCTTATTGGAATATAACTATCTCCCCAAATTCTGTTTCCATTGTTTAATGACATGCTTACTCCCAATATTCAAAGAAAAGTGTATCTATAATATATCTTGGTGACATGTATGTGCAACCTCTTGATGAGATGTTGTGAAAAGAGATTATATTTCATAGTGAGAAATTGTATGTTGTTTTCATCATTGTTAAATTATGTTTATTCTCTAGGGTTTTCTAACTAACTACTATACATTATTCTTTGACATTAACCAAGTATACCTAATGTCAATGGGAAATAATCATAGAGGGTCACACAATATGTGTTTTCATTAATATCTATTATATTCCACAATAATATAATTGATTTAAAATATATTATTCTCAAGACTACGGAGAAAATATTAGTTATGTTTTATTGATCAAGAAAATTAAATAAATATTTATTCACCGAATTATAAATAAAATGCATTGATTAGTTTTAATGAATATGTAACAAATAGTAATTTACTATGTTATGAATAACATATTTATTTAAATAAATAAAATATTTTATTTGGGTATTTAATAATTTATGGAGTTTGAATGTACCATGCTTGTGTCGAGTGACAAATATTATTTTATAAGATTATTAAATAATACTTGATATTACCCATGTTCGCATGCACCAGAATTTAAAAAAAATATTTTTATTATTATTGAGAATGGGGTTTATTAAAGGTTATTTTATTTTTTAATGGATTTAATTAATTAAATTGTTATTGTATCAAAAACCCTTGAGTTATAAATAGCCAGTTATGTATATCGTCCAAAGTATCGATCAATGCCATCAAAATAGAGATTTTTTTCCCAACTATTTCTATACCAACTCCTTCCTATCACTCTATTTCAAGAATGGTAAATGTAAGACATAATTATTAATGACCAAATAATGAGAAATCAATATAAAAAAACTGAACACATTTGATTTATCGTGCTAGCACCAGGAGATCGAGTGGCATTGCTCGTAGATCATAGGAGCACATGTGGATCACCACATGAAGGATTTGATCCTTGGATCCTCATAGTATAGTGAAATAAATATAGAAGGGACTTTTTAGACAATCTGAGACATCAAAAAGAATATCAGAATGATACATATTCATTTTTTTAGATATTCAATCAATAAAATATAAGTTAGACATAAAAGATCCTTACTAATGGTTTTAGGCAACAATAATTAAAATAAATTTAAATTCATCACCCCCACCGCATGAATCTACTACACTCAGAACCAAAAAATTATGTATCCATAACTGAGGGTATTAACCATTAAAATATCATAATTTCATTTACAATCTTGATACCAACATGATTTTTAATGGACTCTCCAAATATTTCTTAGTGATATTAAATGTATGAAATAATATCACCACTAAATGTTGTTTCATAATGAACCTATAATTTTAATACATGTAGAAGTGAAACTAGTGCGGTGAATGCACTCTCATAAGTTATTTTTTATTTCATGGTTGATTTATATGAATTTATTTGATCTGAACTTATCTTTACCCTTCTTTTTGTCTGTCTGTTATACCATAAATAATTTCAAACCTATTTCATCAATATAAAAAATTATTTTAAAAAATGTTATTAAAGGATGGGGTTGAAGCTTCATTTTATTTGAAAAGAAAAGATATTTACTCTTTCTTATTTGAATATGGAGACCCATTAGATAGACTGATGGCCTAAGGGCATGAAACCGAAATACAAGTCTTTAAAGATCATTTTTTCTCAAAGGGGCCCTCCTTTGAATAGTACTTATACTGTATCTAGGATGCTACAGTACCTGCTACATGACCACCACTATTACAGTTCCTATTACAGCACCTTCACCTCTAAATTTTCACTGATCCTCTTGTTCCTCAACTACTATAATACTACTATATTGCCCTACTACAGTAACTTTGGATTTTTTCTCTACCGCTAATTGATCCTGGGTCTTTTGGATTCCAAGAATGAGCCTTTAACAATTGGTTAAATTTTCATTCCCTACTTAAAAAAAATGGTCAAGTACATCAATCACGTGTCATTATAATATTACATGACTATTCTATGGAAGCCCCAACAATATTATTAACCATTGTAACATTAGGATCTTCAATAGGAAAAGGAAACTCAATTCCCGGATCATGTGATACATAAATCCATAATATCATATGATATTTTGGTTGTTTTTATTATATTTTTTTCTCTTAGAATAATTTACACCATACACCCAACAATATGGTGATGTGTGGGTGTGGATAAATATTACAGTCATCAAATTTCACAATTTAATTTTTTTTAATATAAATATAATAAATTTTATTTTATTCAAATTAAGGAGTAACTGGTAAGATAAAATAAATTATCTTAGTTAGGGAATGTTGTTGAAGGGAATGGATAGCATTAAATCTTGAGGGGTCATGTGTCTCTTCAGGAACTGGTCATTGTTTTACTATTAGTTCACTTTGATCAATTTTCCTATAGATGTCTTCCATACCAAACCAAACTATAATACCTTTTCATATATCTATTTGTTACTACAATAAATTCATCATCTCATACATATATCCTTGTGGAATTATATTCTCAAAATATGAAAGAGGTGACACACAAAAACCCACATCATTTACACAACCATATTATTCTAGCTGATTTGAAGCTACTAAAAGTAACTTTTCATTATGTACAATGAATTTCAATGCATCTGTTTAATTATTTTAAAAACTATATGACCATTTTTGTTTATTTTTATGTAGTATTATTATAATTAACAAAAAAATATTGTTACTTCATAGATGCACATGATTCTCATAGGTCTTGTGTGTTCTCATCTTCTGGTTTTCCTTATATTTATACAATCCTCCTTCCAATATACAAAATGTGGGAAGGATGTGTCTTAAACGTCTTATTCATCAATCAACATGTAAAAAAAGGATCCAATGTTGTTTTATATCACATAAATAATTTTCTTAAGATTTAATATTCATTCCATTTTTTTAGTAAGGTGTACCCCTTCCATATGTTATGGTAGTTGTACATTGGTTTTGATACACATTACTTATTTTCATAACATCCATGTTGTTTAATAAATTATAATTTGTTATTAAAAATAGAAAAAATAATTATTTTCAAATAAGGAATTATCGATTAAAAAAAAACAAAAAATAATTCCTCATCATAGTGACTAAGGAATTATATCAATGTTTCAAGGTTTTTGAGGCATGTATACAAATCTAGTGGGTGGGATTCACTTTCCCCTAAACATCCATATGATTATGTTTTGTTAAATGTGTCTAGAAGGATCTATAATCTTTTATAATTACCATTATGAGAAATATCTTATGAAAATAATCTTAAAGAAATGAAATCCACATGGGATAATTAAAATTAATTCAGTTTTTATTTATTTATGTTTTTGTTAAAATAGATAATTATTTCATAACAACTCCCTAATATCTTCCAACACGTTTATCTTCAATGAAATTTGGACATTATTCCACCTATCAGTGAAAATTATAAATTATACTCTTGTTATAACCCAAAATTAATAAATAAAAATTTATTTATTGTTTTAAAAAATTTTGCCATGTTGATTCCATCCAACCTAGAATTATAAACATTTTATTCTTACCTTGATAACATTATGTGACACGATTATTCTATACTATATTTGTTTTCTTCATCAACATGATTTTGATCCCATAATAATTCCACAATTTCATCATCGATGGTGTGTTCTTATTAAGGATTGGTTCCATCAGCATATAGAGGATTCCCTAAGTTCAAGGGTAGTTAATATTTAAATTTATTTTATCTAAATATATTATAGATAACTTAATATTATAATTATAATAATAGTATATTAAAAAACACAGTAACCTATTCATTGAAATCTCTTTTTTTATTTAAATATTGTTGTTATTTTGATTATTTATTGATATCTAAATCCCATACTAGGCCAATGTGCCTGTACCATAGTGGTATATGATCTTGATTGGCAATCAAAAGACTCATAATCAAATCCAGGCAGGGTCTAATTTCCATGTATTGTAGTAGGGTATTGTAGTAGTACTGTAGCAGCGGTGGGACTGTAGCAGTGGAGACAAAGTAGCCGCGGAAGCACTGTAGTGGCGGCGGTACTGTAGCAGGTACTGTAGTTTCCAGGGTAGTGTAATAGTACTATTCACTGAGGGGCTCTTTGGGCAAAAAATGGGCTTTCAGGCCTTGTATTCAGGCCACTTGGACTTGGGCCTTCAGGCTATGTAATGGGTCTCCCTCTACCCAGTCTAAAGAGGTATTTGCTTTGAATATTACAATGAGGCTTCGGCCCCGAACTTTTAAAAAAATATTATACTTGTGATACCATTTTATGTATAAGACAAATGTTTACATTAGGTCCTTCATGAGTTGATATTGATATCCCAAAAAATGGGTCATATTTAATTAAATATTAATCGGACACTATAGTTATTTTAGTTAACAAAATAATTGACCAATTCTATTTTACTAGATCTAAGACATATAATAATTATACTTATTGTGATGTTATTAGGAATGGGTTTTCCTTAAAATCTTCCAAAAAAAATTCACATTCACGATGTTCAATTTTATGAATTTATCTATAGCTCTGTCTTCAACCCATTTCTAATTAAAAACAATCACTTGACATGTCGTACAGTATAACTCGTATTATAGTTCAATTATCCAAAAGTTTGAAATATTAACATAAACTGGATTTCTATCCATGGAATTGAATACGTGAATCACATACACCATAATACCAACTCAAAAATTTCACATCATACTATGTTCATCATTTTCCATCACATAGAATTAATAACCACTAATTACAAAACATGTGTAAGAGAAAACATTTATATTTGGTTCCATAAATAGCTAATGAAGTTGTTCATCAATATAATTGGGTTTTGAAGATAAATCTATATAAAAATAAACATTGAACCATCATATAAAATAATTATTTTATGTAATTGATATCTATATTTCCTCCCTTGATGGATTCAAATTTCAAAGAATTGCTATGTGGGATTCCTCATATAGGAGAAACTATAATTGATTATTTAAAATTTAATGGTGGGACTTCATGTTCTCTGTAATGGTAACTGTAACAACACCTCATCCCTAAATTTCTTCTCCAATAAGGATTCCATTATAATGTGATTTTGGGACACCAATGATATTAACATCTAGGAGGTAATCAGTACAGAATTCAACAACTTCATTAACAATCAATAATCGTTGAATACAACCTCATAACTAACTTCAATTCATTATGTACCACTTAAAAATATTCATATATTATTTAGTGGGAAACATTAATCAAAAATGATCATGACCACATTGTTGAATCTATCAAACCTAGTGAACTATTTGGTGGGAAATTATATTAAAGAATTATTGCCAGATAAGTTACTCCACATGTCATAATATGATATAAATTTCTTTTTTCATGATTGGAAAATTCATAGGGTATATTACATTACTACATATTTATTTTAAAAGGAAGTGATGTTTGGTTAATATATGTTATACATTTTTAGAAATAATGAATCATATTGCTATAATAATAAAATCTTCATTATAACATGACTATCACGTTATTATAGTCCATGTAACATCAAATTATTCATTTAAATGATATTATTTATATTTTATGGATACCCCTCTGAATATTTTACACCATTAATAAATTTTTATAGTTGAAATTTTTCTTGTCAATATAGAGTTCATGATAGATGAGAAATAATATTTTTCTTTTCACCTATCACTGGTTTGAAGAAATCTTGTATCCCCATGATAGACATGTCCAAAATTTCTTTCATTCCATATTCATTTATATCTATTAAATTTTATAACATGACAATTATAGTATAAATTTTATATTTTTCTATGTTCATGGAATAAAAATAATATCCAACGTATACACATTTCCAGTATGGTAATTTGAAGAAAATTCATCTATTTTTTCAAATCAAATTTTTTACGATTTTTAAAAAACGGATTTCCAAAATTGGTGTCATTATCATGTAAATTATTTTTAATTTGATCACTTGTTAATTGGGACAATGTTTTAAATTATTATGTAACTCCATTTAATGATGTCTTCCAAGATCAATATTTCTATCTTTAGTGAAAAAATATAAAATTTCCTAAAAAACAGTCTTCAAAGAATCTATTAAAGGAACTAAGTTTGTAACATCTACACAAATTGGACACCCAAACATTCCATTAATATTATATCCTTAAAAATTTCTATAAAAAGGAATTTCAATTATCAATTTATAAAACATTGATCTCAAACATAAATATTCAATTATATGAGCCTCAAACAATGTAATACTTGTATCCCACAACAATTTCATATCATTAATCAATGATGTTAAAAAGATATAAATATCATAACCAGGTTTTTTTATGGATATAAATCGAGACAATGTATTGTATTTTTTCTTAATGAATGACCAAAATGGAAAGCTATGAATTACCAACATAACTAGCCATGTAATGTGAGTACTACTTTTTTCAAAAATAGGACCTATTTTATTTGTCGATAATTCAATTCAAAGGTTTCATAGATTGTTTCCAAATTATGCATACTCATAAGAAATTTTCATCCACTAAGGCGTGTTTGTTGTGTGTAATATTTTACCATCTTCAATCCTTGCATCTACCTGCCATGGAAATTTCATAATGGTTCACTGACATCCATAATGACATCTGAACAATGGAATGATTGGAAAGTACTATAAACATTTTGATGTACATGAATTATTTTTAATGTATCGATCAACACCTATGCAAAAAGTTATTATGAATTATTCATGGTCCTTATAAAAAGTTATTCAATCATTTGGAGATGCATGAATGTTTTCATAGATCATACCTATCAATCATGTAATTATCTTAGTGCCATCTATTCTTCATGGAATATCATTTTCCTCTTACAACATATCAATCAAGAGACTATATAAATCAGTAAATATGGTGTCACTCCTTCTGCTACCAACTTTCAAATTATATAACATTATTATACGTAATAATGTTGTATATTTAGTAAAACATTTATATAATGGTGTTTTCTCATATATATTTAAATTTTCAAACAAAATTGTACAAACATGAAGTTCATCTTGAATTGTAATTTTCATTTATTCTATATGATCCCCATCATCATTTACACTATCATTCATACAAACTAATCCATAAATAAAAATATCATACTAATCTGTAATTACATTATTTTTTCCCAATGTTTAATCCAAAATTAAATGATACGATATATTTTAGGACACATCAAATATTCTTGAAACTTTTTAGATTGAATTATTCTTTAATAATAACAACATAAACATGTATAATTGATTTTAAAAGGTTCAAATTCATGCTCTATTGCAATATTGATGAAATTTTTGACATCATCCTTATACTGATTTTTTCATCTGATTAACATCCATCTAGTTTTGATTCATATCAATCTTATTATTTTCAATTATAATCATTTTTTATAAAATATATAAAAACCCATATGGTATTAATAATCAAATGAGAAATTAATAGGTACTTCAAAAAAATTTGATAATTTTTCTATGAAAAAAATTTATATTCACATTGGACAAACAATAATGGAATATAAAATATTTAAATGATACAATGATAGAATTAATTTATATTTAAATATTATAATCATTATGATAATGTTTCACATTAATAACCTATAATTAAAACAAGAATTTTTATTGTATGAAATAATGTAGGATGGTGAGTGTAGCATTAAATTTTAAAATTGTTGATGGGTGATTTATTTGAAAAAGTGTGGTCGTGGTTAAAGAAAAATTCAAATAATGTTAACCCACATGGGATGATATCCACCATAATGTACTTTCCCAATTTTGTATATTGAAATATCGATTTTATAATAACAATCATACTAGGAAAATGAAGACGAATGAATCTGAGCATTCCAATATTATTGGTGTTGATACAAAACAAGACATATTTAAAAAAATTGAAATATGAAAAGAAACAACACATATTTTTTTAATGTTTATACATTACCAAATAGATTTAATAATTATTAGACCGCTACTAAAATATAATTTATGCTATATGAAATTATTTTTATAAGATAATAAGAGTCAAATTATGTGTATTGAGATTGTTTTGTAGATGTGAAAGACATTTATGGAAGTTAATGTTTTATATATATAAATTTATGATGATTATAATTAAGATTTAAACTATTGAAAAATTCGAATGTCAACAATTTTCACTCACCAAATAATAAATTGTTATTAGTTAGTAAGAAATTGAGAAGGATAGTGATCTTTACGGTGAAAAACTGTAAAAAATTATTTGAGTTTAAATTTAATTTAATTTTATATAATCAATTAAAGGTGACTATGACCAAAAAATTCCATTTTTTAAGATAATAATGAATTAAAATTTCCACTTGACACTACTTGATGTCATCTTAATAAAGTATGCAACATATATTGGCCATAAGAAATTTTTGTGTGATTTATTTAAAATGCATTATTCTCAGAATATTTAACAATATTGATTACAAAATTGGTGGAGGAAATCATCATTTTTAGTTGGTTCATTGAATTATAAGTAATTCATGGATGTGGCAGTTATTTAGAGCTATAAAAACTCAATAAGATAATTGTTGATTGATTTAATTTTTTGAATAATGCAGGAAATAAGAATCATTGATTGATGTTTTCTTCGACCAAAGAAATGCACACTAAGGATTATAGGAATGTAAATGTGTTTATTTTTCTAATTAATAACTAAATATATATATTCACATCTGTTCAACACATGATGATATCATAATTCTTTTCCTGAACATTTTCATATAACAAATACACATACTATTAGGTTAAAGAAAAACCTCCATAAAATAAACACTCAAATTTCATTAGAGAAAAACATCAAACAACATATGTGCATCAAAATGCAACCCAAAATCCCAACCATTGAGTGCATAGGGGCCCATAATCTCTTTAATTAAACATAAAATAATTGAAGTAAACAACCAACATCAACATGGGTCGTAGATCATCGGTCACACCACTTATGAAATTCAATATCATCTTCATTATTTAGTCAAAGTAAAATTCATGATTTTGGGTGATCCACTATGAACAACAAATAGAATTCTAGTTTAATTGTCCACAATATATCTTCAGATTATATGACTTCAATCAACACTCATGATTACAAATCAACACACAAGACAAGCTTGGAAGTCTTCAATCGATGTTCATCAGACAATTTCTACTTCTCATTGATATCCAGCTTTGACCCATTTGATGGTGAATGATTTGATAATATTCCATCTTAATTGGAGTAAGAATAGTTCATCCTAATTTCATGAAATTTTATATCAAGTAATGTGAATGATATAAAATTAATCCCCTTAAAAATATAATAGAATAATGGTTGCAATGTTCTTCTCTTCACCAATGGTAACCGACTAGTTGCAAGGGTAGTTATAGATGTTCACTCAATGGTAGAAAAATTTGGAAATGTAAATAATTTTACACATTCACAAAAACTATAATTATTAGTAATGAACTTACATCTTCTTCATTTAACAACTCGAATTTGAACTTCTCAATGAATACATCTTACTAGCAGTAAAAAATAATTCAATCATAATATGAAACGTTGTTTTTCCATTAAGTTACTATAACAATGTGGTTTATTATTTACATGGTCATCAATATCACTATACTAAAATAATATTTACCAAAATACTTATTCATCGTGTTTATTCACCTATGAAAAACTGTTATACCAAATTATAGCTTCCATGAATTCCTAAATCATTTCTTGTTACATATACTCATAGTGTGTCCAGAATTTCCAGAAAAATATCACTGAAATTCCATATCATTTTTCTGACAACTCACATTTGTTTTAGAAGTTAAGTGGATTTAAACCCCAACAAATGGAGTTCTTGATTCCTAATAGGTGAACATCTCACTGATAATTGCAGTCTTCACATGAGACCACATAGTAATTGAAATCTTCTTCATTATGTGAAGCTAGGTTTAAGATTCTTAATCAATTCAATCTTCTCCACTAGTTGGTCATCAAAATTCTAAATATGTGAATCTCTTTCAATAAATTAATTCTTCACCATTTTTTATGTTGTTACCTTTGTAATGTCATGGATACTTCATGGTTGTTATCCTTTTCAATGATAACCATCATTTCATGAATCTTTTCACAATCACATCACTTTTATCCATTCATTAATTATTTATTTGGGTAATGATTTTCTCCATATTTTTTACACGAGTGCAACTTTTTTTACCAGAATCCTTAAAGTGTATAACTTCATCTCTCAATGCTTGAGTCCCCTCTTGTTTGTTGCACCAAAAATTTATAGACTTACCATATTAAGGGTTTGATATATCCTCAATAAATTCAATTGATATAATATCAATATGTTTATATTTATAAGATACATGTTCTTTTGGGATAGAATATAATATGAACAATGAGTCATTTATGTTTACTTGAATAAGTGAACACTATTTATTGGGCTTCTACTTCTTCTTATATTAGTTTTTGGACAGTTGAAACTTTTCATTAAGAGATATCAAAACATGATATTTAGTAGATTTATATATAGACTTAAGGATAGATTATTTATCATATAGATCTTCTAACATTACCAACATTTATTTTGAAGTAGTGAATAAAATAGTAGACACCTTACAATAACATCAATCATCTTTGATGAATATTTCAAATAACATTAAAATGATAAACCATATAATAATTGGAATCAATTAGAAATATAAAAATTATTTAAAAATATAGTATTTTAATCCTTCGATCCTTTTAGTGATATCTAATATGATGAATGTGAGACACACATTCCATCATCTAAAATCATAGTCTCATTTTCCTATTTTTAGATATCGATTATTGTCACTGTCGGTTTCAAAAACGTAAATTATATTCAGAATGTTTTGTATATTCCATGTAGATATATTAATATATCCTTTATCATTGAGATACATCCCTATATTTGCATCCTTCTCTTGTATGAATTCTAAAAAATAATTTTTAGGTATCTAGTTATCATGAAGAATAACTTCATATTCCATGCAATGGGTATTAAATCAAATTAAAAAATAAGATTTGAGGCATGACTTTCATTATGATTTAATTCCAGGTGATTTGAGATACTATAAGTCAAACATATTATTCTACATACAACACATGTTTCATCTAGTTAGTATACTGCATGCAACATCTTCTTCTTCCGATTGTATTGTAGTGTGTATTAGAAAAATATTTCCAATTATTCAACATAATGATTTCCTTGGGATCATTCTTCATGTTGAATACTTTTTTCAATTATACGTTATTTCATTATAGAAAGATGTATATGAGTCCCTTTTTATCATGAAACTACATGATTTAGGTTCTTATAAGAGCTTTATCTGCATGAGTTGCAGCCACTTTTTTCTTGTGATATCTATACTCAGAGATGAGTATCAGTTTATAGAATGATGATTTCTTCAATCATTATAATAGGAATTATACTTCATGTCTTAGGCTGTTCAATCCTAATACTTATCTAGATAGTCTATTTCATAACGATGTTTCATTTTTATTCCCATTATGTATCATTATTGTTAGGGTAAAATCCCATCTATGTAAGGATGAATACTACTCTATAGTGAATAACTTCTTCTTTTATCTTTACTCATACTTCTTTTATTTGATATTTTTGATTTCTACTTCATATTTGTTTGTCTATCTATTTGGTGTTATCCAACTATCATTTTTTTAATAAAATTCTCCAGGTTAGCAACCTCAAATACCAGTCACTAATGCTTTAAAAATTCAGAGAGTAATAGAGACTACTTTTGGCAGTTGATTCATCACCAAAACGCATTAGGGACCACTTTTGGTGGTCACTAATGGGTGATTTTTTAGAAGTGATCAACATTTTATGTACCTAATATCTATGTTTTCTCGCTAAAACACATGACAATTTGTTTTTAATATACTTTTTAATTCTAATTATTTTTTTGTAGTTTTTTATTTAGATCTATATATATAAGTTAATAACATAATTAATATTATATATTACATATTAAATGTTAAGTATAATTTTTAATAATGTATATTTTGTTACTAAAATTTATTTATAAATAAAGAAATGATTTAAATTGTGTTTCAAAATTAAAATTAAATATTTAATAACCAATCGAAATTATGTATCGTAATATACATAATAATACCATTAATATGAATCTAATTTAATCGAGTCATGTACTATTTAAATAGGATTGGGCAACCTGATCATTGAATTTATCTATGACAATGATTTGTGAAATTGAAAGACCGTAATAATTCAACAATCACAAAATCTAAAGGAATGACCTAAAAATAAAGTCAATTTATAGAGTATCACTTTCACAAAACATGTATTATGGGTCCTCCCTAAAGACATCCCCTTTTGTAGAATATCAAAACAAACTTTTCAGAATATCCATATCCACATCAAAATATTTATTAATTAAGATCACTCAAATCCATTCCTCTAGGAGGGGCATACATGAAGATCAAAGCACTCATCGATGTTACACAACCTCTTGTGAGTATTGTTTCTTTAAATAGAGTAATTTTAACTATGGATCATGTTTGAATAATAAATACTTCTTATATTTTTTTAATGGATCAGACATGATGAAAATGAGTGCATCCCCATGGCAAAGATGATGAGGGTAATATCATCCTCTAGTGTGTCTCATGGATCCGTGAGAATAAATAAATGTTACCCTTTGTTTAAGAAGTTGAATAAGAATTAGATAGGGAAAATATTTCAAAGGCCTTTATATTATAATGGTTTCCAAAATTCAAAATATATTTCATTCTAGGTATTATTCCTACTATCAAATATTAATTCTACCTTCATCACAAAAAATCCTTATATCCCTACAACCATCCCCATGAATGAAATCCCATAGATACCATATAAGTGCATTAGTAAAACATCATCAAGGGATACAACCCCTCTTACCTAATCCTCCATCTTGAAAAATGTCACCCCATTCCCCTCCCAGCCCAAAACCCCATCATCACGAACCATCTGACTCTCCCATGATTTCTCTACAAATAAATCCACCTTTTCCCGCCCATTATTCATAAAAACACCAATAAAAAAGAAAAAATTTCCTTAAAAGGTATCATCCATTGAAGAGGATATTTAAGGGTGAATATGACATCGACCTCCCAGTGCCAAAATCTAGGTAATCCAAAATAATCCTTGAGACTTCACTTGAAAGGAAATTACTACCGAAGATATAGAAGACGTTAGGGGATGGTTATTTTATCCAATACAAAAATGTGGATGTTGTCTCAATCCCTCCATGCCTATATAAATGAAACTGTTGTTTGAGAATTTCCATGGTCATTGCAGCCCATAGACAGTTCGAATGATTCAGCACCGGAGTGGTAAAAGTATCCCTAGCATGATTTTTATATAATAATGTATGACAAAAAATAATAAAATGTGTGTAACCACTTCCATGTATGGTTATTGAGGATATATCCTAGTAACTCACTGAGGTCATATTGACTACCTCTTCCTCTTATCGAAGGAAGAGGATATTAGGATTACAAGATTCACTCCCAACTATATTGTTGCCTCTATCCACTAGCCTAACATGCCCGACTGGGATTTTATAGATTTCCATCAGTGTCCATGAAAAAAGACAATTTATTTTCATTGTCTCTCCAATAGTTTATTAGGAGTGTTTTTTGAGGCCTCTTGTCAGAGGTGGGGACTTCATTAAAATTATGCTACATAGAGAAAAGAGAGTGGGTAACAAGAAATAATCCACTCATATAAGTGAATTATTTTAGGAAATTCATTTATAGAGTCTCTCTAAAAAGAGACATGTTGGTATCCTTTTCACATGGTTCCATGGGTTCTCTAAGAACACCCACATTGTAGAGAATTTGAATATATTCTTGGCTTATTCCAACTAACTAACCATATTCAACCCCTTCCATGTTTCTCATATTACCCAATCCATGTGGAACACTTACCTATTACCATAAAAAGTATTAATACCCCCTATAATATAATAACAAATAGTTTTTTTAGATTTGAATGATACAATATTATGCAAAGTGATTTTTATGATGTGAATAAATAAGGATGGAATATGGATGGCCCTATTGTTCACAATAAAATCCACCAGGTCTAATCTAACCGTAAGTATGGGAGTTGTATTTAATTTCACCCATAGGTTCATTAATGCATTTCTATATATAGAGAACTCAATAATCTTCATGTAAATTCTCTCTCATGTGATCCCCTCTCTAGAATACCCACCCAAAAAATGGTCTTAATAATGTTCACAAAAGGAAGAAAATCGAATGTCTAATGTGTGTGTTTGGAATCCACATTAAAGACGGTGACCGAAATACACATTATTTCCATCAAAATGTACTTGGGACGTGTTGTAAGAAATTAATATCTCATCTTACCTCTCTGAAAGGGAATACAATCTTGAAGAAGAATAATATCTATGGATGTATCTTGAACATTCTCCATGACCTCTACTATAACAACCTAAAATTTTGTAAATAAAATTTCACTTTTATTTTTAATCAAATGTATAATTATATATAATGGATAAAGAAAAGACATTGACTTTATGGTCTTTATTTTATCTTATCAGATTTAAATTACTCTTAAGATTCTTTATCATTGATAATATAACCATTTAACGGTGATCCTATGATTAGTATAAATATAGGGTTTTGATAAATACATTTGACAAAGGCTTGGTATGTGATGGACTCAACCAATAGGATCAGTCCATATGAATCCCAATGATCAGATCTTTTGAGGGAGAGATAATCTATCAGGTTTCTCATTGACCACACCCAAGCTAATATCTAACAACGTAAATATGATATAAATTGTATACTTCAGACATTAAATCTCAATGGGATCATGACCCACACCATGCCTGCCGAACCACCCTATGAAAGTCTCATCATCGTCGACCATACCCTTTGGCTGGTTAATAGTGTATTAAAGTGAAACGTATCCATACCATTATAATATGAATATAAAAATTATATTTTTAATAGATCAATGTTCTTATTTTGTTCTTATCATAACTTTATAAATATTTTTTATTTTCATACAATAAAATACAAATTGTGTTTTTAATTAGTATTCAATTTAAAATTGGATGACTATTTTGAATAAATAATTGAATTATTAAATAATTAATAAAATGTTATTTGTAAATAATTTTTATTAAATATAAATGATAATATAATTTTTATGAAGTCAAAATATTATTTTTGTAATGGTTTGAAAAATTTTATTGTCAAAAATAACCACTAGTTACTCAAAAAATGTTTATTTTATTAGTAAAATAAATGTTCACATATTTATATTAGTATTATTAAAATATAAATATTATTTTTATAATGAGAACACTGAAATTTTTAAACATCTAATTTTCAATTTTTTTTGAGACAATCGAATTTTCGGGTAAACATTAAATACCGTATACATATTTGGTGTGTATTATAACTTCCTAATGAAAAAAAAGATATTTAATAAATAATATAAATTGTATCCATGGAAAAATATATTTTTTTACCTTTATAATAATTTGAATTTATTATTATTTTTTTCATTTTATAATGACTTTATAAATCCTCCAATGGAATTAATATATTTTAGGGTCAACAAATCATTTCATTAAGTGTATGACTCAATTCCATGTAATCAGTGGTATTATATTATTATTTTTGGCCATTGGATGTAAATGGTCATGATAAACACTCCTATTCATAAGAAACCGTGTGAAAAAACATGATAAGGATTTCAGTATTGTTTATTTTTTATATATAGTTTAAAACCTATGTTTGATAAATAATAAAGAATTCCCCACTCATGACCCATATAAAACAACATAGTCTTTAATTTATCTTAAGTCAAAATACATAGATCAATTCATTAATCTTATATCGCATCTCTAGAGTCCTCCCAAGGTTCCAAAATCTCTCATGAAGCCCCTCTCATGAATTAGGAGTCACACTCTCAAGGTAAGTTTAATTTTTTTATCCGCTTTATTCTAGTGTACTCATTATCATATGCCTCTTATCTCTATTTTATAACCATGGGATATTTTCATCATATCCCTCTTACATCACATAGGATTTATAAATAATGATTGAACCCTTTCACTCTCATTAATCCATCCCATGAACATTTATATGCCCCTATTATGCTGCCAATATTTCACAGTTATTTTTCATGCCAAACAATTTTGCAGTGAATAACCATACTCATTTCTTATCAAGGGTTTTCACCTTTAGAAACCTATAAATCTTGATTGAGGACATACATGCATGTATAATACACTCCTTGATCATTCAATGAATATAATTATGAATGAATCAATGTTGTGTGATCCATGTGCTACACTTAAGTGTGAGAATGAAATCAAAGTGATGGATGCACCAAGAGTTATATTTCTCTCAAATGTAATGGGTAATTTTTAGTCTCATTATATGTCATGTTGGGTTAAGGAGTAAACTTGATCACTTTATTGTAATTTTACCATCATTATGTATTTGAAGTTATACTTGACCTATGTTTATGATGAAATTTTTTAGTTGTTTCATCATTTCCCAGGTTTCCTTTATTATTATCATACTATATCATGTCTCCTTATTCATGTTTATTATTATTAATCATTTTATTCTCCATGGATAGTGTATGGTATAAAATTTTTTATTCTATTCCTGTTATGGAATTTTCATTCCATTATAGGTCTCTATATATCACCCCTTTCTTATGTATGTCCCAAGGTTATCCCATGCAGTTTCAAGTAAAATAATGTTAAGGATGTTTTCAAAAATTATGATGTATTCATTATTTTATGTAAGGATATAATGTACCTCATTACAAAAAACACAATAATTATCAATCTTAGGGGTTGTAATATGAATAATTTTATGTAATAAATCATGTATCAATGTGAAATAAATATCAATGTTTCTATAGTTGGAATCATTGAAATGTTTTTTAATTGTAGACATTATGATTAGAAAACTATAGACAAATCCTTAGAGATAATACTATGTATGGGAAACTCCCTAAATTTTGGTAACCATAGAGAAATTGGTTTATCTTGAAAATAAATCTCTAATTGGATACTATATGTGTATGTGGATCTATTATAGATGTACATAGTGGTAAAACCAAAAAGCACTATGTTGAACTATACTCAACTGAGAACTGGTACACAATAACGGGTCTTTCTACACAACTAGTTTTACACATTTAGTGGATACACATTCATAATTTATAATATCATTAGGATCCATTATTATTGGAAAAAGTACACATAAAAATATTTTTTTTTGATTTAGATAATGAGTAACATTGATTGAAGCCTATAAATTAAAAATTAATGAAAATACATGTAATTTTTATGATATATATTTGATATCATTGGATTCCTATTTATATGCTTACTTGTTTTAAAATATTCATCCTTAATTTTTTATTCTATCCAACGGACATATATAATAGGAATTTGGTAAAGAAAAAATGTGAATTGAAATGTAATGATTAACTTAATAAGATTCCCAACTCAATGGGAAAGGTAATCTTTAACATTGTGATGATGTTGTCTCATTCGACTATGGTTTGGAATAGAAACCTAGATAAAAAGGAATTCTAAATCACTCCTAATAATGAAAAATATAAAATTAGAAGATTAATGTGAAAAAGGCCCCATCAATTTCAATGGATAATTTGATCTGTTAATCACAGTACAATGGATGAACTCCCTTGAGAAGATCTTATCCATATTTCAATGATCTGAGAAAGATAATGTTTTTTTGGATGTTTATCATATATAAGAAGAAACTGATCAGTAATGGAAATTGATTAATAACACAAATCAATAGGAAAAGATCGAGGCGGTGGGGTGAAATGAATTCTGGAAGATATTTTTTGATAGATATTTTCCTCACTCTCTTTGACATAAATTGGACTGATATTTCCATTCCTTTAAGAAAAAAGATAATAAATATATTGGGGGTATATATGGAAAACATCACAAGACTTTCCTCATATTCATTCAACTATTTTCCCCTGAATGAATTTTTTATCAGTTCTTTGGTGGGTTAAAACAATGACTTTGAAATGACTAAGTGATCAAAAATATTGATAGTTATATGGAAATTGTACGATTTGACCTAAAATTCAAAATACAGTTTGTTGAATATCAAGGTTATCATGGAGATAACATGTAAAAGGTGGATTTTAATTCTGGAAGACTCATGGAGAAATCCTACACTGCTAAGAAATTTCTAAATCCCTATTTCTAAATGTGCATAAATAAGATCCTAGAAAATTGCATAAGGGGGATGATGAAATTATTTAGGTATAGGAAGGAAACTAAGTTAGGGATTTATTATAAGATATAACCACAAATAAAATGGTAGAAATAAATCCTACATTCAACCCCCAACTGATTTTTCCTTACATCAACAGTAAGAAAACATGGATGTTTGAAAACTAGTTCCCTAATACAAGGTTATTCATAGACATCCAACAAACTCCAAGGCATAAAGGGATATATTTTTTATTTACAACCATTGAGGTGGATATCAAAAATAAAATTTTGATCGGTAAACTAGTTATTTTTTCAATAATAGTGAACATTAATTTTTATTCTAGTTCTTCACATTCCTTTATATAATGAATTTTTAGTAGAACAATTCAAACACCACCAAAAAGCATGAAAGTAGATATGTAGGTGAAAACCAAAAGGGGGATATTATTTCATCCATAGTATATAACTACTCTCCAATAAAAAATATAGGGATAAACATCCTAGATATCAATTTTATACTCCATTGTGGAAATTTGGAGCTATTTGGGGTATGAATTGGCTTTCCCAGTATATAGCCAACATAAATTTCCACATAATAGAAATAAATATATGTATCATGATTCTTCCTCCAACTATATACAAGTGAAAATAATAGGATTAATATACTTTAGAACCCAAATCTGAGGAATGTATATTATTTATATATGTGAAATAATATCTAGCTCAAATGATTGGATTGATTAAAAAATCATCCTTGAATACATTCCCATTTTTAGGGAATATACTGATATGTTTCTTGAGGAATTGCATGGTCTTCCCAGTAACAGGGAGGTTGAATTTTTAATCAAGCTTATATTTGTTTTGTTACCATTATCCAGGAATCTATATAGAATTATTGTTGTGGAACATGATGAGATGAAGAAAAAACAAATAAAAAATCAGAACAAATGGTTTATAAGATCAAGTGCTTCACCATAGGGAGAACCATACCTCTTCTCCAAGAAGAAGGATGGTTTAATACATATTATAATTGATTATCATTATCTAAAGAAGATGAAAATAAAAAAAAGTATCATATTCACTATATTTATGTCATGTTCGATCAGCTATGTTGAGAAAAATCCTTCACCAACGTGGATTTGCGGTCGGGGTACCACCATGTTTGGGCGATGAATGATGACATCCCAAGGATTGCTTTTAGTAAAACCTTCTTGGACTATGAGTTAATATTAATTTAATTTAGACTCACTAAAACATCATAAATCTTCATGGACAAGATTAATAGAGTATTCAGGGATTAACTCAATAAATTTGTTGTAGTCTTTATTGATGATATTCTAATATACTATAAAACCAAAGTGGAGCATGATGCGAATCTAAGAACTATACTAAAGAGATTTATAAGCATTATGAAATGTAAATAAAATGTGATTTCATATTTAAGGATTTCTAATTATAGTTGAATATCATTACAAGAAATGGGATATATATAGACCATTCAAAGATAGAGTTAATTAAAGGATAGAAGAGTCTGACATCTATGCCAGATTTAAATAGTTTCTTTGGTTTATCTAGGTAATATAATTAATTTCTGAAAAATTTATCTCGATTATCAAAACTTTAAAACCAGCTATCTTATAATGGAGTCAAGATTAATTGTAATGATGAATCTAAAGAGTGATTTGAGAATTTGAAAAAGTTTTCATATCATAGTATGTACTCACACTACCCACAACTGTAGAACATATAATGGTATTCAATGATTATTTGAAAAAAATATTTTGTTGTGTGTTAATGAGAATTGAAAAATTTATAGCTTATTATTCACATAATTTAAAATTTCCCAAGAATAACTACATAATAAAATATCCTAAGTTAGATATAGTGATACTCACTATGAAATAATGGGGGAATTATCTCTTCTAAGAGATGTGTGGAAAATAAAAGGTTCTCAAAATCCTCATGTATATATTCACATCGAAAGAGATGAAAATGTGACAAAAAATATGGTTAGAGTAGATTATGGAATATGATTGATCAATTCAATAATATCCTAGGAAAGCGAATGAAGAGTACGATGTTCTAATTTGGAAGGATCCGTCAATTCTTCTATTGATAAAAATTAAGAAGGATTAGATATTTTTATATTTCAAAATGTTAAACATGAGAATCCAAAATTAAAGAAAATATTAAATCACTTCAAAAATTATTTCCCACATTCCCCTAATGGTTGGGAAAATGGTGGCTCAAAGAGATGTTGTGGGAATTCAAAAAAAGTTGTGGCTATAAGAAAAGGTAAATTCTCTGAATTAAATTTTAATGAAGAATGAGTAATAATATTTGGGTCATGGAAATGTGTACCATCAAATCATGAGTTAATGAAGATTCTATTTGTTGTTGTAAATAGTTTCAGTTTCTCCATCCATCCAAAAAACAAAATGATGAATCAAGATCTCTTAGAGATCTATTAGTGGGACAACATGAAGAAAGAGATTGAAGAATATCCATCAAGATGTCTAGTATGTTAGAAAGTGAGAGATGAAAGGAAAATATACATGGGGATTATTTCCCCAATACCCATACCTACATGGAAATGGGAAAACATTACTATATACCAGGTCTCCAATCATATTAAGACATGAAGTGGAAATAAAGATATCTGGTTAGAGTGGATCATCTTACAAATATTGATGACCTCATTATAATTTATGTGTAATTATCACTTGATCAGAATGAAAATATAGACCTAAGAGAAGTGGTGTTCCTACCTAGAACACCAATATTGGTAATCTGATCGAGACCGTAGATTCAACTATATGTTCTAGAAGATTTTCCAACATGCTCTCAAAATAAAGTCGAACTTCAGCATGGATTATAACCCCCAAACTAATTACCAATCTGAGTATACTATTCAGACACTTATGGACAAGTTGAGAGGATACTAAATTGATTTACATGCAGGATAAGACCAATAACTTCATCAAGTAGAGCTCTCATAGAATTATAGTTTACATTCGAGCATCCAAATAGATCCCTACAAAGCCCTTTATGGAAAGAGGTTGAAAACACCAATATATTGGGATGATGTTAGGAAAAAAAACTACAAGGTCCTAAAATGGTCAAGGAAATGATGGAAATATTTAATACCATTTAACATCATATCAAGTATTCTTATATCCGACCAATGTTATATGGTGAAAATCATTTATGAGACCTTGAGTTTGATGTTAGAAACATGGTATTCCACTTCATATCTTCATGGAAGAAATTCATGAGATTTTTGAATAAAGGAAAGCTTAATTCAAGATACACCATCCAATTTTAGATATTTATTTTCAATAGAGTTGTGGATTATTGAATAACACTCCCACATAAACTATGTCAAGTAAATGATGCATTCCATGTTTCTTTCTTGATGAATAACATACTAGACCCATCACATGTATTCAGTCCATTGGTGGTCCCATTAGAGAATGATCTATCATATGAGGTGTATCTCTCAAGGATCTTAGATTATAGAGACAATGTTCTATGATATAAGTTAATTATGATTTTCAATGTGTTGTGAAGAGACCACATGTTTGTAAATGTTATGTGGGATCTAGGGTAAGTGATGAATCAAAATTACACTAATCTATTTTAGTGTTGGGAAAAGAAAAATTCAAGGGGGAAATTTCTGGAGGGTGTGATTTTAATGACCTGAACATTTATAAATAAAATACCCCATGTATTTTAATATTTTGTTTTATTATATATTTTAGATATAAAAAAAACAAAATATTTTGTTTTATTATATCCTATATATGTTTCGATGTTGTTAAGCATCTTTACCATTGAAAATATATCTATTTAATAGTTATCATATGATTTGTATAAATATTGGGGTTCCAAAAATCAAATTTTCATAGACAAAGGATGTGATGGACTCCACTTGTTTGATCAAACCCTATGGAGCACATTTATCATATATTATATGGGATATAGAATCATAAGAATTATCACTTGAAGAGATCCCTAATAAAAATAATTATAGAAACTATTTTCAAGAGAAGATCACACTCTTTGATATCCTGGACCAAACCATGCCCGTCGAACTACCCCATGAATGTATCACCATCACACAAAAAACCCTTAGGAAATTTTCTGGTGTATTAAATTTAGATGTATCAAGACCATAATACTATGAATATTTATATTATATTCTTAATAGAATAATTTTCATATTTTCTTCTTATCAATACTTTATATATGATTTCAAATTTTATAAAATATTACACAAATTTTATTGTTAATTGTTGTTCAATTTCAAATAAGTTGTTTACTTTTATGAAAGACTGTATCTTTAAAAAATATAATAAAATTTTATTTTTAATTTTTTTTATTACATATAAATGTTCATATAATATTAATTAAGCCAAATGTAAATTTTATTAGTGGTTAAAAATAGTTATTATAAAAAAACCCCAGCTTCTCTCAATAAATGTAAAAATTATTTTAACTGAAAAAACTCATATATTTATAAAATTATTTGTATAAAATAAATAATATTTTTAGAATCTAAATGTTTAAATTATCTAATGGTGAATTTTACATAATTTTCTAAGATAATTAATATTTTGGAAAAAATTAAATAACGTATTAATATATGGTGTGTACTAAAACATCATAATGATAAAAAATGTTGAAATAAATACAATAAAGGGTATAAAAAATAAATATATGTTTATTTATATAAAATAATTTTATTTTATGATTATTTAAATAATTTTATAAATCATTTTTGAATCTTCTAAAATAATTAATATATTTTGATTTTTTAAAATTATTTCTTTAAGTGAATGAATCTCTTCCATATCAGAAATGGTATTATTTTATTATGTTTGGACCTTAGAGGTATTAAATAATTATTAAATTCCCCTTTGGTAGAAATCATCTGAATAAACTATGGCTTGGTTTTTGTTTTTGGTTACATTAATATAGAGAGTCTAAATCCTGATCTGGAGAAATAATGAAGAATTCCCCACTCATTTCTTATATATACCCACACTTGCTTTGATTTATCTTCAATAAAAAAAACATGGATCACTTTATTAATATTTTTTCCTCTATCTAGAGTCCTCTCATGGTTCCAAAAGCTCTCAATAATCCCTCCTATAGAATTTTGAGTCAAACTCTCAACGTAAGGGTTATTTTCCTTCTCCTATTTATTTATGTAATTTAATTATCATATGAAACATATTTCTATTTTACAACATTGGGATACGTTCTTCCTTCCCCCCTTATTACTATTATGATTCATAAATATATAGAGACCCATTTCTATCTCATTAATCTCTCCCAGTAACATTCATACACCCCTGGTATGCTGCCAAAATTTCACCGGGATCTTTCAGGACAATCAATAGTGTAGTGAATATCCATACCCATTTCCTCTCAAGTATTTTCACATTTATGAACATATAATTATTTAATGGTTACATACATGTATTTATACCACACTACTCAATCATTTAATAATAAATTAGGATGAATGAATCCCTATTGTTTGATCTTTGTGGCACACTTAAGCATGAGAATGAAATAAATGTGGTGGGTGCACCCATAATTATGTTTCACTATAATGGATTGGTTAATGTTTAGTCTAAAGAGACAACATTTTGGAATGATAATTCACTTGATTCGTTTATGGGGCTTTTCCCTTCATTATATCATTATAGTTATCCATGAACTATGTTTATAATGGAGTGCTGTAAGTTTTTTCAACATTTCCCAAGATTCCATTATGATTATCATGCTATATAGTGTCTCATTGTTCATGTTTATGATTATCATTATCATATTTTTTTTACCTGGATTATTCCCTTACTGTTATTTCTATCTCACCCCTTTCTTATATATGTACCATGGTTATCCCATGCATTTTTTAGTACAAGAGTGTTAAATAAGTTTTCAGTAATTATGATGTATTCGTTATTTTATGTTTTAATGTCATGTAACTAATTTCAAAATAAAATAGGCATTCCAATATTTAAAGTTGTATTAATTGAAATTTTATGTAATAAATCATGTATTTATTTGAAATAAAGAATAAGGTTTTCATTTCAACTCGGCTAGTGAATCTTGCATCTATACTAAGAGTTTCACATGTATTAAGCAAATAGTAACAAAATATATTAACCACAAACATAACCTAGATATAATATATACATAAATCCTTCTTACCCTAAAGATATTAATACAACCATGTTATTCTCTCCATATATATTTGATACCCCCTTCTTTAACAAATTATAGCATATCGTAGGACAAGATGTTTCAGGGCTAACAAGAGACATGTGGTATTGAAATGCTATCCTCTCCTCCATCAACGAAAGACCAATTTTTGTCACTCACAAGGTCATGTAACCCTCCCTAGTATACAATTTTAGTCTTGTATGTCATTTCAATATAACATAAAAAAATTCTCAAATATTTTTGTTAACCTCTTGTGCCTCTACCTCCCTTCCATTATCTTATAAAACTGAAGCGCTTTCATCCCCAAAAAGTTTAGTTTGTGAATTAAAATTATTTCCAATGGAAATTTTAATTCCAAGAAAACATACACTACAACCAAATGGGTATCATAGTATAGAAACTATTCAAATAAATCTTTTTAAAGTGTGTAATGTCCAATCCTTAGGTTTTTTCAGAACAATATCGGAATCATTTCTAGATTTTTTGAGGTGGTTATTCAATGTGTCTCTTTTGTCTCCTTCCAAATCCACATCAATGGTGGAATCATGGGGATCATCTCTACCACTGGGAGAACTTCCCCAGGAGACCCCATTTCCCATTACCTCTTCATTTTAACGTATTATGTGTTTTTTATTAATATTTCATCTATATAAAAGGATAATATCCTTCATTGGGTGATGACCCATCTCAAGGGGCCTCCCATATATCACCTCTTCTTCATATATAATTGTCTACTCTTCTCCAGATCCAATTTGGAAGAATTCAAGGATATCAATATTCTAATTCACCATTATGAGAATGTGTTGGGCTAAGTGGTAAATCTTACCATGGAAATAACGTTCAGTAATGAAATTACTTATTGTAGGAAGAGAACATCCAACCTGGGTTTGGAAATCAGATGGCCAAAAAATACCAAATAAATCTCAGACTACTTATGATCATTAGATTCAAAAAAATGGGGTATTCTCTATAATCCATGAATGATTCAAAAATTTATATCCACACATGCAATTTCAAAATGGTTTCCAATGCATGAAGAAAAATTCCAATTAAGGTAGTCACATAGTCTATCTCCCCTTATTTTATAACCATCTTCATATTCCCCAATATAATCATCGAACAAATCCACACTTGTCTCACCTAATTCTGGGTAGTTGGGGTTGAACAAACAGGTAACACAATATCCATTAGATAGTGAATGGAATGACTTGTAAACCCAAAACTTATGGGGTAATGTGGTTCTCGTATTTGTGTCTCATCAACTATGCAGCCTAATAGATTCCTTAGTCCCCCACCCAAGCTTCTTCTAGCACAAACTATGGGGTTCACCCAAGTTCCTTCTGAGGGGGGGGGGGTTAATGGATAATAGGTGATGGATAATTTTTTATTTTTTTTAATGACCTGTGGATAACCGATGAAAATGTAAAAAAAATTCAATTTACCTTACCCATAAAGTCCTAAAAAATGAAATTTTACTCTATTTACTCAATGTGTCCCGTAATTGTTGGTTCACTAAGATAATATTCCAATATTTTAATTTTAGAGAGAGGAATATTATCTAGGGATTCTTAATTATGAGAGATATGGGTCTAAATGAAATCCTTTGGACTTGAGAGGGAGCATTCACCTATATTGTAAAATCTTTTTACTCTCTAGAACTAAGTACTTCCTTTTCGAAGGTTATTGTTCTTTGGAAAACCATATGGTCCTCATTATACAACCCAATGTAGTGTATTTCTGGTGGCATGCCAATATTTTAAGCATATCCATTATATAGAGTTCCTTTCATTTAACCATTCCAAGGAGAACCAAATGCGTTCAATATGCATGAACATTTATGAATTCTACCTGAATTCCATCTTTTGTGGTCCCAGATCTGGGGACATCTAGTGCACCTAAAATCCAATCATCGATCACATCATAGAAATGGATTTGTGATTCACCTCTCTTCTCACAAAATGGTCATAACAACTCCCCATTATGGATGTGAGTTCCAAATTCATAGTGGAATAGATTATTTAGGTTAGGATGAAAGACATTAACATTTTATAGGTATTCAAACCATAAAAATTAGGGATTGGTCATGCTACCCACTGGTCATCCATGTGGATCCACCATGATAATTAGTTTGATGACTCTATGATCATGCTTGACCCATGCACCTAGAACCCTTCCATAATACACATCCTAGAAATTAATGTTGACATAAGACCCTCAAAAAAACGTGTCACTAGTTTTGGTGTAGTTATCCATGACAGTTCTTGAATGGTCACTACTTAAATCCCACATTCATCAAGGGAATACCTCTCAGAATTGGTGATGGAAGCACATAAAATCTTAATTGGAATGGAATTATCTATTAAGAGTCGGTAGGTGTGAGAACCCAAAAATTTTATCTAGGTATGTTTTTCCTTTCTAATCGTTTTTTGAGAAAAGAGGAATTTTTAGTAAATTTCTATGTAGACGTCGTGTACTTTATGAGTACACACTGTATACTTGTTTTCCATAGTAGGTCGTGTGCTGGATGTGTAGTCGCCACACACACGACCGTGTGGGAGTTACTAGAGGCTGATTAAATCAGATTACAGAAAAGGTGAGTACATGCCGTGTATTTTCTTTTTATTTTTCATTAAATGCATCGAGGTCACATCTGACGGACATAAACCACTCCTTTTAGTTTTTGTTCTTCTGAGAGCGCTGAACATCTACAGATATTCGATGAGCCCCCAATCCTCCATCCGTCCTCTGATTCAAGCACCATTTATAACATTGGAATTAAGTTGGTGATTTCTATCTTGTGCTTTAGTCTTGTATTCCAATTCAGCTTCTTTTCCATGTTATCGTGGGTGGAATATTTTGGATGTTTTCTTAGATCTACGATGTTCCAAAGAGAATCAAGCTTCGTGGTTCGTTTATTCTGATCTCTTAACCCCGAGGTAGGTTTTTTGTGCCTTTATATTCGATGTCTTTGTGTATTATGTGCAAATTCCAACAATACCCTTGAACGGGGTATTGCGTGTTTACCATTTTACCCATGTTGTTTTTCCGTCCATGCTTGTATGCCTGTGCAGAGGTGATTTGGATAAGAATTTGGGTTGATTGCTATGCTTTGGATGAGTTTTGCCCATGTATTGTTCTATTTATGACTGTTTCGTCCTGTTTAGCCTTTGGTTGCCTTACCTAATTTTCATTTCTGTTGCTGTAGGGTAGAGGGTTGAATTCTAACATGCTTGTTATGATGTAGACTATTTATCCAATTAGTTCTATAGGTTTACTTTGGCTATGATACACTGCTATGATCATTGACCTACACAGGGACATGTGAACCTGGTGTATTAGGCTATATGGGGGGATTGACTAAGTGGGCATCCTCAGAGAGCCTAGAACCATCTACAGCGATTAGGGAAATTGACTGAGTGAGCTTCCTCAGAGAGTCCATGATTGTTTTAGACTAAAAGGGTAGTGACTGCAAGAGCTTCCTTAGAGAGCCATTATTTGAATTGAACGACCTGGTCTATGAGTGTAATTGACTGAGTGAGCATCCTCAGAGAGTCCAAAACCTTGGGGCTATAAGGGTAATTGACATGAGAGCTTCCTCAGAGAGTTCGTGACTACCTTAGACTATGTGGGGAATGAACTATGTGAGCTTCTTTGGAGTGTTTTTCTTATCTATGACTATAAGGTGATAGATTGTGAGGGCTTCTCGGAGAGTTTTTCATAAATTCTTATACAGAACCATAGGTGTTTGACCAAGTGTGCTGTCCAGAAGGTTTTCTGTACTTATTAGGTAGGACCAGAGGGGAAGGCTGTAAGTACTTCCCAAAGGGTTACCTGCTTATGGTTAGCTATTTTCTTCATTGTTGCTTGATTGAACTGTCGAATGTTTACTATTGAGTAATTTCATGTTTTTTGTTTACTTTTTACTATTTACTTTACTTTTACCTGCCATATACTCACTGACTGTTAGGTAAAAATCTTCGGGTGGTTGCCTACTGGGATTTAGTCTCACACCCTATTTGGGTCATGGTTTTGGGCCCAAACAGAATATATTTTTCCAGGTATAGATAAGGGAAAGCACCCTTTTACTTCAGGTAAATAACTTTCTCTGGTGTTAGAGAGCATGAGACTAAGCTATGGCATACGATGCTGTGGAGTTTATCTGTTTAGCATTCCTTTTGTACTTTTGTTTAGCACTATTGTATTCTAGAATTTTCACTTCATTGACCACTTTCCTTGAAATTTGTATCATGCAGCATTTCATATATATATATATGTGCTCTAGTTTTTTTATTATTCTAGTCTTCCACTATTTACTGTTGTTGGGTATTTAATACTTCCGGTCTTGTATGTGTTGTTCACATCTGCAATGTACTCTGCCAATGAGGGCATAGTTTCCCCACTATCACACCCATGGCCCACACTACTAGTTAGCAACATCTAGAGTTCAAGGAAATTTGTTTGAGGCCATGTGACCAACCAGGTACGGGGCGCCTCTTGGTGGCTTCTATAACCAGGATTTCACAAATTGGTATCAAAGGGTTTCTTTTATTTTGATTTACTTTTTTCGAGCCTTTATCCCGGGATAGGACGAATTAGGTACTTGGTAGTGAGGTGTGCCCAGGAGTAGCTAACCCGTGTATAGAAAAATGCCAATGTACCTCATTAATTTCTATTTTTTCTGGTTTTTCAATTATTACAGTTGATTTTATATCATCTTGAGTTATTCACATGATTTGTGCTACTACCATTGTTGATATTGAGGTTCTATTTCGGTCGCAACCCGATGAGATGAGGGTATTCCATATCATGCATCATATAGGCACTCTCTAGTGATCACATGTCATGCATTATTTCCATGCCATCTAGGATGAATTAGCGACTGCATGATGTTGTGATAGATGTTGTGTAGAATATGCATGTTTTTGTGATAGATGCTTTGATAAAGACACATGTTGTTTGATAGGGAATTATTGTGTAGTGCATTGTTTGGATGAATGCCAAACTTTGGTTCATGAGGTGTTATGTCCCACATGGACTAGAATATGGTGGATCGTTGTTTAGTTTCCCGGTTATAACTTGTATAATATAAAAAACTTTGATTCATGGGGAGTATAGGCCGTCACGGATCGAAATTTGGAACTTTTAATGCTCTTTTCTGTGTTTTTATGGTTTTCGAAGTATTTTTTGAGGCTCATTGTCCAAAAAAACCCAGAATACATGACGTTTAGTTTTAGGTACATGCCATGTGTTCTTATGCTTGGGAAGAAAGATTTTTTCTTAAGTACACACCGTGTACTTTATGTACATGCCATGTAGTCTCTGACTGTGTCGTAGGTCGTGTGTCCAGAGACACGTGAAGGGAAAAGTCTGGTGGAAACACGTCGTGTTCACGTTGAACACATCATGTAGTATGATCCTAGGAACCCGACCGTGTAGCTAAAAACACAGGTCAGTGGAGTCTCTTTTTATAAACGCTATGTCCATCTTGAACACACTGTGTAGTATGACACAGGTACACGACCATATCACGAACAAACATTGGTCAGTGTTATCATTTCACATATAAACCATGTCAGGATTGTACACGCCATGTAGTCTGACCTTAGTACCCAGCCGTTTCACAAACAACATGGGTCTGTGTCATCCTTTCATAGTACATGCCGTGTTTTTTTTGGAAAAAGAAAAGTAGTGTAACATCGGTACACATCCATGTCACTAACTACACGAGCCAATGAAGCTTGTCCAATAGAAACTGTGTCTAACTTGAACATGTCGTGTAGTCTTGTCTTGGGAGATCTGTGTCGCTTAACCGTGTTGAAGGACCCAAATATGGGAATATGATTCAAGTACACGCTGTGTGTTTGGAGAACACGTCGTGTGTTTGGGGTGTTACATGACCAGTGATAGGAAGAGTACACTCCCATGTGAATAACATAAGGGAACACGATGTGTAGTAATTGTACACGCTGTGTATTCTTGATTTGTAAAACTTCAATGATTTCTTTCTACGGTTCACTTCTTACACCCCATGTTTTTAGCCCTTGATAATCTTGATCTAAGGTGTGTGCATGATCTTACAGAGTCATGCCACAAAGACATCTTCTGATTGTCTGCCAGTTCCAGGGCAGTGATTAGACGCCAGATATGGCTCATCAGGGACGTAATATAGATCCTCCTATTGTGGCAGCCTTGGAACTAGTAGTTATACCAGTCGTAGGAACTGATGTGCAGTTTACGGCAGGTTTTCTGAGGATGATATATAACTTCTAGAGAGACCTGCCTCCAGCCCCGTCGAAAAAAGATTTGACGCGGGATTTCCAGTAGCAGCATCCTCCCACTTTCTCAGGGGATAGAGGAACAGAGGCTGCAGATTCATGCCTCAAAGCCACTTTGACGTTCATTGAGGAACTCGAGGTACCACCAGAGAACATGGTGAATCTCGTGACATACATGCTCTGAGACACCACCAAGAGGTGTTGGGATGTAATCTCATAGTCAGGGTGCCACCAAAATATGGCTTGGGAGAAGTACCCGCATATCTTTTACGATTACTTCTACCGGGAGACCTTGAGAGCCAATCGAGCCCGGGAGTTCATGAGACTGGAACAGGGTAATATTTCTGTGATGGAGAATTCCTCTTGCATCACGAATCTAGAATATTTCACACCTATTCCAGCAGGTGACGAGTTGTTCTTGGCAAGGAAGTTTGAGGATGACATCAGGCATGATATCTGTTCCCAGGTGAATATCATTGGGATGATGTTTCTATCCTCTATCATCAACCAGAAACTGATTACAGAGCACAATATAAGGGATTCTCAATATGTGAATTAGGGTATTTTGACATCCATAGTTAATATTCCTCTAGATGATAGAAGGAAGTGTCACAGGGAGACTTCATAGGGAGATCATATTAGGTAGGATGCATCTTCTGGTAGCCAGGTGGTGTGCTACTAGTGTTGGAGAAGTGGTCATATGAGACCAAATTTCCTGAGAGACCTAGTGGTGTGCCGATCTTGTGGAAAGATGGGTCACCTTCAACGCTTTTGTCAGTTATTTTCACCAAGAGCTGGTGAAAAGGGTTCCTCTATGACCCCTGGTTTAGGAACACCACCACCAGCTTCTCGCCAGTCTATGAACTGGAGTTCTTCATGCCATTCAGGAAGAGGTGGAGGTTGTGGCCATGTTAGCCAGTTTCCCGGTCTTCAGTGACATTAGGGTGGATCAGATCAGATTGGTTAGGTAGGGTCACAGGGTCATGGTATAGTCTAGTCATTTGTAGTGGAGCAGGCCCAGCAGGAGCAGGATCCAGGACCTTCTACCGTTCGGGGAACGATCTTAGTAGCCTCATTTTTTCATCTTCTCTATTCGATACAGGGGCTTCCCATAGCTTTATATGTGATGTTGTTGTGTATATCATTGGGATCTTCATATTTTCTTCTGCGAATATCATGAAGCTAGAAACTCCGTTGTGGACTAGAATGACGAGTGTACGTCAGTGTTAGAAGAGCCCTCTCGAGGTAGGTGGGTGTCACCTATTGTGGGAAGTCTTTGTCCTAGAAATGTTAGGATATGATCTCATTCTTTGAATGGACTGGTTAGTTCCATTCCAAGAATTCGTCGTCTGTTATTGCCGCAGGGTGAGTTTCACATCACCAGAAACCATATCGTTTCTTCATAACGGCGAATGGGATGTCCAGGAAAGAAGAGCGGGACCAGAGCATCATGGGTTGAGAGGAGTTAAATCCCAGATTTCTAGTCTATGTCTGGATTACTAGGGGACTTCACAGTTAGGTGTTCCTCCAGTGGTGGATTTTTTCAGAGATTTCTTTCCAAAAGACTTCAGGTTTTCCTCTAAAGCATGAGGTAGAATTTTATATAGAGCTTATGCCAGGACCGACATCAGTGTCCATTCCTCCTCATAGGATGGAGACACCTAATTTTCAAGAGCTCAAGAAGTAGTTGGAGGAGTTGCAGGCATAGGGTTTTATCTAACCCAATACTTCTCTTTTGGGTTCGCCTGTCCATTTTGGGAAAAAGGCAGACGATACCCTCAGGCTTTGTGTGGACTATCGGAAGTTGAACCAGTTGATGATCAGGAACATATACCCCTTTCCAAGGATTGATGATATATTTGATCAACTTCATGGATCCCGGGTATTCTCAAAGATCGACTTGAGGTCCAGTTTTCATCAGTTGCTCATTAGACCATTAGATATACCTCTTACAGCCTCCATGAGAAGGAAGGATCTATACGAGTTCTTAGTTATGTCATACGGTCTCAAAAACACACCTTCAGTTTTCATGGCCCTAGTGAACCGAGTGTTCCATCCTTACTTTGATTCCATCATAGTGGTCTTTTTTGGATGATATCTTGGTGCACTCTCACACTCGACACGACCATGCCACCTATCTTGAGATCGTTTTGAGTACACTGAGGGAGAATCAGTTAAATGATTAGCTCTCAAGGTTCCAATTTTTTATGGAATATATTCACATATTGGGTCATGATATTTCATAGATATGAGTATCACTTGACCCATAGAAAGTAAGAGCTATTGTTTCATAGGAGTAGCCGAAGAACGTCTTTGAGGTGTGGAGTTATCTTGGGCTGTCCGGATACTACGGATGTTTTATATAGAACTTTTCACACTTAGAAGCACCACTGACACGTCTGAACAAGATGGGTGAAAAGTTCTTATGGTCAAATTCATGTGAGTCAACTCTAAGGAGATGAAAGGGAGGTTGACATTAGCACCGATACTAGTCCGTCCAGAGCTGGGAAAGAGTTATACCGTTTACTGTGATGCATCAGGTATCGGTCAGGGTGCTGTGATTATGAATGGAGATGGAGTCATTGCATATGAGTCTCGACAGTTGAGGCCTCATGAGATGAATTACCTGACACACGATCTGGAGTTGGCAGCTGTTGTTCATGCCTTACGCTATTGGAGACATTATCTTATGGGAGAGCATTTTGTGGTTTTAACTGACCACAAAAGTCTAAAAGTACATCATCACACAACATGATTTGAATTTGAGATAGAATAGGTGGGTCGAGTACCTACAATCCTTTGATTTCGAGCTTGCCTATTCGCCTGGGAAAGGCAACGTAGTGGCTGATGCCTTGAGCAGAAGGACTCAGATACAGGCAGTTCAGGAGGCTAGCAGTGAGTGCCAGCTTATGGCTCTGTTCGATGAGATGCATTTGGAGGTGTGAGATAGTCAAGGGAAGACGTATCTTTCTTCCATAGCTATTACCTATACACTTCTTGATCGGGTACAAATGAGGTAACTATTAGATTCTAAAGGCCCAGTCCTACGAGAAAGCGTTTCAAGAAAGGAACCTAATCTAAGGTGGACCATAGACGAGGATGAAATCATGCATTTATAGGGATGCATATGGGAGACAAAAGATATACGTGAGGAGCTGATGGAGGAATTTCATTCCCCAGTTTGGGCAGTTCATCCTAGCATCACCAAGATGTATCGTGATCTACACCATCAGTATTGGTGTCCAGGCATGAAGAGGGACGTTGCTGGGTTCTTCATGAGGTGTCCCACTTGTCATCAGGTGAAGGCGGAGAATCAGCGACCAGTAAGGCTTTTATAGAAGTTACCCATTCCCGAGTGGAAGTGGAACGATGTCGAGATGAACATCATGACTGGTTTACCAGGGTCTCCTCAATAGAATGACACAGTTTAGGTTTTCATTGACAGACTCACGGAGGTTTCTCACTCATTTCCGATCAAGGAGACCTTCAATGTTGACAAGCTGGGGAGGTTGTACATCCGAGAGATTGTACGTATGCATGGAGTTCCACACTCTATTTTTTCAGACATGGATTCCTATTTTACTTATCAGGTCTGGGAGGGGCTCAAGAAGTCTTTGGATACACAAGTACATTTGAGTACAGCTTACCACCCCCAGACAGATGGCCAATCTGAGCATAAAATTCAGGTGCATGAGGACATGCTCTAAGCATGCATTATAGATTTTGGATGTTCTTCGGAGAATAATATACCTCTTGTGGAGTTGCCTTCAAAATTTTTTTTCATTCAACTATTCATATGGAATCTAATGAGGCATTGTACGGTAGGCCATGCCGATCACCCTTTTATTGGCTGGAGGTAGGAGAGGTAGGGTTTTGGGACCTCATCTTGTTTAGGAGACCACATAGCATATAGAGTTGATTCAGAGGAGGATGGCTACTGCAAAGTCTTGAAATAGGTCTTATGATGATAAAAAAAGATGACCCTTGGAGTCTGAGGTCGGGGATCAGGTTTTCCTACATGTCACACTGAGGTTGGGACACATGAGGATTAGGAGATAGGGTATGCTTTCGCCGAGGTACGTCGGGCATTTTGAGGTGTTGGAGAGAGTTAGTCCAGTTTCCTATTGGTTTTAGTTACCTCATAGGTACCAGGCTATGCACGACGTTTTCCACATTCCTCATATCTAACGTTACATTTCAGACACGTCTCATACTTTCCAACCCGGGATGTTGAGTTGGAGGTGGATTGCTCTTTTGAGAAGCATCCCATCCAAATTGTTGACCGCAGAACAAAGGTTCTCAGTGGCTGGTCTTTCCCTTTGGTACGAGGGTTGTGGAAGCACGGGCGAGTACAGGACGAGACTTGGGAGAGAGAGGTTGATGTAAGAGAATTGTGGCCAGAACTGTTCAAAGGTTCTTCTACACCGCACTAGGGTAATTCAGGGATGAATTTCCTTAATGGGGGTTGTTTGTAAGAACCCATACCTTCGTTCCTAGTATGTTTTTTTTCGATCATTTTTGGAGAAAAGTGGAGTTTCTAGAAATTTTCTAACTTCACGTCATGTACTCTATGAGTACACGATGTGTACATCCTTTCCGCAGTAGGTCGTGTGCTGGCCGTGTAGTCGCCGCCCACATGGCAATGTGGGATTGACTGGAGGCCGCTTAAATTAGAGTATCAAAAAGGTGAGTACACACTGTGTACTCCAAAAGTACACACCGTGTATTTTTTTTTCATTAATTGCACTGGGGTCACATCTTACCGATAGCAACCACTCCTTCTAGGTTTCATTCATCCGAGAGAATCGAGAAAACATGGATTTTCGACGAGCCCCTGATCCTACATCTGCCCTCTCATTCGAGAACCATTTATTGCTTTTGAATCAAATCAGTGATTTATCTATTCTTCTTGAGCCTTGTTTTCCAATTCCACTTATTTTCCACGTTATCATGGGTTGAATGTTTTGTATGTTTTCATAGATATACGATGTTCCATAGAGATTAAAGGTTCGTGGTTCATTTATATTGATATCCTAACCCCAAGGTAGGTGGTTTGTGCCTTTCTATTCGATGTCTTTGGGTATTATGTACAAATTCCACCAATACCCTTGAACGGGGTATTGCGTGTTTACCATTTTACACATGTTGTTTTCATTCCATTCTTGTATGCCTATGTATAGGTAATTTGGATATGAATTTGGGATGATTTCTATGATTTGGAGGTGTTTTGACCATGTATTGTTCTGTTTTGGACAATTTGGTCCGGTTTAGCCTTTGTCTACCTTGCATGATTTCCATGCCTATTGTTGTATAGTGGAGTGTTGTATTCTGACAAGCTTGTTATGATGTAGACTGTTTATCCAAGTAGTTCTGTAGTTTTACTCTATCTATGTTACACTTCTATTCCTGTTGACCAACACAGGTCTGTGAGAACATGGTGTAGAAGGCTATAATGGGTGATTGACCCAGTGATCATCCTCAGAGAGCCTAGAACCACCTAGTGCTATAAGGGGAATTGAACGAGTGTGATTCCTCAGAGAGTCCTTCATTATTTTAGAATAAAAGAGGAGTGAATGCATGAAATTACTCAAACTACAATTATTTGAATTGAACGACCTAGGATATAAGGGGAAATGACTGATTGAGCTTCCTTAGAGAGTCCTAGACATTGGGGATATAAGGGGAATTGACATGTGAGCTTCCTCAGAGAGTCCTTGACAACCATAAACTATGCAGGGAATCAACTGTGTGAGCTTCCTCAGAGAGTCTTGTTTTAATATGAATATAAGGGGATAGACTGTGAGTGCTTCCTTGGAGAGTCGTTATTAAAGTCTTATATAGAACTGTGGGGGCAAGACCGAGTGTTCATCTCAGAGGGTTGTCTGTACTTCTTAGGTAGGACAATAGGGGATGGCTGTGAGTACTTCCCAGAGGGTTACCTGCTTTTGGATAGCTGTTTTCCTCACCGTTTCATGATTGAACTATGGATTGTTTACTGTTGAGTAATGTCCTGCCTCTTATTTACTATTTACTATTTACTATACTTTTACGTTCCAGATACTCACTAACTGTTAGGCATAGATATTCATGTGATTTCCTAGTGGGATTTAGTCTCACATCCTGATTGGATCATGATTTTGGGAACAAACAGATTATATTGTTGTAGGTATAGATAATAGAAAGATCCCTTCTACATCAGGTACTTGACTTGATGTGGAGCTGTAGAGAATGGGACCAAGCTATGGCTTGCGATGCTGAGGAGTTTATCTATTTTTCATTATTTTTGTAATTTGGTTTAGCATAGTTGTATTCCATCATTGTGACTTGTTTGAATGCTTTCCTAGACATATGTATCGTGCATTATTTCATATATAAATATATATATATATATATATATATGTGATCCAGATGATTACTATTCTAGTCTTCCACTTTTTACTGTTGTTGGATATTTACTATTTCTATTATTGTATGTGTTGTTCACTTCCGCTGTATCCTATTCCAATGAGGGCATAGTTTCCCCACTATCACACCCATGGCCCTCACTTCTTGTCGGAAGTCTGTGGTGTTCGAGGAAATGCTCTTGAGGCCATGTGACTAACAGGGTATGGGGTGCCTCTAGGTGGCTTCCGGAACCGAGACATTACAGTGGGATTCTATAACCCTTGAGAAAAAATGCCTTATAATTATTAATACTATATCTTCTATAGAGGATGGAATATTTCTATTTGGATAGTCAGTCTTATATATCCTTTCCACCATAGTGTTTCTTCTCATCTAAGTTCATCTTTTTTTCCAAAATCATGGGTAATAAAGTGGCTCATCATTTGGCTACCACAATTCATTGAGATGATCCTCATGTATGGTTGGAGTTTTTCCCTATTTGGATGGTATACATAGATTTACATGATGTATGATCTCTTAACATATGAGTGCAATATTAGAGTCATGAAAATAATGGTTATGGTTGGTGTTGAAATATATAAAATCCTGCATCACCACTAGAATAGAACCAGATTATGAAAAAAATTAAATTGAATCAAATATTATAGAAATGAATTATGAAATAATAATATTATATTTCAATATCATTTCAAATGAAAATTTCATTAAAAAATATTTTCATTGAAGTGATATTTACAATTAATTAAAAAAAATACAGTATAATATATTAAACACTTATAGCATGCTTTTTCCATAATCCACCGTCCTACAAAAGAATCTCCCTATAAAAAAACCGATGGTTTTATTATTAAAAAACATAAAATTAATATTTTTTAACTACTAAATATAGTAATGATTCCCCTCTATTATTGGTTGGTTGTAATGGTGGGGGGTGGGGGGGTTATGTCATGTCATAAGGTGAAGTCACTGGGCTTTCCCATTTATAGTGATTTTCATCCTTGAGTTGTGTTCTATAGGGGGGAATGTTATAAACCTCTTACTAAACATATTAATGATATATCAATTATCTAATATTGATTTTAATATTAATTTTATTTTTAACTTTATATTAATTATTAATTATTATTTATTTAATTATTTATTAATTATATTATGAATTATTAAATATATTTTTGGAAAATAACCTATATAAATTATATAGTTTATAAATGATTATGTTAACTATATTATCATTTATTAATTTTATCATATATTAAAATAGTTTTGGATAATTATATCATCAAACTAAAACAACATTTTTATATTGATAACACGCTCTTTGATTCGTATTAGGAAGATTTGTTTTGGATTGAAGTGTAGTATATTCTCACACAACACAAGTGAAATATAGATCATTCACCTAAATTTTGAAAACAATATGAGATCTTTTATTTGGTTTTGATAATGTGACATTCATTTTAAACTAAAATGGCACTATAATATAAAACATTCAGTGGGAGTAATACCAGCCACATAATTTTTCGAATGGATGTGTGGTTCATTCCTACAACTCAAAAAAGAATTATGGACAATATTACTAAATATTAAATCCAATCAAAGCTTGTATACTATATTTTGACAATGTAATGGTTTATTTGAACTAAAACGAAACCTTTATATTTATAACAAACACTTTGAGTCCCACCAATCACATCACTTGCCAGATTGACATTTTTTTGATTCCTATACATCAAAAATGAATTATGGATCATTTCCTTAATGCTTCAAAAAATTGAATTTTTTTTCTAGTTTTAGACTATGTGATGCTCATTTTAATCTAATATTTTGTTTTAATATTGAAATCACACTATTTGTGTCAAACTGAAAATATCATGGGTTAAATTGGATAGAGTTTCATTCCTGCATATGATAAATGAATAATGGATCATTTTCCTAATGTTTATAAATTGTATGATCTCGTTCTCTCACTTTTTTCTTGGTGATGAATGTTTTATTCAAAAAAAAAACACATTGAAATTGAAAACACACACTTAGATTCATAAAGACCACTTAATGTTCTATATTGAAATGTTAATGATTCCTTTATGTCATAAATTAAATAGGGATCATTATTTGACAATTTGAAAATAACTGAAGCTCAATTACCTGGCTTGGACAATGAAAAACTAATTGTAAATTAAAATTCCACTTTTAAATGGAAAACACATACTTTGAGACACATTGACCGCATCATGCATCATATTATCATGTAGTAGGTTCATATATATCAAAAATTATTTATGGTTTATCTTTCTTATGATTGTAAACAATTAGTGTTTTTATCTTGATTTTGGCTATGTGATCCACGTTTTAAACTAAAATTACACTTTTATATTGAAAATACACACTTTGAGTAATATCATCCAGAATATGTTTCATATTAATGTGCAATTGTATCTTATACATAAAAATTTAGATTTGGATAATTTTCATAAAGTTCAATATTAATAAGAGATAATTTTATTTTATTTTCTATGTGATGCATGATTTAAATCCAAATGAAACTTTTAAATTTAAAACACACACTCAGAGTCATATAGACCACATAATATTTCAGATTAACATGTTGCCAATTCATAGATATCCGAAACAAGTTATGGATTGTTTACATGAGTTTTATAAATAATAAATTTTTCTTTTCATTGTTTTGTCTTGATAACATGCATTTTAAACTAAAATGACAATTTTATATTGAAAACATGCACATCAGGTAATACAAGACACATCGTGTGTCAGATTGATGTGTGGTTGAATACTTTACAACAAAAATTATTTATGGATTATTTTAATAATTTTTATAAATATATAAGATGCTTGTTCAGAATTTTTCTATGTATGAATTATTTTGAACTAAAATGACACTTATAATTTGTAAACATAAAACATGAGTCATATCGACCACATCGTGAGTTGGATTTTCATGCACTCAATTTCAATAAAACCTAAATGAATCATGGATCCCTTTCTTAATGTTTAAAAACAATATGATCCCATTTTGTTATTTCTTTCTATATGACACATGTAATAAAAAAAATTAAACATCTATATTGAAAACATGAACTTTCAATCATACTAGCCACATCATGTGTTGGATTAATTTGTGGTTGATTCAAAACACATCACACATGATTTATGGATCGTTTTACTAATTCCTGAATATAATTATATTTCTTTATTGGTTTGGAATATGTGACATGTGTTTTAAAATTAGAAGATACATTATATTTAAATCATGCACTTTGGCTATTAATAGACATATCATGTTTCAAATTTATAAGTGGTCTATTTTGGCATGTAAAAAATGAAATTTGGATCGTTTTTCAAATTTTTTAGAAAAATATGATCTAGTATTGTTTTTGGAAATGTGTAATGTTCTTTAAACTAAATCGACACTTTTATATTGAAAAAAACAAACATTGAGTTATACCAACCAAATCATGTATCAGATTTTCATGATGTTGATTCTTATATATCTCAAAATAATAAAAACAATATTCATAATGTTTGAAGATAATCTGCGATTTTTATTTTATTTTCTCTATATGACAAGCATTTTTACAAAACGACACTTTCATATTGAAAATGTGCATTTTGAGTCCTATTGATCACAACTTTTTTTATATTTACATGAGGTTAATTACTACACATAAAAAATAAATTACCGATCATTTTCATAATTTTTGTAATGAATGTAATATATTTTTCATACTTTTGGTAGTGTGACCAATTTTTCACACCAAAATGGAACTTTTATATTGGAAACTCACACATAGATTCATATTGGTTACATCATGTATTTGACTGATGTGTGGTCTATTATTATATTCCAAAAATAAATTATGGATCATTTTACTAATGTTTTAAGACAATATGTTCTCATTTACTTATATTTGTCCCTGTGAAATTATTTTAACAGTAATTTATCAAATGAAAACACAAACTTTTTGTCATAAAAAAAAATCATGTGTCATATATACATGAATTCAGTTCCTATATCTAAAAAATGAATTTTGGATCATTTTTTATGCTATAAAATAGTAAATGATTATTTTATTAGTTTTGTCTATGTGATGCAAATTTTTAACTAAATTGACAATATTATATTTAAAACACGCACTTTTATTCATACTATCTATATCATGTATATGAATGAATGGTTGTTTATTCATACATGTTTCATGGGAATTATGGATTATTTTCCTATTTTTTAAAAATAATTCTTTCTTTTTATTGGATTTACATATGTGATGTCAGTTTTAAACTAAAATGACCCATTTATATGGAAAAATTGAAATTTTCATATTACCAATCACATTATTTGTCAATTTGATGGGTGATCAATCCCAAAATTTTACATATGATATTTGGAAAATTTTAAAAAACAGGAGAAAATTATTATCTCCCATTCTTGTTTTTGGATATCTTAAGTTCATTTTAAACTAATATGATGACATCATATTGAGAAATCACACATTGAGTCTTACATAACTCATTGTGTTTCACATTGACACAAATTCAATTTTTATATTTCACAAATTAATTATGAATCATTTTCGTAATGTTTAAAAAAATTATGCTCTAGTTTTCCCAATTTTGTGTATGTGATATCAATTTTAAACTAAAAGAAAACTTTTATAATGAATATGATTACATTGAGTCATAATAATCACATCATCTGGTAGATTAATGTGATGTCAATTACTATACATCACAAATTAATTATGGATTATTTTCCTAGTGTTTGAAAACAATAAAATCTCATTTTGTCAATTTTTTAGTGTGGAAAAAGTTTTAGACTTAAAGGAAACATTTATAATAAAACACACACTTGAAGTCATACCATCTAGATCATGTGTTGGATTGATATTAAGTCAACTATTACTTTTCAAAAACAAATTATGGATTAGTTTCCTAAATATTCATGACATAAGGATCACATTTCCTTAGTTTCGTCTATGTGACATGTGTCTTAAACTAATTTGACACTTGAAAAAATGTATATTGAGTAATATGAGACAAATATTGTTTTTAATTTAAATAAATCAACTTTTTTCTTCTAAAAATGATTTTTGAATCATTACAACTATGACTGAAAACAATTTGTGGTCATTTTCATGAATTTTTCTATGTGATTCACATTTTAGACTAAAACAAAACCTTTATATAAAAAACATTCATTTTCAATCATATTATCCAAATGATTTTTATGATTGATATGAGTTATATTCCTAAAATTCACATATTAATTATGGATAATTTTGAAGGATTAAAAAAATTTTGAGATCATTTTCTCGTTTTTGGCTATGTGAAAAAGCTTATAAACCAAAATTAAAATTTTATATTGAATGAATGCTAATCGATTCATATAGGCTACATAATGTTTTGGATTGATGTGTGATATATTCCTACACAGTAATAATTAAATATATATCATTTTCATAAATTAGGAAGAAAATATGATCTTGTTTTCATTTTTTTGGATATCTGATTCATTTTTTAAACTCAAATAAAAATTTTAATATAAATTAAATAATTTGTGTCATATGATCCATTTCCCATGTTAGATTGATTTAGGATCAATTCCTATTTATAAAAAATGAATTATGTATTTTTTTTTTATAATTTTTGAAATCAATATGATATTGTTTTTATGTTTTAAAAATGTGACAACCATTTTAAACAAAAAGTATACATTTATTTTAAAAATGAACTTGGAATCATTGTGGTCAAATTGTGAGTCTTATTGACATTTCTTGGATTAATGGACAAAAAAAATGAATTATGGATTATTTTCTATATGTTTTAGTACAATCCATGCTATTTTTATCCATTATGGATAAGTAAAGCATGTTTAAGAGTAAAGTGATACTTTAAATGTTAAGTCATGAACATTGAGCCATTATAACAACATCATATACCGGATTTATGTGAAATAATTTTTAATACATCAAAATATAATTAGAGATCATTGTCTTAATGTTTTAAAATTATATGAGCTAATTTTCTTGATCTTTAAAATGTGATTCACATTTTAAACTAAAATGATACATTTATAATGAAAACATGAACATTGAGTCATAATGACCACATTGTGTACCATATTATTGTGCATAAATTTATTACACATCTACAACGAATTAAAGATCAATTTCATGAATTTTGTAAGAAAAATGAACTCATTTTTTTTTGATAATTTGAAGTGTGTTTTAATCTAAAATGGATTTTATTTAAAAAAAATCTATTTGAGACATTCTAGACACATAATATGTTTTATTGAAGTTTGGATTACCACTACATGTGAAAACAGAATTATGGAACATTATCTTAAACATTGAAAACAATCAGATCTTATTTGATTGGTTTTGATGTTGTGATACGTCTTTCAAACAAAATTTCTTCGTAAAATCAATCAAACATTCAAAATTTTCAACTTCCTTCCCTGGTACAACATACTTAGAAACTAATTCATCACATAAAATTTTATCATTGTATTGATATATCAATTATGAATCATAATTAATATTAATAGTAATTATCATTTAATATATTTTGTTGAATGAAACATGAATTTAAGGAAAATATTCTTTCTTATTCCTTGTGGGGGTGGAAGTGATTATAATAAGACCCATTTAAATTTTAAAAACAAATAAAAATATAGATTGGCATAAAACAAAAATGATGAGGCATTGTGTATGGAAGTACCCTCCCCAAGAGTTGGTAACATGTCATCATATTTTTTGGTAGAAGGATCCTTGACCTATTTCCTCTCACCATTTTCTATGTTGTAGCCTAAAAGTCCAATATTTCATGGGCTAAAGTAGCTTTAGACATATTACTAGCTCTACCAGAATCTATGGATCATAATCCTCTATTATACATCTCCATGATAAATTTATCGAATATTTCCTTATTTATAGTTCATCACTAAGGAATTTTGAAGTTTCTACCAACTCATTTGAACCACTAAAGCACTGAAATTAGTGAAATTTTGAAAAGAAATGTATGGTAAATTGGATAATGAGAATATATACTTGAAAATAATTTCAATTTTATAGTGAAAATAGTAAAATTAATCTCATCACAGAAGATATAGTTTTGAAAAATGTATCAGACATGATGAATTGATCATGGACTACATCCATATATATAGGTTGATTGGAATGTATCTGAAATAATCTACCATCATGGTGGGACCTATTATTGAGATTCTTTTTCTACTCTTCCAGATAAAATAAAAATCAAACAAAAAATTCATATTGTTTTCATCAAGAAAGGTAACAAAGGGATGAGAGGATCATGAACTCTATATCATTCCTCAAGAAGGTAGAAAAATCTATAATGGCGTCAAATTTTGTTGAAATTATGGGTGTATAAAACAAACAAAATGGAATATATTTACAAATTTATGATTAGAGTAAAAATATAAGTAAAATATTTTTAGTAGTACATGAATTTTATTTTATAAAAAATATTTTTTATGCATTGTGATGTTAATTATTTACATAAGAAATGTATCCTCAAGGACATAATCTCAACTACATAACAAAAATAATAATTGATCACTTCAACATGATTCCAAAACAAATTATGACAACATTTATTCTTCCCATTCATCTCTAAAAAAATACTTATTCTTTCGGGAACATAAGCATTTGAAATTCCTAAGAGTACATATAAAATATAGACTAAAAATATAAAAAATTGTATAAATAAAATTGTAATTACTATTAGGAATTACTTATTTAGGGATACTAATTTTTTGATGGTATCTAACATCCTTTATAAATTTAGAAATGCCATATCCACAACCATTATAATTCTTATGTTTCAAATGATGGAGAAACATTGACCAAAAAAAGAATTTTTCTTTGAAATATGATTTGATAGTAAAATCATACTATATATACCTTAATCTATATCCTTTTGAATAAATACATAAGTATATTATGTAGAATCATCAACCCTAATATATAATTTAGATAATATTTATAGATCACCCTATCATGAAAAAATTCTCATTAAAGTAGAAAACAAATTCAATAATATAAATTTTATCAGTAAAATATTGATTAAAGGGCATTCAAAATTCACAATCGACATCATGTGTTTTCAATTTTATAGAAATGCGTTCATTTGATCAAAAAAAATAAAAATATGGTGTATTCAATTTGTTAATTACTAGCATCCAGTGATTTATTAAAAAAAATTATGTATTGTTAAAAATAATAAATATATATATGTGATTAGATTGTAGATATTTACACTTGTATTGTATCAACCAAGAGAGGGCCTTCAATCTATTGTTTTCATGTCAAAATTTATGCTTTGTTCATATTTTTTCTCTATATGTTTTTCAAATTCTAATCAATCCTTAACTATAGATATGTTATAGGGATTAATGAGTCAGAATATTTATTCGTTAAGATTTTTAATTATATGATATTAATACATCCATATATAGAAAACATAAATAGTTATTAATTATATTGAATGTATTAGATCCATTTTTTTGGGAAAACAGATTTTCAAAATGTACCTGATGTATGTATTCACCCCAAAGACTCTTAGCCTTTCATACCTGATAATTATATTTATACTCTTCATACCAAACATGTCTACAAATGCCTATCCAAATATTTATTTTTCGTATTAAATGTTGTACATAATTTCATATTTAAAGTTTTTATGTGTATATGGTTGTAATTTTAATACATTATTTATTGGAATTGGAAGGTTGAATCATCTATCATAAGTTTATTTTGATTTCTTAATCGATTCACTACATTTTCATTATCTGAAATTCTATATTTCATTCAATTTTCTTATCCATAATACAATTTTTCATTTAATAAATTTTTATATAAATTTAGAGTGGTTTTTAATTTGATATTTATTTTAGTACAAACATCATGTCATTTTTTAAGATTGAATGAAAATTGAATTAATGTTAAAATATCATTATCATGCAAGTTAACATATGGGACATCATGAAGAATATGAAACATGGTGATCGGCTCATGAGATACTTGAATCCTAAATATCATGTGTTATTTTGGGATTTTTTTTCATGTAACAAGTATCCTAAGATATCACAGACAATACACCTAACAACAATGTGATGTGTGTGTGTGTCGATAGATGTAAATCAAAAACAATTTCACTATATGGATTTTTAAAAATACATAGCCACTAGATGTTGTTAGATTCATATATAAGATAAATAGTAATGATAAAATTTCTTACCTCAATTAAGGAATGTATCTAAGGAGAGGTGAACACCTCAATACTTCTAGGGTTATGTGGATTTTGATGTATTGATTATTTCTTTGGTATTGGTTCATATTGATCATTTCATATATATTATTCCACAAAACTAGACTAGATAATAATATCTTTTAAATCATTTATCCTTTCCTACATTACATTAGTCATATCATATGTTTCTATTTAAAGAATTATATTCTGAAAATATGTTTGGGCTGACTCTAGAAAGAATTCACCTCTAATTTATCTTTATTGTTCTGTGTGATACAAATCTATTGGAAGTTGTATTTATTCAGTTAAAATTGATAGTAATCATGTCTCTAAATTATATAAAAAATGTATGAAAATAAAAATATATTTTTATGTAAAGATATTATAAATAATTAAAAATTATTAATATTAAATACTTAAAAATGATTCTTATACTACTTGTGTGTTTTCATCTACTAGTTTTCCCTCTTTAGTAATACATGATGTGGGGTGGAGGTGACTTTAAAGTCTGATAAAAATATATATACATAAATAAAGGAACATATATTGTTTCCTATCACACAAAACATTTACTATATATTAAAAATATATAATATTTTTTCGAGTGAAGAATACCACATCCTAGATTTACAATTTGGGTACATGGGTTTTTATTCAGGCTGTTTATTTTCAACAATCCGTTGTTATTTCATAAAATGAAAATTTTAAATGAAATTTGATAAAATAAATATTTTTGAATAAAATATTATTGGTTAAAATTCCTTGGAAATGTTTCCTCAACATGAATAGCATTGAATGATTAACAGGTTCCTTGGTTTATAATGGGTTTAAACGTTTCTAGTGGGTGTAGGTTTACATTCCCCCCAACATATATATTATGATGCATTGTTATTAGTGTTTGAAATCCTATACGATCTTTTCCATTGACCATTATGAATAATTTACTTTTTAATAAATATAAATATAATAAAATATGTAAGGTAAAATGAAAATTAAATCCATGTATCATTATATTATTATTTTTAAAAATGGAGGGATTATATCATAGCATTACTTTAATATCTTTGAACATGATTGTATTCAATATTGGCTATAAATTTTTCCATTTATCAATATAAAATTTAACAAGAATTCACATCATGGCACTATTAAATCTAATAATTATTAACATAATGTTCTAAATAGGCCGGACTCATTGATTCTATCTAAACTAAAACGTTATTCGTTTTATTATTTCTCTGATAACTTTTTTTAACACAATGATGATACACTACTATTGTTTTTTTTCCATTCACATGGTTTTGGTCTCCTAAAAATTCTGTAGTTTCATCATTGATCATATGGTATTCCTAAAATTGGTAAAATAAACTTGTGGAGAAGAAGTTATATGAATGAGTAGTTAAAAAAATTAATTTTGATTATGTAATAGCAGTAGAGAACACATTATATTATAAGAAAAAATAATAAAATAAAATAAAATTAAACTATTCATTGAATACCATTATTTTCATTAACGGTTGAAGGTATTTGGACCCTCCATCGAGTATAAAAATCACATTCTTATGCTCCACGATAATGTACAAGTCAATAAATACGTTGACACCAATCTGAAATGATTATGACCTAACAATGAAAGGGCCATCCTAAATTGAATTTTATTATGAACATATAGTTGTTTTAGTATCCAATAGAATAATTCACAAATTTCTATTTGTGGGGTATGGTACATAAAATACATTCAATACATATAATTACATTATGAAAAGTTTTTCCTTATAGCCTTCTATAGTAAAATTCCTACTCCTCGAGGACAATTCACAAATTTAACTACACATATATTATCAAAACATATGCAATTAAAAATTATAAATGTGTAATGTTTTATAATATAACCCATATATTTTTTCTATGATGATAATGGGTTATATATATCAATAAATTAGATATCTATCCATGGAACCAGATACATACATCACTTCTTTCATAATCCTAACTCCACTATTTTCTTCACCCAATGTTCATTGTGTTCCTTCTAATAGAATTTATTAAAATTAATTATAAAAAGTGCATGATATAACATTTATAATTGGTTCCCAATATATATATTTAAGAAATTCAATAATTAACATCAAATTAGGAGAAATATCTTTATAAATATGATCTCATAACCAGATTATAAACTATAGATTATGGTATTTGTTATCCATCATTCATAAAATGATTGATTTGAATGGAAATGAATTAATTTGTGGAATTAAAATTATAGAGAAAATATTATATTATAATGTAAAATATAAATGTTATCTAGATCTTACTCTGTAATTTTAATTGTATCATCATCTCTTATTGAAATCTATTTTTTTATTTGGATTCCACTATGATGAGCATTTAGGATACCAATTCAATCCACATATAATAGGTAATTTGTATAGAATATAGTATCTTCCTCAATAATATATCACTATAAAATATGAACATTTGGATGAATTCTAATATATATATACCCTTCCGAAAAATTCATATATCATTAATTAGAGAAAATCTATATATAATAGTCCAGACAAAAAAATGAATCTCTATAACATAGTGAACATTTAGGTTGACAAAATTATAAAATAATTATAGTGGGAAAAATATATCTACATAAAATGATATAAATAAAATATTCTTATTCATGATTTAAAAAATTGTGTGGCCCATAACATTACTACATATTAAATTGAAAAAGAGTCAATGTTTTGTTAATGTATGTCCTTCATTTTTTAGGAAAAGTTCAATATAAATATATAATAATTGAATTGTACCTCAAGACATGAATGTCAATTAATTTTAGACCTTATATCTTCCAATTAGCCATTGACATGATATTCTTGATATTTTTGGAATACCCATCTATTAGTTTTACATCATTAAAGATGTTTTATAATTTAAATTTTTCTTATCTAGATAGAGTGTAACCTACTATAGGAAGATAATTAAATGTTCACCATTCACTATGGCCTACTCTCCCCTTATAAACATGTCAATCCTTTCAACAATTTCCTTAGTTCCATATTTTTTATGTAGATAATTTATTAACCTATTAATAATATTATCACATATTTCATTTATGTACATGGAATAAAGAAATCATATGGTCAAAAAACAATTTTAATATGGAAATTAAAATAATAATTATCTCTTTTTCCATAAAAATTTAATAAGGTTTTCGAAATTTTTTTTTCCAAAATCTATGTCAATATCTTTTAATTTCATGAATAGTTGTTCAACTTTTAATTAACACGTCACAATACATTACTCTATATTTCTATTGAATGATGTCGTTTATGGAATATGTTGTTTTCTTCAGAGTACAAATTTTAATGAACTAATAATAAATAATTGGAATGTTTCATCTGTAATGTGTGTGTACCATATTTTCAAATGGACACCCAAACATTCCCTTAATTTTATTTCATAAAAAATTTCAATAGTCTAGAAAATCATTTATCGTTATGTAAAACATGGCTCTCATAGTGAACTCTTCCCTTCTATAATCCTCATAAAATTTAACAGTTTTAATCGACATCAAATGCATATCATAAATTAATGGGAAAAAATTGAAATTAATATCATTATCAGGTTTTTTTGGTTAGATATATTTAAAAAAACAAAATGTATTTTCACATCATGTAAAACCATTATATAAGGTTATAAATTTCTACCACAACAATCCATAAAATATGTGTACTACTTTGTACAACAAATGGATTTATTCTATCCATTTATAACATAAGTTGAATGTGTACTAGATAGTTTTAAAATTTATGATACCAAAAATAAACTTATTTTATAGAAGAGAGTCAATTGGTTGATGTAGTTTCCCATATTTGATTATTATATCTACATTCCATGATCTTTTTTAACCATTTCCTAAAATAAATTTATTAATCTATACATTATAATGATTGTAAAGTATACTAAAATTTTTTATGTTCTTGATTCATCTTTCTTTAATTGATCTATTCCATATATAGGTAAATTTTTGAGTGATTCATATCATGGGACACATAAATCAAATTATCATCCTATTCACTATGTATATTCTATTTTATACCATAATTTTGTCCAAAATTTATTGATTTAATCAATTCTGTGAAAAACAAATTCTTACAACTATATTGGATGAATTCAACTTGAATAAAAAAATTTATACCTATAAAAAGGATTTGAGAAGGTTCATATTCATTCTATATTGAATAAATGATAGAAATATTATATCCATCATTATAATCTATTATCATATAATTAACAAACATAAATTTTAGATTTATGTCCATCCTATTAGGTTTCATAAATTTCATTTTTAAAATAAATAAATATTTATAGTTAAGATGATAATTATAAATGTAGAAACTTTTGGATACATTGAATAAATTTGATTAATTTTTTAATAAAAATGTCCTACCCACTATGGGCACTCAAAGAAGTAAAAAAACCAAATTTTTAATAACAAAAAGGATATAATTTATTGAAATTTTAGTAGTAGACTCAGTATGAAAAAGTTTCTAATTGATATCCTCCTCTTAGAATAAAAACTTTCAGTTTATGAGATAATATAGGATGGTGTTTGGTAGCATTAAAGTTGGAAATTGATTTTGGATGAAATCATTAGAGATGAGAGATCAATATTGAAGATAAATTTCAATATGGGGAACCCACATGTGATGATATCCACCATGATTCTATTTTCCCATTTTGTTTATTGTAATATTAATTGAATAATGATCATCATCATTGAATACTATAGCTGAATGGATGTCCACATCTAAATGTAATTGGGGATGATTCCTAAAATGTTATAATTTTACACATGGGTAATAAGAAAAGAAAAAACTGATAGTAGTTGAACATTTACATGAAACAAAAAATAGTGAATAAATATTCTAATTTTTTTGAAAGAATAATTTAACCTATAGAAATAAAATTTTATAAGAAAATATGTTCATAATGATGTGTATTGTTATTGTTTCGTATTGGTGGGAAAATTAAGTAAAGAAAATTTATAATATATATAAATTAATAGAGATTCTAATAAAATTTAATATATTGGAATACACATACACCAAAAATTATCACTCACAAAATTATTAATTGTTTTCAATTATGATGAAATTATAAAATATTATTATATTTTTTGTGAAAAAACCATTAAAAATTATATGTGTTAAAGTGTTATTTTTTATATATATTCGATTATTGATAAATATATAAATGAAAATAGATATTTGAGGAGTATAGTGAATTAAAAATTATAGTAGACACTTTATGATGTCATCTTAGTCAAGATTACAAAACCTTTTGGATCTATTAAACATTTGGGTACTTTATTTAAGATTCATTATACATTGTAAATTTACACAATTTGGATTCAAAATTAGAGGAGAACACTATAATTTTCAGAAAATTATTTCCATTATATTTAATGAAATGAAGTGAAAATAATTTAGAGATATTGAAACTAAATAATTTATAGATGGATTTATAATATTATTGGAGGTCTCTAAAGAACACGAAGTAATAATTGATGTTTTTTTAGAAACAAAATAATGTACACTGATTAAAAGAAAGAAAATAAGAAAACTCAATCAATATTAAAATTTATCATAGTATTATAATTAAATATGTACTAATGTTTTTATTCAAATAAAATAATTTCAAAAAAATTATTTTTAAAATAAATTAATCTAAAAATAGTTTTTAGAATGTTTTTTCCATCAAATTCTTCCCCAATGTCAACATTATCTAGATAGCTGATTTTTTTTAGAAATGTATTTCATTTGAATAGGGATAATAAATTCATGTATGTGTTAAAATAAATTAATGTTAATAATATAATAACGTGGATATTGTTTGGGAATCATAAAATTTTAGACATTCCTTTAGGTGACCAATTTAATCATTTCCTTACCCTGTCTGATAACTATTAACTCTAATATATCCATTATGAATAATATATATTACAAAACAAATTCAACACTCTTAAGTGTGTAATAGTTTTTTCTATAAATGACCATAGATATTGAGTCCCGATAATATATAATTGTGTTTTTTCCATCTCCTAGTTTTGTCCAATATAACATTATGTAAGATTTATTATTTGAATGAATTTTATTGGTTTGTCCTAGAAGATAGAGTGGTCATTTTCTTATAGTTGGTTTGATCACCACAACCTCGATCAATGATTATTTTTTCCCTGGATATACTATGTGGTCCTTTACTACTTTTGGGACCCTTATATTCTATTAATTTCATTTTCAATAGTAATGAATGTAAGAGGTGGTGTTATTATCATCAGTGTAGGTCCTAATCAGAATAAAGGATGTCAAATACATTCATTCCTTCTTTTCTTTTTCTGTAGACTCTAAATCACGATACTACAGTAAACTTTTCATTATATTTTTTCATAAAATATGAATTACACTTAAATATTATAATGGTTGTTATAAGTCAATTGTTACTTTGATCCAAACCATGAATGTATATCCCCAAAAAGTACAATTAAATCACCATTTGTGAGTCTATTTTCCAATTTTTTTTTTGAATTTTTTATAACTCAAATTTAAAAAAGAATTAACCAAAAAATCATGATTTTTTATAAATTTTTGAAATCATTATTAAATGAATAAATAATGTAGTACTGCTATATGGAATAAAAAAACAATATAATATTTGTAATAAATTATTTATAACTATTTAAAAAATGGGGGTGCCACATGGCATAGTGCTATAAGTGATTGCTTTAGATATAAACCACTGCACCCCACTGGGAATTAATATCATACTCACCCACTCCCTTGATGTGCCTATCCATGATTCCTTCCACGATGTACACTAGTAGAGATTCTATGGTCGTGCAACTCACGATGGACCTTCTCACCACAACCCCCATTCAAACCTCCCTTATTTAAGTATCCACCGCTACCTATATACGTGATGTAACACCACTAGCAATGGAATTGTAGAAATAACAAGTAGGGGTTCCACAACTGGAGAAGAGGTACATTTACTATTTTCCCACCCCTGAACTAGTACACACCCCATAAACATCGAAATGATCAATTTTTTCCCCTGAATTTCATGGATAATCAGTCACATTGATATGTATTGTGTTGGTTGTTTTATGTTTTCAAAGTATTAAGTATTTTGGGGTTTTTTGTTTTAATACCCCATATCTAGGTTTTCTCTCCTACCCAATTATAAATGATTAAATGTAGAATGAATTTTCTCCAGTTTCTTATTTTTCTTAATGGTTAAAAATATTATTCTTTATCCAATCACTACTACCTATGATGTCTTTAACCGTACTAGAAAAGGTATTTTCAATGGAAAAATGTGCTGACAATCTAATATATGATAAAATTATTAAAACTTTTTAGCACTAGGAATGACACTCATAAAGGCACAATTTTTAAGTGTAAAAGGAAAGTGATGATCAAGGCCCCCCTTATCAGTACCAAAATAAAGCGATGATAAAGGGGATATTTATAAATATTTTATTTTAGTGAAAATAATGGAAGAGATTATTAGCAATTTATTTAAGAATTGATAAAGGGTTCATTTTCGGTTATTTTATCTCAATAATAAAGGTTACCATTATCATTTCTCTCGGTAACCTGGGTAAAGATTACAAAACTACTACAAAGATGAAATATCCTTTCATCATCCTTATAAAAATAATCCCCAATTAGAATCTAAATAGGCAGAAGTTAAAATATACTGGAAAGATGATTGAAAATGTTTTAACATTTCAATATAATTTCATTCAAAAATAACATACAAAATATTTATATTGATGTTTTCTGTACAAATTAAAAAAAAATAGACAAAAAAAATACTAAATAGTAACTCATATTGAATCCTTTCCTAAATGATCAAACTCAATACAGAATATTTACCCTTCAAAAAAAATCAATGTTGTTTTTATTAATAATAAATAAAAATTTAAAATATTATATTTAATTGTTTATATTCCATATTTTTTATATTATATTGTTAAAAATATATATATATATTTAAAATATTATCAGTTAATCATGTGTCAGATTGAGGTGACATAAATTATTACACATTACAAATGCATTATGCATCATTTTACCAAATTTTTATAATAATGAAGGTTTTTTTTCTCTTGTATTTGTCTGTGTGAAACTTTTTTCAAAATAAAATGAAAATTTAATACTGAAAAAAACACATTGAGTCATACAATCCACACCACATGTTTGATTGAAAAGTGTTCAATTCATCAACATTACAATGGGATTATTGATCATAGTCATTTATTTCAAAATAATATGAGCTTGTTTTCTTTCTTTTGACTATATTACACACGCTTTATTGAAAAATAGTGTTTATATTGAAAAAAATACACTTTGATTCATACCAAACAAAACATGTTTTGGATTTAATTTTGGTTGATTAAAATATTTCATAGATGGGTTACCGACAATTATATTACTATTTCAAAAACATCTGATATTTTTTTCTCATTTTGGTCTCATGATGCTCATTTTGGAGAAAATGACACTTTTATATTGAAAATACTTTCATTGAGTAATTCCGACCACATCATGCTTTAGATTGGTTTAATCCCAATTCATATACAACACAAACGAATTACTGATAATTTTCATAATGTTTAAAAATATTTTGATGTAATTTTCATTGTTTTCTCATTGTGATCCATGTTTTAAAATAATCTGTATCTTATATATATAAACCATGAACTTAAATACATAATAACTATATCAGGATTCATGTTGACTTTATGTTAACATCTACATGTCAAAAATGAATTATAGATCATTTTATTAAAATATAAAAGCAATTTATGCTTGTTTTCTAATTTTTTTCTAGATAGTTGCATTTTAAACTAAAATGATACCTTTTTATTAAGTAAACATACATATTTTAATAATAGAGACATCATGAATCGTATTGATCTATCATTAATTTTTACACATAAACAATTAATTACATATGGTTTTCCTAAATTTTCAAAATATTGTGAACTTTTTTTCTTGTTTTTTGCATTAGGATTAGTGTTTTATTATAAAATGGATGTTTAATATTGAAAACACACAAATTGAGTAATAATAACCACATCATGTGGTGTATTGATGTTTGGTTAATTCCTACATGTCAAAATTTTATTATGGATCATTTAAATTTTTTTTGAAAATAATCCAAGATTATTTTCATGGTTTTATCTATCTGATGTGAATCTTAATCAATAATGTACCATTTATATGGAAAACATGAACTTCAATTCATACCAACTAAACCATGTTCCATAACGATCTTTGGTAAATTAAAATATGTCAAAAATAATTATCGATCACCTTCATAAAGCTTGATCACAAACAAAGATCAATTTTTAGGGCTTCTAATGTGGTAATTTTTTATCTAAAATGGAACATCTATATTGAAAAGAGGAACATAAAATCATACCTACAACATCATCTTTAAGATTAAAATATGGTCAATTTATATATGTCAGAAATGAATTATGGATCATTTCTCATATTTTTTTAAATATTTGATCATTTTCTCAGTTTCAGTAATGTGTCACACTTGAAACTTATAGCAGTATTTTATTTTGAAAAGATTTACTTAATGTCATATAAATGATATATTGTGTCGGTATGATGAGATGATTGACCCAATATATCACAAATAAATTATAGATTTGTTTTTTAATGTTTGCAAATAAGGAAAGATGGTTTACTTTATTTTGGATATGTGATTTGTATTTTAATATAAAATTAAACATCTATATTTAAAACAGAAACATCATGTCATATCGTACAAATAGTTTTTTATATTTATGGGTGTACAATTATTACATTTCAAATGTAACTTATGGATTTTTTACTTATGTACCAAAATAATATGAATGTGTCTTCTTGTATTTGAGTATGTCTTCTGTTTTTTTCACTAAAATGTAAAATTTAAATTGAAAACACACATTTCAATTCATATTGTTCAAACCATTTATCAAATTGATGTGAGAAAAACTCATACACATCAAAAATGAAATATGTATCATTTTATTAATGTTTGTTCAAAACATGATCTCATTCTCATGGTTTTTATGATGTGACATGTTTTTTAATCATAAATGGAACCCCTATATTTAAAAAAGAGAACGTCAATTTTATACCATCCACATATTGTTCCAAATAGAGAGGTGATCAATTCATACAGATAAATTAAATTTTGAAAAGTTTTATAATTAATAAAAAAATTGTGCATGTAGTATCAATTTTTACAATTATAATAATTTTAAACTAAAATTACACATATAAATTGAAAACATACATTTAGAGTCGTACAAAAATACACCGTGTAGAAGATCAACATGCGATTAGTTACTATTCATAAGAAAAAATTAAGTACTATTTCACTACATTCTGAAAATAATATATTTTTTTTCTCAATTTTCCAAGAGACATGTGATTTAAACAGAAATAAAACTTTTATATGGGGAACACACACAAGGAGTTGTGCCAGCAACCTCATGTGTTAGATTTCTGTGTGGTCAATTATAACATGAAACAAAATGAATCTTGGGTATTTTTCCTAATGTTTCAGTACAATCATAGATTTTTAATCAGTTTGGGATATTTGATAAGTGTGTTGCAGAAAAATGAAACTTAAAACATGCTATATGAGCTATACCGACCACAACATGTGTCAAATTTTGGTGTTCTCATTTCCTACACATAAAAAATGAATTATAAATTATTTTACTATGTGTGGAATAAAATAAGATATAGTAACATATTTTTTCCTATGTGATGTATGTTTTAATCTAAAATAAAAATTTTACATTGAAAAGAATAACATTCAGTAATACCGGCCACATCATGTGTCAAATTAACATGTGGTAGATTCATACATGTCACAAATGTAATATGGATCATTATCATATGTTTGGAAAATAGTAAGAAATTTTGTATTAGTCATGTCTGTGTGGCATAGTTTTTAATCCACAATGAATCTTTTATATTTAAAACAAGAACATTTATTTTTCTTGGCTACATCATGTGTTATATTATTGTTTAGTCGGTTCATACCCACAATAAATGAATTTTAAATATATTTTTAGAATTTTAAAGTTAACATGAACTCGTTTTCTCAGTTTTATCAATTTGACATATATACATGAATGTGTATCTAATTCCTACCCATGACACATGAATTATGGATCATTGTCTTAATGTTTGAAAACAATATTTTATTGTTTTATTAGTATTTATAATTTTATTAATGTTTTAAAATAAAATAAAACGTTTATATTGAAAACACAAAAATTAATTCAAACATATATCACCACGCTTTTAATTAATTTTTAGTCAATTCTTACAAATCAAAAAGAAATTATGGATAATCAATTATTTTGGAAATAATATAAACTTATTTGATTAGTTTTTTTAAAATTGATCTTCTAAAATTTAAAAAATGAATTTTTAGTCATACGAAAAACAACATATGTTATATTTATTCTTTTTGAATCATAAAAATCACAATTAAGATCACTGATATGGTTTAAATGCATTGAAAAAACCAGAAAATCCAATATAAAAACTAAAAATGTAAAATTAATGGATGATATTCAATGTAAGATAACATATAAATGAATTTAGAGGTCTAATGTGTTGAAATATTCAAGGAGGTTAAATGGATTTGGAAATTATAGTTTTAGTTCCATAAGAGATTAAACCACATGAGGGATGCAGTCATCTGATGGGCTTCAATTTAATAGATCATAATAGTTTTATTAGAGTTTTTTTAAAAACCATATTCAAAGACTAGTTTTTATCACCACTAAAATATAAATTGATGATAAAATCACACTTTATGAGTTCAGACTCTTAACTCTAATAAATATGGGGTTATTTTAAAAAATTTATAAAAAATTGACATGTATTGGTTTTGTAAGTACATTAAATTTTAGATCCAAAAACCTATATATTTATTAATAATATTTAGTAAGAGCTTATAATGTTTCATATTTTATGACCAAGGAGGTGATTTCCATTGAGACTGTCCCTCACCCTACAGAGTGGGAGGGACCACAATCATCCTTTACGGTAACTCTATCTCTCTCCTTCTCTACCTTCTCTATCCATAATTTTCTTTCTTCTTTCCATCATATACTACTTTTCCATAATGTTACATATTTTTTTGATGGATTCTCGAAATATTCCCTATCGTACTCATAGATATCTAATTAATTGTTTCTTTTGAACCTGAAGATGATTGAATTTTTGAAGTAACATTTTCCATTAGTCGATTCATATGATAGGTTTGTTTTCAGATAATGCGGACTACTTGAATTATTAAATACAGGTCTTCTTAACAATACACACATGATTCGGTTCTCTTCATAGAATGAATTGTTCCAGCCCCTAGTCTAGTTCCCCCCCCCACATCTGCAACGATTCATTTTTTTTATTATTTAGGTGTTCTTATGATTAAAACATGAAAGGAGATACCCTGAGTGCATAGATTTGGGTTAATTTTCCAAACCACCCTCCTCCTTTTGTGAATCCTTCCATTATTTTAATTCTAGGTATTTTAGTTAGTATATATTTCTGTTCAGATAGTATAACTAGAACTATATTCTATCTTATTTCTCCACAAATATATGTTGAGTTATATGTTTTAACAAATCCAACTGAGATTTTTCGTATTGTAGTTAGGGAATATTTTTTCTATAAGAATCGTGTTTATCTAGAGTCGTAGATCTATTTTTATCTTCATTCAAGAAGAAGTAGGACTTTATGATAGTGAATAGGCATGTGTACATGAATAACTACATGAAGAAAAATGCATGATTGGGATGCAGTGGCATGGGTATGGGTTCTATTTATGGTTTATGTCTTAATGAAAATTTTAATATTGTTGTTTTAATTGAATGAATCATCAAATCTGGGGAAGTTAACTTTAGATCACTTGAGGGTGGGGTCTGATGGGATAAAACTGGTTTCTAGTCTCGTAGAAAAATATTTTATTCTGAACAGAACTGAAATGTTTTTCACCATCCAAAAGGAGTAACATCTATTAATCCTTCATTACATAGTGGTAGACATATATGAAATATTGCTATTTGATTTCTGAGTTGGTGTGGGTGACACGACCAATGAAAATATAAATAAATGCATCTAAGGGGGAATCCAAGGATGAGGTAGTGATAATTGGTGATAAATCTAAATATAAGGTTGGATTATTGGTGACAAGTGAGGAAGATTCAACATTATGTATAACTAGTAGAAGAAACTTAGGGTGGTCAAATGAACAAGAAGGGAGAGGTCGATGGAGGTAGATCAACTATTAATACATGTAATCACATTGATGATCTAGAGGTTGAGTGTTCGGTTCAAGGAGAAGGGGATGAAATAAATGCAAGAATGGTCACCTAAACCCCAATACCAAAAGGTAACTTCTTTGAAGGGAAAATACATTATGAGAAGATTAGGGGGATGAGATATCCAGCTACGGTTTAGTGGATAGTGTCAATGGAGTGCATATAAGAAGCCTATACATTCTAAGGAGGAGGAAGGGGTAGAAAGGGAAAAGGATTTTGGGAGATGAATTTTGTTAAAGGGATTGAGGCTTAAAGGACATATGGAATTATCTCAGTTACATAAGATGATGGAGAAAAGGATAGACAAAAAGAATAAAGTAAGGGGTATTGAACCCATGTCTCATGGATAAGAGATAATGAAGAGTTCAAATCTTCATTGTGAAAATCAGATAAAAGAGTGTGGTTAGGACAATAAACAAGAAGATGGTAGTTTTATAGTGCAAGTTTGAATTTAGGAACCGAAGGTATCAAATAGTATGGTAAGTATAGAAGATAAATTAGATGGGAAAACATGGGTGTCACAAGAGCTTATTGTTAATTTCAATGTATAAATGTTAGATGAGGCGTTTGAGAACAACGCTACATAGGAAGATCCATAGGAATAATGAGAGGATGATTGAAGTGGAAACTGACAAATAATAGTGTGTATGGATCAATAATCAATATTTTATTTTGATACATGGATTCTACAAAAGGGATATTATTGTGGAATTGTATATTACATTTTTTGAAAAGATGATCTAGAATTTTGAAGACCAAATCAAAGATGACCTGGAAATGAGGGCTGCTTCCCTTTAATAGAGGTTACACAGAGGTATGGTTTCTAATAGACTTAATCATGATTTAAATGATTCATTGAATCGTTTTGTTATGTTTTTATTTCATGTCAATAACATGAAAGGTTCCCCCATTTTCCATAATAGTGATTTTCATTATAAAAAGATACTTTTTGGTTAGAAGACAAAGTCTATATAAAATAAATTATGAAATATTAATTTAATAAATAATAAAAATGAATAAATAATAATAAATGTAAAAATTAATTAATAGTATTAGTGAACTGACAATCTTAAATTCAATAGCATAATATTTAAGTGAAATTTAATAAAAAAATGAATAGAGATCAAAATTATTTAATAATTCTTGAGTTTTATTAATTATATAAATTATTAAAAAATAAAATGGATATATGTTAAATTGAAATGAATACATATTAAATGGGTACATTAAAACCATATTAGAGTCCTTAAATGCTAAAGAATACATACATATAAATAAATTTTAAAAATAAATAAATTACAATTATATTAAAAGAATAAATATTAAAACTGAATAAATTACATAGAAATTATAAAAATAATTAACATTAGTAGTGAATAAATAATACTAAAAAATATTAATTGAATGAATGAAAAAAAGAGTGAAATACAATAATTAAAAAATCTGGAGATTGTAAAAAATATTAAACAAATGAACAAGTATTATTAATTATCTAAATTATTTAAAAAATAAAAATGAATATATTATAAAATGAAAATGAATAAATATTAATTATATAAATTATTACTATTTTTATCTTATAAATTATTAAAGAATAAAAATATATAAATAAATATTAAAATGGATAAAAATACAAAAAAAACTAATGAATCATTCAAAATGAATAAATTAGAATAAATTATTAAAAATTAAGATTATTATTTAATAAATATATATAAAATGAATACATATGAAAATATATATATTTACTATTAATAAATACTATATTATATGAATAATATAAAAAATTAATAAGAATTACTGAATAAAAATAATATATATATATATACAAAATATTTTAAAAAATATAATTCTCAAATAACCATTAAAAATTTAATAAATTAAAGTATTTTTATGTGTGTGTATGTTCTATAAAAAAAGATAAATATAAGTTTGTTTTAAATTAATGTAACATGTGTTTGATATATTCTAAATTAAAAAACTGACTTTTAATTAAATTTACATTACTTGATACAATTATTTTTTTATTTTTAATTAATATAAATTGTTATTTGTAAAACATTTTTTACTAAGTATATGAATTATTGGATGACAATATACATATTTTCTGTTATATAAATCATATATAAGAAAATAGTATATATATTGATATACAAATATATGAATATAGTTCAATATTAAAAATTATAAATATACTAATGAATAATTACTTATAAATAATGTAAAGATTAATAAATAAAAAAAATAATAGAAAATATTTAAAATCTGTAAATTATAAAAAATTGAAAAAAAATTATTTCTAAAAATGTCTGAAACCTTTATTTATGAATACTAATGTAGAAAGGACATTCATTAGTGCTAAAATGAGCCTTTTAAATTCTAAAATATCCCGAAACCGTTATCATCATAGATAAATGACAACTTTATCAGTGCTTTTGTTTGCAATAATAAGGGATGTGGAAGCTGGTGAAACATATACAGTCTTGCACCACCCTTATAACATGACTACATTAAAAACATAAAACCAAATTGGAATATAAATATTATATAAAATACGAATGGAATTTATTTTTTACATTAAAATACTATTTCAATTTAAAATTTACATTCATGATATTTTCATTGATATGATATTTATAATTAATTAAATAAAATTACAATCCAATATTAAAAATAAAAAAGGTATAGCATGATTTTTTCAACAATTAAACTTCATATAATTCATGCTTATGAAATAAAATGAATGTTATTCGATAACCATAGATAAACAAATTAAAAATAAATTATTTTAATATAATTCATATATGATGAACTATATTGCTAATTAATCTGGTTGTCCATGATATCAACAGTTATCCTATTAATTTAATTATTAATTATTATATTTTTAATTTTATATTAGTTTATATTTACTAAATATACCATTATTTAGTAATTATATTTCAAATTATTAAAGGCATTTTCGATTAATAATCTAAATAAACTATATTGTCAATTACATAATATGTTAATCATTTTATCAGATATGAAAAAATTAAATACGTAATTGTTGTTAAAAGCAATATCACTAAACAAAATTAATAGATTTAAATTAAAAACATGCACATTGTTAATACCAGCCACATTATGTGTCAGATTTATGTGTGGTTAATTCTTACACATCATTAACTATTAACGGATCATTTCCCTACTGTTTAAAAATAACATGAGATAATTTACTCAATTTAGGCAATCTGACACAAGTTTCAAACTTAAATGAACCTTTATATTGAAAACACTCAGGTTGAGTCATACCAACCACATCACATGTTAGATTGATGTGCTGTGGATTCCTACATGACATAAATGAATTATGTACCATCTTGAAAAAATTTCAAAATAATTGGAGATCATTTACTCTGTTGAGAATATTTGAATCTCATTTTAATCTAAAATAAAACATTTATATTTGAAGCACACTTTGATTAATACCAAAAACAACATGTGTTATATTGATGTGATGTTGATTCCTTTACATCAAGAATAAATTAGGGATCATTGTTCAAATGTATGAAAACTATTTGAGATTGATTGATCAATTTTGTCTACGTAATGTATGTTCTAAACTAAAATTACCCTTTTTATTGGAAACAAACAAATTGATTCATACAGACTACATTATGTGTTAGATTCACTTATGATCGTTTACTATAATCACAGATGAATTATGGACCAGTTTACTGATGTACAAAAATATTTAGTGATTTTTCCATGATTTTGGATTTGTGACACAAAATTTATGCAAAAATGACAAATTCATATTCAAAGAATTAAACTAGATTCTTGATAGAAACGTCATGTGTCCAATTGACATGCGGTTGATTCCAACATTTTATGTAATAATTATAGATTTTCCCAACTATTTGAACGTAATCAATGATCATTTTCTATATTTTGGATATGTGACATGTGTTTTGAACTAAAATGATTCTTTCATATTAGAAACATGCATTTTGAATCATAAAGACTATATCACGAGTCTGATTGACCTAAAAACTAAAAATATACATAAAAAATGTATAATGGGTTTTTACTAGAGTTAGAAAAAAATATGAGAATTTTTTGGGTTTTGGATATGTAACCCATGTTTTAACCAAAAGGAATTTTTCTATTTAAAATGTAAAATTTGAATCATATCGAGAACATCATGTTTTGAATTGACATGTGGTCAATTACGACTCATCAAAAAAATAATTATGGGTCATTTTTTATAATTTTGAAAACAACCCAATATCATTTCATTGGTTTTGACAATGTTACACATGTTTTAAGATAAAATCACTCTTTTATATTGAATACATGACCTTGGTGTCATATTGAGAAAATCATGTGTCAGAATTATGTGTAGTCAATTTATACACATGAAAAATAAATTTTGGATAATTGTACTAATGTTTTAAGAAAATCATATCATAATTTTCTATTTTTCTATCTGTGACATTTGTTTAAAATTAAAATGAAACTTTTATATTGAAATAATATACATTGAGTCATATTGACCTCATCGTGTGCTGGAGTAACATGTTAATGATTCATAAATGTCAAAAATGAAATATATATATATTTTTATAATGTCTGAAAACAACCTAATAGAATTTTATCATTTTTGGTAGTGTGATAAGAGTTTTAAACTAATATTACTCATTAATGTCAAAAACACACACTATGAGTCATACCGACCGAATCGTCTATCAGGTTGACATGAATTAAATTTCTATATTTCTATGAATAATTATTTATCATTTTCATAATATTATAAATAATAATTAACATTTTTTATCTATTATGGATATCTGATGATTGTTTTTTTAACAAATATAAAATTATATATCGGAAACATGCACTTTGAGTCATACCAACTACATCTAGTTTTGGATCGATGTGTGGTTAATTACTACACAAAAAAAATTAATTCTTTTTGTCACTTTACTATTGTTTGAAAACAATTTCAGCTATTTTTATCATTTTTTGCAGAGTGACGAGTGTTTTATATAGAAATGACACATTAATATTTAAAACACACATTTGGAATCATATTTGACACATCAACTATTATATAAATATTTGATCCACTGTTACATAACAAAAATGAATCATGGATCATTTTCCTAAGCATTCAATACAATATGATCTCATTTACATATTTTTTATTTTATGTGTGAATTATTCTAAAATGACACATAAGAACATAAAATTTTTGTAATTAGAGGCACATCAATTGTCGTACGTATGTGAAATCAATTCATATATATATCAATAATGAGTTATGGATCATTTATATAATTTTTTTAAATAATTAGAGATTTATTTCATAGTTTTTTCTCATTTACATGTGATCTAAACTAAAATGACACTTTTATATTGAAAAGATGTACATTCCTTTATATTGGCCACATCGTGTGTTTGCATGACATGATGTCAATTCATATATGTCACACATCAAATATATATTTTAATTATATGTTTTTAAAAATAATTATTTTGTTTTTATATGGTTTTGGATTAGTGAAACTTGTTTAAACTAAAATGACCCTTTTATATTAAAAACATTCACATTATGTCATACTGGACACCTAATGTTTTGTATTAAAACTTAGTCAATTCAAACTATCAAAAAATAAATTATAAGTCATTTTCTTGAATTATCATGGAAATATAAAATCATATTTGGATATGATATGTGTTTTTGAACGAAGATAACACTATTAATGAGATAAATATTCACTTTAATTCATACCATCCACATCGTGTGTCACATTTATGTGCAGTCAATTCTTATATCTCAATAATAATTTAATGATAATTGTTCTAATGTTTAAAAATAATCTATGACATTTTATTTGATTTTTTCTATATGATGGGTATTTTAATCAAAGATGGCTGTTTTATATTGAAAACATGCACAAGGAATCCTTCTGGTCACATCGTGTGTCAGATGGACCTTCGACCAAATTTAATATATCAAAAATTAATTATTGATTATTTTTCTATTGTTTTTTGAATCTTTGATATCATTTTATGGGTTTTGTCTATGTGACATTTTATATATTAAAATAAAACATTTAATATGAAAATGTTCATTTTTATTCAAAATGGCCACATCTTGTGTCTGGTTGATTAGTAGTTGATTCATTCACATCCCAATTGAATTATCGATCATTTTCCTAAAGTTTGGAAATAATATAATCTTGCTTTCATTGTTTATATAAAGTGATTTTCATTTAAACCTAATACTAAAATGTAATATTGAAAACAAAAACATTTATTCCTACCAACCACATCATTTTTCCAATTTATGCACATTAAATTTCTACTTTTCAAAAATAAATTATGGATTGTTTTAATTTTTTTTGAAAACAATATAATATCATTTGTTCAGTTTTAACAATGTAAAAAGAATTTAAAAAAATGTAACATTAATATTGAAAACAGGATCTTTGAATCATTCTGGACACATCATATGTAATATTTTTATGTTATCTTACTGATATTTGTAACTTTTGTATTATTGAATGTGAAAAACATAACATAAAATGAAAAGATCATAGGGGATGAAAGTGATGAAGCCCGAGGGTTTCCCCAAGAACCATCATATAGCTATCAATTGAATGATAACTAGTAGAAGAAAAAATATTATCATGTAATCCTAGTAACCTTTGGAATAGAAAAGTTCCACCAACAAGTTACCCTCACTCCATGTATGTAGAACTGAATACTAGGAAAAAAGTGACCTGTAAGAATATATGCGGTAAATAATATTCCAAGGGAAATTTATCTAACCATACATGGAATTAACAATAATAAAATAATATGATTCAATAATATTGATCTGAATATATATTTGTCTATGTAATTTGGGCCATTGGAGCATCGCTGATTCCTCTACCATCATTGAAGTACCCTTCCCATAGAAAGTATAAAAATCCACAACAACAAAGCCTATACCATCACGAACAACACAAACTCTGTGCATGATCACATGAAATAAAGAACCATCAAACTTTTGTTTAGTCCCATATACAAGAGGATACCATATCACCCGAACACTAGGAGACCTCCACCCAGAAACTTCAACCTCGATCAAACTACCAGGAGACAGAGAAGAATTTTCAACCAAGGAGATTTTATCATTTTTAATGTGCTTCACAAACAAAGAGAGATTATCCAAAAACATTAACCTAATATAATTAAAATTATAATGAAACCCACGATGAAATGAAAAATTACAAATATCCCATAAAATCTAATAGGTGGTGGTGATGGCTAAGGAAAAACTCTTGTCTTGTGCCACATCACTTGCCTACAAATTCTAACATAGCTACAAAAAATCTTCCATAGACATTACACATACAATGAAATAGGGAAATCCATCAACATGAACCCACAAATATAGGGACATATCTCTTTTAAAAAAGAGAATAACGACAAATTCAGAATTAGAGTTAATACAACACATGTATTTTGATGAAAGAATAATAAAAATTCATTTCTGATTGTCATCATTATGGATAGAAAATTGTCAAATTATAGAAAGAGAATAACCGATTTTTTCAAAAAATCAACACACCACAATCTTCTGCTTAATCAATCAATGATAGAACATGGATGAATCCTGAGATAAAAATAAGATAAATAAATGTAAATATATATATGTGTGTGTGATCAATTCCTACGCATCATAAATAAAATATTGATCATTTAGACAAATTTTGATAAAATTACATGTTCATTTTTAATATTTTGAAAATGTCACATGTGTTTAAAAATAAATTACCTTGTAGAGATCAATATTCCACATAAGTTTTTAACTTCCAACTCTCATTCTACTTCATTCACATATAATTTTATTACTCAAAATTGAGCATGGGATTAGAATATCATTAATGATTCACAATTAATTTTTAATATACCTTTCATTGGCATGATTGTTGGTGAATAAAATATGAATGTGAAGGAAATCATCTGGGATTTTCGTCATGGTTGTGGAGGTTAATATAATAGAGCTGCTACCATTTTTTCATACTCATATAAAGACATCAAGAAATAGAATGAAAATGATAATTCTTGGATCATGGATGTACCATCCCTAGAAATTAGTAATATGATGTTATATTTTTGGGTTAAATGATATTTTATCCATTTCCATCTCATCATTATCTTTTTTGTAGCCTCATTTTACAACATCTCATGAGAAAAAATAACTTCTTACATGTTACTATATCAAATAAAATATGTATAGTGAAACCATTCATGATATATTTTATTTATAAATCACTCAAATAGTTATTTATTTTCTGCTTCATCAATAAAGCATTTTGTTGTTTCAGATAACTCAAACTAAAACCTAAAGGAAGGGAATTATTGAAAATTTGAAAAGAAATTCATTTCCATTTGTGGAATGATATTATACGCTTTATAGTTTTTTATGAACTATAGAAAAAATGGTATGATTTAATTAATAATATTTAGGTTTACATAATATATCATACATGGTTATCAAAATTTGGAATGTATCTATATATGTAAGTGGCTTTTAATGTGTCGAAAACTATTTCCCATCAAGTCTGGCCCTATTATAAAGATGATTTTTATATTTCTCTTATATAAAACACCCTCAATAAAAATATTCATAGTATTTTGATCATGTGGAGGGACTGTATGTTAGTGAGGATCATCAACTCTCTATCATGACTCAAGAGTGAAACAATATTTATGGTGGGATATAATGTTTTTTGAATGATGGAAGGTTCATATCATAAAGAACATTTTTTATGTTAATTAAAATATATATTTCTTATAAATATTTAACTAAAATATTTATGTTAGTTTATGAAATTTTGTTTTAGGTAATGTAATTTCTATGTATTATGATGTTAATTCGTCAAATCCCAATAATATATGAAAGGTCATGGCTTATACAAGATCACATACATAATTGTTAATCACCTCAACTTGATGTCAAAAATCATTTTCAACCTATGTATTCTTCCAAATAACCTATAACAGACATTTATTTAATTTAGCATGCAGAGTTTAATGTTATGATGATAGTATAGAGAAAATATAGACAAAAAACTAGTAAAATTTGTTTTAATTGAAATTGTAATTACCATTAAAATTTACATGTTTGGGGATGCAAGTTTGTTGCTGCTATATATACCACGAAATTTTTACCCTTATCAATTTTCATTGTATTGACTTTAACAGTAGATCTATTTTCAACCCATTTTCATGTAAAAATATTCACTTGAAATTTCGTATTATTTAACTTGGATATTTGTTAAATTAGGTTGGAGTGCAACATATTCACATAAATTGGATTATTATCCTTTGAAATATGTACGTTCATCACTATCTTCACAATCCTAAATAACCTATTTAGAATAAAACTTTGTTCATTTTGATCATTCACATAGAATGTATAACCACTAATTAAAAAAATAGTTTAAGAGATAACATTTACATTTGACCCCCTGGATAGTTAATGATGTTCTTGGACACTAGAATTGGGATTTTTAAATTACTCTTCATAAGTATTATCTTAGAACCACCTTATAAAATATTTATTATGGATAAATAAGAACCATATTTCATCCCTGGATCGATTAAATGGTTGAGGAATTACTCTATGGAATTCTCTATATGGAAGAAACTATAAACCATTATATAAATAATAAAGTTGAGTATGTTCATTATCTGTAATGGTAATTCTAACCACAACTATTCTAGAAATTTCTTATTCTATATAGATTCCACTAAGATGTGATTTTGGGAGGCAAATTATATCAACATATGGGAGGTAATCAGTAATGAAATGGGACACCCAAACATTCCATTAATGATATACCGTAAATGTTTTCCATTAAAAGTAAATTCAATTATCAACTGATAAAACATGGTTCTAAATTTTAAATCTTCAATTATATGATCCTAATACAATGTAACACATGTATCCTACATCAATTTCTGATATTTAATCAATGAATCCAAATGGGGATCAATATCATTACTAGTTTTTTTGGGTTCAGATATAAATAGACACAATATAATGTATTTGTAGTTAATGCATGACCATGGAGGAAAGCTATAAATTACCACAAAAATTATCCATGTAATATGAGTACTAATTTTCACTCCAATATGAATTATTCCATTTTTATATAACAAAATTGAAATGTTTCATGGAATGATTTCAATTTTAGAATACTCATAATAATTTTTCATCCAATAAGGAGTTTCCTTTGGGTGATATAATTTTTCATCTTCAATTGTGGTATCTTTCTATAATGAAAATTTTGTAAAATGTTCCTAGCATCCATAGAGTAACCTAATGATTGGAATGATATGAAAATACCATACACATATTTATGAAATTGATTTACTATTATTGTACTGATCTATGTAAAACCAAGTAGATTTTATGAGTGATTCAGGGTCCTTGAAAAAAATATAAAATCCTTCGGAAATTCATGTATTTTCTCAGAGATCATACCCATTGAAATTAAATTTTTTTAATTTCAAATTTTTTTTACACGGAATAAAATTTTATTCTTGTAATTAACATATCAATTTGGAGACCATGTAAATTGGTAATTCTAGTGTCACTCCTTATACTGCCAACTTTAAATTTATATAACATTAATATAGATTAAAATGTTGGTTATTTAGTACGACCGATATACAATGGTGTTTTTAAATAGATATTTAACTTCTGAAACAAAATTTTACTGTCAATAATGTTATAATTAATTGCAAATTTTCATTCCTTCTATACGATCTCTTTTATCATTTACACTAGAATTCATATCCACTGATCCATAAATCACATTATCAAACTAATCTGTATTTACATTCTTTTTTCTCGATGTTTAGACTAAAATTTATATATTTGATCTATTTCATGAAAAATAAAATATTCTTGATACACTTATAAGTGAAATGATCTAAAATAAAAACAATATAAACATGAATAAATGATTTTAGATCGCTCATATGAATGATATATTTCAATCTTGATAAAAATTTTGAAGCCATACTCATACTATTATTTCCATACTATTAACATAAATCCAATTTTTATTTATATCCATTGAATTATGATCAATAATATTTATTTGGTTCAAAAATTAACAAATACATATAAGGTATTTGTAATCAAATGTGAAAGTTATAGATACATAATAAATTGATTGTTTTCAAAAGAAAAAAATTATACGCTCCATGGAAACTTAATGAGAGAAGTAAAAAATGTTGTAATGATAAGATGATAGAATTTATTGAAATTGGAATGTTAGACTACATATGAGAATGTTTCTCATTTATAACCTCCAATTAAAATAATAATTTTGATTCTATTTAACAATGTTGGATGATGTGATTAGCATAAATGTGGACAATTAATGATGGGTGGATAATTTGAAGCAAAGAGGTCAAGGTTGAAACAAAATTCCAATAAAGAGAAACTACATGTGATGATTTCCACCATGATTCTATTTCCCCTGCTATTATATTGTAACCCTAATGTATAATAATGATCATAATGGACTAATAAATTTGAATGAATCTCAACAAGCCAATGTTTTTTGTGATGGTTCATATTAAGTTATATTTTTACAAAATGGTATCATGAAAAGAAATAACCAATGGTGGTTGAATGATTATACATTCCCCAACATATGGAATAAGTATTAGAACACTCTTAAAAAATAATTAATTCTACAAGACGTTATTATTATAATATAATAAGACAATAATTGTCTATATACAGATTGTTTTGTGATGGTGGAAATCATTTATGGAATGGAATGTGTTATACCTATAAATTTATGAAGAGTATAATTAAATTTTCATCTATTGAAAAAGCTATAGAACAACAATTTTCACTGACCAAATTATTCATGGTTCATTCATAGTGTAAAATTATAAAGGATATTGATGTTTTTTGTGAAAGTACTTAAAACATTATAGGTGGTAAAAAGAAATTTTAATTCTAAATAACAGATTAAAGGTTACTATAAGAAAATCCATTGGGAAACTTTTTTTACACTCAAATAATAAGTAAAAATGTTGAAAAATGAAACATCATGTATAGAAGATCACAAGTAAGAAACCATGGGGTTTTAACGTGTTAACTCATCCAAGAAGTCCAAAGGAGATACGAAACAAATATTTAGTTCCATGAGTGTTTGAATGTAATGAGGGATGGGGTCATCTTCTGTGGTTATGTTTAAATATCAAAATGATCTTAATGGTTCATTTTAAAAAACATTGATAATAACAAACATTTATCAGCACTAGAATAGGAAAGGATGATAAAACCACCCTTTAAGAGTTCTAAATCTTATTGATGATAACGATGGTATTTATTTAGAAATTTCATGAAAAGTTGTTAAATATAGGTCTTCTATGTAATTTATATTGTAGATATTAAAAATCATTTTTTATTAGAAATATTTGGAAAGGGAAATTAATGTTCCATATTTCAAGACCTTAGAGGTGATGACCGCTAATCTAGTCCCTCCCCTAATAGAGTGGGAGGGACCACTTTCATCCTTTGATGGAAATCATCCTCTATACATCTCTCTCAATTATATCTCAAGGTTTTTTCCTTCTAACGAATCGATATTACATATCCATAATGTTACACATTTTTTGATGACTTCCTAAATCATTATCTCTCTTCCCTGGAGTTCACTAAAGCCTTGTAGCTTCTGAACCTGCTGTTGATATCATATTTCAAAAAACAACATCTATTGGTGGATTTATTTTTCAAGTTTGTTTCCAAATATTGAGGACTATAAGAACAATTACATATGGGCCTTCCCAATAATAGGTACATCATGATTTAGTTCTCATTGGAGAATGACCTGGTCTATCTTTGGTCTAGTTCCCCCTGCATGTTCAATGAATTATATTTCTCTATATTTTGGTGGACTTATGATTTCCACATGAAATGAGATACACTAACCAAAAAGATTTTGGTTAGTTTTTGTAACGCCCCAACCCCAATAGCCCAGAGTCGGGGTATTATTTTAATACATTGGCATTATTATAAGGAATCAAGTCCCAAAGGATCGATCAATTTTGCAGTCTTGGAAAATAGATTATATATATGAATGTTACATTTTAATTTCAAACATAAAACACATCATAGATTGTTCTTTGATAACATAATTCATTCTTTTACCTTATCCCTGTATATGAATCATAATATACATCTTGGAATCATGGGAAAATAAAACATAAGAAATTGGTGAGATTAGATGCTCAGTAAGGGTAAATAATTTTTCCGAATCTATAATCTTGTAAGGAAAAATGTGTAATAAATATAAAATCCTTTTTAAACATAATCATGAACATAATATGGAAAAAATAAATCAAAAATCACCATATAAACATTCACATGTAATAACTAATATCATAATGATGGAATTCCTAACACCAAAAATCATTACCACAAAGTCAAGGCCTTGTGCCAAGACTACGAATAAAATTTTTTTCAAGGAACTTTTCCAAGACACTAGTTTGTCTCATGAGACCTACCAATGAATCAAGGAGCTAGAGTGGGATCCACCCATCACTTACTTATTCCACTGCATTCCTCATATGAAAAATTTGAAATACAACATAAACCTTAATATTAATACTACAATTGAAAATGTCAATACATTAACCATAAACTATGAATGGAATAAAAATTGATCATTCATAGTCACACATATCATAACTCATTCAATACAAAATAGATGATTGTATTATAATAAATCAACATCAATAAAGAATAATATGATGTAATGGGTGCTGACATATTGGAAAATGATCAGTAAAACTTTTTTTAGAGAAATATACCTTTTGGGAAATAATTTAAAAGTCACACATTTATAAAAGAATTAATTTAAAAGATATTTTTTAATCAAAGTGTCCCATACCACTTTAAAACATTTTAAAATAATTATCCTTTCAGAACAATAATTTCTTTATAAATAAATCCATTAAATCATTTTGAAAACATTGAAATTAATTAAAAGGATTTAGAAAGATAAATCTTTAAAACATTTAAAATGGTAATCTAGTTAAATAGACCCTACTATAAAACAATAAATGATTACTATTAAAAATATGGGTATCGATGATAAATATGTCCCAATAAATACAAACACATAAACTATCTCGGATAATAATGAGATTGAGGAAATAACCCTTACCTTTCACTTTCCTTTGGCCGACAGAACGTTTAACCTTATGTATAATTACCATTGTATGTTATTAAGTTATAATAGAACCATATTCATATTTATTATATCATACATGATTCATTTATGACTTTATACTACCCATTTGATAATGATTTTCATGTTAAATTAACATTTTGGGTAATAATCTCTTTCTTTATCGTACATGTGTTAACATGTTATTATCTATCATATCATTTAGTTCATGATTTAAATACATAAATAATATAAAAAATGATTTATATATCACAAATATTTAGAATTTATATATTTTTAATAGATATATATATGAAATGGAAGGCACCATTTATGGACACTGTAGTTCATGTGTACCCATAAGAGTTGTTTCCGTTTTCATTTCGTATTTAACGAATGTAAGTGAATAAGATATATGTAAGTACATAAAAACATATATATATATATATATATCTAAATTAGCATTATTATGTCAGATATTACATACTTATAAAAAATATATATTATTATATTCATCGTTGAATGGTGAATGTGTGAATGAATCTCCTCACATTGTGGAGATTGTAATTCATACATAAGCACGAGGAACAATATCATTATATTGATGGTGGAATCTAATGTAATTGGATGGTATATAATATATAAAGAATTATTTCAATGATATAATTACTATTTACATCAGTTATATTCTTTATTATACCCATCTAAATATTTAAGTGTTTGAATAACAAACTACACCACGTTGTGGAGACGACAAGCCGTACATAAACATGTATGGTGACATTTTCATTTAGAGGATGGATAGAATAAAGAATATGGTTGTACCATATTTATAATAACATCATAGTATGTAAGAGTTACTGGATTTATTAATTTGTTATAGAATCAATGAATAAAGAGGATGTGGAAGGTGAAACAAACTTGAAAGAGGTGGTCAAATTATTATATCTTTTTTGGGTGTTTCCTTTGGAGTTGATCAAAAGAGCTCTATAAGTTTGTTTTATGATAAATTTAATGATTATAGGTTGATTTAAGGTTTGTTGGGAGGATATTTGTGTAGGGTTTGGCCGATCCAAATGGATTTCTAGGTGTGATTTTGAGAGAAGGAGGAGTGCCCTTTTATAAGATGGGTGAGTCTCACTTATGGAAAAGATTAAAATTATATTTTATTTTACAAATATATTCTGTTTATAATGGCTCAAAATGAAATTATTTCTAATCTATGGTAGTTATTTGTAGAAATAATTTCATCCAATAGGTTTTAGAAAAGTTTAGGTTTCCATTTTAACCTTATCTTTTAGATTTAACTCTTAGGTGAATAGTTTATCTTTTACTATGTCTTCTTGTATTCTTACATTATATGGTAAATAAACTCAGTATAAACATACAAGAGAACCTAAAGTGGTTAATTATTGACATATATATTCTTTTTTAAGCTCTCTGGGATAACTTTATATTTTCAATAATATTATATCAACTAATAATATAGTAAATTTTTTAAAAACTAATTTATGTCTATTTTGATACTCTTTGGTATTTTGATTTTGTGAAAGTCATGACAACCTTATCACTTCGAAATATTTTTTTCTAGTAAACCCTATCATTTCATGTTAACCTTTATAATTTTTTGAATTCATAAAAAGTCTCAAATTTTATTTATTTGGATATTTATAATATCAATTATTTATATATTTCATTAAGAAGGTAATTACTACATCATCATTGTGTCATAAATAAAATTAATTATTTAATATCTAAAAATTATGAATAAAATACCAATATGTAGGAAATAGTTTTATCTTTATAATGTGTATTCATAAGTGAATTTATATTATTTATTACCCTATATTAAAAATCTTTTATTTAATAAACATTGAATTTAACACTTTTAACTCTTCTTTAAATAAAATAATAATAAATGTTCTAATATAATCCATGTAGATATAATGGATTGTACTTTTTTACAAAGGTTGTTTATGGTCTAATTTCACTTATCCAATAGAAATAGTACATGTGTTAGTGTAATTATAATATCATTTTTACCTTCAATTACCCTTTTTACTTTTAACCGGGGTAAAAAAAGTCAAAAGTTAGTATTCACCAAACATTATTTTGAACTTATTGAACCATATATTACTTTAAGATGGATATAAAATTTTATTATCATATTTTTGAAATTAAACTCATAGAAGCGTTAAAATTATGTTTTATACAAATTTGAAAATGCTCCTAGAAGGTGGGTAAAAGACGGTAACAAGTTCATTACAAATGTATACATATAATTTTATTATAAAATGACTCCAATGAATTTTATTTAACATATATAAGTATTATATACGAATTTTGACTTTAAATAAATTTAAATAAAATTAAAAATACTTTAAATAAAAAGTGGGTTTTACACAATACAGTAGTGTTTTTCACTATTCATCAAAAACTGATTTTTTTAAAAAAAAATACCAAAAATTAACCCTATGAAAATCATGATATTTATAATTTAAAAATGAATTCTATTTTACCAAATTTAAAATATAGTATTTTAATTAATTAATATAAAATTCATTCCATTTGTCATAGACAAAATATGGGTTTTTAAAATGTAAAAACTATCAGAAGATTGACATGTGTTTATTTAAAATTTAAATGTGAAATCACTTATAATGAACTAAATTATGTTAAATGATAAAAAAATAATATAATTTAATTTCAAAACAATTCAAATTCATAATTTAACACTATAAATTATTTCGAAAAAATTGTTGTTTTCAATTAAAACATAGTATTTTTCACTATTCATCAAAATATGAAAGTTATCAGAAATTTCAAAAAAATTAACCAAACTAAATTTTTATTTCCCTATTCTAACGATGAATTTAATTTAATTAAATTAAATATATAGAAGTTTCAAATATTGGTTTTAGAAAAGGGTTATCCATTAAAAGGTGGTAAAATTTCATTTTTTGAAAAATACTTATTTTATCTGAAAAAATGATTTTTTTTATATTATGTTTAAGAAACATATAATATGGATTAAAAAATATATAGAATATATAAGATTCAAATTGATGTTAATATAATTCATAACAACTTTTTGAACAGCTAGTTTGGTATGTTGTTGTGCGCTCGAACTCAGTGTTGCGTGTATCATATGATATTGAATTACTTTAATGAGATAACGTACTAAGAAATATTAGGGTGTTACATTTTTCCTGATCAAAATATATGTTTTTAGAATCCTTACATTTTAATAATTTTAGATAATTAGTTTGGTGGATATTTATGTTCTGATAGTAGAACTAGAACTATTTTCAATGCTATTTATCCACAAATTTGTGATGATGTAGTTGTTTTAAAAATGGTAGCTAATAATGTTTGGATTGAAGTAAGAAAAGAGATCTACAAAAAAACCTGTATCCTTTGAGTTACTGATCAATTTTGTATCTTCATTAAAAAAATGTGTCACTTGATGGAAGTGTGTATTAATATGGGAATAAATCCCTTACAAAAGATTGATGCCATATTGGGATGAAATGGTAAGGTTATAGTGTACATTTTTGGTTTAGGTATGAATATACTTGCTCAAATTAGTTATTTATTAACTGAAGCAGTAATTCGGAGGTAGTCCACATTGGATTACTTGAAGGCGGGGAGTCGAATGAGGTAGAACTGCCTGATAGCCTCACAACCAAATAGTTACCTCTGAATTGAATACACAATGTTTTCACTATACAAAAGAATGAATAAATGTTAATCCACTCTTCTAGAGTAGTAGTTATATATTGTATATTAAGATGTGGTTTTGTGGGGGTGCATGAAATAGGGAATGTCAAAATCAAAATAAATATAGCTATGGAGGCATCCAAAGAGGAGGAAATGAGAATTGTCGATGAAGATAAACACAAAGAGGTGTTATAGGTGGTAGGTGAGGAAGATGAAATGATATGTATTACCAGTGGAGTCATCTAGGGCTGAGTGAATGCAATAACAATGGTGAGGTCGATAGGGGCTAGATCAGGTGTTAATATTAGAAATCTATTTGAATATCATGAGGTTGATAGTTGGGTTCAGGGACAATGGGGTGAAATAAAGAAGGGAATGGGCACCCAAACCTTAAAAATTAGGGAAATTATCTAACATCCAAAGAATTTATGGGAAAAATTAGTTGAATGAGATATGTATACATGTTCGAGTGGATAGTCTCGATGGAGTACATGTTAGAAGCCTATACTACCCAAGGAGGAGGAAAGGGCAGAAATGAAAGAAGGTATTAAGGGAGATGTATTGTGTTATAGGGAAAGAGGTATAAATTATTTATGGGAAAATATTAATTAATAAAATATTATGGAATCATGGTAAGCCAAAATGAATAAGGCAATGGATAGTGATCCCATGTCTCATGCCTAGGAAGGTAATAAGGGTTCGAATATTCATAGTGAAAATAAGATAGTGAAGTATGTTGAATCCAATGAACAATAATAGGTTGGTGGTATAACAGAAGATCATAATATAGAATAGAAGGTATCTAATAGTATGTTCAGAGAAGTAGACAAAGAGGATGAGAATAATTAGGAGGAATTGGATATTATTATACAGTTTAATGAAGAAATTGTAGTGGAGGAATATGAGATCAATGCAATATAGAAGGTGGGCCACATGATAAACAAGAGTATGATTCAAGTGGGGAATAATAAGGAACAACATGTACGGGTCAATAATCACGATTGTACATTAATATATGGTTTCATAAAAAGAAAGATTAGTATTGAGGAGTATATCCCAACTTTGGGCAAGACTTTCTATAAATTCTAAGAACTCATCGAGGATGACCAGAACATTAAAGAAGCTGCTATTGAATGGAGGTTAAATAGAGGTAAGGTTTGTAATTAGCTTAAACTTGATTTCAATGATATTTTTATTGATTATGGTGTTTATTGATTTCATTTTTCGAACATGAAAGGTTTCCCACTTTTTCCATAAAAGTGATTTTCATAATAAAAAGTCAATTTTCAATATTCAGATAAAGACTATATAAAAAAATTATAAACAATAAAAAAATATTAAAATGAATAAATAATAAAAAAGGAAATTTTTTATTAACATTCATAATGAAAAGATAATTTTAAATGCCTGAATGTAATACATGAGTGAAATTTAATAAATAAAAATTACTAGATTTCAAAATTATTCAAACAATGCATGGGTTTTATTAATTATATATATTATGAAAAATATGAAAATGAATCTATATTCAAATGAAATGAAAAAATATTAAATATATAAATTACAACCATACTAGAAACCTTAAATGATAAATAATAAATACGTATAAATCAATATTAAAAATAAAAAAAATTAGAATAATATTATAAATGAATAAATTATAATTAAAACAAAAATAATAATTAATATTAATAGTGAATAATTTATACTAAATAGTATTAATTTAATTAATGTTAAAAAATTGTAAAATTTGATAATTAAAAATATGTATATCAAAAAAATAATAAAAAAATAACAAGTATTATTAATTTCATTAATTTTTAAAAAATGTAAAAATGAATATATGATAATTTGGAAATGAAAAAAATATTAATTATATAAAATACAACCATATTAAAATCATTTAATATAATTGAATAAAAATATACAAACAAATAATAAAAATGGACAAAAATACAAAGGCAAATTAAAAATGATACTTTGAAAATGATTAAATTAAAAAAATTGAAAAAAATATCAATATAATTATTGATTAGATAATATATAAAATTATTAAATTAAAAAATATTATTTAGAAGTAATAAATATTATATTAATAATAATAATATAAATAATGAATAATATTTACTGATTGAAAATAGTATATATATATAGTATGTAAAAAATATAATTATAAATAAATATTAAAAATTAAATAAATTAAATAAATATTATGTATGTGTACGTTCTAGATAAGAAATTAATTAATTACATATATTTGTTTGTCAAATTATTGTGACACATGTTTCATATATGTTAAACTGAAAAAATCACATTTAATTAAATTTCCATAACTTGAAACAATTACTATATATTTTCAATTAATATTAATTGTAAATTATAACCCATTTTATCTAAGTATAAGAATTAGTTAATATAAATATTCAAATTTTGTACTATATAAATCATATGTTACAAAATGTTATATATATGGTTATATATATATATATAAATGAATATATTTCAATATTAAAAAATATTAAATATATTAAATAAAAACTATTTAAAATCAATAAATTAGGAAAAAAGAAAAAAAATAAACATTATTTCTAAATGACAAGCAAACTTTATTTGTGAACACTAATATATGAAGCACATTACTTAGGGATAAAATATGATTTTCATTTCAAAAAGGAATGGAACCTTTTTAGTCTATAATAAATGACCCCTTTATGAGTGATGATAAGGGAGCCCATTTTTGGTGCTTTTGTGAGCACTGGTAAAGGCCATGAAAGCTAGTGGGAAAAATGAACTCTGGCACCATCACTATTACATAACCACATTAGAAACATAAAATCAAAATTGAATATATATATTATAGAAAAACAAAATGAAATAAAATTTTTTAATTGAACTATCATTTCAATTCCAAATTTTCATACAAGATATTTTCATTAATGTGATATTTAAAACTAATTAAATAAAATTATAATTCAATATAAAAATTCAAAACAACTATATCATTATTTTTTCAATAATCATCCCCTATAAAAACCTTATTCATGCAAAAAAAACAACTAATTTTAGTAACCATATATAAAATAATAAAGAAAGTATGATTTTTACATAATCAATACATGGTAAATTATATTTTTAATTTATATACATCAGTGATATTATCAGTTATACTATTATCTGTATTATTATTTCTTTTATTTTTAATTTTATATTAGTTAATATTTATTAAATATACGATTAATTAATAATTTTATTATGAAATATTCATTATGTTTTTAATTAATAATCAAAATAAAATATATTGTTGATTACATAATAATTTAATCATAATATTAGTTTTTAAATATTTTAACTAGCTAAATTGTTAAAAATAATATCATTAAAAAATTTACTTTTTTAAATTGAAAACATGAACTTTGATAATATCCTAAACGTTGTGTGTCAGATTGGAACACGATCAATTATTACATGTCCCCAATTATTTATGGATCATTTTCCTAATTTTTGAAATAATAATAGCTGATTTAGTCAATTTTAAACATAAATGATTCTTTTATAATACGAACATTTAGTTGGAGTCATACAGACCACATCATATGTCAGATTGATGTGGAGTCGATTACTATATGTCATAAATGTTTTATGGACCATCATTATAAATTTTAAAGTAATTAGAGATCATTTACTCGATTATGATAATATGATGCTCATTTCAAACTAAAATCAGACATTTATATTTAAAATATCCACTTCGATTCATACCGACAACAACATGAACTATATTGACATGAGGTTGATTCTTGTACATCAAGAATGAATTATAGTTCATCAACCTCATGAGGATGATTCAAAAATTGAAATAATTACCTTTGATTTTTTTATTTCATTTTTGAAAGATTGTCCAGTGGTCGATTTCTAAATGGCATGTATGAATTACGGATCCTTATCCAACTATTTATAAACAAACAAAGGAAATTCTTTCAATTTTGGATTTGTGACACGTTTTTTGAACTATAATTACACTTTAATAATGAAAAGATGCATGTTGAGTCATCATGGCCATATAATGAGTCCGATTGACATGATGTCCATTACTATACATCTTCAATATATTATGTTTTTTATGAATGATTGAAAAAAAATCAAGATTTTTTCTATGTCTTGTCTCAGTGATAGAAATTATAAATTTAAATGAAACATTTATATTGAAATCATATATTTTGAATCAGATTTAGCACATCATGTATTAGATTGTTGTGTGGTCAATTTGAACTCATCAAATACGAAATAGGGAATGGTTTCTAAAATTTTCAAAATAATCCAATATCATTTTCTTGGTTATAAGAATGTGTCACACATTTTAAGATAAAATGATAGCATACTATTTAATACATTTCTGTGGGGTAATACTGGAGAAATCATGTCTCAAAATGATGTGCAGTCAATTTATACACATCAAAAATAAATTATGGATCATTTTACTAATATTTTTAGATAAGCATTTCTCATTTGTATATTTTTTCTATTTCATATGTGTGTTAAACTAATACAAAACTTTTATATTGAATAAATAAACATTAAGTCATATCTGCCACATCATGTGTCTAATTAACAAGAAACTGATTCCTAAATGTCAAAAAATAAATAAAGATAATTTTCATTATGTTTGAATAGAATTCTGGATAATTTTCCCATTTTGGGATACGTAACATGCATTTTAATCTAAAATTACACTTTTATATAGAGAACAAAAACCATGAGTCATACCGAATACATAATGTGATGAGTTGACCTGAGGTCATTTTTTATATTTCTTATATGAATTATGGATAATTTTTATACATTTATAATAAAATCATAGTTTATCTCTATTTTTGATATGTGATTCATGTTTTTCAGTAAAATAAAAAATTTATATTGAAAACATGCAATTTGAGTCGTACTAAATACATCATGTGTTGGATTGATGTGCGGTCAATTACTTCATCACAAAAATGAATTATTTATCATTTTACAAAATTATGAAAACAATTTGAGCTCATTTTCTTGGTTTTCATATTTTAACATATGTTTTAAATAAAAATTTCACATTTCAATTGAAAACACAAACTTGGAGTTATAACAGACACATAGTGTATATTAATATATGCTTAATTTTTGCATTAAAAAAATGAACCATGGATAATTTTCCTAACGTTTCATGATAATATGAGCTTGTTTATATAGTTTTGTCTATGTGATATTTTGTTACACTTAAATGACACTTAAAAACAAGTAGTTTGTGTAATATTGGACACATTTTCTATCAGATTTATATGCAATCATCATTTACATTTCACAAATTAATTATTGATAATTTCAACAAGGTTTGAAAACAATCACATAATGTTTTTATTAATGTTTTCTATCTGATGTTCAATCTAAACTAAAATAACAATATTATATTGAAAACTCTTACTTTCTTTCATACCAACCACATCATGTGTTAGCATTCCATGTAGTTATTTCTAATATGTAACAATAAAATATGTATTACAATCATAAGTTTTGAAAAAGAAAATCATTATTTTTTCATGTTTTTAGATAAGTGGTGCATTTTGAATCTAAAATGACAATTTTATTATGAAAACTCTCAGAATAATTCGTAGTGGACACACCATGTGTTGGATTAAAATTCATTCAATGAATACACACAAAAATAAATTCCTGATCATCTTATTGAATTATCAAGACAACATAGGATCATATTCTCTTTTTTGGATATGATAAATGTTTTTTAAACTAAAAATACACTTTTAATGAGATAAATATTCACTTTGAATCACAAAATCTACATCTTGTGTCAGATTGATGTACAATGAATTCCTATATGTGAAAAACCAATAATTTTCCATGTTACTAATTTTTTATAACAATATTAGACCATTAACATATTTTTTAATATACGATGTGTTTTTTAATATAAAATGACACATTTATATTGAAAACACAAACATAATGTCATTCAGGTCACATTATCATTAAAATTGGTTGTCGGTCAATTTCTATACTTAAACAATTAATTATGGATTTTATTCCTAATGTTTTTAGATATTTTGATCTTATTTACTTATTTTTAGATATGTTAAATTTTTTAGATCAATATTATACTTTTAATTTGAAGATGTTCACATGTATTTTTGATGTCCACATTGTGTGTTAGGTTGATTAGAAATTGATTCCTACACATCCCAAATGAATTATCCATCATTTTCCAAAATTTTTAAAAAATATAAGCTCGTTTTTTGGTATTGATATTGTTATTTTCATTTTAAACTAAATAAAAATTCTGATATAGAAAACACACACTTTGAGTCATAAAAAAACATTCTGTGTCATATTGAGGTGTATTAAAATCCAACTTGTCAAAAATTAATTATATACTATTTTCTTGAATTCTGAAAACAATATGAACCCATTCATTTAGCTTTAAAAATGTGCCAACCATTTTAAACTAAAACGACACTTTTATATTGAAAACATTATCATTTAATAATTCTGGAAACATCATATTTAATATTGATATATCATAAATTCCTACACATCATCAATAAATTATAGATAATTTCAGAAAATTATGAAAACAAACCCATTTTGTTTTCTGTGTTTTGAAAATGTGGAATGTTTTTTAAATTAAATTAATTCATAGAGAACAATCGTCCACATAAAATTTTCCACTTCCATCCCCTGTAAAACATCCATCACATATAATTCAATATTTGGTCATTGAACATTAGATCAGAATATCAGAGAGGAATACCTATTATTATTTATAGTAACAGTCATTATAATGTCTTTTTTTGAGTAAAATGTGAATGTGAAGGAATTATTCATGAATTTTCAATGAGGATGTGGAAGTAATTATATCATAGTCTTGACCCTTTTTACATACACCTGAAATTATATCATGTCACAAAATGAATATGATAATCCTTGGACCATGAAGGAACCTACCAAATATTTTGTTAATATAACCTTTGTTTTTCACAGAAAAAGATCTTTCACCCATTTCTATATTACCATTATCTTTACTATAGACACAATGTATAAACTGTAATGAAAAAAATTAATGTCATCCAAGTTAATAAATCAACCAAAAATTGTATATTGTAACCCTCTATGATAAAGCTCCCTGAGAAATCAATCAAATCATTATTAATTTACAGATTCATCACTAAATCATTTTTTGGTGTCAATCAACTCAAATTGAAACCAAATGTAACGAAATTATTGGCAAGTTGAAAATATTTTCATTGTCAATTAGGGAATGATAATATAACATTTATAATAATTAAATAAATATAGTAAAAGTTGTATTATTAAAATTATCAAATGAGATAGAGGTTTAGTAAATACATCATACATGATTAATTGATGTTGGATTGAATTTATAGATTCTAGTGGATTTAAATGTATCTAAATTTAATTCCCATCTAGTTGGATCTTTTTATAAAGATGTTTTTTCAATTTATCCCAGATGAAACACCCTCATCAAAAACATTCATACCATTTTCAATGTTTAAAGGTACCATATGAGGGGGATGATCATCTTCTCGAAAGTCTCACTCAAATGTGGCAAAATATCTATGGCAGGGTTCAATTTTTTTTGGAATTATGGGACGGTCAAATAATAAATTTTTTTTTTACGGTTGTAAAAAATGTTTTTTATGAGTAAATATATAACTAAAATATTTCTAGTAGTATATGAAATTTATTTGAAGGAAAACTATTATATGTAACATGATGGGGATGCTTCAAATCCAAAATATATCTCTTAGGACGTATCTTGTACAAGATCACATACAAAATTATAAATCACATCAATATGATATCAAAAATCATTATAACACCTTGTACCCTACCAACTTGCCTCAAATAAAATTTTGTATTTTTAGTATGTATAATTTAGGTTATCCTAGTAACACTAAGAAAATATAGACAAAAAATAATTAATATATATTTTAATTAATATTATAATTACCATATATGTTTACATATTTTGGGATTCTAGTTTTTTAGGGTATTAAATATTCTTTTTTATCTTTTAAAAATAATATCATAAAACATTTGTTTTTATTTTATTTTTGATTCTATAGAATTGTTGGAAAAAATTTGTAAATAGTTTTCAAATATCTTTTGATAGATAAATATTACTATATAAACCATAGTATATTTTCATTTTATGAAATCCTTAGGATTTTTATGTTTACTTCATGACCTCATACCCCAATTTAGTTGATCTTTATAGATCACCCTATCATATTTTTTTGGTTAAAAATAAAAATAAAAATTAATTCTTTGAATTTTATCTATATAAAATTGATTTTCGTGCATTCAAATTTTACAATTTACATCATGTGTAGTTATTTTGATAGAAATCAATGCTTTGGATCTAAAAAAACACATTTTATGTATCCAATTTGATTTAAATTGTCTTCCAATTCTTCTAAAATAATAATTAACAAAATATATCTATATATATATAATTAAATAATGTTATAAAGTTTTACCCATTCATTTTATCTATCACGATAAGTATTTTTTCTATTATTTTATTTTAAAACACCATGATTAGTTTATCAATTTTTTGATAGTTTCTTATTATTAAAAACAAATTTAATCTATAGAAATAATAGAGGGATTACTTATTTCAACTCATACATCGTTGGTTTTTTCCTTTTTATAATAGTAATACATACACTAGTTGAAAATATGAATCCTTATTAGTAATAATGAACAATGTATTTCAAAAATTTTAAAATATGAAAATGTACCTCATTAATGTGGAATTTTGCGTCCTAGGACAAACTATTTGTGAATTTATTTCATGTATATTCAATGGACTTAATACTATTTAAACATATTATTACATATTGTTCAATATTATGGATTACTTCAATATAATAATGTCCAATAGTAATTTTTGCAATAATTATGTCATAAGAGTTCCCCACTATGATGAGAACCATGGAGTGATATGACAGAATTCTTAATACGGTTCTACAGTTGGATAACATAATATGATGAGACACCTAGTATTTAGACAATCAAGTGCGATCACTAGTAAGAATGTGTGGATTCCTTTTAAAATGTTATCACATGGTAATCTATTGGATGGATGATTATGACAATAGAACCCCCAATTATAATTCCACCTATTTTTGTGTCATCGAATATTCATATTTTTTAGGATTTTTAATTGTCCTTATTTATTAATATTATCATAATGCAAGTCATGACTATCTAAAATTGATTTCCTAATGAAAATCCTGACAACATATGTTCGATGTGAGGTAGTGTAGGTTGGGTGCATTATGATTGACATGTCCTTTATATACATGTTAAGGAAGTGTTTTTACCTTCCATATTTAAGGTTGTTGATATATGGGACATTTTATTTGAATATAAATATTGTCCTAAATTCCACATATATGGTGAAATGAAAGCTTTATTACAAATGGAAGAAGAAAGACATGGTAAGAATATTGTTTTGTGACATGGATGTTCAAACTTAATGATGAAATATAATTACAAGTGGATTTGATAATTCAATGATCATTCATATGTGTTTTTCATCATAGCAAAATTAAGATATTTCTCTTGTGTTCTTTCATCCATTTCTATACAATAATTTTAGAAATTAAAAAATATCACCAAATGCCAATGAGAAAGAATCCAAAGGGTAACACACTAAAATTTTCATTAATATTGGTTAAAAATATATTTAAATTTAGTTAACGAAATAAATATTATTTCATTTTCATGGAAGAACTTTTATTCACAATTTATTTGTCACCTAAATTAAAAAAATATTCACCAAATTGTGAAAAATATTTATATATATTTGTTTTATTTTATATTTTATAAATATTTTTTGGTATCTTTATAAAATATTTTCTAAGAGTATAAAATATTTTATTTGGTTATTTAATTAATTCTATAAGAGTTGAAATTGACTGAGAATGTGTTTAGTGAAAAATATTAATAAACAGGAAGGATAAAGAATACTTGTTATTGAAAATTTTGGTGTGTGACAAAAAAAAATATTGTTCTTTTATGTATCATGGAATATATTAATTTTTATTTCATAATTTAATGTCTTAAAACTAGTAAATAATTATATTTACATAAACCATTTAACAATTAAATGAAAATTATGCATATTTTGTACAATATTGATTAGTGTAATCGAAATAGATAAATTATGCACACAAACAATTCCCTCTCAACACCTCCTTATATCTCCATATTAAGAATGAGAAAAAAAGATACATTTTCATCGATCTTAAAGAACGAGTGGTCCAGAATGAACAACACAAGAAATTTGATTCATCATACTAGTATATAAAGATTTATTCGTATTGTGCATGGGTCTTATGATCACATGTGTATCACTATTAGAGTATTCATAGATACTCAAAGAACAAAAAAGTAAATATGGAAGGGTCCTTCAAGAAGGTGTACATTAATTCATAAAGAATGAACCTAATACTAAATATTAATATCATTATATATTAAAGAATTAAATTATAAATTTTCATTTAAATATCCATTCTCATGGTTTTAGGAAAAGATAATTAAAATAAATTTTCATTTCTAGCCCACCATTACTCGCTTATACTATATCCAAAAACAAAAAGTGGTATCAGAGTGGTCACATTTAAATTTCTAATTATTTATTATATTTTTAATATATGTATAATTTTGGTTATATTTTCATTTCATATTATTCATTCTTTAATTCTATTTAAATTGACACTCTTCGACATATTTATCTCAATTAATTTATTGTCTCATTTTCAAATTTTTTTTATAAAATACAATGGATAAAAAATGTTTCTATCATGAATCTACTGGTTTTTTTGGTAAGACAGGGTTACATGATGTGTACTCTGAATTACACAATGTGTACCCTTTGGGTCTACATATTAATGCACTGAAGGATTAATAGTGTGCCATTAATAATTATATGTGGTCTATGCCACATATTTACTATCCATCCTAGGACTTGGTGTTCAGATTACACGATGTGTATCAATGTATATACCATGTTGTATATATAGGTCATCGGTGTAAATCATGCAATCTACGTGTTCAATATATATGGTCAAAACCATTTGATACTGACAACCGGGAGATTTTATTATATACACAACATGTTTGTGGTGTACACAGTGAGTAGTTAAATAATTCCCACATCCAAAACACATTCCAAAGACTATGGTGTACATTCCAAACACATGGAAGGTGGAACACACAATGTGTAGATAGTCTGTACTCTCTATGTTGTTCATCCGAGGTACACACTGCAGACCTGGGCATGCACCCTGGATACAGAAAAACTAAGATACACGTTGCATGGATGGTCTATACATTTGATGTAGTATACCATTAAAGTAAATAATTAAATATTACATGAAATTGAAAATTTCAGTATTAAAACATTATTTTATTAACTGACCTAAAATTTTGTCTTTGAAAATTAATTAATGTTTTTAAAAATTATTAAATGATCAATTAAGTTATTAAAATTGACATTCCATTATTAGTTTTTCTATTTTTTCATGAGTTCTATAAATTATGGGTATCTCTAATTATATTTGGATGATCATTTAAATGAAAGGTGACTTATTAATAATATATTTTATTAATTAATTCACATCCATTCAACTTAATAATAATTATTGAACAATGAATTAAATTCTAGCCAGCTACTTTTTCATATTATTTATTGATATGACTATTCATGAGCTTGACAATTACTTGTGTTTGTGTTGGATTTTTTTATTTAATTTATTTTATGGGTTTGAAATTATTTATTATTAAATTAAATATTATTTTTATGAGTCATCCTTCCTTCCATTATTATTTAGGACATGTGTGTCCAAGGTTATTTATGCAATCCCATCTTAACTTATCCTTTGGGTCCCCTCAACTAAATGTGAGTCATAAATAAATGTAATTGATGTAGTATCTAAAGGTGTGCAGAGGATGTTCAAGATAAAACCATTAAGTTACTAACTATGGTGACACATAGGTGACTTGGTTAAATATAGTAACTCCTACCATGAATGCAAATAAAAGTTATTTCCTATCGGGCATAATTTGATTTAACGCCTTTTCATTAAATACACCTTTGAATAAATATCATGAAAGAGTCACTTATTTATTTTTTTGTTTCCTTCTATTAAATTTTTTTACAGAAACATTTTCATGACCACATAAATAAATGTATTATTATGTAAAGAATAAAAATAAATAAATTATTTTTTTCAAATACATTTTATCCATCATAGTTAATTAATTAATTAAAATACAATTAGAATTAACAAGACAAGTAAAGGATATAACAACGTAAAAAATATTCATAATTAATTAAAATCCATAAATTAAATATTATGTCAGAAATGGCCTTCCATTACTTAATAAAGAATGAAATCATTGAAAATAAGTGTTTTAAAACCCCTCATTGGTAATATTACTTATAATGTGCATTTCATATAAAGGATATGGGTTTATTTAACCATCTTATATAAAGAGAAGTATCCGTCACTAGAATTGATGTAACTTGGAGGTAGGAGGTGAGGATATCCACGTCAATATTTCATTATAGGAGAGTCTACTCAATGGATGAGGGAGATGCACAGACGTAGTTGGAAAAAAATAACTACCTACAAACAGTCAAGTAGCATGACCATCCTGAATTATGGTTATGTGATGGGGAATATGAATCCTTTCCACTATAATGTAATAGAAACTAGACATTTGTATTTCATTGGTGATGGCTATTAGAACATGATAAAACAATTTTAAATTAAATAAAAAACTATAAAATCAATTTAATAAATTTTTCCCACATAATTTGTAATCAATAAATATATTAATAATATGATATTTTAATTATAAAATTAAATTGTAATCTAATTATCCACATTATCCCTTTAACCAATATATGGTAAATAAAACCACATCACTTGTAGTAACCATCACGAGTGGTTTAGACGCCTTCATGTTATGTTAAAAATGAATGGAAATTATATGTTCTATAATCATATAGGAATGATCTTCATTCCATATAGTTGAGTGATGAAGAGTTTTTGTTCTCTATAAACATTTGATAGATGTTGTTGATTTTCAATGTTTGATGCTTTAGTATATGTCTTGTGAGCTCCTGAATACTCATGAAAACTTGTATGCATAAAAAAATCATGAGAACTTATAGGGTGTTTACCATGAGAGAGATAGAATGAAAATGTTTGAGATATCCAAGGTACTCTTTCATATAAATCATGAAGAGGATTCCCTAGTTGGGCCTCATGTAGTCAATCCCGTTTGGTACATTGATCATCAAAATTTTCTGGGTCTTAAACTCCAAGAAGAGTCGGCCACAAATATCATTCTGGCATCACTCCCTCATTGCATATATATCTTTTTTTTTTAATTTTAATACGAAAAACAATGAGAATCATGTGCCAGATCTACTAAATATTTTCACCATGTCAATAAAGATACACAGAATGAAAATCCTTTCATCTCTATGTTGAAGAAACTCAATGGGAAATGGGAGATCTTTAACCCCAAATCATTTTCATACCCTTCAAAGAAGAATAATATTAAGGAGAAAAAAAAAGAAATTGAATTTTTCATATTTTTAATCTGGAATGAAGCTCTAGTGGAAGAAAAGAAATCACCAAACCAAATAAGTTCGGGTAAGCTTCAACTATGTTTGTAATCGAGTTCAATTTTTATATTTTTACAAATTGGTTATTAGATAGTTCATGTGGTTCTGACATATGTACTCAAATATATAATCTAAGTAGATTTGGTAGTATTGAGTGTGTATAGGATGATCTATAATCCACCAACATATCAATACATGATTTTGAAGCTATTAGTGACTAACATCTCACATTGCCAAATGGGATGATTTTGGTATTAATGATTTTTTTATTATGTGACTTTAGTTAACAAAAACAATATATTATTATCCAGACTAGATGTAGATTGTTTTATTTTCAAATAAAAAAAATTAAATGGTACTTATTTTATAAAAATAAAAAAAATTATTTTATTGAATTATTAAATAACATTTTTATGTGATATACTACATAGACCAAGTAGTTTAAATAGATAAAGAAACTAACTCACATGACTTAGACCACACCCAACATTCACATCATTGGATAGGTCGTATAAATGAATGTACCTTGACTAAACAACAACAAGATGGATATTTATATTTTTTGAACTAAAACCAGTTGTTTTATATCACTCATGTTTAAAAGGTAAATTGAGAAAATTCCCATTTATTGGAAATGGTGAAAGGCCAAAATATATTCATAAATTAATTTATACAGATCTATGTAAGAAATTGTTTATTGAAACAAGTGATGTTTGTTCATATATCCTAATAATTGCTGCTAATTTTAGTTGATATGAAGATATCTACGTAATGAGTTAGATGTTTCATTCTATTAATAAATCGAAGTTATAAAAGAATTAAGTTTGAACCATAATGGTAAGATGATTACAAAACTCCACTCAGAATATGGTGGAGAATATTATAATTCATAAGTCAATGAAAATTTATGGGGGTTCAATATACTATATCAACTCGCTCCTTCCAATATACATCCGTGGAATAGTGTTAGATAAAGGAGGGATTTCACCCCATTGGAAATTTTCATATTAAAGAAGTGACATGTGAGACCTACATTATTATTTTGGGGATACACATTACAAATAGTAGTAGAAACACTAAAACCAAGTTCAAACTAAAGCATAATAAGGAATACCATACCAATTATGGAATGAAATGAAACTCGTGTTGTCATAGTTACATGTGTCAGGTTCTAAAGAATTTTTTATGGCCTATTTAGGTAACAAACCTAGACCATTGGAAAAAAATTATACCTTTACAGGACATCCAAAGACGTAAGGGGATATTATCTATATGACCCCAATGAAAAAACTATTGTTGTAAAAAGACACAACATATTCCTTGAGAAGGAACACATATATAGAAGATATAGTAGGGGTGAGATAGATTTTAATGATTTTATGAAACAAGGTACACCAAAGTTGGTATGAGTATTTATTCCATAAAGCCTAGTGGAAGAAGAAATTGTTCCAGATACAAAATTACAGTACATGAGTAAAATATAGGTTATAAAAATAGAATTTTATGTATTTATATTAACTAAGGGTGGTGACTCAGTATTTATTAATAATAATGGTCGTATAACCTACAATGAATTATTGAGTGGCACAGATGATTCCATGTGGCAGGAATACAAAAATTATATAATGGATTATATGTAAAAGAACCACATAAATATGTTGGTAGATCCTCTACTGGATGTAAGAAATGTTGTATGCAAATGATTATTTAGTAAGAAATTTCACATGGAAGTAAAAGTTATAACCTATAAGGATAAAATTATTGAAAAAGGGTTTAAATAGTATCAAAACAGTGACTGTGATGAAACCTTTTCAGTAGTTTCAGTGAAAAAATCCATCTGAATTCTACTAGACATTGTTGCATACCATGAATATGGGACATGAAAAATATATGTTAAATTAGAATTTTTTATGGGTATCCTTAAAGAATATTTCCAAATGAAAAAATAAAAGGTTTGTGACTCCAATGTAATAAATTATGATATACAAATCGAAAAAAATTCTAGTTCTGGATTAAAGGAAGAATCTCGGTCACGGAACATTCATTTTCCTGGAGCCATGGAAAAATTTGGTTTTATAAATAATGATTGTGAGTCTTTTATCTTAAAATGATTTAGTTGATGTGTAGTCCTTTTCATAATAGTATATATTAATAAAATATTACTAATTGGAATCGTAATACCAGTCATATAGTCTTCTATGTCATGGTTGAATAAATTATTCTCTATGTTGGACATGGGAGAGGGGGGATATATATTTGGTATTAGGATGCATCCGGATAGATCTCAGAGGTTTCACTACCAAATTAAGAGTATAAACATTGAAAATACACAAAATAGATTAATAATGGAATAATTGAATAGAGGATTGTTTCCAAAATCAAATGGAATTCATCTATCTAGGAAATTTTCACTCAAGAACATGGGGAATGAAATAGATTTAATTGGATTGAATATGCTTCAGTTATTGGGTTATTCATGTATTCATTGTTATGTACTATGATAAATGTTTCGTACACATTAAGTTTGATATGAAGATGCAAATTTAATCTTTGTTACCACTATTTAATGTTAGTAAAGACTGTCATTAAGTGTCTCCCTCATATTAAGGATATTTTCTTGGTTTTTATATTAGATTACAAACTAGTCCTTATATTATATGAAGATTCTAGTTTCTAAACTGAACAAGGTGACATGATGACAAAATCTAGATAACTACAAATTATCTTTTTTCAATTTAGGAACAAACCACTATAATGTTGTGTGGGAACCGTACAATACACGATACCAAATACAAAATTTTAAACACCACTAATATAAATGGAATAAATGATAAAAAATAAAAAACATCAAAATTCATCCTCAGATTTCAAATTCAAACACACATTCAAAGAAAACACACATCATCACCTCAGTCCACATCTTCCTTGATCTATGTGACCTGAATCATCACACTGAGTCATAATTAGTCCAATGATTAAATCAACATAACTAAAACCGGAATCCATCAAATATGATCATCGTCACCATTATAAAAAACAGAAGACCTTTGAGATATACATGGGACATCTTTCTGGAACTATAAAATAGAACATATGATAACTAGAAACACAAAAAAAAACAAGATTAGATGAAAATATGACCATGTGGAATGCTACCAACCATTAAAACTCACCTCCTAAGACACCATGAAAACCATAAATCAAATATGGATGGGTGGTGAGTGGAGATATCCTAGAGAATGAGAAGAGTCTAAATGGATGTCTTCGAGGAGAAACAAAATCACAGAGAACATACCTTTGATTAAATCCATGAAATAATCATGAACATCATGAGTCTAAACATTAATCATGAGATAACAACCCTAACTGAAATACATCAAAATAATATAAAATAACAAAATTCAACCAATGAATGGTACTAAAACCCTAATGTGGTAGAAATCCAACAAGTGTCATGGCTCCTAGAAAATACATGAATCTCAACCAACACATTCCAAACAATTATTGAGCTCCACTTTATTAGACCAAAATAGAGTCTAGTGAATTATATTTGGGAGTAAGATTAAAGACTAAGATGAACAAGTCCTGTGAAGTCATCCATGATTTTAGAGAGATAGACACACTCAAACGAGATAGATGAAATTTTGGTGGAAGAGAGAATCAAAGGATAGTTGAAGAGAAACCTCATAGAGAAAAACCAGGTCAACGAGGGAGAGAAAACCATATAAGAAATTAAATCCACATTGAAAGGAGAAACCTGAAAATGAAACATAGAGGCTAGGAACCATATGAAGGAAATAGTTGCATCTAATTTTGGAAGAGGATGGACCATCTCAAGGGGAAGAAACCCTAGATTAAGGAGAGGTGTGGTATGATAAGAAGAGCTCAAAGAAGGATTTATTCATAGGTTCTATAGTAGAGCTATAGTATATTTAGGATTATATGTTTTCAAAAGATGTATTATTAATCTAAAAAATCATCAAAGAAAATGATGTAGTACCTAGAAGTAATGGTCACATCACACTCTACAATGATAATAATGTAGTAGTGGATCTTGCAAAAGATCCATATTCAGATCATCAGAGTAAGAACTCACATCAGAAGTTTCATATATTGATTGATTTCTCTAATAGAGGTAAGGTTTTTGGGGGAATTATTTCTATTTATGATAGCATGGAAGACCACTTTAATAAATCCTTAACTCACCAGAAACATTATTATCTTTTGAGGTCTAGTGAACTAAAATTTATAGTAGTTGGATCTAGTCCAAGTGGTGTTTTTTGGATTTGGAGTCCTAGAACCAACTATTGTTACATTGATTAGATGTATATTTGATGTATTCAATATTAATTTAACATATGATTACTTATATTTCTATGTTCATCTTCCATTAAATATAACAATGTCCATGAGTATTTTTCAAATTGATATGGTCATCGAAGATCGCCACTAGGATGAGAGATAGGGAGTGCTATAAAATTACTCTCAATACAGTATTATGGTCGGGTAATGTACTATGAGGAGTAATATCATATATATACTATCAGGCACGTGTACTCATAAAAAGATTAGGTTTTCCCTAATTAATATCTCACTCAGTAATCTCCAAGAAGGGAGATTATAAAAAAATAACTACTAGTAGAAATTAGGCATGTTTTGGTGACATCTAGTGTTCCTATTGGCGAGCATGTGTAATGGTACATATACTTTAATATTATCATTAATTCATTGAATGAAACACACACTTATATCTTATGATGAAAACATTGATGAATTATATTCAAATAAGATAAAATGAATTGGGTGAATCCCGATTGACATGTCATTAATGGATATGTCATGTTAAGATTTTTCACATCCATCTTAATAGAATCTGGTATCTCGAAACTATTTTTAAATAGATATATCTCACTAAATTACATTGCTATTGTGTAACAATATGTTTATTCTAGATTTTAGAAGAATGGTATCAAAAATATAGGTCGGTGAAATGGATGTGAAACTTTCAAGATAGGATATTGCGATAAATTGTTTATATTACACAGTGAGAATTTGTATGGTGTTTTCATCAATGTGAAAATATATTCTTTTATGGGGGTTCTTTGACCCTTTGGAAGATAGTAATTTGGGAAATTATGAAATACCACCTAATTTAAATGGGAAATATTCCGAGAGAGTCAGACACATTGGGTTTTCACTGAACTCTATTATATTCTATTGGAATTTAATTAAAGGAAGAAATATTATTCTCAAGACTAATGAATATTTTTTACTTAATTTTAATTTATTGAATAAATTAAATAAATATTTATTAACCAAATTGAGAATAAAATATATTCATTTATTTTAATGAATATTTAAGAAATTTTTATGTACTAGTTTATGAATAAAATATTTATTTAGGTAAATAAAATATTTTCTTTGGGTATTCAATAAATTATAGTGGATTCTGAATGGACAAAGACTGAGTCAAGTGACCTATATTAATTAACAAGTCGATTAAATAATACTTGTTATCTCTCAAGTTGGTGTGCCCAAATATTTATAATTATTATTATTTTAGTATAGGTTATGAGGTTTTTATAGGTTATTATGTTATTTAATGGTTGAAATGCATTAAATTGTTATTTTATCTTAAACTATAGATCTATAAATAGATGGTTATGTCAATTGTGTTGAGTATCCAATGGTACAATCCAAAATGAGAATATTTGTAGAATATGAATCCTATCTTGACTCCTTCTTCTCTCTCCCCATCATGAACATGACATATAAGAGAAAATTATTAAAGACTGATGAATGAGAGATCAATTTTAAACTACACAACACATTCGATACACTATACTGTCACTAGGAGATCAATGGGAATTGCATTGATATCATAAGATCACATGTTGATCACCACAAGAAGGATTTGATCATTAGATCTCCATAATGTAAAGAAGGAAATACTTCTTGGTTTTTTGGATGATCATAATTCATCAATGAAGACATATCATAGTTATAGGCATTAATTTGTTTAGTTATTAAATAATTAAAATATAATCTTGATTTACAAGATCCTCGCGCCTAGTTTTAGGCAAAAAACATTGAAATAAATATTAATTTAACTCCCACCACCACATGAAGTCACTGTACCCAAAACCAAAAAATCATGTATCCATAACTGAGACTCAAATCCATTCAAACATCATAATTTAATTTATAATCTGAAGACAAAAATTTTTTTAATGGCCTCTCCAAATACTTCTTATTCATATTCAATGTAGTAAATAATTTCACTATTTAATGTAATATCATCATGAACATGTAATGTTAATATATATTGAAGTGGAACTACTGTTTAGAATGTACTCTTATAAGATATTTTTTATTTCCTAGTTGATTTACAAGATTGTCTTGATCTAAAATTTTGTTTTACTTTCATTTTGTCTGTCTGTAAAACCATAACTTTTTCTGGACCTTTTTTATCAATTTTAAAATGATTTTCAATTAGAAAATTCCAGAAGGACATTTATCATGTATCATTATAAGATTATATGTCCATGCTAAAGAAGTCCCAACAATATTATCAACAATATAAACATCTAAATATTTATGAGGAACAATAAAATCAATGGTCGGCTCATGTGATACATAAATCCACACACTCTTTTGATATTTTGGGAGTTTTCATTATATTTTTTCCCCTAGGATACATTACACCGTACACCATGCAATAAGGTGATGTGTGTGTGTTGATAGATATAAGTCTCTTAAAATTTTAACATATGAAATTTTTTAAATATAATGTTATCTTCTTTTGTTCGATTAACATTTAGGAGATAGAGGTATGATAAAATTAGTTATCTCAGATTGGGAATGTGGCTGATGGAAGTTACTATCCTTAAATATTGAGGTGTCATGTGCCTCTTCACGAACAGATTACTGTTCTGATTTTTAACTATGAACATTTTTCATATAAGAGTCTTCAAAAGAAAGATGAAAGATAATATATTTTTATGTGTCTATATATTCCTTGATTAATTTCATCATCTCAATCATATCTTCTTGTGTATTTATATTCTTGAAATATGTAAGATGTGTCACTCTAAAACCCAAACCATTAACACCACTATATTGATCTAGCTGAATTAAAGATATTGAAAGTAGTTTTTAATTAGGTTCAATCAATTTAAACTCTTCTGTAAATTTTATAAAAACCATATGATCATAAATGTATATTTTTATATAGTAATGTTGTAAATCACAAAAAATTACTATTATATCATACTTACACATGATTATCATCATTGTTATGAATTTTCATCTACTTGTTTTCCCTCTGTTTATACGATCTTTATTCAATTTTAAAAAATATGTAATGTATGTATATTCAGAATTAGATTAATCAATATTTATATAATCAAAGTATAAAATTATTTTTTCTGTCACATAAATATATTTCTGAATATTTAAAATACATACAATTTTAATTTTGATTAATGTGTTCCAATTTCTTATTTTATAGTCAGAGTAAATTAGTTTTAATGAACAATAATTTTTTTCAAAACTAACTTGTAGTTTTATAAATTATCATTATTGATTGAAAAATGATTAAATAAATATTTTAAAACAAAATATTCTTGGTTACAATACCCAAAAAATGATTCCACATCATGGTGGATATTGAATTATTTTAAGGTTTCATGGTTTATAATATGTGCATACATATCATGTGGGTGGGGTTCACATTCCTATGAACATCCATATGATTATTGTTTCTTAGATGTGTCATGAAGGCTCTATAAAAATTTTTAGTAACAATTAGGAAAAATTTACTATGGAAATCATATGAAATAACTATTAACTACTTGGGATAATGAAAATTAGTTCAATGTTTCTTTGTATATAATTTTGTTAAAATAGATAATTTATATCATAACATTTCTCTAATATCTTCCCATATGGTTTTTCTTAATAAAAGCATGATATTATTCAACATATCTGTGATTATTATAACATAAATTGTTTTTAAAAGCCCAAATTAACTAATATACATTTTATTATTCAGTTCAAAAGGTTAGAAATGTTGATTCCATCGAACCAAAAATTTAAACATTTTATTCTTACATTAATAACATTATTTAACACTATAATATATGATGATCTTTTTTTCATCCACATGTTGTTGATCCCCAATTAATTCCACAATTTTATCATCAATAGTGTGTTCTTTAAATGTAATGGAAACATAAAAACGTGGAGGAAAAATTATCTATTTGGATAGTTCCAAATTTAATATAGATTAAGTTAATTTTTTTATAAAACAAATAATATTCAAAATAAAATCATAGTTTAATAAAATAATTAACATATTCAATGAAATCACATTCTTTTTTAAAATATTTAATAGGATTTTAATCATTTATTGGGTATACAAATCTAATCAGTATGGTCCCCTTTAATGTATAAGACACTCTCTACATTGTTACCTCTCGGAATTGATTATGATCTCCCTATAAATGGGTCATCATCAATTTTTTTAAAAGGTTTGGCCTGGAGCCTCATTTATTATTAATTGAATGAAAATACCTCTTTAATAGGGTAGATGGAGGCCCATTACATAGCCCAAAGGCCCAATGGGCATTTAATCCATTACAGGGCTCATAGGCCCAAATATTTGGCCCAAGGCCCATTCTATGAATAGTACTGCTATAGTACCGGCCTGCTACAGTACCACACAGTACCCGCTACCGCTACAGTGCTCCCCCCCTCGCTGATACAGTGACCTTCCACCGCTACAGTGCCCACCATTACTACAGTGTTTCCATTGCTATAGTACTGTTACATTCCCCTACGCCCAATGGGTTTTGAACCCCCATTTTTTATGTAGGATTACAGGGTTATTATCACTAATCCAAACCCCAACTACAATGGGTCAACTCTAATTAAATATCAATCAGACCATTTATTTGTTTTTGTCACAAAAAAAATTGACCAATTCATTTTTACGAGATCAGCAACATATAATAAATGCACCGCTACAAATTTCATTATCAATTGTTCTCCCTTTATACCGTTCCACAGCAAAATTCACCTTCAAAGATAAAAATATTTTTAATTTAATTATAGCTCTATTATCAACCAATTTAAAATTAAAATTATTCACTTTAAATGTTGTATTATCTTACTCATATATTTTCTCAATTATGTTGATGTATAAAATATTCAAATACATTTTATTTCTATCCTTGTATGTAAATATGTGCATAACATTCTCTGCAATCCAAACACAAATATTTCACATCATATTTTGTGAATCATGTTCCTTCATATAGAATGTATAACCATTAGTTACAAAACCAGTATAAGAGAAAACATTTAAATTTGGTTCTATAGATATCCAATGAAGTTGTTATGAAATATAATTATTATTTACAGATAACTCCATACAAAAAATTTTATAAGACCATCATATAAACTATTTATCATGTGTAATTGATATCTATATTTTAGCCCATGATTGATTCTACTGTCTAAGGATTACATTGTGGGATTCATTATAGGGATGAAACTCTAAAGTATTATTTAATATGTAATAGTGAGTCTCCTCATTCTCAGTAATGGTAATTGTAACAACACATCATCCATACATTTATTCTCCGATAAGGATTCCACTATCATGAGATTTTTGGAGACTAATGCTATCATCATCTCGGAGATAATAAATATAGAATTAAATTGTTTCATCAATAATAAATCAATCTTCAATGAAACCATCTTACTAATATAAATTTATGATGTGCCCCTTAAAAATATTCATATATAATTTAGTGGTTTATATAAATCGACAATGTTCATGACAACATAATTGAATATATCAAACATTGTGAACTAGTAGGTGGAAAATTATATCAAGGAATTATGTTAAGAAGAATTAATCCACTTATCATAACATGGAAACAATTTATTTTGGTATGATTGGAAACATTATAGGGTCTATTATATTACTACATATGTATTTGAAATGGAATAAATGTTTGGTTTATATATGTTCCACATTTTTTGGTAGAATGAACCATAATGCTATAAGAATTAAATTTTCATCAGAACAAGATTATAATGTAATGTTACTCTAAGTAACATTAAATTATTGATTGAAATGATATTCTATGTATTTTATGGCTACCCATATAGATATTTTACATCATTGATTAAAATTCATAATTTAAATTGTTCTTATCATGATAGAGTATATGTTGGTGGATGAATACTAGGTTTCCTTTCAACCTCCATTGGTTCATACATAACCCTTTATCTTCAGGTACGTCATGTCAAACATTTCCTAAATTTAATATTTTATGATATCTAGTACATTTTTTAATGTGAAACTAAAAAAATAACAAATATATTTATCTATTTTCATGCCATATAGAAAATATATGACGTAGAAACCATTCTAGTATGGTAATTAAAATAAATTCATATATTTTTTATAAATATATTTTTAATGTTTTTTTAAAAAAATTCTAATATTAATCTGATTATCTCTGACATTATTGTGAATTTGATCACTCATTAATTGGGTCAGTGTTGTATAATTTTCCATATTTCTGTTGAATGATGTTGTCCAAGATTAGTATTTAAGTATTTAGGGTAAAAAATTAATATTTCCTTAAAACACATACATCAATGAATTTTCAACTAACTGGGGTTTCGCAATATACACAAATGGTACACCCAGACATTCCACTAATGTTGTATCCTAAAAAAATCCATAATAAATAATGTTAATTATTAACTTATAAAACATGGCTCTTAAACTGAAATCATCAATTATATGATCCTCATACAACGTGAAACTTGTATTCTGTGTCAATTTCATATCATCAATCAATGAATCCAAAAAAATATGAATATCATTAGATGGTTGTTTTTGTTCAGATTTAATAAAATAAAACCTAATATATTTATGATTCGTACTTGTACACATGGGTAGGCTATAAATTACCAACATAACTAGACATATAACGTGAGTAGTTCTTTTCAATTAAATGGGTCATCTAATATCTATAGATAATGTAAGTCAAATATTTGTTGATTTTTCCAAATTTAGGATACTCATAATAAATTTTCATCCACTAAGTATACTTCATTGGGTGTCATTACTGTCTTAAATTCCTATGTCTGTATTCCAGGAAAGTTTTATAATAGTATCTTGACATCCATAGACATGTCTAAAAATTAGAATGAAAAAAGTTAACATATAAATTATGACTAACCTGGATAACTTTTTTTATTGATCTGCACAAAACTTTTAATTTTTTATGAGTGAATCGTGGTTCTTATAAAAAAATTTACAATCCTTTGTTTTTTCATGAATTTAAGTCAATTATCATACCCCTTGAACATAGAATTCACTTACCTAAATTAATTATACAAGGAGGATCATTTTTTCTGGTAACATATCAATCAGGAGACCATGTAATAAAATCAGTAAACCCGGTTTCTCTCAGTATATTTCCATATTTCATATTATATAACATTAATAACGCAAAAAATATTGTACATTCTTTCAAATTGTATACAATCATGTATTTTCATAGATATTTAACTTCACAAAAAATATTATACAATCATGAAGGTCATGTTAAATTGTAATTTTCATTTTTTTCATACGATTTCTATAATGATTTACACTATAATTCATATCAACTGATCCAAAAAATCAAAATAGCATACTAATCAGTTTGTTAATATTTTTAATGTTTAATAAAACATTTATAGATTCGGTATATTTCATGACAAATCAAATATTCTTGAAAATTTGTTGGGTGAACTCTTCTTGAATAGAAACAATGTTAACATGGATGAATGATTTTAGAAGGGTAAAATGCATGCTCTATTTCAATCTTAAGGAAATTCATGTTTCCAACCTTATAATTATTTTTCATCCAATTACAATCGATCTAGGTTTACTTCATATCCACCCTCTTATGTTCAATAGTATTCATTTTTTACAAAAATAAATAAATACACATTAGGAATAAATAATCAAAGGAAAAATATATAGATACTTCGATGAAATTTTATAATTTACCAAAGAACAAATTTATAATCCCTTTGGACAGAAAATGAAGAACTAAGAATATGTAATAATGAGGAAATGGTATAATTCATTTAAAATGGAATATTAGACTCATTATGATAATGTTTCACAGTGATAAACTCCAATTAAAACACAAATTTTTATTGTCTTAAACAAATTGGGAGGGTGTGTTTCGCATTAAATTACGTAATTAATGATGAATGAAAGCTTCGATGCAATGTTGTCATGGTTGAAGCAAAATTACAATAAGGGGAACCCACATGGAATTATATCCACCATGATGCAGTTTCCCCATTTGGACTATTGTATTCATGATTGTATAATAATGATCATATTGTACTACAAAATATGAATGAATCTCAACATTCCAATGTTATTGGTGATGATTCCTTATGTTTACACAAAATCATAACATTAAAAGTAACAACCTACAGTGTTTTTAGGGTTATATATTCCCCAATAGAAGGAATAAGTATTAGAACACTCATAAAAAATCATTTACCCTTCATGTAGTAATTGTTCAAAGATAATAATAATAATCAAATTATTGTGTATAGAGACAATATTATAGTGATGGAAATCAATTATGGAATGAATTTGTTCTATCTATAATGATACGAATATTACACATATGTTTTCATCTAAAAAAAGATAGAGATCAACACTTTTCACTCACTGAATTATTAATGGTTTTTAGTTCATGTGAAATTGTGAAGGATAATGATGTTTGTGGTGAGAATAAATAAAACATTATACATTATAAAATTGAATTTATTTCTATATATGAACATTTATAGTGACTATAACCAAATTTTTTTTTTAGAATAAGGAATTGAAATTTCCACTAGAGTCTACATGATGTAATCTTACCCATGTTTTCAACACCTATTTCATCTATGATGCTTTTAAGTTATTCATATGAGATGCATTATGTGTGTAAAATTTACAAATATTGGTTACAAAATTGGTGGAAGACATCACCATTTTTCATTTGATCATCGCATTATAAGTAACGCTAGGAAGTGACAATTATTCAGAGATATAAAAACTCAATATTTTATTTGTGGATTGTATTAATTATTGGAAGACTATAGGAAACTATAAGAATTTATTGAATTTTTTTGGAGTAAAAAAAATGTACACTAATTTAAATATGGAAGAGAAACTAATTCATCCAATAATAACATTTATTTGCCTATTAGTCTTCTATTTGTAATGGTCATGATGTCCACATAAAATTCATTTATAAATAATTCCCATTTACAAAATAACATGACCAAAAAATAGTTATTAGGATGTTGTTTCCTACTAATACTACTCCAAAATCATGAATAAATGGAAATTGAATTTCTTTTGGAATGTGTATTATTTGGAGTTGAGAGACTAAAGTCATGTTTTTGTCACAATTTGATTGTGTTAATAATTTATTAAAGTGGTATCTGTGTGAACATATCATTCTTGTAAGGATTCCTTTATATCACCTATTTAATCTATATGTTACCCTATCCTCTAACTATTAAAGTGTTTTATCCTTTATGAATAATATTTCTTAAGCTAATAATGAACATACGATGTGGTGTTCTCATTTTTGGTGTAGGTCCAAATTAGTCTAAAGCATGTTATATACTTCAGTTCATTCCTTTATATTGCTAGAGCTTCGGAGTGGTGATATTCCAAAAGACATTTCATTGTGTTTTTGTAATCAAATAAAATTAATCATTATAAATTAGAACAATTTTTATAAGTGGGTGGCTATTTTTTCACCCCCATGCAAGGGGGTTCACAAGTAACTCTATGTTTTCTCTCCCTAGCACAAGACATTTTTTATTCTATTTTTTACAGTTTTTTATATTGGGGTATATATATAAGATAATAACTCAATTAGTATTTTATAATTTAAATTATATACATAATATAGTTAGTAATAATTCAAATTTCCTTATTAAACATAACAAATAAATTAAGAAATAAAATAAATAGTATTTAAAAATTAAAATAATTATTTTAAAAATATATAAAAAAGAAGAATAATATATTTAATAATGTCATTAATATGAATCTAATTTAATCGATTCAGGTACCCTTAAAATAGGTACACACTATTAGTGTTAATATTTATGGATGAAGAAATAGTTTGTTGTTAGAGGTTTTGTTTGTTTAATATGAATATTAAGATACCTCAAATTATTGATTAAATTTAAAATTTAATAAGGTATATTTGAAATTTTTCAATGATTTATATTTGAACAATAAAATAGAAATCACCATGATTTGGGAAATAATGGTCCTTGTCATCACTAAAAACCTGCTGACTATATCCACAGAAAACCCCTTTAATGTAAGCGCTAATAAAGGTGAAGGTAGTTGTTATAAGACTCTATTATAATGATAGTGTTCCCCTAGTGTAACACCCCGACCTTCCACGATACACCTCTCTTTCAATAATGCAATAGCTTGCATTGTACGCAAGTTCAAGTTCTAACACACCGAGACTAATCAAAGTAGCCGTTATGAATAGTAATAACCACTTTTTAAAAATATTGAAATTTTATATTTCAAAATGGACTTCATTTTTTTATTCGTAATATCGAAATTACCCTATGTTGAATTTTTTGTAATTTTCTGAGAACATCCAATTTTTTATAAATAGTGAAAAATACTTAAAACAACTTTTTTAGTCAAAATATTTTATTTTGATAAATTATAATATTTAGTATTTTTAAAGTATAATTATAATATATTTTTACCATTTTATCCAATTGTGGTCATTAGAATTAATTTAACATTGAAATTGGACATAAACAATTGCCAATCTTTTGATATAAATTGTTTCTTAAAAACACGCTATTTGTTGTGACGGCGGCAATTAATTATAAAATTTATTAATGAAACTTATATGTTTGGAATTTTTTAAAATAGGCATCATTTTTGAATTCGGAATATCAATTATAGCTTAGGGTGAAATTTTGGCATTGTTTAGAAAAACTTCAATTTTGATGAATAGTGAAACCACTAAGTGGTAGTTAAATAACTGATTTTTCATTTAAATGAAATATTACCACTTATGTGTTTTGATTTTCAAAAATCCGACATACATGGTTGTCATTAAGAAGTAAAATGTGGTTCAATGAGATTAAAATAATTTTTTGTGAATAGTAACTTTTAAGTTCTTAATCGCGATTAGAGGTAATTAGTGTAGTTTAAGTTAAAATAATGTTTTAATAATATGAGATGAGCTTGACACATGTCCTACCATCATTGGATGTGCCATGGCCGACCAAGACAATCCATGGGTCAACTTTGGGACCCCATGGAGCCACTTTAGTTGGAAAATGACATAAATACCTATTATTTAATGTTAAAGACACAAACATGAAATGTTTTACTAAAACAATTTTTACATGGGGGTATAAAAGTCATATTTTTGACTATAAATAGTCATTTTAAATATAAAAAGATTTCCTACATTATAGTATTTTTTTATAATTTTCTGAGATTAAATAAATTAAATTATTTGTGACATCATGATGATGCAGCGATGACCTCATTATTTAACGATTTAAATAAAATAAAGAGATAATGTAAAATCCAAGGATTACACTTGTCAAAAACCTATTGGATGAGTAGATTTAGAACCCTTATCACCTAATCCTTTAATTATATAAGTGTCGGACCTCTAAAATCTGAAACTCATTTTATAATAAAGTGACTTTTCTTTACTTTCCAAGAGTGCCCCTCCTCTCCATTTATAAAAGGCCCCCATCTCTACCACATCATTCTCACATTCCAGCCATTTGGATCGTCCAACCTCTGCCCAAATACTCTCCCAACTTCCCCCTCTTACTCCTAGAAGCCTCACTTTGTGAAGAACCCTTACCAAGGAAGCCTTTGGCTCAAATCAAAAAGACTTACCCGATTTTAAGGTAATGTCTTCTCTAATGTTGTTTTGTTTTATTTTTCTTCTCCAACCCCCTAAACACTTTTTATTCATTTCTTTTGTAACAACACCAGTATTCTCAATATAATAGGATGTTGTTATAATAAGGATTCGAGCTACACTTACACACACCTACATCTAATGGTTAAAGAACATATTATTTCTGTGGATGGCGAATTTCTGCCTCACGAAACGATGATTGTTCAACACTCATATAACACCTTTAAAGGTGGCCATTAAGATGTCACTATATTTATATATGATATATAATATGTTTATGTTTTACTTATGCTTCTATATATCTCATTTATGGCATAATTTATGATTTCCATTATGGGTAAACGCGATAATTTCATTTTAGGAAGTGCGGACTACCGCCCCCTCAAAGTGAAGTGAATCGTTAATGCCATATGTGGGATGTATAAAGGATGGAGTAAATGATATTATATATTATATTATACTGGAACTATATTATACCTTTATATAATTATGATTTCATTCCATTAAATACGAAATAGAAATGAAAGTAGCGTTCATGCGTACGTACGGCTTACCATCTCCATGAACAGTGAATTTCATTTCTTACCACTAAATGTTATGTAATAATATAAATGCATGTATATACTGGATATATATGATATATATGATATCTACATCGTGATCATAATTCTGTATATAATGGATATATCACCACATGAACAACTTGTAATTATAAGAATTTTATTTTTGACTCAAGTACCTAAGATCGAAAAAATGACCATTATAAACTTAAATAATTACATAATGTTCATAACATGGTAATAAGGGATATAAAAGGAATAATGAACATGAAAAAGGTTCTTAAGTAAATAGAAATTAACTCTAGTTTATTATTCAAGAGGTTAAAGAACAGCCGAGTCAGGACAGGACGCAAGGTAAGGGAATTTCTTAACCCAACTTCCATTCTGTGGGTTAATCTCCTACTTTCAAATTATGTCATGATATTATTATGTCTTATTTTGAATTTTTACTTTCTTTATGTGTACCTATAGTGAATACACATAATAGATCTATTTTATTTTAAAAATGATCTTTTTAAGGAGTTCGTCTCAATCTCCTTTCATTGAGGCATATTTGGTTTTATACACAACTTTCTTTTATACGGTGTATAAACCCCTTGGACTTTTATGTTTATTCTAAAGGAATCTTTTTTATACAAAGAATTTACTAAACGAAAAAGGGAATGTTTTTGTTGTATGTATGCAGCGACAATGACTTCTCCGCCGCCATGACCATTATTTGAGTTTCGGCTTCCTTTACAAGGCATACCTTTTTTTAAAAGAAAAATAAATACCATGTTTTACCTTTCTTTTATTTTGGTATTGAAAATGCTTTTGAAAGTGTTTTTATTATATCAATGTGTTGTATTGATATCTTGTGATTGAAATGTAGAAATGTTATGTTTCCTTTATGCATGTTTTATGTGATACGATTATGTTATGGTTTATGATATGTTTAAACCTATTCATATGAGGAATGCATTGGACTTAATAAGTGACGGGTGTAGCCCGCTATAGCTCCTCGATGCATCGGTAGGTCTCATGAGACAAACTACTGTCTTGGCATAAGGCCTTGACAAAATCTTATTTGTGGTCTTGGCACGAGGCCTTGGCTACGTGGTTATGATAGTCTGGCATTATGCATTCCATCATTATGAAAGTGGTTATTGATATTGCATGTGATTATTCGACCAGTAGAATATCCATGTGAATAAGTAAATGGCATTATCTCATTTTACTTTTTCCATATTATGTTGAAGTTCAAGTTTAAAAGGATTTTGTTTTAGTCATACATTGCCTTAAATGTTTATGTTTATTTATGAAAGCTTCCGCAATATTGTTATCCTTACTGAGCATCTGAGCTCACCCCTTTCAATGTTTTAATATTTTTCAGGATGTGAGGAAGTATAATATGAATGACCTGTAGGGATAATATATGGGGATATGAAGAGAAGATGTTGTAGTTTTGTTTTACTTTATGATGTAATGTAAGACTTATGAATGTATATAGTGTTTCCAAGGATAATAAACTAATCGGTCATTCGGGACTTGATCTTTTGTGATCATGCCAATGTTACGAAGTAATGCACTGACTCTGGGTAACTGGGGTCGGGGCGTTATAGTTGGTATCAGAGGCAGTTTAGTACTATCCTTGGAAGCTAGATTTAGATAAACTCTGATTAGAGGACATAGCCCAAGGATAGACCATGAGGATTAGTATAGAAGAACTTCCTTGAATTTTGGTATTATAGAGATTTTGTGAGTTTTCCGAGCAATACATCCTCGTTTGGATACGAGCAGGTAGAGGTGGCTCTGGCACAGATGTACCTTGGGGTAAAACCCGAAAACAACGCTTTGATCTAGACTCGAACGGGAACTGGTGCACGACAATGGGCCTTGCTGCACTCTTAGTTACGACACTCCCGGGGGATATGATTAGGATAATTCTCATTTTCTTTACAAACCCCTATGAAGTGTTATGAGTATATACTTCCTCAAAGAAAACTTTTTTTATGATTATGGATTATATCCATAAATAGTTCAATTAGTGTTAAGTGTTTTACAAGTACAGAATTATGTATTTTGATTCATAAACTAATCTAGTTTATGCCATTGTTTAGAAATGGCGCCTAGTGGAAGGAATGGAAACCGTATCAATGCACGCACTCCGTGTAGGTATTGCCCTCCTGCTCAAGATAATTATTGTGGAGATAGAGATACAACTGGTGTTGATCAACTTATTACCATACTGGGACAGCTCACTCAGGTTATGAATAATAACCTTACTCGTATGGAGCATCCTGATCCACAACATGGAGGATCAATGTTAGACCGCTTCATGATGCAACAACTGCCAACATTTAATGGGGGTACAAATCCATTAGTAGCTGAGCAATGGATAAACTCCTTAGAGAAAATACTCCACACCTTGGGGAGTAGTGAAAGGGAAAAGGTTATCATGGAAGTTTACCACCTCACTGGAGATGCTGATCAATGGTGGTCATTGATTCAAAAAACAAAGGAAGATGATGACATATCAAATATGGAATGGAGGGAGTTCAAAGAACTTTTCATAGAAAAATACTTTCCCCATGACCATAGAGTAGATATGGAAAGGAAATTTCTGAGTCTGAAACAAAAGGAGGATGATAATGTCGAAAAGTATGAGGCCAACATTACAAGGTTAGCGAGGTACGCTGCAGATTATATACGTAACCCAATAGGTAAGATTGATCGTTTCATTGATGGTTTAAAACCATTTCTCCATCGAGCTTTAGTATCACAATCCTTCTCATCATTCAAAGATATTGTCTCGTGTGCTATCAAGACAGAAAAGGAATTCTATAAGTCTTATGACAACAAAGTAAAGCAAGAGAAGAAGAGAACGGTGGAACAACGGATGGATAAAGGGAAAAAGGGAAATAAGGATTTTCCATTATGTGATAATTGTGGGAAGATTCACCCAGGTGCTTGCCTAAAAGGAATGGGAGTTTGTTATAAATGTGGAGAAAAAGGTCACCAGGCTCGTGATTACAAGGGAATGAAAGAGGCTATCAATGTTTAATGCTACAATTGTAGAGAAATGGGCCAATATGCAAATGAATGTCCAAAGCATCAGGGAAACTTACCTCAGAAAATGCAAAGGGATCAAGGAAAATCTTATGCTGTTACTACAGTTGAAGAAGAATAATTAATGTATTGGTGCTTTTGGACTCATGGATTATATTATGGTTATTAGAATAATGTGATATATATATATAAGGATTGTACAACAGTACTTATTGATTTCAGTAAGGTTTTAATATGATGAAGGGAATCATATTTTTAGTATGTGACAAAAAGAGAAACTATAATTTGTTTGGGGAATCTGATAAATTGATTTTGGAATTAAGAGACCTTTTAGAGAAAGTCTGGACAGAGGTATTTTGGATAACTATAAAGGTTGGAGTGGAGTAAGTTGATCTTTGGATAGTATTGTTTAAGGTTAAAAAAATTTATGAAAATTATTTTTGGAATATTATAATACTATAGTTTTAGGAAAAGGCAACCTGTTGGGTGGGGCATAACCCGTCGCGTCGGACAAAGCTGCAGGAATCGAACCCACAATCATAGTGCGACATGCCTTTATTTCCAACCACTAGCCTACAGGAAGTCCTTGTTTATTAAAAAATAATTTTACTAATCTAAATGGTATGTGTTAACATTTGGAACCTTATACAATTAGGATAATTATAATATTTTTGAGTTCTATTATCTTTTTGAGTGAAAGATGAGTTGAAGGTAGAAACTCAACTTGTAAAGCATAAATATATATATATACCTATAACTTATTCTATGAATAAATTAATTCTTAAACTTTATTAAAGGGATATTAAAACAAAAAACTGTGTTATCCTAATACCTTATGTCTTGTTGAACTGATGATATTTTAAATCAACACAGATTGAAGGCTTTGAGGCCCTCAATTTGACACTTGATTGTGATTGATGACCTCAATCACTCCCTACAAATATTTACGTTTTTCCTCCAATTATATTTCTCTAATTTCCACCAATGTTCTCCTTATCGAGATCATAATTTGGTGGTGACTTTTTCATTTCCATTTCCCTCTTATTAAGGCTAAATTTTATTAACCTTATCTCCGATGTGGGTTTTCCACAAAGGTATTTTCTATTTTCAACCTTTTATTTTCAAATAAAAATTTCAAATTGCGAGGACACAATTTATTTAAGGAGGGGAGAATGTAACACCCCGAGCTTCCACGATAAGCCTCTCTTTCAATAATGCAATAGCTTGCATTGTACGCAAGTTCGAGTTCTAACACACCGCGACTAATCAAAGTAGCCGTTATGAATAGTAATAACCACTTTTTAAAATTATAGACATTTTATATTTCAAAATGGACTTCATTTTTGTATTCGTAATATCGAAATTACCCTAAGATGATTTTTTTTGTAATTTTCTGAGAACTTCCAATTTTTTATGAATAGTGAAAAATACTTAAAACAACTTTTTTAGTCAAAATAATTTATTTTGATAAATTAAAATATTTAGTATTTTTAAAGTATAATTAGAATATATTTTTACCATTTTATCCAATGGTGGTCATTAGAATTAATTTAACATTGAAATTGGACATAAACAATTGCCAATCTTTTGATATAAATTGTTTCTTAAAAACACGCTATTTGTTGTGACGGCGGGAATTAATTATAAAATTAATTAATGAAACTTAGATGTTTGGAATTTTGTAAAATAGACATCATTTATGAATTCAGAATATCAATTATAGCTTAGGGTGAAATTTTGGCATTGTTTAGAAAAACTTCAATTTTGATGAATAGTGAAACCACTAAGTGGTAGTTAAATAACTGATTTTTCGTTTAAATGAAATGTTACCACTTATGTGTTTTGATTTTCAAAAATCCGACATACATGGTTGTCATTAAGAAGTAAAATGTGGTTCAATGAGATTAAAATAATTTTTGGTGAATAGTAACTTTTAAGTTCTTAATCGCGATTAGAGGTAATTAGTGTAGTTTAAGGTAAAAATAATGTTTTAATAATATGAGATGAGCTTGACACATGTCCTACCCTCATTGGATGTGCCATGGCCGACCAAGACAATCCATGGGTCAACTTGGGGACCCCATGGAGCCACTTTAGTTGGAAAATGACATAAATACCTTTTATTTAATGTTAGACACAAACATGAAATGTTTACTAAAACAATTTTTACATGGGGTTATACAAGTCATATTTTTGACTATAAAAAGTAATTTGAAAGCTAAAAAGACTTCCTACATCATAGTGTTATTTTATAATTTTTAGACCTTAAATAAATTAAATTATTTATGACATCATGATGATGCAGCGATGACCTCATTATTTAACGATTTAAATAAAATAAAGAGATAATGTAAAATCCAAGGCATAAACTTGTCAAAAACCTATTGGATGAGTAGATTTCTAACCCTTATCACCTTATCCTAGAATTATATAAGTGTGGGACCTCTAAAATCCGAAACTCATTTTATAATAAAGTGACTTTTCTTTACTTTCCAAGAGTGCCCCTCCTCTCCACTTATAAAAGGCCCCCACCTCTACCACCTCATTCACACTTTCATGCCATTTGGCTCGGCCATCCTCTTCCCAAATACTCTCCCAACTTCCCCCTCATACTCCTAGAAGCCTCACTTTGGGCAGAACCCTTCCCAAGGAAGCCTTTTGCTCAAATCAAAAAGAGTTACCCGATTTTAAGGTAATGTCCTCTCCAATGTTGTTTTGTTTTATTTTTCTTCTCCAACCTGCTAAACTCTTTTTATTCATTTCTTTTGTAACAACACCAGTATCCTCAATATACTAGGATGTTGTTATAAGAAGGATTAGAGCTACACTTACACACACCTACATCTAATGGTTAAAGAACATACTGTTTCTGTGGATGGTGAATTTCTGCCTCACGAAATGATGATTGTTCAACACTCATATAACACCTTCAAAGGTGGCCATTAAGATGTCACTATATTTATATATGATATATAATATGTTTATGTTTTAATTATGCTTCTGTATTTCTAATTCATGGCATAATATATGATTTCCATTATGGGTAAACACGATAATTTCATTTTAGGAAGTGCGGACTACCACCCCCTCAAAGTGATGTGAATCATTAATGCCATATGTGGGATGTATAAAGGATGGAGTAAATGATATTATATATGATATAATACTGGAACTATATTATACCTTTATATAATTATGATTTCATTCCATTAAATACGAAATAGAAACGAAAGTAGCGTTCATGCGTACGTACGGCTTACCGTCTCCATGAACGGTGAATTTCATTTCTTACCTCTAAATGTTATGTAATATTATAAATGCATGTATATACTGGATATATATGATATATATGATATCTACATCATGAAAATAATTCTGGATATAATGGATATATCACCACAAGAACAACTTGTAATTATAAGAATTTTATTTTTGACTCAAGTACCTAAGATCGACAAAATGACCTTTATAAACTTAAATAATTACATAATGTTCATATCATGGTAATAAGGGATATAAGAGGAATAATGAACATGAAAAAGGTTCTTATGTAAATAGAAATTAACTCTAGTTTATTATTCAGGAGGTTAAATAACGGTCGAGTCAGGACAGGACGCAAGGTAAGGATATTTCTTAACCCAACATCCATTCTTTGGGTTAATCTCCTACTTTAAAATTATGTCATGATATTATTATGTCTTATTTTGTATTTTTACTTTCTTTATGTGTACCTATAGTGAATACACATAATAGATCTATTTTATTTTAAAAATGATCTTTTTAAGGACTTCGTCTCAATCTCATTTCATTGAGGCATATTTGATTTTATACACAACTTTCTTTTATACGGTGTATAAACCCCATTGAATTTTACATTTATTCAAATGGAATATTTTTTATACGAAGCATTTACTAAAAGACAAAAGGGAATGTTTTTGTCGTACGTATGCGGCGACAACGAATTCTCCGCCACCGTGACCATTATTTGAGTTTCGGCTTCCTTTATAAGCCATACCTTTTTTAAAAGAAAAATAAATACCATGTTTTACCTTTCTTTTATTTTGGAATTGAAAATGGTTTTGAAAGTGTTTTTATTGTATCAATGTGTTGTATTGATATCTTGTGATTGAAATGTGGAAATGTTATGTTTCCTTTATGCATGTTTTATGTGATACGATTATGTTATGGTTTATGATATGTTTAAACCTATTCATATGAGGAATGAATTGGACTTAATAAGTGATGGGTGGAGCCCGGTATAGCTCCTAGATGCATCGGTAGGTCTCGTGAGACAAACTAGTGTCTTGGCATGAGGACTTGACAAAATATTATTTGTGGTCTTGGCACAAGGCCTTGGCTACGTGGTTATGATAGTCTGGAATTATGCATTCCATCATTATGAAAGTGGTTATTGATATTGTATGTGATTATTCGACTAGTAGAATATCCATGTGAATAAGTAAATGGAATTATCTCATTTTACTTTTGCCATATTATGTTGAAGTTCAAGTTTAAAAGGCTTTTGTTTTAGTCATACATTTCCTTAAATGTTTATGTTTATTTATGAAAGCTTCCGCAATATTGTTATCCTTACTGAGCATCTGAGCTCACCCCTCTAAATGTTTTAATATTTTTTAGGATGTGAAGAAGTATAATATGAATGACCTGCAGGGATAATATAAGGGGATATGAAGAGAAGATGTTGTAGTTTTGTTTTACTTTATGATGTAATGTAAGACTTATGAATGTATCTAGTGTTTCCAAGGCTACTAAACTAATCGGTCTTTCGAGGCTTGATCTTTTTTTATCATTCCAATGTTACGAATTAATGCACCGACTCTGGGTAGCTGGGGTCTGGGCGTTACACCTAGAGTTTGTTTGTTTTAGGTAGTGCTAGGTTTTCTTAGGCTAGGTGTTGTTTAAGCGGTATTGTAGCATTTGTTCTTCCCTATCCATGCTCCCCATCCAGTCTGATCAGTTCCTATTTCTATATATGTTTAGATGGAAAAATTTCCCATTAAAAACAACATAGATGATGAACCATTATTGATTCATAGGATATATATTTTAATGGTGGGTAAACTCATATAAAAATAGCCATCTAACCTAAATGCACTAAAAAAATGCCTCCATATGTTTGGCACCTGGAAGAAGTTGTGCCCATAAGAAAAATAGGATTAAGTCACCTGATCTTTGAATTATTATATAAAAAATATATGAAAAAGTTTCTACATGAAAGAACCAGTTCATTTGAAATTCACCTAATCTTAATAGATGACCTGAAAAATGGGAGTCAATTTCTAGAGTATCACCTTCACAAAAGTAGTATTACAGGTCCTCCGTAAAGATATCCCCTTTAGTGGAATATCAAAACAAACATTTCTGAATATCGATAGACGCATCATAAGTTTTATTAATTATGATCTCTCATATTCAATCCTCTCGGGGTCATACTATTTGGTATACAAGGTTGGAAATTTGAGAAGAATAAAATTGTCACACAACGCAAAGGAGCTTTCATTATTTTTATTTCACATATTTTTTGGACTACAATTGATATCATTTTATTGGAATTTAAAAATTAATAAAATAGAAAAATTAAATGGAAAAATTAATGAAATAAAATAACCACATTAAATAAACACGTTAATGAAAAGAAACATCGACATTAAACAGACATGTAGGAAGAAGACATGCGGGGGGAAACATGTTTAGTTAATACACGCTGCCAAAAAAAAACTCAGGGTAAATAAGTGTGAGCTCCTTGATGTGAGAGTTTTTTTATTTCATTTCCAACACTCCCCTTCAATAAAAAAAATTTATTCATTATGATTGTTTTTATGAGATTTTAGAATACATATATTTTTAATGCCTATGTGAAAATATCAACCACTTATTCTGTAGTATGACAATATTCCAATTTTATCATTTTATGCTTCACATGATCTCTCTAAAAATGGAATCGGGTATCAATAAGTTTGCTTCATCCATGCTGCACTGGATTTTTAGCAAGATCAATTACTAAATTGTTATCCACACATATAAATGTTGATCCATCATGTGGATTCTTCTTCTCCTTCAGGAGATATCTCAACAGGATTCCTTCTCAAAAAGTGGACAATGTAAACACATAATCTACTTCACATATAGACAAGGTGACCACAATTTGTTTCCTTGAATTTCATGTGAAATCCATTATTCCAAGAAAAAATACATACCAGTGGTGCTTTTTCATTCATCTTGGTCACCTCCCCAGTCACTATATCAGTATCCATGCTGATTTACTTCTTTATGGTATGGATAAAAAACAAATCTATCTTTCCATTAACATAACTGAGGATATGTTTAGATACCAGCCAATGTGAAAATTTTGGTGATTTCTTGTAACTTCTTAGAATCCCAACACTATAGAAAATATTAGTATTTGTGAATGTGAGATACTATAGGAATCCAATCATACTCTTGAATAATGTCGAGTCAATGTTTTTTCCTTCTCCATATTTTGTCTGTATTAATCTACTTGCTATAGGTTTGTTGAAAATATTACAGTTTTCCATATTTAACAATTCAAGAAACTCCCTAGAATAACTATTCTATGAAATATAGATTACTCCATGTTTTTTCATTACCTCTATGCCTATAATGAATTACATGAGTCCTTCATCAGTCATATAGAACTCTTTGAACCTGGTATCCTTAAATTCATCGATCATTGATCATTTGTTCCCTATAAATAGAAATTCATCAACAAAAAAGCATTCAATAACTATGTCACCAGACCCACTCTTCTTAATGTAAGATTCAGGACCAAATGGACATTGGGAGAAGCCGTTATCTTGAAGAAAGCTTTCAATGAATGTATTACAAGCTTGAGGAGCCTACTTCAACCCATGATGATCATTCTTCAGTCAATGCACTTTGTCTTCCTACACTTCCATAAAAAATCCTTCAGGCTGGTAAACATAGAACTCTTCCTCTAGAATACCATTTAAGAATGCACACATCACATCCAGTTGATAGATCATCCAAATTTGATGAACAACATAGGAGATAATCAACCTTACAATGTCCAGTTGAGCAATCAGAGAAGATATTTCTTCACAGTCTACCCCATACTTCTATTTTTACCCTTTTTCTATGAACTTTAGTTTGTAGCCATCGATTTCACCCTCAAAATTTCAAATGATCTTGTACACCCATTTGATACCTATTATTTTTTCAATTATGATGTTTAGTCAGATCCCATGTGTCATTTTTCACTATGGTATGGATTTTTACATAAATATTCATTCTCTGACATTCTTACCTCATGGATTCCTGAAACGTTAGAGACTCATGATCTGCATATAGACAAAAAAATTACATCTTTGGTTTTCTCATAAATGTGTCCTAAGGATTTCATTTTTATGGGTGAAATGGGTGCGGATGAGCTCACCAAATTTTGACATTACTGAGTCCTTTCAGAAGTGATCGAATGTCCTCCTAGACTCATGTGTACTAACAATGTGATCCATGAAGGTGTTGCTGGTATTTTCTCTGGATGATCATGCCTTTATTCCAGATCTTTTTTTCCAACTGGTATCTATTGTTTGATTTTTCATTATTCCATTTTTCGGTGTCTTCCTCACTAAATACCACATCTTTACTCACCACATATTGATTGGTTAGTGTATTTTAGATCATATATGCTTTAGAATCATCACTATAGCCTATGAATATGAACATTTTCACCAAAACAACCAAGCTTATTTCTTCTTGCATCTAGAACATGAGTGTAGGAAGCACACCCAATGATTCTAAAGAGAAATAATCCAAGTTGGTAGCCACTCCATGCCTCTTGTGGTGTCATGTTTTTGACCTTCTTGGTTAGACATCGATTGAGAAGATAGGAAGTACATGATACTACTTCGGCCTTGATTTTCTTTGGCTTGCCTTTATATTTAAGCATGGTCCTTTTCATGTCAAGGATGATGCAGTTCTTCCTTTTTTCAATTAAATTCTACTATGGCATGTAGCAGTAATATATATTTGATGCCTTTCCCATACAAAAAACATGAAATTACATTGAAGTGTATTCTTCACCTCTTTCATATTTGAGAACATTGATTCTATAACAAAATTTTGCTTCAACACGAGCATTGATCATTTTAATGATTGAAAATGCAGAATATTTTACATTGATGATATACACCCACAGTTTCCTTATAAATGCCTCAATTAGTGTAATAAAAGATCTATTACCACCAAGTGAGGGTGTCTCAAGTGGTGCACCGATATTAGTGTGAAATATCTAAAGTGGTTCATTTTCTCTTATGGATACTCCACTTAAGATAGTTTTCCTTTGTTTCTTGATGAGTGTACATGCCTCACACACATGATTTAGAACATTAATCTCCATCAATCCATGCACCATGTTTGACGAGGATAGAATTTTAAGCCCACAAAAATGTAGATGTCTGAAGTGAAGATTCAATCTCCATGAGTCATTCTTCATGAGTCCAAATAGACACTTCTAGACCTTTGTGTAGATAGTTTGAAGAAACAAAAAAATCTTCACCATTTAGACTTGAAAAACAAGAATCCTCTTAGCATCCCTTACAGAAAAAATTTATTCTACATTTGTATAACATACCTCTTCTCAAGAAGTTGGCAGAGACTAATGATATCATATTCCATGATTGGAACACAATACAGATTAGAGAATTAATTTTCCTCACCATTCTTCATATAGACGTTTATTTTATCATTTCCAATCACATTTACCTTTGATGAGTCTATAAATATCACATCACCATGATCTTCATTGGTGAGTTCCTAGAAAAATTATTTGTTACCACTCATGTTGTATATTGCACCTATGTTGAGATACAACATATCGAGGTGTTCACATGCCTTTTCTTGTACGAGGGGAAGTGTCGAAACATATTCTTCATGATGAGATGTTTCAGAATAGTTGTATCATTCATCATGATCCACTTTTCTCCAAAAATCAGAGGCATAATGGAAATATTTATTACAGCTGTGGAATTGAATTTTCCTTGCATTTCCATGACCACTCATGAATCGACCTCCACCATTACCTCCCCAATGAAAGATGGTAATATTTTTTTGATTTTGTTGATGTATTAGATAATATCCACAACCTCTTCCTCTTGCATGATGATTTCATCATTGTGTCTGGAAATTATTTTTCCTTTTAGAGTCATGTTGGACTCTAAGTCACACTTTATTGTTGATTCGGCACTCATTTGATTCTGTTTCTCTTGCACTTGCAATGACCCCATCAGTTCATCTGTCGGTAGTTTCTCCAAATCCGTTGATTCTTAGATTTCCACAACCACATAGTCTTACTTGGTTGTGAGAGATCGATGTGATTTTCCAATAACTCGATTGTACTCTACTATTTCACCCTTAATTTTCAAATTCCTAACAATAACAATTAATCTTAAGCAATAATCAGAGACACTCTCACATTCTTTCATGTGTGCAACATAAAACCTCACTCTTAATTTTTGAATTCATACCCACTTCACTTGATCAACACCCTTGAAAGTGGTAGAAAGGGTATCCCATGCATTATTTCTTAATGTTTCTCCTGTAATCTTTTGGAACGTTGTATCATATAACCCTTGATAGAGAAGGAATAATGTCTTGTTGTATTTTTTTTAGGGTCCATGATATATTCGTTCATGAAGGTGGATTATTCCTCCATAGAGTGTACAATATACCCATTAGTGGCGATCTCCTATAATTCTTGTGACCCAAATAATGCCTTAATTTGGATGGGAGACCTTTTTTAGTTGTCCATAGACAGCTTTAAAACATGCTGATGAATTTAAACCATCTTAAAAAAGATTAAAAGATATTAGTAACCGGGCTCTTATACAATTTTTTGGCTATACAAGCCGAGAAATTTGAGAGGAATAAAATTGGCACACAACATAAAGGATCATTCAAAAATTTTATTTCACATATTTTTTGGAATATAATTGAAAACAATTTATAGCCATTTACAAAGGAATGAAATATCCAAATTAAATGGAATCATTAATGAAATAATACTTCTACATTACACGTATATATTATTAAAAATAATAGCCACTTAAAAAAACATACTGGGAGAAAAAAATAGGGGGCAAACGCGTGTAGTTAATCCACTATGGAAAAAACGAGGGGAAAATAAATGTGGGCATCTTGATGTGTGGGTTCTTGTTTGCATTTCCAATACATATGTGTGGATCAACGTACTCATCGAGGTGGCACAACCTCCTACGAGTGGAACATTTTATTCCATGAAGGATTGTTGAATATGGATCCAACTTGAATAATAAAAACCGTATATAATATGGTTTTTTGGGGACATATCAGACAAGAGGAAAATGAGTGCATCCCTTGGGTAACAGATGTTATAGGTAAGATCATACTCTAATATTACCAATGGATCTAGGTGAATAAATCAAGGATTCCCTTCAGTCTAGAAGTGGAAATAAAATATGAATGTTAATATATTTAAAATTAATTTAGTTTTCAATCATCCTCATCTCCAGTGAAGTGGATGTAGAAAGAAAAATTATCTTCTAGTATTTCATATCGCTCGATGTGAAAATGAAATGATTCCCTACATTCTATATGAAGAAAGTCAATTAGATATAGAAAATATTTTGATGGACATTAGTTTATAATCCCCCCTTAATCCATCAAAAGTTTTCATTCTAGGTACTCTACCTACATTCATAGATCACAGATACATTGATCACAAAAAAATTCCAATATTAAAAAAAATGATTAGAATCACATAGGTACCACATAATAACATAAAAAACCTTCATCAAGGACTACCACCATTATTGCCGACTCCCCAAACTGACAAATGTCATCCCATTACCCCACTTAGCCTAAAACCCATTCATCATGAACCATCCATCCCCCGAGACATCTACACTAATACTTCCACATTTTCCACCCATTGTTCTTAAAAAGTCCCATTAAAACAAACTAAAAATGACCTTAAAAATAATTGAACATCAAGGGGGAAATTTAATGGTGAATGTGGCATTTACCTCTCTACGCCGGAACCCGGTGAGTCCAAAAGAACCCTTGAGAGCTCACTTGCTTGGAAAAAACTTCCAAAGAGATTGAAGATAATGAAAGATAGTTATTTTATCCAATAATAATAGGAGGATAGTTTCTCAATCCATCCATGCCTATTTTAATAAAAAAAATTGTGCTTGATTTCCATGGGCTCTATAACCTATAGACAGTTCGAATACTTTAGAACTGAAGCAGTAAAAGGGTCCCTAGAATGGGTTTTTAATCCAAATATATTCTAAAAATAAGGACATGTGTGGAATACCTTCCATTGAGGGGTTTTTGAGGATATTTATCAATAACTATCTATGTCCACATGAACATCCACTACCTGTTATTGAAGGAGGATGATATTAGGATTACAAGATTCACTCCAAATAATATTGTGGCCTCTATCCAATGGCATGGAGTTCCCACCATAGTTTTTGTGGGGTTCCATCAGTTGCCTTAAAAAATTTAATTTAATGTCCTATGATCCTCAATGGTCAATTAAGAGTTCTCTTTTGCAGCCTCATCCAATTTATGGGGACTTCAATGAAATTATTATTCACAGAGAAAAGAGAGGGGGTTTCTATAGATCCTATTCTCATAAGAGTGACTTATTATGGGAAGTTCATGTCATGAGTCTCTCTTACATGGGACAAGATGGAATCTCTTTCACATGGTTCTTTGTGTGCTCAGAGAAAACCTATATTGTAAATCATTTGGATATATTCTAGGCTTCTTCCAATTGGATAACCATATTCAACATATTCCATGTTTCTCATCTTAACATAGCCATGTGGACAAATACCATATTATCATAAATCATAATACTAACCATAGTAATATGAGACAAAGTAGGCATTTTAGATTTGAAAGCTATAGGATGATGGAAGGAGAATCTGGTTATATTATTAAATCAAGATGGAATATTGAAGGTCGTGGTGTTCATAATAATATCCACCAAATATTAAATAACATTATGTACATGAATTGTAGTCAGTTTCAACAACCATATCATCAATGCATTTCTATATATTGAAGGAATAAGAATATTCACTCACATCCTCTATCATGTGATACCATATATAGAATATCCACCATGGAAAATGGTCTTAATAATGATCTCAAAATGAAAGAATCCTACATGCTAATGTGTACGTGTGACAAACCAAATAAAAAGGGTGACACAAAACAAATTATTTACATAAAAAAGATTATTAGAGGGGATATATTTACATCATTTCTTATCTGACAACTCCAAAAGTTAATACCACTCAAAGTAGGATGATATAAATAGCCTAATCATGATCTATTTCCAAGATCTCTACTAAAATGTCTAGAATATTTATTAAAAAATCCACCTTTTATTTTAATCAAATGTCGTATTATCTATTACGGATATAAAACACATCAACTTATTCAGTTCTATTTTATCCAATGGGATTTAAATGAATTTTAACCATCTTTTCCATTGATAATAAAGATTTTTAACAATGATCATAGGATTAATATAAATATAGGATTTTGATAAATCCCAATTGAAATAGAGAAAGGATGTGATGGCCTCTACAAGTAGGATAATTCCATATAAAGCCAAATTATCATAGACTTCGAGGGAGATAACATCTATAAATGTTTTCCTTGAAAAAACCAAATCTGAGAACCCATAACATACACATGAGTGAAACCGTTTACTGGAGAAGTTCAAGCTCATCGATATCACGAATAAAACCATGTATGCCAAACCACCCCATGAAAGGCCCATCATCACAAACCTTACCCTTATGGAATGTTCTATTGTCTTAAAGGGACATTGTTCAAAACATTAATAATATGAATATGTATACTGAATTTTTAATAGAAAAATTTCATATTTTCTACTTATCGTTACACTAAAAATGATTTAGATTTTAAAATAATAAAAGACCAATTTTATAGTTAATTAGTATTAAATTTCAATTAATTATGTTATTTTGATTAATTAATAGAATTTAGAAATTAATAAAAAAAATATTATTTTGAAATATTTATTATTAAAGAAAATAATTATATAATTTCTATGAAGTCAAAATATAACTTTTGAATGTGTTTGAAAACTGTTATTGTCAAAAAAGCAAGAATTTCTCAATAAATGGTGATTTTATTTCAAAATTGAAAATTCACATATTTGAAGAATTAAGTGATAAAAAAATATTGTATTTGGAAAAAAATATTTCAATTATCCATTAGTTAATTTTTCTATATTTTATGAGAAATTCAACTTTTCAAGAAAAAATTAAATACCGTATAAATATACATTGTTTATTATAACATCATAGTGAAAAAAAGATGTTTAATAAATAATATAATTGGTATCTATGACCAGATCTATTTTTTAGCTTTTATATAATGTGATTTTATATTTATTTTATTAATTTAATAAATCCTTACTGAATGTTCCAAAAAAATTAATACAATTATTATAAATGAAATCATTTATTTAATAGAATGACTTACATACACCTAATCAAGGGTGTTATTTTATAATGTTAGGCCATTATAATAATAATATAATGAAAACCGCTACTATATAAAATAATACATTGGTAAAAACCATGATAAGGTTTGTGGTTTCATTTATTTTATGACCAAGATTCCAAAACTTGTGTTTGATAAAAAAAATGAATTCCCTACTCATGTCCTATTTAAACATACCCAATATCCCATTTCTATTCACTAAAAATCCATTTATAACTACCATAATCTACCCACCCTTATATAGAGTCCTCACAAGGTGCCTCAATATCTCAAGAATCCCATCACATGCATTTGAAGTCACACTCTCATGGTAAGGCTTATTTTCCTATTCATTATTCAACTATCTTCACTATATTATGCCTCTTATATCTATTTTTTTAACATTGGGATATGTTCTTCCATATACAAATGACATAAGTTATGATTCATAAATAATTATATACCAATTTCACACTCATTATTCCCTCTCAGAAAAATTTATACTCCCGTGTTATGTTTCCAAAATGTCAACATGATTTGTCATGCCTAAAAAGTGTGTAGTGATTAACCATACCCATTTCTTATCAAGGGTGTTCAATTTTATGAACTTTTACTTCATGATTTAGAATCAAATGAATATATAATACACTCATATACCCAAGAATATAATATTAAGATGCATCAATCCATGTTGTCTAATCCTTGTGGAATACATATGTATTAGAATCAATTGAATGTGATGGTTGCTCTTGGAATTATATACCTCTCCAATGCATTGGGTAATGTTTACTATCATGAGACATCACGTTGAGATATGGAGAAAACCTTATTATTTTATGATACTTTTTCAATCCATATTTTTATTGTAGTTATCCATGAACTATGTTTATAATGAAGTGTTTGGAGTTGTTCAAACATTTCCCATGTTGCTATAATGATTATCATGCCATATCATGTCTCATTGTTTATGTTTAGGATTCGTACTTATTTTATTCCTCAACCGATAATCCTATGGTATAACATTTATTATTCTCTCCATGTTACTCCATTTAAATTACATTTATGGATATTATATATTACCCCATTCTTATTTATGTCTCAAGGATATCTTAGGCAGTTTTCACTGGGAGCATTGTACAGAAAATTTCAATAATGATTATTTATTCATTTTTTTATGTTGTCATTTAATGTAGATATTTTTAAAAGACAATATAATTATTAATTTTGGAGAATTTATTATGTATAAAGTTATGTAATAAATAATTTACCAATTTTAAATATTGATCAGGGTTTGAATAGATGGAATACAAAGAAATCATTTAGTTATTTTTTGGATTTGGATTAGAAAACTATGGCCAAAACCTTGGGGATACAGTCTATTATGAGAAAACATCACTAACTTATATATATATATATGGTAAGTGTTTTATCAAAAAATATATCCAAGATTTGATACTAAAAAAGGATGTGGCTCTAGCATGGATTTTTATAGGTTTAAGACGAAAAAACATCACTTTAAGCATGACATGACTGAGAAAAGATGTCGAACAATGATCCATGTTGCACACCTGGTTTGATACACGTGGTGGATATGGTTTTTTAATTTATATGTTCATTACAAACCATTATTAAGGTAAAAATACCCATACGAGTATATGATAGGATATAGATCAAAGATAATATAGATTGAATCCTATAAATTCATAAGTTATGATAATACTTTTAATTTATATGTTAAAACATTTATGTCATATGATTATCGTTTATATGATTAATATTCTAACAACAGTCATCCAAAATTTCCTCTTTATTGTATCCAAAATCCTAAAATAGGCGTAATTAGGTAAAAAATAAATGTGACATGCAATGTGATGACTATTGTAAGGAGTTTCCCAACTCAATAGGAGAGGGAATCACAATATTCATTAGGATAAATTCTCAGCTGACTCAGGTTCAGATTAAAATCCTAGATCAGAAGGACCACCTAAACACTCATAAGCAAGGAAAAGAATCAATTGAGAACATTATGCAAAAAGGTCCCCCAACCGTCAATGGATAATCTGGTCTACTAATCGTGGAACAATTCATCAACTGCATTGAGAATATCTTCTCTATCCTTGAATGGTTTGAGAAAGGGAATGCTTTACTGGCCATTTATCCTATAAATGGACAATCTAAATTTTGGTGGACATTAATCATGAAAAGAATCTTGGGGAATGAATAAAAGATATGGGGTGAGGGGATTCCAAAAATATGTTTTTGGATAAATATTTTTCCCACATCCTCTGAATCAAAATGGAAATATATTACATTTTCTCAAGAAAAAAGAAGAAAATCTATTGGGTAATAATTGGAAAATATCATCGTACTTCCACGATACACCTATGGATTTTTTTCCACAAAATGAAATCATTACCACTTCTTTGTTGGATTAAAAAATAGTCAATATAAATCCATAGTGATCTGATACATTGATAGCTATAAAGAAATAGTACAGTGTTTCCTTGAAAGAAAATAGTGATTTTTGAATCTAAAGCATATCAGGGTTATAATATTTGGAATGTGATTTTAAATTCATGTGTTCATATGGAGAAATATAATTGTGGTAATAAATTTTAACATCCCACATTCCAAATGTTCCAAATGAAGCACCTGAGAAAAAGCTGAAGGGGAACGAGGAAATGATTTAGGTGTAGCGAGGATTGGAAGATAGATAGTGATTTCTTGTAAGAAAAGCCAATCAGTGTGTTTGTAGAAATTAACCCTATAGTAAACCCTCAGTGCATTGTATAATAAATAATCTTCAAGGAACAATGGATCTATGAAAACTAGTGCACTATGTCAAGGGTATTCAAAGACAACCAATAACCTCCATGGAAAAAGGGAGATCTTTTCCCATCAAAACCACTGAGGTGGATCCTGATAATGAAGTGGTGACAAGTTATCTTGTAATTAATTCAATAATAGTGAATGTAATTGTTGATTTTGGTTCTATTCATTCACTCATATCACAATATTTTAGTATAACTATTCAAACACCACCACAAATCATGGAAGTAGAGTTTGTTGTTGAAAATGAAAATTCGGGAAATTATCTCATCCTAAGTATTTAACTTCTGCCCTATCAAAATATTTGGGGTGAACATCTTAGTGAACCACTTCAAAATACCTTTGGTGGAATTTGATGAAATCCCGGGAATGGATTAGATTTACCTATATAGAGCCAACATAAATTTCCTCAAGAAGGAAACCATGATCCACATCATGAATCATCCTCTGATTCTGTACAAGTGAATGGAAGAGGAGGATTCTTCTTTAGAACCCAAATCTCAAGGAGGGGTATTATTTCCCTATGAGAAAGAATATATATCTTCAAGGACCGAGTTCAAGGAATGAATCATCTTTGATTACATTCCCTTTTTTAGGAAATATGATGATGTGGTTCCAATGCAATTTCCTAATATTTCTCCTAACCGAGAGGTTTCATTTTCAATCGACCTTATACCTAGGGAATTAATATTATCCCTAAATCTATACATAATTTTTACTGTAGAAAATAAAGATATGAAGAAAAAATTATATATGAATCTTTATAAAGTGTTTATACACCCAAGTACTTAACCATGGAGTTTATCATTCCTCTTCATCAAGAAAAAGGATAGTTCAATGTGAATTTTCAAAGATTATTTTTATCTCAACAAGATCTATATAATGAAAAATTATCCTCTACCTGGGATTTATTAATTTTTTTAATAGCTATGTAGATTAAAATACTTATCTATGGTGGATTTTTGGTTGGGGTATTACTAATTTTGTGTGAAATACAATATCCATAATACTTCATTTTTCACAAGGTACTTGCACTATGATTTCATAGTAACGCCATTCAGACTCACCAATTCCCAAGAAAACTACATGGAATTGATTAATATAGTATTCAAAAATTACCTAAAATAATAAATGGTAGATTTTATAGATGATATTCTAAAATATTCCAAAATAAAGGTGGCTTATAATGAGTATCTTAGAGTTGTGCTAAATACCATGGAATATTTATGCAATGTAAAGAAAATGCACGTTCTTGTTGAAGGAAGTCTAACTATTTTTTAATATGATCGCAGTAAATAGAATATTTATGGACCCTTTAAGGAAAATGAAATTGAGTATTGGATGAGGCCATCGTCTATGCCAGATATAAATATTTTCCTTGAATTGGGAGGGTATTGTCATCGATTTATGAGAAATTTGAAAATATTATCAAACCCTCTAACCAAGTTAACATGAAAGGGAGTCAAGTTTTATTGGAATTATTAAGTTGAAAAGAGCATCAAGGAGTGGAAAATGTGTTTTATCTCTACACCTATACTCAAAAATCCCATAAGTGGAGAAATTTTCATGGGATTTAGTAATGCTTTGATGAATGTATTGGGATGTGTGTTAAGGAAAAACGAAAAATTGATATCCTATGGTTCATGGAAGATGATATTTCACTAATAGAATTACCCATCACAAGATAATTATTTTGATATAGTGATAATCATAGTGAGAATATGTTTGTATTATCTCTTTGGATATAAGATTGAAATATATATGGATCACTAAAGACTCATGTATATATTCACATAGAAAGAGATAAATATGCACCAATGCAGATGGTTAAATTTGATTAAATAATATGACTATTCAATTCACTACTATCATAGGTAGGTGAATAAAGTGAAACATTATATATATATATTAATTATCCAGTAATTATATCATTGATGAAAATTTATAAGGATATCATCTTCAAAGATTTTAAAAGTATGCAAAACAGAATCATAATGGGAGGAATATCATCAATCATTTCACAAATAATTACTCAACTTCCCCTTCATGAGATTAAAAATAAAGCTCAAAGATATGACATGGGAATTCTGATAAAATTTAATGATATAACAAAAATGAAAATTTCAAACATCAGTATTAATGAATAAGGATTTTTAAGATTTGGTTCATTCCTATATGGAGCAATAAATCTAGAGTTATAGGATTTATTGGATGGTGTACATAGTTTTAATTTCTCCATCCATGTATAAATAAAAATGTTCTATAAAGATATATGAGAGCTCGATTGGTGGTCCAACATGAAGAAGGATATCAAAAAATATAAATCAAGAAGTCTTATATGTCAAAAAGTGAAGGATGAAAGAAAAATCTACATGGGGATGACACAACCATTACCCATTCCTACATTGAAATGTGAAAACATCACCATAGACATTGTGCCTAGTATTGTGAATTAAAAAAGGGGAAATAATTATATATTGGTTGTGGTGGATTATCTTATAAATACATCACACATCATTACAATTCAATCAAACTTCTCAGTCTTTCAACTTGAAAGGATATACATTAGAGAAGTGGTGAGGCTAAATGAAAAACCATTATATATTTTATCTGATTGAGACCAATATTTACCTCTATGTTATAAAAGAGTCCACAACATGATCTAAATATAGAGTTGAACTCTAATACTGTTTATCAAAATAAAACTGAGGGCTAATCTGAGTAGAATATTTAGACACTTGTGGTCATGTTGAGAAGATTCTCAATTGACTTCAAAGGGGGATGAGACCAACAAATTCCTCTGGATGAGTTCTCATGAAATAATAGTTTACACTAAATAATTCAAATGGATCCTCAAAAATCAATTTATAGGAAGCTCTTAAAACACCAATATGATTGGATGATGTTGTGGAATAAAAACTACTATGTCTTGAAATAGTCAAAGAAATGGTGAAAAATTATAAGACCATTTAGAAACACATAATGACTAGTCAGATTCAACAAAAGAGCTATGATAAAAATTATTGACGATATATAGAGTTTTATGTTGGAAACGAGTAATATTATTCTTATATCAATGAAATAAATTCAGGAAATATTGGAAGAAGGAAAATCATAGTTTAGGATACATCATCCAATTTGAGAACCTTGATTGCATTAGAGTGGTGTATTATCGACTAGCACAACCACTGAACATATGTCATGTACATGTTTTATTCCAATTATCCCTAATAAATAAGTATGTACCAGATCTAACAAACATACTCAATCCGAACGTGGTATCATTGGTTAATGTTATCCCATATAAGAATCATTCGGTGAATATCTTAGATTTTAGAGATAGTGTTCTATAAAAAAGACAATACACATTGTGAATGTATTGTGGATGGACAATAAGATTAAAGAATCTATGTGGGAACCATATTAAGAGATGAAACAAAACTGACCTATTCTATTTTAGTGTGGGCAAAAGAAAATTTCTCGGGGTAATTTCGTAATGGGGAAGATTGTAATGACCCTATATTTAATTAAAAAATTTCACTTACATTTTAATATAATGACTTATTATATATTATGGACATATAAAACACATTCTCTTATTTAGTTTTATTATATTATATTGTATTTAAAAAACTATTATTCATCATTACCATTGATAATATAGTTGTTAAAATATGATCATATGAACAATATAAATATAGGGTTTTAATAAAACCAGTTGTCACGGAAAAATTATATGATAGCCTCAACTAGTAGGATCATTCCCTATGAAGACCATTTGTCAAATATTCCAATGGAGATAACACCTCAAACATTTTCTGATGAGTAGGCCCATGGAATGATCTATTAAATAATGAATGAGAGAAACTATTTATGGAAAATGTTCAATCTCACTGAGATCACGACCCAAACCATGTATGTCGAACCACCCTAAGAATGTATCACCATCATACACCATACCCATAGTGTATTTTATGGTGTGTTAAATTCTTATGAATCAAGAACATAAAAATATGAATATGTATATTAAATGTTCAATAGAATAATGTCCATATTTTATTTTTATCATTAAAATATAAAAGAATTTCATTTTTATACAATAAAACACAAAACATATTGTTAATTAGTAATCAATTTGAAATATGAGTTTTATTTTGAGAAAATAATATATTTCTCACATAAAAAATACAATATTATTTGTAAAAAAAGTTATTTCAAGTACATAGTCATATTAGTTTTATTAAGTAAAATGAAAATTTTATAACGATTCGAACACTGTTATTGTCAAAAATTCCAACATTTATCAATAAATCACAATTTTATATTAAAACATGAAATTTAAAAATATATAAAATTATTATGTTAAAATGAATATTATTTTTGGAATTCGGACGTCAAAATTATCCAATGGTGAATTTTTCATAATGTTCCAGGATAGTAAAATTTACATGTAACAAATAAATACCATATAAATATACATGGGGTATTACAACTTCATAATTGCATAAAATCGTTTAAAAAATTTAAATAATGGTATCTCAAACCAAATATATGTTTTTCACTTAAAATAATCTGATTTTATATTGATTTTTATTAATTTAATAAAGTAATTATGAATCCTCCAAAACCAATAATATATTTTACAGTTTTAAAATCATTTATTTAAGAGTATTACTCACTTATACATAAGGAATGATTTTATTATATTATATTAGGACCTTGGAATTATAAAATAAAAAATACTATTGGTTGGAACCATGGCCATAAGCCATACAATTGTTTTTGGTTTTGTTTTCTTATATATATATAGTCAAAAACCAAATTTGGATAATTATTAATGAATTCCCCATAGATATCCTACATATACCATCACAAGAAACTATTTTTCTTCACTAAAAATATTCGGATAACATCATTACTCTAATATCCCCTCTCTAGATTCCTCTAAAGGTGACTCAAGATCTCAAGAATGTCCTCCAATGAATTTGGAATCATACTCTCAAGGAATGTGTTTTTTCCTTCTCCTCTTTATTTAAGTATCATCATTATGTTATTCCTCTTATATACATTTTACAAAATTGGGATATATTATTTCATATCACCCATACTACCATTATGATGTATATATAATTATATACCCATTTTTTATCATTAATTCCTCACATGTACATTTATACCCCCCACATTATGTTGTAGAAATTTCACCGTAATTTTCTATGCAAAAAATTGTGTTGTAAATAAAAATTATTATTTTTTATCAAGGGTATTCACATTTATACAATTATAATTATTAAATAGGGATTTATATGTATTAATTACACACTCATTTATCATAGATTCAAATATTATAAATAATGAATCCATTTTGTATAATCTATGATTCACACATATGTATGAGAATGAAATGAAAGTGGCAGGTGAACCAAGAATTATATAGAACCCTAATGTATTGGGGAATGTTTTGTCTCCTAAGATATCATGCTGGTATAGGGATTAACCCTAATTTATTTATGGAAAATTTTCCATCATGGTATCCTTCCATTTAGACATGACCTATCATTATGAAGCAGTGTTTTATGTTGTTTCCACATTTAACATGTAACATTTAGGATTACCAGGATATATCATATATCGTTATTCAGGTTTATGATTCATGCTCCTTTTATGCCTCATTGATATTACTATTTTCTATAATTTATTTTTTTCTTCTTTTTATACAATTGTTTTCTTTTATTTGGATTTATAGCTCACACATTTCATATATATCTTCCAATGTTATCCCATGATGTTTTATGTAAAATCATGTTAAGGAGGTTTTTAAAAAATATGATGTATTCATTATTATGTTTTTTAATATAACTAAATCAAAATGACACTATAATTCTCGATATTCCGCGTTTTATTAAGTGAAATTTACTGTTATAAATCATGTATTATTTTTAAATAAGGGGAAGGGTTGTAATATGAACTCAGTTAGTGAATCATGTATCCCTAGTTAGAATTCCTCATGTATCAAGATAGTAGGGCTGAACTCTATGAACCACAATCTAACCATATAAATAAAATATTTATAAATCCTTCTTACAGTCATGGAAATCCATTACACCAAATATCTGAACTATAGTAAGTGAATCTTGTATCCCTAGTAAGAATGCCTCATGTATCATACTAGTAGGGATGAAATATATGAACCACAAGCTCACCCTATACAAGAAATATTTTTAAATCCTTATTACACTCATAAAATCCATTCCACAAAATCTCTGGACTCTATTGGCTTTGACACCCTCTTCATTAAAAAATTCTTTCATATCGTAGGACTAGATCATTCAAGCATGATAATAGACCCATGGAATAGAAAAGATAACCTATCCTCTCTCAACGAAACACCAATTACTATCATTCCAAATTTCTAGTAACCGAATTTAGTATCCTATTTTATTCCAATAAGTCTTATCAATGTAACTAATAAAATATCCACAAGTATTCTAGTAAATTTCTTGTGCCTATGTCCCCCTTCCATTATCTTAGAAAACCGAAACACTTTTTCCCCAACAATAAATTTTTTTGACTTAAAAAATGTTCCAATAAAACCATTCATTCCCTAAAAAACTACAATAAACCAATAATGGTATCATTATCAACAAAAGAGAGTAGAAATAAGTATTCCACAGATTGGAATGGCCCTTCCTCAGGTTCTTACTAGTTAGGATGGGTGTCTTCTCTAGATGTCTTGAGGTGGTTATTCAATGTATCTCTTTTATCTCCTTAAAAATCCACATCAATACTGGAATAATGAAGAGATTCTCTCCCACAAGGGTCCTTCCCTAAAGATACCCACTTCCCTCAATCCCTCTTAATTATATTTTATGATGTGTTTTCATTTATAATATCAATAGAAATGAGAGATAATCTCATTCATGGGTTGATGGACTATCTATGGGGGCCTCACATCTCAAACCTCTTCTTCTTCAACATTTTTTTTTCTATTTTCTAGATCTAATTTTGTAGAATTCAAGGATATATCCATTCAAATAAACTTTAATGAGAATGTTTTGGGGATGCTAGTAAATCTCTCAATAAAAATAACCATCGTCACACGAATTACATCTTGTAGGAAGATAACCTTTTACATGTGTTCGGTATTCATATGGTCAAAAAATACCAAAAACCTCTCAGAAATCCTATTATCTTCAGATGCTCGAAAAGGAAGTATTCTCAAGAATCCATGAAATATTTTAAAATAAGTCCAATGATGTAATTTTAAAAGTGTTTCCAAAAAATAAAAACAAGTTCTTATTAAGGTAGTCACATAGTCTATAACACCTTTTTTAATGACCATATTTATATTACATGAATAATCATTGAACAAGTTCATTCATATATCACTAAATATCTTGTGGGTGGGGGCTCAACAAAAAGGTAAAAAAATATTCATATGATAGTGGGGGAAAATATGGAAACCCAAAAATTATGGGGGAATGTGTTGTAGGTATCCACATCTCTTCAATGACACGTCTTGTTGGGTTCTTTAGGCCCCGTCACTAGATTCTTCTAGGAGAGCTTGTGGGATCCGAACAAGCTATTTCTAAGGAAGATTTCAAGATAATAGGTGGTGGATAATTTTTTATGTTTTGGGAAAACATGTGGCTTTATGAAAAACATGGAAACAATATAAATTACATTACCCCTGAAGGCATAAAAGATTAAATTGTCACTTATTTTGTCAATGTGGCCCATTATGGTTGGTGAACTAAGAAAATATTCTTCTAGATTAAGGATAGAGAGAGAAATAGTATCTAGAGATTCTTGAATATGATAAATATGGGTCTAGATCACGTCCATTAGAGTTGGTAAATAACATGCACCTAAAATGTAAAATCTAGTTATTCTATAGAAATTAGTGCATCAGTTTCAGAGGATAGTGTTCTTTGGAAGCCTATCTGAAACCTCAATATCCCACCTAAAGCATAGTATTTCAAGTGGATGTCCTACATAATAATCCAATAATATATATAGATTTCCTTTAATTTTACCATGAAGGTGAGAAACCAATCTGTTCAATATGCATGCCCATGGCTAAATCCTACATGCATGCCATCTTTCACTGTTCTAGTACAAGGGACATCAGGTGTGCCTAAAATCTTAATGTTGATCACCTCCTAGAAATGGCCATAATATTCATCTATCTTCTCAAAAAATGGTCTAAAATCCTTCTTATTGTGGACCTGAATGCCATTTTCTTATTGGAATGGATTATTTTGGTAATGAAAAGTGGTATTATCTTTAACAAGGTTTTAAAACCATGAACATATTGAATCAATCAAGCCAACCACTATTTATCAATGTGGAACCATAATAATCATCATCATGATGAACATGATGTCATTCTTGATCTATGTACACAAAACCCTACATAATAGGCTTCCTAGAAATTATGTTGACATGTCACCCTCAGATAAATGCATCACCAATTTCAAAGTGGTTTCCAAGGACTCTTCTAGAATGATCGCTACTAAAATCCAACATTATTTCAGGGTATAATTCCCACCAGTGGTGATTGAAGAACAATAAATCATAATTGTAATGGAACTATCTATTGATATTGGTTTAGATTATAACACCCATGAATCAGAATACCTAAAAATTATTAATGTTATTTCTTATTTGGAAGATGGACATTAGTCATTTAGTATAATAGTCTGGAAGAAGATTTCCTTGCAGTGTTGCTTCCCAGCTTGCTCTAACATTTTTACCAAAAAACAGGGTAATACAGAGGATCAGAATTTGGCTACCGTGATTCTTGCAGATGATCCTCACATCTCATTGTATTTTTCCTAGTATTCTAATATATTATGGTTAATATAAACTATGATCTCTTAATATATGAGTCCTTTTTTCACCAAAAAAAATAAAGGTTAAGGTAGCTGTTGAAAAATATAAAATCCTTCATTAACCCTACTATATAACCATATTATAATAAAAAATTAAAATTTGAATAATAATATTATAGAAAACTATAATGAAATAATAATATTATATTTCAATATCATTTCACTTCATAATTAAAATAAAAAATATTTTCATTTAAGTGATATAAAAAATTAATTCGAAAATTTATTATCTAATATAAAAACACTCATAACATTCCTTTTTCAATAATTAACCAATATAAAAAATATTATTTCTATATTTACACCGAGGATTTTTTTTTATAAATACATAAAAATTAAATAAAATATTAATTTTTATATATTTAACATATGATAAATTATATTATTAACTAGCAAATATAGTAATTATTCCCTCCCCCCAATTATGGGTGGGTGGTAAGGGTTGGGGGGAGGGAGCACAGGTAATGGGTTGAAGTTTTCATGCTTGCCTATTTACAATGATTTCATTACTTTACTTTGTTCTGAATAAGGGAACATAATCGACCTATTATTAAATATATTGGGGATATTATCTTTTATTCTATTAGTTATACTATTATTTATTACATTTTTTTATATTAATTTTTAATTATTTATTTTTAAATTAATTATTATTTATTTATTATTCTATTAATTATTAATTATATTATGAATTATTAAATTTATTTTTACTTAATAAAAAAATATATATTATATTGAATATAAATGATTATGTTAATGATACCATCAGTTATTAATTATTTTATTTACTTAAGTAGTTAATAATTTTATCATTAAACTAAGATGTGATTTTTATATTGAATTTAGACACTTTGAGTTATATCAGGCACATCATATTTCAGATTTATATGCTATAGATTCTGAACCATCACAAATGAAATATGGTTCGTTAACATAATTCTTAAAAACAATATGATCTCGATTACATGGTTTTGATAATGAGACATGTATTTTAAATTAATATGAAACTATAATATTGAAAAAAGTAAATGGAGACATACTGACCACATCATTTAGCAGATTGATGTGTGGTTGATTCCTACACTTCACTAATGACTTATGAAATATCGTCAAAATTTTAAAAAACAAATCAGAGATTGTTTAATATATTTTGACAATGTGATGATCATTTTAAACTAAAATGACAATTTTAATTTAAAAACACACACTTTTATTCCTTCCAACCACCTTAAGTATCATATTATTGGGTGGTTGATTCTTATACATCAAAAATAAATTATTGATCATTCACTTAATTATTGGAAAACAAATTTGATGCTTTTTACCGTGTATGCACATTTAAAAATAAAATTACACATTTATATTTAGGGAACACAATTTTTATCAAACTAAAAACATAGTATTTTAAATTGGAATGAAGTAGATCTCTACACATCACAAATGAATATTTTATAATTTTCCTTATGATTATAAATAGTATGATATTGTTCTCCCACTTTTTTCCATGCGACGCTTATTTTAATCTAAAAGTAGACTTTCAAATTGAAAACACTTACTTAGAGACATAACGAACACTTCTTGTAAATGATTGAAAAGTAGATGATTTATATATGTCACAAATGATTTCGGAATTATTGTCCAAAATATTGAAAAAAAGAAGCTTAGTTGCATTGTTTTGACAATGTGACCACCATTTTAAACTAAAATGCACTTTTATATTTAAGACACACACATTGAGTCATATTTACCACATCATGCATAATATTATCGTGTTGTAGGTTCATATACATCAAAAATGAATTATGGATCATCATTAAAATCATTTTAAATAATTAGTTTTTTTATTGATTTTGGCTTTGTGATCCACGTTTTGAACTAAAATTACTCTTTTATATTTAATATACACACATAGAGTCATACCGACTGCATCCTGTCTCAGATGGATGTGTAGTCAATTCCTATAAATAATAAATAAAATATGGATAGTTTTCATAATTTTAAAAAATAATTTAAGCTCATTTTAGTTTTTTGTCTATGTGACATTTATTTTAAAACAAAATAAAAATTTTAATTGAAAACACACACATAGAGTCATACCGACTACATTGTCTATCTGATTAACAAGCATTCAATTTGTGGATTTCGAAAATAAATTATATAATGTGGCCAGGATGTTTAAAAATAATCAAAATTAATTTATTTTTTTCAATATAAAATTCATTTTAGAATAAAATAAAACTTTTATATTGAAGACACGCACATCGAGTTCTACAGGTCACATTGTGTGTCATATTGATGTGTGGTCAATTCCTATACAACACAAATGAATTTTGTATTATTTTCTTATTTTTTTTAAAAATATTATGAGTTTTATCTATAAAAATTTTTTATTTAAAAAGTGTTTTATACTAAAATTAATCTTTAGTTTTGTAAAAATATACCATTATTAATATCTACTACATAATGAGTTAAATTTACATGCAGCCAATTTCTGTAAAACTAAAATAAATTATGAATCCCTTTCCTAATGTTTGAAAAAAATAGGATCTGGTATTATTCATTTTGGTTATGTGACAAATGTTTAAAAAAAATTAAACTACCAAAATAAAGACTCACACAATAATTAATATTGGCCACACCATGCATTTGATTAATGTACGATTGATTCCAACACATCAAACATTAATTATGATACATTTTACAAATGTTGTAAAATAATTTTAGTTTTTTGGTGGTGTGGAATATGTGACACATTTTTTAAATTACAGTGAAACTTTATGTTGAACACGCACACATTGAATATTACTGGCCATGTCATGTTTTAGATTGATCTATAGTATTTTCTTATATTTCACAAATGAAATTTGGATCTTTTCCCAAATTCATGAGACAAATAATGACTTTTTATTGGTTTTGGATGTCTGATGTGTGATTTATACTAAAAGGAAAATTTTCTATTGATAACACATGATTTAAGACATACCACCCTTATCATGGGTTAGATTGACATTATATCCATTCTTAGATATTAAAAATGAATTAGAATAATTTTCCTAATGTTTGAGGATAATCAATATTTTTTCATTACTTTATCTTTCTAACATTCATTTTAAAAAAAATGAAACCTTCAAAATGAAAATGTGCTTTTTGAGTCGTACTGATCACGATGTGTGTAATATTGACATGAGTTCAATGATGACACATAAAAAATAATTAACAACTATTTTAATAATGTTTGAAAACAAGATAATCATGGGTTTCCCTACTTTTTGTAGTGTGACACATGCTTTGAACTAAAATGTCACTTTTATATAAAAACACACTTTTAGAGTTATATCAGCCACATCAATTATTGGATTGATGTTTGATCGATTATTATATTAAAAAAATTAATCGTCGATAATATTCCTAAAAAATGAAGACAATATTATCTCATTTACTTAGTTTTGACCATGTGACATTATTTTTATACTAATTTGACAATTGAATATTCACACTTTGTGTTATATCAGCTATATAATGTATATGGTTTACATGAATTCCATTCCTATATCACAAAAATCATTTTGGGATGAATTCCCTAAGGATTTAAAACTATCAAATCTTATTTTTTTTAGTTTTTTTATTGTGATGTAAAATTTAAACAAAAATGAAACTATTATATTTAAAAAAATAAAATTTTTTCACATTTCCCACATCGTGTGTATGAATGAAAAACCTTTTATTCTTATATGTTACAGATTAATAATTTATCATTTTTTTATTTTTTTAAAATAATTCATATATTTGTTTGGTTTTGCCTCTGTGATGTGATATTAAAACTAAAATGACATTATTATATTGAAATCATATACTATGTAGCTTATCAACAACATCATGTGTTGAATTGATGTGTGATCAATTCCTATTTGTTGTAAATAAATCTTGTATAATTTTCCTAATTTTTAATAATTATGATAACACATTACTATTTTTTGTATATGTGAAGGATGATTTAAATAGATATGACAATTTAAAATTGAAAAGACATTGTTTTAGTCATACATACCACTTTATGTTTCAGAATGAGTAGAATTTGATTACTATATGTATCAAATGAATTTAGAACCATTTTTCCAATGTATGAAAACAATATAATATTTCCCCCTTATTTTGGCTATGTGACATGTGTTTCAAACTAAAATTATTCTTTAATAAAGAACATGTGAACTTTGATTCATATTGATCACATTGTGTGGTACATTGATGTGAGTTCATTTCTAATACAAAAAAATGACTTATGGAAAATTTTACTTTTATTTCAAAACAAGATAATATCATTTTATAAAAATTTTTAGTGTGATACAAATTTTAATCTAAAAGGACACACCCATAAGAAAACACACACATGGAAGTCATACCATCCTAATCATGTGTAATATTGATTTGAAGATAATAATTAATTTCCAAAAATTATTTATGAATCATTTTCTTAAATTTTAAAAACATTATGAGATCATTTACTTATTTTAGACTCTTTGACATGTGTTTTAAATTAATTTGACAGTTGATAAACAACTATTTCAGTAATATCAGGGAAATCATGTGCCTAATTTACATACATTAAATTCCTACACATAAAAATTATTTTTGGATAATTTCTCTAATAATTAAAAACATTCAAATATTAATTTCTGGGTTTTGTCTATGTGATGCACGTTTTAAACTAAAACAACACTTTTATAATGAATACATAGATGTTCAATTATATTTTCCAAATCATGTTTCGTAATAATGGGTGGTATTTTCTATTATTCATGTATTAATTATGGATCACCATTAAGGTTTGAAAAAAAAACTTCATCTCCTATTATTGGTCTTGGAAAAGTGACTTGTGTTGTAAACTAAAATGATAATTTTTTATTGAAAACACACACATTGAGTGATAGTTTCTCCATAATGTGTTGGATTGATGTGTGTTCAATTACTACACACCTCTAATGATTTATCAATCATTTTCATAAATTATGAATATAATATGATCTTGTTTTATTTTTTATAGATATGTGATGAGTTGTTTAAACTAAAATAAAACCAATACTATAAAAAACAAACACTTTGTGTCATACGATACATGTCATGTGTCAGATTGATGCACGATAATTTCTTACATGTCAAAAATGAACTTCAGATTGTCGTGTTTATTGTTTAAATCCATTTGTGATTTTTTACATTCTTTTCAAAATTTGACATGCATTTTAAAATAAAATAACAAATTTATATTAAAAACAATAACTTGGTGTTATTCAGAAAAATATTGAGTAAACTGGACATGAAGTTGATTCCTAAACCTCAAAAATGAATTATAAATTATTTTTAGTTTTTTTTTGATAGTACATGCATGTTTTCTTATTTGTTGATATACGATATTTATTTTAGAGTAATGTGATATTTTTAAGGTGTAGATATGAACATTGTGTCATAATGAACACATCATGTGTTTTATTGATGTGAAATAAATTCCAATACATCCCATATGAATTATGGATAATTATATTAATGTTTGAAATTAATATGTGTTTATTTTTTTATATTTATAATGTGAGGAACCTTTTAAACAAAAATCCAACATTAATATTAAAAACATTCACACTGAGCCATAATGACCAAATCTTGTACCGTATTGATGTGCCAGAATTTCTTGCATATCCAAAATGAATTAAGGATCATTTTAATGATTTTTTGGTACAAAAAATAATCCCACTTTCTCATTTTAGATAATATGAAGTGTGTTTTCAACAAAAATTAATTTTTTATATTAAAAACATGTACATTAAGTCACAATAGACACATAATATATTATATTGATGTTTTCCAATACCTATATGTCAAAAATGAACTAAAGATCATTTTCACAAATTTTGAAAACAAAATGATCTCATTTGACAGGTTTTGTAACTGTGATATGTTTTTACGATAAATTTCCATGTAAAGATCTACCAACCTCTCAACATTATCAACTTCCACCCTTGAAAAAAATTCCATAATAACTAAATCTTCATTTATGTTTTTAAAATTATAATAGGTTAAAAATTAGTAATATTTATTAGTATTTATAGTGTCAATCATTAAATTGTATTTTATTGAATCAAACATGAATGTAAATAACATCAAATTTCTTCTTCATCATGGGCGTGAAAGATATTATAATAGGACCTGTTCCATTTTCAAAAATTCATTAAATGATTGAAATACAAAAAATGAAAATTATGAGACATTTTGTATTTATTTTTGTTCCCCAAAATTTAGTAATATGTCTTCAGATTTGTGGGATGAAGGAACCTTGAGTTATTTATCTCTCCCAATTAACTTAGTTGTATTCTCAATGTCTAAAATAACATGAGCATGAAAAGCTTCATACATGATACAAGATCTACCAGAATTTTTAGAAAATAACCCCCAATGATGCTTCTCCTTGAAAATTTTCTCAAATATGTATTTATTAATAAGTCATATACAATGAATTTTTTAGTTTCAACGAACTCATCTGAACCCGTAAAGGAAGGATATTAGTGTAAAGATGAATATAAAATCATGTACAATCTGGGAATGTGAATATATTACCTAAAATCACTTAAATATTATTTTTAAAAAATACTAAATAAATTTCATCACAAAATATGATGTTTTAGTAAATGTATCAGACATGTTGAATTGAACAAGGACTGAATACATATATTTGGGTGTATTTGAATGTATATAAAATAATTCACAATCACGTTGGGTAATGTTATTGAGATTTTTTTCTTTTTTCCTGAGATACATCACCCTCAATAAATCATCCATAATATTGTCATCAGATAGATGAAAAATGGGGTGAGAGGATAAACAATCTATATCCATGATCGAGAGGGCATAAAATCTATAATGGAGTTTAAATTTATTTGGATTTATGGGAGGAAAAAATTTCAAAAAATGATTGAATCTTAATTAAAAATTTAATATTTTATTTAAAATATAATGAAAATATTTTCAATAGTACATGAATATTTTTTATAAAAAATAATATATTAGCATCGTCATGATAATTCTTCAAATACCATGTTTATCACTAAAGATATAGCATCCACTAGATCTCAAAAATAAGAGGTTAACAATTCAACTTGATGTCAGCAAACATTCTAACACTGTGTACTCTACCCGTTCATTACTAAAAAAATTATTCATCTTTTGAGTACATAGGCATTTTAACATCTTGTGTATATATAGAAAATATGGAAAATACAGACAAATAAACTATTGAAATATTGTAATTTAAATTATAATTACCTTCAAGAATTACATGTTTTGGGATACAAAATTTTTTATGGTATATAATATTCATCATAAATTTAGAAATTTATTACCAAAAATCATTCTAATTATTTTTCATCATACAACAAAAAATCATTGATCAAAAAGGTTATTTTCATAAAACATGTATTGATAGTTAAATCATACTATATGTATATAAATATATTTCCTTTTTATTAAATTCATAGGCTTCTTATGTTTGGACATTCTATTGAAACTAATATTTACATTGTATTAACATGTCCTCCAAAAATAATATAATACTTGTTAAAACACAAACAAAATTGAGTAATATCAATCTTATCAGCAAAATATAGATTGCAGGTAATTAAACATTCACAATGGTCATTATATGTGTTCAATTTTGTTTTAAAATATTATTTGAATCCAAAAAAATAAATATTTGTTGTATCCAAGTTGTGTTTTATTAGAATCTAATGCATTCTTTAAAACGAATAATTAATTGTAACAAAGAAAACATAATTTTATATGATTATATTTTAGATATTTAGACTTTAATTATATCCACCAATAGAAGACTTCCATATATTATTTTCTTTTCAAATTTCGATCCTGGTTTATATTTTCGCATTTTTATTTTTTTGGAATTCCAAAAAAATGTTTACAATATAAAGGATAGAGGGATTAATTAGTCCAAATATTTCGTAATAGGTTTTCCCATTTATAAATTAATAATATATACACTTTTCAATAATGTGATTATATATTAATTATAATGAACATACTAGATCAATTTTTTTGGATAATCAAATTTTAAAAATATACCTCATTTATGTATTAACAATTAAGAATACTAGCCATTAAAATAATATAATTTAATTTATACTATTGGGATTAACGATTTATAAAATATATTATACAAATATATATGTTCCTCATAATTAATTAATTACATTATTTCATCTTTAATTGTTGTATCTATTGGAAGATGTAATTTTAATACATGATCAAATTGAACTGGTGTGTTTAATGTTCTCTTAGAAGTTCTATTTCATTTCATGGTTGATTCAATACATTTTCATGATCTGAACTTTCATTTATCATCCATTTTTGTCAGATGTAAAACCATATCTCATTTCATAAATTTTTAGATCAATTTATAACCATAATTTTTAATTTTTTAAGGAAATTCATCATGTATTTTTATAATACTAAAGTAAAATTAAATGAATGTTATAGTAGAAATATAATCCATGTTGACATACAAGATATCAAGAGGAATAGAAAACTGGGTGTGTGGCTCATTAGCAATAAGAATTCAAAGTATCATGTGTTCTTTTTGGATTTTTTATTGTGTAACATTTCTCATAGGATAATATACACAATACACCACACAATAAGGTGATATGTGTCTATTGATAGTTATAAATCTCATGAAATCTTTCCATCTGGATTTCTAACAATAAAATTTTCTTACTAGTTGTTTGTTTTTCATTTCAGAGAAAGAGCTATGATAAAATGGGTTATGTGAGGTAAAGGAGGATGTTGAAGGGATTGGAAATCCACAATGCTTATTTAGTTATGTGGATTTTTATGTACTGATCATTGATCTAATATTGGTTCATATTGATCATTTCATGTATACAATTCCAAAAAAACTAGAATAGATAATAATATCTTTTGAAGAATCTCTCATTAACTACATAAAACTAATCATGTCATTTGAATCTCTTATATTCATTGTATTCTCAAAATATGTTTGAGGTGACACTATAAAGCTTGCACTTATAATACATCCATATTGTTTCTTATAATTCAATGATATTGAATGTAGTTTTTATTCAAGTAAAATTGACACTCTCATGTGTCTAAATCACATAAAAACATTTGGAAATCAATAAATATTTTTATGTAATAAAATTATGAAGAATAATTGTTTTATTATTTCATACTTACACATGATTCTAATATAACATTTATGTTTTCATCTACTTGTTTTAACACTTAATTTATACTATCATCCTTCAACAACACATCATATGGGTAAATGTGGCTTTGAAATAAAATTCATCAATTTGTATATAAATAATAAAACCTATGTTGTTTCATATCCCCTATAACATATGCTATATATTTAAAATAAATACTATTTTATTCAAGTGAAGAATAACCAATATTTTCTTTATAGTAGGGGAACATTGGTTTTGATGCATGATGCTTATTTTGCTCAATATTGTTTTGTTTAATAAATTGAAAATTTTAAATCAATATAGATAAGAAATTATTTTCAAGTAAATTATGGTCGATAGAAATTCATGGGAAATGATTCCTCAACATTAAGAGTAATGAATTATTTACATGTTTTCTGGTTTATAAAGTTTTCAAATGTTTCTGGTGGGTGGGGGATTACATTCCTCTAAAAATATATATTACGATTATTTGATATATGTTTCTAGAACTTTCTATGAGTTTATTATGAAACCAGTATGAAATATTTCTTATTAAAATAATATAAAATTAACAAAATCTGTTAGGTAAATTGAAAACTAATCTAATTTTTTATTATATATTTGTTTGGTAAGATAGAGAACTAATATCTTAAGCTTACTATAATATCTTCCAATATTTTTGTCTTCAATATGGTCATGACATTGTGCCATGTATCTATATCAATTTGAACGATAATTGTCATTATGTCACAAATTAACAAATGATCATTCACATGATGTGGAAAATTGGTTGGCCTCATTGATTCTATCCAACCTCAATCGGTATTTCTTTTCTTATTTCCTTTATAACATTTGATAAACCAATTATGCTACACTACTCTTGTTTTTATCATCCACAAGTTGTTGATCCCAAAATAATTACGTACTTTCCACATTTATCATGTGTTATTACTTGATATTGGTATCATTACATTGTTTATAAGTCATTATCTACTTGAGTAGTTAAAAATTAAATTTAGATTATGTAACATAAGTTGATAACACATAATATTATGTTGAAAAACATTATATATTAATAAAACCTTGTCATATTCTTGGAACTCCATTTATTTTATTTAAATAGTGAAAGGATTTGTTTCCCTCATTAATTATAAAAGTCCCCTCCTTATACTATTGTCTAATATATAAGTCAATGACTACATTGGCACCACTATCTAATGATTGTGATCTCACAATGAAAGGGCCATCCAAAATTAATTTTTTTTTCTAAAATTATTTTTGTTTTAGTCTGCAATAAAAAAATCACCCAATTATTATTGGATGGATATGGGATATATAATAATTTCACTACATGTAATTACACTATGAATAGGTTTTCCTTATACCCTTCCACAATATAATTCACTTTTATGGAGACCAAGTCATCAACATTAACTAAATTTATATTATCAAATCATATGCAATTGAAAAAAAACATGAATGGTTTTATCATTTAACCCATATATTTGTTTTATGATGATTAATTATTATATATTTGGATGAATTGGATTTATATCCATGGATCCAAATACAAGTATCACTTCTGTCATATTCCAATATGCACTGTTTTCATAATACATTGTTTATTATGTTCATTGTAATATAATTAATTACCATTAATTACAAATCTAGAGTAAGAGATAACATTTTTTTATTCCCCTATATATCTATTGATGTCTATCAATAATTTAAATCAAATTTGTTGATTACTCCATATAAATATGATCTCATAAGCATATTATAAACTATTTATTATGGTATTTGGTATCCATCATTCATCCATTGATGGATTTAAATGCCTTTGAATTACTTTTTGGACTTATGAATAGAGAAACCATTATAATATAATGTAAAATGTAAAGGTGATATCTAACCTACTCAGTAATGGTAATTTTAACAACGTCTCAACTAGAAATCCATTTTCTAATCTGGATTCGGTTGTGATTAGATATTGGGATACAAATTTGATCAACATATAATATTTAATTAGTATATAACTTAATATAATAATCATTAATATATCACTATAAAATAAAATATTATTGGATGAATTCAATTGTATATGTACCCTTTCAAAATATTCATATATCATTCATTAGGAAAAATTTATCTTTAATGGATAGGACCACATGGTTGAATCTCTATAACAGTGTGAAACCTTAGGTTTACTATTTTATAAAATTAGTATGGGGGGGAGAAAACACTAATTTATAAAATATTACTAAAATTTCATTGTTCATTATTTAAAACACTATTTGGCTTATAACATTTCTACATATGACTAATAAAAAGAGTCAATGTAGGGTTAATGTATGTCATGAATTTTTAGGCAGAGTGAAACATAATCCTATAAGAATTAAATCCATCCTCAAGAAGTTAATATTATTTTATTTTAGACTGTATATCATAATATTTTCTATTGACATGATATTCATTATATTTTTTTAATACCACTCTATAAATTTTACACCACTAATGAAGTTCTATAATCAAATTTTTTTGGATATAGTGTAAGCTACTTGAGGAAGATAAGTTCGTCATTCCCCATTCATCGAGGCCCAATTTCCCTTTATCTACATATCAATCATGTGAAATATTTCCTTAATTCCATATTTTGTATCTCTGGTAAATTTATTAACTTTTTGATAATACTATCACATATTATTTATGTGCATGACATGTAGAAAACAGCTAATGTACAAACAATTCTAATATGGTAATTTAAAAAAATTATCTATTTACTATAAAAATTTAATATGGTTTTTTATAATATTTCTCTAAAACTAGGTTAAATATATTTTAATTTATTAATTAGTTTATCAACTAAAATTTGAGATGGTACATTACATTATTTTGTATTTCTATCGAATGATGTCACCCAAGGTCAATATTTATTTCTTCAGAGTAATTTTTTTTGATGAACTAAAGATAAATTCATTAAGTAATGTTTCATTCTAAATGAGTGTGTACCATGTTCATAAATGGGACTCCCCAACATTCCAATAATTATATTTCCTAAAAAGCTTCAATAGTTAAGAAAATAATTTATCATCCTGTGAAACATGGATGTCAATGTGAAATCGTTACTTCTATGAGCTTCATAAAATGTTACAATTTTAACCCACATAAATTGAATAACATAGATAAACGGGAAAAAAAGAAATAAATATAATTACATATATTTTATGGATTAGTTAAAAATAGATAAAACATAATGTACTTACACATTATGTAAAACCATGATGGAAAGTTATAAATTACCACCAAAACTAGCCATTTACTATGTATACTACCTTTTACACCAAAAGGATTTATTCCATCCATTGACCACATAAGATGAAGTTTTCATGAATTTTTTTTAAAATTCAGTTTACCCATAAAAAATTTCTTCCACTGATGAGTGTTTATTGGTTGACATTTTTTCACATATTCTATTATTATATTTGCATACCATGAATTGTTTTAACAATTTATTGAAGTACATATAGTCATCTATAAATTTTAATGATAGGAAAGTACCCTAAAAATTTTAAAGTACACGATTCATCTTTCTTTTATCGGTATATTCCTATCATATATAATACTATGATTCATTCATATCACTGGAATCATAACTCATAGTATCATCCTAGTTAGTATGCTCATCATATTTTATCTCATAATTAATCTAAAATATATCTATTCTTTCTATTTTGTGAAAAAAAATCTTATAACTCCTTTTGATGAATTCAACTAGAAAAAACAATTTATACATAAAAAGTATTTGATAAGGGTTATATTCATGCTCTATTACAAAATCGATAAACATTTTAACTTCATGATCCTACTCCAATTTCATCTGATTAGCATCAATCCATTTTTTATTCATATCCATCTTATTAGTTTTAATGATTTTAAATTTTAAAATATATAAATAAATACATACAAGGTATTAATTATCAATTTTGAAACATATAGATAACTTAAAGAAATTTGATTTTTTTTTCTAATAAGAATGTCATACCAACATTGGATACTCAAGGAGGCAATAAAAACAAAATTAATAACAAAAAATGATATATAATTTATTGAAATTGGAATATTAGACTACTTATGAGAAGGATGCATATTGATAACCTCTTATTAGAAAAATAATTTTGAGTGTATAAGATAATATAGGATTGAGTTTGGTTTCATTAATGTTTACAATTGATTATTGATTAAATAATTAAAGTTAAGAGATCATGATTTATGGTAAATTACTATAAGGGGAAACCACATTGGGTGATAACCACCACTATTATTTTTATCACCTTTGGTATATTGTAATATTAACTGAATAATAATCATCATCCTGGAATACTATGGTGGAATTAATTTCAACATCTAAATTTTTTTGTAGATGATTCATAAAAAGATGACATTTTACACAAGGGTAACAAAAAAAGAAACCACTGATAAAGGTTTATGTTTTGTTTGAACCCTGAAAGACACAATAAGAATTATAAAATTTTAAAAGAATAATTTAGCGTACATAATTTTTTTTACGAGTATAAGTTCTTAATTATGCGTAGTGATATTGTTTTTATGTGGGGGGAATCATTTAAGGAAGATAATGTGTGATATATATAACATAAAAAAGATTTGAATTAAATTTTATTTATTTCAAAAATAGAGAGAAATAATTCACACTCACCAAATTATCAATGTTTATCATTTTGGATGAAACTATAAAGGATAAATATATTTTTAGTGAGATACCTTCTAACATTATACATGTAAAAATGTTATTTTATTTATATCTAATCGATTGATGATGACTATAAAAATGAAAAAAAATTGTGGAGTATGGTGAAATAAAATATTCACATGACACTAAATGATTTCATCATATTCAAGATTACAACATCTATTGTATCTAAGAAACATTTATGTACATCATTTGAGATGCATTATACATCGAAAATTTATACAAATGGGTTTCAAAATTGTTATAGAATATTATCATTTTGAGAATAATCATTCCATTATATTTATTTCAAGGAAGTGATAATTATTAAGAGATGTTAAAACTCAATAAGTTATACATTGTTTAATATTTTTATTCGAGGACACTGAGAAACATTTAGTAATCAACGATGTTGTTTTAGAAAAAATATAATGTACACTGTTTAAAAGAAGGAAAAGATGTAAATTAATTCAATAATAAATTTTCTTATCCGGAAATATTTAATGATATTTTTATTCAAAAAAATCATTTTATATAAATTTTTTATTTATAAAATACCATGATCTTAAAAATAGTTTTTTGGATTTTTTCCTTCAAATACTGCTCCAATATCAATATTTTCTAAATTTTCCAAAAAAATTTTTATGAATATACATTATTTTAAAGAATGTGAATAAATTTATATGTGTTAAAATATTATTAGGTTAATAACTGATTAAGAAGGGATTTTTTGGGTAATCTTAAACATTAACCAATTACTTTATGTAAAAAATTTAATATTTTTCCTACCACTATCGATAACTATTAAATATAATGTGTCCATTATGAAGAAGATTTATTATGCCAATATTTTTGACAATCTTATTTGTGATATAGTTTTTCTATAAAAGAGTGCAGGTATCGAGACATGATATTTTTTGTGTTTTTTTCCATTTTCCTAGTTTTTCCTTTTATAATCTTAAGTATGATTTATGGATTGGGTGTATTTTATTAGATTGTCTAAGAAGACATGGAGGTCAATTTCTTGTAATGGTTATTGTCACTATCACCTAGATCAATTAGGATTATTTCTTCAGATAGATTATGGGTTTTTATACTTATTTTCGGTTTCTTGTGTTTGATTTATTTTATTTTTCATAATAATTAAAATAAGATATGTTTTCATTATCATAGGTGTTGGTCTGTATCATACTAAAGGATGTCAAATACTTTTTTTCTTCTTTTATTTTAATTAATCATGTGATTTTTGATATTTTAGTCAACTTTTCGTTCTGTTTTTGTTTTAAAATACGATTTATATTAAAAAATATTATTATTTTTATAAGTCAGTGGGTCCATTCATCACACCCATGGAATAATACCCACTAAATTTTAAAAGAATTAATTATTCACGTTTCTTTTTTATAAACATGCTTGTAATTCATGATGACTTGAATATTTGAAGGAATGATCAGACAAATAATGATTTATATACTTTCTGAAAAAACTATTAACCTCGTGTATTTTTTATTATTGGTAAATGGAATAAAATACACAAAAACGATTTAGGATAAATTCTCTATAATTATTTAATAAATAGGGGTTCCACTCGGCATACTACTATTGGAGATAACTTCCAATATAAGCCATTTCACCCTTATGGTATTTAGCATCAAACTCACCCACTCTCTAGCCGTTCCAGTCCTTAATTCAATTTTTATTGTACTTCATAATATTTTTTACGGCATGCTGGTCATTATGTCTTTCCACACAACAAACCACATCCAAAACACTCTTTTTGAGGCTTCCACTACTACAACTCCACATGATGCTCCATTATTAGTTATAGAACCTTATAACTAACTAGTAGGGGTTCCACACCTGGCGATGAGGTTCAACTATTATTTTCTCACTACCACACTAGTACTAAACCATGAAAATATAATGTATTGATAGTTTTCCATGCATATAATAGCTAATCATATGAATTTTGAAGTACTGTGTTTCTTTTTCTATTTTTTCCTTGTATTTATTCTATTGGTTTTTCTTGTTTTACTAGCTCATATCTTTGTTTTCTTCTCTCCCCAACAATGAAATATTAAATATGGAATGATCTTTCTCAAATTTCTTTTTCTTCATTGGGATTAAAAATATTCTCCATTTTCTAATCACTACTACAGATGAATCTTTAAACATTACTAAAAAAGTTCTTTTTCAATGAAACAATTTTCTTACAATATAATCAATGATAAGATCATGTAGCCATTTTAGTTCTAGAAAAAACCTAATGAAGGTCCAATTTATAACTAGAAAAAGAAACTAATGATCAAGGAACCCTTTATCATTACTAAAATAAAGCGATGGTAAAGTGGTCCTTTATCAATATTTTTTTATTGATAATAATGGGGAGTATATTAGTGATTTATATTAGTATTGATTAAGGGTTAATTTTTCTATGTTTTTTTACCACTAATAAAGGTGAATTGTTTAGCGCTATTGGTAGCGATGAGAATGATCCGGAATCTACTATAAAGATTCAATATCCATGCATCGTCCCTATAACAAATAACCCAATGAGAAACTAAATAGTTGGAAGTAAAAATATAATAAAAAGTTTATTGAAATAAATATATAACATTTCACTACCATTTCAATAAAAAAATTTACATACACAATATTTATATTTATATGATGTATACAATTAATACAAAAAAATTAAAACAAATATAAAAAATAGAAACTTTTATAGCTGGATTCCCCCTAAGATCTAACTCTTTACAAAAGATTTCCCCTTTAATTAAATCCATTTTAATTTTAGAAATAATAAAAAATTGAAAAAAATTAATTTTAATGGTTTATAATCCACATAGAATAAATTATATTGTTTATTAATATATATATATTAACAATATTATCAGATATTCATGCATCATATTGTCATTTATTAAATTCCTACACATCACAAATGAATTAAAGATCAGTTTACTAATGTTTGAAAACAACACAAGCTCGTTTTCTTGGATTTGGATATGTGATACTCAATTCAATATAAAATGAAACTTTTAAATTGAAATCCCACACTTTGAGTCATACCAATCACATTATGTACTAGATTGAAAAGTGGTAAATCCACACACATCAACAAATAATTTTATATCATATTCCTAAAGTTTAGAAACAATTTGAGCATGATTGATTTGTTTTTAACTATGTGACACACACTTTAATCTAAAATGGGGTTTCTATTGAAAACATACACATCGAGTCATATTAACCATATCGTGTGTTGGGTTTCTATTTTGTCAATTTCTAAATTTAAAAAATGAATTTTTGATAATTGTATTAATGTTTGAAAAACAATTTGTTCATGTTTTCTAATTTTTGTCCCATGATTGTTTTTTTAAAATAAAATGGTACTTTATATTAAAAACATGTACATAGATTCATTTCAGCCACATCATGCATCATATTGGCGTGATGCCAATTCATATATATAACAAATGAATTATTGATAAGTTTTATAATGTTTGAAAACATTATGATCTTGTTTTCTTAGTTATGGCATTATGATTGAAGTTTCAAAATAAACTGTAATTTATATGTATAAACAATTAAATTCAAGTCATATTAAACACATCATGTGTTATATTGATGTTAGGTCAATTCCTACATGTCTCAAATTATTTATAAATCATTTTACCAATTTTTTAAAACAATTTGATCTCATTTTCTATTTTTTCGCTAGTGAAGACTGTTTTAAACTAAAAATGACACTTTTATATTAAATACATGCAATTATTTTTATAGTAGTGACACCATGAATCTTATTTATGTGCGGTTAATTTTTATACCGAAAAACTTAATTAGGGATGGATTTCTGAAATTTTGAAAATATTAAGGGCATGTTTTCGTCAATTTTCCCTTTTTATTAAAATTTTAATCTAAAATAGAATTTTTTTTGAAGACACACACTATTAGTCATAACAAACAAAAAAAATTGTATTATTTATGTTTGGTGGATTCCTACATGTCATAATTAAATGATGGATCACTTTCCAAATGTTTGAAAATAATAAAATATTACATTCCTGGTTTTGTAAATGTGATTTTCACCTCAAAAAATAATGTCCTTTTTATATTCATAACATTTACATCAATTTATATAAAATACAACATCTTCCATAATGATGTGTGGTCAATTAAAATATTTAAAAATGAATTATTTAGTACTTTATTAATATTTTACAACCATCCATGATCTTTTACAAGGGTTTTGATATTTGATGACTATTTTAATCTAAAATTGAACATCTATATTGAAAACAAGCACATCATGTCATACTTTCCACATCAACCTCCATATTGAAATATGCTCATTTTCTATATGTCAGAAATAAATTATTCTACATTTTCGTAATGATTGAAAGAAAATATTAGCTTGTTTCCCTAGTTTCAGCTTTCTGTCATGTTTTAAACTAAAATGAAAATTTTATACTGAAAATATATACCTCAAGTCGTGTGAAAGACATTGTGTGTTAGTTTGATGTGATGATTATTCATATATATCACAAATGAAATATGTATTGTAGTCCTAAAGTTTGAAAATAATCCATGTTGGTTTTATCATATTTGGTTATCTGATGTATGTTTTAAACTAAAATTTTTCTTATAAATAGAAAATAATAACTTCATTTAATATAAGAAATATGACATCCAACCTTTTATTTCATTACTTATCATTACCTTTTACAAATAAGGGACATTTAAAGACTGGTGTCTTTGAAGTTAGGAACTATATACATTAAAATAGTAAACATTCTAATAATACTTTTTTAAAGATTCATAAAAGATTTATCATATGTACAATTATAGTATTTTATAACCTGGAGACATGCATCAAAGGAAAGCATGAGTATAAGGCCCATTAAGGAAATCATGGGAATTAGTTTACATGTGATATCTATAAAAGCATGATGAAAAATATAAAGACATTTTCATTGGATGTAGAGGAATATGATAGTGAAAAGTATATGAATCATAACATTAATTTGTGGCTACAACATTTAATTTATACATTCATGAACATATCACTATGGTTTCTCCTCAAGGTGTCATAAAAATTACCAAGGTTATTCACCAAGGTATCGTGAAACCTATCATATATAGAGATTAACTTTTTAACACAATGCATTATATCACTATTAGGATACAACATTAATATGTCTTTACATTTCTGTGATCCACATATATCATAATTATACATTTCATAAATAACCCAAAGAGAATAAATGAAATGGATATCATAACAAAATCATTATGTTTTAAAAAGTGCTTCAAAAAAATAATTATGTCATTTATAACCCATGGAATTGGAATAAGGGTTTAATATATGTCAATTTTAGAATAAATAATATGATTTTATGTCTTAATTAACACACCTTGAAATGAAATACGTATAGGTATTAACATAAATAAGATAAGATAATTTCTTTAGAGAAAGAGAGATAAATTTTGTGACGAATTTTCTCCAGTATAGCTACTATATAACATGGTTTTAGAAAATAATTAAATGTCAAGGGAAAAGGGTATACCATCTATAAATTATTAATTTTATAGTATAGGGGTAGAATAAAATTGAAATAATATCAGTTTGTCGATATTTTAATGACATACCACATGAAAAGGAAATATAAAAGAAAAGATAAAATGCAATTTCTTTTACGAATATTCGGCAGCCTAACGGTAGGACCTTAAAATTCAGAAAATCAATTGATGAGAGTGTAAAGGGAATATCATAATATAAAAATGAAATGGAAAATAATAATAATATATAATAACATAACCCAACATAATAATATGGAAACTAGAACACCTAACATAAAATATTTCATCATTTAAAAGGGGAGGGTGAAAGGCTTCCTCACCTTGAAAAGTAACTTCGAAAGCAAAATGGTTGGAAACATGGGGGGATTGAAAGAACCTTGGGAGGACTCTATGGGAGACAAAATGACAAGATCATTGTTTATGATGAATTTGGAATGAAATTAATGAAGCAATTGTTTGGTATTTATGAAAATAGTGTGGTAATAATTAATTAATTTCTAAGGGACATCTCATGAGAGGTATTTATAAAAACCATGGGCTTGCCCATGGAATTCGACCATTTCATTAGACAATTTGGAAACATATTAACATATATTAAAATTCAAAAGTTTACTATAATTATTACATCATGATTACATCACTAATGATTTCATGAAACATATCAACAATTTCTGAAATAGTTATTTACATATGCTATTATATAACATTACCATTCAAGATGCCTAAATTTTATTTAGAATTTCTTAAGTTAGGTTACTATTACATTGGTAAAATTACTATTCAGAAGGGTAATATTAATATTTATACTTTACTATTCAAAAATGGTTAAGTCAATCTTATTAGAATCTAAATTTCTTACTGATCACAACTATTGAAGACCTTTTTTTGAAAACGATTTTTCATTTTTAATTATTTCGAGTATACAAAAATATTTTAAGATACCCTTTTTCAAAAATTTCATCAATAGTATGGAACATATATAAATTTATCCTATACTTATCCAAACATTTGAAATTCACAAATTTTACCATAACAAGAAATAATAATTTAATTTATACAAAAATGATTACAAAAACTTACTAATGCCTCATTAAATATACCCTTATGGAACCTTCATAGGACCCAAGTGTAAGATGTGATATTATGATAGAATCTTGGGGAGGTACATAAAACTCTTCCCGAGTAGTGATTTCAATCATCTTAAACATATCCCATAAGTGATTCTATTCGTGCTTCACAGGTTGGTGTTCAGATTGGGCTTGGTCCAAAGCAAACCCAGGTGATGAAACCTCCATTACAAGATCAGAAATATGGTATTTGTATAGTCTGATTCTATTGTATGAGGCCATTGATTCTTCTTTCTATATTAATTAACCATGATCACTTGAATTTATAAACAATAATCAAAACATTAAGAATTTGGTTTCCAACAGCCATATTGACCAAATGGTCATATTGACCAATAATGATGTAACAATCAAAACCCAATGGTATTATTTTAATTAAACTCAAATCATTAATTAAAGGATATATATTTGTTGAGTATAAAATAAAATAATATACTAATTAAGGAAATAAAAATTATTTAAAAGTTTGGGTTGTTACATTCTTCCTCCCTTAAGAAATTACGTCCCCAAAATTTCAACTCGTAACCTAAGAAGAGAAAAGGTGTGGGTACTTCTTCCTCAAATATTCATCTAGATCCCTTGTGGCTTCTTCATATTTTTCTTTCCTCCACAACACATATACAATGAGGGTAGTAATTTTTTGTAGAACCTTGTCTCTACAATCCATGATCTCCAAAGGCTGCTCCTCATAAGAGAGGTCATGCTCTAGTCCTACCACCATGAAATTTAGTACATGTAAAGGGATATATATTTATATATTTAAGAAAGGTATGTGGAAGACATCATGAAAGTGTTATATATTTGGGGGAAGTGGTAGCCGATAGGCCACTACTTCTACGTGATCAAGGATTTCATAGTTGAAAATGTACTTAGGGCTGCGCTTCCTTTTCTACGTAAACCTCATGACTCTCTTCTAAGGTAAAATTCACATAATAACCTTGTCACCGACATAAAACTAAAATTACCTTCGACGGTTGTTGGTATGGATCTTTTTTCAACATTGAGTAACCTTATTGTGTTGTTGGATGGAATGAACCATTTTTTCATCTCTTGCACAAGATCAGGCCCAAGAAGCTTTCTATCACAAATTATATACCATAAAGTTAGAGTTCTACATCTCTTCCCCTATAGAGCATCATAAGGTTCCATTTGAATGCTCGAGTGGGAACCGTTTTTTAAAGAACTCATCTAATGGGAGATGTTGATCCCATCCTCCTTTAAATTCCATTGAGCATGTTCTCAGCATTTCCTCAAGTGTTTCAATAGTCTTTTATGATTTTCTATCAGTTGGAGGGGGATAGGCTGTTCTTAAATTCAATTCAATAGTTTTATCATGTTGAAGATTTCTCTAGAATTTTGATGTGAACCTTGGATCATGATCCGATAATATAGAAAGTGGTACTCCATACAGCCTTACCACTTACTTTAAGTAAATCGAGGCAAGTTGATCAAATGATAAATCTTACAAAATAGAGATAGAATGGGTATTCGTGGTGATATGGTCCACAATAACCCATATCGTATTTTTTCCTTTGAATGTTCTTGGGATACCAGTGAAAGAGACCAGTATGATATTGTCCCGCTTCCTTGCGGGTATGGGTAGAAGTTGCATTACCCCTTTAGGAAGTTGTCACTCTGCCTTTAATTTCTGACATACTGGGCACCTGGAAGTGTAGTTATCAATCTCCCTTTACATATTTTCCCACAAATAATGATCACGAAGCTCACTATACTTTTTTGAGCTTCATGTATGTATAGAGAATATAGATCTAAGATCTTCATCCATTATCTCCTTCTTAATTTCTGGAATATATGGAACACATAAACTAGTACAATATTTCAGTATACCTTCTTGATTAGTATTAAACTCAAGAAACATCCCATCTCTTACAACCTCACTCTTCTCCTATAACATAGTATCTTTATTTTGTGAATTCTTGATCTTATTTAGTAATGGATGTTGAGATATCATTTGGGTTTGGGTTGATGATTCCCTTTCCTTATAATTTCCCCGTCTAGCTTTACTACGTCATTGATCAGAGAATCTCATTGAATCCTCATCATGGAAAGAACAATTGGGACATTCTTTTTTAATGTGTCAGTGACTTTTTTTGATCTTCCAGGATGATAATTAATTGACCAATAATAGTATTTAAGATGTTTCAACCACATCCTTTATTTCATGTTCAATTCATTTTGTGTGATAATATACTTCAATATTTGATGGTCTATTTATATATCACATTTCTCCCCATAATGATAGTGCCTCCATATCTTCGTAGAAAAAATGACCACAACCAGATCTAGATCAGGTGCCTAAAAGTTCTTCTCATGAGTCTTCAACTGTCGATATGCATATACAATGACTTTTTTATTTTGCATGAGAATGCACCCAAGCCCTTTCAGAGATGCATCACTAAAAATAATTAATTTTTCTCCACTTGGGGGAAGAGTTAACACGGGTGCAGTAACCAATATATTATTCACCTCTTAGAATCTTTCCTCACACTCCTTTTTCCAGATAAACGTTACCCCTTTTCGAGTTAACATTTTTAATGGATTAGAATGTCATAACATTTTTTTCACAAACGTCCTATAATATCCCGATATACAAGGAAACTACAAGTCTCAGTTATTATTTTAGTCTGAGCCCACTCCTCTATAACCACTGTCTTTGTAGGGTCAATTGTTATTTTTTTATTGGTTACAATGTCCCCCAAGAAAGAAACATGTTGTAACCAAAATTCACATTTCACAAACTTTCCAAAAACCCTTCCCTACCACAGTGTTTTCAAAATAACCCTTAGATAATCATCATGATCCTCGATACATTTAGATATATTATAATATCATCGATAAAAACTGAATCAATGTTTTCAAGGTAGTCCTTATAGACTCGATTCATCAAATACATAAAAATAGAAAGTGAATTAGTTAGTACGAAGGGCATAAAAACAAACTCACAATGCCCATATCTTGATTGAAAGGATTTTTTGGGATATATTCATTCTTCAACATCAATTGATGATAACTAGATCGAAGATCAATATTAGAGAATAATTGATCCCCACAAAGATTGTCAAATAAGTCATCAATTCTTCGAAAAGAGTATTTGAGCTTCACTATGATATCGTTTATTTCTCTATAATCAATGCATAGCCGCATTGATACATCCTCCTTAAAAAAGAGAATAGGTTCCCCCCAAGGAGACACACTTGGTCAGATAAACCTATTCTCTAGTAGATCTTGGAATTTCTTCATTAATTCCCCCAACTCCACATTTTCCATTATTTAGGGGTCTTCGATATCAGATGAGATCTAGGTATGAGTTCAATGGAGAACTCTATATATCTTTTCGATGGAGGTCCAGGTAACTTCACATGAAATATTTCAATGTATTACTGGGTGATGAGGACATTTTCTATCCTTATGTACTCATTTCCTCATCTTCTTTACTGAACAACTCAATAAAGAAGGATATAAGAGGTTATTATAGACAAAAAATAGTTTGAGGTGTATCTCCTTGGAAGAAAACTGTAGGTTTACCATTAAAGAACACGGTGATTTATTTGCTTCTACATTTGATCATAGAATTATACATTGAGAGTGTGTCCATTCCTAGTATAATGTTGAATTCCAGCATGGGATTGTCTACTAGATTTTCGATAATATTGTTCTCACTAATGTAAATACTAGAGGTTCTTAACACTGATGATGCTTGGATAATCCCACCAGGATTCTTGACTGGTAACTCTACTTTTATAAATTTAGGGGTGAATTATAAATTCATTGCAAACAAAGAGGAAATAATGAAATGCGTAGAACAAGAATCAAATAATGTACTTTCTAGCTTTAAGAGAACAACAAGAGTACATTCCACCACATCATTTGTAGCTTCAACATCAGCTGTCATGATTGAAAAATCATGACCATTCTTTCTGGTCCTTTGTTGAGACTGATGTTGGTTCTACTTTACTACCTTTGGATTTAGACAGTGATAGGAAAAATGCCCAAGTTTTCCACACTTATAAAATTGGACATTAGGTAGGGTCTACACCATCTTCTCTTTTTTGTTAGTGTTGGAAAGTAGTGGTGTCACCGCACTGTGATAGTTCATTGAAATATGACCATCCCTTCTATACTTGCAGCACTTCCCACTCCCAAGAAGGCAGTTCCCCAAATGCTTCTTCCCACATTTATTACACGTGGGATGTTGCGATTTATTTCCTCCTCTTCTATGATCTAAGAACAACCCTAGGCTTGAATCCATTGATCTATTGTTTTAATTGGATTTATGCGACCACTATGTCTCACCAAACACCAGTTAGACCTTCATTTCACTTCGAACTATCTCCTCAAAAAGTTCATAGTCTTGGTTGGAAAGACTATTCTACGGATGAGGTCTTAGTTGACCAAATAATCTGTTAACCTTTCCATTAGGAAACATGACAAAGAATGAGGTGTAATATGAATATCTGGTGAACTTCATCTCATAGCTTCCAACATATTCATTATCTTTTTTATTCATCTCGAGAAACTCAATATCCATTTTTTTCTTGTCAAATGATGGAAATTCTTATTGAAGAATATTCCTCTGAACTCTTCCCACTACATAGCTTCTACCTCCACTCTTATATAGGTGTTTTAAATCAGTTCCCACCACTTATCAGCTTCTCCCTCTAAGAGGTAAATATTTAGGGTGACCTTCTCTTGTTCTAAACTGTGGAGAAAAAAAAATATCTTCTCGATAGTGCTGATGTAATGACCCAAGAATTTGAATAATTTTTTTCTTTAATTTATGTACAATTTTATTTTATACTCAAAAAAACAATATCCTTTAATTAATGAAGTTAGTATAATTAAAATAATACCACTAGGTTTTGATTGTTATATGATCATTGGAAAAAAAAACACTTAATGTTATGATTATTGTTTATAGATAATTGTGATCAGGGATAATTAATATAGAAAGATGATTTGATGGCCTCATCCAGTAGACTCGGTCCTTATGATGCCCCTCTATCAGAGCATGGGAAGAAGGTTACATCACTAGGATTTTCTCTGGACCAAGCCCATGCTGATCTTTAACATGTGAAGCTTCAACGAAATCACCTATGGGATATGTCCAAGATGATAGAAATCACTACTCGGACAATGATTTCCATGCCACCCCAAGATTCAATAACCATATCACATCTTAAACATAGGTCATATGAATGTTTGATTAGGGGATAGGTAACGAGGCCCCAGTTACTTTTTGCAATACTTTTATATAATTAATTTTTTTTATAATTTTGGTAAAATTTGTTTATTTCACATGACCAGTTAAATATAGGATTAATTTATATAATTTCTATATTATTGATGAAATTATGTATAAAAGGGTATTTTAAAATATTTTTGTATACATTATATAATTAATAATGTAAAATTATTTCCAAAAAATGGTATTATGCATTTGTGATCAGTAAAAAATTTAGAGTCTAATAAGATCAACTTAACTTTTTGTTAGTAGTAAAATATAAATAGTAATATTTCCCTTATTAATAGTAATGTGACCAATGAAATAGTAACCTCACTTAAGAAAGTATAAAAATAATTTAGGCATCTTGAATGATGATGTAATATAATAGCATAAGTATATAACTGTTTTATAAATTATTTGTTAAGTATTAGTATTTTTTATAAATATTTTCTTTACTTAAAAATAAAATATCCCATAAATAGATAATTATTTTCTAAAAAATTAGTTATTTTTTCGAATTTAGAGCATAAATATTTGGTTAGGGTGAATTTATGATATTTTAATAAAATGTTTTGTTTCTTAGTGAATAGTAAAAAATAGTTTTGAGTTTTAATGTGATTATTTAAATCATTAATGATGTAATAATGATGTAATAAATCCAGTTGACTTGTGAATAGTAAGATATGTTATGAGGTGTTCTATGTGGCCAATACCATGGAAAAATACCTGGGGAAAGAACATGGTTTTGCAAATACCACCGATAGGGTTTCTGTTGGAAATTAATAAAATATTCCCCCACTTTTTCTATAAATAGAAACCCATTACATCATAAAATTTATTCAAAATTAATCATTAATGAAGATATAGTCTTTTTACAACCTAAGGAGTCCTCCCAAGGTGACCTCAATCCCTCAAAGGTCCCATCCTTCAATCTTTCAAAGTCTCTCTTCAAGGTAAGGAAACCTTTCACCCTTCTATATTATGTCATGACTTCGTTTATGTTATGACTTATAGTTTCCATCTACTTATGTTGGGTTTTGTTATTATATATATTTATTAATCTACATTTCATGTCCAATTTATTAGAGACTATTTTCTCCCACATCAACTGATTTACTGAATTTTTAATTGACGCTTTTAGGCTGCCAAATTTTCGTAAAAGAAATTTCATATTCTCTTTTCATTCAAGATTCATATTCAGGTGGTATGTCATTAAAACATTCATACTATGATCTTATTTAAATTTTATTCTATCCCTATACTATCTTATGTGTTATTTATGAGTGGGTGACCCTTATCCATTCCATTTTAATGTTTTCTAAAAACATGTTATGTAGTAGTTATGCTGTATACTTCTCATCTAAAAAACTCTCTCTTTATCTCAAGAAATTCTCTTTTTTTATTTATGTGAATACACAAATATATTTTAATTTCAAGGGGTATTCATAGAGAAAGAAGAATTATCTATTTGATTTTTGAATTGACAAATATATAACCCTCACTCCATGTCCATGTGTTATAAATGACATGATGATCTTATTTTTAAGCACTTTTACAACGTTAATATTTTTTTAATGAAACCCATTTTTTTACTCTCTTTAGGTTATTTATGAAATGTATGATTATTATCTATGTGGATAACATGAAAATAAAGAAATATTAATGGTGCACTCTGATAGAACTCCAATGCACTGGATAAAAAATTTAATCTCTAGAGATAAAACGTTTCATGATACCTTAGTGAATAACCATAGTAATTTTTATGAAACATTAGGGATGAACCATGTTCATATATTAATAAATGTATAAATTAAATTTTTTATCCAAATATTCAGTTTATAATTCATTATATATATATTATTATATTTCTCTTCTTCCATTTCTCATTCCTTAATGTTCTTCATCATGTTCTTTTTGATATCACAAGTAAACTGATTCTCTTTATTTCCATACTGGGCCATCATCTCACTCATTCCTTTGATGAACGTATCCAGATTTTGAGGTGCTTTAATATTACATTTAATTTACCATTGATGAATCCTTACAAGGGGATTAGTATAACACTAAATTTTTCATGCATATTGATCCTGATTTACAAGACACTAGTCATTAAAGATCTTATGTTTGTAAAATGTGATGAAAATTCATTTAATAAAAGGAGGTTTTCCATGGCTGGTATGAAGGGGTAGTATAGTTATTTATAGAAATTAGGTTATGAAAACATTAGGAAAACCCATATATATAAGTTTATATATGTTAACACATCCTTGTATTTTTGTTGAATATTTATTAAGAGGTTTCTGAACAAATAAATCTTTGTCTAGATACAAACATGTAGATGTGGCTCTGAAACAGATGTACCTAGGAGTGAAAACTATAAAAAGGATTTTGGGATTGACCCTGGGTATCTTGGTACATGACAATGGTCCTTGATACAATCCACATTTGACACTCTCAGGGGATATATTTGGTTAATCACAATCTTTTTATGAATCATTATGAAGGATTTATTGAGAAATTTAATTATTTAAGCATGAAGTTTTAAGACATAAAATCTTTTGTAGTTAAAATATTTGTAAATAAAATAAGCTTTTATCTATGGTTTTATTCGTTGTGAAAATGAAGGGTAATAGGAGGAACCGTGAAAATGGTTACCACAATGGACCATACGCTATTGTCACTCTAATGGATTCCAGAATAGAAAAATTCATGAGAATGATGAACCAACTGACTCAAGTTAAGGGAAATAACTTGAATAAACCTTAGAGACTGATCTCACCACAAAGGGAACAACATTCTATTGATTCTTTTATTCTTCAACGACCACCAAACTTATGTGTATCTCCCGAACCATTGATTGCTGAACAGTTGATCAACACTATCGAGAAAATATTTTATGTGCTCCTCTATTCAAAACAATAGAAGGTATCCCTAGCTATTTACCGATTAGAGGGATAAGATCATTACTGGTGGGAACATATTAAAAAATGATTCCAAGAGTGGAGGTTGATGCTATAGAGTGAGAAGAGTTTTGAGGGATTTTCATCAATATGTATTTCCCTCATTCTATGAGAATAAGAATGGGGAAGGTGTTTCTAGAGCTGAAGCAGGAGAATGAATCTGTGGAAAGCTATGAGATTAACTACATAGGGATTTCACTTTACACCTATATATTTTTCATCGATCTAAATGGTGAGGTTGTCAGATTCTTCGGTGGACTGAGACCTCATCTACAAGAAGAATCTTTCCAACCGAGACTATGATAGCTATGGGGAGATTGTGTGATGTGTGATGAAATTAGAACTAATGTTTTTTGAGATACAATGGTCTCATACATACAATGACATGAAAATATTGATTTATCAAACATTATGGTGGATTTTGATCAGGTAAGAGGTTGGAAGAAATTGCAATTTCCCATGGGTAATAAATGTGGAAATAGGCATTCGGGGAACTGCATGCTCGGGAGTGGGGACTGCTTCAAGTGTGGAAGAGATATCCATTTCATGTTAAATTTTCAAAGTGAGGGGAAGAATTAACTCCCAAATAACAACGACATGGTTAATATGGTTCAATCCCTACTTGATGTGAAATTTTATAAGTTTGGACAACATGGGAAGTCTTCCAATCCCTGTCCAAATCTGAGGGTAGTAGAGGGGAACCACTATCAGCCTCAGTAAAGGCCCAGAGAGCAAGGTCCTACTTTTTCTATCATAACAGCTAATGTTGAAGCTCTGAATGATGTGGTTGCAGGTACTTATGTTGTTCTCTCAAAACTAGCAAGTACATTGTTTGATTCTAGCTCTTCTAATACCATTATTTCCTCCATGATTGAAAAGAATTTAGAATCAACCACTAAATAGATAAAAGTAGAGTTACTAGTCAAGAATATAGGTGTGATTATCCAAGCATAGACCTTGGTTAGAAACTGTAGTATTCACATCAGTTAACACAATCTTATAGAAAATTGTGTATTGATTCCCATGATAGAATTTGACATAAACTAGGTATGGACTGGCTCTCAAAGTATAATGCTAAAATAAAATGTAAAAACAAGGAAATATCAGTATACTTGAATAGAAAACCTGAAATTATATTTTAAGGAGAGATATCTCAACAAAATCATTGACTAGAGGAACATCATATATCCTTTTTTATGGAGTTTATCAGTGATTTAGAATAATGACATGATAGCATAAGGCTATAAAATGTCGCCATCATCCAGGAATACATTGATGTATTTAATAAGGAGTTACCTAACCCTCCCCTGGGAAAAGAGGTAGAGTTCTAAATTGAACTCGTACCTAAATCTCATTCGATATCAATTACCCCATATAGAATGGAAAATCTGGAGCTGGAGGAATTAAAGAAGCAACTCCATGTTATTTTGGAGAAGGTGTTTATCTGACCGTGTGAGTATCCTTGGGGAGTACCTGTTCTCTTTGTTAAGAAGAAGGATGGATCAATGTGTCTATGAATTGATTATAGAGAACTAAACGAGATCATAGTGAATAAAAAATACCCTATTCCTAGAATTCATGACATATATGACCATCTTAGGGGTGCATAATTCTTCTCTGAGATTGATCTTCGACCTTGTTATCATAAATTAAGGGTGAAGAAAAATGATATTCTAAAAATTGCCTTCCAATCATGATATAGGGAGTATGAGTATGTTGTTATGCCCTTCGAACTACCTAATACACCTTCTATTTTTTGGATTTGATGAATAGGGTTTTTAAGGACTTCCATGATAAAATTGTGCTAGTTTTTATTGATGATATTATGATATATTTCAAATGTCGCAAGGAGCGTGATCATCATCTAAGGGTTATTTTTCAAACATTGCAAGAGGAGAGGCTATTGGAAAAGTTAAGAAAATTTGGATTTTGGTTACAAAAAGTTGATTTCTTGTTGAGAATTGTAACCAATGAAGGAATCACCATTGACCATGATAATACAAAGGTTGTAGAGGAGTGGCCTCATCCTACAACAATAAGTGAGATTCCTAGATTCATTGGATTAGTGGGATATTATAGGAGGGTTGTGAAAAACTATTCATGAATTTCTAATCCATAAACCAATTTTACTTGAAAAGGGGTCATGTTCATCTGGAGAAAGGAGTGTGAGGAACGTATCCAAGATCTGATGAAGTGATTGGTTGTTGCACCTGAGTCAACTATTCTCTCACGTGGAGAATAATTCGTTAGTTTTAGAGATGCATCTCTTAAATTGATTGTTGATTCTTCATGAAAATGAGAAAGTCATTTCTTATGCATCTTTAATATTTAAGACTCGTGAGTAGAACTATTTAATGCATGATCTGGAGCTGGATGCAGTCATTTTTTCTCTGATGATATGGATCCACTATCTTTATGGGGAGAAATGTGATATATACACAGACCATCAACGTTTAAAGTATATTTTCACAAAAAAGGAATTTAAAGTGAGAAAAATGAGATGGTTGGAACTTCTTAATGAGTATGATTGTTCAATTCATTATCATCCCAAAATCAAAAAAAAATTTGCCAATGCATTAATAAAGAATGACAGAGTTGTTCATTTCATGATGTGGATTTAAGGAGACCATTTGATCAATGAACTAGTAAATCTAGACATGGGAATTATAAGGGAAGGGATATCATCAACCCTTACCCAAATAATTTTTCAACAGTCATAACTAGATATTATCAAGAATGATCATAAAGAAGATCCTTTTTTATAGAAGAATCTTGAGGCTGTGAAGGATGGGAAGTTTCCAGAGTTCAATAGTGATCAAAAAGGTGTACTGATATTTCAAACATGACTATGTTTTCTTTCTATTTTGGAAATAAATAAGGAGATGATGGATGGAGATCATAGCTCTGGTTTATCTATACATCCTAGAGACATGAAAATGTATAGAGACCATCGTGATCATTATTGGTTGGATAATATGAAAAGGATGATTCATGACTACACATAAAGGTGTTTGGTATGTCAGCAAGTGAAGGAAGAGTTAAAACATCATAAAAGGGTATTGTAACCACTACCCATTCCAGCATGGAATTCAGACAATATCACAATGGAAATTGTCACTAGTCTCCCAAGAATATTAAATGGAAATAATGAGATATGGTTTACTGTGGACCATCTCACCAAGACTACCCATTTTATCTGTATTCAGTAAGATTTATCTCTTGATCAACATGCTATGATTTATGTAAATGAAGTGGTAAGTCTATATGGAGTTTTACTTTCTATCATATCAGATCATGATCTAAGGTCACATCAATATTCTGTAGAAATCTTCAACATGATCTGAGTACTGAATTGAATTTAAGAACGACGTATCACCCCCAAACTAAGGGCTAATCTGAAAAGACTATTCAAACACACGAGGACATGCTGAGAACATGCCCAATGGAATTTTAAGCGGGATGGGATCAACATATCCCATTAGGTGATTTCTCTTACAACAACAGCTTCCACTCGAGCATTCAAATTGAACCTTATGAAGCTCTATATGGGAAGCGATGTTGGACTCCTACTTGTTGGGATAAAGTCAGTGAGAGAATGCTTCTTGGGCGTCATCTTTTGAAAGAGTTGACAAAAATGGTCCATGCCATCCAAGAACTCAATAAGTTTTCTCAAGGTTGCAAAAAAGATCCATGCCGAAAATCGTCAAAGGGACTTGTAGATTGATGTTGGTGACAAGTTCATTCTTTGAATTTTACCTTGAGAAAAATTCATAATGTTTGGGAAGAAAGGGAAGCTCAGCCCTAGGTACATTTTCCCCTATGAAATCCTTGATCACGTATATGTAGTAGCCTATCGGCTTAAACTTCTCCCAAATCTAGAAAAAATTTCATGATGTCTTCCATGTATCCCTCTTTATGAAGTACATACATGACCTTTCACATGTACTAAATCCAGAGGTGGTACAACTAGAACATGGCCTAACTTATGAGGGGCAGGTGGGAGAGATGTTGGATCATGGAGACAAAGATCAACGCAATAAGACTATCCACCTTGTTAAGGTGTTTTCTAGGGACCACATATATAAAGAAGCTACGTTGGAAGTAGACTACTCTATGAGGAAAAACTACCCACAACATTTTTCTTCTGAGGGTACGAGTTTAAATTTCAAGGACGAAATTTTTTAAGGGGGATAGAATGTAACAACCCGAAATTTTGAATAATTTTTCTTTCTCGAATTTGTTTATTATTTAATTTTATACTCAAAAAAATGTACCATTTAATTAATTAAGTGATTATAATAATTATAATACCACTAGGTTTTGATTATTATATGATTACTGGTCAATATGACTGTTGGAAAATAAACTATTAACATTATGACTATTGTTTATAAATACAAGTGATCTTGGTTAATTAATACATAAAGAGTTGTTGATGGCCTCATCCAGTAGACATGGGATATACGAATCCCATCTATCAGAGTTTGAGAATGAAGTTTCATGACTATTCTTTGCTCTGGACCAAGCCCATGGTGAGATTCAACATACGATGTTTTAACGGAATCTTCTATGGGAGAAGTCCATGTTGGTGGTAATCACCACTCGGGCCATGTTGTCTAAGCCACCCAAAGATTCGATAACTATATCATATCTTAAACCTAGATTCTATGTAGGTGTTATAAGTGGATATATAATGAGGCCTCACTTACTCTATTTATCCTTTTTGAATAAATAAAATTGTTATTTATTCTCATGGTAAAATTTGTGTATTTCAATTTTCTGGATAGATATAAGATGAATTTATAGTAGTTCCTCATTATTGATGATATTTTTTTTTGGAAAAAAGGTGTTTTTAAAAAAATTTATATACATTAAATACTAAATAATGTAAAATGATTTTCAAAAAATGGTCTTCTACAGTTGTGTTAAGTAAGAAATTTATAGTTTAATAAGATCAACATAACTTTTAGTGAATAATAATGTTTCAATAGTAATATTACCCTTTTGAATAGTATTGTGACCAATGGAATTGTAAAATCACTTATGAAAGTATAAATATAATTTAGAATTCTTTAATTGTGTAGTGATATAGTAGCATAGATAAATAACTGTTTCGAAAATTAATAGTTATGTATTAGTATTTTTTTGAGTAAATACTTTTTTTACATAAAAATTAAATATCTCATAATTAGGAAATTATTTTCAAAAAATAGAGTTAATTTTTTTAATTCATGCCATCAATATTAGGTTTGGGTGAATTTCTGAGATTTTTATAAAATGTTTTGTTTTTTGGTGTTTAGTAGAAATAATATTTTGAGTTTTATTGTGATTTATGACATAATTAATGATGTAATAATGATATAATAATTCTGGAATACTTTTGAATACTAATTTATGTTATGAGGTGTACCATGTGGCCAATTTCATATGAAAATACCAAGTTCAAGCCCATGGTTTTGCAAATACCACTGATTAGGTGTACCTTGAAAATTAATAAAATATTCCCTCACTTGTTCTATAAATACCAAACCATTACATCAATAAACACATTAAAAATTCATCATAAACTAAGTTATTGACTCTTTACCTCTCAAGGAGTCCTCCCAAGGATCCCTCAATCCCACCAAGGTCTTAATATTTAGGATTTCAAAGTTACTCTTCATGGTAACAGAACCTTTCACCCTCCTCTTTTATGTCATGACTTCATTTATGTTATGTCTTTTATTTTTCTTATTAATTTGTTGGAATATGTTTTTATATATCCTTATTAAATTTAATTTCATGTAAAACTTATGAGATACCCTTTCCCCTCTCATCAACTATGTTTTGGAATTTTTAATTGACATCGTTTGGCTGCTGAATTTTCATACAAGAAATTACATCTTCTCATTTCTTTCACGTTTTCTATTCTTGTGGAATGTAATAAAAAAATACATACCAGGATATTTTTAAATTTTATTATTCCACTATACTATCTTATGTGTTATTTATGAGTGGGTTATCCATGTACCCCATCTTTCAAATGTTTTCAAAAAACATGTTTTGTAGTCATTATGCTGCAGAATGTTCCTCTCAAAAACTCTTTCTTCTTCTCAAGAAATTCTATTGTTTTGTTAATGTGAATACAAAAATATATTTTTATTTGAAATAGTACTCATCATGACTAAAAAATGATCTATTTAATTCTGTAATTGACATACATATAACCTTCACTCCCTTCCCATGGGATATAAAATGACGTAATGACCTTATTTTTAAGCATTTTTAAAATGTCACAATTTTGAAATGAAACCCACTAATTTTACTCTCTTTTGGTTATTTATGAAATATATTATTATGATATATGTGGATCACATAAAAATACTAACATATTAATGGTTATCCTTGATATCACTCCAATTCATTGTGTAAATAATTTAATCACTAGAGATGAAAAGTTTAACGATGCCTTGGTGAATAACATTGTTAATTTGTTTTGACACATTTGGGACGAACCTTTTTGATATGTTAATGAATGTATAAATTTAATATTTTAGACACATATTAATGTTATAATTCAAGTTATATTTGTTATAATATTCATCTTATTGCATTACTCATGTCATTATGTTCTTCATATTGTTCTTACTGATATAACAATTAATCTGATTCCTTTGCAATCCTTACTCGGCCTTCTGATCACCATTTCCATTGATGTATGTCTCCAGGTTATGAGATGTTGTAATTATACTTAGGATGAACCTTTGATGAATAATTTTATGTTTATTATAAAAAAATTTAATGTTTTCATGTATATTTTTCCTGATTTCCATAACACTAGACATTAAAGATCCTCTGTTTGTAAAATGTAATGAAAGGTGACCTAATAAAAGGAGGAATGCCATAGCTAATCCACTGTTCCAAAATCAATGTATCAGTAGATACAGTAATGTTTGGTCGATTTTCACCCATAAAAGACTAAAAATAATGTTGTTCCTTTCATGGTGTGATTGGTATCGCAGCTTGATTCATGTTATTTTCCAAATCTTGAGTCAGTTGGTTCATCATTCTCATGAAATATTCCATTCCGGCCTACATCAGAGGGTCGTCAGTGCATGGTCCATTTCGGACACCATAGGCATGGTTCCTGGTATTTCCCACCATTTTCAAAAAGAATAAAGAGTTAGATATAATATTATTTAATTTATGAATTATTTAACTATAAATTATTTTATGTCTTAAAAATTCAGGCTTAAACAATTACATTTCTCTCAAAATCCTTCATAGTGATTCATAGAAAGATTGTGATCAACAAAACATATCCCCCGAGAGTGTCAATATAGGAGTGTAGCAAGGACAATTTTTGTGTACGAGGATACCCTAGGTCGATCTTGAAACTCCTTATCAGGGTTTTCACTTCTAGGTACACCTGTTCTAGAGGCACATTCCCTTGTTCATATCTAAACATGGATTTATTTGATCGAAAACCACTTACTCAATGTTTCATGGAAATAACAAGATGTTTTACTATATTAAATATTTATTATATGGTTCTTCATATACGATTTCTATCCTAATTTCCATAAATAACTAAACTATCCTATGATACCAACTATAACATCCCCCCATTTACTACATAACATATCATTAAATTTTACAAATAGAGGATGTTTAAAGTCTAGTACCTTGTAAATCATGAAAAATATTCATGAAAACATTAAAAATTATTCTAATTAACTTGTAATTATTCATCAAAGGCTCATCATAAGTACAATAACAATATCTCATAACCTAGAGACATACATCAAAGGAAAGGGTGAGTAGAAGGCCCATTAAGGAATGTAAGGGAATTAGTTTACATGTGATATCAATAAGAACTTGATGAAAAACATAATGACAATAGAAATGGAGGTACTGGCATATCATAATTAATATAATTTGAATATTAACATTAATATGTTATTACAATATTTAATTTATACAGTAATGAACATATCACAAAAGTTCATCCCAAAGGTGTCATAAAACTTACCAAGGTGTCGTGAAACATGTCATCTCTACAGATTAAATTAGTTACCTAATGCATTAAAGTGCTATCAGACGCACACTTAATATTTATTTATATTCCTGTGAGCCACATAGATCATAATCGTAAATTTCATAAATAACCCAAATAGAATAAAATAAATGGGTTTCATATCAAAATAGTGAGGTTTTAAATGTGTTTTAAAATAAGATAAGTATGTCTTTTATAACCCATGGAATGGGAATAAGGGTTTTTTATATACAAATTACATAATAAAGAATAAAATTTTATGACTTTATGAAGACCCCAAGAAACAAAATAGGTCTTTGTATTGATATTAATAAGATAAGAGAATTTATTCATAGAATGAGGGATAAATTTTTAGATGAAATTTCTGCAGCATAACGACTATATAACATGGTTTTCGAAAAAAATAAAAAGAGTGGGGACAAGGGTCTCCCATCCAATAATAAATCATTTTAACGTATAGGGACAAAATATAATAGAAATAATATCATGGTGTGGATATTTGAATGACATACCACATGAAAAGGAAACCTGAATTAAAAGATAAAATTTGATTTCTTTTTCAAAAATTAGGTAGCCTTACACCGTCATATAAAAATTCAAAAAATCAATTAATGAGAGTGGAAAGGGTATCTCATAATTTGATCATGAAGTAGACTTTAATAAGGATATATAAGAACATCCCCAACATAATAAGATGGAAACTATAATATATAACATAAAAGAATACATGATTTAAAAGTTGAGGGTGAAAGGTTCCCTTACTTTGAAGAGTAACATCAAAGCTTGGTGGTTTGGACCATGGGGGCTTGAGGGCACATTGGGATAAATACATGGTCGGTAAAAAGACCATAGCTCTGTTGACAATGAATTTTTTATGTAATTAATTAATTAATGGGTTTGTATTAAAAGAAAAAGTGAATGAATAATTAATTAGTTTCGATGGGACATCTCATCAGTGGTATTTGAAAGAACATGGGATTTCCCAGGGTATTTTCTGATGGTAATGGCCAATTGGGTCACCTAATAACATATCTTGCTATTCAAAAGTTTACCAGAAGGATTACATCATCATTACATCACTAATTATTCCATTAAACATACCTATAATTTTTGAAACAATTGTGTTCTTAAGCTATTTTATCACATTACCATTCAAGATGCCTAAATTATATTTATAATTTTTTAAGTGAGGTTATTATTCCATTGGTCACATTACTATTCATTAGAGTAATATTACTATTCATAATTTACTATTTACTAAATGTTATGTCGATATTATTAGACCTTAAATAGTTTTCGGATCACAACGGCTGAAGACCATTTTTTTAAATTCATTATACATTATAATTTATTTAAAGTATACAAAAATATTTTAAAATGCATTTTTCCATAATTTCATCAATAATATGGAACTTCTATAAATCCATCTTATATTTATCTAGACATTTTATATTCAATTATTTTACCATACTATGAAATAGTAATTTTATTTATAGAAAACGTATTACACAAAGTAACTAAGGCCTCATTACATAGCCACTTATAACACATGAATAATACCTATGTGTTAGATGTGATATGGTGATAGAATCTTTGGATGGCTCAGACAACATTTCTTTAGTGGTGATTTCTATCATCTTGAACTACTCAAGTAGGTGATTCCATTCACGCTTTACATGATGGATTTTGGATTGGTCTTGGTCTAGAGAAAATCTCAGTGATGCTACCTCCATTCCAAGCTATGACAGACTGTCATTGTATGGCCTGAGTCAACTAGATGAGCCCATCAAATCTTCTTTCTGTATTAATAAACTATGATAAGTTTTATTTATTAAAAATAATCATAATATTAAGAATGTAGTTTCAAACAGTCTTATTGACCAACAGTCATATAAAAATAAAAAAATAGTGGTATTATTTTAATTACACTCACTTCATTAATTAATGGATATAGTTATTGAGTATAATATAAAATAATTCAGAAATTCAAGAAAAAAAATTATTCAAAAGATTGGGTCTTTACAAGACACATTTGATTTCTTGATTGATTATAGGAAAATTCTTACAAGTCACATATGACTTGTGGATTGTTTTATTAAATCATCAAAATTATTAGAATGTGTCTTCTTGGATTTGAGTATGTATTTTATTTTTTTTTCAATAAAATGTGACTTTTAAATTGAAAATCTACATTTCATGTCATACTGGTTAAACCATGTATCAAATTTATGTGCAATCAACTCCTACATGTTAGAAATAAAATATGTATCATTTTTCTATTTTTTGAAAGAAATATGAGCTAATTTTAATGGTTTTGGTGATGTGGTGTGTGTTATAAACATAAATGGATCCTCTATAATGAAAACACGAACATAAATTGTATACAAGACACATCATGTATCAAATTGACATGTGATCAATTCATAAACATAAAAAATTAATTATGGTTCATTATTATAATGCGGGGAAAAAACTTTGAACTTGTATTCTCAGTTTTTTACAATTAAAATTTAAACTAAAATAACACTTATATATGGAACAAATTCTCGTAGTGTCCTACCGACAACATAATGTACTATATCGACATGATGTAAATTATTATACATTATAAATAAATTATGTATCATTCCCTAAAATATTGAAAATTATATGAGTTTGTTTGCACAGTTTTTTCTCGTGATATGTTTTTAAATTGAATTTACACATTTATATTGGGAACACAAACAAGGATTAGTAATACCCACATAATTTTTTGGATTTATATAAGTTTAATTATTACATGCCCAAAACAAATCATGGATCTTTTTCTTAAATTTTCAAGAGAATAAGATATTATATACATATTTTTGGATATATGACGCTTGTGTGACATAAAAATGACGCATAAAAACATTCACATTGAGTCATACTAGAAAATTAATATCTGATATTTATATGTGGTCATTCCCTAAAAATCCAAAATGAATTAAGGAACATTTCACCAAGGGTTGAATAAAATCAAAGTTTATTTTCTCAGTTTTTTCATTGTGATGACTATTTTTATCTAAAATGAAAATTTTGTATTGAAAAAAACATTCACTCATAATTAAAACATCATGTGTCATAGTTACATGTGGTAGATTCATACTTGTCACACATGTAATATGGATCATTATCATGTGTTCTTAAAACAACATGTGTTTTTTTAGTCTCGCCCAAGTGGAGTGTATTTTAAACTAAAGTGACATCTTTATATTGAAAACATGCACTTTAGATCATTCTGACTACATCATGTGTCAGATTATTGTTTGGTCAATTAATAGACACCAAAAATTAATAATAAATAATTTTCTAGAATTTTCATGATAATATTAGATCTTTTTCATAGTTTTATATATGTGACACATTTTTTAAACTAAAATGACACTTTTAATATGAAAACACAAAATTTGAGTCATATTACTCAAATTTTGTGTCATAGTAATAAATGGTTGATTCATTGATTCCAAGAATTAATTATGGATCATTTTTCTAAATTTTGAAAAAATAAGCCCTTGATTAATTGATTTGGAATTTTTTTGTGTTCATTTTAATCTAAAATAACACGTTTATATTGAAAAGGCATATGGATTCATTATGGTAACATCCTATGTCAGATTGAAATTTAGTCAATTCCAACATATGACGAATAAAGTTTTGATTATATTTCTAAATTTTTTGGAATATCCGATATTGTATACTTCATTTCGTCTATGTGATGTTTCTTTTAGAGTAAAATGGTACTTTTACATGAAAACATGCTTGTTGAGTGATACTAGCCAGATCAAGTGTCGTATCTATGTGTAGTTGATTCCTACTCATTTCACATAAATTATGCATCGTTGTCTATATGTTTGAGAAAATTATTATCTTGTTTTCTTAGTACTTATAATTTGATTCATGTATTAATTTATAATAAACCATTTATTTTGAAATCACATAAATTAATTCTAACTGAAATAATCATGTGTAAGATTGATTTTATATTAATTTATACATTCCAAATATCAATTATGGATAAATGTCTAGAATTTTTAAAACAATCTATGAATATTTGATTATTTTGGGAAATTTACATATATTTTTAACTAAAATGGAACTTTTATAAGTAAAAACTGAATGGAAAGTCATACCTTCAACAACACATGTAAAATTTATATCTTTATGAATCTCACACATCCCAATTTAGATCACTCACACTATTAAAATCATTTGGGAAAATTAAAAACACCCAAATAAGAACTAAAATTTTTGAAATAGTGAAATATCATGAATATAATATCACAAGTAGAAAATTGTTTGTATTAAAGTTGTGTTTTCTCAATGTATTTCAAGGTATTGCTGGATAAATGTTTTAGTTTTATTAGGGCTTGAACAACAAGGGGTGGCGTCCACCGTTGGGGTTCTATTTAAAATATTTTAATTGTTTTATTATTATTTTGTAAAAACATTAATAAAGGCCCAGATTTTTCATCACTAGAATATATATTGATGATTAACCTACTCTTTATGATGTCAAACACTATGCTCTAATAGATATGGGATATTAATAATAATTTCCAAAAAAGTTGATAAAGATATTTTTGGTAGTCATTTTGTTTTTTAGCACTGAAAAACATAGTATTTATCATTAATCATTGGAATGAAATGATACATTTCAAGATTTTATGACCAAGGAGGTGATGGATGTTTAGCCCATCCCTTACCCTATAGAGGGATAGGGACCTCTCTAATCCTTCTAGGTAACTCAACTTATACCATTCACTCTCATTTATATCTACTATTTTTTCATTTTCCCTCAGATATCAATTATCCCTAATGTTTCATATTTGTTTGATGGATTCCCAAAACATTCTCTCTTATACTTGAAGTTCATAGATGCCTCATTGCTTCTGAACCTGTTTTTTATAGCATGTTTTAACAATTTAATCCATTGGTGGATTCATTTTACATGTTTTTCAGATATTGGTGACTGAGAGAATAATTAACTGTGGTTCTTCTCAATAATAGGCATATATTGTTTCGGTTCTAATTACAGAATGACTTGTTCCAGTCCTAGTCCAATTCCCCTAGGAATATTTCATAGATCATTTCTCTCATGATTCAGGTGGAATTATGATTTTCAATTTGAATGAGACACCCCAAATACGACAATTTGGGTTATATTTGCAAACAACCCCTTCCATTTAACAATCCTTTAATGATTTGAATACTAGGATATTTTGATGGTAGATATTTCTGTTCTAATTATATGACTGGAACTATTTTATATCCCCTTTCTCTATAAATTTTCATTGAAGTAGATGTTTTAAAATCTATATGAGAGAATATTTCGATTATAGTTGTAGAATAGTTCCACCATAAGAATCATATTTCTCTTCATCCTTGGATTGATTTTTTCTCATCATTCATGAAAAATTGTTACTTGATGGATGTGTGTAGTAATGGGTGCATGAATCACTACCAAAAGATAGTTGTACAATTGTGATGTAGTAGCAAGGTTATGATGTCCATTTATGGTGAAGGTATAAAGAAACATGTTCAATTTGGACTTTCTATTGACTGAAGAAGTAATTCATAGGTTGATTACTTTTGATCATTTTTGGGTAGAGAGTCCTATGGGACAGAACGGCCAGCTGGTATCATAGAAAAATAGTTTATTCCAAATAGAACAGAATAGGTTTTCACTATCTAGATAGAGGAATTGTTGTTAATACCATATTCAATTGTATTAGAAATATATGGTAGATTTAGATTTCATTTTGAGGTGTTGTGTTAAACCTGGGACATAGAAATTAATAAAAATGAAGTTAAGGAGGAATCCCAGAGGAGGAAGTGATAATTGGTGGTAAAGCTATGCATATGGTAGCATTATAGGTGGGTGTTGAGGAAGATGCAAAAGACTATATAAAAATGGGGGAAATTGGGGTTGGGTGAATGCAATAATAGTAGAGAGGCCAAGTGGGAGTATCTCAAATAATAATATCAGTAATCACTATGAAGATATTGTGGTTTACTATTCGTTTTAGGGAGAAGGGTTTTAAATACAAGAAAAAATGGGAATCCAAACCCCAATACCAGTAGTAGAACTTTTATGATTTCAATATACTTTATGGGAAAAATTATGAGGATGGGATTTCATGCCAAGTCTCATCGGACAATGTTGATAGATTTAATGTAAGAAGCATATATTTCCCAAGGAGGAGGAAGGGGAAAATGGAAAAAGAGATTTAGTGAGATTTATTATGTTAAAGTGAATCAGGTATAAAGGATGTAAGCACTACTCTCAGTTACTTAAGCCAATGGAGACAAGGTCATCCAAAAAGAATAAGGCAATGGATAGTGAATCCATGTCTCATGGATATGAATTCATGATGATTTTGAATCCTTATAATAAAAATCAGATAATGGAGTGTGGTTAGGCCATGGTTAAATAGCATGGTGGTTTTATAATATAAGATCTGATATAGGAACATGATATATATAATCCTAAGTTCGAAGTATTAGATAAGGCTAATAGTGTAAAAGGAGAGGAATGAGAGCTTATTATTCATTTCAATTAAAATATAATAGAGGAGGGATCTGAGATTGATGCTGTATAGGTAAAGGTCCACATGATGAATGAGAGGTTGATTCAAGTGGAATCTAATAAGGAAAAGTGTGTATGGATAAAAATTCAATATTTTATTATGATACATGGCTTTAGTAAAATGAATATTAGTTGGGAAGATTATATCCAAACATTGGACAATATAGCCTACAATTTTGAAGACTTCATCATGGAAAACCTAGAGATGATGGTTACTGCTCAACAATGGAAGTTATAGAGAGGTAAGGTTTCTAATAGACATATACTTCATTACAATGATTCGGAGATTTCTTATGGGGTCATTCTATTGTATGATCATAACATGAATGGTTTACCACTTTTCCATAAAACAACATTTCATACTTAAAATTTAATTATTAGTTAGTGGATAAATACTATAATAAAATATTAAATATTAAATGAATATATATTGAAAATGAATATATAATAAATACCATATTATTAAATTAACATTATTAGTGGACATATAATATTAAATTAATTAATTAATTAAATGAATGAAATTTAATAAAAATTAACAGACTTAAAATTATTAAGAAAAATTCATGAGTATTATTAAATATATAAATTATTAAAAACTGAAAATTAATTTATATTAACAAGAAATGAATACATATGAACTCTGTATATTATAACCCTATATGAAACCTTAAATGAATATGAATTAATATGTATAAATAATCATTGAATATAATTTTTTTAATTTATAAAAGAATAAATATTAAAGCCCAATAAATTTTAAAGAGAAGTTAAAAACAAGTGACATTAGTGGTGAATAAATAATATTACATAATATTAATTAAATGAATTTAAAAAAATATTGAAATTCAAAAACTAAATAATATGTACATTGAAAAAATATTAATATATGAATAAGTTTTATTAATTATTTATATTATATAAAAAGGTAAAAAATGAATATTTGTAAAAATGAAAATGAATAAATATTCATAATATATATGAAAACCATATTTAAATAATTAAATATTATTCATTAAACATATAAAAATAAATATTAAAATGGATAAAATTAAAATAAAATAATAAATTGTACTTTGAAAATGAATAAAATAAAATAAAAATATGATTATTATTGATTAGATAATATTTAAACAGAATAAATTTTAAAAAAAAATTAGGTATTAAATAGTATATTTTAATAATAATATAAAAAATGCAAAATATTTCACCATTAAAAGTATATATATATATATATATATTATGTCAATAAATATAATTTTATAATAAATATTAAAAATCGAATAAATTAAAGAAATAGTTTGTGTTTGTACATTCTGTATAAAAATTAATTAATTACAGATATGTATGTTTCAAATTAATGTAACAAACAATTGATATATGTTAAATTTAAAAAATTCACATTTCATTAAATGAAGATTAAATGATATAATTATTTTATTTTATTAATTAATATTAATTATTAATTATAAAGCATTTTCACTACGTATATGACTTATTTAAAGTAAATATACATATTTCATATTATATAAAACCTATATAGGTAAATAATATAAATATATATTAATTTATATATATATATATATGAATATGATTCAATGTTAAAAAGATTAAACATATTAATGAACTTTTATTTATATTGAAAATAAATATTAATAAATGATGAAAATATTAAGTAAAAAATATTTAAAATGAATAAATTCTAAAAAATTAATAAAACAACATTTCTAAAAAATTACGCAACATTTATTAATGAAT